>CM055839.1:35131539-36521539 GCA_029490765.1 Euthynnus affinis | reverse complement strand
TGTCACTTGCATGAGTCCATCTGCTGCTTCAAACATGGCTGCAGCCACGCTGTACGTTACTACAGACCACAGTAACATATATAATAACAATAATAAAATAATAATGAGCTTTATTTCTATAGTGCCTTTCTAAAGCAGAGTTATAAGGTGGATCACAGAACACAGTGTAGGTTTAGAGGAGGCTTTTCTAGAGTCGGGGTTAGCTGTTAGCACCGTTAGCTCCGTTAGCCGTGCTGGAATCAAACCAGCGAGTCGGAGAGTAAAACTGAACTGTAGATCAGTTAGAAGTCATCATATTCATAAATAAACAGAGTTTGTCAGAGCGACAGCACTGCAGGAGGAACACTGGAGCAGGACAATAACACACAGGATGAATAATCCAGAACAACAGAGTTAAAAACAGAATGATTACAGAATACTGCTGTGGAAATGTACATTATGCTTCATTATATAAAAAGCAACAGGAGTTTATCCTGCATGTCTTCACCCGGCCTGTTTGTGTCGACCCCATCATATCTTATTATCTGAGGACATATGGCATATATATATATATATATATATATACATACAAGTTTGTTTATTAATATATAATATTAACTGTAATTGATACACATGTGTGTGTATATATAGAGTTTGAATTAAAAAATATCCAAGCATAAAATTTCTCACTGTGTTTATACACACACACACACACACATACATATATCTCTCTCTATATATATATATATTTATAGTATGGTATGTGTTTAATTTTCTAAATATCCTGAATATTTTCTAACTTTGCTCTCTGGCTTGTGTTTTTTTTTTTTTATGAATCATTTCTGTTGCACAATCTCAGACTGAAGTATTTCACCACACACTGTATTTGCATAATGATGTACAGTACTCGCACTGTGCAAGAGTTTCAGGCACTAGCAGTAAGAATGCTTACAAAAATATTGCTATAAATTGTTTTTAATTTATCAATTAACTTTTTGCAAAGTTGAGCAAACGGCAGAAACCTCAATGAAACCAATATGTTGCTGCAGCTGCAGTTTCTCCTCCGCGCACTCTAACACAGTTTTTCATGGTAACTTGCAGGTTGTTATAACCAACAGAAAGAATGTTTTTATTTATTATATATTATATATTATGTATTATTTAGGCCGTCTCAGGTGCTGCTTCATGTCGATCCCAGACTGACTGCATGCTGTTGAGTTCAGGGCTCTGCAGGGACCAAACCATCTGTTGCAGGACTCGTCGTTCTTCTTGTTGCTGAAAATAGTTCTTTATGAGCCTCGCTGTTTGCTCGGGATCATCAATACATCTGGGACCAATCAGACGCTTCCCTGATGGCCTTACATCATGGATAAGAATCTAAACAGCTCGACACTTTTACACAGAACTGCATGTGACGAACAGATTTGATTTTGCAGTAAATGAAGGGTGTTTGAGCAGAGAGGTGATCGCTCTCATTAGACAGAAAACTGCTGCGAAGTCAGACCACACCTTCTGCTCCGGCTCTTCCTCTTCTTTACTTCTCCTCTCTCTCTCTCTCTCTTTACAAACCCTCCTCCCCCCGCTGCCTCAGCCCTAGGGCAAGTTTCCCTCCCCTCTCTCTCTCTCTCTCTCTCTCTCTCTCTCTCACCTACGCAGGGTGTCTCTCGCCCGGCCTTGCGGGTTTGGCAGGGTGGGATGTTATTGTGCTCTGCGGTTCAGGAGGAATGAAGCAAATGAACCTCCAGCACGCTGAGTCATCAATCAACACAATATGTCACCTAAATCATGGGACGAGTCATCATGGGGGGTGCACGGCTGTGTGTGTGTGTGTGTGTGTGTGTGCATGTGTGTGTGTGTGGGTGTATGAATGTGTATTGGTGTGGCCAAATGTCATCACAACAATCAGAGGACGAGGAAAACAAACTCCTCCACGGTGAGAACATTTGTTCCACTCTTCACATCTTTACCGTTGACCGTACATAAACACGGACGCCGCGTCTCTCCACTTCCTGACGCCAAAATATCCTCCATCGCCGGGAGCGGCCGTCGTGTTTGTGTGTGACATCATCTGGTGCGAGAGCCACAGCCCAGTAGGGACGGGCGGCGGCGGGGACGGGACACGCCCCCCCCCTCCTCAGAAGGAGGTCGGAGAGCGGCTGTCACAGCTGTCAATCATGACATCACACCCTCGTTTATATCAACACATCTAATGATTAAAAAACAAACTGAGCAGAAGAACGAGCGCGATAAAAGCGGCCTAAAATGACAGAAATCATCTTTTGGGGAAAAATGTTTTTGACGTGTAGCGCTGACATGTAAGGGGGCGGGGCTTATGACCTGTACCGCAGCAGCCAGCCAGCAGGGGGCGATCCAGATGATCCATATTCTACAGTTAGTGGTCTTTAATGTTATTTTTATGTCATGGTCTATCAGGATTTTTGGGTTTTTGTTAGTTTGTCTTTTTGTTTTACCTGCCCTGTCTGATGTGTGCTTTGTTTTGGGTTTTGTTTCCCCTGTGTTCCTCTGTTTTCCTGTTTTACTTTGAAATTCCCTGCTACCTTGTGTCTGGTCACTTTACTTCCTGTGTCTCGTTAGTTCATGTGTCTCACCTGTGTCTTGTTCTCCTCACCTGTGTTTCATTTGTAATCACTGCCTGTGTGTTTATAGTCCTGTTTTCAGTTCAGTCCTTGTCGAGTCGTCTGGTGTTATCCCTGGTGTTGTGCTTAGTCCTTGTGTTTTGTAACCTATTTGTTAGAATAAACGGTCTGCATCAGATTTTGCCTGTTTTGGCTCTCTGCATTTGGGTCCAGCGGTTCCTCCACACCCCTGGCACGTGACATTTTATTTAGTTCAAAGCAAAACATAATCTGTCCATCTGTCTTAAATATCCTTTAATTGTATCTGTTCAACTAAAGTCATTTAAAGCCTTACAGGACTTCAACAACCTGATTTACATCAATAAACTGCGTCTCTCTCACATTAACAGATTCTGTGGTGGAAAAACTACTGAAATCTTTCATTTGAGTGAAAGCAACAATAACACAATGAAAAAATACTCCATTACAAGTAAAAACGTGTTAAATGAACTTTAATTTAACTGCTACAGGAGCTCTTTTTCACAAGTTTACATCATAAAAACAGACATTAAAGGATCATTTTGGTCGTTTTCTATATTTGATCCAAACCAACAATGATCTGATCGACTACTGTGTTTGAATCAAAGCTGATTTATCTGATTAGAAACTCATCAGTGAGTCTCAGCACTGCTCTGAGTGACTATAAGAAAATATAGAAAATAATCAGAATGATCCTTTAATGAATGTTGGATTTGTTATAACAGGGTCGAGTCTTCAGTCAGTTACAGAAACCAAACTGATTCTATGAAACTGGACAAAATGATCAACAGTAAATGTTATTAAATCATATTTTTTATGATTTCTATGAGTTTGTTTTTGTATTCAGAGGATCTACAGTCCTGTTTAAGGTCTGATGTGAACTATAAAAGAGGAGCTTTGGTTTCCGCTGGTTCATATCTGCGTGTTTCATGTGTTTCATGTGTCACCTGTTTGCATCCGGGCTTCACTCTGACTTCCTCTTCTGCAGAAACTTGATCAGTCACAACCATGAGTCATCTGAATATGTTCACAGGAGCTTCAGGAAATAATGATCAACACAAGTGTAACAGTGACATTCCTGCTGTGATGAAACAACGCGACCTGCAGCAGACGGAGGATGGGCGACCCTGTCAGAGTTCAGACTGACTGACAGACTGCTGATAATTTATAACTAATGTTTTATTAATCAGACGATGTCGACCCCGATGAGGCCAGTCTGGTCCAGACTCGGCCAGCTCTCCCAGATAAAAGGAATAAGCAGAAGTCGTGCCCATAATTCATGAACGTTAGCGTGGAACAGGGAAGAAGGTGGGTGTAGCTGTCCATCACGTTTGATGAAGCTCTCCGAGTGAAATATTCAGAATCCCCACAGACGTCTGCTGCTTCCATCAGATGGAAATATTCTACATCTGCTGCTTCATTTTACACACGTTTCACCTAAATCCATCCTGACAGATTGGGGATGTTTGGAAACTCTGAGATCTCCGCTAGAATTTAAAATAATAAAGTTCGTCTTTATTGTCGTGTGCATTAAAAATACAATGAAACACTTGTTCTGTCTCTCTCTCTCTCTCTCTGTGTGTGTGTGTGCCTTAAAAACAAAGAACACGCCGTCCCAAAAACTGTGAAAATAAAAAAAACTAACGACGTTTGGCTGCTGCTGCTGATTCATAATGTTTCATGTGTGTCTTAAAACACCAGAAATGAACATGAAAGCTGTTTTCGTTCCTCCTGTCCCTTCATAATGACCTTACTCTGTCCAAAGTCCTTTTTTTTTTTTACTTTATTACTATCCGAGGAAACACAAAGAGGAGAATTTGATGCTAAAAAGACTGTAAATGTGTCAGATATCCACTTGATATGACTAACTCAGACTGCTGAAGCTGAAGAGAAGCTTCACACACACTTTAAATGTCTATCTGGACACACTGTGGATGAAGGAGATCTTTTAATATCCAGTATGAACAGGAGGAATGATTACAGCCTGACTGCTGGTTTAACTGGGAACACTGGGAACAGTCTGTTCACTATGAAACAAAAATAACCAAAAACATTTAATTCCAGCTTCATTTTAATAACTTTAAACTTCTGCAGAGCTGCACTTTGCTCCTTTTAGACTTTGGAGTTTTAATTCCCCGGCGGTTTGAAAAATGTCAACGTCACAGCGCGGAAGCCTCTCACGGCCCGGTGTGACCAGTCCTGGCACTGGTTTCACTGGTTGGCTGGCACTGGTACTGTAAGAGCATTAGGATGTGTGGGCATTCTTTGATGGAGCATTAATGAACAGAACAGCTGGGTGACATAACGCATTAAGAACGGGACTGATCCCACCTGGCCGCCGGCCCTGGCCGCCCGCCCGCCTCCGTTAGGTAATCGTTTTCTGCTCGGTGACGTCAGAGCCGGAGGTGCCGACCGTGCGCTGAGAATACCCCCCAATCATGATTCTGGTGCATTTAACGAACGCTGTTTTAAAAAAACCCGCAACTTCCTGTTTGGTTGTGTTGTTGGCAAATCGCTTCAGCCTCGTCCCGTAAACGGAGGCAGAGTTTTGCAGAACTACCCGACCACAGGACATCAATAAAGAACAACCGTCCTCATCACCCATGCAGGTTTCAAAATCGGGCTGTGCTGAAGCAACAACGCCGCACGTTTCAACACGTCCAGCGGCTGCAGGCCGGCTGACAGTCAGTCCATCGCTCCAGGGTCAGGTCCAGGTCTGCTGGTTCTGACTGGTCCAGTACACACGTGGATGTAGAAGAAGAAGAAACTCTGGAAGCTTCCTGGTCGTGTTTGTCAGGATGCAAACAGATGTTTATTCCAGCGACTCTCTGGAAACTGGAACCAGCAGAAACCAAATCTGGCCCTCAAACTCAACTTCCTCTTTTAATAGTTAACATCAAACCTTAAACAGGACTGCAGAGATACACACAGAAATGCCAACTCACACATACAAATCCTAATAAACAGACTCTGTGACGTGTTGTTAATGAGGATCATAATCATATGTCCACATGTAGAAGAACAGAAAATAGTCAATCAATCAAACTTTATTAACAGAGCAGCTTTGCAGATTCACTGCAACTCAAAGTGCTTTACAAACATCTGAAAGGCTGATAATAAATATAAACAGTAAATATATTGAGATTAATGCACACAATAAATAAAAATGATGAAAATGTGACGGTCCTGATGCTCTCTGGTGTCCTGGGTTTACCATCACTTCTTCATTCAAACATGATCCAGCAGTGATTATGTGAATAATTTAGTCATATATAAACATACTCTCTAGGAGACTCAGCTGATTATACAGAACAGCTGATGATGATGTAATCCAGGTTCAGAGTTACTTCTGATTGGTGCAGCTCGCTGACAGGCTGCAGTAAACTAACCAGTCCGGCATTTAAAGGTGACATAATCTGCTTTTTCTGTTATTTATGGGTTTTTTTTATCCATGTTTTGTTTAAATCTCCAACATGTTCAGATGGATGTGAGAAGTTGAACATTTGTGAGTAAAGAAGGAGAAAAAGAAGTGAAATCCTGCTACTATAGTTTGTTTACGTAGCCTCTGGAGCCGGAGGAAGCTTCCTGAAAGCTGACCAATCAGAACAGAGCGGGCTCATCAGGACCAATCAGAACAGAGCGGGCTCATCAGGAGGCGGGGCCTCTCTTAAAGAGACAGGAGCTAAAACTTCCTGTTTCAGACAGAGGCTGAACTGAGGGGCTGCATAAAGGACCAGTAGAAGATCAATAAGGAGTTTTTATTCCAGAGAACCAGAATATAAATATAGAGGCTGGAAATGTGAAGAATATGAGTCCTTTAACTAAAAGATGTTCAACAGATTCCACAGAAACGTCTTTTTAATTCTTAATCTATAATAAAACTTTTCTCAAAGAAAAAGAAAACAACAAAAAAAAAACTTGCCAGTGGATGATGAAGTAGTCATTTTGCTCCCCAGCAGCAGTTTGTTGTTTCAGCTTCACCGCAAAGCATGTTGGGAATGACTGACGACACTATAACTGAACCCAAACTAACACACACACACACACACACACACACAATAACTCTGGGAATCTGCAGAATGTTCTGAGTTCATTAAACTGTAATTAACATTTTGGGTTAACGTCTCTGAAGTCTCTGGTTTGCTTTGAGAGATTCATTTCACTCACAAGTTTGTTTATCAGAGCGCACACAGACCTCTGAGACACCAAATACACCCAAATGCATTTTCACATGTTGTTGCTACAGCTGCTGGATTTGGACGGCGTTCATGGTGGGAAGCCAGTGAGGGATGACGTCCAAACGGCTGCTGCAGCTTCTCCTGTTGTTTGGGTTGTTTGGGGTGTTAGAGCAGGTGAAGGAAGCATCCAGGATCAGCAGAGTGTTGGTTAATCTGAATACAGACACTTAAAGAGAGAAGCTAATTAGTGCTGCGACTTTACAATCAATTAAAGGCTTAATTAAACATCTGCGTGTGAAAAATAAAAGATGGAACATGTTTAAACGTGTTGCCCGATGAATTCAGGTCGTCTGCTCACCAACACTGGACCAGAGCTGATATTCATTACAGGGATATTATTTCATATATTTTAAACATTTGCACACGTTCGTTAAGTTTTCTGTGCATCTTGTTGTTTTTGCCATCTGACAGAGAGCCACGGCGTCACCGTCCTGTTTGACGCCTGCTGCGTTTTTTTTCTGATTTAAGTCAAAATGAAATAATCACCACTGTGTTTGAGAAGTTTAGATTTCAATAAATCAACCAAACAAAGAACAGAATAAAGAAAAAAAAGGCTCCACAGCCTCTTTGGCACCTCGGCCACGCTGCACTTTGAGCTTTCAGTTAATAACACGCTAACAATGACAACTTTAAACTTTGGTTCAGTTCTACCGGTGTGTGTGTGTGTGTGTGTGTGTGTGTGTGTGTGTGTGTGGACTTAGAAACTGCTAATCCATTACACACACACACACACACTCTTTCACACACAGAAACAAACACTTCTCAGCCTTTAAATAGTAAAGACCCTGAACAATGAGGAGGAGCTGCTGTGGAGGATTTGCAGACCAGACTGTTTACGGCTCTCATTACTACTGAATCGCCGCCTCTCAGCTGCTCCGAGTGTTTTCATCATCTTGTCATCCGCTGTATCTGCTGCTCTGCGGTTCACCACTGTCCTGTTAAATTACCAGAGTTTTCTCTGCAGCCCGGAGCTGTAATTGTGGTGCAGAAACAATCTGTGGAAAACAAATAAACTCCTCTGAGCGAGCTCCTCTCCGCCCCTCCAAAGACTCTTTGAAAAGCTCTTTAATCTGCTGACTGATTGAATCAATAAAAATCTGAATCCTGATCCGCAGCCAAACCAGTAATTACCTTGTCAAAGGCAGAGATGGATGGAGACTTTAATTAAGGGCAGGGACGGCAGCCAATCAGGAGGAGGCTGAGGGCGGGGTCCCGCGCGCTCCGACCTGCCATTGGACGCGCGGGAGGTGTGGTGTGACGTCACAGGCGGTGACGGGACGTGGCGTCCTGCCCGCACAGGTGTAGTGGCAGGGGCTGATGTGGGGCGTCACCGTGGTAACACATTAATGAGGCGTCATTATGGGCTCAGCCTGGTAATTGCTTCGTGTCACAGCACAGACGGCGAGACAACGTAATCCGAAAACATCTCTACCTGAGCGGCTGTCTGAGGGAGGGGTGTGTGCGGTTAAACTTTGTTTCTACACAGAGGACGACGGACGGTCGGCTCCGCCCACACACGGACCCGGACCGGCTCCAAACACGGATTCATACCGGCTCCACACACGGACTCAAACCGGCTCCAAACACGGACCCGGACCGGCTCCAAACACGGGCTCGGACCGGCTTCAAACACGGACCCGGACCGGCTCCAAACACGGACTCAAACCGGCTCCAAACACGGACCCAGACCGGCTCCAAACACGGACCCAGACCGGCTCCAAACTCGGACTCGGACCGGCTCCAAACACGGACCTGGACCGGCTCCAAACACGGACTCAAACCGGCTTCAAACACGGACCCGGACCGGCTCCAAACTCGGACCCGGACCGGCTCCAAACACGGACCCGGACCGGCTCCAAACTCGGACTCGGACCGGCTCCAAACACAGACCCGGACCGGCTCCAAACACGGACCCGGACCGGCTCCAAACACGGACCCAGACCGGCTCCAAACTCGGACTCGGACCGGCTCCAAACTCGGACTCAAACCGGCTCCAAACACGGACACGGACCGGCTCCAAACACGGATTCATACCGGCTCCAAACACGGACCTGGACCGGCTCCAAACTCGGACCTGGACCGGCTCCAAACACAGACCCGGACCGGCTCCAAACACGGATCCGGACCGGCTCCAAACACGGACCCGGACCGGTGCAAACAGGAGCAGAACTGAACCAGAAACAGGCGTCATTCTGCCAGAAAGTCAGTTTACTCACTTCTGCAGGAACTCCCAGTGAACAAACACAAGATAATGAAAGAAAAAGAAAGAAAAAAAAGCCACATTTAGACAAACATTAAAACTTACAAAACTGCAAATAGAAGATAAGGATAAGATTTTATAAAGAGGGAAACAAACCAGCACTGAATAAAACGTGAACACAGTAACGCAGGATAAAGGTCAAGTTAACCAAACCTGAAGATCTACACATAAAAACTAATAATAATAAACTTTATTCATACGCACCTTTAAAAACCTTTAATTAATATTTTATTAGTTTTCAATAAAACATAAGAAAAGAGTGAAAAATACAGTATAATTTCATCAAATGTTGAATTAACAGCCTTTATTTTGTCACATTTGAGAAGCTGCAAACAGCAAAACAAACAAAAACAATCATTTGTTTATGTAAATAGTTGCTAATTAATTTGTTCTTGATCAACTAATCAATTAATTGACTAATCAATGCAGCTCTAAATGAAACTAAAGAGAATAAAATATAACAAAAATACCTAAAATGAGACAAAAGCAAATCAGTTAAATTACACACTGTGCATTTTTAAAGTCTGATTCATGTTTTGCTTCAGTCAGAATCTGTAAATGTTAAAGTTTCAGTGAAAAATGTGAATTTTCTGTGAGGTGACTGCAGATCTTTTTGTTTTCAAACACAGAGTGAAGAGAATCCATCAGCTGCTTCTTCATTTGACTCTTTAAATACCACCAGTGTGACCAAAAAACACCAGAAGCAGAACTGAGACTGACTGAAGACTTTAACTGAAACTAATAAAAAACAAACCAGAAAACTGAACTGAAAATGAAATAAAAATATAAAAACAGAGAAGAACTAATTAGTTTACATAGAGAGCATGTAAACATGAGCAACCGCACACATTAACACACAAACATGCAAAACAACAGTTAACCAATAAGAAATAATAATAACAATAATGTCAGCATGTTAAATGTATCGTTAATATTTTTGTATTATTAGAATAAAGAAATAATAATGAGTTGTCTCAGTCAGCTCTGAGGTAGCTGCTGTCTGTGTTTGGCTAACAGTGATACACTGTAAACAAACAGGTGTAAACAAACAGGTGTAAACAAGGTAAACAAACTGCTGTAGCTGCAGGCACAGACAACAGCCGAAGCAGCATCTAACGGGTGTGCAGAGACGTCTGCAGCGACGTTTACCTGCTGTTTAACGTTTAACGTGCTGCAGCAGAGCGGCTAATTAGCATCTAGCTGCTAGCTGATGTTAGCGGTGAACGTTTGTTTGTTTCTCGGTCAAAAAGCTGCAGAACGAGACGAGTGTTCGTGTTTCTGAGTTATTAAAAAGTTTTGATGATGTGGACAGAAGCTGTTTCAGCCTCATTTATCAATAACTGAGCATTGAATATTTTATGTATTCGTCTTAAATGTTGTTTTCATTTAAGGGCTAAAGTTCCTGTTTCTGTCTGTTAGTGTTTTACAGAATAAATGAAAAACACTCCACTGATCCTAAAAATGATCCGATCTGTGACTTAAATCCGAACTGTGAGTTTAGTGTTCATGTTGACACTCCTGCTGTTCACATGTCAGCTCTGTAGACTGTGTTTTCTAAGTCGTGCACATAGATAAAAGAGTGCAGGTCATGTATTTGATTCATATCTGTGTCTCTTGTGTTGAGTAGCAGGATGCAGTCAGGCTCAGTGTGACCGTCCGAAATGCTCCGAACGACGAATGTTTGGACGTAAAGACTCCAGCGAGGTTAGATGATGACGGGACTAATCAAAATAAAATCACAGTAAAACTAGGGGGGCGCCAACAGGAAACCAAAGAATTTAAAAATATAATTGTCTCCCTTTTGGTTAGAATGTAGTAAACAAACAAAAAGCAGTTTAATTTCAGTTAAACAGTCAAACTTAACTGAACCTCTCAGTCTTTATCATCAGCTGTTATTAGCCACAAGCCGCCATCGTCTCATCAACACGAAGCTACATTTACCCCGAACTTCTTAAACTCTTGTATGCAAGCTGTTGTTTAGACTGTCGGACTGAAGCATCACAATCAGAGAAGGTCCAGACGCTGGTTTAAACTCACTCTGATGCATTTTATGTAAAAAAAAAAAATAAAACAGATATGTGTATCAGTTTGTGCTCTGCGTTTCATTTCCCTCTTCAGTAAATGAAGCTGCTGATCCCGACGGCCTGCTGGGAGGAAACTCAGCTTTAATCCCTCAGATCCGTCACAGAGGAACCTTCGCTGTGTGTGTGTGTGTGTGTGTGTGTGTGTGTGTGTGTGTGTGTAGCATGGAAGCTCGCCCCGTTGGCTTCCTCGCCGCGGGCCGATATCGCCACGATTAATGTGAACGTGTTATCGTTAATCTTCGGTTCCCAGGCATCAACGCGCCGCCACTGGCAAGTTTAAAGTTCAGAGGTCGTTATAACAGATTATGTAGAAATTTGGCAAATGTGCACTAAATGTCCTTCCTTATCAGAGCCGTAAATTCACTGGAGACACTGATGCGTAGAAGCTGCTGAAATGTCAGACCACAGAGTGCACATGCAGAGCGTCCGAGTGAAACACTGCAGAGAAATATCAGTTTATAAGGTGTTTTTATATCCATCACTGGATCTGCTGGACTTTAAAACGCAGCGACAGAAAGAAATCAGTCAGATGGGATTATTTAAAGCTCAATGTAAAGACACAACTGAAGATTATTTCTGTTTATCTGCAGATTAGTTTCTCATTTAATCGATTTGTTGATTCGTCTATAAAGAAGTTTTATTTCTAAGAGACATCTGATAAAGTGGTCTTTTCTCTTTTTATAATTTAGATTTTATTTGAATTTCAAACATATAATCTATAAACTAAAAAGGTTTATTAACAAACATAAATACCTACAGTATATTCTGGTCTTAGCTTCAGCTACTCCGAAGACCATCTGAGAGTTTCCAAGTGTGTCGGTGAAGCATCACAGCCCGGCGTCATGACAACCAGACGCCACAACACAAAACACATAACGGAAAAAAAGAGAAAAGGAATAAACGTAAACACAAAAATAAATCAGGAGTACAAGATTATACGATCTGTGGTGCTTCAGGAGGCTGAGCTGTGATTATTTAAGGCACCGGTCTGCAGCTCAGGAGGAAGAGCGGCGGTTCGATTCCCGGCTCCTCCAGTCTGCATGTGAAGTGAAGTTTGGGGGTTCAGGAAAGATCCTGAACCCCCAAACTGCTCCTGATGTCTGTGTGGACGAGTCAGTTCCTGCTGATGATCAGTCAGTCGGCACAGGTGTGTGGTTTAAAAGCTCTTTGAGTGTTCGGAAGACTAGAAAAGCACATTTACTCACATTTAATGATTGTTATTAATCAGTTATTGGTGATCTATAAGTGATGCAGCATGCTCTGACTGCCAGTGTTGCACCAGCATCTCCTGTTTTATCAGAGTAAAGAATAATCAGGCAGTATATACACAACGTCCTCTCTTCATCTGTAATTTACTAAAATGTCTAAATGTCTTTAATTTAAACAAAAACCACATTAAAGTTATGATTATTTTTATAGATGTGGTTTCCACGGTGTTGTCATCGAGCTGCTGATGAGCCCGTTTGTTCAACTTGTGACTTGCACTAAATATTAATTCTGCATTTAGTCAATAAAAGCTAAAAATACTGGTGTCTGTGTTTCTGTGTTTACATCACATGTCAGAGTTTTTCTAGGTGGAAGTGAATCTTTTCTGGTCACTCTGACTGTCAGTGGATCCTAGAAACATCATCCTTTAATAAAACTAGTGAATCAGCCAATAAGGTGAGAGATTATTTAATGTATTTCCTGTTTAAATAATCCTGTTTCAAGGATTTACAGGAAATAAATCTTTATTTTCTCCTTGATTTTCCTGCTTTGGTTTGATTGTGTCTTGTTTCAAGACTCTGACCAACAGTTTAAACCAGCTGGAGAAACGAGCAGGAAGATCTCAGCTGCTTCTTTAAAAACATTTTAATAAAGACTAAATATCAAACTGTTGAGGAGACGTCTTGGCGTGTAACTGTTTTCTGTTGAAAGCTGCAGCGGCGCTCTGAAGAGCTGCAGTGAATCAGCACAACAAAAAAAACTCAACCCCCAAAAAGCAGGAAGTGGTTTCTCCAACTTCCTCTTTCAGGTTTGCCAACAGAGGAGACGAGAGAGTGAGGGGGGAGGGGGGAGGGAGGCCACCTGAACACCAGGAGTTAACACAACAAACCGTGCAGAGCGGCGTTCAGCGGGCCGCGCAGACACGCTGCACGCTCAGAATCCTCTTAAGGACCATGTGGCTGCTCGTCATCACCGCGTCTGCACAAACACTCACAAACACTCACGGTTATATAAGAGTTCGCTAGCGGACCTCTCAGCTGCTCCAACGGCGGAGTAAAGAGCTTAAAAAGCTCCAGTCAGCATGAAACGCAGTTAAAACAATGCTCCGCGTCACCACCTGTGAGTCACAGGCCTGAAGGTCACAGCAAACAAAGCAGCTTCAAACAAACTGCTCTTTGATTCGTTTGATCCCCGTTAGACCTGAATATGTGACGTCACGGCCGACCTCGCCGCTGTAACGCCAAACGGCCTCCCAGTCAGAAACTCTCCCACCTTCTGTCTCTATCAGGAAAACATTTAATTTACAACTTAATAAGAATCTGCTGCAGCATTCGGTGCAGACGTTAAATTAAAGTGGTTTTCAATCCTTTCAGACAAAACTGACACCTTTAATTGTTTTCAGTCTCCATTAACAGTGAAGTGAAGCAGCTCCTGTTTGCAGTGACAGTGCAGGAACATGATGGACTATCAGGCAGGTTCTGCAGCTTCTTTCTTCTTCTCTCTCTCTCACACACACACTCTGAATGATCTTAATGGTCCTGACACATTTTAAATCACATGATATCTACCGACCGTCCTGCAGTAGAGCTGCAGAGTTTGACAGAAAGTCCTGCAGCTTCTGGTTCTTTCTGTCTGGACACACCTCGCTGTCACTGTTTTCTCATCTAAACTGTTTCTCCTCGATGTTTCTGAGCAAAGAAACACAGAACTGATTTAGTTTAGTTTAAATTTAACTTTGTTTTTCAGAGTAATCAGCTTCTGTGTGTCATTTTGACAGATGGCTATAAAAATATAATTCCCATGAGCGTCTGCTGCTGCTGCTGCTGCTGCTGCTGTGGAGAAGAAGCCAGTCAGAGGTTATTTAAAAGCTTCCAGTAGATTCTGAATTTATCTAAATTTAACCCAGAAATTCATTTAAGCTGCAAACTTGATGAGAGCAGAGTAATCTCTCCTTCAGGTCTAAAGCCTCTAAAGACTCTTTATTCAGCTCCCAGATGTTTTGTTCCCAGGAGGATGCATCCTGAGCTGCTCCTCAGAGGAAGAACCTGAGTTATTCTAATATTCAGCTTCAGTCTGCAAACACCTCAACTTTTAACTTGTTGCGTAGCTTTTTTTTTTTGAGGAAGTAAACACTGACTTGTTGTGTCTTCATTCGTCTGATCTTTTGTTTTGATTTAAGGTATAGTCCCCGTCTCCGTTGCCGCGGTGATGGGCTGTCTGTCATCACCCGGTGGGCGGGGCCAGCCCTCTGCGGTCGACACTTGTGTCTGTGGGCTGTTGTGTTTTGTTTTGTCTGTAGAGTCACCGCAGCAGACGCTGTTGTTGTGTTGGGAAACTGGAAACACACTGCTGACCTTTGACCTTTGATGAGAAGCAGGATCCCGAACGCAGGCTTGTCATTTTCAGACTTGTGTGGAACTAAACAAACGTTTTAACACAACGTCTCTAAAAATAAGAGCGAAAGCTTCAAATCAGAGTCAGACGACCTTTCTGTTCATTTCTGTTTTTCTTTGTCTTGCTTTTTATTTTCTGCTCAAACTTTGTTCCTTCTTTCTTCAGATGTGTTTCCTTCTTTTATTTTATTGTCTTATTCCCCTTTTAGCTTCTTCTTATGTCCAAATTTAACACTGTTTAATTGTTTTTATGTCTTTTTCACATGTGTGTTCTTGTTTTAATTCCTTCTATGATTCATGAAAAGCACTTTGAATTTCCTCATTGTTGAAATGTGCCGTACAGTTCTTTATATAGATAAATACTGTGTGTGTGTTTTATTCTACAGATATGACTTTAACACATCTAGAAATTGCATGAATATATTTTTAAATCCTTTATATTTTAAAAATGTCAAAAGAACAGAATGGAGGAGGTTTGCAGGAGGTTTGCAGGAGGTTTCTTTACAACCCCAACATTTATAAAATCCATTAAAATTGAGTTTTTTTTAACGAGGCACAGGATGACGAGCCTTTAAAGAAAAGTGAGTCTGAACTGAAGCGTGAAGCGAAGGAGTTAACAGGAGTCCTGCTGTAGAATCACACAGAGCTGCTGTTGATACAGAGACGATAAGAAGGTCAAATCATATTTTATTACTGAGAATGAGACTTTTTCTCTTCATATTTATATATAAACATTCACCATATTGCCAAAAGTATTGGCACACCTGCTCTGACTCGCATGTGAACCTCAGTGACATCTCATTCTTTAATCCGCAGGGTTTAATATGACGTCGGTCGGCTCTTTGCAGCTAGAACAGCTCCGTCTCCTCCGGGAGAGCTTTCTGCACGGTTTGGTGGGAACTCTCGACTGTTCTTCCAGAAGCACATTTGATAGGTCGCACACTGATGTTGGACGAGGAGGCCTGGCTCTCAGTCTGCAATCTAATTCATCCCAAAGGTGTTCAGTTGTGTCGAGGTCACGACTCGGTTCATCCACACCAAACTGTCTCATCCGTGCTGGAGCGGGACGGGGCCATCCCTCAACTGTTCCCACACACACACACCCCCCCCACTCCACCAAAACTTTACACTCGGCACGGTGCGGTCAGACCGTTCCCCCGGCAACCGCCAGACCCAGACTCGTCCGTCAGATCGCCAGCACGATTCGTCGCCCCCAGAGAACGTGTCTGCACTGCTCTGGAGGTCCAGCGGCGCCGCGCTTTACATCTCTGCATAATAATAATAATAATAATAATAATAAATGAGAAATAAAAACAACTGAGGATTAACAGGATGACTGAGAGTGGCCTGTCTCTTCTCTGCTTTTGGCCGTCTCCAAAAGTGCATCAGAAGGTGCAGCAGGCCTGAGTCTGAAGATGGCAGGCAGCTTTGAGAAGGTGTGGGTCGGTGGAGGAGGTCAGAAAGGTGCTGAGGTGTCAGGGAGTGGAGGGATTTGTAGGTGAGGAGGTGGAGCAGTGTGCTGGGTGAGAACTCTGGACCTGCTGGAGCCTGTCCAGGGTTTTACTGGGAACCAGGAACAGGACTCCACTGCAGTAGTCCAGACGATTAGGAATGAAGCTGGATGGATCAGAGTCTCAGAGAGCGATGGCCGGAGTCAGGAGGTGTGTGACTGGAAGGAGAGGGCGGAGTCCAGGATCAGGTAGCAGACTTCAGAGGATGGAGAGATGGAGCAGCCGTCGACCTCCAGGAGAACATCTCCAGCTTTCTGCTGTAGAGCCTTTAGGTGCCAAAACCATCAGCTCAGTTGTGTTGCTGTTAAGTTGGAGCACGCTTTGCATCACACTTGGTGATGCAGCTGCTCGGCCATGAAGCTCTCTACACACTGCAGTGAGCGACCTCTGCGCACTGTGACCCCGCTCCGTCGTTCTACCTGGCCTTCCCCTTCATGGCTGAGCTGCTGTCGTTCCCAGTCGCTTCCACTCTGTTCTGACACCACTGACAGCTGACTGAGCGAGGAAATCTCCCGCCTGGACTTGCTGCACAGGTGGCTTCCTGTCACCTGATTTCTATTATTTGGATGGCTGAGTGAACACTTCATACATATATAAACATATATATATATAAATCCTGAGGGGAGTCCGATAAAATGTTAAAGTTCAGTGAATTTATTGTTTAAGATAATTATGATGACTCATCAAGTAATGTATTAAATAGACACGTTTCATTATATTTTATCTCCAGTGTTGCTTTAACACGAAAAGAATTCATGATGAACACTTTTTTATTGTCACAAAGCATCTATTGTTCCAGCTGGTTTGTGTTCTGCTGCTGAACAATAAACACACACACACACACACACACACACACACACACACACACACACACTGACTGGGGTTCAACAGCCGGCAGTTTAACTGGGATTTTACTGGACAGAAGAGTCTCAGGTCTCTCTGCGTACGTACAGAAAACCTTTTGTCTTGTTTTTGTTGACTTGCTGTTGAGAGTCGGCGGCAGACTGTCAGGAGTCTCTGCGTCCGTCAGCTTCGAGGTCGACGGCCTCGACTGGACCTGCAGTTTATAGAAACACAGAGAGACGTATCTGCTGCTGGAGCCCAGCTTCATGTCAGGAAGATTTATTCTACCTCCTCACTTCCTCCCTGTTTCCTTTCCTTTCCTTCGCTGCCTCCTTGTTTCCTTCAGTACATTCTCCTTTCTTTTCTTTACATCATCTTTTTATTATTTACGTCCATCTGTCCTTCACCAACATCTTCTATCCTTCACTACCTCCCCCTTTCCTTTCCTTCATACCTTCTTTCCTATCTCCTTTTTTCTTTTTCTTTCCTTCATTGCATCCTCCTTTCCTTCCTTAACTTCCTTATTTCCTTCCCTACATCCTCCTTTCCTCTTATCCACTTATTTCCTCGTGTCCTCTTTTCATTCTTCACCTCCTTCTCTTCCTTCCTTCTTCCTACCTCCTTTTTTCCTTTCCTTTTTCTCACTTCCTTTGCATCCTTATTTCCTTCTCCTCATCTCTACTTTCTTCTTCCCTTCCCTACATCCTCATGTTTTCTCTCCTCCACTACCTCCTCCCTTCATTTTATATCTTACTCTAATAAAGATAAAACTGTTTTGTCTTAGTCATTTCAAAGAATGAGAGGATCATCTCCTGGCTGCACTCTGAGGTCAAAGTTCCTCATTTTTTGGGTAACTCTGATTGAGCGTCGCGTGCGAGTTTATCTGTAAAGAAAACAGACAGTGAAGATAAAACATGGACAGGTCGCTTCGACCTCTGGCGTCGACTCGGCAGTTTAATAAAGTTTAATGGTGTCAAAGAGCGTCCTGGAGAGTCACCGCTCACTTCAACCTGTCAGCGTCTCCTCCAATCACAGCGCAGCCGGATCGGTGAGTGATTAGATTCTTATCCGTGGATATTAATTTTATGTTTGACACATGAAAGTGTTTGCA
The DNA here is from genome assembly GCA_029490765.1 of Euthynnus affinis. Classification (NCBI taxonomy): domain Eukaryota; kingdom Metazoa; phylum Chordata; class Actinopteri; order Scombriformes; family Scombridae; genus Euthynnus; species Euthynnus affinis. The sequence continues at coordinate 36,503,299 of CM055839.1, read as the reverse complement.
GTAAACTTCACTCGGCTTGTTGCTTTTTATCTTCACTGAAGGCAGAAACGTCTCTGACTGCTGCTGCAGGGAGGTCTCTCTCTCTTCTTTTAACACTCCTGTCATCTCTTACACCTTTTTTTTCTTCCTGTTCTTCCCTCAACGTTTAAATTTCCTTTTTCCCGTCTTCATCCTTTTCTCCATCATTTACCTCAGACCAGATCAGTCACCAAAAGAAAACGTCGGCATTGAATGTTTCTGCAAACCACAGAAACGCTGAATATCTGCGTTTCAACATGTGAAATACATATCAACATCTCTACCTGCTGAATAATGATGATGATGATGTCATGGTCTATCAGGACTTTTTGGGTTTTTGTTAGTTTGTCTTTTTGTTTTACCTGCCCTGTCTGATGTGTGCTTTGTTTTGGGTTTTGTTTCCCCTGTGTTCCTCTGTTTTCCTGTTTTAGTTTGAAATTCCCTGCTACCTTGTGTCTGCTCACTTTACTTCCTGTGTTTCGTTAGTTCATGTGTCTCACCTGTGTCTTGTTCTCCTCACCTGTGTTTCATTTGTAATCACTGCCTGTGTGTTTATAGTCCTGTTTTCAGTTCAGTCCTTGTCGAGTCGTCTGTTGTTATCCCTGGTGTTGTGCTTAGTCCTTGTGTTTTGTTGGTTGAAACAGGAAGCAGACGTTGGTTTCGAGTTGGTCTCGAACCTGACTTCCAATTTCCAACTTGCTGCCAACAAACTTACTGACCGTCCACCGACCTACGTCACTTTACAGATGTTAATAAGCTGCGTATTTCATGTGTTGAAACGCACATATTCATCGTTTCTGTGGTTTGCAGGAACGTCCAATGCCGACGTTTTATTTTGGCGATCCGGCTGCTCAGGACTGTCTGTAAAAACTCTGAAAGCGTCAAAAATGTTTTGTCTTTTCCTAAAAAATGAACATAAACACGTGATTGTTTGGGAAATTAAAGACATCATGCAAACCCAAATAAGATAAGATAAGTGCAGATTAGTCTGTTTGAGTTCAGACACAAGAAGCATCAGTTAAAAAGGAAAATATAATAAAGTGGACGGGCTGAATGGCTGAAATCACATTATCACACATGGGAAATATTGATATTGCAGTTCAGTGTTCACTGATACTGCACATGAGTGAAGTGTCGGTGTTGTTGTTGCAGTCTGCCGGGATCAGAAGTCTGGCAGCAGCAGGAAGGAGCGGCGGTGTCGCATCGTCACCGAAGGAGGAAACGCTTCACTCTGTCTGTTAATGTTATCGACTCATTAATAAATGCATGGAGACATTAATCAGTGTGTTGTGTTTGGGTTTAGCTTTAATAACTTCTGTTGTTACAGCGTCTCTTGCTGGTTTTTGATTTGTGAGGTTTTTTTTGAATGAAGATGAGAAAAAACAAAACCTGAAACTTTTTAATTTAATGCTGGAATATTAGTTAGTTTAGTCAGACAGACTGCAAATGCTCTCACTGATCTATTTATGACTGCATTAATATATAAATTAATACAATTTTGATTTATTATCAGTTATTTTGGTTGTTATGTTTCAGTTTTTGGTGTCTTTTAGATGTATTTTAGTGTTTAGTGATGTATGGAAAGTGATTTATTATTATTATTATTATTATTATTGCTGCTCAGGATCAGGATAGAAGCTACTTCTCCTCCTGTGACGGATCAGTTCGCTCTTCTCCTTTTAAAAACAGCAGCTGTGTCCTTTAACAGAGCATCAGCAGTACCTGATGCTGCCTGGGCTCAGGGGTCACAAGGTCAACGCAAAAACAATACAAACAACTTTATTAATCCCACCAGGGGGGTAAAAATGTATTTGCAGCAGCTTGTCGTTGACACAACAGAGCCTGCAGTCATGATGCTGAGAGCGCAGACTGTGTGGGCCGGCCATTCCTCAACAGATTTCCTCCCGCGCTGTGTACGTTCTCCCATACGAAGCCTTTATAACAGAAAGCTGCGATAATCCCCTCCACCATCTTAATCTGCAATAAAAGTGCGGAGAACGAGCATGTGATTGCAGGGGCTGATGGGAAAACCCACAGTGGCCTGTTTGTTTAGGCGACATTTTCACAGGTCCAGTCTCAGCATATGACTACTGAAGTCAGCTTAAAGGTAATACACAGTTAGCGATTACTGAGAAAAAAAAGCGACCTTAACCTGGACTCAGAGGCCCGGGGTCACGCAGGGGTCAACTGGTTTTGGATGTTTAAGCCGCCGCGGCCTCTCGCTGGCTGGCTAATACCAGCGGATAACCAGCACCGCGGAGTCATGAAGAAGTAATCTACTGGCTTTACCTTGACCTGCTTTCTTCCAAATCTGAATTAAGTGTCACAAACTGATCGGAAAAGCTCAGGTCAAGCAGGGGTCAAGCAGAGGTCAAGCAGGGGTCGAAGTCCACGCGGCTGTTTTCGGAGAATCCGGCTGATCAGAGCAGATAAGATCGATCATTTCTCAGAGTGATGTTTTTCCTGAAATCCTTAAAGCATCATTCTGCTGATTTGCTGTGTTTTTTTCTTCGTGTTTGGATGCAAACCAGCAGCGGACCGATCCACTAACAAGTACTGTGTGTGTATCCAAAGCCTGATATATCTTATTCCTCTGTGCCGTGGAGCTGCGCCGTCGTCCAAAAACTATTAAAAACACATCTACGAGCCACACTGCTGCACTGGGTGTGGGAAGTTTAGAGAGGCAAAACAGCTCATAGAAATGTGAAATGTGACCCCGGCTGCACTCTGCTTTCTGTAACATGTCAAAAGCCAGGAGAGGTTGGAAACTGGAAGGCCGGTTTCATCTTTAACAACGTGTTGTGTTGTGTTGTGTCTCTTTGCAAAGACCCAAAGCGTTGGGATGGTTACGCCTAACCTTCTCTAATAATGCAGGGTGACGTCCAGAAGGTTGTCGTGCGTGTCCGACGCTGCACCTGAATGAAGAATCACATGATCTTCCCCTCTTTTTTTTTTTTTTGTTGTTTGCTTTCCCACTACCACTGACAACTGGTACATCTTACAACAATCTGGTTACAGCTACACAATCAGAATATGGTCTCAATTTAGGAAACAATTTGGCCTGCGAAAAAAAAGCCTCCCTAATGGCACCTATTATATCAAACCACCTCTTTAGCGCGGCCAAGCTGGATCTATCTTTTGGAGCATGGCATGGGAACAGACTTCAACTTATCACAGATTTATACATCAATGGGGTATTTGCATAATTGGCAGGATAAAATGCAATTGGCTGAAAATAAAAAAACAATCTACCCCATTCTCATTTCTGTCATTATTTACATATTACTCATTTTGTACACGAGGGTTTCCATCTTTCCCTGAGACACCTCCATCAACATCAGTAGACACTCTCTTAGCCGCAGATGCTAGTCTCAAGAGCGCCATCACAAGGCTCTGTGATATATTGGCCGATATAAATCCTCAGCCTGTGGCTAACCTTAGAAACCTTCTGGGAACGAGGTCTTGGCACGGCGATCTGTGGTTTCACAGAACAAGCGCGCCCCTCCTCCCCGTGCAGCAGATATGGGCTCATGCAGTTGGAGGTTGTTCGCCGTGTCCACCTTACCGAAGATAAACTGGTTAAACTTCAGCGTCGAGCACGTTTGTTTCATTTATACAGCATGTTTTCAGCAGAACTGTGGACCCACATCCTTTAACTGCCTTCAAACATGTTTAATGTGTCAGCTTTTATTGACCCGACGTCTAGTATTATTAAATTGGAAGAGTTCAAAACCTCCACCTCGTGTCAGTCTGGATGTCTTTTCTGATTTAATCTCACTAACTTGAACCTCTTTAGTTCAGTCTGGATTTATTCCAGTGTGTTGCTTTCTGTTTTTTCTTGTTTTTTCTTGTTTGTTTTTAATGTAGCTGTGTGTCGTTTCTTTTAACTATAGAGGATCTGGGAGTCAAAGGGTTAAATCTGTAAAGGGATTCAATACATTTGATTTGTACGCATGTTAAACTCGGAAACGCCAATAAACAGATTTATGAAAACAATGTGTTGTATTTTAAAAGCTTGTTATATTATCCATTGTGTCAAATCTTCATCTGAACAGTAACTAAAGCTGTCAAATAAACGTAGTGGAGTGTAAAGAACTGATCCAACATGTAAGTCAGACAGACGAGTTATTGAAAGGTGTATTTTTCTCTTTTTTTTGATGGAGCTAGGCTAACAGTTTCCCTCTGCTTCCAGTCTTTGTGCTAAGCTAGGCTAACAGTTTCCCTCTGCTTCCAGTCTTTATGCTAAGCTAGGCTAACAGTTTCCCCCTGCTTCCAGTCTTTATGCTAAGCTAGGCTAACAGTTTCCCTCTGCTTCCAGTCTTTATGCTAAGCTAGGCTAACAGTTTCCCTCTGCTTCCAGTCTTTATGCTAAGCTAGGCTAACCACGTGTCCTGCGTGCACAGAGATGAAATATCTGGAACAAAACAGACAGACAGTCTCTCCAAACATCAGCGTGTGTTGCTTTACCTTAAAGAACCTCAGAGCTCAGACTGATTCCATAAATAGCTGCTCTTGTATAGTTTCTCACGTTAGCCGAGTATTGATAGATTCTGTCCTGTGCAACTGGAGCAGCTCGATGAACTCGTCTGACTCAGAGGTTGCGTCGACCTGTGGGACAAATATTGACTGTGTGTTCTGTTCTGAGATCAGATAAACTCTCCATACTGATGCTGTTATTGAATCCCAGCAGAGAAATAATTTACAGTTTGAAGCCTCCAGAAAGTTTCTGCTCTCTTTATTACAACTGCAGATCAGTTTTACAGTTTTCCTCACCCAGAGAGACTGACAGTGAGGACAGCAGCTGAGCCCGGAGCAGGAGGTCAGAGGTCACGGCGGCCAGATGATACATTTGACCAATCACGCCGTGGTGTTGAGAGGGTCAGCGTGACCTTTATTTAGTCATTTATTTCACATGTGAGCTTCTATTTTTACTGGTTCTTTGGTTTCTTCTTCTGTTTCACTGCATGTCTGTTCAGTTTAATTCTTATTTTTCTGTTTAACAAATCTCACAGTTTCAGAAACTGATATGTAGCTGCAGAAAATATTTAATTTGGTCCTAATCGATTGATTTTCTGTCAGTGCACATTAAGTAAAATCTGTCTGCAGGCAAACATCCAATAAAACATGTATTAACACTTCATGTCCCCCCGTTAATAATCAGTCTATAAACTGTTAATTAATAGTTTATAACTCACAATCATGCAGCTGTCAGCAGATATAAGTATTTATTAATGTATTAGTCAACAGTTATAACTCCTCCAAAGTGTTTGCTGCTGTATAGACAAACCATCAATGACAATATAGTAAATAAGAGAAAGTTATAATAAATACTGAACATTAATAAACACTTAAAATGTTCATATATCTGTTTATAACTACGGTATAATGTTCTATAAACCATTTATTAACTGTTTATAGATGATTATTAATGATAAATATGGAGACTTAAAGTTTTTCCATATAAGGAATAAAGTTTCAAATAATAACTGAAAGTGAATATTTACATGATTTTATATTAAACACAGCGAACTGAACTCAGATCTGCTTTGTGTTTAGTGCTAATTAGACATATGATGATGCTAAACATAAAACACATTAGCATTTTCATTGTGGACGTGTTAGCATGGGACTTTTTGCATTTAGCTCAAAGTGCAGGCGACAAGCATCAGTGACGTTTGACGCAGATAAAAACACTCGTGCTCAGTGTTTTCTGTCAAACTGACCAGCATCAATGCATCAGGACACACTTTCCTGTGTTCCCAGCTTAGTGTGTTCAGACACAACGTGAAGCAAATATCAGACGCAGCATGTTTACAGGCAAACTTAATGCAAAGATGCAAAGAGACGCAAATCTGCCAGGGTGAACACCAGAGACTGTAAAGAATCTGGAAATAGTCACTGTGACGTCACCTGCTGGTTTGCAAACGGCCGTTTTGAAGCCTCGAGTGTAGCGATTTGGCCGTCGCCATGTTTGATTTTTGGAGCCAGAAGTGATCATAGCGCTAGCTGCCAGCGTGGTTAGCATGGATTTGCAATCTATGGTTAACAGTGATAATGCTAATGCTAATTTTCGCTAGCAAAAAAAAACATTAAAATGTACATACGCTGCTTTATCATCAAATTTGAACTAAATGGGACGATAATTCACTAAATGAACATCACGCTGTGTTGAAGAAGACTGTAAACTAGTGACTGAGAGCAGAAACTCATCAGGAAACAGTTTAGGGTCATTTTCTCACAGACATCAATACAATCAGACTTTTTTTTTAGCGGTCAGTGGCGTCGCCCCCCGGTGGCCGTCAGAGAGAACGCAGGTTTGTGGAACCTGCACATCGGCTTCATTTTTCAGCCGCTCGGTGAAAACGTGTTTCAGCTTGATTGGAAAAAAGAGTTGCGTACATCCCGCAGCGTTACGATGAAGTTTTGGAGAGCGTTGCAGCTAGAGGGCGCTGTAGCACGAAACAACGAGAGAAGACTGCTCACTGGATGTTTGTTTACCGCTGTTGTCATGGAAACACTTTAACTCTCACCTGTGCGTACCTGTTTGCATGTTCGTCTCGTTGCTGTGGTCAGCGGATGAAGTCGTGACTATAAACTGATTGATATCAGGGGAACTCAGGATATTACGGTCAGAACATCTGGTTCATATGAAGGAAAAACATTCAGAATATTCCTCCGGACGCTCTGAGAAAGCGATCGTCATCCACGTCTCGGCTCTGATTGATGGTCCGTCTCGTCTCTGTCACCGTCTGTGCTGTTCTTCGTCAGCGTCGGCGCATCCATGTCTTATTTGTCATCTTGTTTTTGTTTTGTGTCCAAGAAGAAATTCAAGAGGAAATTAATTTTTACAGGCTTGGCACATAAAGAATGTGTTTGGGGGAAATTACATAACAGGATGACAAAGCAAATAGACGTCAGCAAGCACTTTTTTAATCCTTATAACTCAGCAGAGACAGCGAGCATCAACGTGTTTTCATACAAACTATTTCCGACTTAAATTAAATCTTTCTTTCTTTTTGCAGTGTGAGGAGGTCGAGGAGTTTGGCCGGCTGACGGCTTGCTGACAGGAGGACAAACAACTGTAATGTCAGATGTTTTATGAACTGGAGGAGAGGGAAATAAAATTAAAAAAAAAAAAAAAAACTTTTCCTCATTGTTTCCTCAACCCACACAAGAACCAGAGCGGAGCCAGCCTCCTTCACATGAACAGCTCAGCATTTCTAGCTGCAGGACAGAGCTCGGCAGTAAAGCAAAGAGACTTTTTGATGATACAATGCACTTTCACACTCGCCAAGCTGGGAAAGTTTCCCTCAGATAGTATTAATCCAAGCAGGGGAGAGTCCTCATCCTCCCATTAAAGCAGGAGGTAAATCCCACCGTTAGTGTAACACTCACACTCTCTGCTGTCACCGATCATTGTGTCTGTCTGAGCTCCTCATCCTCTGTGACAGCGCTAATTCTGCTGTTGGAGAGACGACTCGCTGTCCTCGCTGTGTTTCCGCGAGTAAAGACGTTGTTTTCACTCGTCATGAATTTATATCTTACCCCTGCAGAGAAACACCCCGACCCCTTCGCAATCTGCTGCAGGTTAAACTGAGCTAACCAAACAGTTTGCTGACTGAGTTATTCCAGAATACAGTTCAACTTTCTATTAATCACATACAGAGTGTTGCATGGATTAGCTCCAAGCTACATCTCTGACCTGCTAAGCTCTCATGAACAAGAACAAACACTTCAGCACAGAAACTCTTATTGCAGTTTCCTAAAACGAGGCTGTCCTGGCTCCGAAACTGTGAAACACATTAATGTTTACAATGTCATTGCTTTTCAAGATAAAAATGCACCTTTTTTCAAACACCTGGTTTTTACTATTTTCATTTCATTTATCTATATTTTGTCATTTCTTGGGTTGAGAAAAGTGTTCTTCACATAAAGTTTTTATAAAGGCCGTTTCATGGCTGCTGTATCAGCAGACTTTCACACAGTCGTTCAGTCTTGGACATCTGTGGACATAAACGTTTTCCACACTACGCACTAGAGAACGAAAATGGCAACCTCACAACAGCGAGAAGGAGAGCTTTTGTTTGTTGTATTTGGCAGAACAAGAAAAACTGAGAGAACAGGAGAATAGCGCCGAGTAACAGGAATCCAGTGCATACGTACACCTCACAAAACAAGTGTCCAACTCTTATATTTGGCACCTTTAAAGGACGGTTCCCGATAAACCAGCAGCAAAGGAGCCCAAACGAATATCAGAAGATCCTTCATTATGACCTTACAATGGTTTAAAGTTGATGTGAAGCTTCAAAATGAGTCAAATCCAGTAGTACTGACCATTAGATCCCTTCATAATGACCTTACAATGGAAGTGATGGAGGACTAAACCCACAGTGCAAAAATGTATTTAAAAGTTTATGTGAAGCTAATATGAAGCTCTGGCCTCAACTCTGAAGTCCAACCCCTCCCATCTGAGAGAGCTGGATCTGAGTGGATTCAGGAGTGAAGCTGCTGTGTGCATGTTACTGTTGTAGCTGCTGGAGGGGATGTATTTAAAAGTTGATGTGAAGCTAATATGAAGCTTCAGTGTCCAAAATGAGTCAAATCCAGTAGATATCTTTCAACGTTACAGTCTTTTTAGTGGCAAAGTCCCTCTTTTTGTTTCTATACTTCCACCTGCAGCTCAACAGGGAAACACAAAGAGGAGAATTTGATGCTAAAAAGACTGTAAATGTGTCAGATATCCACTTGATATGACTAACTCAGACTGCTGAAGCTGAACAGAAGCTTCACACACACTTTAAATGACTATCTGGACACACTGTGGATGAAGGAGATCTTTTAATAATCACATGGACACCTGACTGGACTCCTGTTAACTCGGTTTTATATCTGTAACCACACAATCACACAGTGTGTTCAGTTTTCTTCAGGGCCTGTTCCTCTGGATCTGCTGCTTTCCCAATCCTGCCTCCATCGACCCCCCCCTTCCCTCCCCCTCCTTCTCTTTTCTCTCAGTCCATTTTCACTTCTCTAACTCTCCCTTTGTGTCCAAAACGCCTCTGAACTCCTCCAACCACCTCCTCCTCCACCCCCGCACATCAGAGCTGGCAGCTCCCAGCGCTGCGGGGAATGTTCTCCTCCTGCAAAACCTCCAGCTCTTTTTTTGCACATTTTTATTTTCTGCCTCCACCCCCCTCCCTCCTCCCCCTCCTCCCCTCCTGTTGAATCGTATTTACTGTTGAAGGGGTTTTGATGATGAACAGCCGTGCAGCACTATCTGCTCTGCTGGGAGGAGGCCGAGTCGGGTCACATGACCTCCACACTGGAAAGAAACGGGAATGAAGGCAGGGATCCAGACGAGGATCCAGGCTGTGCTGACACTTTTAGTAAAATGCAAGATTATTTTACTCACTTTAAACACACGATGATAATAAAACACATAATAACAGTAAAGGCTCCTCCTCTACTACTAATTAGATATTTGATAGAAACCCAACAAACTTTATAACTCGCAGTCCAGAAATTATCATAAGCTTCATTATGTTGAAAGTTGAGAGCCGACTTCAGTCAGTCTGTCTCTCTCTGTCTCTGCAGCCAGCAGGACAAAGTCCGTTTGTCCTAATCAGATTTTCAGGGAATTCGATGCGATAAGCTGCAGGCCAGAGAGCAGAGGGAGGTATGAGAAACCTCCACACAGAGCAGCAGCCAGCTCTCTGACAGCTTATCACACACACACTCTCACTCTGCTTCCACACATCCTCCTCTCCTCTCCTACCTCCTTATATCCTTCCCTCACTTCTTCTCTCCTACCTCCTTATATCCTTCCTTCACTTCTCTCCTACCTCCTTATATCCTTCCTTCACTTCTCCTCTCCTACCTCCTTATATCCTTCCCTCACTTCTCCTCTCCTACCTCCTTATATCCTTCCCTCACTTCTTCTCTCCTACCTCCTTATATCCTTCCTTCCCTCACTTCTCTCCTACCTCCTTATATCCTTCCTTCACTTCTCTCCTACCTCCTTATATCCTTCCTTCACTTCTCTCCTACCACCTTATATCCTTCCTTCACTCCTCTCCTACCACCTTATATCCTTCCTTCACTTCTCTCCTACCTCCTTATATCCTTCCTTCACTTCTCTCCTACCTCCTTATATCCTTCCCTCACTTCTCTCCTACCTCCTTATATCCTTCCCTCACTTCTCTCCTACCTCAGCCTTTCACTCCCTACCTCCTACCTTCTTCTCTACATCCTCCTCTCTTCATCTTTTACATCACATCATTCTTCTTTTACTTTTCTACCTCCTCCCTTCTTTCTCCCTTCCTTCCATGCCTCCTAATGCCTTCCCTCCCTCCTACCTTCCCTCTCTACTTCTCTCTTTCTTCCCCTTCCTCTTCCCTCTCTCCTATTCTACCTTTTATTTCCTACCTCTCTTCTATCTCTTTCCTTCTTCCTGTTCTCTCCAGTTTTACATATTATCCTTTAATCTGTCTCCTTGTTTCCTTTTCTCTTCCTGTCTCTCTTCCTTATACATCCTTCCTCCTTTTCTTACTTCCTAATGTTTTCTCCTTGTCTCCCTTATTACCTCCTTCTTTCCTTCTCCACCTCCTTTTCTCTCTAACTTTGTTTTCTCTACTTCCTCCCTCTCTTCCCTGTACCTCCTCTGTCTTTAACTCCTTCTTTACTTCCCTCGTCACTTCCTGTGTTTTTCACTCTTCCTTTCCTTCCTCCTTTCCTTTTCTGCCTCTGTCTCATCCCTCCATTTCCTTTTTCCTTTCTTGCTTTCCTTCTGTACTTCCTCCATCTCATCTCGTTGTCTTATTAACCTCCTAACGTCCTTTCCCATCTCCACTCTTCTTTCCTTCCTTACTCTTCCTCTCTTTCTTTATTTGCTCTAATCTCTTTCCTCATATGTCCTTCCCTGTTGCCTCCTTTCCTTCCTTACCCTTTTCATTTTTTAACCATTGTTTTTCCTCACCCTCAGCTTCTCTCCTTCCTTTCCTCCACATTTCTTTTTTCACGAGCACACCTCATTTTCATCTTTACATCCTTCTTCTTCCTGTTTGTCCTTCTACATCTTTCCTTATCTTTCCTTCCTCCGCCTTCTCTCTTTCACTTCTCCTTTCCAACCTTCTCATTTGTTCCCCTTACCTCATCGTTTGTTCCTTCATCCAAACCTCCCCCTTTCCTTCTGACTAACTTCCCTTTCCTCCTCTCCATCTCTTCTCTATCTCCTTTCCTTTTATATTCTCCTTCTTTATTATAGTCCTCTGTGCTTCTCTCCTTCCTTTCCTCTACACGTCTAAGTTCCTTCTTTACATCCTTCTTTCTCTCTCTGTGTTTTCCTTCCTCCTCCTTCTCCTTTTTACTTTTTACCCTCTACTGTCCTTCTTTACCTCCTTATTTTTCCCCTTCCTCACCCTTTCTTTCCTTCTGCATCTCCTCGTTTCCCTTCCTCCTACCTTTTTAATGTTTTACCTGCTTCTCTCCATCACTGCCTTATCCCTTCCCTTCTTCCATACCTTCTCCCTCTCTTCTCTACTTCCATCGTCCCTCCTCACCTTCTTTCTTCCACTCAGTCTCTATTCTCCTTCTTTAATGCAACCTTTCATCCTTCTCTCCATGCCTCTCTTCCTCTCATTCTTGGGATTCTCTCTCTCAGTGATGGTTGCGGTGTGTTGCCTCATGCAGCAGAGCTGCAGAGGGAGATCAGAAGCAGCTCTTAATGCTTTAGTCATGAGTTTTCTCCCCAGCAGCTTGAACGTTTGTCTCTTTAATATTTCAGGCGGCTGCTGCCGGCTCGGCATTATCACACCATGATGACATTTAGAGCCGAGGAGGTGTAACGCTGCCTCGACACAACCTGAGGACAAGAAGAAGAGCTCACATCCTTCACTTCAGCACAGGATGTCAGTTCGTCTTCATTTAGGGTCGTTTCAGGTTTAGGGAAAGTAAACATGTGTGATCAGTGAAATTAAATGAAGCGTCAGAAGTAATTAATATTCATTTTTGCATGTTAACGGAAGTACGTTAATGCACATGATGGGGTTGGATCTCTGACTCTTACAGTTTCCCACAGTACATGGAGATGTCCAGAACCAAAAGATATTCAGTTAACTGTCACGTATGACAAAGAAAAGCAACAATCTTCACACCTGAGAGGCTGGAAGCTGCAGATTCTGGACATTTTTACTTAAAAAATGACTATTTAAGTACTAAAATAGTTGCTGGTTAATTCATTTAGTGCAGGATGTCAGTTCCTCTTCACTGAAGGTCATTTCAGGGTTTAAAAAACATCTTTTAAAACCTGTTAACAGAAATATGTTATTGATCATGTTTGGATTAAACTCTCTTCATCACTGGATCAATAGTCACATATCTCAGAGAAGAACTACACTAATGATTATTCTTTTCATTATCAGTTAATCTGAGTGTTTTTGCAATGAATTGATTAATTATATTGTCAATAAAATGTCAGAAAATAGTGAAAAATGTTATTATTGTAAGTTTAAGGTTACGTTTTTGAATGTCTTGTTTTGTCCAACAGTCCAATAGACTTTCAGTTAACTTCCATGTATGACAAAGAAAAATATCAGATCATCACATCTGGGAACCCAAAACTGTTTGATATTTTTAATAAATAGCTGCAGATTAAGTTACTGTTTATTGATTAATCGTCTAATCGTTGCAGTTTTACTTTATTTATCATGTAGAGACAAGCTGAGAGCGCCAGTGCTGATGTGGGTCGCAGAATATCATATTTACATCTGTACAGAAGAAATGTTTTAAACTGTGAATGATTCATTTTAGACTTTTGATGAAAAAAGGCACAAAAACAAGTTGGAATAAAATCACTTTACATGAAAATAGACTGTATTATAGTTTTATTTCTCATGTCTCTCTCTCTCTTTGAATGTCTTCATCCTCCTCTTCCTCTTGTGTGAATAATGTCTGTTCTTGTCTCCCCTGTGTGTGTATGTGCAGTCTGACCTCCTGCCAGGTCTCCATGGTGATGGAGGTCACATGACTCAGGTGTTCTGTTCTGTTCTGGTGGCACCTGGAAGCTGCTCTTCATCCTCATCATCACACTCTTCATATATATTATATTATAAATCCATTATAATTTTGTTATTCTGTTCCACGCTGTTTTTCTTGATGTTCTCTGTACACGCAACATTAATTGCACATCTGTCCGTCTGGGGAGACGGATCCTCGTCTGGTGATTTTTTCCCACCAAAAGTGTTTTTAGGGAATTTTTCCTTATTTGAACAGAAGGTCTAATGACAGGATGTTTCTGTCCAGACTGTAAAGCCCCAAGAGCCAAATTAGTGATCTGTGATACTGGAATACACAAGTAAAATGGACTTTTTTGCCTTATTTGTGGGTATTTTTTACAGCGATTGTCACAAGATTTGAACCTATTTTTGTTTATCATGTTATTATAATTGCTTTTCTCATTGGTTTGTGCATAATAACTTTTGCCTGAGCCTCATCTCAAGCATTTCATCGTACAGGTGACGTGTCATTCTGCACAAATAATAAATACAGTTGAACTTCAGCTTGCTTTTTATTGGCAAATTTGTCATTTTTCATTTAATTAAAGTTCTGGGCAGCTTTTTACTTTGTAAAACTGACAAAACCATAAGTTAGATTTGTAGCTGAGTTTGTGCTGAAATAAAGGACGTCATGCATGTGGAGTGACAACAGCTGCTAAAAACAACATGAATGCATTGAAAGATGGCAAAAAAATGAACCAAAATGAGCCGGTGCTGTCCAGTTTTGAGGATTCCTCTGCTTTCAGATCAGATAAAGGATCATCTGCTCCTCTACAGGTTCAGTAAAGTCTCTAATTTAAAATTTCTAGATAAAGTGTAAAAATGATGTCTTCATCAGTCTGAATCATGGCCATATTTTGGAGATGCAACACCTGACCACGCCTTATAACATATAGTTATCAGTTATATAGTTAATATTTATCTCATGTTATCATATGTGTATATATAAATCTAGTAGAAAGAATGCAGCGCAGTAAAAGGAACGATATTTCCCTCCAAAATGTTTTGAGTGTCCGGAGCCTTAAACTTGTGAATTGTGTGCAGATGGTGACACCTGGTGGTCAAAGGCAGGACTGCTCTGAATACCATCAACTCTGCTGATGTTTACAGTATTCATCCTTAAATAGACAAATATACAGCGGCTCTGAGGTGCAAAACAGAAAAACATTGGATGAAACCCATTAACAACATTTCAGAGAACACATGGTTGCACACAACAAACTGACAAACCTCACTATTAAAGATTTGTTCCTATTAAATCACTATTAATCTCATGGTGATTTATGCCCATAGAACATATAAAATATCTAAAATAAAGGTAAGCTGTTTAAAAAATGGACTTTCACTGTCAATGCTCGTATGAAAAAAGAGATGACACAGCATCTAGGCTACGTGATGCGGTGGTAAATGGACCGTGGGTTGCCTCACGGACGTTTGCAGAGATGTGGGTAAAAGAAAGTTAGTTATCATTACTGATCACTTCTTCAATGAATCATTTGTTTATGAATTCCAGTTGCTAAGTTAGCATAACCTAAAAGCTTTTAGTCACTTCCCAGGAGCTCAGCCATACATACAAACACACAATTAAACATTCAGTATATGAGAATAAAGTTTATAATAATAAATGACTAAGGTTGAAATGTAAATCTATAAATAGAACCAAATTGCAATTAAACGACTCTTTGCTGGACACTAAGATGTACAGCATATAAAACAACAATAATCAGTAGATCAGTGGATAAAAGTGAGTTTGATTTAAAGAAAGATAATGACTATCAGACTGAGCTCCTCTAACAGGTTGATCCAGAACGCTGACAGCAAAGACCAGGAGACATATTTATCTGTGCTGGTAATCAGCACTAATTCATTTCCCAGAACTCAGTGTGAAGTCATAGAAAAACAAGCTGCATTCATGCAAATTTTGGCTTTATTTGTTTTATGATTCATTAGTTTAAAACTGCTGATGGCAGAGATATATTTCAAAGAGCTGTAGGGACACAAGTCAACAGGAGGTTTAGCTGGAAATGAGTTGGACAGTGGAGAAGATACATTTCATGTTCAAGTTGTGCCCACAGACTATTTGCATAATCATCACTGCGTGCAGTGTTGTACAATACATTCAAGATGCTGCACTAATGTAGAAAAAAAGATGCAAAGCATGTGATTGAATCATCATTTAAATTATATTGTTATTGTTAAAGCGACCTGATTGGCTGAGCAGTGTTTACTTTAAAGCCCAACACAAATGACTTGTTAAATATCATTATGAGATATATATGAACTATTCATTATGTAATCATGTTTTTGCATTTAAAAGCTGGATACCTTTAACATTTACATACAGAGCAACTCTGAAATCTGGAGCCATGAGGAGCCTTTAAAAGTAATCAATAGTAATGGAGTAATGTGATCTCTTTCCCTGGTTTTAGTTAAAAGTCTGACAGCAGCAGTGTTCTGTGCTAGTTTTACATATTTTATTTTAATATTTTTAATGGGGAAAACAGGACTCTATGAGCTGCTGATATGATCATGTTGATGTTGTTGTCAACAGGACCAAGATATGATTGGACCTGCATGCAGGTTTTCTGGACCAATGATAAATTCTTTCAGAATTTAACTTAATGAAATTTGCGAGTTTCCAATCTGCCACATCTTTCACATCTGGGCCCGTATTTATCAAGCATCTCAGAGCAGGAAATCATTCCTAACTGGCCAAAAATGGTTAAAGTGATGCCTCTCTGGTCCATCTTTTAGGAGAAAAAGTGTTTTCTCAAAGTTCCAAACTTGGTAAATAATTCCTACCTCTGCCAGTGTTTATGAGCTGCAGGAGATGGAGCTCAGACAGAGATATTCCCTGAGAGGAGAGATGTTTTGGGAGCGCTTGATGAACTTTATTAAAAGATTATTTGGGAAAAAACAAAATAATTTCTGAGACTGACTTTGTGTGTGATGTAAACAGTAAGAAAACTACAACACATCATCATTATTTCTACTCCGCTGCTCTGACTGTTGAAAAACAGCGACATCTCATTCTCTCCCAGGAGTAATCCTTCTCCTGCTGACAGTCAAAGTAAACTAATTCATAAATTAGATTTAGTCCTCAGTCAACTCTCTGTGTGATTCTGAGATGCTAGATTAACATGGGCCCAGGGCCAGGGTTTTTTATCTTTTCTGCTCATGTATAACAAATTTGTTAAGTGCTGACTTCAACAAAATCCAGAGATAACTGTTGAGTTTGTCGTCAGTTCCTCTAGGAGATGTTTACCTCACAAGGCAGATTTGCAAGATTACAACATCGTGAGATCACGTGAGAATCCATCTTGTCAGGCTTCAAGTTGTGCGCTCGTGTCCGAACCACAGGTGGTTTAAAGTGCCTGTCCTTTTCCAAACAGTATCCATGGATGACTTCTCAGATGGTTCTACATAACAAATCATCTGGCGCATCAGGTAAGTCACTTAAGCGACTTGTGACATAAGAAGTGAGGATGACATAATCCAGATTAAAACTCATGACAGATGGATCATCAGGTTATTGCTGATTGTCAACACACAGTCCTGGATGTTCACTCACACAGTGCCCCTCCCCTTCCAGCTGATGAGAGAAGAAGAAACAACAGAGGTCATAAATCAGTGTTTAGTGAGACTCACTCCATCAGCTGTCAGTCAGTGATGCAGCACATCCAGTATAAAGAGCAGCAGAGACTTCAGTCCTGTTCAGACCAGAAGTGGAACAGCTGTGCAGCGTAGCTGCTTCCTTTCAGCCCCAATTTTAACATGTTAGAGTGGACACGTTGAGCTCCAAGCTCACACACCTGCAGAGAATGTTACTCTGCAGATTTCACTGAAGTACACAGAGGAAATAAACTGCTGAGAGTCATGAACACATCCTTACTGCAGAAACAGAGACATTCACTCATCAGTTTACTGATGGATTTACTGTTGATACATGTCAACTGTTAGAAACAGAGTCTCTGTGGGATTTGAAGATCTTTCCTGCTGTTAAATCATCACAATCACTCAGAGCTCTTAGTTAAACACCTGCTGTGATTCCTGGACTTCAGCAGAGGTTCTGGTCTGTATAAATACCACAAGGTTTCTAAACGTAATGATGCTTCTGTGATTTACAACCTTCAGTCAGACTGATCTTAGAACTCTTATAATGAACTGATCAATTATTTAATGTTAAAATGAGAGTCTTGTAAAGCTATCCGTTTTAATCTTTATTTCCTGCAGACTGGAACACTACCATAACAGTCATCTTCATATCAACTCAAACGCATGATCACAACAAGCTTCTGGCTGATCTGATTGGCTGACTGTTCTCTCTCTCTCTCTGTCTTTCTGTCCAATCCTGAAGCCTGTCACCATTCTCCTCTCACAGCTTCACTGAGGAAAGCAGCCACTGAGAAGGTTGGAGGTTCACCAAGTAATACTAGATCTTTGCTTTGATACTGACTGTGTTTAATACAATACTGATGAAACCAAAACAGACTGACTCCAACTCTCTACTGACCTCAAAGTCTCCAGTCTACAGTGTGGACTCTTCTTAAGGTCAGACAGCAGCTTCACGTCTGAACCCTGCAGCTTGTTTCCTCTCAGATCCAGCTCTCTCAGATGGGAGGGGTTGGACTTCAGAGCTGAGGCCAGAGAAGCACAGCTGATCTCTGACAAACTGCAGTCACTCAATCTGAATAAAGAATAAATTGTGTCACTTTAGAAGACAAAGTTCATGCTTGAAATCATTCAATGTTTCATAATCTGTTCAGAGTTGACAAAGGTGACAAAGGTTTACAATCTAGTTTAGAAGTTTAGAAAATGGAAACTCCAAACACCTGAACCCTACTGGATGCAGGTTAAAAACTATCAAATACAAACAATTAAAATAGCTCTCATTAATATTAATGAAAACATGTTGCTACTTCAATAAAGACGCAGTGACTTCACCTCTTAAACTCTGCAGCTCCACTAGTGATTCCATCTATACAAAATCATGTTGTGCAGCCAAACACAAGTAAAAATGCAAAAAGTCTAAAACATGACATCTATATTCTTAGGCCTACCTGTGCAAAACAGTTGAGTAAGAATAATAAAAGATGCTGTTAGGCAACTATGTAGAAAGGCAAAACACAAATAGGCTACAGGTTTCATTTGAGATACTGAAAGGTTGTCTGGCAAATTATCAGCAATCTGTCAAAGCTGCAACGGCAAATTCTTTTGCCACCATGGTCTCCAGAAATTCCCACAGTCTCAAAGTTCTGTTCTACACAGTTACTTCAGTTCTCAACCCTGTTGCTGTCACCTGTCTTGTGCCAACCAAAGTGAGGACTTAAACTTTTTCTCAATTAAAAACAATCACTTACGGTCTTTGGGACTTTCAGCCTGTGTCTCTGTCCCACATTTATGACACTATCTCCCACACAAAGTCCGCCACCTGTGTCTTGGACATTGTTCCCACTTATTTTTTAAAGCAAGTATTGCACACTGTAACTTGCACAATTTCCCTTATTATAAACAGCACTGAGACAAAACTCAAGATGTACATGTTTTCAATGGTGTTTGGTTGTTCTTAGTGGTTTTAGTATTTTAGTGTATTTATGACCTTTTTATAATATTTTTTTATGAATTCATCCTAAGAGTTTTATTGTTTTCTGATCTACATTTGTGCATATATTCTGATATTGCCTTGTATTTTAACATTGCCATTCCTTGTTATTATTTGTGCCTTTTTACTATATTTGTGCCTTTTTACTACTGATGCCATTTCACTCGCTACTGTTGTGCCTCCTACTATAATTTGTTTAGCACCTTGTTCAACTCTGGTTGTTTTTAAATGTGCTGTATACATAAACTTGATTTGATTTTATGTCTGCAGTTTAGAGTCACCACAAGTTTCACATCATATTAATCTCAGCACAGAAGTAGAAAAAAGGTGTCTGACCGCAGAGTCTCCAGTCTACATTGTGGACTCTCCAGAAAATCACACAGCAGCTTCACTCCTGAATCCTGCAGCTTGTTATGACTCAGATGCAGCTCTCTCAGATGGGAGGGGTTGGACTTCAGAGCAGAGACCAGAGAAGCAAAGCTGATCGCTGACAAACTGCATCGAATCAAACTGAATAAAGAATAAAAAAAATACATTTATAACCCAATCAGATGCTTTCAGGTTTTAACTGTGTAGTTCAACATTACTATGTTCTCATCAGTGAGCTCTGTGTGTGTGTGCATGTGGGTGTGTTCTGAAGGATCAATATCAATGATTAGACATTATTCATTAAAAGAATATAATGGAATATTTCTCTTTCAGCAAATAAACTTAACCAATTTCAAACAGATATTAGTTAGAGAATCCTCTGTATACAAATGTGACTCTTAACCAAAAATTATAATAATTTAATTAATTTAATTATAATTTGTTTAAACAACTACAACAGACAGTCAGTGAACTAACCCCAGAGTCTCTAGTCTACAGTGTGGGCTCTCCAGAAAATCACACAGCAGTTTCACCCCTGAATCCTGTGGCTCATTGCCACTCAGCTCTAGCTCTCTCAGATGGGAGGGGTTGGACTTCAGAGCTGAGGCCAGAGAAACACAGCTGATCTCTGACAAACTGCAGCGACTCAATCTGAATAAAGAATGAACAATGTAGTTAAAAATCCATTTATAAAGCAATCAGATGTGTTTGGGTTTTAAATGTGGAGCCCAACATTACTATGTCATCATCAATGAGCTTTTCACGAAAATGAATAAAGTGAAAAAATATTTCTCCTTCAGCAAGTAAAGTTGATCAATCTCAAAGATATTAGTTGAGAAGACCCTCTGCATACAGATGTGACTCTTGACCAGAAATTATAAACATTATTTTACTTCAACAAATAACAGTGGACATTTTCAACAGATTCTTTAAGAATCATTCTCAGTAAAGAAATGGAAATGTGGAAAAAAAGAATATTAATTTCATGGATGTAAGTTATGTATGTACATAAATTAGGTTCAGTTGTTAAACATTAAGATCTATAATAGTAACAGTAAGTGAACTGACATCAAAGTCTTGAGCCTACTGTGTGGACTGTCCAGAAAATCATAGATCAGCTTCAGTCCTGAATCCTGCAGCTTGTTGTCACCCAGATCCAGCTCTCTCAGATGGGAGGGGTTGGACTTCAGAGAAGCACAACTGATCTCTGACAGTTGACAGCGCCGCAGTCTGAATAAATAATAAATGATGTAGATAAAAATCCATTTATAAACCAATCAGATGTTTGCTTTAAATGTGTAGCTCAACATTACTATATCCTCATCAATGAGTTTTTCCTCAAAATGAGTGACTTTGTCATCGTGTTATTCATCACATCATCATAATATCAGCCTTCTACAGACGTCATCAAAATGTCACCACAACATTCAGAAACCTATGCATGTCAACACTGATAAATAAGAAATACTTGATTCATACTTTATACACCTGCAATTATCTCGCTGTGTTCCTGTGTATATGTGTGTGTGTGTACATGTGTGTGCTGAAGGATCAATATCAATGATCAAATATTATTCATTAAAACACTTTAAAGAATACAATAAAGAAATATTTCTCCTTCAATAAGTAAACTTGATAAATTAAAAACAGACCTTAGTTGAGAGGATCTCCTCTATACAAATGTAACTTTTTACCAAAAATTATTAATATTAATTCACTTTAACAATTAACAGTGGACATTTTCTACAGTTTCTTTACGAATCAGTCATGTTTTATAAAGATAGACTAATGTTTGCACAGTAAAACAGTAAAAAATTAATATATGGAAAAAGGAAATTGACGTCACAGATGGTAGTTTATATATACATTAATTAAGTTTAGTTGTTAAACATTATGATTGACAATAGTAATAGTAATAGTAAGTCAGTGAACTGACCTCAGAGTCTCCAGTCTACAGTGTGGACTCTCCAGAAAATCACACAGCAGCTTCACTCCTGAATCCTGCAGCTTGTTTCGACTCAGATCCAGCTCTCTCAGATGGGAGGGGTTGGACTTCAGAGCTGAGGCCAGAGAAGTACAGCTGATCTCTGACAAACTGCAGTGGCACAACCTGAATAAAGAATGAATGATGTAGATAAAAATCCATTTATAATCAAATCAGATGTATTCAGGTTTTAAATGTGTAGTTCTCTCCAGGAGAAATCAACCTTGTTCTTGTTTGTTGTTGTGTAGATAAAAAACAGTTAATGCAATCAGACGTTTTCAGGTTTTAAATGTGTAGTTCAACATTACTATGACCTCATAAACGAGCTTTTCCCTAAAGTGAGTAGAAGGATTTTGCCATTGTGTTATCATGGATAATCATGTCAGCCTTCTACAGACAACACCACAACATTCAGACACCTATTCATGTCAACACTGAGTCATAAAATACTATATTGACACTTGAAACACCTGCATTGATCTCTCTGTGTCCCTTTGTGTGTGTGTGTGTGTGTGTGTGTGTGTGTGTGTGTGTGTATGTGATCAGACATTATTCATTAAAACACATTAAAGAATATAATGATATATTTCTCTTTCAACAAATACAATTAAAAATAACTCAGTTTAAAACAGATATTAGTTGCAAGGATCTTCTGTATACAAATGTGACTCTTCACCAAAAATTATAAACATGAATTTATTTTAACAACTAACAGTGGACATTTTCCATATATTTCTTAAGAATTAGTCATAGTCAAAAAATATGGATAAAAGAAAAAGTTAACTACATGGATGTAAGTTATGTATGCACATAAAGTGGTTAAACATTAAGATCTACAATATTAACAGACAGTCAGTTAACTGACCTCAGA
The DNA here is from genome assembly GCA_029490765.1 of Euthynnus affinis. Lineage (NCBI taxonomy): Eukaryota > Metazoa > Chordata > Actinopteri > Scombriformes > Scombridae > Euthynnus > Euthynnus affinis. The sequence continues at coordinate 36,481,403 of CM055839.1, read as the reverse complement.
TTCTCCAGTCTACAGTGTGGACTCTTCAGAAAATCACACAGCAACTTCAGACCTCTATTCTGCAGCTTGTTTTCATCCAGCTCAAGTTTTCTCAGATGGGAGGGGTTGGACTTCAGAGCTGTGGCCAAAGAAGCACAGCTGATCTCTGACAAACTGCAGCTCCACAATCTGAATAAAGAAAAATTTCAGACACATCACATTGACACTGAGTCACAAAATGCTGCTGAACTCAGTCAAGTCTGTAATTAGAGGATGAATATGGAATCAGACATGTTTCACTAAAAATGTGTTCTAAATTCATGTCAAGTCAATTTCAAGCCAATTTTATTTATAGAGCACCAAATTTTATCAGGGAATTTTTCACATATAGCACTTATAGACCATACTCTTTAATGTAGAGTTTAGACCTGCATTATATATTATGACCTTCTTCCTGTATTTCGTAGTTTAGTCAGTATGTGTAATAAAAACATGTTATGGGCCATTTAATACAGAAATTCCCTCTTTGAGTTACAGTCACTCCACTGTAGCTCAGCAAGGAAACACAAAGATACTTACTTGATATGTTTAACCCAGACTTCTTAAGCCACACATTAGTTTAAACCTTCAAATCATTTTTACACAGAACGAGACTGTGGATTTTGAATTCCTGAAAAACTTAAATTCTACAGATTTGTGTTCAGGTAAATCTGCCAAAAAGTATGAACCAAATATTTTAAACTTCAGCAAAGGATTTTGATTTAATATATAGAAAAAACTACCAAAGCTACAGCCAATGAGCTGACCTTAGAGTCTCCAGTCTACAGTTTGGACTCTCCAGTCCAACACACAGCATCTTCACTCCTGAATCCTGCAGCTTGTTGTGACTCAGGTCCAGCTCTCTCAGATGGGAGGGGTTGGACTTCAGAGCTGAGGCCACAACTTCACAGTGAGTCTCTGAGAGTCCACAGCCAGAAAGTCTGTCATGACACATACATTAAAATATATGTTATCACGAAAGATGACACTTTATTTCATGCACTGTCAACTTCTACTTCAAAATAACTTCATCAATTGTTTTAACAAGGTTTGAATGATGCCTCTACCACAAGAAAAACTTAACAGCAATCACAACCAACTGAAAAATTAAGGTTATTGGTACTCAACATTTGAAACGGCTCAAGAACACCTGTGTGAATTTTATATCATTTATATTTGAAGAACTAAACTACTTATCTACATTGATTTATAGTATTATTTTACATTTGAACTTACTGAGCCTTTCTGCAGTTCCTCACAGCTGGGATCAGTCTCCGTCGTCCTTCCACTGATGTTTTGTACTTCTTCAGGTCCAACTCATCCAGAACCTCCTCTGACATCTTCAGCATGTAGGCCAGAGCTGAGCAGTGGACCTCAGAAAGTTTCTTTTCGGATCTGTTCTCCGACTTCAGGAATTCTTGGATCTCTTGATGTACTGAGCGGTCGTTCATCTCCATCAGACAGTGGAAGATGTTGATGCTTCTAACTGGACAGATATAGTACATGTTCATCTCCTTCAGGTTGTTGATACCTCTCTGGATGATTTCTGGATTGTTCTCTGTTTGACTTAGCAGGCCTCCTAAGAGACTCTGGTTGGACTCCAGAGAGAGGCCATGAAGGAAGCGAACAAACAAGTCCAGGTGGCCATTTTTACTTTTGAGAGATTTCTCCATGGCACACTTCAAAAAGACATCCAGAGATGGGTCACTGTTTTTTTTCCCCAGAAAGGCCTCCAGTACCTCAGTGTTGGTGTTGATGTAACAGTGGTACATGTAGACTGCAGCCAGAAACTCCTGAACACTCAGATGAACAAAGCAGTAGACTTTTTTATTGAAGATTGCACTCTCTTTCTTGAAGATCTGTGTACAAACTCCTGATAACACCGAGGCCTCAGTGACATCAAGACCACACTGCTCCAGGTCTTTTTGGTAGAACATGATGTTTCCTTTCTCCAGATGTTCAAACGCCAGCCTCCCCAGCTTCAGAAGAATTTCTGTGTCAGCCTCCGTCAGCTCCTCATCATACTTCTTCCTCTTTGGCTGCGGACTCTCCTCACATCCTTCATCATACTTGTGCTTCTTCCTCTTTGTCTGAACCAGCAGGAAGAGTGAGTACAGGTTAGTCAGGGTCTTGGGCAGCTCTCCTCTCTGGTCTGTAGTCAACATCTGCTCCAGAACTGTAGCAATGATCCAGCAGAAGACTGGGATGTAACACATAATGTGGAGACTCCTAGATGTCTTGATGTGTGAGATTATTGTGCTGGCCTGCTCTTCATTACTGAATCTCCTCCTGAAGTACTCCTCCTTCTGGTGGTCATTGAACCCTCGTACTTCTGTTACCCTGTTAACCCATTCCAGAGGGATCTGACTGGATGCTGCAGGTCGGGAAGTTATCCAGATGAGAGCCGAGGGAAGCAGATTCCCCTTGAAGAGGTTTATCAAGAGCACGTTGATTGATGTCTTTTGTGTGACATCAGACACGACCTTCCTGTTCTTGAAATTCAGTGAAAGTCTGTTTTCATCCAGGCCATCAAAGATGAACAAAACTTTACAGTCTTTAGAGGTGAGCTCCTCTGCTGTGACCTTCTGTAATGTTGGATGGAATTCATGGATCAGCGTGAGGAGACTGTACTGCTCATCTTTGATCAAGTTCAGCTCCCTGAACGAAAGCGGAATTACTAGGCTGACATCTTGGTTCTTCGAGCCCTCTGCCCAGTCCAGAGTGAACTTCTGCACTGAGAAGGTTTTTCCAACACCAGCCACACCGTTTGTCAGAACAACTTTGATGATGCAATTCTCTTGGTCAGGTAAGACTTTAAAGATGTCATGACACTTGATTGGAGCGTCATGGAGAGTCTCCATCTTGGAAGTTGTCTCAGGCTGCCACACCTCATGTTGGGTATTAACATCTTTACTCTTTCCCTCTGTGATGTAGAGCTCAGTGTAGATACTGTTTAGGAGGGTTTTACTTTCAGCTTCATCAGTTCCTTCAGTCACATGTTGACATCTTCTCCTCAGACTGATCTTATATCTATTTTTAACCTCCTGCAGATCGCCATCTGTTTAAAGAGATGAAAAATATAGATGTGAAAAACTATCAGTGTGTTGACATGCACTTACAAAACCAGAGAAACCAGGTTATGTGGGTAATCAGGAAATATATTAACAGCATGGGTTACTACTACCAGGTTACTACTACCAGGTTACAGTAACCTGGTTACTGTATCTGTATCAGTGTGTGAAAGCAACCAATTCAACAAACAGTGAAATGTTAAGTAGTGGAAACCAACTTATGAGAATGTTTTGTGGTAGTTTAAGTTTTAGTTGGACTTTAAATACAAGGTTAAATCACTCCATGTAATGATCTCTTGTTACATTCAGCTGATCCACTTTTCCTGTCTACAGTCTTTTCTTAAGTACATATTATGTGTATACAAGGCAGAGAAACAGGACGAATCTACCTGGGGAAATAATACACTTAATTCATACCACACTTTTCATTCATCGTAAATTCAAACTTTCTTTGATGCAAAACCCTGATTACAGTAAACATTAACGGTTACTTTGTAGGACCACCAGAATTACTTCACTGCCCACCTGACAAGTGTTCATCACATATTTTCCACAGTTGCACCCACAGTCTTTCAATTACCTCCCCAAATTACTTGCATAATGTAACATCATCCCTCAGGTATTTCATGTCTCAGAGCTGCCAGTGTCTGTTGGACAGCGGAGGAGATATCACCAGATTAAGCGTGGGAATTGGTTCACATAGTTATGTCTGCATCAGCACCATGTGTTAAAAGGTCTACATCTCTCACACAGTTCTTTCAATGTTGATGTAAACCTACTCAACTTAAAAGCAAGAGGTATCAATTATCTTATTTTAAATTGAATGTGCTGAAGCACAGAGCCAGAAGTACAAAAAATGAATACGTGTAACTGTCCAAATACTCTCTGTCCAATATAAAGACAGCGGTTGTTTCTCCTCACAGATCTGCTGTCTGGATGTGATGTTATGTTTGCTTCTTCTTGTGACTGACCTTCTGCTCCTGAGCCAATGTTTGGCAACTTCCCCACCAGATCATTCCTGTTGATCTTCTTCAAAATGCTTTTGATCACCTCCACAACTCCAGCAACTTTGTATTGCTGCACCATCAGATCCACCACGTGCCGCCTCTTTGCCTTTGACAGAGGGTTCTTTTTGATGGGTTCAATGTCGCCCACCTTCACATTCTCCAGGTACCACTTGAACGTCTCAAATTCATCGTCATTTAAATTGTTCAGAATGGGGAGGAGGTCACTCTTCATCTTCTCGGCTCTCTGGTAAAATCAGAGAACATTGATAAGAGAACAGTTGTGCCAGTAGAAATTCATTCTGTGTGTCTACTTGATCTGATTGATTTGATAAAAAGCCCAGTTTGGCCACAATCACTCAAGTGTCAGGGAACTTGAGATGATCTTCAGTGAAAACGTCTCACTACAAGCTGTTCTGGGCCTTTCTATTGGATCAAGTTTTCTCAGTTATCATGAAAATCTACACGTTAAAATTTTATTTTTTCTGGATTAAATCTTATAATAAATAAAGTCTTAAAAAATAGTCAACAAAAAAATCTCACCAGAAGGTCCAGTTAGTCTTCTGCTCTCACAACTCACCTGTTTGTTGTGGTTCAGTGAACAGTGGTGTCTTAATGTGTTTTGATTGGTTCATTAATGCTGGTGTGAAAGCTGTCAAAGGAAAGCAAAAAGGACAAACCACAGGATTTTAATAGTGAGCTATATGTGTGATTTAATAATTAACTGAAAGTGATCTGTAAGCTTTGCATTTCCCCAATAAAAAAATGAGTGAAACAAGTGAAACACAATGACTATCCCCCTGTAATAACACACTTTTCCATTCTGTTTAATCCTTCCTGTCTGCGTCTAGTTATGATAACTGTAGTTCGTACTAATGATGCTGACAGTAAGTAAGATGTGAGCACATAGTTTTGAACTTCTAAATGTGTAAACTCTGAATGAATATTACACACATCCTGAATATTTATGTCCTATTAATTAACAGTTTGTTTGTAGAGTCTGATGCCTGCATGTAGTTTGACTGTCATTCACAAACACTTGCACAGTTTTGTTAAACACATCAGGTGCAACTTTATATTTAAATGGTTAAACCTGCTGCAGAAGATCTTCAGACTCTCACTAATAACTGATGCAGATGGTTGTAGTAGAGTGTGGCTTTGTTTTTAAATGACATTACAACACTGAATCATCTTCAGGTCAGTTTACAGTAGAAACAGTGACTTACTTTGTTTCTGAAGGTTCAGGTTCATTACTGAAGTCTGGAGAATCATCTTTTGACCGGTCACACTTCGTAGACAGACTGCTGGATATAAAACTCCGCTCGGTCCTCTTCTTCCTTCAAATCATTCATCTTCCATAGACTGAGAATCCACATACACGGTATAATAAAACCAGTCCTTCCTCTCTTATTAGTTACATTACGTTATCTACAGCAATGTGTGAGTCAAAGAGAAACTTTAACTCTGGTTTAAATCCATCAAACATATAAACCGTTTTAACTGTGGCTTCTCTCTATTTTAACTGCAGCAGTGAGTCACATTACATCGCGGTGAGGATGCAGAAACCAGGAAATGAACAGAGGAATTTGTGATGTAGTATTTTAGTTTAATCAATCAATCAATTTAGTTTAATGACAATAATCATTCTTTGCAGCCTTAATATTAAAACTCACCCTGCTTCAGACTTGCTGGTTTCTTCCTTTTGTTCTATCGACTTTAGAAAGGAGCCGTTATGGACTTTCACCTTTACTCCTTCCTGTTTGAGGTTCCCCCCCATCTACTGTACTCGTGACGTCACGTGTGGGTGTGTGTGTGTGTGTGTGTGACAGCTGCTCCAAAAAGAGATAAACGCTTCTCTGGTAAAGCTGCACCAAGCTTTCTAGCTTTCACTTACAAATTAAAGTGAAGTAAAGTTGTACCAACAGATTTAAGCCTGCAGGAAGACCAAACTTGACCCTCATTATTTTGTTCTTTATCAGTAATAATACAGTAAATATAATATTTAACAGTCTGTATGTTTTAGTTAACTATTGTAACCAAAACATATATCAAGGTTTCTGCTACCACTACCACTTCTAGTCCTAACTTTACTGGTGTTCTTAGAAGGACTAGAGCCGAGAATTTATGAATACTAAGGAGTTCATGTCCATCAGCATGATCCAATCCTGTGAGACAATTTTTGACAAGCCATCAAAAGAAGGGAAAAAGGACTCAAATGTTTTGGCGCTGTAATGTATGTAGCTTATATCTACTTTCTCTCATTTAACGTTTACATATAACACATACGTAGCACCAGTCCTCATTCCCCATAATGCCTTGTGCTAGACTGAGTAGTTTGTTTAGTTTGCTGTTGGTGCAGAGAGAGTGAAACTCTGGGCGCCTACGCTGCAGATGTGCAACTCTGCACACATCTACCCCGCCTTCAACCCAGCTACATGTGAGAACTTGCCCTGGATGCCTTCATCCAGGAGCTCACACCAAAACGGCTGAAGGAGCATCTCTGCATCACAGCCCTGGAGGAGGCAGTGCTGATGCCACGTCATCCACTAAGACAGCGAGCTGAAATCAGTGATGAGGAACCAGAAGACACGGGAGGGACTGTCAGCCAGACTAGCAGCGACCGAACTCCAGACTCCAGGTGTTTGAGAAGCAGAACACATAGATAGAGACTATGATGAAGGTCAGATGACTGCACTATCATTTGTACAGCACTTTTAAATGTTCTATACTGAATAAATAAACTTGACTGTTGTTTGTTTTAATGGAGCTCTTTGTGCTTGTGTCAAAAATCTTGTAAGATTTTGTTAAAAAATAAAAAATAAAATCATCATGAAACAAATAACAAGTTTACATCCTCCTTCTCCTCCTCGCCTCTTCTCCACCCCCCCCCCCCTCCTCTCTCCTGCCTTTATCCCGACTCTGTCCCGGCTTTATTTACGCTCACACTCTGCAAATTACACCACCAAACTGACCCTCCATCCCCCGTCCTGATCTCCGTCCAGCTCTTCCCAGGTTCAGTTAGTTTAAACCCCCTGAAGTTTAGCAGCTTGGTCTTGTTACAAAGAGCAGGGAGGGTCTGTGTTTTCTGTGTAGTCGAGGGGGTCTCAGATTTGGATCTGAACGAGCCTCTTTCTGCTGAGCCAGCCACTTTGTTTGAGTTGAGCAGCGAGAGATTTTATAGATCACTGAAGGGGTGTGAGTGATTTCAGGCTCAAAGAAAACAAATGACAAACTGTTGTGTGCTTTGGATGAACATTCAATACTCGACACTCACTCAGCTGACGCTGCAGAGGAAATGATATTGTTCTATCTCTCCTGACCTCGGTGTAAATATTCTATACTATAAACTGTATAAAGTAAACATTACACACTGATGCTGACACCTTCTCGGAGTTAATACACAGAAAATGAACATACTGTTTTGTATTAAAACATCTATCAATCTACTTTTTTGTTAATTGATTGATCATTTGGTCTATAAAACATCATATGACAGTGAAAAATGTCCAACACAGTTTCCAAGAGTCCAAATTAATGTCATCAGATGTCTCGTTTTGTCCGACTAACAGTCCAAAACCCAAAGACACGAACCTTGATCCATCTTAGACTTAAATCTATCAAGGTTTCAGTTTACTGCACTGACTCTGGTGTTACATCTATGGACTTTCTTCAGATAAATGTAAAAGTAGCTGAGGGCACATCTTACATTAAATCCACTAGAACAGCAGAGTTTACTAGTCGTCTCTCCTTTTCTTGTGATTTGGTTGTAATCAGGACATGTGTGCTGTCTCCAAATGTGAAGCAGGTATTCGCTGGTGTTTAGTTTACAGCCTCATACTGTCCTCTTCCTGTACGAGAGAAAGAAGAAGAAACAAAAGAAGAAATGAATGAAACAGGCAGGTTATTTAGCTGACAGCGTTCGAACTAGTGCGACTCTTCTGGTCGTCTAGCATGAGTCTGTTAGTTATTCCAGGACAGGACAGCTTTCAGCTTTTATGCTCTGAGCTACTGGAACAGTCTGATGAGGATCTAAGAATAGCTGGAAGTGTTGATAACTTTAAACATAATCTTAAAACGTAACTCTTGAGCCTGGCTTTTGATTTAGAATGATTTTTATACATTATTTATTTTATTTCATTCACTTCTGTTAATGTATTCATGTTGTAGAATTGTATTTTATCTTGTCTTATTATTATTATTTAAGGTTTACTCTGCAGGATTTGTTCATTGGTGTTTGTTAACACACAGAGAGTGCAGTAGTGGTCGAGTGAGCTAGAGAGTGAACAAAGAGAGCGAGCAAGGCTGGCGAGAACAAAGCTGTGAATCAGAGAAATAAAACGTTATTTTATGATTCTTTCAAGGTCATCACGTTATAAAGCACATATAAACACGCCCACACCTCCTCACAACACTGCAGGAAGGAGCAGCATCGCCAGAGGTAGTGCAGAGCTTCATCCTGTCTGCTCTGTGTGTGTGTGCGGCTCAGCCCCGCCTTCGGTCAACAGACACACAGACCCGCTGCTCTTTATTCATCTATTACCATAGACTGTATAAAGATAGTCTATTACACAGAGACAGAGAGCAGAGCAGAGTAGAGAGACGGAGTCCTGCCCTCACATCCAGCACTGTTATTGGCTGGCACTGCTCAAAAGTAGCTGCCCAGAAATGTTCCGAACACAGAAAAATAATAAGAAAATAAGAAACTACAGGCAGAGTCACACTTACACACTTCTAGTGGGTTATAAGTGATGATTGAGAGGGATTACTGTAAATGAATCTATAGATTGTTTTTAGGAAAATCCTGCATAGTATAGCTTTAATATTACATTGATTGTATTTGGCTTTGTTTTTTTTCATCTATCTAAACTAATTAGTATTTCACTGGGAGAGTAATGAGATACTGGGATCTAATGGGGATACTGGGAACAGAGGGAGAGGGAGAGGGCAAGTGTCACCAGGAAGGCGCTCTTTAGTTTCTGAAGTGACACAAGGTTTGTTGGTGAATTTAAGAAATCCTGAGATGACATGTTGTTGACCACTCTTGTACAGTAGGTGTCGTTAAGCACATTAAAGTGGTTTGCGATCTCCCAGTAAACCGAGAAAAAGAAGAAGAAGTTTGTCCCTCCGTACTTACCGTAGTTGTGGTCAAACATGGCGTCGGACAGCGACAGCGAAGAGGACTTTGTGAGTTATGGGACTCCATTAGAGCCTCTGGAAGAAGGTATAGTGTGTTTTTAAAAACTCTTTAATTCAGACGTTTGTTCTTTAATAGTTTCGTCGTTGTTTATGTGGCGGGAAATGAGCTGGGACGTCTCCTAGCGATGCTAAGCTAACGAGCAGCTAACCGATGGTTTGTAAACAGACTTCATTCAGAAATCTGTCAGTTTTATATTTAAATAAATATTACCTGAATGTACACACGCTGTGGACTGTCAATGAAGATGTTTTAAGAATCTATGGTGTTTAATGTTGAATTCGGCTCACGTGTGATTCACAAAGATACAAAATATTTAATGAAAACATCAAGTTTTCATCTGTCATGCTGCTTTTTCACTGTCGCTTTAATGCAGCAAATAAATGATGTGGAAAGAGGCGATAACAAGAATTAACCCGGTTAATGTAGAGAGTTCACGTTTCTGTTGAATTTAGTGTCTCAGGTTTATGTACAATACAAATATTTTTATATTTTATAATGTCAACTTTGCCAGTGAAGGGAAGAAAATAGACCAGGTTATTGTAATGAGGCTCTGCATGGTGTAAAAAATCCTCTGAAGAATCAGAAACAAGTTTATTTATATAGTAGCTTTACTTTACTTCACCGGACTGTTGTGGTGCATAACAGTTAAAAACAGAAGGTGAGGTATTAATGTATTTATACAACTGGTCATAAAGAAAGTCAGAAAAAAACACAAGAATCTACAAAGTTAGACAGAAATATCACAAAGACAACAGAGAGGCGATTAATGAACTTATATAGATAAAAATGTACAAGAAAATAGTGAAATATCATATATAAAGATATCAAATATAACCAGAGGAGTAAGCACAATATACTAAAGTGTTATGACACATTTTTCAGTATAATTAAATATTTATGTTTTCCTCGACATCCAGTGTCAACGGGTAGTCGATTAATCGCTTTAATCGTTTAGTCACCAACAATTAAATTAATCAGCAACTATTTTAGTAATCTGTAAATCATTTTTAATCTTTATATTTTGTCATGATATTTTGGAAGATAAAAAATGTCCAAATTCTTAAATTGCAGCTTCAATGACTCATATTTTTCAACATTTGAACCAAACAATTAATCAGTTCATAGAGAAAATGATCAATAATGATTATAATAATGAATTGCCTGTCACCGTAGCAACCAGGAGATTATTTTCATTCATTATGAATTAGTTGTTTGATCTTTAGAATTAAAATGTCAGTGTGTCTTCAGATCGCTTTTATTTTCTTTAACCAACAATCCAAAACCCAAAGATGTTACATTCACTACACTGAAGAAGCTGAAAACTGATTTACACGATAAATTAATTATTAAATCATTAATTTTCTGTCTATTGACGAATCGATTAATCGACTGACTCTAATATAGTAACTATGCAATACTTTGAATTGTGGCGCTGCTACTTTTACTAAAGTAAAGGACGTTATTGTGTAAATGTTTATATGTAATTATTATTTTATTTTCTGTTTATTTCTACGTCTGTGTTTGTTTGTTGCAGACGAGCCGCTGAGGAAGCCCGTCCCGCTGCACGAGCAGACGGTGAAGGACGAGAAGGGACGATATAAACGGTTCCACGGAGCGTTTACCGGAGGATTCTCAGCCGGTTACTTCAACACCGTCGGCACCAAAGAAGGTCAGAACAGCTGATGACTGATGGCTTTTATCATGTTTGTCCAGAATCCGGATCGATGTGAAGAGACAGAGAGAGAGAATAACAACCGTAAAACATTTCCACCTGATACCCAGTGACAAAGGTAATATTTTAATCTGCTGTGAACTCGTGTTGTTGTGTCTTCAGGGTGGAATCCGTCAACCTTTGTGTCGTCACGGCAACAGAAAGCTGATAAACGTCATGCCAGACCAGAAGATTTCATGGATGAGGAGGTAAATAACAGTTTCATTTAGAGCCAAACGGGGAAGAAAGAAGAGTTTTTGTTTATTTGTTTGTTTGTTTGTGTTTTATAATCATGTTTCAATACATTTCAGACTTTTGGCTTGATGATGACACTCCAGTAATAGAAATAAGAGACGGGTTTATTTAAAAATAGAGAATTATAATTAGACTTTTGAAGATGTTTCTTTACAGTTTGATCCAAACAAAACAATCACAGCTGTTAATTTGTTTGCATCCAGGAACAGAGACACACTTTTATAAGTTCAGCAGAGGAAATATTTGTCTTTAAAGGTTATAAAATGTCTTTAAAATCAGAACATAACACTTGTTTTTATTTATTTATGAATTCATCTGTTAGAAACTGATATCAGTTGAGACTGAAACAGTCAGATTGTTGGTGTGTGAGCAGTTCAGAGAGCTGAAAATGATTTAAAGGGAACAAATAAAACAATCAAAATTAATATGTGAATAAACAGGAAATCAGAAATAGATGTGACGGGTTAGAACTGCAATGATTTGGTGAGTCAATTAATTGATTAGTTGTTAACTAATAAATTAATCACCTACTATTCTGATGATTGATTAATTATTTTGAGTCCAAATTCTCTGATTGCAGCTTCTTAAATGTTAGAGAATATTATCTGGAGCCAAAACAAAACTACTCATCAGAGGAGTTAAACAGACGGACTGTGTTGTTTCCTCGCGATGATGATGATGATGATGATGATGATGATGATGATGATGGTTTCCGTGTTGTTGTGCGTCAGGACTTCGGCGAGCACGGCATCGCTCCCCGAGAGATCAGCACCAGTCAGGAGTTCTCGTCCAGCCGCAGAGACGAAGCCAGAGAGAAGGCGAGAGCGGTGAACGCTCAGGCTGCTCTGATCCCCGGAGACACTCTGCTGGAGGAGCTGATCGCACCTGCCAGGTAACCACACTCACCTCATCCTGCTGGAACATTTAAAGCTCTAATCTGTAATTATTCCTCATTAAAATGTGAAAAAACAACTTGACCAGACAGAAGCTTCTCTCCTGAAACCGTCAGGTTGTTGTCACTCAGGTCTAGACCTATGTTCTATATGTTGTTGAGTTGTGTTCTTACATTAATGTTCAAACCCAGAGAAATCTGTCATTTTAATCAAAGTAACGGACCGTTTCATTTGGTGGCCTGTCAATGGCGTCATACCTCCTCTACCAAAGAGTATAGTGCACGAGATGCATGCGTCGGCGCCGTGTTTGTCCGCTACAATGGCGTCTAGCAAAGAGTAACTTACACACATACAAGATAATACATGGGCTTTGTTGTGCTTGTTCCACACAAACTGTTAGAAATGGACTTTTATTCAGTTTGAAGCCACATTTCCGTGATAAATTTAGCTGGTTTTTAACTTGATCTTTTAGCCGCAAGAAGGATTTTAGTCATTGGACGTCTGGATCTTAAGTTATCAGAGAAATAAACTGGGCAAACGTTAGCAGCAGCTCGGCTAACAGCCCCTCCAGGAAGTCCGCTGCTCGCCCAACATGGTGGAGAAACACTGATTTTTTTACCTGGAAAAAAAAGAAAAAGTTTCAGGAAATATAAATAATTGAATTATAGAAAGTTAATAAACTCTTTAAATGGATTTTGTGAATAAATCAGGAATCTTCTTTGGAGAGTAAAAACTTTGTACCTGCTCAGCTGTTGGAGAGTTTGTACCATCATTTATAGTCTCTGATGCTTGATTGCTAAGCTGCTTTGGATAAAAGCGTCTTACTGAATGCAGAAATGTAAATGTGTGTTGTTTTTGTGTCTCAGGACGTCCATCGGCGTGGAGCTGCTGAAGAAGATGGGCTGGAAGGAAGGTCAGGGCGTCGGGCCTCGTGTGAAGAGGAAAGCTCGCCGGCAGCAGACGGGTACGTTATCATCTCACTGCTGTAACATCAGACTGACCGGGGACAGTTTTTAAAGGAGATTACCCACAATGCATGAGGAGCTACAGAGGTGTGATAACCTCACTTCTTTCTGACGCCACACCCTTGAGATTATTTTACTTTTCCAACTGATGCTGACTCAAGTGACATCATCAGTGACATCATCATAAGGGAACACCTGGAAAATAAGTGTCATTGTTTGATGCTGTGTTTTTATTTGTATCGTGAGTCCTGTGATATTATAATATACAAAGATAAAGACCGGTTAACTAGAGGAAGTATTTACTGATGCTTCTCGTCTTTGTCCGGACAGATGGCGGCAGAGTTTACGGCTGTGCGCTGCCTCCTGCTGGCTCGGAGGACTCAGAGGTGAGTGAAGACGTTGTGCTGCTCAGGTTATTATTGATGGCTTGTTTTTAAGGGAAAGAATCTCTTTCATCGTGTTTATTTAAGTGATTTTGATTTTATTTGTGCATCAGAGATGAAGATTGAAATAATAAATGTGTTAAACAGTGAAACATGTTTGACCTGCTGCTGCTGTCGTCTTTATGTTCATCTGACACTTTGGTTCAGACTTGAGTCGAGTTTAAAGTGTTACAGAAATGTTTTATTTAAATGACTCAGTTCAGACACGAGAGGGAAACTTTCATCATATTATTTTTACACTTCGTTTTTAGATATAATGGCAGCTGGCTGGAGCTTCATATTTAATGTACAGACACATAATCTCATCTAAATCTTGTCTAAGCTCACCTTAAAGCCGGCAGGAGGAGGCGGAGTCAGAGTCAGGTGACCTTTCAACCTGCTGGGTGGATTGTTGTTGCTGTCATGCTGTACAGATGCAATAAACAGCTGCTGAGATCTGATGTTAGTGTGAGATGTAAATACTCAGACTCACTAAAGTTCTTTATTTATGGTTTATTTGGTGTTTAATGGCACTCAGATGAAATTAAACAAACACATTAATTATAAGAATCATTGATGGATGATTAAAATAAAAAGGCTGCAAAATGTTTTTTAATTCTCTTCCTGTTAATTTCAGTCACTGCCCTCATGTTTAGTTACATTTAACCCTCAAAGTGAAATAAATATCTCTACATGGATGTTTTTAGATTTCATAGTTGCTTCCTGGGAGTTTTAACATTTCCGTGTTTCTCTCTTTCGTCCTTCAGGAGGACGACGACGAGCAGTTTGCTCCGGAGAACGTGACCTTTGCCCCCAAGGATGTGACTCCAGTGGACTTCACCCCCAGGCTGGGCGTTCAGGGTCTGGGGTACCGCGGTCTGGACCCGGGCCTGGCTCTGCTGGGCCGAGGAGCCCCCGAACACATCGACCTGTTCAACCCGCAGTCCGACACCAGGAGCCGGCTGTTCGGAGGCGCTCAGCGGGGGTCGCGGCGCGGCGGCGTGGCCGGACAGGTGACGCTCCTGATGTCTGGGTCTTTATTTTTAGCGCAAGAAGAGCTGGCTTCTAATTGCTGACGGTGACCTTTGACCTGCAGGCGTTCGGGATAGGGGCGCTGGAGGATGATGATGATGAAGAGGTGTACCACAGAGACTCCATGTCCAGATACGACACGGTGCTGGGAGGAGAAGAACCCGGAGACGGTCTGTACGGCTGGACGGCTCCGCAGCAGTACACCAAGAAAAAAGGTGAACCAGTCTGTTTGTTATTTTATTTTGTTTATTATTATTTATGTTTATGTTTCTATGAAGTTTTTTATTTATTATAACATTCTCATGGATTTGAGGAGGCTTTATTTTAAAAATAACAGCATAAAATCAGAAAGTGTGTTAAATACTGAAACTATTTATTCAACTTAAAGGGAAACTTCTGTATTTCTCAACCTGGACCCTGTTTTCTCATCATTTTGTGTCTAATTGACAGTTTTTGAAATTGGTCCGGTATTGATCGACAGCGCTGCAGCCAGCAGCAGAGAAATGTAATCCTTTGTAATCCTTTTTTGCTCTTGACAGGCTCAGATTATTATAAGTGTCTGACAACATTATAGAAACAAACAAACATAGAAATAAAACATTTTTTTTTTTTACCGAAGTCTCGTTGTGAAATCTTATGAGAGATTTCACAGAGAAACACTGTAACTCATGGATCCTTTCTTCTAAACAACATGAAATCAAAGATGAATGAGGACCGACTGTAAAATCTGCAAAAAAAAATGTAGATGGGAAAAGTATTTATCATCTTAAACACAGCAAACAACAGTCAACACAGCTGAGTTCATGTAAACAGACACAGTATAACAGTCACATGTTTTTTATTTCTACTTTCTTTAAATATATAAAATATGTTTCTGTGTGTTTTATCTTTTCACTCTGCACTTTATTTGAACTTTACACTTTACACTTTACACTTTACAACAGATGCTGTGTTTTTGTCTTTTTGTTGTAAGTTTTTGAACCTGAAAACAACATTTTTAATTTCAGTTGTACTTTTATAGTTGGAATGACTTTATATATATTTATATTTTTAAACCTGAGTGTGAAAAGCTGTTTTATAACTGCTTCTGAATTGTTGAATATTGGAGCAGCTGGAACACGAGTTTCAGTAAAATCTGCTTTAAAAAGTGTTCATGTTTTGTTTTTCTCTTTTTTTTTTTTGCAGACAGAAGTAAAGATGCGTCGTACCTCGGTAAAATCCTGGAGGGATTCACTCTGGCGCAGAAACCAGTGGAGGAGAAAACGGTGAGCGGCTCAGAACTCCTGCTGACGTTTCGCTCTCTGCGTCCGAGATCACCGTCAGTAACGTCTCTGTGTGTCCCTGCAGATCTTCCCTCCGCCCTCTCTGCCCCGCGATTATCGTCCCGTCCATCGTTTCCGTCCATCGGTCGACGTCTCGGCTCTTTCCGGCGTCAGTCCCGCGCTGGCCGAGGCTCTGAGGGTCTCCAGGGGCCACATGGTCAAAGAGGAGGAGCCCCAACAAGGAGGACGCCACCAGCTGGACTCGGGCCAGAGGAAGGCGCTGCTGGGAGAGGACACGCTGAAAGGTACCGAAAGAATCAGTCATCAGTGTTGTGGAGTGCTGCTGCCCCCTACAGGCTGCAGTCATCAGTGCTGTGGAGCGCTGCTGCCCCCTACAGGCTGCAGTCATCAGTGTTGTGCAGTGCTGCTGCCCCCTACAGGCTGCAGTCATCAGTGTTGTGGGGTGCTGCTGCCCCCTACAGGCTGCAGTCATCAGTGCTGTGGGGTGCTGCTGCCCCCTACAGGCTGCAGTCATCAGTGTTGTGGAGCGCTGCTGCCCCCTACAGGCTGCAGTCATCAGTGTTTCCTCCTCTTGTCTCCTTCAGGTCCCAGTTCAGTCCTGGAGCTGCTGAGACCTGAAGACAGAGAACGACTGTTCAACCTCCGCAACTCCTCCAACCCGCCCTCCACTAAAACCACCACCCCGGCCTCCCATGATGCCTTGCGGCCAGTATCTGCTCTGAGCGTCGCAGCCTCCTCCTCCTCCTCCTCCTCCTCAGCCGGCCTCCAGCAGCAGCAGGAGGCTCTGGCAGCCTGGAGGGGCCAAACCTCCACACAGACCTTCAGACCGTTTGAGAAGAACCCCAGCAAGCAGGCGCGCTACGAGCTCTACCTGAACCGCCTGAAACAGGGAGACAAAGGTGAGGAGGCTCTGTCCTACATGTCCCATCATGCACTGCAGGCAGCTTAAACACGGAGTCACACTGTTCTCCGTCTCTCTCAGACGCTCTGGAGCAGAGTCTGGACTCGGGGATGACGGAGTGGGAGCGCAGCAGGGAGAGGGAGGAGTTTGTCCGAGCCTCCATCTTGTACCGACCCACCTCGTCCTCGCTGTCCTCCCGCTTCACCCGAGCCAAAAGCCAGGAGGACGACGACGCGGTGGAGGTCAGCCGCGACGAGGAGGTGAGACGCAACAACACACCCGAACCAACCGCAGACATCACCGTCTCCAGATTTATTGGTTTTAGTAAATAGTTTGAATTCTGAGACACGTTTGCAGGAGTTTCTCAGCTTGTTGGTAAATCTGTGTTGTTGTTGTGTTGTTGTTGTCGTCAGGGCGACGTAGACGACAAACAGGCCGCCGTCAAGATGAAGATGTTCGGGAAACTGACGAGAGAAACGTTTGAGTGGCATCCTGACAAACTGCTCTGCAAGAGGTTCAACGTCCCCGACCCCTACCCCGGGTACAACACACACACACACACACACACACACACACACACACACACACACACACAGATCTCCAGCTGTGTTTCACCTCTAACTAAATGTGATCGGTCCGGCAGGTCCGGTATGGTCGGTATGCCGAAGGTGAAGAGAGACAAGTTTTCAGTCTTCAACTTCCTGACTGTGACGGAGAGCCGAGAGCCGACAGGTACGTTCACTCACCTCCACACTCACTGAACAACACACATGTTTACAGGTTTACACATTAAAAAGATGTTTATTTTTTATTTTATGACTATTATATACCAGAAAGACTAATTTTCACCTGTTGTCCCTGAGCAGGCAAAAGTTGGAAGCACAAATATTATGAATAAAAGCAAATGGAAATACAAATAACAATAAAAGCGGTGGTAGTATGCCGATACAAACAAGCCTGCACTGCATAAAGTCAACAACAGCACGACAACACAGTGTCAGAACTGGTGCAGTGTGGATGTTACATGCAAAGCTTAAGACAGGAGCAGCTCTTCCATTAAATATAATAACATAAATAAGACAACAAACAACACAAAAAGAAAAAAACACCTCACTGTTCTACATAGGAAATCTAAGATTAAAGCATATAAAACATGATGCTGTATTAAGTTTAAAAAGCCTTTTGTATAAAACGTAAATATGATTTTAACAACAACAACGAATAAAAATGAGTTTCAGTTAAAGGTTTAAATGGATAAAGCTCCTCAGGAAGGTTGTATGAATAGAGCTTTGGATAAAAGCTCTTTATAAATACAGTCTGTTAACTGATATCTGGTGTGCAGCTCTTCACACACTTACAGCCACTTCTGGTCTTAATGTTAAAACTAGGAAACCTGCTCTCTTAACTCCACTGAATGAAGGCAAAACTGCTAAAAAACAATCTTTAAGAAGATATTTATTTGTCATGTCAGTATTAATTTTCAGTATTTCTCTTTAGCGTGTAAGTAATCATGATTCCTGGTCTCATTAGTGTCTTCATGTTCTCGTACTTCAGCTCCTCCGAAGCCTCCAGAATCCAGCCGGCGGTCTCGGTGGGACGTTTCAGACCAGGAGAAGAAGAAGAAGAATAACGACCCGCTGAGTGAGCTGCTCAGCGCCGCGCGGAACCAAACGTCCGAGACCAAACCGGACCAAACCTCCGCACCTGCTTTACCTGCTTTACCAGCCTCCACCAGCACAAAAAATCAAACTACAGACATCAAAACTGAGGTAAAAGAGAAAGAAACCTGAAGAGTCCGTCCTCTGTGGAGCAGGAGTGTGATCAGGAAGTCTAACAGGAATCTGTGTTCTCTTCATACAGACTAAACCAGCGGATGAAGCAAACTCTGAGAAGAAGAAGAAAGGAGAGGAAGAGGAGCAGCAGGAGGAGGAAGAGGAGGAGAGCAGGCCTCCCATGGATCTGTTCAAGGCCATCTTTGCCAGCTCCTCCGATGAGAAGTCCTCCTCTTCCTCAGAGGGAGAGAGCGAGGATGAAGATGAAAAGGATGTAAAGGAGGATCAGGGGAAAGTGGAGTCACAGCCGCTGAACCTCTTTAACATCACCTCCACCTCCTCCATCACCGCCACGTCCTCCTCACTCTCCTCCTCCACCGCCACGTCCAGCCAGCAGACGGGTAAGAACAGACACAACATCACATTCTTCTTCATGCCTCCACACAGACACACAAATATGCTTAAAGTACAGAAACAGCTTCTGTAATCTGAACTTTAAAGAACCTGTAAGGCTTCGGTTAAAAGTTCTGCCTTCTTTTCCTCTTAGTTTTACAAATCCAGATGATTTTAGATCTAACTCACTGGGCTTCATCTAAAGCTTCCTAAACCTCTCTGTCCTCTTTTGTGAGTGTTCCTCCTACAGTAACACATCTGCTCTGTAAACTCCTTCGTTCTCCTTTCAGGAAAAAAAACAGAAACCAAAAGAGGGAAATTTATATTTTAAATTCTTTGGTTTCAAGATTGCACCCTCTAGTTTTACATTATTTTGATTAAATACCGTTCCATCGTCATCTCATATTGTGGGTCAAATTAAATCTCATCATCGGCAGAGCAGACGATGTCACACTGAGCCTGATCGCATCCTGCTACACAACACAAGAGACACACTCAGAACAACAACCCTCGTTAGTTCTGCTGCTGAAGTCTCCTTATTATCTAACTTACAAACATGAACACACGTCCTGTCCTGCAGCTTAAGTTGTTGAACGAGCCACCAAACAAACATTAACCGGGGAAAAGTGAACCGCTGACGTCGGTTAGCAGGCTGTCCGTCAAACATGCCCCGCCCCCCCAGACAACTGAGACAAAAAACAACGTATCTTAAATTTTCCAAAAACCTTTTTTCTTCATTTTATTGATACAAGACTGTTATTATACAATACATTAAAAAAACTTTGATTAATTGTGATTTCAGTCAGACTTTAACTGTGCAAACTTGTGAAGCTGTTTCATCATTAGTAAAGAGTTTGAGGCGTCTACTACCAGAAACCAGCAGACACATTAATCAGTGTCAGCAGTCGTATTAGAGGAGCTGAAACTATTAGAAAATATGAATCCATCCATCCTAATATGAGAGGAGAGAATATTCCAGCCTACAGCAGGTGATGTTACTGTCAGCTGCAGCACAACACGATGCTGCAGCTGTTTACTGCTGCTGAGAAAAACATCTGCACATCAGGAAACTGGCAGCCAGAATGATGATCATATGATAAATATAATTAACTCTTTCTGTCTTCATGTTGTTTCTTCCAAAGCTGTGGTTCGCGGGCAGACCTCGGCACAGGAAGAGGAGGAGTTTGGTCCGAAGCTGCCGCCTCCTTCAGCTGCTCTCAGTGAGTCCACAACCATGAATGAGAATGAGATATGTCAACTAATATATCACTTAACTGTGGAAAACTGTCAAATATGTGGAATAATTTAGAAAAGGGAAAAGAAATAACAGCTTCCAGCCAGTCCAGGATTCTTTCTCTCTTTATTTCAGTGTTTTTACCTGTTAATTTTGACCTGTTTCAGTCAGAGGAGGCGCTACCTCCGTCTGCCCCCCCAGCGAGGAGGAGAAACCCAGAAAGAGGAGTAAAGAGAAAAAGCACAAGAACAAGAAGCAGCACAAACACAAGAAGGACAAGAAGGTAGAAAAATAAAAACATGTTCCCTCTCTTTAACAAAACAGCAGGTCGGCTTCTTCTTCTTCTCTGACTTCATGTTCATTGTTTCCCCAGAAGAAGAAACATAAGAAGCACAAACATAAAGGGAAGCAGCAGAAGAAGAGCAAGAAGGAGACGTCAGACAGCAGCTCGGAGGACAGTGAGGAGGGCAGTGACGGAGAAGCAGGACAGGTGTCGACAGATGAGCTGCTGAAAAGGTCAGAGGTCACAGAGAGTCCGTTTATAAACCTTATAAACCACCTTGGGGGGCTGTTAACTGGTGCAGTGGAAACTCAGGACAATATAGTTTTTGTTTATTTATTTTAATACATTTAAGACAGACAAAATGGCATCAACAGACCATTTCTGTTTGACTACCAATCATAGTTTGGCAGTCAAACAATGTTTTTTTTGTGAAGAACAAACCTGTTCTTGTCACACAGGATAAAGTTGTGGATTTCACACGTTAAACTTTAATTTCTGGTAGTGTTATTAGACTTAATTTCAGCCCCATTCATTGTTTAAATAACAGGGCCCAACCATGGTTTTAATGCCTCTCCTCATGTGGGGTTAGGATTAGATGTAACATGGTTATATTACAATAGTTTGGATTTAGAGGAGTCCTCTGTTTATTTTGTTATCTACAGGAGATTTATGAAAAATAGTGTTTAAGTTTTTAAGGAAACTATGAAAGTCAAAACTTTCATCAGAGGGCCAAATGTGTTTGCTGGACCACTGTTTTCCCACCACTGTCTTATGTGTTCTGTCTCTGTCTGTCTCTCTGACCTTCCTGTGTTTCTGTCTCTGTCTGTCTCTCTGACCTTCCTGTGTTTCTGTCTCTGTCTGTCTCTGTCTCTCTGACCTTCCTGTGTTTCTGTCTCTGTCTGTCTCTGTCTCTCTGACCTTCCTGTGTTTCTGTCTCTGTCTGTCTCTCTGACCTACCTGTGTTTCTGTCTCTGTCTGTCTCTCTGACCTTCCTGTGTTTCTGTCTCTGTCTGTCTCTGTCTCTCTGACCTTCCTGTGTTTCTGTCTCTGTCTGTCTCTCTGACCTACCTGTGTTTCTGTCTCTGTCTGTCTCTGTCTCTCTGACCTTCCTGTGTTTCTGTCTCTGTCTGTCTCTGTCTCTCTGACCTTCCTGTGTTTCTGTCTCTGTCTGTCTCTCTGACCTTCCTGTGTTTCTGTCTCTGTCTGTCTCTGTCTGTCTCTCTGACCTTCCTGTGTTTCTGTCTCTGTCTGTACCTGTCTGTCTCTGTCTGTCTCTGTCTGTCTCTCTGACCTTCCTGTGTTTCTGTTTCTGTCTGTCTCTGTCTGTCTCTCTGACCTTCCTGTGTTTCTGTCTCTCTCCTTCCAGACTGAAGAGCATCCGATCACATCAGACCTGGTGAAGCAACAGGAAGTGTCCTCTGTGAGGACGACCAGAGAAAACACATCAGAGTTTACCTCTAAATTCATTTTAGATAACAGATCAACTGTTGTTCTTGTTTTGAATAATAAAATGTTTATCAAATGAAGTTTACGTCCTTTTTTTAATTGTTGATGCCTTTTAGAGATTTAATGTTTTTATTGTTTCAACTTTACCAGGCAAATAAAGGAGAAGGAAAAACCAACAGAGCTGACTGTTGGACACACTTCTTTGTCTGAACAACAGTCCAAATTAATTTTAAAACAGATTAGTAGGACTTCAGTGATTATTTTCATTATTGATGAGTATGTGGTATTATTTTCTCAATTAATCAATTATTTGTTTGGTTCAGAAAATGTGACCCTGACTACACACTGCTTTTTGTAAGACGTCAAAAGACAAAAAGGTTGGAAACCACTGGTTTCATCTTTAACAATGTGTTGTATTTTAAAAGCTTGTTATATTATCCATTGTGTCAGTAAAGTCAAGAAAATAAAAAAAAGAAAATAAAATAAATGTGAGAACCACAAAAACACTCTGGACTTCCACAGCTGGACAGATGTTATTTCATTAAAACATGAATAGAGCTGCATGCTGCTCATTGGATCCTGACAGTAACAACAGTATAGTCAACTGAGACAAATCAATGAATCATGAAGAAGGAAAAATAATTGAGTGTTTGAGTCTGAGACAGATGATCAGTGTGTGATGTTTGATTTCAGCAGCTGATCTTCAGTCAGCAGAGTTTCTGTACACAGGAGAGACTCTTCCTCCTACTGATCACACAGAGACACTGAACCAGAGAAGACTGCAAACCCAGCATACAGAGGCTGAGTGAATGTGGTGTTGAAGGTGTGGAGGTGGATCAGTGTGTCAGAGGAGACTCTGTAGAAGGACAGAGTGCCAGCAGGACAGTCCACATACACTCCTACTCTGTTAGAGACAGAGGAGGAGGAGGAGGAGGTGATGGATGTTTTGCTGTTATTGTGCCAGACAGAGTAACCAACATCAGAACACATCAGACTCCAGGACTGATCATTCAATCCAAACACACAGTCATCACTGTCTCCTTTCCTTCTGATTCCTCTGTAACTCACTGATACATAAACGTTTCCTCTCCACTCGACCTCCCAGTAACAGCGACCAGTCAGATCATTTCTACACAGCAGCTGAGGCCAGTATTCAAATCTGTCAGGATGATCAGGATATGACTGATCCTCCTTCACATGTGTCACCTTCCTGTTGTTGTCAGACAGTTTGAGTTTTCTGTTTGTTATGTTTGTGTCCAGTTCCAGTTCACAGGCATCTGATGGAGAGAACAAGACACAATACAGCTGCAGTTTATCATCTGTTGATTTATTAACTACTTTACTGACAATCACTGAAATTAAACCATCTCCATGACAACTGAGACACTCCATCCACTGAGGAAGGCCATGAGATGTGACTGAAAGCTTTGGAGATACAGAGTAAGTGGTACTTTTGATGCGATTTTTGACAAATTCAAACTTAAACTTCATTCTAGCTGCATCTGATGTAAATAAATGTAAATTCAAAAGTTCAGTTAGAACATTAACAGTCAACGTGACAGTGAAGATGTCAGTAATATTCGTGTTTTTCAGTGACGTTTGGCATAAAGTGAAGGTCTTTGCACATTAAATCTGTTATTTTCAGTATGAATGAATTAGCAAACTCTGCAGGAGAGGCATGAGTCACATTTTGGAGCAGGTAGCGCCACCATGTGGTCATTTATAAAACATTTATCTTTTAAATCCTGAACTGTGACCAACAGAAGGAAATTTCTGTTTCATGGATTCACTGATTCAAGATAAATACCAGTTTAGGCCATCATTTTGAACTTTTTTCATTTATTTTACTTATTTCTTCCAGTTTTTCTCAAAGTTCTAATGAGTCAAACTGAAAACACACTCACACTTCCTCAGACCAGGTTTCAGTCTCTGCGGTCCACCATGGTCCAGCCTGCAGGAAGAGACAAACTCATGTTTGATTTGATTTATTGATTGATGATTAAACATTAAAGATGCACTGCACCGAAGTTAGCTCAAAGATAATTTGCATCTAACAAAAAACCAAACCCAAACAAACAATCAAACAAAAAACACATACACACAGACCACATACCATACAACAATACAAAATACAAAGCTATGCACAACAGCACATCACATACACCCACAATGTCAATTAGAAATGAATTATGTAAACTAGACTCAGTGGTCACTGATTGGTCGTAATCAGTCATAATCAACTTCTTACACCTTCACTCATATCCACCATTAAACATGAACCAGAGTCCCTCAGTTGGTCAGTGTCTGTTCACCTACCTGCATATCTGAGAGTGTCCACATGTCTGTCCATACCTGAGAGTGTCTAGTCTCCAGTGTGGATCCTTCAGTCCAGCAGACAGAAGCTTCTCTCCTGAGTCTCCTGGATGATTGTAGCTCAGGTCCAGCTCTCTCAGATGGGAGGGGTTGGTGCTCAGAGCTGAGGCCAGAGAAGCACAGCCTTCCTCTGTGATCCGACATCCTGACAGACTGAACACACAACAGGTGCTCTAATGAGCTTAAAAAGATTCAACTCAACTAAAAAAATAGTATTAAATAGTATTTTATTAGTTTTTTATTATTAGTAAATAGTATTTTGTCCTTCAGGCCTTTATGTTTATTGTGTGATACACTCAGTGCTTCCTGCTGTATGACGGTTGGTAGGTTAGTAGTAGGAGAGATAGCACATGTTCCTGCTGGAAGCTGCAATTACTGAAGCTCAGGGATTAATCTATTCCATTCTGTTTTAACTTTGTTAGAATGCCTTTAAAGTTAAATATTGTTTGACAGCTTATACTGTATCTAACAGTAAGATTTAATGGAAATTTACTGATGTTTTATGTTCATATTTTACATTCCAATGACGTTCACTGTGTGATATCAGTAAATTTATAAGCCACCATAGTGTCTTCCATCATATTCATTCAGTGTTTAAACATTAATTAATGAATCAAAAAAAGAGATCTGATTTGTTTGTTCACCTTCATGTAGAGGACATGACAGTAACTCTGTGTTGTATTTTTCTGTTATTCTGTCTACTGTACAAGCTTTTCATGAAAAGTGCAGAATTTTTGTCTCCTTCCTCTGACAGTGAGAATAATTACAAAAACACTGTTGTGGTAAAACAATGGATAAATTGTCATACAACCTCCGCAAAATGACTCATTTCATTATCAGAATTTCATCCATTTTGTGTGATAAGATTTGTAAAGCCTAGAAGAGCCGCACAAATAAATGATTTTACCCACATTGAAGGTAGCAGAGTGCTAATTGGAAGTTAGCTGCTTGGCTGGTGGAAGCCTGCATTCATGCACTCTTCTGGCCAAAGCAAGAATGTCAAACCCAACACCAGATTACAAACTCTGTATGCAGTCAAATACATAAAGATGGTGGTGGCTTAATTAGCATTGTGGCAATTTGGTCATTTGGCAAAGGATTGAGAGTAAGAGATGTTCATTTATATGTATAAGTTACACACTGCAGGTTTATAGTCTTCAACATTAAATGGCAGAAATACATCCTCACTCAAAACATCAGGACAGTACACAAAATCTTTTTAGTGCCAAAACCTCTACATGTAAACTAGAAGCTGGGGTGAAGCCAAAATATTACTTTAAATACACAGTAATAAAAATGACCTGAGAGTTTCCAGTCTGCAGTGTGGACTCTTCAGTCCAGAAGACAGCTCCTTCACTCCTGAATCCTGCAGGTTGTTGTTACTCAGGTCCAGCTCTCTCAGACTAGAGGACTGGGAGCTGAGAACTGAGGACAGAGCTGCACAGCTTGAGAAGTTACAGTCACTCAACCTGAAGATAAATTTTAATAAGTTTATTCATAGATCCAATAAATAAAGAAGTAAAAGCTTGGTGGGTAAACTTTTACAGACACCTGAACCCTGACCTGAGAGTTTCCAGTCTGCAGTGTGGACTCTTCAGTCCAACAGACAGCTCCTTCACTCCTGAATCCTGAAGGTTGTTGGTACTCAGGTCCAACTCTCTCAGACTAGAGGACTGGGAGCTGAGAACTGAAGACAGAGCTGCACAGCTTCTCGTTGACAACTTACAGCCACTCAGCCTTAATTAGAATCAGCAGAACAAAAGAAAACAATTATACACATTAGTTTTCTTCCTTGAGTAAAGAAAGAATTACATTAATCTGAATTTTTCTGTGTTCACGTACAGAGCTTTGTTGGAGGCTTTGACCACTGGCAGCAGCCTCAGAAGAGCCTCCTCTGAAGCAGAGTATTTCTTCAGGTCAAACACATCCAGATCTTTTTCTGATGACAGTAAGATGAAGACCAGAGCTGACCACTGAGCAGGAGACAGTTTATCTGTGGAGAGACGTCCTGATCTCAGGTACTGTTGGATCTCCTCCACTAGAGAACGATCATTCAGTTCATTCAGACAGTGGAACAGATTGATGCTTCTCTCTGCAGACAGATTCTCACTGATCTTCTTCTTGATGTACTCGATTGTTTTCTGATTGGTCTGTGAGCTACTTCCTGTCTGTGTCAAAAGGCCTCGTAGGAGAGTCTGATTGGTCTGCAGTGAAAGACCCAGGAGGAAACGGAGGAACAAGTCCAGGTGTCCTTTTGGACTCTTTAAGGCCTCGTCCACAGCAATCTGGTAGAAATGTGTTTGATGAGGTTTATTTTTAAATAGTTTATAACATGTGGTTATTTGTTGTTCTGCCAGCAGATTGACTCCAGAGTTGATGAATGTCAGATGGACATGAAGAGCAGCCAGAAACTCCTGAATAGTCAGATGGATGAAGCAGAACACCTTGTCCTGGTACAGCCCTCTCTCCTCTTTAAAGACCTGTGTGAACACTCCTGAGTACACTGAGGCTGCTCTGATATCAATGCCACACTCTGTCAGGTCTGATTCATAGAAGATCAGGTTTCCTTTCTGCAGCTGCTCAAAAGCCAGTTTTCCCAGAGACTCAATCATCTTCCTGCTCTTTTTATTCCAGTGTGGATCTGTCTCAGCTCCTCCATCATACTTGATGTTCTTCAGTTTGGTCTGAACCACCAGGAAGTGGATGTACATCTCAGTCAGGGTCTTGGGCAGCTCTCCTCCCTCTCTGCTTTTCAACAGATGCTCCAGAACTGAAGCAGTGATCCAGCAGAAGACTGGCATGTGGCACATGATGTGGAGGCTTCGTGATGTCTTGATGTGGGAGATGATGGTGCTGGCCTGCTCCTCATCTCTGAATCTCTTCCTGAAGTACTCCTCCTTCTGAGGATCAGTGAACCCTCTGACCTCTGTCACCATGCCGACACACTCAGGAGGGATCTGATTGGCTGCTGCAGGTCGTGTGGTTATCCAGAGGCGAGCAGAGGGAAGCAGTTTCCCCCTGATGAGGTTTGTCAGCAGCACATCCACTGAGGTGGACTCTGTAACATCAGTCAGGATCTCATTGTTGTGGAAGTCCAGAGGAAGTCGACACTCATCCAGACCGTCAAAGATGAACACAACCTGGAACTCTTCAAACCTGTAGATTCCTGCTTTTTTGGTTTCAGTAAAGAAGTGATGAACAAGTTCCACCAAGCTGTACTTTTTCTCTTTCAGCACATTCAGCTCTCTGAAAGTGAATGGAAATGTGAAGTGTATGTCCTGGTTGGCTTTGTCTTCAGCCCAGTCCAGAGTGAACTTCTGTGTTAAGACTGTTTTCCCAATGCCAGCCACTCCCTTTGTCATCACTGTTCTGATTGGTTCATCTCTTCCAGGTGAGGCTTTAAAGATGTCTTCTTGTCTGATGGTTGTTTCTGGTCTGTCTGGTTTCCTGGATGCTGTTTCAATCTGTCTGACCTCATGTTCATCATTGACCTCTGCAGTCCCTCCCTCTGTGATGTAGAGCTCTGTGTAGATCTGATTCAGAAGGGTTGGGTTTCCTGCTTTAGCGATCCCCTCAAACACACACTGGAACTTCTTCTTCAGATTAGACTTGAGTTTATGTCGACACTCTGCAGCACGAGTTCCTGAATGAACAAACAACAAAGTAAATCAGTGAGTGGATCCTACAGAAAGTCTAGAAATCTGAACATGTAAGTGTGTCTGTATAGTTTTTTCTCCTCCATCAGTTTTATTCAGCTCATCAGTGGAGGACAAACAGCCTCTGATCTGATGCAGATGTGTGCAGCATATTTACAGCAGAGTTTGAAATATAAACCTCTCCCATGTTGCCTCCATCATGTTAAATCTGTTAAAATCCTCTTACTGCTCTGCAGACGGTCAGCCAGCTCCTCCTGCTTCATTCTCCTCAGGAAGTGCAGTGTGATCCTCAGAAATGCTTCTCTGCTGCTCCTCCTCTGCTCTTCCTCCTCACCATCCAACACCTCCTCATCCTCACTCTGACTCTCTAAGCATTCTGGGTAATCTGGACTCAGAACCTTCTGGACTCTCTTCAGCTCGTTCTTCACAAAAGTGATGATGTTCTCCTCCAGCAGCTGGAACAGAAAGATAAACTGAACATTTAATTTAAACTGATAGAAACACAACATGTGATTCATGTGTCAGTCTGAAGGCCTGCTGGTCTAAACAGAGCAGCATGGACACTGTTTATCCTATTTATCGGATCGATTTCAGTTTGTTCATGTTAATGATGAGTCCTCCATAAAAGTAAAAGTTAGACACAAGGTTCCACAAGGTTCTGTTCTGGGACCTTTATTATTCACTTTATATATGCTTCCTTTAGGGAATATTATTCGAAATCACTCCATAAATTTCCACTGTTATGCAGATGATACCCAAATATATTTATCAATGAAGCCAGATGAATCCAATCAGTTATCTAGACTCAAAGTGTGCCTTAAAGACATAAAGACCTGGATGACCTGCAATTTTCTGCTGCTAAACTCGGAAAAAACTGAAGTTATTGTGCTTGGCCCTAAACACCTTAGAAACACATTATCTAATGATTTAACTAATCTAGATGGCATTACCCTGGCCCCCAGCACTACTGTAAGGAATCTGGGAGTTATCTTTGATCAGGATATGTCCTTTAATTCCCACATAAAACAAATATCAAGGACTGCCTTTTTTCACTTACGTAATATCTCTAAAATCAGACATATCCTTTCACAACAAGATGCAGAAAAAATAATCCACGCATTTGTTACTTCTAGGCTGGATTACTGTAACTCAATATTATCAGGCTGCCCTAATAGGTCTATAAAGACTCTGCAGCTGGTCCAGAATGCAGCTGCTCCTGTTCTGACTAAAACTAGAAAACGAGATCATATTTCCCCCATCTTAGCTTCGCTGCATTGGCTTCCTGTAAAATCCAGAATAGAATTCAAAATCCTTCTTCTCACGTACAAAGCTCTTAACGGTCAGGCACCATCTTATCTAAAAGAACTCTTGGTACCATATAATCCCACTAGAGCGCTGCGCTCCCAGAATGCAGGTCTACTGGTGGTTCCTACAGTATTTAAAAGTAGAATGGGAGGCAGAGCCTTCAGCTATCAGGCTCCTCTCTTGTGGAACCATCTCCCTGTTTCGGTCCGAGGGGCAGACACCCTCTCTATGTTTAAGAGTAGGCTTAAAACTTTCCTTTTTGATGAAGCTTATAGTTAGGTCTGATCTGACTCGCCTTGGATCAGCCCTTAGTTATGCTGCTATAGGCCTAGACTGCCGGGGGACTTCCATTGATGCACTGAGCTCCTCTCTCTTCCATCTCTATGTATTCTATTACTATTAATGCATGTTACTAATTTCACTTCTTCCCCGGAGTTCTTTGTGCTTTCTGATCCACAGGAAGCTTCATAAACCATAGACCATGCTGACGTGCTGACGTCCTTCTTCTGCCCTCGGCCAGCTGTTCCTGCTATTGCTGCTGCTTACTGACTATTGTTGTTGTTGTTGCTGCTCTTTCACTGTGTACAACCCCCCCCCCCCCCCCCCCCCCCCCCCCCTCCCCTCTCTCTTTCTCTCTCTCTCTCTCTCAACCCAACCGGTCAAGGCAGATGGCCGTCCACCCAGAGCCGGGGTCTGCCTTAGGTTTCTTCCCGTTAAAGGGGAGTTTTTCCTTTCCGCTGTCGCCAAGTGCTGCTCATGGGGGGAACTGTTGGGTTTCTCTTTCTGTAAATTAAAGAGCGTGGTCTAGACCTGCTCCATGTAAAAGTGCCCTGAGATGACTTTGTGTTGTGATTTGGCGCTATATAAATAAAATTGAATTGAATTGAATTGTTAGGACCTGAATGGTACTTTAGTATTTCATCTGTGGTTGATGGAGTTAATATTAAAGGTGTGTTTGTACATGTACACACCATAAATATGGAGTCCAGGTGTGTTTGATGCTGCTGTGCAGACTGATCACTGGGAACCTCTGAGCTCTGCTGCTGAACTCTGTGGAGAAAACATCATGTTTAAAGACATTTAATGACTCAAATCTACACACAGCTTATTAAAGATGTTCTGTTATGATGAGAAAATGAACTCCTGTAAATGCTCCTCTGTTTACTGGATAATAAATTCTTACCTTCCATCAGCAGTTTGTCCAACTTTAAACTCAATAGGAGGCTCCATAGAGTCGTCACTGGATGAACACAGCATCAATTTGTATAGACTCTATTAGAGGAGCTACAAGCTGATCCACTCATTGTTTTAAAACTGTCCCTCGTGCTATATGTGTTTTCAAGGATTTTATGACATCAGCTTCCTCTTTCTGTGTAATGTCTTCATCCATCATTTGCTCACAAAAATTCAGTAAGATACTAAACTTTAGTATCTTATTAAATTAGAGTAAAATTTCCTGTAAACTATGAGAATAATCATCTGTCCGTTTCCCATCTGATTAGAAGAAGATCAAAACATTTTCTGATTTGAGTGGGGTCATTTATGTTTATTTGTTTAGAAGACAGGAGGGGGGAAGAAGAGGGGAAAAAAAGGTATTTAAACCGGTATAAGCTGTGCCTTATGGAGCTGGTAAATGAGGGTTAGCTACAAATGGGTCGGGATCAGGTAGATTAATATTATAATTATATTAATGTATTGTCTGTTAAATTGAACAAGATTAAATAAATAAAGTGAAAAAGAAAAACAATAAATCAGAGCACAGAAAACAAAGTGAGGTGGTGTGTTACATGTCAGTGTTGTCCTGCAGAGGGCAGCAAACACCTGCCAACACTGAATAAGAAGCTCTGTGAGAGAGGGAGCTGAGTCTTTCTGACATCAACATGTTCCTGTCAAACTGAACAATAATCAGCTGTCCAATCACAGCTTGGAGGCAGCGCCATGGGCGGAGCTTATCAACACCAGCAGAGGTGAAGTCCAACATGACAGACAGCCTTTCACAATAAAAGAGTTTCCTGTGTGCTGAGGGACAGAACTACTGACTGTATGTTTAGTTCCATTTGTGAGACTGTTTGCAGTTTTAATGAGATGGATTGTGCTGCATGAAAGAACAGACAAGACAACAAACACTGAAATGTAAAACACCTTTTCACTTTGTTTTCTGTGTTCTGCTTTGATTTGAATGCAGCCTGAGAAACCTTCATTGTCTCTTTACCAAAGGTTTTTCATTCATTATGACAGTAAACACTGACATGAAAAGGAAACACGTATACATAACCTGCATTCTGTCTCATTTTCTTTCTTTAATTTGTCTTTAATGAGACATTTTAGAGTTTTTCTCATCTTCCATAAATATAAAACATTCTTGTGTCTAACAATCTTTCTGTCAATGATCAATCTGTTCAGTCAGTTTATCAATCCTGAGATCAATATTGTGACCTTTGCTCAGCAGGATCCATCTTTGAAGCTCCAGACAGACACATCCAAGTTAGCTGCTGCTCTGATTATTGGATGTGATGTTTTCATAGTTCAACACATATTGATATAGTGACCATGTTGGTGTCTTATAACACTGAACTCTTTGACATGTGACTGTTGCACAGGTGGACACTGTGATGTCACTGCTGGGACAATATATTGACTCCTCTTCTCAGGAGAGTCAGATAATAACAGACTTCACTTTTACATTCTTACCTTCCATCAGCAGGTCGTCCATCTTTAAAGTCAATAAGGCGATAGATAGAGTCGTCACTCTTCATGGACACACAGCTGGGTTGAGGAGAGTCTGCTCTCTGCTGCTGCATCCTGATACAAACAAACAATCAACAAATCAAAGAGTGTAAAAGATGAATTTTGACCAGACTGTCAGCAGCTGAAGTTTTAGAAGCAGAATGAAAATCAGTAAGAAGACAGTGGATGAGAAACGTTCTCCTGTTCATCAACATGTCATCTGATCAAAGATGCTTCATCTTATTGATTAGTTGACTAATCAGTGGTTGAGGTCTTTGTTAACTCAGAAAGTTAGTAGTTCATTCTGAGTTATTGTGAGTTATTATTCAGTAGTTGAGTGTCAGATGTGACAGTGAGTGTGAATAATGATGGTGGAGTGATGTGAGTGGAGAACAGTGATGGACAGTTAGAGATCCTCATCTCACCTCTGAGCTTTGGTCTGGCTGTCATGTTCCCCACACAGAGAGCTTTTAGAGGGAGGGACTCCCTCCTCTCTGTCCTCACACTGATCCATAGCAGAGAAACACCTTCACACAAACACAACAACAAGCTCATTCATTAAACAAGCTGCACGTCACACAGATCACACACTGCTGTCTAACAACATGTCATTCTTCATTCCACCACCAGATGGAGCCAAAGTAAGCAAATATTTTAAGATTCCCACTGAGCTTTAATGTTAAAGAACTCTAGTTTGAGAATGTTCAAGTGACTTTTCATTTGCTGCTATGGAAACACATTTCAGTTTAAATAAGATGACCTGGTGGTGGAGTCAGCTATGTGGAACAAGACATAAAAATACTCACTAGGAGAATTCAGATCCACATCAGTAACAGATTCAGATAGTCATGAAATCTGTTTCATTTTTTGTGAATACATTCATTTCATCTGTTTTCATAAAGCAGTCATTGTGTCTGACTCATCATTCTCCTTATATAACGAATTATTTCATTGGCTTCTAACTTATTGAATCATATCAAGTATTTATATATGCATCTTTTTTTACTAGTTGATATAGTTGTGTCTTTCAGTCACAGATTATAATAATCTAAGCTCAGAAGTTCCCATGATTTATGTTTGAATAAAATGAGCCTTGATGTTCAACATCATCCAAAGTAAAGATTCAAACAGACAGAATAAGAGAGTAAAATCTGTCTGACTCAACATAAAACACATTTTCTATACAGAAGAAAAAATATGTTGCTGAGTTGAGTAATAACACTGAAATTTAAATCCATTCATTATTCCAGAAACAGTGTTTTGATAACAGTGATTCACTTTGATGTTTATATAATGTGACTTTTATTTTATATTGATATATGATAAAGCTCCTGAATGAAATGTTAGTTTATGTTGCTGCTGCTCTCAGTCTGGTTAAATAACTGAATATCATGAATGAAAAGATGTTTTCAACAATATTTCTGTGACCTTGTTTTAAAAGATTTCAGGGTTTATTATTACTGTACTTTATTGTTACTGTGGATTAGTTATTATAATAACGGTTATAATGTTTGTCAGTTTCAAGATGGCTGGATGATGTGACCCTTGATTCTGCCATGAAACGTCTCCACTTACTATCTTCAAGAAACAGTTTTAAATTAAAAAAAAACTTAAAACAGTTTGAAACAGTTTGAGTTAATTTAATGTAAAAGTAGAAAACCACATCACTGTGTTAGTGCAGTCAGTGTTGTGTTGAAAGCTAATAAAGTTTTTCTTATTGATCGGATTGGTTTATTGTTATAGCATTGCTAGCTAGTAATAATGTTGCTAACATAACTGCAGCATCTTTTTACTGTTTAACAATCAATTAAGTGACTGCAAAGCATCTATTGAAATAACATAGTTTAACACCCAGTTTCAGTTGTTGGGCAGGTGTAACATCTGAAAATGAGTCCAATCTTTATATTATATTAAATATGTATTATATTACATGTTCATACTCATATAACTATTTTGATATTATTAGCAGTCAGTGAAAGTTCTACATAATGCTAGAATAACACAGGTTGAACAATGAGTGGTTCAGTAGTAATACTAATGTCATGTACAGTTGTACTCATAAGTTTACATATCCTGGTAGAATTTATGAAATCTCAGCCATATTTTGGAAAAAATGACTGACCATGTTGAAAACTTGATTTTTCTTTAGAGATAGTGGTCAGGCGATGATAACTGAAATCACCAAAATGGCCCTGATCCTAAGTTTACATCCCCTTGAATATTTGACTTGATAATCAATACACAAGTTAACACACACAGGTTTAAATGTCTTTGAAAGGTACGTTTCCACACTTGGGGCTTGCTTGATTGTAATTAGTGTCTGTTAATAAATAGTAAATTAATTTCTGTACATTTCATCGAGGGCTGCTTTGACTTTACTGGATACTGAGTTATGAGGAAAGCAAAAGAACTGTCAAAGGAATTGCAAGAAAAGGGAGTGAAACTTTATAAACCAGGAAAGGGATATAAAAAGATATCAAAAGATTCTCATCTTGAAACAGCCCACATGCAACTTTCAGCTGAAGTTCTATGTGTTTTTTTCCTTTGCAACCTGGACAATTTTTCTTGCAACTGTGGCTGAAATCTTTGGTGTTTTATGTGACTGAACAGAACTCTTCATGTTCCACTTCTTCATCAGAGCCTCAACTCTACTGATCAGTGTTTTCTAATCTCTGGATTATTTTTATTTCCTTTTCCTGGTTTATAAAATTTAACTTCCTTTTCTTTTGCTTTCCTCGTGATTCAGTATCCAGTAAAGTCAGAGCAGAAACTCACTGATATTCATCAACAGACACTAATTACAGTCAAACGAGTCATAAGTGTGGAACTTACCTTCCACAGCCATTTAAACCTGTGTGTTTATTATCAGCTCAAACATTCAACGGGATGGAAACTATTGATCAGGAACATTTAGCTAATGTCAGTTTTTGTCATGACTTAAAAAGGGTAAATACAATTATGTGAAAATAAATGGCTTCGCCTGACCAACATCACCAAATAAACTAAAGTTTTCAGTATCAGTCATTTCTATTTTCTATTTGTTCTATTTTTCTGGTCACTCTGTAACCAGCAGGTTGAATTTCAGCTTTGTAAAATTTTCTAGCGTTTTGTTCATTCCATCAGTGCAGTAAACAAATCAACATAACACATCACTATATCAACCATCTCTACTGGTATCAGATCATTTTAACACCTGCTGACATAAATGTGATGAAAACTGTTGGTTACGTTACCTTTAGATGCTGAAAATAATCTGAATGAAGCTGATGAGTGAAGATGAAATATATCAGCAGCTTCAACCAGGAAACTAACCAGAAGAAGAACAAACATGTAACTGACAGCAGGAGGTTTTTAAGTTCTGTTGTTTCACAGTCTCAGCTCCCTGTAGTCATCTTTAATCTGAAGTTATCTTTAAGGAAATCTGATAACAGAACAGTAGCTCTGAACTTTGGAACAACTGAAGTCAAACATTAACAGACATTTTGAATCTTTATCCGTTGGATCAGAAAGTCTGATGATAGTTTTATTATGTGTCCCTTTTATATTCTGAAAATAACACAAAAAGTGGCAAGATGGCATTTACATATACAGCCCGTTCCATCTGATTATGTGTAAAATGAGACGAATGAATGTTTCTGTCTTCATTGTCAGTGTTCATTATCATAACAGATTTGTGTGTGTATGAGGACAGAATGTTTGTCTAAGGTGTTAATGAGTGTTCAAGGTGGAGCTTTTGATTCTTACATAATGCCCGATAGTTTAATTAATAATAATGAATCATATTTTCTTTGTTATATTTATCTGTCAGGTAAATGTAGTTTAAAATATTTTCCTCTAAAGTAAAAGTAGAATTATACATTTACATAGTTTTTAAGTGCTTTGGGAGCCTTTTGTAAGTTATTTCAGGGTACAATGAGTTAGAATAGTATCTATGTAACTATAACTGTATAATTCACTGTTTTTCACATCTAAATATCTTAATAAATCTAAAGCTGTTTGGGTCTCTTTTACTTGTGGGCCACAGGCAGTTTCTTATCTTGCTTTATGGGAAAGTTGCTGCTGAGAATAACAAACAGAAAACTACTTACAGCAGTTGAAAAACACAAAGCACCACCTGGATTCCTTCTCTAAAGCAGCTACAGTCCACTGAGGGTAATCATTACTCTGCCTAAATAATAAGTAAACCTTTATTTTAGCACTTCTTGTGTGTGCTTTACATACAATTAAAAAAATACGATAAGCAAACAGTTAATAAACATTATGATAAAACACAATAAAAGATAATAAAACAGTAAATCAATAAAATCAATTAAAAAAAGTAATAAAGTGACTTAAAGGAAGACAGTGTGTAAACTTCCCTGATCGCCTCCAGCAGGTTGTTCCACACCTGAGGGGCCCGAACAGAAAAGGCCCCTCAGCTTTAGTCACCTTTAGTCTTTAGCTTTGATCAAATGATCAAATGAATTACTGTTTCTAAAAATAACCAGTTTTTGATGTGTTTCTGAGTTGGGATCTTTCATTGGGGGGGCTGTTAACTGGTGCAGTGGAAACTCAGGACAATATATTTTTTGTTTATTTCTTTTAATAAGACAGATTTATAACTCTGTTAATGACTGTCTGAGGGGGGAAATGGCATCAATAGACCATTTCTGTTTGACTACCAATCATAGTTTGGCAGTCAAACAATGTTTTTTTGTGAAGAACAAACCTGTTCTTGTCACACAGGCTAAAGTTATGGATTTCTCACATTAAACTTTAATTTCTGGTAGTGTTATTAGACTTAATTTCAGCCCCATTCACTGTTTAAATAACAGGGCCCAACCGTGGTTTTAATGCTTCTCCTCATGTGGGGTTAGGATTAGATGTAACATGGTTATATTACAATAATTGAAATTTATAGGAATGCTGTGTTTATTATGTTATCTACAGGAGATTTATGAAAAATGATGTGAAAGTTTTTAAGGAAACTATGAAAGTCAAAACTTTCATCAGAGGGCCAAATATGTTTGCTGGACCACTGTTTTCCCACCACTGTCTTTTATGTTTTCTGTCTCTGTCTGTCTCTCTGACCTTCCTGTGTTTCTGTCTCTGTCTGTCTCTCTGACCTTCCTGTGTTTCTGTCTCTGTCTGTCTCTCTGACCTTCCTGTGTTTCTGTCTCTGTCTGTCTCTGTCTGTCTCTCTGACCCTCCTGTGTTTCTGTCTCTGTCTGTCTCTGTCTGTCTCTCTGACCTTCCTGTGTTTCTGTCTCTGTCTGTCTCTCTGACCTTCCTGTGTTTCTGTCTCTGTCTGTCTCTCTGACCTTCCTGTGTTTCTGTCTCTGTCTGTCTCTCTGACCTTCCTGTGTTTCTGTACATGTCTGTCTCTCTGACCTTCCTGTGTTTCTGTCTCTGTCTGTCTCTGTCTGTCTCTCTGACCTTCCTGTGTTTCTGTCTGTGTCTGTCTCTCTGACCTTCCTGTGTTTCTGTCTCTCTCCTTCCAGACTGAAGAGCATCCGATCACATCAGACCTGGTGAAGCAACAGGAAGTGTCCTCTGTGAGGACAACCAGAGAAAACACATCAGAGTTTACCTCTAAATTCATTTTAGATAACTGATCAACTGTTGTTCTTGTTTTGAATAATAAAATGTTTATCAAATGATGTTTATGTCCTTTTTTTTAATTGTTGATGCCTTTTAGAGATTTAATGTTTTTATTGTTTCAACTTTACCAGGCAAATAAAGGAGGAAAAACCAACAGAGCTGACTGTTGGACACACTTCTTTGTCTGAACAACAGTCCAAATTAATTTTAAAACAGATTTTTAGGACTGCAGCGATTATTTTCATTATTGATGAGTATATTGATTATTTTCTCAATTAATCGATAATTTGTTTGGTTCATAAAATGTGACCCCGACTACACACTGCTTTTTGTAAGACGTCAAAAGACAAAAAGGTTGGAAACCACTGGTTTCATCTTTAACAATGTGTTGTATTTTAAAAGCTTGTTATATTATCCATTGTGTCTGTGAAGTTAGGATGCTTTCAAAAAATAATGTCATGAATAGTTTTTATTGATGACGATGTGATAAAATACATGTGAGAACCACAAAAACACTCTGGACTTCCACAGCTGGACAGATTTTATTTTATTAAAACATGAACAGAGCTGCATGCTGCTCATTGGATCCTGACAGTAACAACAGCAGAGACAACTGAGACTAATCAATGAATCAGGTAAAGGGAAAAATAATTGAGTGTGTATATATATCATCATTAGATTATTAATAGTGAAGCATCAGTGTTAGAGCAGCATGTTACTGTTGTAGCTGCTGGAGGTGGAGCTAGTTTACACTACTTTATATACAGTTAGCTAGTTTAGTCCACTGGTTCCCAACCTAGGGGTCAGGGCCCTCCAAAGGGTCAGCAGATAAATCTGAGGGGTCGTGAGATGATTAATGGGAGAGGAAAGAAGAAAAAACAAAGTTCTGATTCACAAATCTGTTTTCAGTTTTTGGACTTTTCACTTTTTCATGGAGCTTTTAATAACACAGACATCTGAAATGTGACCCTGACTACACACTGCTTTTTGTAAGATGGCAGAAAAGGTTGTAAACCACTGGTTTCATCTTCATCAATGTGTTGTATTTTAAAAGCTTGTTATATTATCCATTGTGTCAGTAAAGTGAGGATGTCTTCAAAAATAATTAATGATGTTGCAGGGAAAATAATTCAGCATTTGAGTCTGAGACAGATCTGCTTCACAGTGCAGAGTGTGTGTGATGTTTGATTTCAGCAGCTGATCTTCAGTCAGCAGAGTTTCTGTACACAGGAGAGACTCTTCCTCCTACTGATCACACAGAGACACTGAACCATACCAGACCCTAAACCCAGCATACAGAGGCTGAGTGAATGTGGTGTTGAAGGTGTGGAGGTGGATCAGTGTGTCAGAGGAGACTCTGTAGAAGGACAGAGTGCCAGCAGGACAGTCCACATACACTGCTACTCTGTTAGAGCCGGAGGAGGAGGGGGAGACGACTGTTTTTATATTATTGTGACAGACAGAGTAATGACCATCATCAGAGCACTTCAGAATCCAGGATTGATCATTCCTTCCAAACTCACAGTCAACACGGTATCCTCTCCTTCTGATTCCTCTGTAACTCACTGATATATCAACATTTCCTCTCCACTCGACCTCCCAGTAACAGCGACCAGTCAGATCATTTCTACACAGCAGCTGAGGCCAGGAATCAAATCTGTCTGGATGATCAGGATATGACTGATCCTCTGTAACATGTGTCACCTTCCTGTTGTTGTCAGACAGTTTGAGTTTTCTGTTTGTTGTGTTTGTGTCCAGTTCCAGTTCACAGGCAACTGATGGAGAGAACAAGACACAATACAGCTGCAGTTTATCATCTGTTCATTTATTAACTACTTTACTGACAATCACTGAAATTAAAAAGGTTCAAATTTAAAGCATCTCCATGACAACTGAGACACTCCATCCACTGAGGAAGACCATGAGATGTGACTGATGGTTTTAGAGATTTAGAGTAAGTGGACCTTTTGATGAGAATTTTTATTGCCAAACTTAAACTTCACTCCAGCTGCATCTGATGTTTATCTAAATTTAAATTCAACAGTTCAGTTCAAACATTAACAGTCAACATGACAGTGAAGATGTCAGTAATCATATTTCTTACAATGAGGTTTTGTCTTAAGTGAAGCTCTTTACACATCAATTCTGTTATTTTTTATCTTAAACTGTCATCTGTTAGAAACATGTTTGTCCAAATGCTCCAAACAGCTGAAATCAGCATGAATTAATGAACTTTATCTGCATTTTTGAGCAGGTAGTGCCTCTCTTTTAACTCTTTGAACTGTGACCAACAAAAGGAAATTTCTATTTCATGGATTCATTAGTTCAAGATACATGTCCCTTCCTTTACATATTTCATCCAATTTTTCGTAAAGGTCTCATGAATCAAAGTCAAAACACACTCACACTTCCTTAGACCAGGTTTCAGTCTCTGCAGTCCACCATGGTCCATCCTGGAGGAAGAGACAGAGTCACAATGAACTTCATACATCTTCACTCATAACCACCATTAAACATGAACCAGAGTCCCTCAGTTAGTCAGAGTGTCTACCTGTCTGTTCATACCTGAGATCCTTCAGTCCAACAGACAGCAGCTTCTCTCTTGAGTCTCCTGGATGATTGTAACTCAGGTCCAGCTCTCTCAGATGGGAGGGGTTTGAGCTCAGAGCTGAGGCCAGAGAAGCACAGCCTTCCTCTGTGATCAGACATCCTGACAGACTGCAGACACAACAGTTGGATATGTAATTCTGTGTTGTATATTTTCTGTTATTCTCTCCATTATATGAAGTTAATAAGTTAACTTAGGTTCGGGAGCAGAACCACGCCTCAACCACACCTTAACCACACCTTAACCACACCTCTAATCAGCTGACAAACCTTCTTATACTGGGTCAACCCTCTATACCTCGTCTGACTCAGATTCTCGACCCTCCCTTCATCCCTTCATCCCTCATCCCTCATCCCTTCATCCCTCTCCCCTACCCTCATCCCTTCATCCCTCTCCCCTACCCTCATCCCTCATCCCTCTCCCCTACCCTCATCCCTTCATCCCTCTCCCCTACCCTCATCCCTTCATCCCTCATCCCTTCATCCCTCATCCCTTCATCCCTCTCCCCTACCCTCATCCCTTCATCCCTCTCCCCTACCCTCATCCCTCTCCCCTACCCTCATCCCTTCATCCCTCATCCCTTCATCCCTCATCCCTTCATCCCTCATCCCTTCATCCCTCTCCCCTACCCTCACCCCTTTTATTTTATTTTACTCAAAACTTTGCATACCTTTTCATCATCTATTCTAGGCACTGCCTGGGGGGCCATGATCCGCCGCGTGGATATATACATCACCTGAGACGGAACCCCCAACCCTGAGTCTCCTTCCGCTCGGCCATCATCGAACAACAGACATCCTCCCAGACTAGCCACCGGACAACACAAATCTTGCATCTCCTACCACGTCATCCATACCATCCTTCTGACGTTCAATAAATGTATTCACTAACCAACATCATTCTGTTGTGGCGTGGTTCTTGCTAGTGAAACTAGGTTTAAATGACTTTATGAAGATTAAGTCTTCATTGGAAATTAAATGCCAGAAACATATATCCTGAATCACATGTTGGCAACACTTCAGCTTAGACAGTACACAGATGCTTTTTAATATCAAAAATTCCTTAATGTAAACTAGAGACTGGGGGAAGTACTATTACTACTTTAAATACAAAGATATACAATTACCTTAGAGTTTCCAGTCTGCAGTGTGGACTCTCCAGTCCGCCAAATAGCAGCTTCACTCCTGAATCTTGCAGGTCATTGTTACTCAGGTCCAGCTCTCTCAGACTAGAGGACTGGGAGCTGAGAACTGAAGACAAATCTGCACAGCTTGAGAAGTTACAGTCACTCAACCTGAAGAGAAATTTTAATAAGTTTATTCATAGATCCAATAAATAAAGAAGTAAAAGCTTGGTGGGTAAACTTTTAGAGTAACCTGAACCCTGACCTGAGAATTTTCAGTCTGCAGTGTGGACTCTTCAGTCCAGAAGACAGCTCCTTCACTCCTGAATCCTGCAGGTTGTTGTTACTCAGGTCAAGCTCTCTCAGACTAGAGGACTGGGAGATGAGAACTGAGGACAGAGCTGCACAGCTTCTCTCTGAGAGGTTACAGTCACTCAGCCTGAGGAAGAATCAGCAGAACAAAATTAGCAAACATGAGTTTCCTTCTTTGAACAAAAAGCAAACTAAATTAATCTGGATAGTTCTGTGTACTTACAGAGCTTTGTTCGAAGCTTTGACCACTGGCAGCAGCCTCAGAAGAGCCTCCTCTGAAGCAGAGTATTTCTTCAGGTCAAACACATCCAGATCTTTTTCTGATGACAGTAAGATGAAGCCCAGAGCTGACCACTGAGCAGGAGACAGTTTATCTGTGGAGAGACTTCCTGATCTCAGGGACTGTTGGATCTGCTCCTCTAGAGAACGATCATTCAGTTCATTCAGACAGTGGAACAGATTGATGCTTCTCTCTACAGACAGATTCTTACTGATCTTCTTCTTGATGTACTTGACTGTTTTCTGATTGGTCTGTGAGCTACTTCCTGTCTGTGTCAGCAGACCTTGCAGGAGAGTCTGATTGGTCTGCAGTGAAAGACCCAGGAGGAAGCGGAGGAACAAGTCCAGGTGTCCATTTGGACTCTTTAAGGCCTCGTCCACAGCACTCTGGTAGAAACGTGTTGGTTCAGGCTTGTCCTTAAATCGTTTATACAACCAGGATGTTGTTTGTTCTTCTGCCAGCAGAATGACTCCAGAGTTGATGAACGTCAGGTGGACATGAAGAGCAGCCAGAAACTCCTGAACACTCAGATGGATGAAGCAGAACACCTTGTCCTGGTACAGCCCTCTCTCCTCTTTAAAGACCTGTGTGAACACTCCTGAGTACACTGAGGCTGCTCTGATATCGATGCCACACTCTGTCAGGTCTGATTCATAGAAGATCAGGTTTCCTTTCTGCAGCTGCTCAAAAGCCAGTTTTCCCAGAGACTCAATCATCTTCCTGCTCTCTGGACTCCAGTGTGGATCTGTCTCAGCTCCTCCATCATACTTGACGTTCTTCAGTTTGGACTGAACCACCAGGAAGTGGATGTACATCTCAGTCAGGGTCTTGGGCAGCTCTCCTCCCTCTCTGCTTTTCAACAGCTCCTCCAGAACTGTAGCAGTGATCCAGCAGAAGACTGGCATGTGGCACATGATGTGGAGGCTTCGTGATGTCTTGATGTGGGAGATGATGTTGCTGGCCTGCTTCTTATCTCTGAATCTCTTCCTGAAGTACTCCTCCTTCTGTGGGTCACTAAACCCTCTGACGTCTGTCATCATACCGACACACTCAGGAGGGATCTGATTGGCTGCTGCAGGTCGT
This sequence comes from Euthynnus affinis, assembly GCA_029490765.1. Taxonomy (NCBI): domain Eukaryota; kingdom Metazoa; phylum Chordata; class Actinopteri; order Scombriformes; family Scombridae; genus Euthynnus; species Euthynnus affinis. The sequence goes on along the minus strand of CM055839.1, from coordinate 36,438,476 downwards.
GTGGTTATCCAGAGGCGAGCAGAGGGAAGCAGTTTCCCCCTGATGAGGTTTGTCAGCAGCACATCCACTGAGGTGGACTCTGTAACATCAGTCAGGATCTCATTGTTGTGGAAGTCCAGAGGAAGTCGACACTCATCCAGACCGTCAAAGATGAACACAACCTGGAACTCTTCAAACCTGCAGATTCCTGCTTCTTTGGTTTCAGTAAAGAAGTGATGAACAAGTTCCACCAAGCTGTACTTTTTCTCTTTCAGCACATTCAGCTCTCTGAAAGTGAATGGAAATGTGAAGTATATGTCCTGGTTGGCTTTGTCTTCAGCCCAGTCCAGAGTGAACTTCTGTGTTAAGACTGTTTTCCCAATGCCAGCCACTCCCTTTGTCATCACTGTTCTGATTGGTTCATCTCTTCCAGGTGAGGCTTTAAAGATGTCTTCTTGTCTGATGGTTGTTTCTGGTCTATCTGGTTTCCTGGATGCTGCTTCAATCTGTCTGACCTCATGTTCATCATTGACCTCTGCAGTCCCTCCCTCTGTGATGTAGAGCTCTGCGTAGATCTGATTCAGAAGGGTTGGGTTTCCTGCTTTAGCAATCCCCTCAAACACACACTGGAACTTCTTCTTCAGGTTAGACTTCAGTCTATGTCGACACAGTGGAGCAAAAGTTCCTGAATGAACAAACAACAAAGTAAATCAGTGAGTGGATCCTACAGAAAGTCTAGAAATCTGAACATGTAAGTGTGTCTGTATAGTTTTTCCTCCTCCATCAGTGTTATTCAGCTCATCAGTGGAGGACAAACAGCCTCTGATCTGATGCAGATGTGTGCAGCATATTTACAGCAGAGTTTGAAATATAAACCTCTCCCATGTTGCCTCCATCATGTTAAATCTGTTAAAATCCTCTTACTGCTCTGCAGACGGTCAGCCAGCTCCTCCTGCTTCATTCCCCTCAGGAAGTGCAGTGTGATCTTCAGAAATGCTTCTCTGCTGCTCCTCCTCTGCTCTTCCTCCTCACCATCCAACACCTCCTCATCCTCACTCTGACTCTCTAAGCATTCTGGGTAATCTGGACTCAGAACCTTCTGGACCTTCTTCAGCTCGTTCTTCACAAAAGTGATGATGTTCTCCTCCAGCAGCTGGAACAGAAAGATAAACTGAACATTTAATTTAAACTGATAGAAACACAACATGTGATTCATGTGTCAGTCTGAAGGCCTGCTGGTCTAAACAGAGCAGCATGGACACTGTTAGGACCTGAATAGTACTTTAGTATTTCATCTGTGGTTGATGGAGTGAATATTAAAGGTGTGTTTGTACATGTACACACCATAAATATGGAGTCCAGGTGTGTTTGATGCTGCTGTGCAGACTGATCACTGGGAACCTCTGAGCTCTGCTGCTGAACTCTGTGGAGAAAACATCATGTTTAAGGACATTTAATGACTCAAATCTGCACACATCTTGCATATGTCACTCTTCATGGACACACAGCTGGGTTCAGGAGATGCTGCTCTCTGCTGCTACATCCTGATACAATAAAAAAAACACTGACAAAAGCATGAAGGTAAAACCAAAGGCGTGAAGGATTAATCATCAGGTTAAATCCCAGAATTAAATAGAAATCTTTCAGAACAGAGAAAGTGATGAGTTCAAATTCCTCCAGTGATGAAAAGAGGACGGCAGGCGACTGTCTTCTGCTTTGATTTGAATGCAGCCTGAGAAACCTTCATTGTCTCTTTACCAAAGGTTTTTCATTCATTATGACAGTAAACACTGACATGAAAAGGAAACATGTATACATAACCTGCATTGTGTCTCATTTTCTTTCTTTGATTTGTCTTTAATGAGACATTTTAGAATTTTTCTCATCTTCCATAAATATAAAACATTCTTGTGTCTAACAATCCTTTCTGTCAATGATCAATCTGTTCAGTCAGTTTATCAATCCTGATCAATATTGTGACCTTTGCTCAGCAGGATCCATCTTTGAAGCTCCAGACAGACACATCCAAGTTAGCTGCTGCTCTGATTATTGGATGTGATGTTTTCATAGTTAAACACATATTGATATAGTGACCATGTTGGTGTCTTATAACACTGAACTCTTTGACATGTGACTGTTGCACAGGTGGACACTGTGATGTCACTGCTGGAACAATATATTGATTCCTCTTCTCAGTAGAGTCAGATAATAACATAGTTCAGTTTTAAGTTCTTACCCTCCATCAGCAGGTTGTCCAACTTTAAAGTTAACAGGATGCTCCATAGAGTCGTCACTCTTCATGGACACACAGCTGGGTTGAGGAGAGTCTGCTCTCTGCTGCTGCATCCTGATACAAACAAACAATCAACAGATCAAAGAGTTTAAAAAGATGAATTTTGACCAGACTGTCAGCGCTGAAGTTTTAGAAGCAGAATGAAAATCAGTAAGAAGACAGTGGATGAGAAACGTTCTCCCGTTCATCAACATGTCATCTGATCAAAGATGCTTCATCTTATTGATTAGTTGACTAATCAGTGGTTGAGGTCTTTGTTAACTCAGAAAGTTAGTAGTTCATTCTGAGTTATTGTGAGTTATTATTCAGTAGTTGAGTGTCAGATGTGACAGTGAGTGTGAATAATGATGGTGGAGTGATGTGAGTGGAGAACAGTGATGGACAGTTAGAGATCCTCATCTCACCTCTGAGCTTTGGTCTGGCTGTCATGTTCCCCACACAGAGAGCTTTTAGAGGGAGGGACTCCCTCCTCTCTGTCCTCACACTGATCCATAGCAGAGAAACAGCTGCTGGGAGAGCTGCACTCACTCACTACAACAAGGTTTCATCACAGGACACATTAGTTCTCATTTGTCTCTCTAACATGATACAAATACTGTAGAAAACAGTGAAGCAGCAGCTCTTCCCATCAGACACACTGACCAGGTCCATCTGAGGACTCTGCAGCCTCTGGGACAGTTCACAGCATGGACTGAAAAACAGCCTTCAGTCAAACCAAGTCTGTCTCAGTGTTGGAAGATGGTTGTGTTTTAGATTAAAATGCGACACAGCCAAGTTGATCCAAGCTGTCTGACTGGCTCTGACATTCCCTGCATGTTTCACTGACTGATGTGATCTCAGATTATAATCAAAGTGTTGCTGGTTTAAACTGAGAAGTACTAACAGTAAAACAAGGAAATCATTCTCAAACTGCTCTCCTTTAACTCATAAAGAACCAAATCATCAATAATCAAATTCTTCTGTTAAACCTGAAGGATTAAATAAATATTGTGAAACAGACAATCATCATCCAGAAACATTTCTACTGTCCAGTCAAACAGATTCAACACAATGTGATCAAAGTGATCGTTCATCAGACATTTACAGATTTCTCTGGTAGGATTCTCACCTGCTGAAGTCACTTCAGGTCAACTTACAGACACTTTCCACCTTCATGTGTAGAGGAAACATTGGGAGAGAAGAAGCTGCTCATTCTGTCTCGTCAGTCCTGGTGTCTGTGTGCATTTGATCTGAGGACGCTGTCACATCCTCATAACTTAAGAGTCCACGACTAAAAAACATCAGTGACGTGAAAACCAGTCTAACCTGTCTAACCCAGAAAATGTCAGAGAAATCACACATCACATGATGTATTTCCATTATCTGAGCCGACTGAATGTCTAATGAGCTAAAGATCAGCTGTTAGTATCTCTGACCAGCAACATCACTCAGCAGCTTGGATCAACTTGGTTATGATGCATTTTATCCAAAACAAAAATATTACATCTCTGAGTTTATCTTCAGCTTCAAATGTTCCACTAAATTATACCATTACAGGTGTCTTTGAATCAGGTGTATGGCCTTTGGAGAGCTGAAAAGTAATCATGGAATTTGATCTAAGAACTCTGTCACACCCTCCTAACTTCAGAGTCCACATATTAAAAAAAACTTCAGAGTGACGTCAAAACCAGTCTAACCTGTGGCAGAAACCCAATCAGAGAAATCACACATCACATGATGTAGTTCTACTGTTTGTCCACTAGATGGAGTCAACTGAACATCTAATAAGCTAAAGATCTGCTGTTAGTATCTCTGACCAACAACATCACTCAGCAGCTTGGATCAACTTGGCTGTGATTCATTTTATCCAAAACAACCATCTAACATCTCTGTTAGACATCTCATTTTCAGTTTAATTTCAGCTTTACTATCTACTAAATTAAATTACATTACAGGTGTCTTTGAATCAGGTATTTGACCTTTGAAGAGCTAAAAAAGTAACCATGATATTTTCCTCAAATGAAGCTTTGGCACAGGTTCATTAAGGAAGATCTCTATCATCACACTCTGCCTTCAGATATCATGGGTGAACATTGATATCTTCTTCTGTTCTCCGTCACTTCCACTTTCCACTCAGTCAAAATGACTTCATTCACAATTCTGTCATCACCAGACCTGACCAATGATCTTTCTACCCGGGTTCCTCCAGCCAAACAGTGCTGCTCTTTAAATATCATTGCAATGCTGCACTCTGTTTTTCAGACCTACTATTCTGCAGCCCACCTCTTCCCCATCATCACCATGTCCGTCATCCAGAGAGACCCAACTAAAGGTCCATCAACCACCTGCGGACTCATTCCTCCACCACCAGCATCAAGACTTCAGATCCTGTCCTATCTCCTATCTTCATAAGCTCTTATGTGGATGCCTCACATAAACTGAGTCTAATCACTAAAATCTGTGTTACAATAATCAATACCACACAATAAACACTGTTATTCATTTTCAGTTGATCTCTCATTATTGAACTGCAGTTTACTGGAATATTGATTATAGCTTTTTATTTTGTTTCATCTTTATTCCAACCTTTCTGTTCTTCTTTATTTTCCTCTTTACCTTCTTTAACACAAGTTGGTGTGTGAGTTTCTTTTTACAGCAAAAGACAAATTACATTCATAAAGATCAAACAGACACATTTTATGCGGTCAACAAACTTTTTTATTAAAACATTAAAAATCAAAATAACATACAGTTCAATGCCAAACTATCCTTAGCCCTACATAGAATAAACAGTTTAAAAGTAATTTAACATACTGTAACATTAGCATCTTAATGAATTTAATCAAATGAAATGAAATGAAAAAATTCCACTTAAAAAGCTAACTCAACATTTCAGCTTCAAACAATCAAATCAAATCAGGAATGTTTTGACAGAATCTTTTTCACACAAATAATTCATTGAGTAACTGCACGAAATTAAATTAATCTTCAACAACACCAAGATCACAAAAAACACTGATGTTGCTCTTCAGGAATGACTTTATATCTGCCGACCTCAACTGCCAGCAGTAACTGAGCACAAAGGGACCTTTGCCTCTCTGTAAATTTAATTTTATGCATGTATATGTGAATAATATAAAGACTGTAAGTTCTTGAATAAAAGCCTCTTTTCAAACAAAATGTATGTACAGATATGTATTTTTCTATGTAGTAGTTTTACTTATGTGATTTATGATCTATATTTGATTAAATGTATTTCATATGTACCTGTATAATGTTAATGCTGTTTCAGGTTATTTTTTCCTATTTTCATAGAGACATGTGGGAGTATCAGACATGTTGTCCAGCTCTGCTCTGATTGGTTTAGCTTGGGAGCAAACTGACTCTCAATCATGCAGATCACAGTCAACTGAATGTGCTGAATGTGTTTGTGCCTACATATTGTTTTCTTGCTCTGTGAAGGTGATTTAACTATGCCTGATGAAGATCTCTGGTAGATCAAAACATTGCTCATTGCTGGGAGCTACTAGAACAGTGGTTGGATCTTTTTTCTGATTTTTGCAGTTAAGAAACTTAACTTATTTTAAAATAATATCTGTTTATTTATACAGGGAGCTATTTCATGTCAGAAGAAATGTAAAATTGGACCATGTAAAAATTAACTGATATAAGATCATTCAAAATAAAAATATTTGTTTCTTTCTCACCTGGAAAATAGCTTTGTATTTGCCATTAACGCTGAGGAGGTACTCCCCCTTACGCAGCTCCTGGTCAGTGCTGATGGAGTTCTTACTCATGATTCTAGTAACAAAATGGTTAAAACAGCTTTAGTGAGTCAGGTTTCTGCAGGTGACAGACCTCAGTGTTCAAAGGAATGGAAAGATCATTCTCTCAGAAGCTGAGAACAGAATCTTACTTCCTATTATGTGACAAATATGAGGATTTGAGAGATATTTTCTTTGAAAATGATCATACATATCCTGAGTTTATCGACCTCCCTGATCTTCAGAAACTGTCCTATCTATGTAGAGAGTCAATGTGCTGTAACAGCTGTAAAATATATTAAATCTTGTCATAATTTCTTATTTCTTCTGGTGTTTCATTCATTCCACCAGTGCAGTAAGCAAATCAACATAACACATTATCTCTACTGGTATCGGATCATTTTAACAACCACTGACACAAACATGATGAAAACTGTTGGTTACGTTACCTTTAGATGCTGAAAATAATCTGAATGAAGCTGATGAGTGAAGATAAAAAAATATCAGCACCTTCAACAGGAAACCAACCAGAAGAAGAACAAACATGCAACTGACAGCAGGAGGTTTTTAATGTCTGTTGTTTCATAGTCTCAGCTCTATGTTTATATGTTTAATATGAAGTTATCTTTAAGGAAATCTGATAACAGAACAGCAGCTCTGAACTTTGGAACAACTGAAGTCAACAGTTTGAATCTTTATTAGTTGGATCCTAAAGTCTGATGATAGTTTTATTACCTCTGCCTTTTATATTCCAACCACAACATGAAAAGTGTTTAATCTGTGGTATATATGAGACAAATTAATGTACGTGTACAGTAGGTCGGGATGAGAGCGATCGGGCTGCCGGGTTAGAGGATTACATATGGGAAATATGCTTTGCCTGGGCAGATTTAGAGGCATCATAGCACAGAGACAGCACTGGTGAAAGTCACAAATGATCTCCTGACTGCATCAGACAAAGGACTTGTCTCTGTACTTGTCTTGTTAGACCTTATTGCTGCATTTGACACAGAGACTGGAACATTTAATTTGCATCAAAGGAACTACATAGAGCCAGTTTAAATCCTATTTATCAGACCAATTTCAGTTTGTACATGTTAATGATGAATCCTCCATGAGAGCAAAAGTTAGACACGGAGTTCAACAAGGTTCTGTTCTTGGATCAATATTATTCTCTTTGTATATGTGTCACGGCCTACCAGGCTGTGTACAGGTGGGTGAGGTGATTGTCAAGGCGGCTGGGATTATGAGCCGCACCTGCACCTAGTGACAATCAGCTGGCTATTTAAGCCAGCCCCTAGTGCTTTCTGGTGCTGTGTTATTTCCTCTTCCTCCTCTTGCCATCTGTGTGAACTCAGATCCTGTGAAGATCCCCTGTGTCCAAGTATCACCAGTGAACTTTTTGGTCAGTGGTTGTGTTTTTCTTTCTTCTTTCTTCTTTCTTCCTTTAGGAAATATTATTAGGAAACACTCCCTAAATTTTCATTGTTATGCTGATGATATCCAACCATATTTATCAATGAAGCCAGATGAATCCAATCAGTTATCTAGACTCCAAGTGTGCCTTAAAGATATAAAGACCTGGATGACTTGCAATTTTCTGCTGCTAAACTCTGATAAAACTGAAGTTATTGTGCTTGGCCCTAAACACCTTAGAAACACATAATCTAATGATTTATCTAATCTAGATGGCATTACCCTGGCCTCCTGCACCACCGTAAGGAATCTGGGAGTTATCTTTGATCAGGATATGTCCTTTAACTCCCGCATAAAACAAATATCAAGGACTGCCTTTTTTCACTTATGTAATATCACTAAAATCAAACACATCCTTTCTCAACAAGATGCAGAAACAATAATCCACACATTTGTTACTTCTAGGCTGATTATTGTAACTCATTATTATCAGGCTGCCCTAACAGGTCTATAAAGACTCTGCAGCTGGTCCAGAATGCAGCTGCTCCTGTTCTGACTAAAACTAAGAAAAGAGATCATATTTCCCCCATCTTAGCTTCACTGCATTGGCTTACTATAAAATCTAGAATTGAATTTAAAATCCTTCTTCTTACTTCCAAAGCTCTTAATGGTCAGGCACCATCTTATCTGAAAGAACTCATAGTACCATATAATCCCACTAGAGCACTGGTCTCCCAGTATGCAGGTTTACTGGTGGTTCCTACAGTATTTAAAAGTAGAATGGGAGGCAGAGCCTTCAGCTATCAGGCTCCTCTCTTGTGGAACCATCTCCCAGATTCGGTCCGAGGGGGAGACACCCTCTATGTTTAAGAGTAGGCTTAAAACTTTCCTTTTTGATAAAGCTTATAGTTAGGTCTGACCAGGCTCACCTTGGACCAGCCCTTAGTTATGCTGCTATAGGCCTCGACTGCCAGGGGACTTCCCATGATGCATTAAGCTCCTCTCTTACTACTTTATATAAATTTAGCTAGTTTAGTCCAGTGGTTCCTAATCTAGGGGTCAGACCCCTCCAAAGGGTCAGCAGATAAATATTAGGGGTTGTGAGATGATGAGAGAGGAAGTAAATTTTGGATCATTTGAATATTTATTGAAATGAAACCATGTGAGAAGTTTAGAGGGAAAAATCACTATTTGGTGGAGCTGTTAACAACTCATATGTGACCTTCTGAAACGTGACCCCGACTACACACTGCTTTTTGTAAGACGTCAAAAGACAAAAAGGTTGGAAACCACTGGTTTCATCTTTAACAATGTGTTGTATTTTAAAAGCTTGTTATATTATCCATTGTGTCAGTAAAGTTAGGATTCTTTCAAAAATGAATGCCATGAATAGTTTTTTACTGATAATGGTGTGATAAAATACATGTGAGAACCACAAAAAACACTCTGGACTTCCACAGCTGGACAGATGTTATTTGATTAAAACATGAATAGAGCTGCATGCTGCTCATTGGATCCTGACAGTAACAACAGCAGAGTCAACTGAGACTAATCAATGAATCATGTAGAAGGAAAAATAATTGATTGTTTGAGTCTGAAACAGATGATCAGTGTGTGATGTTTGATTTCAGCAGCTGATCTTCAGTCAGAAGAGTTTCTGTAGACAGGAGATACTCTTCCTCCTACAGATCACACAGAGACACTGAACAAGACCAGACAGTAAACCCAGCATACAGAGGCTGAGTGAATGTGGTGTTGAAGGTGTGGAGGTGGATCAGTGTGTCAGAGGAGACGCTGTAGAAGGACAGAGTGCCAGCAGGATAGTCCACATACACTGCTACTCTGTTAGAGACAGAGGAGGAGGAGGAGGAGGAGTAGGAGATGGATGTTTTGCTGTTATTGTGATTGACAGAGTAACCAACATCAGAACACATCAGACTCCAGGACTGATCATTCAATCCAAACACACGGTCAACACTGACTCCTTTCCTTCTGATTCCTCTGTAACTCACTGATATATAAACGTTTCCCCTCCACTCGACCTCCCAGTAATAGCGACCAGTCAGAACATTTCTACACAGCAGCTGAGGCCAGGAATCAAATCTGTCTGGATGATCAGGATATGACTGATCCTCCTCCACATGTGTCACCTTCCTGTTGTTGTCAGACAGTTTGAGTTTTCTGTTTGTTGTGTTTGTGTCCAGTTCCAGTTCACAGACAACTGATGGAGAGAACAAGACACAATACAGCTGCAGTTTATCATCTGTTGATTTATTAACTTTACTGACAATCAATGAAATTAAACCATTAAAACTTAAACCATCTCCATGACAACTGAGACACTCCATCCACTGAGGAAGGCCATGAGATGTGACTGAAAGCTTTGGAGATACAGAGTAAGTGGTACTTTTGATGAGATTTTTGACAAATTCAAACTTAAACTTCATTCCAGCTGCATCTGATGTAAATAAATGTAAATTTAACAGTACAGTTAGAACATTAACAGTCAACATGACAGTGAAGATGTAATATTCGTGTTTTTCAGTGGAGTTTGGCGTAAAGTGAAGGTCTTTGCACATTAAATCTGTTATTTTCAGTATGAATGAATTAACTTTATCTGCAGGCGAGACATGAGTCACATTTTGGAGCAGGTAGCGCCACTATGTGGTCATTTATAAAACATTTATCTTTTAAATCCTGAACTGGGTTAGGGTCCCAACAGAAGGAAATTTCTGTTTCATGGATTCGCTGATTCAAGATAAATATCAGTTAAAGCCATAATTTTGAACTTTTTTCATTTATTTTACTTATTTCTTCCAGTTTTTCTCAAAGTTCTAATGAATCAAACTGAAAACACACTCACACTTCCTGACACCAGGAGTCAGTCTCTGCGGTCCACCATGGTCCAGCCTGCAGGAAGAGACAAACTCATGTTTGATTTGATTTATTGATTGATGATTAAACATTAAAGATGCACTGCGCTAAAGTTAGCTCAAAGCTAATTTGCATCCAACAAAAACCAAACCAAAACAAAAAACCAAACAAAAAACACATACACACAGACCACATACCATACAACAATACAAAATACAAAGTTATGCACAACAGCACATCACATACACCCACAATGTCAATTAGAAAAATTAATTATGTAAACTAGACTCAGTGGTCACACCACTGATTGGTCTTTAGTAGATAAATAATCATAATCAACTTCTTACACCTTCGCTCATATCCACCATTGAAAATGAACCAGAGTCCCTCAGTTGGTCAGTGTCTGTTCACCTATGCATATCTGAGAGTGTCCACATGTCTGTCCATACCTGAGAGTGTCCAGTCTCCAGAGTGGATCCGTCAGTCCAGCAGACAGAAGCTTCTCTCCTGAGTCTCCTGGATAATTGTAGCTCAGGTCCAGCTCTCTCAGATGGGAGGGGTTGGAGCTCAGAGCTGAGGCCAGAGAAGCACAGCCTTCCTCTGTGATCCGACATCCTGACAGACTGAACACACACAACAGTTGCTCTAATGAGCCTTAAAAGATTAAACTCAACTCAATAAACAGTATTTTGTCCTTCAAATTGTCATACAACCCCTGCAAAATGACTCATTTCATTATCAGAATTTTATCCATTTGGTCTGATAACATTTGGAAAGCCTAGAAGAGCCGCACAAATAAATGATTTTATCCACATTGAAGGTAGCAGAGTGCTAATTGGAAGTTAGCTGCTTGGCTGGTGGAAGTCTGCATTCATGCATTCTTCTGGCCAAAGCAAGAATGTCAACCCCAACTCCAGATTACAAACTCTGTATGCAGTCATATACATAAAGATGGTGGTGGCTTAATTAGCATTGTGTGAACTCATTTGGCAAAGGATTGAGAGTAAGAGATGTTCATTTATATGCATAAGTTACACACTGCAGGTTTAGACACACACAGTCTTCAACATTATATGACAGAAATACATCCTGACTCAAAACATCAGGACAGTACACAAAATCTTTTTAGTGCCAAAACCTCTACATGTAAACTAGAAACTGGGGTGAAGCCAAAATATTACTTTAAATACACAGTAATAAAAAATGACCTGAGAGTTTCCAGTCTGCAGTGTGGACTCTTCAGTCCAGCAGACAGCTCCTTCACTCCTGAATCCAGCAGGTCATTGTTACTCAGGTCCAGCTCTCTCAGAGTAGAGGACTGGGAGCTGAGAACTGAGGACAGAGCTACACAGCTTCTCCTTGACAACTTACAGCCACTCAGCCTTAATAAGAATCAGCAGAACAAAAGAAAACAATTACACACATTAGTTTTCTTCCTTGAGTAAAGAAAGTATTACATTAATCTGGATTGTTCTGTGTTCACATACAGAGCTTTGTTGGAGGCTTTGACCACTGGCAGCAACCTCAGAAGAGCCTCCTCTGAAGCAGAGTATTTCTTCAGGTCAAATGTGTCCAGATCTTTTTCTGATGACAGTAAGATGAAGACCAGAGCTGACCACTGAGCAGGAGACAGTTTATCTGCAGAGAGACTTCCTGATCTCAGGTGCTGTTGGATCTCCTCCACTAGAGAACGATCATTCAGTTCATTCAGACAGTGGAACAGATTGATGCTTCTCTCTACAGACAGATCCTCACTGATCTTCTTCTTGATGTACTCAACTGTTTTCTGATTGGTCTGTGAGCACCTTCCTGTCTGCGTCAGTAGCCCTTGTAGGAGAGTCTGATTGGTCTTCAGTGAAAGACCCAGGAGGAAGCGGAGGAACAAGTCCAGGTGTCCATTTGGACTCTTTAAGGCCTCGTCCACAGCACTCTGGTAGAAATGTGTCGGTTTCAACTCTTCAGACAACCATGATGGTGTTTCTTTTTTTTCCAGCAGATTGACTCCAGAGTTGATGAATGTCAGATGGACATGAAGAGCAGCCAGAAACTCCTGAATAGTCAGATGGATGAAGCAGAACACCTTGTCCTGGTACAGCCCTCTCTCCTCTTTAAAGACCTGTGTGAACACTCCTGAGTACACTGAGGCTGCTCTGATATCGATGCCACACTCTGTCAGGTCTGATTCATAGAAGATCAGGTTGCCTTTCTGCAGCTGCTCAAAAGCCAGTTTTCCCAGAGACTCAATCATCTTCCTGCTCTCTGGACTCCAGTGTGGATCTGTCTCAGCTCCTCCATCATACTTGACCTTCTTCAGTTTGGCCTGAACCACCAGGAAGTGGATGTACATCTCAGTCAGGGTCTTGGGCAGCTCTCTTCTCTTTCTACTTTTCAACAGATCCTCCAGAACTGTAGCAGTGATCCAGCAGAAGACTGGGATGTGGCACATGATGTGGAGGCTTTGTGATGTCTTGATGTGGGAGATGATTGTGCTGGCCTGCTCCTCATCTTTGAATCTCTTCCTGAAGTACTCCTCCTTCTGTGGGTCAGTGAACCCTCTGACCTCTGTCACCATGCCGACACACTCAGGAGGGATCTGATTGGCTGCTGCAGGTCGTGTGGTTATCCAGAGGTGAGCAGAGGGAAGCAGTTTCCCCCTGATGAGGTTTGTCAGCAGCACATCCACTGAGGTGGACTCTGTAACATCAGTCAGGATCTCATTGTTGTGGAAGTCCAGAGGAAGTCGACACTCATCCAGACCGTCAAAGATGAACACAACCTGGAACTCTTCAAACCTGCAGATTCCTGCTTCTTTGGTTTCAGTAAAGAAGTGATGAACAAGTTCCACCAAGCTGTACTTTTTCTCTTTCAGCACATTCAGCTCTCTGAAAGTGAATGGAAATGTGAAGTGTATGTCCTGGTTGGCTTTGTCTTCAGCCCAGTCCAGAGTGAACTTCTGTGTTAAGACTGTTTTCCCAATGCCAGCCACTCCCTTTGTCATCACTGTTCTGATTGGTTCATCTCTTCCAGGTGAGGCTTTAAAGATGTCTTCTTGTCTGATGGTTGTTTCTGGTCTGTCTGGTTTCCTGGATGCTGTTTCAATCTGTCTGACCTCATGTTCATCATTGACCTCTGCAGTCCCTCCCTCTGTGATGTAGAGCTCTGTGTAGATCTGATTCAGAAGGGTTGGGTTTCCTGCTTTAGCGATCCCCTCAAACACACACTGGAACTTCTCCTTCAGGTTAGACTTGAGTTTATGTCGACACTCTGCAGCAGGAGTTCCTGAATGAACAAACAACAATGTAAATCAGTGAGTGGATCCTACAGAAAGTCTAGAAATCTGAACATGTAAGTGTGTCTGTATAGTTTTTCCTCCTCCATCAGTTTTATTCAGCTCATCAGTGGAGGACAAGGAGCCTCTGATCTGATGCAGATGTGTGCAGCATATTTACAGCAGAGTTTGAAATATAAACCTCTCCCATGTTGCCTCCATCATGTTAAATCTGTTAAAATCCTCTTACTGTACTGCAGACGGTCAGCCAGCTCCTCCTGCTTCATTCTCCTCAGGAAGTGCAGTGTGATCTTCAGAAATGCTTCTCTGCTGCTCCTCCTCTGCTCTTCCTCCTCACCATCCAACACCTCCTCATCCTCACTCTGACTCTCTAAGCATTCTGGGTAATCTGGACTCAGAACCTTCTGGACTTTTTTCAGCTCGTTCTTCACAAAAGTGATGATGTTCTCCTCCAGCAGCTGGAACAGAAAGATAAACTGAACATTTAATTTAAACTGATAGAAACACAACATGTGATTCATGTGTCAGTCTGAAGGCATGCTGGTCTAAACAGAGCAGCATGGACACTGTTAGGACCTGAATGGTACTTTAGTATTTCATCTGTGGTTGATGGAGTTAATATTAAAGGTGTGTTTGTACATGTACACACCATAAATATGGAGTCCAGGTGTGTTTGATGCTGCTGTGCAGACTGATCACTGGGAACCTCTGAGCTCTGCTGCTGAACTCTGTGGAGAAAACAATCATGTTTAAAGACATTTAATGACTCAAATCTGCACACAGCTTATTAAAGATGTTCTGTTATGATGAGAAACTGAACTGTAAATGCTGCTCTGACTACTGGATGTCAGATTCTTACCTTTCATCAGCAGGTTGTCGATCTTTAAACTCGATAGGAGGATCCATAGACCGGTCACTCTTCATGGACACACAGCTGGGTTCAGGAGGGTCTGCTCTCTGCTGCTGCATCCTGATACAAATAAAACATGTAGTTAATGCCAAACAAATAGAGGATTGGCCACCAGTTGTAATACCAGAATTAAACTGAAGAAATAGAGATTTGGCCTAGTGGAGGAGAAAGTAGTTTAGTAAACTATGAACTGAGGATAGCCAAGATCCAGGCTCTGCTGCCCAGTGCCGGCAGAGATGCCCTTCTACATCGCTTTGTGGATCCCTCGACTCTCAAGGTCTCTGCCCTGAGCATCTATTTCAACCTCCAGAGTGGTCCTGCTCATCTGTCCTGCCTTTTTGTCTCCTCTCTTTGACCAATCTGTTGTCTTGTGCAATGCTGAGCACTACAGAAGGGCCTTCTTGACTGCTGCACTCATCTCAATGTTAGACAGATGTTTGCCTCGCTGCTGTTAAAGATGTTCTGTCATCATGAGAAAATGCTGATCTGATTACTGGACATCAAATTCTCACCTTCCATCAGCAGGTTGTTCATCTTTAAACTTATGAGGAAGCTCCATAGACCAGTCACTCTTCATGGACACACAGCTGGGTTGAGGAGAGTCTGCTCTCTGCTGCTGCATCCTGATACAAACAAACAATCAACAAATCAAAGAGTTTAAAAAAGATTAATTTTGACCAGACTGTCAGCAGCTGAAGTTTTAGAAGCAGAATGAAAATCAGTAAGAAGACAGTGGATGAGAAACGTTCTCCTGTTCATCAACATGTCATCTGATCAAAGATGCTTCATCTTATTGATTAGTTGACTAATCAGTGGTTGAGGTCTTTGTTAACTCAGAAAGTTAGTAGTTCATTCTGAGTTATTGTGAGTTATTATTCAGTAGTTGAGTGTCAGATGTGACAGTGAGTGTGAATAATGATGGTGGAGTGATGTGAGTGGAGAACAGTGATGGACAGTTAGAGATCCTCATCTCACCTCTGAGCTTTGGTCTGGCTGTCATGTTCCCCACACAGAGAGCTTTTAGAGGGAGGGACTCCCTCCTCTCTGTCCTCACACTGATCCATAGCAGAGAAACAGCTGCTGGGAGAGCTGCACTCACTCACTACAACAAGGTTTCATCACAGGACACATTAGTTCTCATTTGTCTCTCTAACATGATACAAATACTGTAGAAAACAGTGAAGCAGCAGCTCTTCCCATCAGACACACTGACCAGGTCCATCTGAGGACTCTGCAGCCTCTGGGACAGTTCACAACATGGACTGAAAAACAGCTTTCAGTCAAACCAAGTCTATCTCAGTGTTGGAAGATGGTTGTGTTTTAGATTAAAATGCATCACAGCCAAGTTGATCCAAGCTGTCCAACCAGTTCTGACACTTCCTGTATTTTACAATGATCATGTGATCTCAGATTATAATCAAAGTGTTGTCGGTTCAACCTGAGAATCACTAACAGTAAAACAAGGAAATCATTCTCAAACTGCTCTCCTTTAACTCATATAGAAACAAATCACTAAGAATCTAAATCTTCTGTAAAACCTGAAGGATTAAATAAATATTGTGAAACAGACAATCATCATCCAGAAACATTTCTACTGTCCAGTCAAACAGATTCAACACAATGTGATCAAAGTGATCGTTCATCAGACATTTACAGATTTCTCTGGTAGGATTCTCACCTGCTGAAGTCACTTCAGGTCAACTTACAGACACTTTCCACCTTCATGTGTAGAGGAAACATTGGGAGAGAAGAAGCTGCTCATTCTCCTTCAACAGTCCTGGTGTCTGTGTGCATTTGATCTGAGGACGCTGTTACATCCTCATAACTTCAAAGTTCATGTATAAAAAACATCAGTGACGTCAGAACCAGTCTAACCTGTGGCAGAAACCCAGTCAGTGTCAGAGAAATCACACATCACATGATGTAGTTCTACTGTTTGTCCACTAGATGGAGTCAACTAAACATCTAATGAGCTAAAGATCAGTTCAGCATCATCAGCTGCTGTTATCTCTGACCAATAATATCTGAACAACCATCATATATCTCTGACTTTATTTCCAGCTTTAAATTTTCTACTAAATTCTACCATTACAGGTGTCTTTGAATCAGGTATTTGACCTTTGAAGAGCTAAAAAAGTAACCATGATATTTTCCTCAAATTAAGCTTTGGCAGAAGTTCATCACACTCTGCCCAGTCAGTGAAGGTTCTACATAATGCTAGCATAACACAGGTGGCACTGGTACAGTAGTAATAATAATGTCAGTGTACATTATTATTTCTTAAACTGTAACTAACCAGTACTCATAAATCCATACTTTTATGTTCATGGTGTTGATGTTCTGGACTGAATTTTATTGTCTGAGTGTTTCTAAAATTATGTATTATTTCATGGAGGTAATATAATCTATAATTTCACGTAAAATAAGATGACAAAACAATTTAGTCAGACGTAATAATTATTTAGACACTACAATTCAAAGCCTCAACATGAACCATATACTGTAATTAAACAAATCAACAACAGTTATTGCAGCAGTGTTTTATTGCATCATGTGGGTGTTTCTATTTTTCTGGTCACTCTGTCGGTCTCAACAACAGGTTGAATTTCAGCTTTGTTAAACCAAAGTTTTTCTTATTACTTCTGGAGTTTCATTCACTCCATCAGTGCAGTAAACAAATTAACATAACTCATCACTATATCAACCATCTCTACTGGTATCAGATCATTTTAACACCTGCTGACATAAATGTGATGAAAACTGTTGGTTATGTTACCTTTAGATGCTGAAAATAATCTGAATGAAGCTGATTAGTGGAGATAAAATATATCAGCAGCTTCAACCAGGAAACTAACCAGAAGAAAAACAAACATGCAACTGATAGCAGGAGGTTTTTAAGTTCCTGTTGATTCACAGTCTCAGCTACTATGGAGATTATTCCCTATCTTTATTCAAGAGCGTAGTATATAAATTCGAGAGCAAACTTTGTAATTTGTCCCTGAAAACCCTCCCCTTGCACTCAAACATCCTCTGCTTGCGTTCAAACTGTGTGCTCGCAGTCGGATACAATGTTGCTCGCGCACATTTCCTGCGCTCAAACTTCAACTCTTCTCCTCGCACTCAGGTTTCTTCAGCGCACTCGCTAAGTTTCTGCTCACGGATTTCTCCACTGTGCTAACTCATAAATGTGTTTAAAGGCCTGACAAAGTCGTCCTGTTCAGAAAACTGAACTTTCTTAATAAATAAGACCATTCAAAATAAGAATATTTGTTTTTTTCCCACCTGGAAAATAGCTTTGTATTTGCCATTTACGCTGGTGAGGTACCCACACGCAGCTCCTGGTCAGTGCTGAGGGAGTTCTTATTCATGATTCTAGTAACAAAATGGATAAATCAGCTTTAGTGAGTCAGGTTTCTGCAAATGACAGTCCTTAGTGTTCAAAGAAATGGAAAGATCATTTTCTCAGAAGCTGAGAACAGAATCTTACTTCCTATTATGTGACAAATATGAGGATTTGAGAGATATTTCCTTCAAAAAATGAAATAAAATCATATATATCCTGAGTTTATCAACCTCCCTGATCTTCAGAAACTGTCCTATCTATGTAGAAAGTCAATGTGCTGTAACAGCTGTAAAATATATTAAATCTTCTCATAATCTGAGAGAAACAAGTTCTGTAGTAAATGTTTCTGTTTGATTACATCTGTGAAAATGCCTTTTATCGTATTTAGTATTATTGTTGATATTTGCATATTATTATATAATTATCAATCAATCATCTGTCAATGTTTATAATTTTCTGATCTGTCATGCCAATAAAGCTTATTTGAATTTGAGAGAGAGTGGTTAGCAGTCACATGTTTTATTTGGCAGCATCTGCATTTAATGTGGTTGACTCAGATGGTTACTGGATAAAGAGGAAGGGTGTGAGAGACAGTTGAGACCATGATTAAGACAGAAGCTCACTTCCTATTACACTGGGACAAATAAAATGATTGGAGAGATGTTTTCTTTGAAAAAAATCATATATGTCCTGTGTTTATCCACCTGAACGATCCTAAGAAACTGTCCTATGTGGAGAAAAAAGTCAACGTGTTAAACCTAAAATATGTAAAATGTTTTAAATCTAAGTATAAGTCATAATCTGAGAGAAACAAGCTCTTTAGTAAATGTTTCTGTGTGATTATATCTGTGAAAACAGGTTGAGTTTGAGCTTTGTCAAAATAAAGTATTTCTTATTTCTTCCAAACAAATACAACAATGAGAAGAAGGTTGTTTACTGTAAAGAGGAGTTAGAATATGTTTCAATGTCATCATGAATAAACAATAAATAGTTTGGTGGTAATGTGTTAGAAGAGTATTTTCAGTCTAAATGTGGTATAAGTATAAATCTAAAGCAGGAACTCATTGTGATTGTAGATTTTTTCTCATCCACAGCATTTGTTCTAACACCAAAAAATAAAAAACTTTTAACCGAAAGTTTTGTAAGTGGCGTCAAAAAACATCGACCCTTTATCTGTGGATTATTGTAACTCATTATTATCAGGCTGCTCTAACAGGTCTATAAAGACTCTGCAGACTCTCCAGAATGCAGCTGCTCCTGTTCTGACTAAAACTAGAAAAGAGATCATATTTCCCCCATCTTAGCTTTGCTGCATTGGCTTCCTATAAAATCTAAAATTGAATTTAAAATCCTTCTCCTCACTTACAAAGCCCTTAATGGTCAGGCACCATCATGTCTTAAAGAACTCTTAGTACCGTATTACCCCTCCTAGAGCACTGGTCTCCCAGTATGCAGGTTTACTGGTGGTTCCTACAGTATTTAAAAGTAGAATGGGAGGCAGAGCCTTCAGCTATCAGGCTCCTCTCTTGTGGAATCATCTTCCATATTCGGCCTGAGGGACACCCTCTCTATGTTTAAGAGTAGGCTTGGATCAGCCCTTAGTTATGCTGCTATAGGCCTAGACTGCCGGGGTACTTCCATTGATGCACTGAACTCCTCTCTTCTCCTCCCCATCCATATGCATTCATGTTCCATTACTACATGTTACTAACTTGGCCTCTTCCCCAGAGTTGGGAAGTAACATAGGTACTAATGATCAAAAGAGCCCTGTGACTGTGCACTTTAACTCATTCAAACATAATCCAGCCACACTGAGATTAAACATGTGACAAACCGCAGAAGAGGGGGGAACAAAAGAGGTGTTCTATATTTTTACCCTTAATACTTAAAGGGCTTAAATTTAGATTTTGATCTAAAGCCTTTTTTTTGTCTTTTCTAAGTATGATGACAGACTCTATTTTACTTTTACAGATACCTTATTGAATATCATCGTCTCTCCAGAGGGTTTATATTTGATGATGCAGCCTCCCTTTTCATTTTCTTCATTTTCTTCTTTTGATGGTTTTGCCTTTTCTGTTGCCTGCATTCCCCCCCAAAAATTGGGCAAGTATTATATTACTGTTTTCTATTTTCCTATGTATTTTTCTATATAGTAGTTTTTCTATTTTATATGCATTTCTCTATGTAGTAGTTTTATTGTAACTTTTTGGATGACTTATGTGATGTATGGTCTATATTTGATTCAATGTCTAAAGTATTTCATATGTATATGCATACATAATGTTGTTTCAAGTGGTTTTTACTCTTTTCATAGAGAGACATGTTCTGTTCCACATGTGGGAGTATCAGACATGTTGTCCAGCTCTGTCCTGATTGGTTTAGCCTGGGAGCAAATTGACTCTCAATCATGCAGATCACAGTCAACTGAATGTGCTGAATGTGTTTGTGCCTACATATTGTTTTCTTGCTCTGTGAAGGTGATTTGACGATGCCTGATTAAGATGTCTGATGGATCAAAACATTGCTCATTGTCGGGAGCTACTAGAACAGTGGTTGGATCTTTTTTCAGATTTTTCCAGTTAAGAAACTTAACATGTTTCTACAAGATGTTTTTGGCCTTCTGTCTGTCTAAACAGTAATATCAAATCTGTGGATTAATGGCTGCATATATTAATTTAAATCATTAACATTGCAATTCAACAGAAAGATAACATTATCAATATATCTCTTCCACAGAGTTATCAAACCTTTGACAAAATAATAATGACCATAATTTTTATATCACATTTCTTTATTAGAATCTCAGAGCAAAACGTGTTTCTTGTCACATCATGTCATCAGTCTGAAACTACTGCTATGGAGCGCTCCAAATGGTCTGTCCATTATTGTCAAGAACCAGTCGACCTTCATCAGTCAAAGTCAGGCGCATCCTGCTGCTGTTGACTTCTGAGTAGGTGCCAGCAGCCCAAATCGGCTTGTTGTCTTTGGTGTACATGACCAGGTTGGTGTCCTGTTGCAGAAGGATCCGAAATGCATCACGTTGACCATCTGTTCCTGTTGCCCAAATAACAGACCCGTAGGAGTAGATGACAAAGTTGCCATCTTCCTGTGAGGGGAACAAATTGAACATTAATAGACGGGGAAGATAAAATATGGTAACAATGCTGGACTGAAGCAGAAATACACTTAGAAAAATCTTATACAGCTGACTGCAATAAACCGTACTGATTTCAAAATGGCACATGAGTTTTGTCATTTTATGCTTCAATAATCACAAAATATGGAGGGAAAAGAATATGTCTCTTTAAATACCTGTTTTTCATTTATACAGGGAGATCTTTAATGTCAATACAAATATAAAACTGGACCATGTCAAAAATAAACTGATAAGACCATTCAAAATAAGAATATTTGTTTTTTCCCACCTGGAAAATAGCTTTGTAATTGCCATTTACACTGGTGAGGTACTCCCCCATACGCAGCTCCTGGTCAGTGCTGATGGAGTCCTTACTCATGATTCTAGTAACAAAATGGATAAAACAGCTTTAGTGAGTCAGGTTTCTGCAAATGACAGTCCTTAGTGTTCAAAGGAATGGAAAGATCATTCTCTCAGAAGCTGAGAACAGAATCTTACTTCCTATTATGTGACAAATATGAGGATTTTAGAGATATTTTCTTCAAAAAATAAAATAAAATCATATATATCCTGAGTTTATTGACCTCCTTGATCTTCAGAAACTGTCCTGTCTATGTGGAAAGTCAATGTGCTGTAACAGCTGTAAAATATATTAAATCTTCTCATAATCTGAGAGAAACAAGTTTATAATTTTCTGATCTGTCATGCCAGTAAAGCTTATTTGAATTTGAGAGAGAGTGGTTAGCAGTCACATGTTTTATTTGGCAGCATCTGCATTTAAAGTGGTTGACTCAGCAGCAAGATGGATACTGGATAAAGAGGAAGGGTTAATCATGGTCTCAACTGATTAAGACAGAATCTCACTTCCTATTATACTGGCACAAATATAATGATTGCAGAGATGTTTTCTTTGAAAAAATAAATCATATAAATTCTGAGTTTTTCCACCTGAACGATCTTAAGAAACTGTCCTATGTGGAGAGAAAAGTCAATGTGTTAAACCTAAAATATGTAAAATGTTTTAAATCTAAGTATAAGTCATAATCTGAGAGAAACAAGCTCTTTAGTAAATGTTTCTGTGATTATATCTGTGAAAACAGGTTGAGTTTGAGCTTTGTCAAAATAAAGTATTTCTTATTTCTTCTGGTGTTTCATTCATTCCACTAGTGCAGTAAACAAATCAACATAACACATTATCTCTACTGGTATCAGATCATTTTAACACCTGCTGACACAAACATGATGAAAACTGTTGGTTACGTTACCTTTAGATGCTGAAAATAATCTGAATGAAGCTGATGAGTGAAGATGAAATATATCAGCAGCTTCAACAGGAATCCAACCAGAAGAGGAACAAACTGTAACTGACAGCAGGGGATTTTTAAGGTCTGATGATTTCTCTGTTTTCATCTTTAAACGGAAGTGATGTGTAAGGAAATCTAATAACAGAACAGCAGCTTTGAACTTTGGAACAACTGAAGTCAAAAGACAGTTTGAATCTTCATCAGTTGGATCCTAAAGTATGATGATAGTGTTATTACCTCTGCCTTTTATATTCCAACAACAACACGAAAAGTGTTTAATCTGTGGTATATATGAGATAAATGAATGTACGTGTCTTTCTTCATTATTAGTGTGTTAGATGTATTAGATGTGTGTGTATGGACAAGGACAGTAGGTCAGTAAGGACAGTATGTTCAACCCTGTCTCCTCAAAATTACGTTCCCACACAACTAAACTGCATTCTCAATTACGTTTCCACGAAAACGTATTTTGTCCGCGATTACTTTTTTTTGTAACGTATCACGAATACGTTTCTATCACCGGTGGATGGCTCAATGAACCAGACAGACGAGCGACCCCACGTGTGTCTACATTGAAATGACATCTTCATTCTTGAAAACCCGAGGTTGCAAGCAAGACGAGTTGGCGGGTTTTCAGTCTGCCAAAAGAGTAATTTGTAAATTGTTGGCGCGCGGGCAAACACCCACCCCTCCCCCCACCACACACGCACACACACACACGGCTTGTGTCCATGAAATGTGAAAATTAAAACTTTGTCAGAGAGCTACACCAAATACATTTTTGGAAAGGTCTCGACCTGGAAAATAACATATGTAAGTATGACGATCCTACATTGCTCCTGCTTTGAAAAACTGACCTTTGAACCTTGACCTGAGTGTATATTTGAAGGCTTATAATTTATCAACAAAAGGGGGTACGGACATGGGACCAACTGTTATAGAGAGCTCTCGGCCTCAGCTATCATTTGAATATAGTCAACAATTAGGGACACTGTCAGATATGGGTAAAATATGGTTAAAATTAATTTTCACTCATAAAGAAATTAGATATTTAAAATCTGATTACACAAATGTGTTTATCGTCCCCTTAAATTCCCTAGTGTACTCTCAGTTTAGTATTTACAACTTCCTAATATGTTAAAAATGCTAATGTTTTTTTAAACTACAATTCCCATGAGCCTTGCCATGCTTCTTGATACAAATAAGCACCACAGTTGAAGTTCTTCTGGTTGTAGAGTAGGGCAGTAAGATAGGATCATGGAAAGATCTATCTGTTGAATATATCAAACATTTAATACACCCGAACTAATAATCACTCTGCATCTAAATGATCTATGTTAACAAAAAGTTAAGATGTTGGTTTGTTTAAGATATTTTAGAGAGTGTTTCATAAACAGCGTTTTTGGGATGGCAGTTCTTCTGTTTTGTAAAGTAGGGTCGTGAAATGGGTTCATAAAACAACATAACTACTGAATATATCAAATATCTACTACAACCGGACTAGTAATCACACTGCTAGATGATCTATGTTCAGAACACGTAAAGATGTTGCTTTATTTTAGACATATATTTGTGTGCGTGTGTGTGTGTGTGTGTGGTGGGGGGAGGGGTGGATGTTTGCACGCGCGCCAACAATTTACAAATTACTCTTTTGGCGGACTGAAAACCCGCCATCTCGTCTTGCTTGCAACCTCGGGTTTTCAAGAATGAAGATGTCATTTCAATGTAGACACACGTGGGGTCGCTAATCTGTCTGGTTCGTTGAGCCATCCACTGTCTGTCAAAGAGCGACGAAGAAGACGAAGTAAAGCGAAAAAAGGGGGTGTTGTGGGGAGCGGGGTCGGGGGTCCATTTTGTGGGGCCTTACTACGCATGACGTCACTGGGAATTCCCTTTGACACGTTTAGGATTTCTTTCCTTTTTCAGTCCATTCTTATGAGGTTAGACAACAATGGCCAGAAAATTTGAGTTCGTCATTTCTTTCTCTCATTTTATTCTTCACAGCAATGGCAGGCGGTTACTTAAAAAGCGGGCATAATGCGCAAAGCATCAAATGTCAGTGGAGATACAAGATACACAGCAATTATAAATCAATCCATTAATTAAAATGAGTACCGTCACGTTGAAAAAGGACAAATCCAGGTATGTTTAAAAAACGCGTACGCCTGTCACCAATATATATGTATGTTAAAGTAGAGAAAGGTTGTTCGAATTAAAATAGCTAATAGCATTGTAGGAAAGCAAAGATATGTTGATTAGAAACGTATTCGTGATACGTTACAAACAAACGTAATCGCGGACAAAATACTTTTTCATAGAAACGTAACTGAGAATGCAGTTTAATTATGTGGGAACGTAATTTTGAGGAGACAAGGTTGGTATGTTTGTTAACAGTGTTTATGAATATTCAAGGTGGAGCTTTTCCTTTTTATTTAGTACTGGATAGTTTAATAGAAATATTAATGCATATATTTTATCATATTCATCATATTTTATTTGTTCTATTTTGTACATCTGAGTAACATTTGAATCTGCAGCATTACCAGTAACCTGCATTCATAATTATCAGAGATACTTAGATGGCCTGTGTTGAACAATGACAAAAACATTATAAATATGCTTACTATTATAATTGTTTACTTACTTACTTATTTATTTATTGAATGTATGAAAGAATCAAAGCAGATTTTTTTGAAACACTCATTCAGAACTCTTTCTTTTACACAGACTAAAAAAAAATCATAAATGTGTTTAAATGCCTGATGAGGTTGTCCTGTTCAGAAAACTAAACTTTCTTAAGAAATGGAAAAATAACTATTGTATATATATATAAAGCACTGGAGGCACAGTGGAAGCTGTATCCCCTAACATCATGGAACAATGCGAATATTTATTGTATATTATGTGTTTGTTTAAGAGAAAGTGTGACGTCCCACCGATCCTGAAGGCACCATCTCGCCTCTGTCAGCCTGTTGCTATGGTAACTGCTGAAGTAGCGCGCTAACGTCTCTTTGTTAGCTAACACACACAAAATAAAACTTTTAACCGAAAGTTTTGTAAATGGCGTCAAAAAACATCGACCCTTTATCAGTGGATGAACCGACAGGAGGTGAAGAGGAGGAAGAGGAGGAGGAGGAGGAGAAAGGAGCAGAGTGGAGCCAAGAGACTCAGGTAAAAAGGACAGGTAACTGTTAGCAGTTAGCTCCGCAGCTAGCAGAGCAGCGGTGTGTTTACTGACATAAACAGAAAACCTTAAATCTATCCTGTTGGTTAAAACTGAGAAAAAAAACCTCCTAATCTAACGTCAGACTGTCTGATCAGTGACAAAGTAGAGAGTGTTTGTTAACCTGTGTAAGCAATTTTCCATTAAAAGTTAATTTATTAACATTAAATGTTGAAATACAACAGTGTTTTACAGTAACAGATAGTGTCTTAAACTTGTTAAAGTCACCTCAGAGATTATAACGTGAATAAATATTTCTAACTATCGTTGCTAATACATATTGTTATGTGTTAAACTAGGTGGTAAAGATTGTGAAGTCTTCATTGTCTTATATTACAGGAATGTTATATGTCAGTGTATGAAGTGTAAAATCAAAGTTTAAGATATGTATTATTATCTGGAAACAAAATAGCTTCATGTGTAGAGAGTAAAGGTGCTCATTATTCCACCATATGATATATATCATACATGTTATAAATATTCTAGTCTGACTGATATTGTATATTTGAGGATGATATTGATATTTGAGAGTTAAGATGATCTGATGACAATATATTACTTCTTGTTTTAAATTTACATGACATAAACAGTTTGGAAATGATCCCTGAAATGTGTTTGTCAATGAATAGTGACCAAAATATGTAGTGAAAAGAGTAAAAAGAGCATTAAAACAGTGTAAAAAGCTCACATACACACTGATACTGATAAATTATATGAATTCAGCATAATATTGCCCTCAAAAGCACAAAAACCTCAGACCTAGTCACTTTTCACCACTGTACAGGATTATTAGATCATTTCTAATATGAATATGTATAATTATAATATTGAATCAAAAGGATTGAAGCTGTAACTGAATGAGCTTTTATATATATTTATATAAATATATTATATATATTATATTTGCCTGAAAACTGACTGAAACAATAAATCAGCTGAAACTTTAATATATTAAAATTAAATCATGTGATGTGTTATTATGTGAAGTTTTATTCTGTGTATTTTTTAACGTGTTTCTCAGGTTCCAGTGAAGCTGCTGCGAGCTCACAGAGACGCCGTCACCGCCGCTCGCCTCTGCTTCAACGACAGCTTCCTCCTCAGCTGCTCCTCGGACGCCACCGCCGTCCTCTGGGTAAACACTCCTCCTCCTCCTGCTGCTGCTGTACTAACACCACCTTTATTTAGTGGTAAAGACTTACTGACGGTCTGGGGATCAAACAGGCGACCTTCACAGTAACCTGCATGTCGACCTTTGACCTGTGCAGGAAGTGGAGAGCTGCCGGCCGCGGAGGCTGTTTACTGGAGTTCATGGAAAAACGATCACTGAATGTGCTCTGATCCCAAACAGCAACAGGTGACTCTCAATTCACTGCTGATCACATCTCTGATTGATTATTGATCAGTTTAGGTAATTAGTGGGAAGAAGAAGAAGAAGTTACTTTGTCCTCATTTAGATTAGAATAAATCAGTCAGACATGATGGACAGCTGTGTGTGTGTGTGTGTGTGTGTGTGTCAGGATGGTGACGGTCTCCTGGGATAAGAAGATGGCGTGCTGGGACGTGGAGACCGGACAGACGCTGGTAATTCCTCTCAGCTCTTCTTCTTCTTCTCTGACAGTTCGAGTCACTGAGTGACGACGTTCTGGTCACCAAACTCTTCTTCTTTGTTCTTCCAGATTCTGCTGTAAAGACTTTTATTAATGTCCGGATGTAACATCGAAATGAAAGAGAAAAAGTCCTTAAAGCTCCCGTCTGGAGTTTTCTTGTAAACAAACAAACATTCTGTTTACATTTCATGTTTCATGTAAACTATTTATTTTGCATTGTTGAGGTCTAACGAACATGATGAAGGCTTTTCTGTCCTCATGAAACTTTTTCAAAGTCAATTTTGAATCCTGCATGTTTTCCGGTTTGCTGTTTTCTTCTTCTTCACGTCTTTTCTGGAACGTTGTTGTGTTTCGTGGTTCGTTGCAGCCGCCTGTAGATCAGTGAATCATACGAGTGAACGAGAGCACGGAGGCTCGTCCATAATAACATAATAACATCACTCCATCGCACTAATAGCACACATAAACTCCACAGGATGCTTTTAATAATGACATATTTACATATTATATATATATTTATTAATTTCTTCTATGAAAATTGGGAAAGTCAGTCGCCTTCTTCATGAGTTACTTATGAAATGAACTAATCTGCTAGAATTAGTTCTGTTTTAATGTTTATATCAAGAAACAAAGTTAAGATAAAAAGTGTTTGTATGAAAGAAAAGTTCATCATAATTCACATCGACACTATTTAGATTAATTTTGATTCCCTGATTAATCAATGAGTCGATCGACAGGCAAGAATTTTGATAATTGATTATTTTATTTAAAAAGACTCTGATCGTTCTCTGGTGTTTGTTTTATGTCAGTAAACCGAGCAACAAAACTAAACATCTGAAGCTGTGACGCACATTTTCACTGCTTTCTGCTGATCGATACAGTAATCAAAACTATTGATCGATACGTTAATCAACAATGTAAATAACAGTTTGTTTCCTTTCCTGACAGTTAATGTTTGACAGCAGATGAACAGATGTACTGATGATGATGATGATGATGATGATGCTGATGCTGATGCTGATGCTGATGATGATGATGCTGATAATGCTGATGATGCTGATGATGCTGATGATGCTGATGATGATGCTGATGATGATGCTGATGCTGATAATGCTGCTGCTGATGATGCTGATGATGCTGATGCTGCTGATGATGATGCTGATAATGCTGATGATGATGCTGATAATGCTGCTGCTGATGATGCTGATGATGCTGATGCTGCTGATGATGATGCTGATAATGCTGCTGCTGATGATGCTGATGATGCTGATGCTGCTGATGATGATGCTGATAATGCTGCTGCTGATGATGCTGATGATGCTGATGCTGCTGCTGATGATGCTGATGATGCTGATGCTGCTGATGATGATGCTGATAATGCTGCTGCTGATGATGCTGATGATGCTGATGCTGCTGATGATGATGCTGATAATGCTGCTGCTGATGATGCTGATGATGATGCTGATAATGCTGCTGCTGATGATGCTGATGCTGATGCTGATGCTGATGATGATGATGATGCTGATGATGATGCTGATGATGATGATGCTGATGCTGATGCTGCTGATGATGATGCTGATAATGCTGCTGCTGATGATGCTGATGATGATGATGATGATGATGATGATGCTGATGATGATGCTGATAATGCTGCTGCTGATGATGCTGATGATGCTGATGATGATGATGATGATGATGATGCTGATGATGATGCTGATGATGATGATGCTGATAATGCTGCTGCTGATGATGATGATGATGCTGATGATGATGCTGATGATGATGATGCTGATGCTGATGCTGCTGATGATGATGCTGATAATGCTGCTGCTGATGATGATGATGCTGATGATGATGATGCTGGTTGTCGTGCAGTGGTCGTCACGGCAGCCCGGCCTGTTGACCTCCTGCAGCGTCTCCGCTGACGGCCGGCTGGTCGTTTGCGCCGCGGATCCTCAGAACGGCGTGAACGTCATCGAGGCGGCGAGCGGACAGACGCTGCACCACGTCAGCGGTACGACGGAGCGCCAGGACGCTGCGATCACCTCTGTCAGTCAGTCAGTCAGTCAGTGAGTGAAGGTGCGTTTGTTTTCTCTCTCAGATCACCACCGCTCCACCGTCACACGGTGCCGGTTCGACCCTCAGAGCCAGCGCGTCGCCACGGCGTCCGCCGACCGCAGCGTCAAACTGTGGGACCTGCTCGCCCTCAAAACCACCGTCTCCATCGACAGGTGACCAAACACACTGTCACTCATTTATTTATTACTTTACCACGACTGTTTATAAAATAAGAACAGTTAAAATAATAATAATAAACTTTATTTACGGCACTTTTCAAAACACAGAAAGTCACAAAATGCTTCACAAATATGAAATAAAAACAGAAATAAAACAAACATATGAGCTAAATGAACATTTATGATTGTTATTAACTTGTTATTATCCAGAATAATCAGAACAATCTGTTATATTTATAATATTTTCATATATTTTGTTTCTTTTGCCTTTTTTGCTTCTTTGTTTTTACGTTTGTATTTGTTTATTTTGCTGCTGTCACATTTTAATTTCCCTTTAAGATAAATAACGTATCTCTCTGTCCGTCTGTTGTCGTCTCGCTCTCAGTAACCACGGCAACGTCGTCTCCGACTGCTGCTTCACCAACAACGGGCACTTCCTGTGCACGGCGTCGTGGGATAAGACGCTGAAGCTGTGGGACCTGCAGACGGGGGCGTTTCGTTCCCGCGGCGGGACGACGCTGCAGCGAGGCCACGAAGGCAGCGTGAGCTCCTGCTGCTTCTCCGCTGACGGTGAGACGTCTGAGCGGCGAGGAGGCGACTCCGCCGGGCCGACAGGAAACATAAGATTCTTCTTCATGTGCTTCTCCCTGTCGTCTCCTCCGCAGCGAACCTGCTGGTGTCCGGCTCCTACGACAGGACTGTTGCACTCTGGGATACGTCCTCCCTCTGCCAGACGCTCATCCTGAAGGTCAGTCAACGTCACAGTGTGTTTTTATTCACTTCTCCAACATATAAATAATATAATTCAACACAAGGAAGCAAATAACAATAAATCATCTCACATAGTTTGGTTTAAAGTAAACTATAAAGTAAACTGAGCAGAAAAAGGAGACTAACGTATAAAGAAAGAAGAACATAAATACAACATAAATGCAGTTTTTATTATAAGAAAGAAGGAATATTATAATTATTATTCTGATTAGAGTTTTAAAAGCAGAAAAGTCTGATTAATTTAATTCCTAATGAAGTGCTGATGAAGTTTGTTCGGACTCGTGTTTGTGTTTTAAATCTTTTTTCTTTTAAAGCTCAGCTCATGTTGTTCCTCCGTGTCGCAGGGCCACAGTGATTGGGTGACGGATGTGTCGATCAGCGCTGACAGGACGTTGCTTTGCTCCGCCTCTAAGGTAGCGGCCGTCTCTGTCCGCAGTGTTTCCATCATCAGTTCTGAACCGACCGGCGGGCCCTGTGTGCTCGTCTTAAACTCTCAGTAATGTGTGTGTGTGTAATTTAGCTGCTGCAGAAACCGAACCAACAAAGTCTGTGATGTTTTCACACATCGTTGTAGAGAAACTGGAGATCGCTGCAATCAGCTTTTTCCTCATTTTGTTTTAAAGTTATTTCACACAGTGGAGTGGAGTCGCTCTGCTTTAGAGGACTGTAGAGAGAATAGCTGTAACAAAACCTCTTAAGATTATTTCTCCTTTACTGCCACCTGGTGGTCTGTATCCATCACTGTTTATAATGTTTAACTCATAGTAGCACATAAATGACTCCGCATTTTAATGAACCATAACTGTATATTTCTAACTTTATGACTAACTGTATGAATTATTGTATCAGTGAACTAAAGATGCAGCAGAGACGTTTGTATAAAGTTAAAGCTTTCTCATCTTTCCTCTCCAGTGTAGCCGAGCTCCTTCTGAGCAGAGTCTTGTTCTCATCTTTAGAGTCCAACTGTGTTAACTACAGTTTTATTCATATTAGCAGCTTTGACAGGAAACATCTCAGCAGAACTTCCCAGACTTGTCCATGTAGGCACCTGCATGATTTTTCAGTCTAGCAGCTCTAAAACTGGACTCACATTCAGACCTGGAGGTGTCGTGTCTCTTTGTTGGCTCATCCTGCGGGTAGATGATACTTTCCAAGAGGACGCTATTAAAGTTGGAAATATTCTCCATGTTCTGTGTCTCTGTGTGCTGGGAACTGATCTGTTTAACTTTCTGCTTGATTTAAAGGACTTTTCTGAGGGAAGAGGAACCCTGATGGCAGCTTTTCTTTCTACCTTTATGTGTCTGTAAACAATCAAAACAAAGGAAAACTGATCTGAAACACTCATTCATGCTTTCAGGAGAACTTTTAAATGCTTTAATTTATTTATTGTTTTCCTGCAGCAGATTCAGTGAAGTTCAACCTTTTGTAACTGATGCTGATGTAACAGCTGGACTCTCAGACAGATGTGATAACTCTGCTCCTCCTGCGGTGCGTTTACGGACCGCAGGGTTAGCGGAGAGTTGAGCGTCTGCTGCGTCTCTGCAGGACGGGACCGTCCGGCTGTGGAACATCGAGAACATGGAGGAGATCCCAGAGGTGATGGAGAAGAGGAGGACTGAAGGATCCGGAGTTCACATCCTCAAGGTCACTGAGATCCTCCGTCCTGTGTTTTATGTTTCATTAACTTGTTAATTAACTTCAGTTTCATTCTGTTAAACGATGTTTTCAGTGTGAAGAGTGTGGAAAACCGTTTCCTGTGTCCAGACTGCAAACCTCTGAGCTGCTGACTCAGTGCGTCTTCTGTCGACTCAGATTGCCCCCCAGATACCGACCGCAGCCGCCGCCGCTCATCTGACCGCCCGCCGTGGAGGTCAGAGGTCACGCCGGTCAGCTGGTAGGGATTCAACATGATGTGAGGAGGAGAACCTGAAGAACCTGGAAGCTTTATTTATTTAAAGATGAACTCCAGGTGTTCTTTTAAAAAGTGTTATAACACCTTTTAATGACCTCACTGATGATGTCACTGATGATGTCACTGATGATGTCACTGGTGTCTGTTGGTGCTGAAGATGACAAGTTTAAGAAGTAAATAAATCTGTAAGTATCAGTAGCATCACACGCCACAGTCTCCAGGTGCATTGTGGGTAATGAAGGAAGAAGAATGTGTGGAATAAAAAAAGAAGATATTTCTGCTGCTTCAGTTTTCATCCTGTTTTATTTTTTAATCCCTTCCTCTCATTTCCTGGACAGATGTTTCACATTAAAAGCCTTAAATCACAAAGAGCAGCCTTTCCTGGTGGACTTTTAATGTGAAACATCAGCAGGAAGTGTTGAGTTAATGAGATAATGAATGAATGTCACATGACTGCTGATTTGAGTCAAACATACTTTAATTCTTATTTTACATACAGTACATCTGTAAACAGTCTTCATTTCATTCTACAAACAGACGCGTGACGTCGTCTGCGTGCAGCAGTGAGTCCAGAACGAAGCTTCTGAAACGTCTCGACCGGCGCCGTCGTGACCTCAGACCGACGGTTTAGTGGCGTTCGCCGTTTACTGTCGACGTGAATCAGCAGAGAGAAAATAAAGAGCAGTGATCTGTAACCTGGTGACGTCGCTGTTAAGATGATTGACAGGTGAGGATGTGACCCGACAAAAGTCACTTATCGTATCTTTAACGACTCTAATTAACGTTCAGATTTCGTGTTTGTGGCGCCGGAGGAAAAACTTCATAACAATCATCAGATAATCTGGTTTGATGGAGAATAAAAGAAGAAATTAATGAGATTAAATGAATAAACTTTGCTCTCAAATGATTTATTAGTGTGCACAGATTAACAGAATATATTCCTTTATGTTTTAAACAGGTTAAATCTGAAGTGTATTAAATCCACGCGGCTCATTTAAATCATTATTAACAGAAAGAAACTAAATGAAGTGACTGTAGCAGCAGGAACTGAAGCTCCAGGTTGTTGTTTCCACTGGGGTCAGTTAGGAAGGAGCACCAGAGAGTTAGCAGCTCTAAATTCATTCCTTCATATTAATATTATTATTATTATTTATCACAGTCATTGTGTTTGTTGTTTGTTCTTCACAGTCAGATAAACAGCGACGGTCTGAACGAGCTGCGAGGATTTAAAGCAGCTTTCATGTTTAGTTTGTTGATTTAACATGTTATAAAGTAACTTAACAGCAAATAAATGTTGTTTTTATCGACCTCCAGAGGTTTAACTTCACATCTGGCAGCAGCGAGGTCGACGTTTACTGCAGGATAAACACCTCTGCTGTTAAAGCTCCTCTTTAAACATCATTTCTAACATCATTCTGTTAATCTCTGCACACACACGACTTCTTATCCTCTCCTGCCGGCTCTGAAAGATTCGATGTGTTGTCTTTTTAGAGACATTAAAGGTTATTAAAGGTTATAAGCAGCCGTCCTCTGGAGAGCAGATCAGACGCGTCTCGTTCTGGAGCAAAGTGTTGGACGGACTGACGTCTCCTCTGTCGTCACACGCTGAGGTTTTACTGGACCGGACCGAGCCGCCTCCCTCGGGATCAGAAGGTGCTCTGCAGCAGACAGTGGCAGCCGCAGCCGGCCGGACACTCGTCCTGGCGGCGGAACCAGTCCATCATGTGACTGGTGTGTCCTCCGTGGCCGCAGCTCAGGCAGAAGTTGGAGGAGCCTCGAACGGCCACGTGACAGATGGCGCACTGGAAGGTCAGACGCTTGCAGACGGCGCACTGCGTGCCGCGAGCCTGACTGCGACAGTGACAGCAGTACACGCCGAACTCTGCAGAGAAAACACAGGAGAAGAAGAAGAGTTTATAACAGCTGCTCCTTCTACAGGTGATTAATTAAAACATCTTTATGAATATTATGTTCCAACTATGTTCAGCTAGACGCCACTAAATTCTACACGCTGCACCTTTAAGACCGGCTAAAATCATATTTGACTATTTATCATAACGAGAGCTGCAACTAAAGATTATTTTCATTATTAATTAAGCTGTTTGATTGTTTTCTAGATTAATTGTTTAGTTGTTTGGTCAATAAAATGTCTGAAAATGTGGATGAAAAGTTCAAGCTGTCGTCCTCAAATGTGTCAAAGATCTTCAGTTTACTGTCATAAAGACAAAATAAACCAGGAAATATTCACATTAAGAAGCTGAATCAGTGATTTTAGGACATTTTGTTCTTTAGAAATGACTCAAAACGATTTGATTATCAAAATAGTTGCTGATTAATTTAATAGTTTGCAATTGTTCGATCACTTTATTCATAACATTTCATCTACTGGTGGAAAAGTGCTTCTATATTTATGTTTCTGTAATAAAACAGATGAACAGAAAGCGATCGATCGGCCCTCAGACGCCTGATCGAACTGTTCAAACTTTAATAATATTAATAACTTTAATCATGCAGCAGCAGCAGCTTTCACGCAAAGACGTAAAATCCACAAAAACAAGATTAGAGAGTTTAGAGTTTTAGTTTCCAGCAGAAGCTCTGATCTAGAGCAGAGCAGCTGGTTGGTTTCTGAAGCTTTATTTTGGAGTTTGTTCTTCCTGGTTTCAGTGTTTCTACGTCCTGTCAGCACCAAACTGAAGCTTTATGGTTTTTACTGGTGTTGTTTCTCCTGACTGGATCCCTGCTGGTGTTCTATCAGCGTCTGCTTAATGTAACATGTTGTTGTAACATTATAATAACGTTAGAATAACGTTAGAATAACATCGGAGTAACGTACCGATGCCTTTGTGCGGTTCGGGAGGACAGGACGCGAACTTGAGCACGTCGGCTCTCTTCTCCCTCAGACCCCAGCGATGGAGGATTTCGCCGTAACACTTCTTGAAGTCGTCGAACTGCAGCGTGTTGGCGGGATCCAGCAGCCTGCGGGGAGGAGGAGGACAGGAAATGACATCACTGTGACGTCACAGCTCGCCAGTATCAGCAGCCCGCTTTCGACGCTGCGTCACCTTTTGTTCATGTCGTGCTGCTCTCGCTCTCGTTCCCGCGGGTCCGTGTAACCCTGGTTACCGTAGCGATAGTCGTCGGGGGAGGATTCCCCCCACGGGTTGGCGTGCTCAGAGTCTCGACCTGCAAATAATTATAATAATAAATAATAATAATAATCATCTATCTGGTTGGAAGAGAAATGTAAACGGTGATGCGGCGGCCGGCCTGCAGGCGGCGCCGTGGAGTCTCACCTGCGTTCCAGTTGGTGGTGGTGATGGAGTCGGAGGTGCTGGAGCAGGAGCCCGAGGTGACGGAGCTGGACGTGTAGCTGGGCTGAGAACACAAAGGTTAACATGTTTAACGTGGTGTTGTGGCGCCCTCCAGAGGCCGCAGCGAACATCAACGAGTCAGAAAAACATCTGAAGATCCTTAAAATACACTCAGTTATTTATTTTTGAGTTATTTTCCAACATTATGTTTCTGCTGAGTTTGAATCTGATAAAAACAGCAGCTCATTTTTCTCACTTTATCTTTTCTAGCTACTGAAATATTATAATATAATATTTAATATAAAGTTCAGCATCGTTCTAGTTTATAATTATTAGTTTATATCTTATTTATTAGTGTTTCAAAGTTCAGAATATTATTGTTTGTTTCATTTTTACTCCTGAGGAGGAATTAAATGACTAATTTTTAATTAAATATTCAGTCTGATTCAAACAGATTTTCACATTTAACCTGCTGCTGATTTCATTTTGTAGTTTTTAAAAATTAGTTATTGTAGTTTTCTTGTTTTTTCAGATTAGATATCAAATAAAGAACTAGTGAATAAAACTAGTTTTTGCTCAGTGAACTGGAGCTGCTTAAACATGTCTGAATAAATAAATCTTTGTTGTTTTAGAGACTCTGACGCCTCGGTTTATCTGTTAATTATCCTTTTTGTTAATAAATGGTTGTATTTTCTTACTGTTTTTGCATCTAATTAATAGTAAAGTATCTCTCTATGTAATTATGTCACTCCTGGTGTTTCTCTCAGACAGTAAAGGTACCAATTATACTTAAATATTAATAAAAATATTACATTTAATAGTTTTGTCAAAGTTGGATAAATGGATAATGAGAAACAGGAAACATTAAAATGTTTATTTCACTGTGTTTGATGCTGAAATTCTAATAAATTAAAACATTTTAAAGGATAATTTATCCACTGGAGTGCTTTTATTTTGATATCCTGGTCTGATTCACTCTTCCTCTTTGATCTTTTAACGAACAGTTTCTCTCTTCGTGCTGAAACTGAACGCAGACTGAATGAATCTCGCTGGTTAAACGTGTCGGCGTGTCGGGACTCACGTATCGGGAGTGATGAGGCGGGAAGCGTGACTGATGATGTCCGTACAGAGAGTAACAGTCTGGAGGCGGAGCCTGAGCTCTGAACACGCTGCACAGCATCGCCAGAGTCTGAACGTCGCTCATCTGACTGTAGTGATCCAACCTGACACACCAGAACACAAACAAACGTCCACGTCACTTCCTCTCATATTTCAGACGTCACGCGGCGTCCTCACAGCGGCTTTTAAACACTGAACATCTGGAAACGACAGCTGCAGTTTAAACTCACAGCGTCTCCAGCAGGTGGCGTCCGAACGGGTGTCTGGCCCACGGAGTCTCCGTGTCCGGGTCCGAGTCTGGACTCAGGTCCTGACTGGTGGCTGCAGACGCCAGAGCCCACACCTGCACACACACACACACACACACACACACACACACACACACACTCCAAACGTGAACTTCTCAGATCCATCCGAACATTTTAACATCATGACAGTTTATAAGTAACAGAAAACTCATA
Source organism: Euthynnus affinis (assembly GCA_029490765.1). NCBI lineage: Eukaryota > Metazoa > Chordata > Actinopteri > Scombriformes > Scombridae > Euthynnus > Euthynnus affinis. Next base: position 36,401,548 of record CM055839.1, on the reverse strand, counting down.
AAAATCTGTTTATGTTCCTTTAAAGAAACGTGATCAGTGAGTTTTTTCTTCTTGAGGTTGAAGGTTTAGATCTCAGAGATTCGTTACCTTCGCCACGTCTCTGCGTCCGGCTGAAAGTGCCGCCGCTGCGTTCTTCTGACACGTTTCCTGGATGTCGTTCATGTTCAGACTGAAAACAACAAAACACACAAACACACCAGTTAATATAATAAATATTATAAACACACAGTGACTGACGTCTGAGGCTGAACTCAAAACATCTGAGATCAGTTTAGTTCTCTGCTGTTTATCGTCGCGGTGATCGTTTCTGTTACAGGAAGTGTCAGACAGTCTGAACAAAAGAAGATGAACTCTTCTAAAGAACGTTTTTTCTCTTAATCTCATGTGACAGTTTGTTGTAGGTGATTAAAAACAGCCTGGATGTGATCTCTGCCTGAGAAGACGAACTCAGGGGAAAAGAGTCGTCCGTTACGGCTGCAACTAACGACCACGTTCTTTATAATCTGTTAATCTTTTCTTAATTAAATGTTAAAATATAGTGAAACTTTTTCATTCACAGTTTCCTTGAGACCTCGGTAAAGTCTCTACTGTTCATGTTTTATCTAACTAACAGTTCAAAACCTTCATATATTCAATTTTCTGTCATTCGTGACCAAAAAAAAACAAACAAAAACAGCAAATTTTTGTCACTTTTGCTTTCTAGAAACAAAGTGATGATTAAAGTTTACAATGAGATTGATTTAATTCACATTAAAGGATCATTCCTCCCAAAAACATTAAAAAAAAGGACATAAATAAAGTCTACAGTTTTTTTAGGGACTATTTCTTCAATTATTCAACACAAACACTTTCTGAGAAGATGTTCGTTTCATCTTTTAAAGCTCCACAGAAGTTTTTTTTTAAATAAATGTGTCTGAGATGAGTCTGTAGTCTGTAGTCTGTAGTCTGTAGTTTGTAGTTTAGTGTAAACATCCTGCTGCTCCGTGTTGTGATATCTGGAGATCAGTTTGTGTTTCTCACATGTAACTCTCTCCCAGGACTTTGTGGACGGGCAGCAGGCAGGAGATCTCCTGGATGATGACTTTCCCGGCCAGTTTGATGGGACGGCTGTAGTCCGCTCCTTCTCGCTTCGTCTTGAAGCGGCGAGATTTCTGAAGGACAAACAGACGGACGGACGGACGGACGGACGGGAGGGAGACAGCAGGCGAACAGGAGACAAGCACCACCTGATTAAAAGTGGCCTGGATGACAAATTACTGAGAGAAACTGTTCACACTGCGACACGAGCAGAACCAGAGAGCTTCAGGTACGTCTGGAAACAAAACGTCTGCTGTTCTGTGAGGAACTTTAACTTCAGACAGATGTTTTTATTCATTATGAGAACGTCTGAATGAAATATAAAGATCTGGACTAAAGTCCCGTTTAACAGACCGGACAGTTTGAAGTTTGGTCCTGATGGTGGCTCCACAGGAAAGGTCAGAAGATCCTCAATATCTGCAGGAAATATGGTCAAAATCTGGCCAATAAAATGTGAGAAATCTATAAATATTTAGATTATTTTATTAGCTGAGTGGAGCTGAAAGGACAAACTGAAATAAACCAAAACTATCGGTCTGTTTAAGGGACAAAAACTGTTTATCAAGAGCTAACAATCAATCAATCAGTGTTTTTATTGGTTTCTCCATCACTCCAGCATTAAATAATCATAATAAACTGCAGTTCAGAAGGTTTAGAAACGAGATGATGGAGGTTTAAACTAAACAAACTGAACTCTGGTCTGTTTGCAGTGTGAACGCTCGGTTAGTTTTCAGCTCGTTAATAAACTCATATGTAACCTGAGCAGCCAAATTACATCAAAAATAGTTTAAAAAATGAAATAAAATAAAAACGACAACAAAACGCAGCGAATCTGCTCCGTCGATCACAGGAACTCACCTGAGACGTTACTGTTAATGATCAGACAGCCGACGGTTAGTTATTTAGTGTTTGATCACCGAACTAATCGACTTTATTTACGTGTTCTGAAGCGACGCCGACGATGCTCCAATCAGAAACCTGCTTCATAGGGAAACAGGCTGTTGTCATGGAGACAGAAAGAAATCAAATCTGTCATCATTTGTCATTTTATTTACTGTTTTTGTTGTTTTTAAATTTTTGTTTTAATTCTGTTATGTTTTTTTGTATGAAATATTTTATATAAATAAAGTTTTATTATCGTTATTTTATCTGCAGAAATGATGTTTATGTTTTTAAATTCAGAACACGTAATTAAACTCGATTCGAGATTCTCCGTCTGTTAGTCGATGTGACTGCAGCCAATCAGAGACGAGCAACAGAAAAGTCCCGAAACGCCGCAACGAAGGAAAAACCAGAGAAGAGGAGGAGGAACGACGGAGAGGAAGATCCGGAGGAGGAGGAGGAGGGAGGTGATAAAGGTGGAGAGAGGGAGGGAGGAGGGAGGAGGGGGGAGAGAGCTCAGTACCGGCCAATCATGGAGGGTTTGGACAGACCAGCGGCGGGAGGCAGAGATTGGGAGCTTCTTATTGGAGGAGAATAGGAAGGAGGAGTGGCCCACAGCAGCATGGGGACAGATGATTGGCCAGAAAAAAAAAAAATAGCACACACAAAAAAGTAAAAACAAATCCATGAAGTTCAATCTGCCTGTTCGCCCAAAAAATCTGTATTTACTGGCAGCGCTCCACATTCCCAGGCCCCATGAATGCCCCACCGGCTCAGTGTATTTACTGGCAGCGCTCCACATTCCCAGGCCCCCTGAATGCCCCGCCGGCTCATTACTCACTGCTCTTTATGTACGGAGGTTTATTAAAGACAAAAACACTGTCGCCCATCCTGCTGCTAAGGTGCTTCATTGATTTATTATTTTGTTTATTTATTTATTTGTCTACATTAATCCAGACTGAAGTTTTAACTCACCTGGACTCATGATATTTTAATATTTTCTATTTGAGTGTATATAATTTAGCTTTAACTTTAATTGTTTCTTTTGCCTTTTTGGCATCTTTGTTTTTGTATTTTGATTTGATTCATGTTGGTTCGCTGCTGAAAATAAACTATCTATTTATAAATAAAATAACCAGGTATAAAACATTATAAATGAGTCAAATAAATTAAAATGTCACTCATGAGCAGATTTTTTATGTTACTTTAAGTTAGATTTTAAAAGTTCTGAATGCAGTGCAGTTCTTTATTTCCAAAAGTTTTCTGATCTCTCAGAAAAAAATTACATTCTCCAAGTTTGCTTCATCAATACAAGAAAAAAAAACAACTGTAAATGTTCTTAAACAGTCAAATCTGGAGACACAATTCATCTGGACACTCAAATAATTACTAAATTATTGATTAGTTAACAGAAAATCAACTGAAAACAATTTAAAGAACTTATTATGTTTTTATCAATGTTTATTTATGTTTCTATTTTGCACATTGAGCTAGTAAATACTGAGTAAAAGCTGTGTTCGGTCTTGAACGACACTGAAGTTTACTCTGAAATTTTAACTTAATATTTTAAACTAATTTATTAAAAACAAAAAGCCAGTTTCTCTGTTCTATATAATTATTAAATGAATCCTTTTAAAGGTTCAGTCTGCAGGTTAGCAGCATCCAGTGGTGAAGTGGGAACCAACTGAATCCATTTCTGTCAGTTTATCCCAATAAATCCTAAAAACTGGTCCAAATACAACACCTGCTCTGCTTTTCTAAATTAAAAACAATAATACTTCTTTAAATGTGTGTTTGACATATTAGTTTTGTCTTTAATGAACTTCCATAAAGTTTAGAGCGACTCAACAAACTCTGAGACTCCGACAGAGAAGAAGAAATAAAGACGATGAATGAGACAAAAGTTCCAGTTAAACTTCAACAAAAATCAACAAAACATCTCAAATATCAAAAAACAGACACCACAGATCAGTGTGACTATCTCCACCTGTAAAGAGTGTGTGTGTGTGTGTGTGTGTGTGTGTGTGTGTGTGTGTGTGTCTCACCCGTTCTTTGTAGTAGAAGGACGAGATGGAGACGGTGTCTTTGTCGGAGCGCGTCGGGCTGCCGCTGTAAAGCCGCAGCGTGCTCTGAGACTCTGAACGCATCTTCATGGGAGTCAAAACTCCGCTGTGATAGGCCGACAGAGCCGACAGGGACCTGGACACACACACACACACACACACACACACACACACACACACACACACACACACACACACACACACACACAAAGACTGGTTTATAGTTTCAACAAAGGAACGATTATGAAGAAAAACTCTTTAGAATAAACGTTAACCCTCTCAGGTGCGTTACCTGGGCGTGGGCTCGGTGGGCGGGACAGAGCGGTGCATCGTGGTTGGTCGGGTGAAGTAAACCAGACAGCCGGTGCCACAGAAACGAGCTCCGGAGGTCCGAGGGAACGGGATGTTAGCGTCCTGGAAATAAATAAAAAAACAAAAGATGATTTCCTGAACTCTCAGAGAAAACGTCGTTGAGTGTAGAGATCCGTGTCTTCTGTTACCTGGTACGAGCCGTACGTGTTGGTGACTCGAGGAAACGCCTGCAGGGCCGGAGTGACGGGATTGGACAGGACGAAGGGGCCGGACGCCGGACCGTCCTCCTGCGTCTGACAGAGGAGACAGAAGACGTCATGAAGAGAGCCGGAAAACTAAAAGACTGTTCATCCAACAACAACGTAGCAAAAAACACAACAGGATTCAATATTAGACAAAAATATACAGCTCTGACGCACTGACACTGAGCGCACAGACAGACCAGACAGAGCAGCACAGAGCAGCCTGTGGAGTTTTAGACATGTACAGTAAATTATAGCAGCTTTAAGGTTAGTTTTTAGTTTGGGGAAGTCTGTTCTCACCATGTCGGACTCCAGACAGGAAACCAGCTGTCGGACACACGGCTCCAGACAGTTCTGGTTCCTCTTCACCTTCTGAAGCGACGTGTCCGTCAGAGTCTGAACACACAAACACACAAACACGTCAACAAACTTCTCTTCAGCATCTTTCTCAATGAAACAGCTCGACGGTGCGTTCAGGAGCGTCCCTCCTCCGTCTGTACCTTCTGGATCTTGGTCCTCATGGCGGAGGGGATGGTTGTCGGGGAGACGAACTGGAAGGTGGGAGCGGCGTTGTTGGGGTACTGAGCGGGAAACTTCACCACCAGGTGAACCTGATGGCTGCCGAAGTGAGCCGACACCACGCAGCTGCGGTTCACCGCGTCCATCTGCACGAAACAAAGACAGTTTACAACTTTTCTGATCTTGTCTCGATTTTTTCTATGCTGCTTTTCTATATTTTAATTACAGAGACCATGGGAAAACAGTTTATACATAAAATAAAAATGGAAAAACAACTAATTTAGTAAAAGGAAAACACAAAATATATTATTAGCAGGGACCGCAGCTGGTTTTATTTTGAGCTCTTCCTTCCCAGATTTGAGTTTGATGATGTTTTTATTGTTTCTGATCTCCTTCAGAGTCCTTAAGTCGTTTATTTCATGACTCTGTTGTGTGATGCGGTCTCTGTATCACTGCATCGTCCCTTTAGATTAATAAAGTCTCACCTCCACGTTGACGTTCCTGATCTGCAGGTTGACCAGAGAGAACTCCTGCTGCAGCGTCTGAGGGAGACCTGAACCCACCGCCGAGTCCTGCCGACCGTCCGGATCTGAGACGACAGGACAGAGACAGTGATGATGGTCTGAATGTAAAGCTATAACATCAGCAGAGTTATAATATAACAGACTGTACGACAGGAAGATGACTAATAATTCACTTCCTGACTGAAAACCAGCTGCAGCGTCAAAACGAAACGTCACGTTTTGTCTGATATTAAGATATTAAGACGGAAACAAACTGTGTGTTTCAATAACGATCTGATTTATCGTCGTTTAGTTTGAGAACGCTGGCGTGCAGCCGTGATTCATTTTGGGTGAGTCAGTTGGTCGGAGTGAGTTTCAGTGATTTAGTGGAGATGTAGAGCTGAATATCGTTGGTGTAGGAGCGGAAGTAGTAACCATGACGACGGGTAATGTCACCACGTGGGAGCATGTAGAGGATGAAGAGGAGAGGACCGAGGTCTGAACCCTGAGGGACGCCTTCATTTTTTCTTTAACAGTGAGACAAAATCAAACGAACTTCTCGATTCTGTTCTAGAAATAAGAAAACTTAATTACTCTTTAACGAACATCATTTCCCAGAAGCCCTAGAGGTTTACAGGCTAAACATCAGGGCTCAACAGAGGAAGCTGTGGTTCTTTTACTGGAAGCTGTGGTTATTTTACTGGAAGCTGTGGTTATTTTACTGGGAGCTGTGGTTCTTTACTGGGAGCTGCAGTTCTTTTACTGGAAGCTGCAGTTCTTTTACTGGAAGCTGTGGTTCTTTTACTGGGAGCTGTGGTTCTTTTACTGGGAGCTGTGGTTCTTTACTGGGAGCTGCAGTTCTTTTACTGGAAGCTGTGGTTCTTTTACTGGGAGCTGCGGTTCTTTTACTGGGAGCTGTGGTTCTTTTACTGGAAGCTGTGGTTATTTACTGGAAGCTGTGGTTCTTTTACTGGGAGATATGGTTCTTTTACTGGAAGCTGTGGTTCTTTTACTGGGAGCTGCAGTTCTTTTACTGGAAGCTGTGGTTCTTTTACTGGGAGCTGTGGTTCTTTTACTGGGAGCTGTGGTTCTTTACTGGGAGCTGCAGTTCTTTTACTGGAAGCTGTGGTTCTTTTACTGGGAGCTGCGGTTCTTTTACTGGGAGCTGTGGTTCTTTTACTGGAAGCTGTGGTTATTTACTGGAAGCTGTGGTTCTTTTACTGGGAGATGTGGTTCTTTTACTGGAAGCTGTGGTTCTTTTACTGGGAGCTGCAGTTCTTTTACTGGAAGCTGTGGTTCTTTTACTGGGAGCTGTGGTTCTTTTACTGGGAGCTGTGGTTCTTTACTGGGAGCTGCAGTTCTTTTACTGGAAGCTGTGGTTCTTTTACTGGGAGCTGCAGTTCTTTTACTGGAAGCTGTGGTTCTTTTACTGGGAGCTGCGGTTCTTTTACTGGGAGCTGCGGTTCTTTTACTGGGAGCTGCGGTTCTTTTACTGGAAGCTGTGGTTATTTACTGGAAGCTGTGGTTCTTTTACTGGGAGATGTGGTTCTTTTACTGGAAGCTGTGGTTCTTTTACTGGGAGCTGCAGTTCTTTTACTGGAAACTGTGGTTATTTACTGGAAGCTGTGGTTCTTTTACTGGAAGCTGTGGTTCTTTTACTGGAAGCTGTGGTTCTTTTACTGGAAACTGTGGTTCTTTTACTGGAAACTGTGGTTATTTACTGGGAGATGTGGTTCTTTTACTGGAAGCTGTGGTTCTTTTACTGGAAGCTGTGGTTATTTACTGGGAGATGTGGTTCTTTTACTGGAAGCTGTGGTTATTTACTGGAAGCTGTGGTTCTTTTACTGGAACCTGCGGTGCTTTTACTGGAAGCTGTGGTTATTTACTGGAAGCTGTGGTTCTTTTACTGGGAGATGTGGTTCTTTTACTGGAAGCTGTGGTTCTTTTACTGGGAGCTGCAGTTCTTTTACTGGAAACTGTGGTTATTTACTGGAAGCTGTGGTTCTTTTACTGGAAGCTGTGGTTCTTTTACTGGAAGCTGTGGTTCTTTTACTGGAAACTGTGGTTCTTTTACTGGAAACTGTGGTTATTTACTGGGAGATGTGGTTCTTTTACTGGAAGCTGTGGTTCTTTTACTGGAAGCTGTGGTTATTTACTGGGAGATGTGGTTCTTTTACTGGAAGCTGTGGTTATTTACTGGAAGCTGTGGTTCTTTTACTGGAACCTGCGGTGCTTTTACTGGAAGCTGTGGTTATTTACTGGAAGCTGTGGTTTTTGTGCTCCGGGAGTAAAGTTTAAATGTCTGACAGCAGCTGCTGCAGTGGAGCCGAGCTGTCTGAGAATATGTAAAATAATCTGCAGAGATGCTGCGTTTTGTCACAAAGACCGATGAAAGAAACGCTGAATGAGAGCTTGTTGAGTAACGGTGGCTCGTCAGGAAGTGACTTATTTAAACGTCTCACCCTGCAGGCTGTCGGCGGCGAGGCCGACGCCGTGCTGACTGTCGGGCTCCTGAGACGACAGAGACTTCTCAGCCTCCACAGTCAGAGACATCCCCTCCATCAGGTCCTCCACGCCGTCACTCACACACAGCTGCACAACAACAACAACAACAACAACAACAACAACAACAGTTAGACATCAGTTAACCAGAGCCGGGAGAACGCATCGATGAGAGAGGAAACACTTCTGACCTTCTGCAGCTGAGGATCGACCCTCCAGATCCTCAGAGTCTGGTCTCTGGACCAGGTGACCAGCTGGTAATCTTTAGAGCCTGCAGTCAACAACAACAACAACAACAACAAAACACAGTAAACAAAACATTTTATATAACCACAGATCTCCAAACTGAACTTCCTGTCAAACATATTAGAAAGAATTCACTGACACAAATCAGAAAAAAGCTGCAGCTCAAAGTTCACTTTTTAACAATCTCACCACGAGGTACCAGCTGTTCTGGAGCTTTCAGTCATACCTCATGATCTTCTTCAGCAGGTGAAGTTGTTACTGAATTGTAGGTGTTCAAATTTCCAATTTTTTTTTTGAGCATTTCAACTCATTTATGTCTTAAAAAGTGAACGGCGGCGTGTGATTGGTCACCTTCTTTCTGCGGCCTCCACTGGAACTCGAGCACCACGTCGTCGTGTCCGACGAAGGCGTGGACGGGACTGTTGAGGTCGAGCGTGCTCCACAGCAGCAGACTGTTCTCTCTCCTCAGCTGAGGAACCATCACTGTGACCAGACCGTTGGAGAACGGCTGCGGAGACACAAAGAGGAGGAAACAGATAAATACAGATGTGAATGCAGGACTTTTACCTTTTACCTGCTCGTACTCACCGTGTACCGCGCCTTCCACACCGGCACCTGACAGGACAGGATGTTCAGGTACTTCCTGGGCTGTCGGTAATCCCAAAACTACACAGAGAGACAACAACAAAGAGTCCAGATGAGCTGATGTGTTTCTTTAAATCTTTAACAACTGACGTGTCTTTTCTAGTTTTTAACGTCCTTCATCTACAGTCCTATGGCAGAGTCGCTGTATGTCACGCAGACACGCCTCAGAGTCCAAACTAAACCTGGAGGAGCAGCGTTCAGTTTTTATTCTCCACATATCTGAACAAACTTACAGAAAACTGCAGCTCAGGTCTTTAAAATCACAGCTGGAGACTGAAAAAAAACAAATTTAAGGCTTCTAGTTCATATCTCTCACTGCACTGTGGCTTTAATTCTCCTGTTTTCTGTTTTATTTTATTTTTTATTTTCTATTTAACTCTCTTTAATTGTATAATTAGTTAATATAAAACATTCTGAATTGTCTTGTTGTTGAAATGTGTTGCATTAATAATCTCTGCAGGCTTCAGAAAATGTAAATGTTGTAATTTTTTAATCTTTATGTTTTTAATCAAGCACAAATCTCCACATCTGGATGAACAGAGCATCTGTGTGCAGTGGTATCAGTGATCAGAGCCTCGGTGATGCCCAAACATGTATTGATTATCATTGATTGGATCAGCACTGATTGATCTGCTGATTGTAATTGTTCTGTATCAGCCAGCGAGGATCAATACGTTCAGTGATGTCAGAGTTAGACGCTGCGTTCGCTTCTAAACACAGTTATGAGGAGAAACTTTTTTCTCCGATTACTGACGCTGATCCTGAACGCATCGTCTTCACCGTGTGACGTTCAGGTTTCACGACGTTATGATGTTGAGATTAACGGAACTGTCTTCATGTTTTTTGTTTTTTTTCAGTGTAAATAAACAGTTTTAACGAGCCGACAGTGAAGCAGCAGCGTCGGCGGTGCGTTTGATGTACTCACCCTCACTGAGTTGTCCTGGCTCGACGTCGCCAGGATGAACTCGTTGTCCGGATGCCAGTCGAGGCCGTGGATCTTCGACAGGTGAGCCGCCACGTACTCCGCCGCCGTGTTCGGCTTCTGCTCACAGAGAGAGACACACAGAAAACACAAAACACCAAACACACAGTCAGGAAAACGACTGAGTGTCCAAGAAATCCATAAAAGTGATTGAAGACGAGTCTCACTCTTTTATCCCAGATGCGAACGTCTCCATCGTGACTGGACGCCAGCAGATACTGGTTCTTCCTGTTCCACTTCACCTGAGACGCTCCGGCTGACGGCAGGCGGAAAACAAACAGGTTTCATCACTTTAACTATAAATCGTGTTTAACTAACAATCCTGATGACTGTTGATCATAAATACGACTGTTTTTTAGGATTTGTCTCCTTTAATTCAAGCAGCGAAAGCTTCAGTTTGTTTCTGTTAATAACAGTTAATTTAGTTTTTATTTATTTTATTTAGTTGTTGTCATCGAGAGCTTGGTGATGCATTCAAGGACACAATCATGGTTTGTTTTGAGTAATTTATATAACAGGTATTTACAGTCTGGTCCTTTAAATACTCACCGACAGCAGAGAGCGCCACCGTTGGTTTACGAGTGTCTCTGTGGAGACAAACAGAAAACACGTCGCTGTTTGACCAAAACTCAGGTTTGTATGAAAACTGCAACGATTAACAGATTATTTCTCGACTATTAAAGCTGCAGTAGTGACGTCTGTCTCCCCCTGCTGGCAGAGAGAGGAACTACAAAAACACTATATAACCCCGATAACATTTGTAAAGTCTAGAAGAGCTGCAGGATTAAATTATTTTATCTCCGTTCCAGTTAGCAGAGGGCGAACTGGAAGTTTGTCAGCCAGCGGTCGTCTCTACTGAGCACGCTCAGTATGATTCATCAGTTTACTGTGAAATAGAGACCGACTATAATGTCTCATCTGGCTTTAATGACGTTTATTTAAATTCTCTGCAGGTTTAAATGATAATTAACTATTTTGATAATCAGATTATTGTTTAGAGTAATTTTTTAATAAAAAAAAGTAAAACTTCTCTTTTCAGCTTCTTAAATGTGAATATTTTCTGGTTCGTTTCGTGTCTCTGACAGTAAACTGAAGATTTTTGATGACATCGTCTTTGGGAAACATTGATCCACAGTTTGATGTTTAATGACCCAAACAAGTGATCGATTAATCAATAAAATGATTGACAGATTAATGGATAATAAAGTTAATCACTAGTTGCAGCTTTTAGTCTGATGTCATCGTGCTGATGTCATCGTGCTGATGTCATCACACGTATCAATCACTGCAGGATCAATAACTCCTGACCTGGTGTCCCAGATGTAGATGTAGGTGTCCACTGAGCTGGTGACCAGGAACTCGGGTTCGAACCAGGACCAGTCCAGATCGCTGCGGACAGGAAACATCACAGTGAGTCCAGACGCACCGCAGACGGGTGCGTTTGATTTAACTCTGCTGTTACCTGATGACCCGGGTGCGTTTGATTTAACTCTGCTGTTACCTGATGACCCGGGTGCGTTTGATTTAACTCTGCTGTTACCTGATGACCCGGGTGCGTTTGATTTAACTCTGCTGTTACCTGATGACCCGGGTGCGTTTGGTTTAACTCTGCTGTTACCTGATGACCCGGGTGCGTTTGATTTAACTCTGCTGTTACCTGATGACCCGGGTGCGTTTGATTTAACTCTGCTGTTACCTGATGACCCGGGTGCGTTTGATTTAACTCTGCTGTTACCTGATGACCCGGGTGCGTTTGATTTAACTCTGCTGTTACCTGATGACCCGGGTGCGTTTGATTTAACTCTGCTGTTACCTGATGACCCGGGTGCGTTTGGTTTAACTCTGCTGTTACCTGATGACCCGGGTGCGTTTGGTTTAACTCTGCTGTTACCTGATGACCCGGGTGCGTTTGGTTTAACTCTGCTGTTACCTGATGACCCGGGTGCGTTTGGTTTAACTCTGCTGTTACCTGATGACCCGGGTGTGTCCCTGCAGGGAGGTGTGAACCTCTCCGCAGCCTTCCCTCCACGAGTACAGATCCACACGCTGGTTGCTCTGGAAACGACACACACACACACACATCAATACACACACTGGTTACTATGGAAACAACACACATGTGCAGATCCACACGTTTCATGGTTGTTAATGTCAGGACTCACCGAGGCGGCGAAGACGTGCGACTCTGACTTGTGCGGATTCCACTGAACCGTCCCGACGTCCCATTTACTCTGCCGGCCGATTTTACGCGGCGGTTCAGACGGCGCCTCCAGGTTCACCATGTAGAGGAAACGCCGCCTGGAGACGAGAAAAAAAAACAGGAAACACATGAAGCGTGACTGAGAGGCTGAAACGGCGCCGGCGGCTCCGAGACGCCGAACATGAACTCGGAAACATGTTGCTCTACTTCCTGTTTGTTTTCTTTCATCTGCTGAAGGACGAAAGGGGCGGGGCTTCGAGCAGGATTTATGACATCACAACTAGTTTGGAGCCAATCATGGTTCACCCATATTATTATTATTATTATTATTATTATTATTATTATTATTATTATTGTTTCACTGGATACGTGTGAACTTTGACCTGCTGGCGGCGCGACAGGAAGTCTGAACTTACCCGGAGAGCACGGCGTGTGAACCCAGACAGTCCACGGACATGGCGGTCGCCTGAAAACACAGAAGAAGAAGAAGAAGAAGAAGAAGAAGAAGAAGAAGAAGAAGGTCACAGCTGATCTGAAAGCTCTTTTCTAAACAAACATTAATTATTATTTACTGTTTGTAGCTTCAATAAATCATCAAACTAGTTTTGTTAACATAATAAAACTGCTCCACATTAAACGCTATTTATTATCATTTTGTGTTATTTTTAAATAGAACTCAGTAGAATCACACAGAGGAGTTTTATTGATTCTGTCACAGATTATATTTCTTTATAATCGATCAGGTCTGATTTATTGATATTTATTTTTACTCAAATGATTGTTAGATAATCAATATTCAAGTTCAAGTTTATTGGTGATTGGTCTACACATGAAGTCACATAATAGTTGAATCAGTTATCAGATGATTATTTCTTTGATTAATCTATAACTTAATCAATCAGATCAAAGTTCTTCCTTTAAATTTATAGATTTATTATAAAAAACAGAGAAAAGCAGAAACAGAAACCAGAAAAGTTTGTTGATGTTTGTGCTTGAAAAATAACTTTTAATTATTTATAACATATAAACATTTTCTGCCAATCGATTAATGAACTAATAACAAACTAGATGAAGCAGATGGTGATTGATTAACTGCTGTTTCTGATTAATAAACGATTAATAGAACAAATTTGTTGTTGATTTATTTTCTGTTGATTGATTGATCAGCTTCTCGTTTCAGCGCCAAATATTTGACATAAATGTTTTGGATTAACAACTGTTATCTACTGATTACCTTTCCAGTGATCAATGATTTACTATATAATCGTTTCTTCTACTTTATTTTCGGGACAAAGCTGAAGAACAGTTTGAACTTCATAAATATCTTCAACCTTTGTTTCTATTTATTCAGCTGATCGTTACAAACTGAACTTTAAACTGTTTCTGAGCTTCAGTTTCATGTTTACAGTGTTTGTTTGTGTTGTTTGTTTGTTTGTTTTTCACCTGAGCATCCCGAAACTCCACCACCACATTCTCGCTGCTCCAGCGAGCCGCCATCTTTCCTTCTTCTGCTTCTACCGTCAACAAACCTCACGTGACGTTGATGACGCTGATGACGCGTCACGCCGCGTTCAGAGTCCGCGGGAAAAACGAGAAACCACAACAAGGAGATTCCTGTAAAATAAATAAATAAATAACTAAAATATATATTTTGATGAGACTATGAAGACACATTTAACAAAGATAAAATATTTATTATCATGATAACAAATAAATTAATTCGTTTTAAGTGCCTGTCATGTGAAAAAAAAAAAAAAATCTGAACGTATTTATATTCCATAATTCAAAGGGCGGGTTTGACTTTTGTTTTGTTATATTTTACTCTTGTGCTTGGAGTTAAAAATGTTCTTATCGAGTCAAATGTTCTTTTCTATAATGTTTTTCAATCAATAAAATAGTTTATAATAATAAATATAGCACAATTCATACAGTAGAGGTAATTCAAAATATGAATAACAGCACAGATCTATGTAAGACTTGATTAAATGATTAAATTTAAAGATATAATAAAAAAAGGCAAAAAATTTGAAAAAAACTGATGTGTTAATTAACTAAATATATCTGACAGTTTAGGGGTGAAGATGGAAAAAAGAGAAAAAGGAAAAAACAAAAACGATGGAGTTTAGGAAATGTTTACAGACATTTTTTTGGTACAATTTTCTGAAATTTAATAGATAAACCGATTAATCAGTAAAATAATCAGCAGGTAATCGATAAGGAAAGTGATTGTTAGTTGCAGCTCTAATTCTTCTTCTTTTTTTAAGTTAGAAGTTCTTGCAGTTCTCAAATTTCCGACACGAATGAGACGTTCATGTCTTCTCTCTGCCATGAGGCTGCTTCCTCTTCTCTGATTGGCCGTTCCCGTTTTCTCGTCGTCATCGATCCAAGATGGCGCCCAGCCTGGTGGAGCATGTTGTCGCAGATGCTGGAGCGTTTTTAAAGAAAGCTCCTCTTCAGGTGAGATTTTAACTTCTGTTTGGACTTTAATTTATGATTCTATGGAGGTTAAAAGGCGTCAATGAGCGCGAGGAGGCCGCGAGAGTCTCCAGAGAGACGGAAGCCCAAAACTGCCAAACACCTACATGACTGTTTAATTAACAGTTATAGATTAATATTAAATATATCTGTTTTAAAACTAGTCTGGAGACAAAATGATCACAGACAGAATTACTGACTGAAACCAGAAGTATTAAAATACTTTATTGAAGTAAAAGTGCTAAAATCAACTAAAAATACTCCATTACAAGTAAAAGTCCATCAGTATTCTGAGCTTGATGTAGTTAAAGTGTTGCAGTAAAAGTAGTGGTTTGGTCCCTCTGACTGATATATTATTATATATGACATCATTAGATTATTAATACTGAAGCATCAGTGTTAGAGCAGCATGTTACTGTTGTAGCTGCTGGAGGTGGAGCTAGTTTACACTACTTTATATACAGTTAGCTAGTTTAGTCCACTGGTTCCCAACCTAGGGGTCAGGGCCCTCCAAAGGGTCAGCAGATAAATCTGAGGGGTCGTGAGATGATTAATGGGAGAGGAAAGAAGGAAAAACAAAGTTCTGATACACAAATCTGTTTTCAGTTTTTGGACTTTTTGCTGAAATGTGACGTTTCTGAAGGTCTTATCAGTCTGCAGCAGCTGCTCCTCTGAATCCTGCAGGTTGTTGTTATTCAAGATCAACCTGCTGAGATCTACCTTCTACTCACTGTTACTGTTTATGACTGTTTCATCTTCAACAATGTGTTGTATTTTAAAAGCTTGTTATATTATCCATTGTGTCAAATCTTCATCTGAAAAGTAACTAAAGCTGTCAAATAAATGTAGTGGAGTAGAAAGTACAATATTTCCCTCTGAAATGTAGAAAGTAGCATCACATGGAAATAAAAAAGTAAAAGAAACAAGACTATGAATAAAAGTGCAGATAAACAGGTTTAGATTGGTTTTAAATGCATCACATGGAAAAACTCAAGTAAAGAACCTGAAAACTGGACTGAAGCACCTGAGAGTAAATGTGTGTTTGTGTTGCAGGACATCGGCACGAACATCTACACTCTGAAAGATGTGGTGGACGAGATCAGAGACAAACCCACCAGGAGGAGTCTGGCCTTCCTGCCGTACCAGCTGAACTTCAAAGAACCACAACCTGAACACATCAGGCTGGGTAAACTAACCTAAACTAAACCCTGAACGCACCATTTGTAAGTAACACACCTGCATCTCGTCTCTGACTTCTTTGTGCTTTTTCTGCTCAGTGACGGAGTTCTCCAAGAAGACGGGAGACTACCCGAGTCTGTCGGCCACCGACATCAAAGTCCTCGCTCTGACCTACCAGCTGCACCTGGAGCACGTCGGCTCCCAACACCTGAAGAAAGAGCCGGAGGTCAAGGTACCTGCGGACCTCGAACGCAACACGGACTGCAGTTTCCCTGCTAACAGTGTTTCTGCTGCCTTTGACTTCAGACCTGATTCAGATGTTTGAAACGTTTGAATATTTTGTGTTTCAGGTGAATGTTCAGAGCACGCGGCGACACCCGGAGACTCCCGTTAACGTGGCGGGATTCCACTTCCCCTCTAAGGTAAAACACGAGCTTATTTCATCAGATGTCTGTCGTTGTTTTAATAAAGTTTTAATGAAGTTTTAAGTTTCTTCGTCTCCGTCCGTTTCAGAAAGCCGCGGATGTTCTGAGCGGCCGACAGTCGCAAGCGGAGACGTCGGACTCGGCCGACGGCGAAGAGTTCAACAGCTTCCAGTTCTGGAGAGCGCCGCTGCCGTCCATCGACGACGAGCTGCTGGGTTTACTGGTGAGTTCAAAGACCGACGACCAGCATGTTTCCACAGACAAACAATAAAAACAAATAAAACGTTATTTCTGAATGATCTTCTGAATTTCTGCTTGTACGACACGTTTTTTAAAAAGCTCCGTCCTTCTGATGATGAAATTAATTTTCTCTTCTTCTCTTCTTGCCGACATAAAAGATGCGTTACTGATCAAATAATCAATCAGATCGTTTGATGTTGATGTTTGTCGCTTTACTTTATTGATGATAATTTGTATTTTGTGATGTTTGGAGACGTCAGGGCTGCAGTCAACCGAAGAAAATCTCAGTCGACTGAAATCGTACAAAATCTTCAACTAATCGATTAGTCGGGGGTGGACCGATAGTTTCCAAGGTAACGAGGCAGAAGTAGGGTAGCAAATTGTGTTTCTCTGTTTAGCGTCTTCAGGTTAGGCTAACCCATCGTTGCTAACTTCGGAGCTAACCTTCACTTTTCCAGCACTTGGAGAAACAACAGACGTGACTTTTCATCATTTAACTGACACACTGTAGTCTGTGCTGTACATTTACTGCCAGACTGACAGCTTACCGCTAACCTTTTCCTCTGCTCCGCTCGTATCCACCGTCACTTTCTCTGCGTCCAACTCGCTACGCAAGAGGTTCACTCGCGTCCTGAACAGCCACACAGACGCTAAATATTTCTGAATGATGGATATTTGTTGTTAATTCTGGCATTAAAACATATATTTTGTCCTGGCGGGTTCTGGTTGATATAATTGTAGGAGAAACACTGATTCAGTAAACGTTCAGTACGTTTAGTAAACGCTCAGTAACCGTTGAGAACAGTTAGACCCAGAAGTCTCCGTTAGTTTGGAAGAGTCCAAAGTGGTGAAAACAGCGGGGGTGTTTGTTCCAACCCAAACTTTATTGATTTCCACTTTCTTCTGATTGATTAATTCTGATTGCTTCACAGCGTTTATCTTCTAGAGCACCAATAAACACGCCCACACCCCCCCCACCCACACCGCTGCTCACCTCCTTATCAAAGTAACACAGAGATTATTCGACCAATGAGAATTTAGAGCATATCGACCAACCAATCGACCGGCAGACTGCAGCCCTAGAAAGCATTAAGGTATTGATTAACACACGTGATCAGCTGATAAATATTGACGTGTTTGTTTGATAAAATCTGAGAAATATATGTTTTTATGGAGCTTATTTTTCATTATTGATTAAACTATTGATTGTTTGAGGGATTAAAATAGTAAAAATGCGTCGAACCAGCAGCTAAAACCTAAAAATATTCAGTTTACTGAGTTATAAATAAAAGCAGCAAATCATCAGTTTGTTGTTTGTTGTTATTGGACGACTTCAGACTGTCAGTGTAGTTAAAGGACCAGTTCCCAGTGTTCCCAGTGTGTCTTATCGTTGCTGCCTGTTCAGGATCAAGTCAAGGTTTCGAATTCGAACGACAAACAGAAACAGACGAGCGCGCCGGCGTCTTCTGTGGCGGCGGCCGACGGCGAAGAGTTTAACAGCTTCCAGTTCTGGAGAGAGCCGCTGCCGCCCGTCGACGACCTGCTGCTGGGTTTACTGGTAAATGAAACAATAACCCTTTGTGTTGGAAAGAGAGTCGACATTTCACTCCGACATCAGCACCAGACTCAGCATGGACAGTTTAAAACCATCGAAACCTGCCGCCTACATTACCCACAATGCACCTGGAGATGGTAGCGTGTGATGCTAGTAGCTGCTAACCTCACTGCTAACCTAACTCTGCATCTCCACTTTTATTTACTTTTCTAACTTCGTCGTCTTCAGCCCCGACCCACGCTGTGACATCATCAGTGACATCATCAGTGACATCACATAAGACACTTGAAATTCTAAAACATGTTTTTGAGTCTTTTAAATCAAAATTTCGCTCTTTTTTCGTCCTTTTAAAACTTTTTGAGTCTTTTTGATTTTAAATTTGTCCTCATGTTTAATTTCACGTCACATTACAGAAGATGAAGATGAAATTTAGTGTAAATTTTTTACCAGAATATTAACAAAAGAAATTTAGAATTAATTTCCTTTTCCATCAAACTACTGGAGACAGCGTCATTAAACATTTTACTCAAATGTTCAGAATCTATTCATGAACATTTTCTCATCATGTTGACAGAAAGTCATTTGTGTGATTTATAATAAAACAAACAAAACATATTTACTATTGTAATTTAGTAGAATATAAATATATATATATAATGCAGACAAACTTTACTTCAGGAAATCTGATGTTTTTGTCAGTTTCATGTGTTGATGTGAGGAAGGTTACAGTCTCCTCCTCATCATCATCATCATCATCATCATCATCATCATCATCATCATCATCACTCCACACAGATCTTCAGCTCTTCAGTCACATGATTCATGACGTCATTGTTTATTCATTTTTTGAGAATTTCCATCGCTTCCACTCAGATTTATTTCACATGTGAAGTGAAAATATGATGGAAACACGTTTATTAAATCTGTCGTTTGGTTTCAGATCAGCTGTTTCCTCATGTTGTCTCATGTTTTACATCATCAGAAACAGTCCTGCAGATTCACAACAATTTTACATTTAATTCAACAAATCTGAACATTTTTCCAGATTAATGAACTCAAATACTGAGAGTTTAATCATTTATATTATAGGACATAATGTTCATACATGCACTCAGTGTCTGATTGTTGTTTATACTCTTCTTTTTATTTGTTGCTCTTTTTGCTTTTTGCTGTTTTAATGACTTAATTTTCCTTGTTGAGATTTTTATTCTTCATGAGTCACATGATTCATGACGTCATCGTTTTTATTGGTGTCACAACTTTTCCACTCAAGCCGACCGTTTTGCGTTTTTTCTGCTACGTTTCAACTCTTATTTATTTATTTTATTCACAAACAAAATGTGAATTAAAAACATCATGTGACTTCAGAAGCCATCACATGGACACAGACATCGGTGTGTTTGCTGCATGTGGACGCAGCTCGTTGCTGCTGTTTTGTTTTAATTAATTAACACTAATTGATTTTAATCAGCTGCATGATGCTGGATTTTACTGTGAAGAGTTTTATAAAAGACAAACGCTGTAACTCTGCTCTCTGATTGGCTGACAGCGTCGTCGTTGTTGTTGATTGATTGTTCTGACGACGTTTGCAGAACGACGTCTCTGTTTCCGACTCGTCGCCGCAGACGACGGAGGAAGGGGCGGGGCACAGGAAGTCAGAGGACCAATCAGACAAAGAGAACGAGCCTGAGGAGGAGGAGCAGGAGGAGGAAGAGGAAGAGGAAGATGATCAAGAGGAGGAGGATGATGATGATGATGATGGAGGCGGTTGGATCACACCCAGTAACATCAAACAGGTGAAGATGGACACAGCTGATTGGACGGCGCCAGCTGATGTCAGAGTGGGATGTTTGACCACCGACTTTGCCATGCAGGTAAACAAACACCTGATTTGGCTGTTTGCTGTTTTTATTGTGTTGTTGTTGTTTTCTTTATATGAGACAATAAATGCATCATGTTACATTTTAAATGTTTTAAATGAGAGTCGGTGTATAAAAATCCTATTTAACACATTTAGCTGAGGTTTGAGTGACTGATGGAGAAGCTGTTGTTGTTGTTGTTGTTTATTGTCTTGTATCAAAGTGTTTGTTGTGTTTGCAGAACGTTCTCATTCAGATCGGACTTCATGTTCTGTCCGTTAACGGGATGCTGATCAAACAGGCGAGGAACTACATCCTGCGATGTCACGCCTGCTTCAAGTGAGTTTACGTCTCAATAAAACCAATGCCGCTGTAAAAAAAACACAACAACAAACGTTTCCTCTGAATGTTTGTTTGTTTGTTTTGTTTACTTCCAGGACGACGAGCAACATGAACAAAGTTTTCTGTCCTCACTGCGGCAACAAGACGCTGAAGAAGGTGGCGGTGACGGTCAGCGAAGACGGCAGCGTGCAGATGCATTTCTCTAAAAACCCCAAAGTGCTGAATCCCAGAGGACTGAGGGTAACACACACACACACACACACACACACACACACACGTTGTCATAGGTCACTTCTGGGGACATTGCATAGACTTAATAGCAGCTGTGTTTCTCTGGCCTCAGCTCTGAAGTCCAACCCCTCCCATCTGAGAGAGCTGGATCTGATTAATAGTTTTCGGTTGGCAGCAGAGAATTCACCACTTATTGTTGAGTTGTGTTCTTACATTAATGTTCAAACCCAGAGAAATCTGTCATTTTAATCAAAGTAACGGACCGTTTCATTTGGTGGCCTGTCAATGGCGTCATACCTCCTCTACCAAAGAGTATAGTGCACAAGATGCATGCGTCGGCGCCGTGTTTGTCCGCTACAATGGCGTCTAGCAAAGAGTAACTTACACACATACAAGATAATACATGGGCTTTGTTGTGCTTGTTCCACACAAAGTGTTAGAAATGGACTTTTATTCAGTTTGAAGCCACATTTTCATGATAAATTTAGCTGGTTTTTAACTTGATCTTTTAGCCGCAAGAAGGATTTTAGTCATTGGACGTCTGGATCTTAAGTTATCAGAGAAATAAACTGGGCAAACGTTAGCAGCAGCTCGGCTAACAGCCCTTCCAGGAAGTCCACTGCTCGCCCAACATGGTGGAGAAACACCCCAGATAGCATACGGAAGTGGGCCACTTCAGGCAGTGATACGGCACTGCGGGTCTTCTTCTGGCCCGGACAAAACAGATGTGGCCCAAATATTCCAAAACATCTGGCCCAGTTAACAATAGTTAATGTGGGTGTAAACCAAAAGTGGCCCAAATATGGTGCAGCAAATGTGGCCCGGTTATCTTAAATATACCTGGGCCACATATGGGCCACAACAGTTTTACTACCTGGGACTGATTTTTTTTAGCTGAAACTGCTTTATTCAGCGTTTTTACCTGTAATCAGCGGGTCTGTTTGTTCTGGAGAGGAGGTTTAGTCTTTACTGTAACAACGCTTTCTCCGTGTGTGTTTCAGCACGCGTTGCCGCTCCCTCAGGGCGGGAAACACAGCAACAACCCTCAGCTGGTGGAGGACCAGCTCTTCCCTCAGCAGAGACTCTCCCGCAAAGCTCGCCAGAAGACCGACGTCTTCAACCCGGACTACGTGGCCGGAGCCTCGCCGTTCAGCGAGAACGACATCTACAGCCGCTCCGCCAACCTCCACATCCGAGACGGCCAGAGCGGCGGCGGCCGGCGGCGAGCGAACCCCAACGCCAGCTGCAAGAATTCCGTCAAGAGGAGGGGAAGATGAGACGAGGACGGTGGCGGCGAATCATCTGATCAGAGATTAAAGAACCAAACTGCTGGTTTTAATAAATCCGTCACGACTTTAAACTGCTGCTGAGCTTTTTCTGAAACGTCCACCAGTAAAGAGATTTAAAAACCAGTGAAACCAGTTTAAACCAGTTTATCATCCAGCAGACTCAGGATTCAGTCGGCTGAAGGTGTTTTTGTTTTGTTCTGTTAAACAACTCTTCTGCTTTTTTTTTTTTCTGTTTCTGGGATTTAACGACCTTTAACCTGCATCTTCCTGTAATCTGAACCTTTCAAAACAAAAGTAGCAGAACCAAACAGGAAACGATCAGCTGTGTGTCACTGAAAAGATGCACTGAAATAATTCCTGCTGCGTTTGTGTTTGACATAACGACAGCCACAGAAATGAAAAAAAAAAAAAAAATATTTGAAATAAAAGAATTTCCTGCTGCAGAAAAACAACTTTAAAAGATAATTAGTTAATTAAAAGCTGGAAGTTTGTTTTTTGCGTTTTAATAATTAAGGATGGGGATGAGGAGGAGGTTTAGCTGTGATGAAGCTTCTCTGATCAATAAACTGATGGATGATGATGAAAACGATCAGCAGGAACTTTATGACGTGTTAAACAGCAGTTTGGTTCTTTAAATATAAAAACCAGCATTTCCCTTCTACAGTTTTCTAATAAAAGTCACAATATATGTAAAATAAACTCATCTGCATGTGTGACTCATTAATATAATGAATCTTTATTAATTACCCAAATAAACTGGAAAAATTGACAAATCAATCTGTTCAGAATCATTTTAATTATTGAATCATTTTAATTAAATATGTCATTAAACTGTATAAACAAACATCTCAACATTATTATTATTATTTATTCTTCTCAGAAAAACCCTTTAATCCAGATCCTGGAAAATCCAACATGTGAAGTGGATTTTATGGATCAAGGCTAACAGTTTCCCTCCGCTCCCAGTCTTTATGCTAAGCTAGGCTAATTCAATTCAATTCAATTCAATTCAATTTTATTTATATAGCGCCAAATCACAACACAAAGTCATCTCAGGGCACTTTTACATGGAGCAGGTCTAGACCACGCTCTTTAATTTACAGAAAGAGAAACCCAACAGTTCCCCCCTAACAGTTTCCCTCCGCTCCCAGTCTTTGTGCTAAGCTAGGCTAACAGTTTCCCTCTGCTCCCAGTCTTTATGCTAAGCTAGGCTAAACCCAGGGATGACACTGATGCTGTAAATCTGTTGTTGGGACTCAGACGTCCGGCTGGACTCCATGAAGGCACTTCAACATGCGGACTCCTCGGTGACGTTTGTAGTGTTAAAAAGTTTAGAGCTGCAACGATCAATCGATTCATCACCGACTATTCTGTTTAGAGTCGTTTTATAAGAACTGAACATCTTTGTGGACGTTAAATAAGACGTGTGAAGGATTTTGGGAAACATTGATCGACATTTTATGGACGAAACAATCAATTAATCAGGAAGATAACTGACAGAAATCACTGAGTTTAATCAGAGCAGCTGATTTTTCAGTGTGATGTTGATGGAAACTCCAGAAAACTACAAAAAAAACTAGATTTTTTTTGAATAACCGGTTTTATTTTATTGTTGTTGCTTTAACTGACGTCACAGTTTGAGTTCATCGTTTCCTCGTCAGTCGTTTCCGTTAAAGCTTCAACTTTTAGAGTTTTTAATTCATCTTTTAAACCATAAAAACAAACAGATATAAACTCGTCCGTCACCGTCGGCTCAGTCCAAACCGTCCCAACGTCCCTAAAAACCCTCCGAGACGTCCAGCTACTCCAGAGAGAACTCCTCGCCGTCCTCCGCCGTCCCGTCGTCTCGCTCCTCGGGCGCCGGCGGCTCCGTGGGTTCAGGTCTCGGCGGCGGTTCAGAGTCTGTGGCGCCGCTCTGGTTCCGGTCCGTCGTCGTCGTCGGTCGTTTGGGCTGCGAGTCGAACGTCAGGCTGCTCAGCTCCGCGTCGATGTCGATGACCTCGGCGGCGGGCGGCGGCAGCGACGGCGGCGTCTCTCTCTGCGGGAGGATGAAGCTCAGCGGCTCGAGGACGGCGGCGGCGTCGATGCAGCCCAGACCGCCGTACCTGTGCAGGTGAGTCACGGGAACGCCTGCAGACAAAGAAAAGGGTTAAAACCCGGAGAGGAACGCCAGAGAGACGTAACGAGCGGCCGCCATGTTGAGCCGCTCTGCTATTTGTCCGGCACGCAGCGGCTCGTCTCTCCGAGCGGATCCTACCAGTAAGAATAGAGCAGCCAGACTGGTTTTGTTGGGTTTATCCTGCTGGGATCTGTGGGATTAGGAAGCAAAGTTGTGTTTCTTTTGTTTCGGCTCCACCAGCGGCCCGTTCGCTTTTGTTCGCTTCTGTTATTTAATCTCTCCGAAGCTCGATGAACGTTTGGAGTTGTTAAGTTTGTGACCTTTTATGACGAACAGCAGAGTCAGAGTGAAGCTGCTGGTTTGAATCATCAGAACAAAAACAAACTACTGAGTTAGAAAATAAACATCTGGTTTGTCTGTTAAGAAACAACCAATCACAGAGCTTCAACAAGAGAAGCAGCATTTAATCCAGTCTGGCTCTCTGCTGGTGTCTCTGACTTCATGGTACATAAAAATGAATAAATAGAGGATCAGATTTCTGCTCCTGGAGAGAAACGTTGCATATGTGTGTCCCTGATTTGTAGCTCTGTAGTCTGCTGGTTGATTCTGCTCTTCTCATTGGTCGAATAATCTCTGTGTTACTTTGATAAGGAGGTGAGCAGCGGTGTGGGTGGGGGGGGTGTGGGCGTGTTTATTGGTGCTCTAGAAGATAAACGCTGTGAAGCAATCAGAATTAATCAATCAGAAGAAAGTGGAAATCAATAATGTTTGGGTTGGAAGTCAACTTCTGCCTAGAGCTGCAGTCTGCTGGTCAATACGCTCTCGTCAGACTAAATTGTGATTGGTTAATAATCTCCGTGTTACTTTCATAAGAAGAAAAGTGCTACATCAGCAGCTTTCCAGGATTAATCCATTTTTTCCTGCAGTGGAGGGACAGACTAACAAATACCCCCGCTGTTTTCACCTCTTTGGACTCTTCCAAACTAACGGAGACTTCTGGGTCTAACTGTTCTCAACGGTTACTGAACGTTTACTGAATCAGTGTTTCTCCTACAATTATATCAACGAGAACCCGCCAGGACAAAAAATATGTTTTAATGCCAGAATTAACAACAAATATCCATCATTCAGAGATATTTAGCGTTTGGGAGTCTGTGTCGTTGCCTGGGAAACGAGCGTAACTCTGTTTTCGTAGCGAGTTGGACGCAGAGAAAGTGACGGTGGATCCTTCACAGTGAACACAGATTAAACTCTCTGATGACAAACAGGAAGTGGCGGTGACTCCTCACCCAGCGTGAGAGCGAGCTGCGCCGGAGGAAACAGGACCGTCAGGCAGCGGTTGAGGAACGGCAGCAGGTCGTCGGCGTACGCGCAGCAGAACTGGACGAACAGCTCCTTCTCCCGGCCGCTGAACGCCGACTCCTCCGCCCGGTGGAACACCACCACCTGCCGGGTCACCTGACAGGAAGTGAACGGACAACAATGAGGACACACACACATCAACAAACACACACTCTGATACACACGCTGTTGTCTGCTGCACCATTTATGTTAAAAACTGTCTGATAAATAAATAAATTTGCTGATTATTTAATGTTTGTTTTTGTCTCAGTGGTTGTTTGTTTATGTTTGTGGATCACATGACTTTTGTTTCTGTTTATATAAACGTATAATGAGGTGAAATTTACTCCCATAATCCTCTAAATCTCACCTGCACAGCTGTTTATTCTCCTTAGCTGTGTTATTTTAAGTTGTTTTGTTTTTACTGTTCAAATAAATAAACTTAAAAATAAATAAATAAATATTATTATTCATATCCAAACAGTGCGTTAATGTTTATAACATAATATCAACAATGAATCTGTCTGTGATAAGACTGATATTGTTTTATGTACGACTGTCGAGATAAATATTAAATATCTTCCATCATCAAACAGACTCAGACAGAAGTTATATTATATATATAATTATATATATTATATATTATGTCTCTCTAATGTCCAGTTAATCTTCCGGCTGCTGGAAAACCTGATTTAATAGTTTAGTTTTTCTCCTCTCGGCTCCTGAACGTCTGTTTTCTCAGATCTTCACACTGACTTCCTGTCAAAGAACTGACTTCAAAATAAAATACTGCTGTTGGTTTCTGATCTGCTGCAAGATTATATGAAGCATCCAGACCTCTCAGCTGAGTAAAAACTGAACCTGGAGAAGCAGAGTTCAGTTTTTATGCTTCACATATCTGCAACAATCTCAGAAAACGAAGACTTTTGTTTGCTTTTATTAATATTTTACACTTTTATTCTCATGTTTTATCTGTTTTATTCCCTTTTTAGCTTCTTTTTAAATTGTTTTCTTTTTCCTTGTGTTGCTTTTTTATTCTGTTTTAAAGTCTTTTATGCTCGATGTGAAGCACTTTGAAGCCTCGTTGTTGAAATGTTCTTCACTAATAAACCTGCCTGACTGGAACTCTAACAGTGTTCGGTTGAGTCGACAATAACGTGTCGCCACAGTAACCGAACAGCGTCCAGACATCACACCGTCGCCGCTCACCTTCTTGAGCGCGTCCTCGAGGCATCCGGCGACGTCCTGCGCCAGCCCGACGGGGCAGCAGAGCCGCAGGTCGTTGAAGGCGGCGAGGACGTTGTTGAGGAAGCAGGCGAGCGGCTGGAAGTCCAGCAGGGACATGGGCGGCTGCAGCGTGCCCGGCTGGGCGCTGGGCGCGGCGGGCGGGATGGTCCCTCCCAGCACCGAGGGCAGCGAGATCAGCGTGTACAGGTTCATGTCCTCCTGGAACTTCTCCACCGCCTCCTGCACGGCTCTGCGGAACGTCTCCGCCGCCACCGTCTGGAACATGGGCGCCAGCTGCCCGCGGAAGTCCGCCCCCACCCGGCTGAAGGACAGGCCGAAGTACATGCACTGACCCAGCAGGGAGTCCAGGCGGCCCCCCACGCCCCGCTGCAGGTCCCTCTCCAGCGTCTCCAGGAACTCCGCCACCTTCTGCACCACCCAGCCGTGGAAGATGGCGCTCTCGTTCACCTGCCCGCCGGCGGGCGGCACCAGCGGGTCCTCGTCGGAGAAGATGGCGCGGTACTGCGTGATGATGTCGAAGAGGTGGACCCTGCAGGCCTCGATGGTCTTGGTGATGTGGAAGTACGGGTCGTCGTCGGGCACGGCGGCGAGGATGGAGTGCAGCCAGGTGCCGCGGGCCTGCAGGAACTTGACGCGGAGCTCCGCCTCCGTGAACACGTCCATCCGCCGCAGGTAGCCGATGACGCGCAGGCAGACGGGGAGCTGCGAGTTGCTGCGCAGCTGCTGCAACAGCTGGTTGAGCATCAGCTGGGTCGACTGACGCACCTCACGGACGATCCCCTGAAGGAACGAGACGTTAGGGATTCAGCGTCTAACAGGAAGTGTCTGCAGGCTTGTATCCTAGCAACGGACTCACCTGGATGACCGGCAGCGAGGAGTGCTTCTTCTCCAGCCTCTTGACGTAAGCCGCCAGCTCCAGAGCCTCCTCGTAGTAGCCGTTGCGGACGCAGGTGTCCATGAGCTGCGGGATCTCCAGGATCTCCAGGATCTCTGTGTGGCGGTTCAGCGTCAGGCTGTTCATGCGGCGACTCGCTCCGATCTCCTCCGCCTCCTTCATGAAGCCCCTGAACGCCAAAACACAAACACACACAGTGTCGTCATCGGCCAGCAGACGCCGAGCTCGGCCGCACAGACAGGAAACACCTCGGCCGACAGGATGTACCGCTCTGTCGGTGGGCGAGCGGCGTATGAGGTGCGTTAGCGCCACCTTCTGGTCCGGAGTGAGGAGCAGAGATTAAATCCTACACATTAATCCTGTCTGTCTAATAAACTCTGCTGCTCCACCCACTCTGCAGCTTCATTACAGTCTGAAGGCTTCCTACATTCTTCCTTCATATATTGTCTTTCTGGATCAGACTCAGTACAATCTATGCTGCAGCAGAATCGCCTCCTCACACAGCTGCACATCACATCTGCAGATATATCGGCTGGGAGGGGTTGGATATCGGCTGGGAGGGGTTGGATATCGCATATGTGCAAATAATCCAATATCATGCATTTTCTTTATGTAAAAACAGAGTTCTTTCTTTTATTTGTCACTTTATTGTTAACTCTTTTTGGACTCCTGTAGGCTCTGGAGCAGGTCAGCTGTTCAGCATCAGTTACCATGGTGACCAGGTAAGAAGACAACCGCCATCTTAACCCTGGAAACTCAGAATTAAACCTTTAAGTTACCTCATTAACTACAAATCCTGCTTCTTAAATTCAGACCTCAGAGCAAAACATTGTGGTATTAAAATGAATTCTACTGACTGACGTAAAGTATTAAAGGTATTTTAACTCTAAATCAATAAGACTTTATGTTTATTTTGAAATGATGACACAAATTCTTGGTTTTAAAGGCTCTATTACAATAAAGTAATGTAATTACAGACTAATCTAGTTGTTCTATTATTTCCCTTTTATTTACTCAGTCATTATATCCACATTACTGATGATTATTTATCAATAAACGCAATGTAAATATACAATCGATACTATCGTCATATCAATATCGAGTCATTTGATCATATAGTGATAACCAGCATCTCTCTGCTCTTATTGATCCGGACTCTGCTGATCGATCACCGACCTGCATCTCTCCGTGAAGCCGGGCAGCTTGTCCAGCAGCCGGGACACGCTGGCCTCCACCCGGCTGAAGTCCCGGTGGCTCCGCTCGGTGCAGTCCGCGGTGCGGATGAAGGTCCGGTAGTTGGAGAAGGCCAGTTCCCGGGTCTGCTGCAGGATGAGAGCCCGCTCCTCCGCCAGCCGCTCCGGCTCCCGGCTCAGCTTCTCCAGGCCGAAGGAGCTGAGCTCGGACAGGTAGGCGGTGAAGTCCGGGTTCTGCCTCCAGCTGTCCGGGAAGCTGTCCTTGAAGATGGAGGCGAGGATACTCTCATCCTCCACGTCCACCGCCGCCATGTTGGACCCTCGCGAGACAAACTCTGCTGTTTGTCAATGAAACTGATTCATTAAATGTGTTTTATAACGCGGCAGTTTAACGGATAAACTGCACCAGATATTATTTATGTCTTATCTTATTATCAGATAAATCCAGGAAGAAACAGAGGAAACACAGCAGCTGCAGTCAGTGTTGACAACCACTTCCTGGTACGCTGACAGTTTCTTCTTCTGCTGCTGCTATTTTTGGCAGTTTAGACGCGACTCGGAGTATCACCGCCACCTGGAGGACAAAGAGTTAATTACTGCAACCACAGTTCATATTCTGTTTTGGATCATATAAATGATACTAGTATTACTACTACTAATAACAGCAACAACAACAACAATAATAATAATAGTAAATATGTCCTTTAAAAAACAAATGATCAATTACAATAAAAACCAAACACTCCCCACTGAGACAGACTCTATCTCTCTCATGGACACTGACACCAGTTTTATGAAACCATCACATTGAACATGGAACAATGACACATCACATTAATGCAGTTATTTGTATTTTTAAATTTGCACCTTACATGTAGGGTAAGATGAGGGTAGTTGATTCCCTTAAAAACATTTACTGAAAAAGACAGAAGGTGTTTGAATGTGATTTCAGTGTGTCCAGCATCATTATATATACTGTAAACCAACAAAGTTTGTGGGGTAATATACCAGTAATTTTGATTTTAGTAAAATAACGTCTTAATTTAAGGTCAAGTTTATTTAAATTATGAACAGTGACCGTTGTGATCCACACTTTAATCCAGAAGGAGGCGCTAATTCACCTAAAGCCTGTTTGTTAACCGCCATGAAAACAATAGTAGAAGAAGAAAAACTTTAATTTTGTCAATAAAGTTCCAAAAAAAGTTGCCGTTGTGACGTCAGCGGAAGTGGCTCAGTTGCTAAGCTGCAGCTGCAGAACAACCAGACTGTCAACAACTGCTGAAACAGATTATCTGACGGGACGGTTTAACGTTTAAACTTTACCCTCCGAGTCGTTCAGATGATTAACGGCGGCGGACACACGAAGGTAAACCCACCGGGACGCGTTTCTGTCTGTAACGTAACAACGACCGTTAATTTAGTTAATTGTTAGTTAAGACTTTAGTTAGCTGTTAGCTGTTAGCTCGGGCTCGTTAGCGGCAGTTAGTTAGTTGGTTACCAGCTGTGGAACCGCAGGTAGTTAACTGACGCTGGTTAATGTAACTCAGTAAACTAACCAGAGAGTCTCAGACACTTTTATGTCCTTCAGTTTGAGTCTTTTCGCTTTTCTGTTGTTTAAAATGACGCTTAAAGTGTTTTAATGAGCTAATCAAACACTGACTTAGCATTACGCTAGCTGCTGGAGCTAAGTTACAGTAAATGTAGGACACCTCTGAGCTGCTGTGTTTCTGCTAAAATCAACAATAATAATAAATATTAAACCTTATTTCTATAGCACTGTTCTTACAACAATGTTTACAAAGTGCTGTGCTTACAATAAGGAGACAGTGATGTAAAATAACTACAATAATGATGATAGAGCTGAATAAAAGAGTAAAAATAACATCACAATCATCACAATAATAGTTTTAATATAAATAGAAGTAAAAAGGTCATAAAAGAGTTGAAATCAAACAGATGGACCCTTCAGTGGTTCCAAACTCCAGTCAGCAGTACATCAGGTTTAATTCACATAAAGACCTTCAGTGTAATAAACATACTGACAGATATAAATATAATAAAGGACAAATGAGTGAAACACTGTTAATTCACTGCTGTGTGACTCCAGCAGAGCTGCAACATAAAACATAACAGATATATTAATACTCACCTGATTCACCACCAGACCTTCATAACTCTGTATTTAAAAGATTAAAGATGCAATAATTATTCTTTTCTGATGATCAACAGATCATTTATCTACAACTGTTTTTATGATACTTTCAGTTTTGTCTTAACGTGATAATAAACTGATTATTTAGGGTTTTGCTGAGTTAATATTTTATTGACCAAACTATGAATCATGAAAGTAACTAGTCGCAGCTCTCCCTGAACGTCGTTCATCTTAAAGTGGCGATCTCAGATATCTGTTTCCTTGTCGTTGGCGGCGCCATGTGGCGTTCAGCGGTGACTGGAGGAGTTTATTTGGACCTCCAGACAGACAGACGCTGTGTGACGTCACAGTAACACACATGAATAGAAGAGTCTGTTGTGTGAGGTCGGCCTGTCGTCTCTGGCAGAGAAACCTGGTTTATAACGTCGTCATACTGCACATGCAGAGCTCTGATCAGTGAGCAAAGAGGCTGAACTAGATTATTGGAGGTTTATTAGTTAGTAAAAGTTGTAACTGTAGATAAAAACATAATGTTCACTGTAATGGTTTAACAACTGAAGAGTCAGTGTGACTCAAACTGTTCACCAGAATAATCTAAAGCATCTGTCATCGTTTCACAGCATTAATTTGAAAACATTCAGCTGAAACATAAAATGTTTGTAGTTTGTAGTTCAGGAGAAATAAGATCAGTGACGACAGTAAAACGTTCAGAGAGTCAGAACATCAGTGATTCTCTGAGATTAAGATCAGAGAGCAGCGAACTGTTGGCAGCGACTGAATAACACCAAGTTTAAACCAACAATAAAGACAAAACTAACGACCACTAATGAACTGTGTGTGTGTGCTTGTGTGTCTTTCTCTCTCTCTGTAGCTGCAGGAAGCTCAGGCTGAATGAGAAGCTGATGTCTGACCTCACTGATCCTCACTGACTGACTGACTTGATGATTTAACCTGAAGTGTTGGTGTTGTTCGCACTAAGCAGCCTCCCAGTCTCCTCCCAGTGTGACCAGTATGGCCGCCGCCAGCACCACTAAGATCTCATGGCGACTGCGTGAGTAAAACCTTTATTTACAACATCCTGTTTGTTCAGACTGATGGAAACAACACAGACACATGAATGAACTGTAGAGCCTCAGGATGATGATGATGATGAGGATGATGATGATGAGGAGGAGGATGAGGATGAGGATGAAGGCCAGACTAAACAGGTGGAAACCGATCAGGTTGTTGGCAGCTGCAGAGGAAATCTCTCAGCAGGCGGTCGGCCTCGTCTGGCACCGAAACGCAGAGACGGAAATCCACAGTGTGTCCAGATAGACATTTAAAGTGTGCGTGAAGCTTCTATTCAGCTTCATCAGTCTGAGTTAGTCATATCAAGTGGATATCTGACACATTTACAGTCTTTTTAGCATCAGATTCTCCTCTTTGTGTTTCCCTGTTGAGCTGCAGGTGGAAGTATAGAAACAAAAAGAGGGACTTTGCCACTAAAAAGACTGAAACCTTGAAAGATATCTACTGGATTTGACTCATTTTGAAGCTTCATATTAGCTTCATGAAGTATGAACAGGAGGAATGATTACAACTTTACTGGAAACTTGGTGAACTTGTCCCTTTAAATCATCAGATAACGAGCAATAAAGATATGATAAAGATTCAGCTTCACTTAAAAAGAAAACATGATGGATATATTGCAAATCAATAAGAAGGAATGTTTTATAACAATACTCGATTTTTATGTGGGTTTTTTAACTAGTGATGCAGTGATCCAACCTTTTCTGTCCTGATACTGGTTCCTACTGGTTTCTACTGGTTCCTACTGGTACTGGTACTGGTGTTAGAGGTCTCTCCCCATGTTTAAAGTCTCCAGACTGAACAAACCAAAACAACTCAGAGGAGTTAACAGAGTCTGACGTTGCAGCCTTTTCTGCTCTGATCAACATAAATAATGTAGCAGCCTCCCTCAGCGTCCACATGTGGAGTTATTTTTATGTTGTGATGCTGCAGAGATGATTCAGACCTGAACTGACCTGCTGCAGGTTACAGTTTATAATCCATCTACAGAGAACACGTAGAGAACATGAACAGTGACGCAGCAGCACAACGTCTGTAGGAGCACACTGCTGAAATGAAGCTACAGAAACACCAGTAGCACCAGTAGAAACACCAGTAGCAGCTCCAGTAGCACCAGTAGCAGCTCCAGTAGCTCCAGTAGAAACACCAGTAGCAGCTCCAGTAGCACCAGTAGCAGCTCCAGTAGCACCAGTAGCACCAGTAGCAGCTCCAGTAGCTCCAGTAGCAGCTCCAGTAGCAGCTCCAGTAGCTCCAGTAGCAGGTGCTGGTCTTGACGTGTCCCCCTTGTGTCCTCAGAGGAGTTCGAGGCTCACTCCAGCAGCGTTTCCTGTCTGGCTTTGGGGAAAAGCTCCGGACGCCTGCTGGCCACCGGAGGAGAAGACTGCAGGGTCAACATCTGGGCCGTCAGCAAGGCCAACTGCATCATGGTGAGACCTCAACCACCTGCAGACCTGCAGACCTGACCCACATACAGACCTGACCCACATACAGACCTCAACCACCTGCAGACCTGACCCACATACAGACCTCAACCACCTGCAGACCTGACCCACATACAGACCTCAACCACCTGCAGACCTGACCCACATACAGACCTCAACCACCTGCAGACCTGACCCACATACAGTCCTGCAGAAACATGATAATATAATCATCTAACAGTGTTTACAGCAGCTCTTTGAGATTAATGAAAATATATATGTGTGTGTGTGTGTGTGTGTGTGTGTGTGTGTGTGTGTGTGTGTGTGTGTGTTCTCTCAGAGTTTAACTGGTCATAAGAACCCAGTGGAGTGTGTCCAGTTCAACCTGTCAGAGGAGCAGGTCGTCGCTGGTTCCCAGTCTGGATCGATCCGGGTCTGGGACCTGGAGGCCGCCAAGAGTGAGTCTAAAGTTATTAATAGAAGTTAATGTGCTTCAAAATTATATTAACATTACATCTATAAAACATATAAAACAGAATAAAACTATTAGAGGAGGTATTATTGTTATTATTATAAGAAATAATATTAATAGTGTTTCTAAAAAGAAGGTTTTATCTGTTAACTGAACTAAAAGCTTGTGATATAAATATAAATGTGTATAAATGTCTGTGTTTGACATTCAGAACATCTGCTCTCTAACAGCTGTGTTTATAATATATATTATATATAATATTACATGTTTATAATATATATTATATATAATATTACATGTTTATAATATATATTATATATAATATTACATGTTTATAATATATATTATATATAATATTACATGTTTATAATATATATTATATATAATATTACATGTTTATAATATATATTATATATAATATTACATGTTTATAATATAGTTTAGTGCATAAATACACATTTGCAGCATGTTTATGTGCAACAGATGTTTGGAGTATGAACATCTGTCATGTTAAACATCAGTGCAGCTGCATTTATGTTCATCTGTTAACGCAGCGATGCAGCCGCAGAGTAAACGTTGTTCTCTGTTGTCATGTGACTCGTTCAGTTTTAAGGACTCTGATGGGACACAAAGCGAACATCACCAGTCTGGGTTTCCATCCCTTTGGAGACTTCCTGGCCTCCAGCTCCATGGACACAAACATCAAGGTACCGCAGGGGTGTGTGTGTGTGTGTCTGTGTGTGTCTGTGTGTGTGTGTCTGTGTCTGTGTGTGTGTCTGTGTGTGTGTGTGTCTGTGTGTCTGTGTGTGTCTGTGTGTGTGTCTGTGTGTGTGTGTGTGTGTCTGTGTGTGTGTCTGTGTCTGTGTGTGTGTCTGTGTGTGTCTGTGTCTGTGTGTGTGTGTGTGTGTGTGTGTGTCTGTGTCTGTGTGTGTCTGTGTCTGTGTCTGTGTGTGTGTGTCTGTGTGTCTGTGTCTGTGTGTGTGTGTGTCTGTGTGTGTGTGTCTGTGTGTCTGTGTCTGTGTGTGTGTGTGTGTGTGTGTGTGTGTCTGTGTGTGTGTGTGTCTGTGTGTGTGTCTGTGTGTGTGTGTGTGTCTGTGTGTGTGTGTGTGTGTCTGTGTGTGTGTGTGTGTCTGTGTCTGTGTGTCTGTGTCTGTGTGTGTGTGTCTGTGTGTGTGTGTGAGTGTGTGTGTGTGTGTGTGTGTGTCTGTGTTTGTTTGTTTGTTTATATTAACAGCACATTTTCTCTCTTCTTCTTCTTGTTTTGATCATGTGACGTGTTTCCTGTCGGTCAGCTGTGGGACGTGCGGAGGAAAGGATACGTGTTCAGGTACAAGGTGAGATCTGAAGAGTTTCAACATATTGAAATATTTTACAGAAACACATCAAACCTTCTGACATAACGAGTCACATGACGCTGGTTAAACCTGTCAGAGCGTCTGATTGGCTCATAAGTTTACAGACGCTGGTAGAATCTGTGAAATATCGGCTATAAAACGCTGCTGAAAGCTTCAGTTTTATTTAGTGATGGTGGTCAGATGACATTTATTATCACATCATTGTATTTAAATCATAATAATAACTGAAATCAGCTGATCAATAGTTTCCATCCTCTGATAATAAACACACAGGTTTAAATGTGAAGGGAAGTTTCTGCTCTGACTTTACTGGATGCTGATTCATGAGGAAAGCAGAAGAAAAGAGATTAAACTTTATAAACAGGAAAAGAATAAAAAGAATCCAGAGATTATAAAACACATGTGTATATATATATATATATATTATGGCACAAAATATAAACATACGACCAGCAGTCATAATAAAATGCATTTATATGTTATTACAGAAAGGTTTTTATTTTCTTATTGAGTCTCATGAATGAAAGAATTCACAGTTGTGATGCTGAATATTGATGGTTAACATGATTTACTGACAGATAGAACATGTGTGTGTGTTTCAGGGTCACACGGCGGCCGTCAGGAGTCTGGCCTTCAGTCCTGACGGGAAGTGGTTGGCTTCAGCCAGCGACGACTGCACAGTGAAGGTACAAACTGATGATCTAACCCTTTACAGACTGAGCCTCATCAGACACATCCTTACTGATTTAAATCATTTTACCCGTTTGATGAAGGCAGTAAGTTTTTGGTGTGATGTTTTAGTAACTTATGGATCCTTTTATGAAGATGAAATTACATGTTTGTTTTTAAAGATCTTCAGTGAGTTTGGCAGGAAGGAGAGACGTTGTTGGTTTGATGATTTATTCTTGAGTTTAACCTCCACGTGTCGACATGAAGAGTTCGTCCTGCTGAGGAGACAGACGGAGGATATAAACTGTTTCAGCTGATCTGAAGCGTCTCTGTTCTGGTTTTCATCGTGTTGAAAGTTAAACGTTTATCTCTGCGTGTCTCTTCCAGCTGTGGGACCTCACTCAGGGGAAAACCATCACAGAGTTCAGATCTCACACCGCCGCCGTCAACATCGTCCAGTTCCACCCCAACGAGTACCTGCTGGCGTCCGGCAGCTCCGACAGGTACGAACGACGGCCTCGACGGCCTCGGCTCTGTCAGCACATCACGATTTCACACTTTAATCTATAAACTCTCTGACTTTTCTCTGTGAGGTTCGAGATGGATTCAACACTTAAATCTGGTTTCAGCCTGATGACGAGACTTCATCATCATCATCATCATCAGCATCAGCATCTCTAAAATGTCTGTATAAAGCAAATGATCCCAAAGAGTGAAAATAAGAATTTCACGCTGCGGAGCTTCAAGTCCTGTTGATGTTTACAGACGTCAGCAGTCACATACGAAACCTGAAATACATGAATACATCAGAGAAGATTTCAACAGTTAGATGTTTAAAAGCAAAGCGAGAGGCGTCATGTGACTCGTTACTGTCAGCTGATGTTAAACTGTCAGCTGATGTTAAACTGTCAGCTGATGTTAAACTGTCAGCTGATGTTAAACTGTCAGCTGATGCTGCAGCTAAATATGCTGATAAAACCCAGAACATGTAGAAACCCTCTCAGTGAACCGGCAGCCATGATGATGATGATGATGATGATGATGATGATGAAGATGATGATGATGATGATGATGATGAAGATGATGATGATGATGATGATGAGTTTAGTTTCAGTGTTTTAGTTGATTTCAGTCTCGTATTTAAACTCCAGAATAATTAAAACATCAGAGCTGGAATTCAAACGTGTTCAGTCGTTCCTGCAGCTCATCGTCTGCGTTCACTGACGCTGACCTTTAACTCACTGATGTTGTCTTCACATAATAATAATAATAATAATAATAATAATAATAATAATAATAATTGTGTCCTGATGGTTTCTGTTTCTGCTGCAGATCCACTAAACTTTGGGATCTGGAGAAGTTCTCCATGATCGGATCGCTGGAAGGAGACACGAGTCCCGTCAGGTCAGTTTTCTGTCTGTTTTGATGTCATGTGTCTCTGACCTCTGACCCCTGACCCCTGACCCCTGACCTCTGACCTCTGATCCCTGACCTCTGACCTCGGCGATTGCAGGTGTTTATTCTTCAGCCCGGATGGCGGCTGTCTGTTCAGCGGAGCCACAGACTCTCTGCGTGTTTACGGCTGGGAGCCCGACCGCTGCTTCGACGTGGTGCCGGTGGGCTGGGGGAAGGTGTCCGACCTCGCCGTGTGCAACCAGCAGCTGGTGCGTAGCGACAAACATCACTGATCGCTATGACGACACACGTCTCTCCTCTCACATCACCATCTCTCTCTCTCTCTCTCTCCCGTCAGATCGGAGTGTCCCACCAGCTCTCCAGCGTCTCGTCCTACGTGGTGGACCTGAAGCGGGTGAAGAAGAGCGGCGGCTCGGTGATCCAGGGAATCATCCAGGACAACCAGCCGCTCGCCGAGCCCAAAGACCCCAAAGGAACCGCGCTGCGCAGGAACTACGAGCGCCCCGCCACCACCTGCAGCTCCCAGCGGTACGACGATCACAGCTGAGCCCGGCCTGCTGGTCTGGGTTCAGGAGGACTGATGATGTCACTGATGATGTCACAGCGGCTGAAGTCCAGTCAGGTTTATTTATGAAGCAAAGTTTCATACAGAAGATAAAAAGCAAAAAAAAAAACAGGAAAATGGAACAAAAACCTGTAAGAACATTTAAGATAAGAAGATATTATTATTATTATTATTATTATTATTACTATTAATAATAATAAATATAAAAATAATAAGAATATTAAAGTAAAATAATGATTTCATCCTTTAAACGTAACTAACAGACGTTTGATGTGAAGGATGTGAACTCAGTGACACATTTAAAAACAACAAAACAGGTCAGTTAGAATCATTTCTCTCTGACTGGTTCTTACTGGTTCTTACTGGTAACCAGTGAGGAGAAGATAAAACAGGTTTTAGCTGCTTAATGAGTTTATTTAACAGCTGCTTTGTTGGTCCAGAATAAAAAGTCTATTAGATATAAAACAGTGTTGGATCTGATCCTCTGGAACAAGTTAAGGAGTGAATCTGGTTCCTAAAAGCCAAAGAAACTGTTTGATCTTCATTTAACTGTAAAAACATTTTAGACGACAACAAGTTAGAAAAGTAAGAAAGAACTCTGCTACACACCACAGCCTCCAGGTGCATTGTGGGTAGTGTAGGCACCAGATGATGAATCTGTGGAGGATTCAGTGATTTTTAATTAAATTTTTTTTTTAAATGTTTCTGAAAAAAAGGTTTTTATATCTCAAAGTATCAAAAGCAGCTGAAAACACTTCTGAATAAACATTTTACATGTGACAATTAATGATTTTCTGTTATTAAAGACCTTTTCCAAAGTAAAACACCAAAACAGAAACCGCACGTCATGTTGTGATGTCACTCAGTCACATGTTGTGATGTCACTCAGTCACATGTTGTGATGTCACTCAGTTACATGTTGTGATGTCATCAGGGTGAAGCAGAGTTCGGACGCTGACAGGCGGAGCCCCGAAGGCGAGAGGCGGAGCCCCAGCGAGGACGAGGCGGACGATAAAAACACGTCTTCAGCCGAGATCCACAACGCAGAAGATTACAAGGAGATCTTCCAGCCGAAGAACGCCATCTGTAGGTCGACTGACCGCCAGCTGACCGTCAGCTGATCAACACACAAACATAAACACACTTCAGTTTAGTTTAAAATCAGAAACAGATAAACTTCCTGTTTATTATCAACAAAAACTGAACACATTAAACATTTTATGTGATGCAGAATTGATCAGTCAGTAAATCAGCTGATCAACAGATTTGCTGCTTTTCTGTGTTTTGTTTCATGTCTGCAGGCAGCAACCTGAGCTCTTATTTCCACAATATTCAAACATTTTAAAGACAAAACGAACATACAGTTAATCCAGAAAATAATCAGCCATTAATCAACAATGAAAATAATAGTTAATTGAAGTAAAAAGTTAAAATGTTTACTAACTCAGCGCTCCTCTCTTCCAGCTCGCACTCCTCCCAAGATGTCGGAGCCTTTTCCCGCTCCTCCAGAGGACGGTGAGTCCGTCAGACGACGTTCAGAAACCAGAAACCAGATCGATGAGACACAACAGCAGCTGAGATAGAAAACATGTTAATGAGTTTATATGAGCTGCAACTGGAAATATCATCATCTCAAATACCTGCTAGTCTACAGATAACTGAGTCTGTACAGTGACGCTATGAGAGCCGCTGAGAGTCAACCACAACAGTAAACAATGAGCTGAAACTCCTGACGTCTCAGTGATCTGGTTTCTGGTTTCATGTGTGTTAAATCAATAAAACAGGAAACAGTGAAGACTTGTTTGCTGATCACGTTGCTCCATCTTCTTCTTCTTCTTCTTCTTCTTCTTCTTCTCAGAAACCGTTTTGGCGATCGGCCGTCAGCTGAGAGACA
The DNA here is from genome assembly GCA_029490765.1 of Euthynnus affinis. Lineage (NCBI taxonomy): Eukaryota > Metazoa > Chordata > Actinopteri > Scombriformes > Scombridae > Euthynnus > Euthynnus affinis. The sequence goes on along the minus strand of CM055839.1, from coordinate 36,361,969 downwards.
TGATAGCACCTTTTCCCGACAAGCAGCTGGTCAGTGAACGCAGCATCTGCAGCAGTCTGTGTTTGTGCAGCAGCGCAGGACTTCTAACGTGTGTGTGTGTGTGTGTGTGTGTGTGTGTGTGTGTGTGTGTGTGTGCGCAGACGTCTCCGCTGGCGTCCTCCACGCCCGTCCAGAGGGTGGAGCCTACCGTGGTCTCCTGTGCGAAGCGGCCCTCAGCCGTGGCGCCGGCGTTCTCCAACCCGCCCGCCGCCGACCCGCTGCCGTCGCCGCCACCCGCTCAGCCTCCCGTCACCGCTGCCAAAACCAAACCGCAACCCAAGATCATCCTGAGCACCAGGAACGAGCCCATCGGACTGAACGTGGCCGACTTCCTGCCGGTGAGTCCGAAACAAGACTTTAATATCTGCACTGAAAGATTATTAATATAGTTATTAATCCTTTCATACAGGTTAGTAGACTGACTGGCTGATAATAAACAATATTAGATTAATGCAACTGTGATCAGTGTTTAGTTTGTAAATAAAAAAATGTAAGAAAATTATTAATAAAATCAATTAAAAAGTGTTTTTACAGAGTTACAGCAGCTGCTTCACATCAATCATAATACAGAAACAGTGAAATAGATAAAAGAAACAATTAAAAGTTAAATTATATTCAAATACTAAACAGATTAATTCAAATATTAAAATAAACATAATTGTAGCTGCAAGCTGTGATTCAACAGTTCAAACCTTTTAGTTTAAAGTCACTGCAGCTGCTTCATCGATCAGAACGAAGCTCTGTGTGTTTATGATCAGGAGACAGAAAGACAAACGTTTCCTGACCGTCTGAGAGCAGCAGAGACCAGTCAGGACAGAACAAAACCAGTAACACCAGTAAGTAACGTACAGCTGAGTTCAGGTGACGCACAGAGAGTATCGCAGCAGATTTGTTTTCCTCTTCAGTCCGTCGGGTGCAGAGATTTTAATCTGAAAGGTTCCAGCAGCAGGAAGCTGAGAGTCCAGCTGGAGACGTAGCAACATAGACTGAATATAAACATGGACGTCGTTACCGTGACGTCACCTGTTTAGTTTCTGAACTGTTTAGTTTTTGAAGCACCAGCCGTCGCCATCTTGGCAGTGCGTGACGCTGCTGAACTCCCAGGCAATCAGAAAGGAGCAAAGAGGCCGAATGGTTGAAACAAACCACCTAACGGCTGCAGCAGCGCGTCCTTTATTATACAGAACTTTACAGCTTAATAACATTTAAACAGAGTTATAAAAACATTCAGTCGTCATGAACGAGGAAATTATCTTCAGAGACTAAAACCGTTGTTTGTTCCAGACTGTAAACATGTTTACATGTTTATTCTGCTGTAAACATGTTTATTCTGCTGTAAACATGTTTATTCTGCTGTAAACACGTTTATTCTGCTGTAAACACGTTTATTCTGCTGTAAACACGTTTTAACATGGAGCTCTGTGATCGACTCGTTTTGGAGCCTCTAGTGTTCGTCAGAGGAACTGCAGCTGTTGGCTCCATTTGTATGTTGCTGTTTGGTTTGAACCGTGTCGTCGTACCGGACGCCTTCGCTGGCGGAGCGTGGTGAGCCGGAGGGAGCGTAGACCTGACTGAGTTTCTTAAGCGAGCGTGCAGGTTTTAATCTGATTCAGGCAGCAACTGGGAACCAGTGGAGATGAACAGCAGGGTCACATGACCTGCCGCCGTGTGTTTCTAACCACAACAAGTGTGAGATTTTATCTGAGCAGCTGCAGACGAACAGAAACTAAAGAGAGTGTGAGAATAAACTTCAGTCATCTGAACAGACTCTTTCATCTCGTCACTATAAAACACTTTTTCTTTTATTTTTAAATGTTAAATTCTGAGTTCTGGAAGAAAAAAAGCTGCATTTTCATGAATCACTTTTTCAGGTGGAATTTAAAATGACACAAGTTAAAAATACTGAACAGTTTAATATTAAAGGTCACAGTAAGTAAACTGGTGAATCTGCATATTTTCATTTTTAGTCAGATTAATAAGAGTTAATTAATTTGTGTTTATTAAGATTATAAAACTCAAAGACGCAGTAAACCTTCACTCAGAGGAAACAAACTAATAATGTTTATAAAGTTCACTGCTCTGTTTCTCCAACAAACATCTGAAACATAGAATAAAATATAACGGAGAGTTCACGCTTCATTCAGTCTGATTAAACCTTCATTTTAACCAAAGTTGAATTTAACAAAGCAGTTACGTGACCTGTCATGTGACCTGTCATGTGACCCCTCATGTGACCCCGTGTCTGTGTCGTCTGGTTCTCAGTCGTCGCCCAACAACAGAGGCGGAGTGCTGAGCGACGAGGAGGCTCTGTCCCAGATCAAGAAAGGTCACGACACCATGTGCGTGATGCTGAGCAGCCGACACAAGAACCTGCAGACGGTCCGAGCCGTGTGGGCCCGCGAGGACATCAAGGTCAGGGTCGTGATGTCACTTCCTGTCTGAAAACACTGCAGCTCCCATGATTTAAATTTACCAGACACTCGACTGTCCTGCTGTTATTATTATTATTATTATTATTATTATTATCACTATAAAGAGCAGCTTCCTGTCCAGTGATGACTTCCTCTCTACTTCCTGTCTGCAGAGCGCTCTGGACACCGCCGTCTCCATGAACGACCTTTCTATTGTGGTGGACATCCTGAACATCATCAACCTGCAGCCGTGAGTAGAAACACAGATCATCTGATAACATGAAGAGCCGTTAACGGTTCATATAGTTCTGTTTTTATATACGTCAGCGTGTAAATATGATGATTATAAAACAGTCCTGAGTGAATAAAGATCATCTCTGAGTCGTACTAGTATGCAGTATTAATGAGTGATAACAGCTGGCCTGATGTTCTCATACATACAGTTTACATCTGATAGTATTTATACTTCTAACATTCTCACAGTATTGTTAATTGCAGCCTGTAAATCCAGTTTAGGTCAAATATTTATTTATCTGCCTCCATCTCGTTTATTATTAGTCCATTAATGACTGAATACTGAATATGAAAACACATGAGGGTAAAAAGAAATCAACTAATAAATTCATATAAACATCTAAGAGACGACAGACTAAATAAATAAATAAACTCAGCAGCTGCAGGCGTCGCTGGATGAATTTTAACTTTGTTTGTGTTTGTTAAAGAGAGAAAAATCTCATCAGACTAAATTCTCATTGGTTGAATAATCTCACTTCATGAGGAGAAAAGATCTCCATCAGCAGCTCTCCAGGATTAGTTCATTATTTCCTGCAGAGAGAGAAACAGACTAACTAATTAATAAATTAACTTTGAACTGGTGTAACCTGACGGAGGCTGCTGGGTCAAAGGTTGTGTTCAGACTGATCAGAGGTGTGGGTGGGGGGGGTGTGAGTGTGTTTATTTGTGTTTTAGAACGTAACCGCTGTGAAACAATCAGAAAATAACGTTTTATTGATCTGATTCACCGGCTTTCTCTCTACCGGTGCTCCCTCTCTTCATTCACTCTCTAGCTCGCTCCACCACAGCTGCTCTCTCTCTTTTCTCTCGTCTTTGGCGGCCAATCACAGCCGGAGCTGTAAACTCCGCCATGATGGAGGACGAAGACGTTACCAGGACGACGGGAGGACGTTTCTCTTCCTTTGATGACGTTAAAAGTAAAGTTAGACTTTGCTGTCGGCTTCACGACTCGTTTTAAAAAAGACGAGAGAAGAAGAGAGAGAGAGCAGCTGTGGTCGAGCGAGCTAGAGAGTGAATGGAGAGGGAGCGCTGGTAGAGAGAAAGCCGGTGAATCAGATCAATAAAACTTTATTTATTAATGAATTAAATACTTTACTGAGCGTTTAGTGACTCAGTGTTTATTCTATAATTATAATTATAACAAGGAGAACTCTGCCAAAAATATATTTATAAGCCAAAATTAACGATAATGTTTTAATGATTTCAGTCGACCGAGATTTTCTTTGGTTGCCGTGGCAGATTTTCTCCCTTTGATATTAATAAAAACTCGTTTCAGTATCTCAGAGATCCTTCTGATCACATTTCAGTTCATCAGACGGTTCACTGGAGCGTCACTTCCTGTCTGAACAGCTTTTTAGAAACCAGACTGAAGCGTGACGAGTCGTCACATGACTGAACATCCGTCTGATGTTAAACTGTTTCAGGTCTCTGTGGAAACTGGATCTGTGCACGACGATCCTCCCTCAGATCGACAAGCTGCTGCAGAGCAAATACGAGAGGTGAGACTGAAGATTATTAACGACTCCTCTGCTGGTTATTTATGTCTGTTTTACATTTAGATTATTAAATGTGAGGAAAACAGTGGAAAATGATTCTTTAAGTCCAACGTGATGTTTTCAAATTGCAGGAAAATACTCAGAATTGTTTATTTGCTGCTCAGCAGTGGAATAAACTGTAATTGTTGAAACTTTAACGAGATCAAACTGCAGAGACTGAAATGTTTTGGTATCCGTGTGCTGATGTCACCGACTAACCGGCCAATCACGTGGCCCGCTGTGTGTTCTCAGCTACATGCAGACCGGCTGCACGTCTCTGAAGCTCATCATGAAACATTTCTGGATGCTGATCTCCGACACGCTGAAGGCGACGCCGTCTGTCGGAGTCGACATCACACGAGAGGAGCGGTGAGCCAATCAGACGCACCGACTCACCGCTACGGGAAGCCGGAGGGGACATTTATACATCAGTTATATTCTACTGTCAGTTATTGGTTTATATCGTAGTTTATTAACGTATCGATCAATAACTGTGATCCAGATGTGCTGCTGTATAAACAGTTTACTGACACACAGCTGTAATTATATAAAAAATACAAATATTACAAAAGAAATATTAATAAACACTTTGAATGTCATTATATCAGCTGACAGCTACATTATAGTGTTATTAACTGTTTATTAACTGTTAATATATTGATTATTAATGATAAAGAGGCTGTTAGAAATCAATAACTGATGATAAAAATAAACTTTATGATCGTTCAGCTGTTGCAAAAGCAGCAATACAAATGTCCCCTCCGGCTTCCTGTAGACACGAGTCAATCAAGTGTTTAAATATCTGAAATGATCGATCGATCAGTGGACTTTGTGTCTGATTGATCTTCTGACCTGCTGTTTGTGTTTCAGACACCACAAGTGCAGAGTTTGCTGCAAGCAGCTGAAGAATCTGAGCAACATGGTGAAGAACAAGGCGGCGCAGGTCGGTCGCCACGGCAGCGCCTTCAAAGAGCTGCAGCTGCTCATGGCGCCGCTCGACGACTCGCTCTGACGCTGAAGCGCGCCGCCGGACGGGTGAAACCGACCCGAAGGTTCACAAGACCCTCTGAGACCCGTCAGTCGCCGGATCAGCTGATCGGCTGATCGGCAGACGGACCAATCAGACGCTGAAGAAACATTCCTGCACTTTGTGTCGACCTGTTCACATGACACGAGTCCTCCCAGAGGCCTCGGCCACACGGCGAGCGCCGCGGCGCCGCACAGACGTGTTAATATAAGTGTTAAAGATGTCAAATCTTCACGTACTCTAAAAACAAACACACTGACACTTTGAAGAATTCCTTTTGTCTCAATCAGAATCAGAAGAAGGTTTTCTGACGCTCGTTAATCTGAATCCTCCTGAACGCCGGCCGGACGCCGCTCTGCGTGGTCGCCGCTCTGCGCGGTCGCCGTGACGGGCGACACGCTCGTTTCACCAGCTGTTAGTCAGTTCACACTTAAACTGGACCAAGTGCAGATTCACACGTCTTTAAATTAAAACCAGTTTTTCTCTAAACGACCAAACGACTTCGACCAAACAACCGCCACTTCCTGTTCACACGACCACGACCTTTCTTAACTCTTAACGTTGTAAATCACTAGTTTGAAGCTAGTTAGCCGTTACTAACGACTTTAACACATAAACTTAACGATGGATTTACGATCAGCTGGTGAAACAGTCCAGGTGGAGCCTCGCTGTGATTGGCTGAAGGCTCAGAACGTCGTCGTCCTGCTGAGAAACGCGTTCAGACGCTGAAAGTATTTAAACCTCAGAAAGCCGTCGAGTCGTTTGATTTAACGCTGAGCGAAGCGACGACGCGTCAAACTCTGACAGCTGAGCACGAAGACTGGAAACATTTCGCTCCACTAAACTCACTGATCAACACGTTTATAACTCGTCTGTTCGATGTCGGAGTCTCGCAGTCACGTCACCGGCAGATGAAATAAATAAGTCGTCATGTTTTCAGAGCTGCTGATTGGCTGATTTCCTTGTTTCCAGTCTCCGTGCTGAGTTAGCAGCTGCTGGTTTTAACTTCTAGAGCTGCAGCCATTAATCAATAAAACAATCCACAGACAATTAATGAACTAATTCCATAATTAGTTAATTGTTTTAGTCATTTTTCAAACTGCCTTTCTGTCAAATGACAGTAAACTAAATATTTTGGGGGATATTTGAATAAATCTGATTAGTTTTTGGGAAATAATTAACTTTACAGACATGACTGTGGCATCAATCTTTTTATCATCTCTTTGAAATAAAGTGAATATTTTCCCTTTAACGTGGCGTCCAGCGTTCGGAGCGTCTCGGCTGCTGCGGCGACGTTCAGACGGATCTGAAACGGAGGATCTCAGGTTGTTGGCGATTTATCTTTGACTGACGTTCGTAATAGTTCATAATGAACAAACTCTTCAGTCATTAAACTGTTCTGAGGTCAGAAGTTGAGTTCAGAAGAAGATCTGGTGGAGAAAAAAAAAACTACAAACACTTAGTTTGAATCTTGTGATTGACGCACGTAGTTCATCGTCGACACCTGATGAATTTATGGTAATAAAATGTTGTCACTCTTTTTTCTACTTTCTCTACTTTTCAGACACTTAGATCCACTATTTTAAATGTTCATGCTGTTTTATTTAAATAAAGTTGTACATGTTGGATTAAAGAAGCGTCTTTTCTTTGGAAAGCAGCTGAAAGATTCACAAAACCATCAAAAGGTCGAAGCAGAACAAAAACAGTTTCTGGAGATTTGATGAGATTAATGCTGAATATTTCAACGCTGTAAACAAACAAACACAAAAGTCCAACTTTGACTTGAAGCTCCGACAGTTTAACTGTATCTTAAAGTCTCACAGAGGATTAAAATTAACGTATTTTGAGGGAAATTATTGTACAAAAGTCGTAAACAAGAGAATAAATATGTAAATGTGTAACTGATACTGTGAGTGAACTATTCTCATATTAACTTCACTCAATTTTCTCTTTACAGCGACGGCTTGAACATTAAAATCATGTTCTGTTGTGTTCAGATGTGAATGTTGGTTCAGCCTGTTTTACTTTAAATCCCTCCAGCTGCAAATATTCCAGCTGTTTTTGGGGCTAAAACGAGTTGAACATAAAGCAGCAGCACAAAGTTTCTCATCTTCGTTTATTTAATCGTAAACACACAAAGAAAAGTGTCTCATATAAGCGGTCGTTATTGGGTTTTAATCATATTTCAACCAGATGTTCAGTCGATACAGACGCTGAATTGATGGAGGAGCGACAGGAAAGCTGATTGTTATTTAACATGAAGTGAGACTGAACTTTCTTTAAACTAGCAGAGGGAAACATTTGGTTGGTTAGTTGGTGGAAGTTTAAGATCTCAAAGCTTTCAGTTTCTCTTCAAGCTTGTTTGGGTCGGCGCCAGAGAAATCGTCCACCTGAAAAAAAATAAACACAGTCAGGAGAGAAAATGAAATGATTAAAAGCTGGATTATCACATTTATAATAATCTCACACAGACTCTAAACTGACCTTCTGTCCGTTCTTGTAGAAATGGAAGGTGGGCATACATTTAACGTCACAGTGTGAGCTCACATCCTGGAAGAAAAGCAAAGTGAGCAACAGTCAGACGAACTCAGCGGAAACACAGAAGCTCACAGAGACGCAGACGTTTAAATAATAATAAACATGAAGCCTGATGCGACTCTGATCTGAACTCAGCTGCATCAAAACAGCTTTAAAATAAGATCATCAAAAAAAGCTTTCTGCTCTTTCATAATATGAATTAAAACACTTTCAGTTTAAGTTTTCTTTGCATCGTTGAGCAGGACGCAGCAGAAAGAAACAGAAACAGATTCATGTTAACAGCAAACAGCTCTTCTTCTTCTTATTTCTCAGTTTGTACCTCCTCCGTTCCTCTCCTCGCCTCAGTTTCCTCCCATCTCAGATAGGAGCAGAAGAGTCGAGGCAACAGGAGTTAAACAAACAAACAAAATGAGACGTCCTCATGTCATGTAAATTCATGTAAATTAAATATAACGTGCTGCAGAGTTGCATCATCATGTCTGTTGTTGTGTTACAGCCTGACAGATGAGCAGAACAGTGTTCATGAAAACTTATATATTTACTTTTAATTCAGATCACAACGTGGCAAAATATGACAAGAATGTATGATGTCATATGTTTCTATATCTTATTTATCCTTTATATGTTTTATTGTGTGAAACACTACAAATAGTTTGTTTATTCCAGCTGTGTGTCGCCTCTTTTATACATCAGGGGAAGGAAACAGCTGTGCATCGTCTCTCCTCCAGATGCATTTTAGGAACTGAGACGTCTTTAAACATGATGCTGAGATCGATTTACGGGTCACAGCACGAGGAGAGGAGGAGGTACAATGCTTAAATGCTCACATGATATTTTGCATTTTTATGTTCCAAATATAAATACTGAAATAATCATGCAAGCAAAGTTTGTTCTCGTTTCACTGCGTCGTTGCTCCGAGACAGAAACATTTCATGAGTCATCTTCAGGTTTTGACGGTAAAGCCACTTCCTGTTAACATGAAAAACACAGGTGGTTTCCTACATGAGATGGAAAACTGACAGAAGTGTGAGTGAAGGTGAGCATTTAAACGTTAGATTTACAGATTTTTTACCTGAGCTTCGTCCACGTCCACCTTCAGGAAAATAACATTTTTGTTCTCAGGTTGTTCTGACAGTTCCTGCAGGAGAGACACAAAGACAAAGGACGTGCATCATAGTGTTATTATATACTGATATTATATCATCATATAGAGAGTATTATTACATTTTGTCATAATCTGAGAGAATGTAGTAAATGTTTCTGTGTGATTACATCTGTAAAAATACCTTTCATTATATTGTATTTAATATTATGTTTTCTGTGCTGCTTTGGTGACGTAGGTTTCTGATCTGCCGATAAAGCTTATTTGAATTTAAATGCCTTTTCCTGGTTTACAATATGTCTACAATAAAAGGAGAAAATATACATAAAAATATAAATAATCTGCTGCAAAAAACAACAAATCTCTGATCTCTGCAGACTGATGAACAGAATAAAACACCTTCATAGAAATGCTTTATTTAGAATATGGAAGAAAAAAACAGCAGATAAAAGATGCTCATGTAATCGTTGCACTATTAGTTTGAAAAGTCATCCAACTTACTTTGAACTTAGGTCCGATCATCCTGCAGGGGCCGCACCAGGTGGCCGTGAAGTCCACCACCACCAGCTTGTCTCCAGCTTCCATGAGCAGGAGCTTGAACTCTGCCTGCAGAAGATTAGAAACCAGATAATCAGTAACTTTGGACAGGATCGTCCGATCTGGTTATTGAAGCTTTTATTTTGAAATATCATTTTGTTTTTGTTCTCTCAGTTAAAGCTGCTGTTTCTTCTTTATATCTGCACTTTCAGTGTGTTTAAGAAGTAAAATAAATTCTGTACATTTCAGTATTATACAGTTTATATATGATTCTCTGTGCCGTGTGCTCAGACACCAGGTGACTGCAGCCATCTTACCATTGTCTCCCCAACACACACACACACACACACACACACACACACACACACACACACACACTGGTATATAGGTTCACTTAGCTAGATTAGTATTGTGTGTTTTGCTTTTACTCTTTCTGTTTAAATAAATGCTTTTGGATCAACCTGTTTTCTGTTTTAATGTTGCACAAGAATGAGTTTTGTTTATGGTTATAAAGTTAATCATTAATCAAAGTCCCAAGTTCATAGATTAGTTACTTTGAGACTGAATTGGCTCCTTTTCCCTGACTCCAGGGTGGTTCCCTGTTATTAATTCTTATGAATCATTTTATTGATTTTAATAATTAATACTTATCTTTGATAATAAGCCCCAACAATAATGATAATAACCTTTATGTGTTAAACTGCATAATTCTGTAACATTTAAAGTGTTTCTCCTCTTGTTGCAGTTAATTATTTATGGGTTATTTATCTTTTTGTTTTTTTTTAAATTATGTTCTTCTTTTGTGGATCAAACATCTACTTTCACTTTCCTGCCGTGCACTCCCTGCATGATACGACACTTTACACTCACAATGCTGCTATTAATACTACAGCTGTTGAATAACTGTGCTTGTTATGTGGGGGTTTTTTTCTTTCTTTCTCTAAAAATTAATAAAAACTTTGCTTCCAAAAAGAAAGAAAGCAGCTGAATAAACAAGTTAAAACTTACCAGATCTTTCACTTCCTTAACCATGGCGCCTGCTGGATGGGTGAGTCTCAGAGCTGCTGGGTGTGGAGGAGGTTTGGCTCTTATCAGAATACCTGCAAGATCTTTATTACAGGCTGCCGTCAAGCTCTGAAAAACTACAGTGGAAGTGTGGTGTTGTGCTTTTTAACAAAATAAAAGCATTGCACTCATGCTGCAATAAGTGCATCCCCTAAATTAAATCTTAAAGGATAATTTTGAATGGAAAAAGTTGTTTTGTTAAGCTGGATGTAAACTAACAGGCAGTGATGGTTTGATGTGACGGTTTTTGTTTGGTTTTTATGCTTTTATTGTGTCTGCTGTTTCTTTCCAGCTGCTTCCTGTCTGTGTCGAAGGGCATCTGAGTCACAGACAGACAGACAATGCCCTCATTACAGTCTCAGTATTAAGCTCATATTTAGACTTAAACACAGGAAAAGTGAGGAATAAATTAGATTATGAGTTAATCTAATTGTTTTATTCTATTTAATCCATTATTTCCTGTTGAGAGAGGAACAGACAACTAATTAATAAATTAACTGTGAACTGGTAACCGCTGTGAAACAATCAGATCTGATTCACCGGCTTTCTCACTACCAGCGCTCCCTCTCTCCATTCACTCTCTAGCTCACTCGACCACAGCTGCTCTCTCTCTCTCTCTTTTTCTCTGGTCTTTGGCGGCCAATCACAGCCAGATATCAGAGCTGTAAACTCCACCATGATGGAGGATGGAGACGTTACCAGGAATGACAGGAAGATGTTTCTCTTCCTTTGATAACGTTAAAAATAAAGTTAGGCGTTGAGGTCGTCTTCATGACTCGTTTTTCACTAACTTTGCTTTATTTTCCACTTCCCTTTCATCACCTCACTTCCTGCTGTCCCTTTCCTTCTCACTCATTGGCTGGCTGGTGCACACTAATAGATTCTGAGATATTAGAAGACAATCCTCGACGTTCAGGCTGTGAAACCCGACCTCCAACACATCTGAGAGACTATGAGGTCCAATATTCTGGAGCTGGATCAAAAGGTGCTGCATGTCAGACAGATGGAACATGCACACACCATACAACAGACACACATGGATTACAGGATGAGGACAAGGACATGTGGATAGCAGCAAAAGAGAGGACCACACTGGATTGGATGATTCTGTGCCAATCGATCAATTCACAATCATGAAAGAAATCTTGACAACAATGAAGGATATTCAGGGTCAACCCCTCAGTCTTCCTCAAGACATTCATCTAAATCAGAGTCAGTGTGTGACATGCCTCCATGTTCTCAAACAGAACATCAAATTCTGTGTCCACCAGAGGTCACCCATCATCCTGCTGCAGTTTCCTCTGCTATGCCCCAAATGCCTAACCTTTCAATCCTGGATACTGCAGTTCCTTCAAATGGTCTACCAAGGCCTTTCACCAAAAGACATACCATCTAGTTTTCCTGCAGCACTGCAAAGTCAGCCTCTGAATCCCCCAGTAGTAAATCCTGGTCAGCCTCTAGTTTCCTTCTCTACTCAGCAGAGGCAGTCTTCTCCTTTAGTACTCCAGTCATCTGCATCTCACCAAGTGCAGAGATCCTTGGCACTCCCTACTGGCAGAACGCCTATCTACAAGTTAGAAGGTCCTTCTTTCCCAAATCTCACCAGAGAAGATGAAATGCAGTACAGGAATCTTCGAATGGCACTTAATAATCTTATTGACTCTAACGAAACAGAACATTTCAAATACCATGTCCTCCTTGATCAGTTAAAAGTGGACCAAGCCAACAGACTGTAGTGGCCCAGCATTCTTACGTGAACCTCCAGGTACTTGGCCTAAACTTGAACCTGTTGGATCTGTTGATGACCAAATGGAACAGAAGCGATCTGTCTTCTACAGTGTTAACACCACTGTTGCTGTTCCAAACCCTGACAGTTTCAAAACTTACCAAGAATTACTGGATGCCACTGCCCAATCTCTTTCCAGTCAGGCCACTGTAAATCCCTCTGCAGCTGATTTCCTGAACACTGAACAAGAAATCCTCCTAAAGGCACAAAATGACAGCTTTGGGGAGGATATAGCCTGTCTCAAATGACACAGATCACTTCCAACACACAGTCGCTTACTCTGTTTAGCCCCAACACTGTGCAGTACTTCTGGTCTCATTCGAGTGGGAGGACGTCTGCGGCAAAGCCAACTGGAATCTGAGTCGATGCATGCAATCGTACTGGATCCTAATCATTCAAGACTATGATGAGAGATTACTGGCAACAAGTAAGATTAATTTCCATTTCAATCCCCCACACGGTCCCCACTTTGGCGGTGTCTGGGAGTGGGAAATTCGCTCAGTGAAGAATGCTCTGAAGACAACCATTGGTGCACAAATGGTAACTGAGGAGGTTCTGAGGACAGTGTTGATTGAAATTGAAGGTATTCTTAACTCAAAACCACTCGGCTATGTATCTTCAGACATTGCAGATGTTGATCCAGTCACCTCTAACTTTCTGATCATGGGACGACATGATGCATCACTCCCTCTAGTGTCTTACCCTGATTCTGAGCTCCTCAGTCAGAGACACTGGTATGGAGATTATTCCCCATCTTTATTCAAGAGCGTAGTATATAAATTCGAGAGCAAACTTCATTGATTTTACGTTCAAATTTTGTAATTTGTCCCTCAAAACATCCTCTGCTTGTGCTCAAACTGTGTGCTCGCACTCGGATACAATGTTGCTCGCGCTCAAACTTCAACTCTTCTCCTCGCACTCAGGTTTCTTCTGCGCGCTCGCTAAGTTTCTGCTCACAGATTTCTCCACCGCGCTCAGATTTTTTTGTGTAGCAACAAGCATAGCAACCACCCTGTCAGAATCATCCAATCAATAGAAGGCCCGGTAATAGCAGCATAAAAAAATGTAAAAAAAAAACCCAAAAAACATGAGATCCTTGACTTTGACTAACGCAAGGAGGCAGACTCCATTTCATTGGTCAACCCAAAACTGGGCCTTCTATTGACTGGATGATTCTGACAGGGTGGTTGCTATGCTTGTTGCTACACAAAAAAATCTGAGCGCAGTGGAGAAATCCGTGAGCAGAAACTTAGTGAGCGCGCAGAAGAAACCTGAGTGCGAGGAGAAGAGTTGAAGTTTGAGCGCGAGCAACATTGTATTTGAGCACAAGCAGAGCAAATCTGAGCGCAAGCAGAGGCTGTTTGAGTGCGAGTGGAGGGTTTTGAGGGACAAATTACAAAATTTGAACGTAAAATCAATGAAGTTTGCTCTCGAATTTATATACTACGCTCTTGAATAAAGGTAGGGAATAATCTCCATACACTGGCGTCATGCACAAATACTGTCTGATCACTTCTGGAAACACTTCACCAAATCCTATCTACCAATACTTCAGACCAGACACCAATGGCAAAAGGACAGTTAAACTCAATTATGATGGTTAGTGATTCCCAGTTACCCAGAGCTCTTTGGCCTATAGGAAAGGTAACCAAGCAAAGATGGCCGCATCCGAGCTGCTGAAGTTCTAGTCAAAGACAAGCCCTGTCAGACCAGCGGCTCATCTAATCCCACTTCCTGCCCTCCCTGGTTTTCTTATAGAAATCCAGGGGCGGCTGTTGTAAAGATTCACTAATTTTTTATTTATTTTACACTTTCTTTTCATTTTCCCTGACTTCCTCCTGTCCCTTTCTTACCTCTAGAGGTAAGAAATTCGTGGATTATTTTTTCTGCATCTTGTTGTGTTGGGTTCAGATGTGAATGTACATGATGCTTATTGTCATTGTTGGTTCAGCCTGTTTTACTTTAAATCCCTCCAGCTGCAAATATTCCAGCTGTTTTTAGGGCTAAAACGACTTGAGCATAAAGCAGCAGCACAAAGTTTCTCATCATCATTTATTTAATCTTAAACACACAAAGAAAAGTGTCTCATATAAGCCGTCGTTATTGGATGTTAATCATATTTCAACCAGATGTTCAGTCGATGCAGACGCTGAATTGGCAGATAAAGTCAACGATACATGAGAGGAGCATCAGGAGAGCTGATTGTTATTTAGCATAAAGTGAGATTTCTTAAGATTGCAGAGGGAAACGTTTGGTTGGTTGGTGGGAATTTAAGATCTCAAAGTTTCCACTTTCTTGATCAGCGTTTGTAGGTCGGCGCCAGAGAACTCGTCCACCTGGGAAAAAACAAACAGTTAGGAGGCAAAAAGTGAGAAACAAATGACTGAAGGCTGAATTATGACATATATAATAATCTCACACAAAGCCCTTAAACTCACCTTGTCTTCATTCTTGTAGAAATGGAAGGTGGGCATACATTTAATCCCACAGGTGGAGCTCACATCCTGGAGGAAAAGCAAAGTGAGCAACAGTCAGACGAACTCAGCGGAAACACAGAAGCTCTGACTGTTAAAAACAACACAGAGAGGTTTAAACACGGCTTTATATCCTGTCACATGCAAATACCACCAACGACAAGCCAACACTTTACCGCCTCTGCAACATATGTTTTCCATCATCAGTGGGTTTCTTCTTCATATGTTAAATTATGACACAAACCTGTCGACATGTTCCCATCAAGCTACTGAATTTACCCTTTTTTTAAATAATTTTTTTTCAAATGGATTCTTTGTCTACTTCCTATATATTAATTCACTAATAAATGTACAATGAGAATTTATATAAATGATATACATGAAATTCAATCGACTATAAGATCAAATCAAGCTGTGACAGAGCAGATGTTCAGCATGATTCAGCTCATTTACTCTTTCTGACATTAACCATAATGTATAAAATCCCAATCCCAGCAGTTAGACTGGTTCCAGTAAGCAGCTTTTTAATTAACCAGTAAACCCCAGAACACTGGCTGATGTGAAAAACACTCATTCAGGGATCTGATCTGAACTCAGCTGCATCAAAACAACTTTAAAATAAGATCATGAGCAACAAGGTTAAAAGAAAAAAGCTTTCTGCTCTTTCATAATATGAATTAAAACACTTTCAGTTTAAGTTTTCTTTGCATCGTTGAGCAGGACGCAGCAGAAAGAAACAGAAACAGATTCATGTTAACAGCAAACAACTCTTCTTCTTCTTCTCATTTCTCAGTTTGTACTTCCTCCGTTCCTCTCCTCACATTAGTTTCCTCCCATCTGAGATACGAGTGGAGGAGTCGAGGCAACAGGAGTTAAACAAACAACATGAGACGTCCTCATGTCATGTAAATTCATGTAAATTAAATATAATGTGCTGCAGAGTTGCATCATCATGTCTGTTGTTGTGTTACAGCCTGACAGATGAGCAGAACAGTGTTCATGAAAACTTATATATTTACTTTTAATTCACATCACAACATGGTATAATATGACAAGAATGTATGATGTCATATGTTTCTATATCTTATTTATCCTTTGTATGTTTTATTGTGTGAAACACTACAAATAGTTTGTTTATTCCAGCTGTGTGTCGCCTCTTTTATACATCAGGGGAAGGAAACAGCTGTGCATCGTCTCTCCTCCAGATGCATTTTAGGAACTGAGACGTCTTTAAACATGATGCTGAGATCAATTTACGGGTCACAGCAGGAGGAGACGAGGAGACGAGGAGGTACAATATAAAGAAATGAGAAGATCCTGAAGGTCAGTTTGTCCAGAAACTGAATTAATGGTTACAATAAACCAACATGAAGGAAACTAATTCTACCAAGAAGCTGTAATATTCATTAATAAGTCTTGTTAATGTTTAAATGCTCACATGATATTTTGCATTTTTATGCTCCAAATTTAAATACTGAAATAATCATGCAAGCAAAGTTTGTTTTCATTTCACTGCGTCGTTGCTCCGAGACAGAAACATTTCATCATTGAATCATATTTAGGTATTGACAGTAAAGCCACTTCCTGTTAACATGAAAAACACACGAGTGGTTTCCTACATAAGATGGAAAACTGACATAAGTGTGAGTGAAGGTGTGAATGTGAAGCGTGAAGAAAAAAACGACCAGTAGATTTACAGATTAAATGTTTTTACCCGAGCTTTGTCCACGTCCACCTTCAAGAAAATCACGTTGCTGTTCTCAGGTTGTTCTGACAGTTTCTGCACAAGAGACACAAAGACAAAGGACGTGCATGATACTGAATATTATTACATCTTTTATTTATTTATTAGTTTATTTGTCCCTGGTTTGGCTTCTCTACTTAAAATAAGCATAATAAATCACTACCAGAAATACATTAATTACATAAAGCTCATAATAAAAGTGACGTTCTCGGTAACAACAGTATTTGCATCACATAACAGTCAATTTACACGTGTTGCATACGTGTGCACATGTGTATGTTCCTTAATTCATAGCAATAATATATTTATCAGTGTATGTATCTTGTCACAATCTGAGAGAAATGAGCTCTGTACTAAATGTTTCTGTTACATCTGAAAAAAATGCCTTTTATTATACTGTATTTAATGTTATTGTTTATATTTACATATTGTATAATTATTACTCATCTGTTAATGTTTATAATTTTCTGTGCTGCTTTGGTGATGTAGGTTTCTGATCTGCCAATAAAGCTTATTTGAATTTGAATGTAGAGTATTGATGCCTTTTGCCTGGTTTACAATATGACTACAATAAAAAAAGGAGAAAATATACATAAAAATATGCATAATATGCACATAAAACTGCTGCAACTCCTGCAAAAAACAACTCTGATATCTGCAGACTGATGAACAGAAATAACCTCTGAAACATTTGGTTTAAACTGAAACTAGTTTCAGTGGTTTTTCTTACGAACGAGGAACGCTATCTGATTATTTAGTCACTCAAAAAGCACACAGGGTTTTTCCCTCTTTCTTTTAAACACAAAAACAACACTTTTTTTCCTGAACTTCTCTTAAAGGGGCAGCGCTCCATCAAATGCAAAGATGCTCATGTAATCGTTTTCCTTTTTCTAACAAACCTCATTAATCGTTCAACTATTAGTTTGAAAAGTCGTCAAACTTACTACGAACTCGGGTCCGATCATCCTGCAGGGGCCGCACCAGGTGGCCGTGAAGTCCACCACCACCAGCTTGTCTCCAGCTTCCTTCAGCAGGAGCTTGAACTCTGCCTGCAGAAGATTAAAAACCAGATAATATCAGTAACTTTGGACAGGATCGTCCAATCTGCTTATTGAAGCTTTTATTTTGAAATATCATTTTGTTTATTCGTCTTTTTGTTCTCTCGGTTAAAGCTGCTGTTTCCTCTTTATATCTGTACTTTCAGTGTGTTTAAGAAGTAAAATAAATTCTGTACATTTCAGTATTATATAACTACAATTTATATATTATTCTCTATATTTTAATTCAAACACTTCTGCTTTTATTTGCTCTGTATGAGTCACACAGTGTGACTGCAGCAGGGATTTTTACTCAGTTTCTATTTCTGAGTCTCACTTTTTTTTTTTGTGCACTTTTCCTACAAAAAATTAAAAACCAGATAATATCAGAAACTTTGACAGGATCATCCAATCTGAACTCACTTATTGCAGCTTTTATTTTGAAATACCATTTTGTTTATCCGTCTTTTTGTTCTCTCAGTTAAAGCTGCTGTTTATTCTTTATATCTGTACTTTCAGAAGAAAAAAATGCTACAATTCATATATGATTCTCTATATTATAATTGAAACTCTGCTGCTTTTATTTGCTCCGTATGAGTCACACAGTGTGACTGCAGCAGGGATTTCTACTCAGTTTCTATTTCTCACTTTTTTCTTGTCCTCTTTTCCCTCAGGAGTCTAAAAGCTGCGTCCAGTCATCTCAGAGTTATGGTGGTTACAAACTGGTTTGATCTGAACATTCCCGTCTTATCTGACTTTACTTGATAAGGCAAAGTTTAATTTGTATACCACATTTAAATAACAAGGAAATTCAACAGAAACTCAGTTCATCTGAAGTCTGTCGTTCACTGTGGAGGCTACATCATTTTTATTGTAAATGTTTTTAAACCCTCACATGAGTCACTCAGTTGTCATAAAAACCTTCTTCAGTTGTCGGATGACGTCATGTTTTCATCTCATTAACATCAATGACTTCCTTTAAAATCCTCAAAACACATTTTTCAAGGACTTGATTTTATGTGATGTTGTCTTTTCACTCTTACTTTATTATTATTATTATCATTATCATTATTATTATTAATAATATCAACAAACAGCTGCATGTCTACCACCCACCCATCCT
Source organism: Euthynnus affinis (assembly GCA_029490765.1). Taxonomy (NCBI): domain Eukaryota; kingdom Metazoa; phylum Chordata; class Actinopteri; order Scombriformes; family Scombridae; genus Euthynnus; species Euthynnus affinis. Next base: position 36,343,257 of record CM055839.1, on the reverse strand, counting down.
GAACACAGTGAACGCAGCATAATCATAAAGGCTGATATTATAACATGACGACTCTTCTCATCATTCAGAGTTAATTTAAACAACAACAATAATAATAATGATAATAATAACAACACTAATAATAAAAATAATAACCTTTATGTGTTCAACTGCATAATTCTGTAACATTTAAAGTGTTTCTCCTCTTGTTGCAGTTAATTATTTATGGGATATTTATCTTTTTGTTTTTTTATTATATTCCTCTTTTGTGGATAAAACATCTACTTTCACTTTCCTGCCCTGCACATCCTGCATGATACGACACTTTACACTCACAATGCTGCTATTAATACTACAGCTGTTGAATAACTGTGCTTTCTCCTTCTTTCTAAAAAAAAAAAATAAAATAAAAACTTTGTTTCCAAAAAGAAAGAAAGCAGCTGAATAAACAGATGAAAACTTACCAGATCTTTCACTTCCTTAACCATGGCGCCTGCTGGATGCTGCTGGGTGTGGAGGAGGTTTGGCTTTTCCCAGAATACACGCAGCATCTTTATTACAGGCTGCCGTCAAGCTCAGCGGTGTAAGTGTTGTGTTGTGCTTTTTTTTTTTTTAACAAAATAAAAGCATTGCACTCATTCTGCAATAACTGCATCCCCTAAGTTAAATCTTAAAGGATAATCTGAATGAAGAAGTTGTTTTGTTAAGCTGGATGTAAACTAACAGGCAGTGAAGGTTTGATGTGAATGTTTTTGTTTGGTTTCTATGCTTTTATTGTGTCTGCTGCTTCTCTCCAGCTGCTTCCTGTCTGGGTCCACAGGGATCTGGTGATGAAACTGGTCACAGAAACAGACAGACAGACAGACAGACAGACAGACAGACAGACAGACAGACAACGCCCTCATTACAGTCTCAATATTAAGCTCATATTCAGACTTTAATGCAGGAAAAGTGAGGAACAAATTAGATTATGAGTTAATCTAATTGTTTTATTGCTGTCCTGCAGCAAATTTATTTTATTCTTGTATTATATTATTATTATTTTGCTTGTAAAGTGTCTGTGTTGCTTTAATACTTGAACCGTGTGACAGCTGAACCTTTACTCTTCATCCTTTGTTCCTTCACTCGCTCCTCTTCTAAACCAGCGAGCATCGTCACCGGTTTGCTTCGTCACTCGCTGCCTCTGAGTTGCACATTGAGTTGTTTGCATCTATAAAATGAGACACATTGCATTGTGGGATTGTTAGCAGACAGTAGAGTGCATGGGTAGAGTATGTAGAGGATACATTTACTCAAATAAAAGAAGCTATGTTTTTAGCATGAAACCAAAACATAAAGATGTTTATTGATGATAATAAGAAGAAACACTAGAAATGATCTTTTTTTATTTGTCACTTTATTGTAACTCAGGACTTTTGTCCATGCTGGGATCCCGTAGGAATGATGACTCTTTATTTACAGGTCAGCATCAGTTACCATGGTGACGTACCCTGTCGTAACCCTGAGTTACACCTGAAGTTACCTCGTTAACCATAAATCCTGCTTCCTGCTTCCTGTTTCAGACCTCTGGTCACAAAACTGAAACACAAAGTCGTTCAATTCGTTTTCTCGTTTGCATTTTTGTCTCATCGTCTGATTTCTGGTGTTTCTTCACCACTCAGTCTTATTTTTAGCTGAAACCTTTTCTCTTTCTCTTTTATTAATGATAGATACCCATTGTTTTTTACTTTTTTACAAGTGCTTTACATATATACATATAAAAGGCAAGGAATAAACAAAACAAGACAATAAAATGACACACAAACAGGATTTTAAAAAACTGCAGTTAAAATAGAATAAAACAGGAGAATAATACTGAGAGAGAAGCTACAGTGAATAAATTGTCCCAAATGTAGTTTAATAAGAGTCAAACAGGAAAGTCTGGAGCCTTTTAAGTTAAAAGAACTGAGAGTTGGAGCAGATCTGCAGTCTGACAAATTAATTTAGTGCAAAACCAAATGAAAGGAAAGGATGAAAAGACGAGAGATAAAAATAACTGATAGAAAAAGAAACCAAAAGAATCTCATGAGTCACGGTGAAAAGTTAAACGGGCCTTTTGTTGTCTGCGGTTCGGGTTCCTCTCACATCTCTCAGGTCAGGATGTTCTCTGGAAACAACACGTGAAGGCAGGTCACTGTATGCACATCCTGTTTGTTCAGTTCATCATTTTACTTTCCTTTTTTTTTTTTTTTTAAATAAATGATTAAAACATCTTTGCTTTGATCTCAGAGAGCAGCTGCATGATTTTACTGTAAAACTTACATCGGTTTCTTAGCAGTGATGCTTTTAAAGCTTCAAACCAGCCGGAGTTACAAACTGTTTAACTTTCTTTCTCTAACTTGGAAAGATACAACACGGGTGAGGAGGAGATGGGTGGGTGGGGCGTGTTTCCTGCATTTCTGCACCATCTAACCTCTTGGATTAAGTTGAGAAACAGCCACCTACTCTGCCCTTTCCTGCATGAATTATTAAATCACAGCGTTAAAATGTTTTTAATTGTTTATTTTTACTCTTAAACAAGTAAAAAATCATGTCAGTAACTGTTTTTTTTTTAAATATATTGAATTTTGACGTCCACTGGAGTCGTTAGATACAAGAAAAATATTATTAAAAACTTGATAAAAGTATTTCAAACATGAAAAATATACTTTTTTCCTGTTTTTTTCTCTGAGAATAAAAGTATTTAACAGATATTCCTGAGCTACTTGGTGCTCAGGAATAAAAATGATATTCAGATGGAACTACAGACATTTTTTAACACCTGGTATTTGGGACATGGTACTACAACTGAAATGGTTGAAAATGGCTTCCGATTATCTGTCTGCTGTGGTGGACGCCGTCCATGAAAGGGTTCAAATGAAGGAGCAAATGTGGAAAGATACATAATCAGTGGGCGGGAGAAAAACGATTATTATTTATTTCAGACACATTTCCTGCTCCTCCCCCTCTTGGATTAAACCCAGAAACCACCTGCACTAGTCTGGATCAGTCGGACTGAGGCTGCTGGGACAGGAAATGCTTATTAGAAGATGATTGCCCTCCAAAGTGACTAAAACTGAAACTAAAGCAGAGGATTCTGTGGAAGTCTGATAAATCTGTTTCCCACCACTGAACATTTGACTCATCTTAACAAGGAAAAGGTTGGACTGAAAATGAAAGATGATCATTTATATAAACTGTTTAATTAAAGCTGCCCTCGCAGCTCTGTGGACGTTTGGCAACCACATCATGGTTGAAGGGCTTCTGTCACGGACATGTAGATGTCTTCAGGCTGTTTCCAGACAGACAGGAAGGAGATAAACATCACTACCTCTGCCCACTATGTTACCTGCTGCTGCTCTGCTGTTCAGCCAGTTTGCGTCACTGATGGAATATCATCATATAGACGTGTTCAGGACAGGACTGGAGCATTTACAATAAAGTTATAGCAGCTTCCTCTGTCATGGCGAAACATCAGCGGCGTGAGAGTTTCCTGCAGGGTGAGACACGTCAACATTATTAATGTTTTGGGCCTTTTCACTGTAATTTCAATCAGTGAATCAGTGAAAACTTTTGATGAGTTTGTGTGTAAAAGAAGTTCATTTCCTAATTTTCATCAAGTGTATTTTTATAAAGTAAAGACTTTGAAGCCACATGAGCTGGTCAGAGTGTGACTGACATGTGTACTGTATCAGCTGTGCTTTTATTTTGAAAGTGTGATTGACATGTGTACTGTCAGGTGTGTAGAGACAATCAGTAAATACTCATATGTCTGAATGGAGAGTGTGAGTGAACCGCTAGCTGCTCGGGCCCTAATAAAGGAAAAACTGCAGTGCAGAGATACAAAATTTAGTTCTGATTTTATTTTTCTACTTTATCACTAAACTGTCACCCTCACTGCATGTTTCCCCTCATAGGTCATCCCCACTACTGATTACACATAGAAGACCTATAATTACTGTCAAATACATGATAATATGACAAAACTTCATACAGAGTTTGTATATAATGTGCTGTATGTATTTAGACCTTCCTGCTGGATCCTACAAACATGAACTTGATTCAACAGTCACACCCCTCCCCCCCTTTCTCCCTCCTATTCTCCCTCTCTCCCTGTCAGTTGGAGAGCAGGATTTTAGAGAACTCTTCTTGTGAAATATCTTCATAAATCCCATGAATTTGGTCGATCTTACCTCAAAAATCATACATCAGTGGGAAATTTCATGGCGAATCCATTGATGCAGGTTTGAAAGTGGTCAGACTGACAGTTTAGACGTCAGAAGCTTCAGTTTGACACAAAGTTCATGTCCAGAGATTGCCTCCCCATTGTAAGGGTGATGTGGCGCTGCAACTTTAAGGGCTTATAAAATTCAAACCATTTGAATTATTGCAAAGTTTTTAACAACTTTTGTTCAGCACAGTGTCATAAGTCATTTATCAAAGTTTGAAGCTGATACCATTAACGCCCTCGGAGGAGATAGCTTTTGTTTGGGGGCCAAAATTGGGGCATATTTTGAAAGGCTAATTGTGGACTTCCTGTTGGCACAAGAGAGAACATTAAGCCACTTTAAGGGTTAATATTTAAGTTTTTTTTCACCAGACCTGATATGTGTGCAAAATTTGTGAGTTTTTGAGTGTTTAGGGAGTCACATTTAGGGTTTAAGTGGCGTAATAATAAAGAAGGAAATAATAATCACCTGATTGTGGGGACGGCCATGTGATGAGTTTCTTTTCAAAAAACAAAAAATGAGGAAGCAAAACCATAATTTTACTCCTTACTCGCTCCATGTAGTAATCTCTCATCTCTGCTTCCAGTACTATGATTATTTCTCATTTCCTCATTCAGGCTAAGTTTACTGTAAGAGGCAGTGAAGGTCACCTAAAAATGACCTTTTTAAGTCTTAAGGAACAAAAACCACCGTCTGAGTTGTGCATGAAAAATAATCTTTGACTTGAGATCATGTAAATTAAAACTATCTGCTTCTGTAGTTATGATTATTTATTCCTGCATGACATAACAACTACATCAGCTCCCACTAAAACCAGCGTGTACTGGGATTAGATTAGTTGTTGTTTCATTCATCCAGATGGTTTTTACTTTGTTGCAGTTGTCAGACTTTTGACTTTGTGAGTATTAATAACAGCAGCCGTCAGGTTTGTTTAACAAGGTTTAATTATACAGATCGTATTGTGATGTGTTGTATGATCATTTCATTTATATGAATTGTTTGTCCTCGTTTGAAGATGAATGAGAAGATTAGCAGCCTGCAACCTGCTAACATAATGTTTTTATGAATATAGTTTCAACATGCTACTGATAATCATTTCCTGTGGTTTCCAAGAGGTTAGATGGGGTAGAAATGCAGGACATGTGTTTGAAATTACTCAATGAATAGCAGTCAAAGGTTACTGACAAAAGAATTTGAGTAACATCAATGAGTCAAAGCAGATGGTCGCCCACCCAGAGCCGAGTTCTGCTTTAGCTTTGTTCCCGTTAAAGGAGAGTTTTTCCTTCCCGTTGTCACCAAGTGCTGCTGCTGCTGGGAACTGTCGGGTTTCTCTGTGAGTTAAAGAGCGCAGTCTGGACCTGTTCCATGTAAAAGTGCCCTGAGATGACTTTTTGTTGTGATTTGGCCTTTATAAATAAAACTGAACTGAAATAAATATCTGCACCATCTAACCTCCTGGATTAAGCTCAGAAACATCCACCTGCTCTGCTCTTTCATGCATGAATTATTAAATCACAGAGTAAAAATGTTTTTAATTGTTTATTTTTACTTTTAAACAAGTGAAAATCATGTCAGTAACTTTTTTTTTAATATATTGAATTTTGAGTCCATGCATAAACGGAGTAAAAAGTGATTTATGGAAATCAATACAGGCAATATATATATATAAATTACAATATTAATATTAAATAACAACAACAATAGAGGATATTTGATGAATCCTTTGTTGCATGACGTCCACTGGAGTCGACGGATACAAGAAAAATATTATTAAAAACTTGATAAAAGTATTTCAAACATCTTATTTATTTGAAAAATATACTTATATATACTTTTTACTTGTTTTTTCTCTGAGAGTAAAAACAATATATTGAATTTTGACATGTGTCCATTGTAGTAGACACCATGCATCAACAGAGTAAAAAGTTATTTATGGAAATCAATATAGGTTATATATATATAAATAAATATAAATAATATATAAATAAAATTGAATTGAACTGAATATAAATTTGTGTTTGTGCTTGAAGGATAAAACACAAGATGCTACTCAGAGCTCCTCACTGAAAAGCAGAATATTGAGTTATACCCGACCAGTCTGTGTGTGTGTGTGGCCTTGAACTTTGACACAAAATTTCTCAAAAATCAGGAAAAAATCTTGGCTGGCTGGCGTATTTGTGTCATTTCACTGCGTCACAGTTGTGTTTATTTTATGATGATTCACAAAGTGATGAAGCATCTCTAGCTCCTCTTTTTGGAGGAAAGGGAGCTTCCCAAACGTCGCTGCTTCTGTCTGACTTTATTACTAAGATTAAACTCCCAAAGCTGACAGTGTTAAATATTTCTTTTATTATTTTATTGCTGGCTGGAGAGTGCTGCCATCTGTGTGTGTGTGTGTGTGTGTGTGTGTGTGTGTGTGTGTGTGTGTGTGTGTGTGACACAAGTCAACAAACAACTTTAACCCACAAACGGATCAACTGCCTTCTGAGTGATACAGAAGTATTAAAATGTTAATGAGAGAAAAACGTTTATGCTTTTTGCATGACGTTAAGTACGAGCACGCTGACGGGAAATAAAAGACTTACTGTAACTGAGGAATTGTGTAATTGTGTTCCCTTCTTTATCACAAATGGATCACTACAACACACCGTCTTCCTTTGTGAGAAACAGAATCAAATCTTCAGTGACTGAACTGTAACGGTCATCCATTCATGGGACATATATATATATAAACAAACTTATAAAAGAGGCTACTAAGAGCTGCTAACTGAAAAGCAGAATATCGAGTTATACCCGACCAGTCTGTGTGTGTAGAGGTGTGTGTGTGGTTACGCTGTAACATCCTGGTGTCATCAGGTGGTTTAACGAAGGTAAACACAGTGAACAGCTGATGCTACTGTTTCTCTGCAGGTTCATCAACATATCAGTCCTTCAGATGCTGCAGAGATTTAATGAACAGAAGAAGAAACTTCTCATGCAGCGTAAACACTCATTTATAGATCAATGCAGATGCTTTTTACCACATTGAACTTTATATTTTCTTTGCTGATTTTGGTCGGAGAGTGTTTAATTGAAATGAATTATTTATATTTTAAGCATTAATCTGTTGTTGCAGCACGTCTGCAGCAGGTATTTAGTTTGAAATACAGTCGTTCATACAAACAAAAGGATTTAATGATGATGGTGTGTAACTGCAGCTCTGCTACAGTCACACGTCAGCTGACAGTCTTTGAACTTTGACACAAAATTTCTCAAAAATCAGGAAAATATCTTGGCTGACTGGCGTGTTTGTGTCATTTCACTGCGTCACAGTTGTGTTTATTTTATGATGATTCACAAAGTGATGAAGCATCTCTAGCTCCTCTTTTTGGAGGAAAAGGAGCTTCCCAAACGTCGCTGCTTCTGTCTGACTTTATTACTAAGATTAAACTCCCAAAGCTGACAGTGTTAAATATTTCTTTTATTATTTTATTGCTGGCTGGAGAGTGCTGCCATCTGAGTGTGTGTGTGTGTGTGTGTGTGTGTGTGTGTGTGTGTGTGTGTGACACAAGTCAACAATCAACTTTAACCCACAAACGGATCAACTGCCTTCTGAGTGATACAGAAGTATTAAAATGTTAATGAGAAAAAACGTTTATGCTTTTTGCATGACGTTAAGTACGAGCACGCTGACGGGAAATAAAAGACTTACTGTAACTGAGGAATTGTGTAACTGTGTTCCCTTCTTTATCACAAATAGATCACTACAACACACCGTCTTCCTTTGTGAGAAACAGAATCAAATCTTCAGTGACTGAACTGTCGCGGTCGTCCATTCATGTGACTCGCCATCATTTCCTTCTTCTGAATTCATATATTTGCCTGCTGAATCCCTCTCTGGGTCGACTGGATCTGGGTTATTCAGATCACCTGTTGTGCAGAGTGTTTAGTAATAAAGAGCAGCTGGATGCGATCCCCTCTCGGCCAATCAGGGCGTGACGACGCTCTTTTTCTGGGGGTTTAAGAGACGACAGAGACTACACACCCTGCTCACTCTGTTCTTTCCTTTAACCGGTTGCAAACAGACTTTATAGAGATTATCAGACAGGAAACTCTCCACTCTTCAGACCCTTTTGCATCCTCTTTCCTGTCTTTTGCTCTCTGATTTGAGGGAATACCACATCGTGTTGTTTGTTGTCTTACTAAGAGCTGCTTCTGTCTATCTTAAGCTTTGCATATAACGTCCACACTTCACCAGTCCTGACATTGTGTTGTATGTGACATCACGCTATTGTTGACTTTAACACCTGTGTTTCTTGTCTCCATACAGTGCAGGCTTGTTTGTATCGGCACACTTTCACAGCTGTTACTGTTGGTTGATTTGCTTTTAGTCATAATACTTGTGCATCGAACTTCAACAGATGAAAATTCTTGCTAAATGTTATTAATATGCCCTGTCAAATAAAGTCATTAAATAAATAAGTGACCTGCATTGGGCCGTTACATGCAGGCTATATTTGGTGTACATATTAAAGAGGCATTTGTTTATTAAGGGGATGTTTCCTGTTTGTGCAGAAGCTTGTGCGGTTTCTCCAAATGAATAATATTTATGTTTTGTTTGTTTTTTATGCAGCTGTGTGGTTCTCTGTGTGCTGTGAGAAAACTAATTCTTTATCATGTTTCCAACAACTTAAACTCCCAACATCACCTCTACTCTCTAGACCTTCTTACCAGTCACGTATCTTTAATGAAAACAACCTTTGATGTGTCCAAAGTTAGGCTTTCAAGGTTAGGGTTAGGTTGCTTTCAAGGACCATTTATTCAAGAGGTCAGACTGTCCTCTGAAAACTCTCATGACACATCCTGTAAGAATGAGGATATTTGTTTAATCCAAACTGTAATTGAATAAACAAACTGATAATTATCCTGATAAGTCTGTGAAAAGTTCAGACTGAAAACAGCAGTGTGTGTGTGTGTGTGTGTGTGTGTTTGTGGAAAAAGAACGCAGCCCTCCCGTTCACCCGAATGCAGGCGGTGTGTTCGTGCGGCGGGGCGTCACCACACACGGCTCAGCGTCGGCCAATCACATGCATGCAAGTGCACATTGCTGATAGATAACTTTGTAGAGTAAACACCATATTCAGCTGTCATCAGTTTAATATGGTGTTCACATTTCTAAACTAATCTAAACAATAACTTGTTAATCCAACTGGATTTCTTGGATCATATTTCACTGTTGCCCTCACCGCCGCAGCTTCTGGTTTCATGCAGGGCAGGTTTCACCCTGAAAGGCTTTCATATATGTTATTTTGTTTAAACTATTTTAATGGTTATAGACAAAATCTGGCGGCTGATTTATGTGTTGCACATTTAATGAACTTAACAAAGTTTAACCAGCGCTGTGATGGAGGGAGATGATGTCACTGCACTGTAAAACAAAGACCTCCGGACTCATTTGTATATTTTTTTTGTTTGTTTTTGTCTGTTTTAGGTGGTTAGATTTAGAGTGAATTACCTTGTGTTTAGTATCTCTGCTGCTCCTAAGGCGGGAACCAGAGGTGTGATGTTTGTTTTTCTGTTGTCAGCAACAGTTGTCGAATTTACACTTTTTGTCTCCTCTTTCTGAAAACACCAACAGAACATATAGGTTTTTGTTTATTTGTTTATCTTCCTGGGGTCCGCACTTAAACACACACTGAACATTTACAGTCGACACAAATAGCATACAAAAGAAATTATATTAGAGGTCGCTATGGCAACCCTCCTCTTGCTTCTGAAACAAAATCCCAAAGTCTCTTTGCGGTGACAAACAGCCACATGCCGAGTATCAAACACACTATCCCTTCAATATTCTCCATTGTTCCTTTGTGTGTCGCGCTGAAGATGACGTCATGGCAGATTCATGCGCTGTTGCTAATGACGACCATGTACCCTGAGGGAGTGCTAGCTTGTAATGGAAAACGACACTCAGAAAAGTTGAGTTGAGCCGGTACCATGTGATGGAAATGTGTTATTAGTAGGGCTGCAGTCCACCAAAGAAAATCATGGTCGACTAAAATTGTACATAATCTGCGACTAATCAATTAGTTGCAGGGGGCCACACGTTTCTCTGTTTAGCGTCTTCAGGCTAGGCTAACGTATTGTTGCTAACTTTGGAGCTAACCTTCACTTTTCCAGCACTTGGAGAAACAACACACGTGACTTTTCATCATTTAACTGACACACTGTAGTCTGTGCTGTACATTTACTGCCAGACTGACAACTTACCGCTAACCTTTTCCTCTGCTCCGCTCGTATCCACCGTCAGTTTCTCTGCGTCCAACTCGCTACGCAAACGTGCTACGTAATGACGTATAACTTTACAGAGTTGCTTGTTTCCCAGGCAACGACACAGCGGTTCACTCACGTCCTGAACAGCGCTGCACAGACTCCCAAAATATTTCTGAATGATGGATATTTGTTGTTAATTCTGGCATTAAAACATATTTTTTGTCCTGGCGGGTTCTCGTTGATATAATTGTAGGAGAAACACTGATTCAGTAAACGTTCAGTAACCGTTGAGAACAGTTAGACCCAGAAGTCTCCGTTAGTTTGGAAGAGTCCAAAGTTGTGAAAACAGAGGGGGTGTTTTTAATAGACCAATTAATCAACTAGTCGACCAGCAGACTGCATATCTAGTTATTAGTGTTTGCCTTGGATAGTGTTTTTAATTGACTGATATGATGGAAGTTTTTTGGATTGTAAAACTTTCCATGTTGAGAAGAAACACAGCAAACAGCCTTATTTAGCCGGTTGAGACGGAGTTGCGTGTTATTGATATTGTGCCGCCTTGTTCTTGTTGAATAAGAGCACTTAACACAAGTTTAGTTAAATCAGGTGTAAGATATTTTCTGCATCGTCTTACTACAGCTGATTTCAGCCCGTTCTGTTGACCGAGACGATTTGTTGTCAAGGGTTTTGCTGAATAGATGTTTTTATTTATAAAGAGTTGCTCTTTGTTTTGAATATGTTATGTGTCAGTTTGTTTTCAAAGTTTTCAAATATCTAGGTCCCTGTTCAGGATGTCAGTCAAACCAGCAGCTGTTGTTGTTGATGCATTCACAGTAGTGTCGTCTGCATACGTGGTTAATTTACCATTTTTCTTTTAGTATGAGAGGTCATTTATTTTCCGACTGAATTTATGAAGCAAACAGTTGAATATATTTACAGATTAATACTCAGTGTGTCCTTTTGCAGACAGACTTCATGTGGTTTCAACATGTTTCTGCTTCGTCAGGTGGAAAACTCTCCACCTGTCCAAACTCTCACCGTCCTCTGATAACACGCCTCGCCTTCCCACCGCATCCCCGTCCCGTCCAATCCCGTCGCTCCCTGCGGGTATAAAAGCTCTGCCTCTCAGACGGAGCTTTCATGTTCGAGCCATGGCCTTCCTGTGGATCCTCTCCTGCCTCGCCTTCGCCGGCGCCGCCTACGGTGAGACAGCTGAGGGAGTGAAGCATGCTGGGTAGACTGAGCTGCTGTCACGGACCGTTTTTTAATTTACAAACTTAATGTTTATTTATAGATTTAATATTTGGTAACCATGGTTACAAGAAACCTTCAAAAAGACAATCATGAATAAAAATATAACGAAAACTCTAAATAAATACTTAAATATATTAAATTTAAACTTTAAGATAAAATGATTTTTATAAGTGACTGAAGAAAACTGGACACAAATTGGCTGATCGGTTTAAAAGTATTGATCTTATTAACAAATGTTTCTTACTGAAAATGTGTTTCATGTTGTTGTTGTTGTTGTTGTTAATGATGATGTCATTATGATGATGTCATCAGGTTGCGGCACTCCTGCCATCCCCCCCGTCATCACGGGTTACTCCCGTATCGTGAACGGCGAGGAGGCCGTGCCTCACTCCTGGCCCTGGCAGGTGTCTCTGCAGGTACAACCGCGCACACACACACACACACACACACACACACACACACACACACACACAGACTGGAGACTTATCCTAACCTTAACATAACCCTAAACTAACATTAACTTTAAACCAAGTCTTCACCCTCAAATTAATGAATTACGTTAAGAGGACTTGCTTTTTGTCCTCCATAAGGGAGGCAAGTCCCCAATATGTGTTAACAGATCTACATCCCCACAACGTAGGAATACCTGGACACCACACACACACACACACACACACACACACACACACGCAGGTCGTGTTCATGAACATGTGGTTGTTGTTTCAGGATTACACCGGCTTCCACTTCTGCGGAGGCTCCCTCATCAACGAGAACTGGGTGGTGACCGCCGCTCACTGCAGCGTCAAGTAAACACCAGCGACCTTTAACCTTTAACCCTTGCTTGTATCTACACACTGTAATGGAGGTTTTTGAGTTCTGAGTTATTTTGATTTAATTGTTGATGATTCAACAGAAATAATTAGATTTTTTTTTTCGCTTCTTCAAAACTGGATTCAAATGTATTTTAAACTGTTGTCATAGTAACAAGTCCTCAAGCTGAGCTTGATCTTGATCAAATAATTGATTTTAGATGAGAACATGCAGCTTATTGATACATTGAGACAGTGTTTATTTGGACTGAAATAATCTTTAAATGCAGCTTTAAACTATAAATGAAGACAGTTAAACCTGCTGCATGATCAGCTGACGTTAGGCTCCGCCTCCTGTCATTCAGGTGTTTTTTGTTGTTGTTGTTGTTAGCTGGTTTCACTCACCTCTTTTTCTGCAGGACATCCCACCGTGTGATCCTCGGAGAACATGACCGTTCCTCCAACGCTGAGGACATCCAGACGATGAGAGTCGGCAAGGTGAGCAGGAAGAGCAGCAGGACTTCATCACGTCTCTCGAGCTCCTGCTTGTTCATCGGCTAACAATGTCATTTCCTGTCAGGTGTTCAAGCACCCCCGCTACAACGGCTTCACCATCAACAACGACATCCTGCTCATCAAGCTGGCCAGCCCCGCCCAGCTGAACATGCGTGTTTCCCCCGTGTGCCTGGCCGAGACCGGAGACAACTTCCCCGGAGGCATGAAGTGCGTGACCAGCGGCTGGGGCCTGACTCGCTACAACGGTGACTATATTATTATTATTATTAGTGCTTTACATCTGCTCAGAGCTCACCTGTGCAGCTTCTCAGACCTCTATGGTGAGCGCTGGCACAGGAAACATGGCGTGCTTTGACCACCGGGGGCAGTATGCAGCAGGTAGACATCGGTGTGTTGTGTTGTTGTGTTGCAGCTCCTGACACCCCCGCCCTGCTGCAGCAGGCCTCCCTCCCTCTGCTGACCAATGACCAGTGCAAGCGTTACTGGGGCAACAAGATCAGCAACCTGATGATCTGCGCCGGAGCTGCTGGTGCCTCCAGCTGCATGGTGGGTGCTACATGCTAACTACTGACTGACACGTTAGCAACACGTTAAACGGATGTGCTAACAGGTAGCGATTATCTATGCTTGTTGTTTGTGTGTTTATTTATTTGCGTGTGTCTGTTTTCAGGGTGACTCTGGTGGTCCTCTGGTCTGTGAGAAGGCCGGCGCCTGGACTCTGGTCGGTATCGTGTCCTGGGGAAGCGGCACCTGCACTCCCACCATGCCCGGTGTGTACGCCCGCGTCACCGAGCTGCGCGCCTGGGTGGACCAGACCATCGCCGCCAACTAAGCAAGACACCAGTTTTCACTTTTAACATGAAGATTAATAAAACATGCAAAATGTGAAACACACCACTCATCGTCTTTTCTGAAAAAAAAAGTTTTTACATGATGCTGTTGGGAGTCTGAAAGGTTAGCTTAGCATAAAGAGTGGGGTCAGGGGCAAACATCAAGGTCACTCATGAACTCAGAAATAATGAGCAGATGGTTTCGAACATGATTAAAACATGAGGTGGAGTCTAGAAAATAAAAAAAGTATAAAATATCATGTTTTATCATTTTACATTAAGCTCTTTATCCCTGGATGAAGGCCTCGGTTTGCTCCGTAATGCTCATTATGCACCGTAAACCTTTTCATGTTGTTATAAGTTTTGAGTTCAATACTCAGTTGAAGACGAAGAGGTAACGCTGAAGATTTATTGGCCCATTTGAAGATTTTCCACGACATTAACTTAGTGTAAACACTGGAATATGGGCAAAAAGCTAGTTTATTTGTAGATTTTAAACTCAACTGTCTTTAGTAATTTTTTTCTTGAGTCTCTATATGAGTTCGGAAATAAATATTACAAAAAGGAAACTGTATATATATATATATATATATATATATTGTTCCTATAGATGCTACAGGTCAGGTTTTCCAGCTGGTAGATCATCATCAGCTCCTTAAAAAGCTCCAAAAGTAGAGATGCTTTCCAGTTTGACACCATGTTTTAATTTCCCTCTATTGCTCATTTTATTAACTTGTCTTTTAAACACAGCTCCTTTCCTGATGACTGGAAATGTGCCATTGTCACAACTATTTTAAAATGTGGACACCGCCTTGAAGCCAGTAACTACAGACTGATAAGTTCACTGAGAAAGTTGTCATTAAACAGCTCACAACAACAACAAAACGGCAAAACGGCTACCAGTGTATGCAGATGACACTGTTGTATACACACATGCAAAAAACAGCTGAGTTAGCTGCTGCTAAGCTAACGGTTGCATCGGAAAGGATCACACATTGAAAAAAACCATAAAGTACAACTTAGGAAATTTGAGACATATTAGAAACTGCCTCTTGTTGGACGCTGCAGATATTTATGCAGCTATGATTCTTTCCCGTATGTCTTATTGCATCACATGTTGGGGGCAAGCTGGAAAAACAGCCATGAACCTCAATCAGTACATTCAAAACCAAATTTAAAAAATCTGCTAAAAACTACTCAGCTCTGTCACCACTGGATTTAAATTTAATCTTCTCATGAATGCAAATAATCTTGCTTTTAATTTGACAAGCTTACATTATTGTACAGTTTGTTCCTGTGTTGTTATATGTTTTAATTGTAAGGGACTGCAGGTGTAAATTAGCTATGAGATAACTCTGGTGCTGTACATCACATACAACGAAGCATACCGTCTTCCTAAATGAGACAGATCGAAGCTAATTCTTTATCATGAGGTGAATTTGGTCTCTTGTCCCAGTTTCCAGTTTCCTGATTTAACGCTTTATGACACATTGGAAAGAAAGGGAATATCAGGTATCAATATCTTCCCAGCAGTCAAGTTTGGCTGCTTTCCAAAAACATGTTCTTCCCAGTATTGTTAGATGCCAGGCTATTCTCTGGAAACTGTCATAATATGTCATGTAAGAATGAGGATATTATGTGAACACAGTAGGTGTGTGTACAGTAGTAATTTTAAGTCTGTGGAAAGTTCAGACTGAAAACAGCAGTGTGTGAAAAAATGCAGCCATGTAAGTGCACATTGCTGATGGATTACCTTGTAACACTGTAGGCTATTGTCAACTGTCAGCAGCTGAATAAGGTGTTTACTTTTCAGACTTGTAAAATCCTGTCTGTCAGTGTCACAAACTACTTTGCAGTGTTTTGGTGTCTGATAATCTAAACTAATGTTTCATTTCTAATTTCCTGGATCATATTTCATTGTCCCACCTCAAACAACACGTCCCGACCACTGCAGATCCTGGTTTAACGCTTTCATATATGTTTTTAAGTACTTTTAATGGTTACAGACAAATCTGTTGGCTGATTTATGTGTTGCTCTCGTTGCTAATTGTCATCTATTCCTGCAGTGTCATAGTGAAACTCAACACATTTACCATACTGTACCAAGAACTTAACCGAGTTTAAGCAGCCCTGCAATGGAGGGAGACGATGTCACTGCACTGTAAAACAAAGACCTCCACAGACTCTGTTATGGGCAGCATGAACGCCGTTTTAACGAGCTGGCCAGTACCTTTCTGTATCGTATATGTTCGCTTCACTCTGGGTTTATACTTGTATTTGGTGTCTGATGAAGTCCTCTACAGGTGTCCAGCTGGCTGCTTATGAAGGTCAAGATTTAAACACTCAGAACTAATCAGAGCATCAACTGTTATTCTCCTACCTCATCCAACACAGGATCATTATATTTATAGTAAATCCTTTTGTCTGGAGGTGGAAAGTGAAACTCAACACATTTACCATACTGTACCAAGAACTTAACCAAGTTTAAGCAACCCTGTGATGGAGGGAGATGATGTCACTGCACTGTAAAACAAAGACCTCCACAGGCCCTGAGGGGCCAGGCCCACCCATCCAGGAATTTGGCCCTCTCAGGAGAGATCAGCATGAACGCCATTTGGCTTAAGGCAAAACTTAAAATGACTTCAAATAGAAAATTGTAGCCTTCTGTCTGTCAAAATAGCAATATCCAAGACAGATATTTTTAAGAGAGTGTTCTTCACTGAAAGCCAAAGTCTGTGGGTTAATGGCTGCATATATTAATTTAAATCATTAACATTGCAATTCAACAGAAAGATAACACTATCAATATATCTCTTCCACAGAGTTATCAAACCTTTGACTAAATAATAATGATTAAAATAAATTACTGAGAAATTTTATATCACATTTCTTTATTAGGACCTCAGAGCAAAACGTGTCTCTTGTCACATCATGTCATCAGTCTGAAACTACTGCTAATTTTTTGGAGCGCTCCAAATGGTCCATCCATCGTTGTCAAGGACCAGTCGACCCTCATCAGTCAAAGTCAGGCGCATCTTGCTGCTGTTGATTTGTGTGTGGGTGTCAGTGGCCCAAACCGGTATGTCATCTTTGGTGTACATGACCAGGTTGTTGTCCTGCTGCAGAAGGATCCGAAATGCACTGCGGGAACCATTTGTTCCTGTTGCCCAAATAGCAGACCCGCTGAAGTAGATGACAAAGTTGCCATCTTCCTGTGGGGGGAACAAATTGAACATTAATAGACAGGGAAGCTAAAATATGGTAACAATGATGGACTGAAGCAGAAATACACTTAGAAAAATCTTATACAGCTGATTGCAATAAACCGTACTGGACTGGTTTCAAAATGGCACATGAGTTTTGTCATTTTATGCTTCAATAATCACAAAATATGGAAGGAAAAGAATATGTCTCTCATTTTAAAATATCTGTTGTTCATTTTTCAGTGAGCTCTTTAATGTCATCACAAATATAAAGTCATATGATCATTCAAAATAAGAATATTTGTTTTTTTCCCACCTGGAAAATAGCTTTGTATTCACCATTTACGCTGGTGAGGTACTCCCCCATACGCAGCTCCTGGTCAGTGCTGATGGAGTTCTTATTCATGATTCTAGCAACAAAATGGTTAAAAAAAGCTTTAGTGAGTCAGGTTTCTGCAGGTGACAGACCTCAGTGTTCAGAGAAATGGAAAGCTCATTCTCTCAGTGCTGAAAGCTTTGTATGTTTTGGGCATCAGAACATCCAGAGATGGAGGTTATATTAAATTACTAAAGTATAGCACAAGGACCTCAACACTGTACTTAAGTAGAATAAAAGGGGGTCAACTGCTTCTATAGTTTTATTTTAAAATATGTGATTTACTTGGACCTTCCTCTATAATTTTACAGAAAGAGTGATGCAATTTGCTACAAATGAAAAGAAGTATATTTTTTCTGTCTGTTAAAGAATTGTTAAGAATTCACCGTAATTTATTAAGAATTTTATCTTCCACTAAAATCATATTCCATCTATTTCTCACAATGACTCCGAACAAAAACTTGTCTGTAATTGGTTACCAAAATGTGTAAAGTGTGTGTAGTATGTGTGTTTGAGTCTTACAGAACAGATCTGTCCTCCCTTCATGTACCAACCTTGATCATAATGTAACTCACCTGTTACAGCAGGTCCTTCTGTCTGACACTCAGATGCTGAAGTGGCTGCAGTTGTACTGGACTGAGACCGGTTCTGCTTTTATCATCGCCAAAAAGAAGAAGGTGGAGAAAGTTCCAACCACACCTGAATTCTTCAATCATTTGCCCTGCAGGTTATAGATCATAAATTATGTTCTGTTCTAAATTATGATGTTGTTATACTTGATTTAAGGGTTTTTTTGTGAGTTTTTCCTTATCTGAATCCAGGATCCCAGGAGAGAGGATGTTGTAATGCTGTACAGACTGTAAAGCCCCCTGAGGCTAATTTCCTATTTCTGATATTGGCCTATACTAGTAAAACTGACTTGACTTGACCATAGAACTTTATTTTTCAACAGTGTCTTACTAGTGATAGTTTTGTGGTTATTCAGGTAAGATGGCGGCCCGCCACAGTCTAATTTGTCAGTTTCATGATGAACCAAAAATATTTTTATACTTTACATAAAAACATAAAAGATCTCTTGTATAAGACCAAAACTCACATGTTCTAACCCTAACCCTAACCCTCAACATCTCAAAAACAGAAATCATACTGTTCAGTCCCCCTAATCTGAAAAACCCCATCAACTTGGTCCCTTATCCACCAATGTGAAGTTCACTGCCAGAAGTAGTCTAGTAGTACTATTTGATACTGATTTAAGTTTCAAACCACATTTAAAAAGTTGCCCAAGTCCTGCTTCCTCCACATAAGAACCATTTCCAGAATTGCCTTCCGACCACTCAAAGCACTTTTACACTACAGATCACATTCACCCATTTACACGCTGAATGGGTACAGGGGCCACCGTGCAAGGTCCCAATCTACCCATCAGAGGAAATCTTATCATTCATACACATTCACACACTTATTGCACAACAATCAGGAGCAATCTGGGGTTAAATTAATCTAATTACATGACTGATTTAAGGCGTTGTGATGCATCGTAAACAAAGGTATCAAGATCTTTCCACAAGTCACATAACATTAATGAAAACACCTTTGATATCTCCGCAGGCTGCTTTCCAAAAACACATTCTTCCCAGTATTGTTAGACCCCAGGCTGTTCTCTGGAAACCAACATGTCATGTAAGAATGAGGATATTATTTGAAGACAGTAGGTGTGTGCCCCTCCAGTCGTTGTGTCCTTGGGCAAGATACTTAACCCCACATTGCTCTTGATGGCTGCCATCAGTGTTTGAATGTGTGTGATGATAAGATTTCCTCTGATAGGCAGGTTGGGATCTTGTGTGGTGGCCACTGCATCCATTCAGTGTGTGAATGGGTGAATGCGATTCGTAGTGGAAAAGTGCTTTGAGTGGTCAAAAGACTAGAAAGGTATAGTCCATTTACTGTTTGTTCAATTGAAACTATTGTATTGGAATAAAGGTTTATATTCATACATACTGGTAATTTTCTTGATAAGTCTTGGAAAGTTCAGACTGAAAACAGCAGTGTGTGAAGTAGATAATGCAGCCCTCCCATTCACTTTGAATGGAGGCAGCGCGTTCATGCAGGACGCAACCGCACAGTTCAGCGTTGGCCAATCACATACAGGCAAGTGCACATTGCCAATCGATTAATGTTAACGCCATGTTCAACTGTCAGCAGCTGAATAAGGCGTTTACTTTTCAGACTTGTAAAATCCTGTCAGTGTTACAAACTACTTTGCAGTGTTTTGGCCTCTGATAATCTAATGTTTCATTTCTAATTTCCTGGATCATATTTCATTGTCCCACCTCAAACAACACGTCCTGACCACTGCAGATCCTGGTTTAACGCTTTCATATATGTTTTTAAGTACTTTTAATGGTTACAGACAAATCTGTTGGCTGATTTATGTGTTGCTCTCGTTGCTAATTGTCATCTATTCCTGCAGTGTCATAGTGGAACTCAACACATTTACCATACTGTACCAAGAACTTAACCGAGTTTAAGCAGCCCTGCAATGGAGGGAGATGATGTCACTGCACTGTAAAACAAAGACCTCCACAGACTCTGTGTTATGGGCAGCATGAACGCCGTTTTAACGAGCTGGCCAGTACCTTTCTGTATCGTATATATTCGCTTCACTCTGGGTTTATACTTGTATTTGGTGTCTGATGAAGTCCTCTACAGGTGTCCAGCTGGCTGCTTATGAAGGTCAAGATTTAAACACTCAGAACTAATCAGAGCATCAACTGTTATTCTCCTACCTCATCCAACACAGGATCATTATATTTATAGTAAATCCTTTTGTCTGGAGGTGGAAATACAGCCTCTACCTGCATATCAGCACCACTACACCTTGTTTCATACAGACTGTAACGTTAGTCTGTGTGAAACAAGGTGTAGTGGTGCACCTTGAAGAACTGAAATCATATCAAGAGGTGACAGCTGGATTTATTGGGGCTTTTCTCATTTACTTCAGTACAGAGTTTTCTTGCAGCAGCATCTAGTAGACATGGGAGAAACTGCAGCTGAACAGAGTTAAAAGGATGAGTTCACAGCAGTCAGGTGTCCGCATGAACAGTGAAAGAGCTTTTCCTCGCTGTAACCATTCCTCCTGTTCATACTGGATATCAAAAGATCCCCTTTGAATATGCTTCAGTGTGAGTGATGGGGGACACTGTGGAAAAATGATGCATTCAAGGCAAAACTTAAAAAGACTTCAAATGGAAAGTAGTTCCAACAAAAATAGTCCAATCGTTCAGTGGAGAGATATTACCTGGACAAATAAAACCAAAACTTTCTGACTGAGCAGATTCCACTACAGAGAAGACGTTCAAATGTATGACACAAGTCTTTTAAGTACCGATGTCCATATTGTTTTAAGACATGTGAAAACTGTAAACCTTTCAGTACATGTAGTTGGAATACCTTAGCAACTCCACCTTTAGTTGCCATGTTTCCTCCTTGAAGCTGATTAGCTTAGCATAAAGACTGGAGACAGGGGAAACCAGCCAGCCTGAGTTTGTGAATTTCAAGGGCAGTTACAAGCTGAATAAAAGCGTATCCATCCGCCAAGTACTTCTATGCAGCATTTCCAGCTATTGTGCAGTTTGGTTGTCAGAAACAGTCGGTGAGCACATGTTTGGGTTAATTTCTGGACAGACACAACGGTTCCAAACTGGTCAACCTCACTGTGACGACAAGGCTTAAGAAATCTTCACACAGTCACTCCACCGACTGTTGTTCAACAAGAAATAGTTCCATGTAAAGCCCCCTAAAACCACACACTGTAGTCTTTACATTTGTAGATGTATTTTTGAACTTTGCACAGAGCCAAGCTAGCTCTCTCCATTCTCCACTTTATGCTAAGCTAGGCTAACCACATCCTGAATCCAACTCTGTATTTAAACACAAATACACAAGATCCTTCTCAGTGAATAAGATTATTTCCCCAGAATGTATCTAACTATTCCTTTTGAATACGCCACTGTACGTTAACATGGACTAGAGAGTTATGTGTTTGTTTTGGAGTGTTTATTAAAAAGGGAATACAAAAAAAAAACAAACCGTAGAAATCTACAGTGGCAACAAAGCAAGCAGACAAGTTGATGTTCAGATCAACAACACACAGCAGCTCATCGTGTTTCTAATCATTCCTGCTAACTACAACTACAACACACAGTTTACTCGTCCTGCGTCACCTCCAGCTCAGCACCGGGTCAACCGCTACAGGAACATCTGCTCTGTCTGAGGTCAAAAAGGTCACCTGTGGTTTCCTAGATTTTTTTTTTTTTTTTAATTACAGAGGTGACGTGAGGACTGCAGGAGCACATCGAGGATAAACAGTCAAGGAAAGTTAAGAAAGTTTGAGCGTCTTTTTGTTCCAACTGTAACAAGCTGAAAAGACGAAGCTTCGTCCGCTCTGCATGAAAACAAACATCCACAGGAACAGAAGAGCGTCAAAAAAGAAAAAACAATAATCATGTACACATGAGAAGATTGCCGCATATTGCTCATGTCCAATTGGACAGCTCGGTATCAGTGGAGTACCCTGATTGGATAAAAGGAGGACTTTGAGGACATAAAGACAGCCTCCGCAAGAAAACTAAGAAAGAGGACCGAGGACACAGATGTCCGCATCCTCCACCAAAAAGAAAAATTTGTTAAAAGAAAAATTTAACAAAAAAAAGATTAAAGCATGTCAAACATAAATATATAAACCATATTATGCATATATTATAATCAACCACATCTTGGATTGTGGGTTAGAAAATAATCTAGAAGTTTAAAGTGCAACTTTACAAAGAAACAATAAAAGAAATACTGTGATTGGAAAGCATATACTGATTTTCGAAGAGGGGTTAGGAGATGTTAGCAAGAATTTCAGTTCAGTTCAAGTGGGAAGAGCTCGAGAGAACTTCAGTGGGGCTTCAGTGGTTTATCAGAGTCACTGGAGTCCTGTCAGATTGTAGAATCAGTCACCACAGCAAGAAGACACAGAAATCAATATATTTGGCCATGTTCTCTGCTGATAGACGACAGATCAGAGTCTTGGAGATTAAAGTTTTTCTGCCCCGTAAAAGTTCCCATCAGTCTTTGCTACTAGGTGGCAGAGGAGCATAATAAATCCAGCGAGGGGAGGTGGAGTCCCCGCGGGGAGGAGGGGAAGAGCCTCAGGGTGTTGGCCGACACCCTGCGCTCAGACCCGGACGTTCAAACAGCATCGTCTCCGGGTCGCTCAGGCCGTCAGCTTCAGTCGTCCTGCAGAAGAAACAAAGACAAACCATCACTGAGCAGTCATGTGACCCGTTAGACCATGTCCACACTGCTAACAATAAATGTGAAAACCATTTTTAGACACACTAAACACGTCGCCTTAAATATCTCAACAACTATGACATGGATCGCTGTGACATCTCATACAGACATTTCATGATTTCCCCAGAGGAGTGAAACCTGCTGACTTTTCCTCTAGCGCCACCAGCAGGTTCACATCTGCGGTTATAAGTAAAACGTCTCTACTGTTAGATGGACTAACATGCCATTTGATTCAGACGTTCCTGGTCTGTCAGAACTTTTCATCTGGCGCCATCATCTGGTCAAAAGTTTAATCTCTCCAGTACTCAGTCTCAGATCTTACAGTAAAAATCACTAGAAATCTAATGGAGCTGAATCTAGTTTGGGTCAATAAAGCAGCGACACAATACTGGGTTAACGTTGTTTTGAGCTAGTTTTAGTGTTATTTTTTTATAATATCGTTGGGTTATTTACCCACACTAAAGTTTGGTATAATCTATAATTTAATCCCTTTTTAAATTTACATGTCATGGTTTGTTATTGATTGTTAATAACTTGTTTATCTTTTGAATGTCATGCACATTGTTTTGTATAATAAACAAACACAATAGGTCAGAATAAGAGATTACTACTTGTAGCAAATGTTGTATCTGTACGTTAGCAAACACACTAAAAAATTACTGGATTAAAATCTGATCCAGTTTGGGTCAATAAATAAATCACCAACACAATACTAACGGGTTAATGTTAGTATTATTTTTTTTAATATTACTGTTAGGTTATTTACCCAAACTAAAGCTTGGTATAATCTGTAATCTAATCTCCTGATCCAGTGTGTAAAATGAAATACTACACACTGGGGACTACACACACACAATTAATAAATTTCTCTTGTAATAACTGGAAATATAAAAGGGTTCATTACTGAAACTGAGGTAAAAAAAAAGGGAACATCTTTTAAGATATATTCAAGAAAAGAAGGACATGACCTGCACTGTTTCAAAACATCACTACAGAACAGAAACTCTCCTGGTTGAATGATCAGAACAAAAGATAAACAACTGTAACTGTAAACAACTGTTCCCTACTGGTTAAACCTGCAGTTTAATGAGCCCTGATTGGTGGGTAAACCGAGCTATGTATAAATATGTCCTGGTTATAAAATAATATTTGACAGTATTTTCAGATTTATCCTCTCAGTGTGGACATGGAGGTAGAAATCCCACAATCCTCGGCTAAAAATCAGCAGGATGCCCAGCCAGGCCACAGAGCAGCAGACACGAGCGAGGAGGAGGAAGAGGAGGAGGAGGAGGGGACAAGATTCATCCGGACACCAACTCACTCACAACACCGACAGCCACTCACTCTGCACTCACAAGGAAAAGACAAGATGGGTTAATGGATTTCTGGTGAGAACAGGAAGTTGGACGGAGACGCACAGATTCCTCATTTCAATTATTTTTTTAATAATTGAAGGGTGTTTATAAAAGTTTCTTCTCTGTGTCCAGTACATAGAAAAGGTCCGGGATGTGTTTAGCCTAGCTTAGCATTGGTGGTGACGGAGCTAAGCTAGCAGTTTCCCCTCTGCTTCCAGTCTTTGTGCTAAGCTAGGCTAAACCGTCATGTACCAGACTCACAGAGATGAAGCAGGAACAGGAAAGGAATTCCCAAAAATGTCGGATTGTTCCTTTTAAAAGGTGTGACTTAAAACAAAAGGTTAAAAAGGGTAAAAAAAACAAACAAAAAACAAACAAAAGGATCCATGTGACTTGAACTTGTTCCAAGGTTTGATAAAAACGGACTCCAGGGTTCAAACAGGCGACACAAACAGTCCTGTGGGCTCTGTGGGCCCTGCTCGCCGCCCTGCAGGTGCATAAAGAAGCTGCAGCAGCTCTGTGGTTAAAGAGTGGAGAGTGTTAGATGGGTGGAAGGAGGGAAGAGGGGTTCGACCAGGCCATACGTGGGGCACCATGCCATGCTGAGCGTTTTCCATGCCAAGCTATCCACCAATGAGCATAACACCCCCACCTACCTGCCCACCGTCCCCCACCAATGGGCTGGCTCTGTCTACCTGTCTGTCTGTAAACCAACCAATCAGACCACAGAATGAGGACACAGAAGAAGAGCAGCCAGGGTTCAAACACCTGTCGTGTTCAGGAGTCATTTATTCTAATTTATCTGAATCGTCTTCAACCTCGTCGGCTTTTTATTACAGATACTGGTTTCCTACATTTCCCATAATGCCTTCTGTCAGCACCCAGAGAAGATGTGTGCAGATCAGCTGATCATCAGACACATTAATAAACACAATAAGCTTTTGTAAATTAAGTTACCATTATATTAAAAACATAATTTAAATGTAACGAGTATGTAATGAGTGTGTGTGTGTGTGTGTGTGTGTGTGTGTGTGTGTGTGTGTGTGTGTGTGTGTGTGTGTACCTGTGGACAGCTGGGACTGGGACCTCCTGCGGGAGCTGCTGGGAGTCCTGGAGGCGGAGGACAGGGTGGAGCCGGCGCTGCTGGCCCGAGAGATGGGGAGGGGCACCGGGGTGACCGGGGGCGAGTCCAGCTGCACGGAGGTCAAAAGGTCAGAGGTCAGAGGTCGAGTCGAATCAGATAAAAAAAAAAAACTCTAGGTGTTAGAAATAGTTTCATTGTTTAGTTTTGGAATTCTGGACTTTTTTTAATTTCACATTTATTTAGTTTTTATTGTCTGAAAATCAAATAAAATTGATTTTAAATGTATTTAAATGTTTTTCAATTTATATAATAAAACGATTTCATTACATGTTTAAGAATATATATTTTTTACGCATATTTTAATTAAGGTCTTATTTTCATTGAACAAATTAATTAGTTAATGTTGGTATTAAATGAACAAAATTATATAAATCAGGAAACATCAGATCAAATATAATAAATAAAGTATAAGAATCTAAATGTTTACGTGCTCGCTGCTACGGAAACGCTTCCTGTTTACGCTCCGTCGCGACTCGACGTTTACCTCGACGCTGTCGTGGGTCGGCGAGGACGAGGTGGACGAGTTCTCGTGCTTCCTGGAGGACGAGGAGGCGGAGTTCAGCTCCACGCTGCGAACGCGCTGGGCGAACTTCAGCGAGCACACCGACTCGCTCATGTTACTAGGCAACGGAGAAACCTGGAAACAAAACGACAGTCAGAAGATTCACACGTTCGTTCGTTCGTTCGTCTGCTTCTAAAAAAAAAAAAGGAAGAAACATGTTAAAAAGCATCGTTAGCTGGTCACAGAGTTTCATTCTGTGTCGCTCTGCCAGGACACTTATTTATATTTGTTTTAGGAGACTATAATTAAAGAAAAATAAATGATAATAACACCAAGCTTCATATAAAGTTTGTATATAATGTGCTGTATGTCTTCAGACCTTTCTGCTGTATCCATCCTCTCTTTCTTCCCTCCTATTCTCTCTCTCTAAGATGTAGAGGAGGATTTTAGAGCTCTTCTGGTGAAATCTCCTCATAGATCATAAAATTTAGAGCCGCCCACTTGTGATCTGAGTCGCAGAGAGCACCATAACACCAGCTGTAAACAGGGCTGGTGTTTATGGTGCTCTCTGCTTCTCACATGCACTCCTGCAAGTCTAGTTTATATTTTGCACTCACTACTTCACCTTTATAACATATAAATATATAACTACAGCTACACCTGCCAGATCCTTTACTGCTGCACATATTTAGCATTTATTTATTATGTATATAGATTGAATTGCAAGTGGACATTTCTAAAACGCACCCAAGACACACTGAGGGTTTGAGATCCGATCACTCAGACCACATTAAGAGGCGGTCTGGGCCGCACTGAAGGCCCGTTAACTCACCTGAGCTGCTCTATTTACCAGCAGACCAGACACAAGAGCCTCCGTCCAAAGCTGTTCAACGTGTCTGACATTGTTTTTCCATGTGAATTAAAAACGTAATCCACCTCCTGTTTTTTTTCTACTGCGTCGGATGTGTAAGAGAACCCAGAACATTAATTAACATCAGATCCTGCTGCTGTGTCGGAGGTTTAGATCAGTGTGTTTTCTGAGCAGAGGTGACACACAGCAGACAGCGGCGCTTTACTGGCAGATAATCATTCATGTGCTTTCAAAAAATGTTTTCTAGACCTATTAGATGAGGCACAGCTGACTTTATCTCACCGAACACTAGTGTGCCGCAGCAAAAACGCTGATTTAGATAATCAATGAAGTTATTCTGCTGTGAGGAGATCGCTGCATCTCTCTCTGGACGCAGATATAAATATAAATATCCTGAATATTTATCCTGTTATCAGACAAGTTGAACAGCTTTGGTCTTTGAAAACGGAGATAATAATGTCTTTGTTTATTTGCATATAGAGCGAGAAGTGATGCGTATTAACACCAGGTGTAAACAGGCCCTTAGTTCTAGTCTCATTCACTGCTGTAACGTGTGAACTTCCCCTCTGGACCTGCTCTTGTTTCCTGTTCGCTCTCATCGTCACTACTGGAAGGGAACTCAGGTTCTGTAGGTCCTGGTCCCGGTCTCACCTGCACCATCATGAGCGTCTTGCTGTCTCCGCTCAGAGAGTCCTGCAGCAGGTAGGTGAGGCGGGAGTTCCTGAACGGCACGTGGGAGTGTTTGCTCCTCAGGGCGTTGATGACGTCGCCGAGCGCCGACAGAGACTTGTTGATGCACTGAGCTTCTCGCAGGCGGCTGCCCTCCGCGCCCGACTTACCGATCCGCTCGGAGCCCGCCAGGTCCACCAGGTTCAGCTTCCCTGCGGCCGGACACGGCGAGAGACACACTCAGACGTCGCTCACCGTGTGTGTGTGTGTATTAGTGTGTGTGTGTGTGTGTGTTAGTGTGTGTGTGTGTGTGTGCGTACCCTGTGTGCAGTTTCCGGTGGCGGAGTTGAATCCGGACACGGTGATGATGAGCAGAGCGTGTGAGCGAGAGCTGTGTTCGTTCAGGTTGGTGCAGGCCGTCGCTCTGTTCATGTGACCCAACTCAAACACCTGAGGACACACACACACACACACACACACACACACGCACACACACGCACACACACACACACACACAGAGTCAGTCAGTATTATTATTAATTCATCTGCAGATTATTTTCTTGACTAATCGTTTGGTCTGTAAAGTGAAAAATGTCCGTCACATTTTTCCAAAGCTGAAAGTTCAAATGTTCAAATTGTTTTTGTTTCGTCAGAACAAAAGTTTAAAAACTAAAGATTAAATTTAATCATGTAAGACTAAACAAAACTACAAATATTCACATCTGAGAAGCTGAAACCTCTGAAGTTTTTTTATTTTTTTATTGGAAACTTGAATCAAAAACTGTTGCTGGTTTATTTCCTGTCGATCAGCTCATTGATTAACTGACTGTTTCATCTCTGATCTGCTGGTTTTAAATTCTGCTGCGCTACAAATATTAAACTATTAATAATAAATTATGAAACATGGTTTTGATACTTGTCCAAAGGTTCAGGAGATCAGAAATGTGAATCAGTGAAACCTCTCAGATCATTTTTGATTGAGAGATGCAGAACTAAACGTCTCTGGACGCAGCTGGACAGACCGACAGCCAATCAGAGTGATGCAACGTGTGACATCACGCCGAGTGACGGGAAACACGTTCAGCTGATCAACAAAAGCTTTAAGTGTTTGTTCTTTTAGAGAAAATATAAAGTCCAGTTGGTTTAATACCGTCTACTGAGATTCAACAGACGGCGGCGGCGGCCAAAAAAAAAAAAGAATCTCTGGAAAGATCTTTGTGACATTAATGTTTTTCTGTCAGTGAAGTGAACCCTGAACGAGACGTTTTACACTGAAAGGACAGCAGGAAGTGTGCGTCTCTCACCCGGTTGATGTCCTCGGGGCTCTGGACGGTGAACTCCGTCAGTCCGGGCACGTACAGCTGTCCGCTGCCGTCCGGGTTCATCTTGATGTCCAGTTTGTCGGTGGGATTTTCTCCCAGCAGGTTCCTGATCAACGACAAGAGACGAGAGACGAGAGACCATCACAACCTGCAGACGAGCGCTCGGGGCTCAGACGACACAGGAGAAACAGGTCAAAGGTCAGACGACACAGGAGACGCAGGTCAAAGGTCAGACCACACAGGAGACGCAGGTCAAAAGGTCAGACGCGTTCATTACAGACACTATAACACAACAGACGTCTCCATCCTCACCTGCAAAAACCCAACAAGGCTGACTGAAGGTCAGTATAGATTATTACTAAATACTCTCCCAGCCAATCACATCACTGCTCTCATAGCTCTGGAACAGCTCAGCCAATCACAGTTAAGCATGATAAAGACA
The DNA here is from genome assembly GCA_029490765.1 of Euthynnus affinis. Classification (NCBI taxonomy): domain Eukaryota; kingdom Metazoa; phylum Chordata; class Actinopteri; order Scombriformes; family Scombridae; genus Euthynnus; species Euthynnus affinis. The sequence continues at coordinate 36,314,149 of CM055839.1, read as the reverse complement.
GGAAACATCACACATATTATATTATATTATATTATATTATATTATATTATATTATATTATATTATATTATATTATATTATATTATATTATATTATATTATATTATATTATAGATCCATGCAGGCTGATTTACTGACTTTAACCACATTAAAGCATGTTGTCATAATCTGAGAGAAACAAGCTCTGTAGTAAAAGTTTGTGTGATTACATCTCTTTTATTATATTGTATTTAACATTATTGTTTATATTTTCATATGTTATTGTATAGTTATTAATCATCTGCTTTGGCGATGTAGGTTTCTGATCTGCCAATGAAGCTTATTTGAATTTAAGAGATGCATTTCTTCTGATGCGGTGACAGAAATCAGGAGTTATTTACAGTAATTATTGATCTTCACACATTCACTCAGACGTCCTTCGTCTCTGCGCTGAAGACAAACGTCTGCTGCGTCTCACTGGCGAAGAAAGAAAGAAAGAAAAAGAAAGTTTTCGCTCCAGGAATCAGACGCATAAATCAGCCGCTGGATTGGTCCGTAGAGCCAAACAGACGTCCTCTCTCTCTCTCGGCTCGCCGCTGATGTTCGGACGGTGAGCTCAGACTTTAACCTTCGTTATGAGTCTCCACTTTAAAAAGCTATTTGTTCCATTTTAAACGCAGATGAACTCGAATTAAACTGAGCTGCAGATAATCTGAGAGTTTAATCTGAAGACAGTTTCTCAGAGTTCTGGACTCTTTCTGCCAAAAACTGTTTTTTTATTTTTATTTATTTTTTTTATCCAGGATCCAGATGTTGAGCCCTCAGCGGCTTTACACAGATGTTCTGTTACACAACAGCTGGACAGATGACTGCAAAGCATTTAATATGATCCACCTTTACATAACTGCTCTGAAACAGCAGATAATCTGCGGAGCGACCGTCAGCGACACAGACGGACCTGAAACACGCTGAACGCTTCATTTCACACGCCTGTGACTTCCTGATCATTTACCTCCAGATCAACTGGAGAGAAGAAATGTCTTTTGGTACTAATTTAATGGAAAATAGTGTTTTCATTGAAGGATCTGAGCTGCTCCTTTCATTTTACAGAGAGGCTGCTGTATTAAGATGGTGTATTTAGTAAATAATTGCTCATATTTGGCTTCATTTTTCATTCATCCTCATTTTAATTCTCTTGTTTTATCTGTTTTATTCCTTTTTTAGCTTCTTTTTATGTCCAAATTTAACACTTTTTAATTGTTTTTATGTCTTTTTACTTTTGCTTTTAATGCTTTTTATTCTCGATGTAAAACACTTTGAGTTGTTGCTGAAATGTGAAATAAACTTGCCTTCATACGTTGCTAAAATATCATTTGACACACAAAACTACACATTGAAGTAATTTACTAAAAGTCTAAGATCTTTTTTGCAAATGAACAGAACCTAAAAATGAGTCGTCACGTAAATCCAACTTAACACCTTCTTCTGTTCTTTCCTCATAATTTGCACCAAACTGCACCAAACTGCACCTCTCTCTCTCTGTAAAATGTCCTAAAAATTAACTCTTAAATATCTGCAGATTACTCAGGAAATGAGCATAAAATGAAAGGATCTGTACAGTAAAGCAAAACTCTGCTGCTGTAATTCACTTCCCTTTAATTTGCACCGAATTACAACATTATTTCCCGGAACCTCCTGCTTAATTACTCACAAATAACTGATCTGTAAAGTAAAGCGCTACTGAGCAGGTGATCCTGTCAGCGTTACTTTTCATCTCTTTTTGTAAAAACTGTCCTTCATCCATCAGTGTTTGCGTTTCTCACCGCAGAGTCTCGTTGTAGATCTCCACCATGCTGACGGTGATCTTGTAGTCCCAGTCCGGAGCTTTCTCCGTCACCTCGGAGAACAGCAGGCGCAGAGCTCGCTGGTTGATGCCGGGGTCGTCAGCCACGCCCTGAAAAGGAAGGGGGGGGGCGGAGTCTACAGGTCAGACTCAGATAGCGACAGTTTATGTTTTTCTATTCAAACTTTACGTCCACTAAACACGCAGCTCTTCATCTAGTCGTCAGTTTAACGTAATAAAAACACTGCCGTTACCTCCATGGTGTAAGTTTTCCCCGAGCCCGTCTGTCCGTAGGCGAAGATGCAGACGTTAAAGCCGTCGATACAGGAAGTGACCAGAGATTGGACCTCCTGGAACACCTGGACCAATCAGAGAGAAGACAGACAGACTGATGAGCTGATGAGCAGCTACAGCAGATCACGATCAATAAAGTCTGATCGGATCAGTGTGACGATCACAAATGAGCCCAAAAAGTTATTTAGATTTAACAGAAACAGTCGAACGTTTGCGTCGGAAGCGTTTCCGTTTTTGTCACCGACCTCTTCCTGCGTGGCCTGAGGCGGGAAGACTTTATCCAGTTCAAAGGTCATGACCTTGCCCTTGTTGGAGAGGTAGAGGACGGCGTCGTCGTCCGAGTCGAAGCTCAGCATGGTCCTGGCGTCGGCCGAGTCCTGCTCCTCCTGGCTGACCGGCCGGACGCGGCAGAACACGCGGATGTTGCCTAGGAAACGAACACACGGCGGGGGGAGGGGTTTGACTTTAATAATGAGTAAAAAACATTCAGCTTTTCCTTCTTAGTTTTTCTGAATATCTGCAGTTTATCTGAGATTTTAAGGAATCTTTAGACCCAGTAATGTGTTTGATTCTGCAGATCTTCATGTTGGTAACAGTAAGAGTTTATCTTCCACACATTCCTGATTCCTCCTGACCGAGTTGCTTCAGTCGTGTTGAGTTTATTAACAGCTGTTGAGGAATTTCATGGAAAGAACTTTTCCTTCTCCAGGTATGTTCGGTGTGTTTGGGGATTTGAGGGAAACTTCAGACTCACAATCGGCTTCAAATATGTTCAAACACACGAAGGATCTGGTTTCTGAGGACTCGTAACCTCTCATGACCTTTAAAATTCAGCTTAAGAGATGAAGTCATGTGACAGAAGTGGAAACATTCTCAGACCTTTGAGTCGAACCAGCTCGTTGTGACATTTCTTCCTCAGGTTCATCTCTCGCTTGTATTTGCGCAGCAGCTCCTGGTTGGTGGTGCTCACCTCGCTGATCACCTGACAGATCTGACACACACACACAAACACACACACGCACACGCACACACACACACACACACACACAGATTAATAATACAGTTTGAATCGAAACAACCTGATCAGACTAAACTGCTTTAAATCTTTCGTTTCCTGATTTAATGTGGAAAATCTGTCATGTACCTCATTCTGTCAGAAGTTCTGAGACACTCGCATGTTTCCTGGATGAACGTCCAGTGAAATATTTTAACGACGAGACGAATTAAAACGGTTTGATGGAGCAGAAGTTTATTGTTGGAGCTGCAGAGGCTCGGACAGTCAGTCTGCTAAAACTGGAAGAATTATGTTCTTTTTTTATTATAACAGTTGTTTTAACGGCATTTAGATGATGTGTGCAGCTTAATAAATCAGACGTCGCTGCTCGTTTAGGCCCAGAGGAAAGAAACCGATGAACCAGACTCAACTTTTACTGCAAAGTGTGACATCACCACCAGCTGAGCCTTAAACTACGTCTACGTCTCACTACGTCTAAAATATTTTGATATGGAACTTACTTACTTTACTTAATTGTAAATATTTGTGTTATTTTACATTATTTTATGCTGTTTTCTTATATTTAATACTTTGGCTACACCGTATCCATGGTAACGATGCAGCCATAAAGCAGACCAGGTGAGTGTGTGACTGTTAATATGGAAATCTGTAAATATTAATGTACAACTGATTAATTACTAAATATAACTAAACTGACATTCAGAGTGATTATCTATGATTCATCCGGATCAATAGTGTCTTTGTGTCCTCTGTAATACAGCGAGTTTTGAGACCATAATTTGTTATTTAACGGTAATTAAGCTTCATCACAGAATTCATTTATTAGTGTTGTACGTTTCCTTTGTTTATGATTTTATTTATATTAAATAGTTTTACTGAGACCGAGCTTAGTAAACAACAAACATCATTTAATCAACGTCGGAGCGTCTCGGTGTCTTTGTTGGAATCAACTAACCATCATCATCACAACACGGCGCAGAGACTGTCACTGTTATCAGCAATATAACAGAAACTATGAGGTTAATATAGTCCCCCGTTACAAAAGATGACATCCATCAAAATGCAGCATTGACCAATCAAACATGAGCACGTTCCTACAGTTCAACTCTCCATATCTGCACTGAAACATGAAATATTTGCCGCTGTGATAACTTTATTCTGCAAGATATTTCTTGCAGTTTGGATTACTAACTGCAACACGATAAATCCACCCGACACTCGTGTAAAGACGTCAGTGGGAGCTGTCAGACCGTCCAAGCAGTCAGAAGTCATGTGACCAGGACTCACTCACCTCCTGCTTTGCTTCTGTGATAGCTTTGTCCAGCATGAAGGGGAACTCCTGCACCTGCCTCTTCAGACAGTTGTAGTCGCAGGTGAGCGTCCGGAGGGCCGGCTGCAGACTCAGCAGGTTCATACGCACGCCTGAAACCGATCATCCATCCATCAGTTAGTCAATATTCAACCAATAATACCGACATGTGATGGTTGCAGTTTCTTCTGACCTGCCAGGTTCTCGTGCACGGCCTTCATCTCGCTCTCGGCTCTGATGAACGCCTCCTCGATGACGCGGTTCTTCTCCTCCTCCAGGTTCTGCATCTCGGCCTCCAGCTGCCCCTGAGCGCGCTCCATCTCGCCCTCGTACACCAGGATCTGTGCAGGAAGCAGGAAGACGTGAGCGGAGAGGAGCGACACACCTGTACGGCTCTGGCACCAGTTTACCATCTGCTTTACGAGAACATGTGTCCAAACTTCTGACTTCTCCTTTATTAACCACTAAATATTCATATTTACAGCATTATACTGAATTTTCTGACGTTCCTGGTTCACTAAAGCTTCACCTAGCAGCCTCTGTGAGTCACTGGATGACAAAATGAAACTCGTCTGTTGTCGGTTTGTGTGTCTGTAAACTCAACAAAAGATCATCTGTGAGGGAAGACGCTCCACTCTGTAACACCGCTGCTGCACAATCAGAGTGTTTCTGTGACTGAGACGTCGTTTTAAACCAGGACCTTCAGGATTTGGATCAATAAGATCTGCAAAATTTTAGCAGCTACAGTTGTTATTTGAATGTGTCAGATGCATATTAATAAACATTTCATGTCTTCTGCTGCTGTAAATATAAGTATTGGAGGCCGATGGAGCAAAACTTGATGAGAAATGATTAAATATTTCATGTTTATGGCGACAGCAGGAAGACGTTTCTCCCGAGTATATAAATATTATCTCTTTATGCAGACGATGACCTGCTGTACATTAACAAACATTCAGCGGTTTGAGATAAACTTGAAGGTCTCTGAGATGTTTGTACTGACGATGGAGCTTCACAAAATACTAGAAACTTATCAAAACACCGCTCAGGTCTGAACTGTTTCTCAGAAACACGTGACGGACCACCAGAGTCCTCGTAGTTTAAACACGATCAGAGTCTCAGACTTTACCGGCTATTTTTTACATGTATGTGAGAATTGTATGCTTTACTGGTATCTTCTTTTTTAAAAGAACACTCAAGGGAGATCCAAATGGATTATTGGTTTCTGATGAATTTAAATAAATATCAATATCTCAGTCTTCAAAATGTTCAGAGATCCCATCTGTGTTTTAATTAACTGCAGATAAAGTCTGAAATATTCTGGACTAAAAATATTATTCAGCTCTTCATCCTTATTTTCCTGATTTCTCTCATCAAGAGACACAACATTTAATTTAAATTTAGAAAGAAAGAATTTTAGATTCTAAATAATTTGCGAGAGTTGTAGCCTTTTCATTCTATTGTGTTGTTTGTTCACTTTAAACTCAGTATAGCTCAGTATATGGAGGTGAACGTGTTTTTTCATATATGTGAATGTCTGTTAACATTTCAAAACACTAAAAAAATACAAAAGACTGAAACAAACAAATTAAACAAAAACAAAAAAAAACAGTTCTTCTGCATCACTAAACAGAAGGGAACTACATTAAAACACATTTTATACTGAACGAACACAAACAGCAACAATAAGTCAACTAATAATCAGCTGCATCACTGGAGAACACACAGGTAAATCACGTAAAGAACAGGTAAATCTGACCACACGGGTGTACAAGGTTCAGGAGGCGGAGCCTGAAACACAGGAAGGCTACATTCACACTGAAGGTAAACGTCCCGAAATCTGGCGTATGTTTGTTTAAACGCATCAGTCAAACATTTTAGATAAATATCAGTTTCATATCTGTGAGTCCAGTTCAGTCAGAGGTCCAGGACGTGTTAGCCTAGCTTAGCACAAAGACTGAAAGCAGGGGGAAACTGTTAGCCTAGCCTAGCTTAGCACAAAGACTGAAAGCAGAGGGAAACTGTTAGCCTAGCTTAGCACAAAGACTGAAAGCAGAAGGGAACTGTTAGCCTAGCTTAGCACAAAGACTGAAAGCAGGGGGAAACTGTTAGCCTAGCTCCATCAAAACAGAAAAAAATCCACCTTTGAACAACTCCGCGTCTGTCTGATGTAAATGTTGCATCTTGTTTATTGAACAGGTGTAAAAATAAAATTGAAAAAGGGAGAAACTGTAGTTTTAGCAGCAGTTAGCAACTTGTTCCTTAAATTTTCCTTAAATTCCATTAATTAATTAATTACACATTAATAATGACAAAATTAAGGTTGAGGGATTGGATGCTTCCAGTTTTTGTGCTAAGCTAGGCTAGCAGCCACATTTTAGAAAAAAAGAATAAAATAAAAATTAAAATCTAAATAATAAATCGTCTCTGTGTCGCAGTGTGAACGCAGCCTTGATGGTGTTCAGGGATGAAACTGGGAGCACTGGGAAAGATTTACTGGGACTGTTCACATCACAGAGTCTGACAGGATCCAAAGCTTCCCAGTAAAACCAGTTTAAAACACAATTCCTGAGTCCTTTTAATGGTTTTTAGAGTCCACATCAACAAAATAAAACAATACTCAGATTTCTGATCCCGACTAAAACCTTTTCCTCACTAAATCTTCATCTATTTATAAATTACCTTTATAATATCTGATATTTAATATAAGAGCAGGAACATCAGCTCAACATGGAGAGCTCTGTCTCATTTCATCAGTGTTTTAAAAGTATAGCCTATAATAATGTTTCATAAGAACCATAACACATGATTAAAGAATTAATTTTTTGAGTTCCTCACAAGTCTAAATAGATAAATAAACAAATAAATAAATAAATAGGAGGGAACAGATTGTTAAAGGACGCAAATATCGGATTCTACGTGATTAATTATCCTTATTACTTATCGACATGAACACTATTCGGCAGCTTTGGAGCCTCTCAGCCAGCGAGCTCTCTCGCCGTGACCTCTGATCTCAGTGATGTCACAGGGGGGGCGGGGCCAACCTTGGACAACCTGCGAACGACCTCGCTGTTGCCCCTGCCGACGGCCCTGGAGAGGAGGCCGCACAGACGGCCCCGATCGGTGAGCAGCTGCAGGCGAAACGCACGCAGAGGAAGGAAAGAGTTAACGGTGGAGCTTCATCCTCCATCATCATCATCATCATCACCATCATCATCCAACATCTCCTGAGTCACTGAACAGCTGTGACTCTCCACATCAGAACAACAAACAGCCCAAAAAGCCTTTTTTCTTTCCACGCTGACGTTTGTGATGTAACGAACATTCAGAGACGTGATTGGCCGGAATATAAAACGACCTGATTTAAAGCTCTAATCTGTATTATTCCACATTGAAATGTGTAAAAACAACTAGACCTATGTTCTATATGTTGTTGAGTTGTGTTCTTACATTATCCCAAATGTTTCCAACAGTTTTCAAACCCAGAGAAATCTGTCATTTTAATCAAAGTAACGTTTCATGGCGTCATACCTCCTCTACCAAAGAGCCACAACAACACAACGACAAAGTCACTCTGCTCATTTTAGAGAAAAGTTCATTGATGATTGAACTTCACATTTAAAACCTGGATTATAAATGGATTTTTATCTACATCATTTATTCTTTATTCAGATTGATTAACTGCAGTTTGTCAGAGATCAGCTGTGTTTCTCCGGCCTCAACTCTGAAGTCCAACCCCTCCCATCTGAGAGAGCTGGATCTGATTAATAGTTTTCGGTTGGCAGCAGAGAATTTACCACTTTAAAGCTTTTTTTTTTTGTCCAGATTAAACAAACGAGATGTAACATGTTAATCAGTGCAGGCTAGCTGTTTCCCTCTGTTCCCAGTCTTTATGCTAAGCTAAGCTAACTGCTGTCTGAGTGAAGAATCAGTCTGAACAACGAGAAGATTTCACAACATGTTTAACTATTATTTTAAAGCTGTAATGTAATTACTCCACATTAAAATGTGTAAAAACAACTAGACCTATGTTCTATATGTTGTTGAGAGTATAGTGCACAAGATGCATGCGTCGGCGCCGTGTTTGTCCGCTACAATGGCGTCTAGCAAAGAGTAACTTTTAGCCGCAAGAAGGATTTTAGTCATTGGACGTCTGGATCTTAAGTTATCAGAGAAACAAACTGGGCAAACGTTAGCAGCAGCTCGGCTAACAGCCCCTCCAGGAAGTCCGCTGCTCGCCCAACATGGTGGAGAAACACTGATTTTTTTAGCTGAAACTGTTTTATTCAGTGTTTTTACCTGTAATCAGCGGGTCCGTTTGTTCTGGAGAGGAGGAGACCTCTGCGGGTAAAAACATCCTGAACCATCAACACTGGAGTAATCCTATCCCACTGAAGCTGCTGGTTTAACAACCAAGACAACAACTCCCATCATCCCTTGCTGCTTCACACCGTCATCACACTCCGTCTGTCGGTATTGTTTTGATTGAGACGCCGAGCGGCTGAAATTACATGATGTGTGTTTAAGGAGGATTTTAGGGTTGAATACGAGGAAATGAGATTGTGTGTTTCAGGATGTTTTAGTGTGTTTGGGTGCAGGTTGTGTGTCGTTGTGTCTTTGTGCTGAGCGACATTAAACACGTCCTGGACGTCTCTCTGAACTGAAAGCGTTGCGGCAGACATGCGGCTCCGTTCCCGTTGACGTTTACCTGCGTCCTCAGCTGAGCGCAGGTGCGCTGCGACTCGTGCAGCTGCGTCTCCAGCTCTCGCAGCAGCTGCCTCTGCACGGCCAGCTGCTCCTGCAGGGCGCCGTTCTTCACCTGCATGTCGGCCAGAGCTTTCTGAGAGTCGGCTGACTCCACCTCCACCGTCTGAGTCACAAACTGACGAACAAACAACAACAATTCATGTCAGCTTTCATTTACATTCATTCATTGTTCTATTTGGCTTTTTATTTAAAGCAAATACTAACTGTAGATAAATACAATATTTAATATATGTTCTAAACATTATAGAGTGAATGTAAAACAATAAAAACAAATTATTAACAGACAGATATGAGAATGATAAATTTCACTTTTTGTTGTTGTTGGTATTTACATCTTGTTAAGATGAAATGTGTTTTGTGTCTGATGATGAAAGATAAATATAAATATAAATATAAATAACGCCTCCACCAACCAATCAGGTTACAGTTTACATCCACGTCTGTTCAGACTCAATAATAACTAATAAAAGACTTTGAATTCATTTAATAAAAGCTTTCCAGCATATTTTTCCTTGTATGTGTTCACATGTCAACACCGTGTTCTATGAATCTGATAGAACACGGTGTTGTTGCCACGACGACAAAAGATGCTTCAGATATGATGTTGCTATAGAGACGCTACAACCTCACAAATATCTTCAACCTAAGAACACAGAAGATCAGTTCAACATCCGACCAAATGTGAAATACAGTCACAATCTGCCTCTTAATTTATTATTTAATCGTTTAATCTATAAAATGTAAAATAAAATATTACATTTACAATTTCTGTGTTGTCTTCCATTTGCTTATTTTGTGAAAGAACGGCTCAAAACCCAAAAACATTCAGTTAATTACAGATTAAACTGAAAGCAGTGAAGCCAGAAACCATCGAATGTTGAAACAATTAACTGATAATCAAAATAAATCAGCGGATGGAAACAAACGTGGAAATTTGTTCAAATTTAACAACATCTGGACGGAAACTTTGTGAATAATTCCTGCAAAGCTTTGATCACTTTTACGGCGGTTCCTCTGCTGCGTCTCCTCACCTTCACTTTGGGCGGCATGGCGGCCTGTCGGGCCAGCTCCTCCTCGCACTCCTGCAGTCGGAGGCTGAGCTTCTGCTCGGCGTCTCCCTGCCTCAGCCGGGACTCCTCCAGCTGCCGGCGGCCGGCGTCCAGCTGCCGCGTGGACTCGTCCAGCTGCCTCTGAAGAGCCTCCACCTTGGCGGCTTTCTCCAGCAGCTCTCGCTCCAGCTCAGCCAGCCGTCGCTCCCTCTGCCGGGCCTGGCTCTCCCAGCGGGACACCTCCCTCCGCAGGGCCTCCGCATCCTGCAGGACACAAACACCGACTCTGATCCTGAAGCTTGAAGATGTTTCTACCTGAAGAAAATATCTGCTGCCATCAAACCTGGTTGGTTAAAAAGCAACTAAAGGGGGGAATGTTGTGTGAAGTAACTGTCTCGCCATCTGAGGGCGGTGACGTCTTCAATGGGTAAAAGTTTGAGCCTGTGATGGTTTTTTTTTCCAAGACGCACTCCAAACTTGGTTTAAAAAGATAAACAAAAACAGCTCCATAATTCCTATTAAACTCAAAAGACAACGAAAAACTAACTAAAAATTGTATTGAATTGTTATAAAATGGTGAAAACTGGCCTTGAACCGACACTGACAGACTGACACATGACCAGGTGAGTCTATAAATGCTGTTCAGTCACCGTCCTCTCAGCCATAAGCAGTCAAAGATAATCATCAAATAAAATTACATTCTTATTTTATTATGTTTATCCTATTGTGTCCTTCTTCCTTTTATTGTGTTCTGTTGTTATATTTAATGTCTTTTATCTTGCTGTGCAGCACTGTGGATATCCAAAAGTGGAAATAACTAATATAACTATTATAACTATAATAACTAATTCATAGGCTACACATTCATTTTAAACTAAAGGATGTCTATAACATAAACATACAAGAATTTGAAGGTCTAACGAACTGTTTGGTTCTTTAAATGCACCACAAAGTGATCGATATTTCAATAAATACTATTAATAGAGGAACTGTAAAGTGGGAAATAACTCCCCTGAGAGTGTGTGTGTGTTCCAGGTATTCCTACGTTATGGGGACTCTCCTCGACGTAATTCATTAATTTTAGGGTGAAGACTTGGTTTAAAGTTAATGTAGGTCAATGTGAGGTCCTCTGAAATGTGTGTGTGTGTGTGTGTGTGTGTATGTGTGGTGTCCAGGTATTTCTCACATTATGGGGACGTAAGTCTGTTAACATAGATTGGGGACTCGCCTCCTTTATGAGGGACAAAAAGCAAGTCCCCTCAATGTAATGTCCCCTGAAGTGTGTGTGTGTGTGTGTGTGTGTGTGTGTGTGTGTGTGTGTACCTGGCTGTGGCTGCAGCTGCAGTTCTCCGCAGCAGCGTCGAGGTTCTGCAGCTCTGAGCTCCTGCATGTCTTCAGCTCCTGCTTCAGACGCTCGTTCTCCACCACCAGCAGCTCCAGCTGCTTCTCCAGATCTGTCGCCCCCTGCAGGACACCACCAGACACGCCGGAGCTTAACTCGGGCTTTAAAGAAGACATATCCTGCACATTTTACAGCTGGATATTTATATTCTGCAGGCAAACAAAGCGTCCAGCTCAGACTGAAGCCCTGACTTTTGTCTGGCAGGCAGTTTTGAGCTTTGAAACATCAGGATATAAATAACAGAAAACCACTTAAAGCTGAATATTTCCCTTTAAGATTGTTTCTTTTTAAACTGCACTTTGGTATTCTGGTTTCAGCACTAATCACATCAACAATGAGCCGTTTTGTATTACTGGAATGTGTGTGTGTGTGTTGTATTTATATTTAGGCGGGTGTGTGTTTTTTTTTCCCAGGGTTCCTCAGGAATGTGGTCTCACCAGCTCAGAGCGAAGTCTCTCCACCTCCTGAGTCTGATCCAACAGCTTCTCCTCCAGCTCCTCCACCTGCAGACGACCACACCAACACGCCGTCCGTTAACTTTATGATCATTAAATTAATCTTTTCATCTATAAAAATATAAATATCACAGTTTCCCAGAGAGACCGAAGAAAAGCAGCAAATATTCACATTTAAGAAGCTGGAATCAGATTTTTAAGTGTTTCTGCTCAATAAATTATATAAATATTGTTGCTAGATAATTTCCTGTTGATTGAGTGATTGATTGATTAATCATAACTTCTTTACCTTGATGACTTTATATATAAATGCACATAAATATTAATTTTTCTCATATTTTCAAATTCCATGTTTTTCTTTAAAAATGTTCTGTTGTTTATTCGTGTGGATGTAAATAAAGATTCAAATCAAAACTGAAATATTTTTAAAAACAAACATTTCCAGGTTCACTAAGTGTCCTTAAAGCTCTCCTTTATCTTAAACTAATAAAGTCTCATAAAGTTTAGACTGTTTAACTGTTTTCTGTCTAAAGATGACAAATTAAAGATAAATCTGATGTTACAGTTTGTTTTCAGACAGATTGTGTTAAATCTATTCTTAACGAGTCCACTCATTTATAATCTGTCTGTTCAGCAGTGAAGCTCCGACATGAACGACCTTTAACACAGATTAGAAAAGTCTCATTAAACCCGAAGCAGCTGATTGACGCTGCGGATCAATCGCACTGATTTAATGGAACCAGTCAAACTGATAAAACCAGTCTGATTATTACACATCAGTGAAAGTTCAGTTACACACAGTGCGAAGAATTAAAGCCAGCATGTAGTGGAGCTGTTTGTAATAAAGATGCTTTTATTGTGAAAAAGCGTCTGCGTCCACAAAAACAAACACACCGATCATGTGACTCCGACCTACCTGTTTGCGCAGCCGAGTAACGAGCTGCTCTTCTTCTGGACAGCTGAGACGACCTGAAGGCTGCTCACCTGGCTGCAGCGCACGCACACCTGCAACACACACACACACACACACACACACACACAGAGTCAGGACAGCAGAATAAACGGTGACGATGACGGTTTGTGGTCACGTGAACGTTTTTGTACTTCAAACTGCACGTCGGACGCTCGCAGTGCGTTCAGACCTTCACAAACAAAACAAATAAAGTTTTCTTCTTGTATCGAGTTCATCGGATCATCGACAGGTTTTTAAGATGTGATGGTTTTTATCGCAGTAGCTGTTTAAGCTGTTTTCACACCAGATCAGGTGGAGCGGCGTTCAGCTGCAGGGCGGAGCGGAGGTGTGCATGGGGGGGTGTGAGCGTGTTTATTTGAGCTCTAGAACATAACAGCTGTGAAACAATCAGAAAATAACATTTTATTGATCTGATTCACCAGCTTTCTCTCTACCAGTGCTCCCTCTCTCCATTCACTCTCTAGCTCGCTCGACCACAGCTGCTCTGAATGAGTCGTGAAGCCGACAGCGAAGTCAAACTTTATTAACGTTATCAAGCAAAGAGAAACGTCCTGGCTTTGTCCTCCATCACGGCAGAGGTTACAGCTCTTATCAGTCTGATCTCAGCTGTGATTGGCCGCCGCAGCCTTCAGCCGCAGTGACGTCGGGTTGCGTTTCTCCAAAAGTAACTCAACTTTCCAGCTGCAGTCCGGTGCAGCGCCACAACCGAGCTGCACTACCCCCTTTCAAATGAGCTGGACGACTGGTGTGTGTGTGTGTGTGTGGTGTGTGTGTGTGTGTGTGTGTGTGTGTGTGTGTGTGTGCGTGTGCGTGTGCGTCTTCTCACCGTTGGCTGACGGCTGCTCTTCCTCCTGCAGCGTCTGGGCGCCGCTCTGCTGCTGCTGTTGCTGCAGCTGCTGCACCAGCAGGTGACGCGTGACTTCCTCAGAGCGAAGACGAGCCTGAAACTCACACACTTTGTCCTGTAGAGTCTGAACACACACACACACGGATGAGACTGTGACGATCGTTTCTATCCATCAGGTCAGACTAAAGAGATGCTTCTAATTCTTCTTCTCTAACTACGACCTCTAAAGCTGACAGACAACTGAGCAGGAAGAGATGAAAGATGAAAGATGGAGGAAGAAGAAGAAGAAGAGGAGGAGGAAGACAGAAACTAGAAGCGAGCAGCAGGATGAAGGTGTTTTACGTTGGCAGGAGTCCAGCAGCAGGACCAGGTGATCCTCTGCAGGTGGAGAACAGCATGGAGGAACACAGACAGACAGACAGACATTTATTACAGTGGAGTAATAAACAGACTGCTGGTGATGAAAATGGAGGAAAACATGACAGAAGAATCAGACCAGAACGACCAGTCTGACTCCACTGGAGGAAAGTTTGACTCATCGCTGCTGCTGCTCTCCGTTTAAACAAGTTCAAACATGATGGAGACAGAAAAGAAGCTGGAAGAATAAAAGAGACACAAACAGCCTCCTGACGTCCGACACCTGCACGTCACACTGAGACTGAAACCAGATTCAGACAGAAAACAATAAACTCTCATGAATAAAAGTGAAATATTACGACACAGACGTTAAAAAGACTAAAAGCTGCTCATCTGAAAGTGAAATTCATCCACAGCTGAGGCTCATGGGTAACGTAGTGTTTGTCAGAAACGAAGTGTAAATAAAGTAAACTGGTGTCAGAATATAAACCAGTAGTCAGTCCTCTAAAGAAGAAACTGAACTGGGAACACTGGGAACACTGGGAAAGAACAGGTTAAAGTTAAACTAAATATAAACGTCGCATGACAAAAAATTTATTTATATTTAACTTGATGATGTTTCAGAAACATGCAGAGTCACTAAAACATCAGACTGCATCAACAGTGATGTCACACATGATGAGGTCGACAGAGAGGAGACCCCGAGGACAAACACACACACACACACACAGACAGTAACACACACACACACACACACACACACAGAGTAACACACACACACATGCGCTGCAGCCTCTCCGTTACCTGGATGAGCAGCTGCTGGCTGGGTGCGTTTGTTTCGTTCAGCTCTGTGGTCAGAGACGGGCGCTGTGAGAAGGCGGCGGTGGGCAGAGACAGGAAGGAGCCGTCGTCTTCACCATCACTCATCAGGAAGTCCACTGAGCTCGCTACGGACACACAGGAGGGACAAACTTAGTACAGCTGGGATCAGACAGGAGGGTTAACTGGATCAATGGAGGGTTGATATCAGTGGCGATCAGCTGATCCATAATAAATCATTTTATTCATGTTGTGTGTTCTTAGCTGGCGTGCTAACGTTAGCCACAGGTACGCCTACAGTCAGGAGTCACCTGACGCAGGTCGAGGTCAGAGTTCAGGCGTGTGAATCGTGCAGCTGAGGTCGGGATGCTATGCTAACGCTAACAAATTTATGCAATTGCAAGAGTGTTGAGGGACGCCAGTCTGCAGAAATATCCAAATACACCGTTTATTAAAAATAACACATTTATACTGAATGCATTAAACTGCATGTTTAAAAAAAAAAAAGTGTGTCTGTCTGTAAACGGCATACTCATGGGTAACCATAGAAACCATTTTCATTCAGATATCTTGAGGTGAAAGGTCAAAGGACCTCTTTGAAAATGGCCAGACAAGTTTCTTGCTCAAATTTACTTTAACTTGTTATGTTACTGTTGTCATGACAACAGTAACATCATATTTATGTTCCTGTGCAGGTCAGACTGTAGCCTTCAGCAACACTGATGCAGCCGTTATGCCGACTTATACAGCAGTTCACTGTTTCCTGCTGGTTAAAACACAAACGTCTCATTTTCATGTTAAACAGAAGCAGCAGCAGTGAAGACTTTCAACACATCAGATGCTGAGAATGATGCAATTTCCACTTTTTTACATCCCATCGCTGCAGCTCAGCTGTGTCTGCGTTACACAGAACTGCTCTCTGGAGACTGAAAACATGATGCTGTTATTATATTAATCTGTTTTTTTGTCTTTGGAGTCGTTTCTAAACAAACTAAACTCTTCATTTTGGACCCAAACATGAGTTTTGTTGATATAGAAAATGTGCCGTAACGACTCTTTGAGTGACGGCTGAGTGTTTGGTAAAATCCTGAACAAAGCGTCAGATGAATGTGATCAGTAAGCAGATTTGTGTGTTCAGTCTGTAATCAGGTTAATGAGGTCGTGATTCTGCAACGACGGCGACGGCGGCAGCGGCGGCGACGAGAACCTGAACTGAAATATTCTCCTTCACTTTCTCCTCCTGAATACCACAGAAACCAGTCCGACCAGATAACAGGTGATAACAGCTGCTGACACATTAACCTGCTCACACCGTGTCCCTGTGTGTGTGTGTGTGTGTGTGTGTGTGTGTGTGTGTGTGTGTGTGTGTGTGTGTTTTCTGAGTCTACGAGGCCTCAAATCTTATCAACCTGAGAACAATCTGCACTCTGTTTGACTCAGTTAAGTCTTTTTAATGCTCAGATTTTTTTCCCAGAGCTGCACACGTGAAACCTGAACACACACACGTACACACACACACACACACACACACACACACACACACGTACACACACACACACACACAGCTGCAGGAGGAAACGCTGCGTTGGCTTTCTGCAGATCACAGTAAATGTTGACACTTGCAGAAACTGACAGCTGGAAACATGAAGAACAAACTGAATTTCAGCTTCTTAATGTGAAGATTGAACTTTTGTTTTCATTACAGATTTAATCATTTCATTATTTAAAACTAAAGAAATCACAGAAATATTCACATTTAATAATCTGGAAACGTTTCTGATTAAAAGAAAAACAACTGAAACTATTAAATCAGTTATTAAAATAGTTGCTGATTAACAGCTGACTGAGAAGTTTAAAAGTCGCATTATTTAAATGAATAAATAAATAAATCAGGGAGCAAAACAATATTTAGTTTTATAATCACTGCAGCTGAAATCTAAATTAACAATGATGGAAATCATCATTAGTTGAAGCCTTGATACAAATAAATATTAATGAAATAAAAATGTTCACTTCACAATAAACTGCTTAAATATATATAATCTATGATAACTGGATATTTATTTTAATTATTCCAAATTTAGTTTTTTGGCCCCTTTAATATTAAATATCTGCCACATATATATATTTATATTAATGTAAAGACACTTAAACTACAAACTGAACATTATATATTATATTATATTATATTATATTATATTATATTATATTATATTATATTTCTGGCTGAACATTGTTCTCTAAAATAAGACAAAAATACAAAAAAACATCCTGATCTGATCTTCACTTTTAATCTTAAAGTGTTTAAACATTAAACACCTCTGACCTCTGACCTCTGACCTGGTTGATATTTGAGGACGTCGTCTTCACTGATCAACGTTTCACAGACAAAAATCGATGATAATAACTGTTAACTGTTAATAATCTGCACGAGGAGAGAAAACAGAAGCTCCAGTGTTGCTGAACCTGATCCGTCCTCTGAGACTCCGACTGGAAAACGATCAGCTGAGAAAAAACACGGCCGGCGACGCAAACAAACAAACAAACTAATAAATAAATAAATAAATAAATAAGACAGCCAGACAGACGAGGTGTCAGCCTCTGCTCACCTGTTCGTCTCCCTGACAGCGTCAAACACCACAAACACACTCAGGTTTCCTCCTCTGCTTCCCTTCCGTCCACCTCCATTCATTACTAACAGGTATGACTCACCACACACACACACACACACACACACACACACACACAGTCACTCCAAAAATGCAGTCCCACCGGTGCCTCCCCCTCCTCCTCCTCCCCCTCCTCCCTCTCCTCTGCGTCTGACTCACCGTCCAATGAGATGTCTTTCTTCCAGAGCTCCTGCAGGCAGGGGGCGTGGCCGAGGTCCCAGGTCTTTCTTGTGCCGAACATGACCGCCGGGCTGAGCAGAGCGCTGGACCGCTGGACCGGCTGCAGACACCAGAGAGCAGAGAGCAGTCAGTCAGTCAGCTTCTCTACACTCTGCAGCAGTTTGTTGGTTATTTTAATGATTGATTACTTGTTTGTGACGCTGAGCAGATTCTGACAGACCAGCTGTTGACCCCCCTCGACCCCCCACAGCTGGTCTGAGAGGTTCCAGTTCAGATAAACATCATGTTTTGATAAACATCTGGATAAAAATGCAGCTTCACATGTTTACATTTTTGCATCTTTTCCTGTTTCAGCCTGAACTAAACACTAAACATGTTTGTGTCTCCATGTTTTCATTTAACTGCTTTACAGATTTTATTAAATAATAAAACAGTTTTTATAATGAATTAAACTTTATTAAACTATATTTCTCTGCTTCGCTCCTCCAGAGTGACGAAGCTTCAGACTTTTACTGCAGAGAACAGATTTCAGTGGACTCGTCTGCACCGAGCGCTGCGTTCATGTGCAGTCGGACTTTGAATGAATCGGCAAAACGATGATCGATTAGATGGAAACTTTATTGATCATACAAACCTCCCAAAAAACACACACACACAACAATAAAAGAACAAACACACAGCAGCAGAGCGACCGCAGAGAGACAAATACAGACTGTGCGTGAGGCTCACAGCCAGTAACCATGGATACCAACAGACAGGCAGCATCACCGCCGTCGCTGGCAGCAACTGAACAGCCGAACGAACGGCCTGAAGGACAAAACAAAGACTCCATCAGTCAGTCTGACGGAGGAGCAGCACTGAGACAGCAGTTTACCACACACACACACACACACACTGCGGAGGAACCTCGTCATGATGGACGGCGGGTCATTTAAGGTTGTGATGCAGCGCCGTAGCAACACGATGATCTAAAGCTGCACTGATCAATAATTGAACACCGACAGCAGACGACTGAGTGACGGGAACGAGCTCTCTGTTAGTTTAGGATCCACTTTTATCAAACTGAACTTTTCAAAATAAAGCTCAGAGCTACAGTTCAGCGTGTTGCGTTCAGGTGCAGTCGGGATTTAAATGGAACAGAGTTTATGGATGAAACATAATAAATTTAAAGCTGCACCATAGCAACAATAAACAACAGTGTGATATTTTGACTTTTATGTTTATCATATAAAATACACTTTAGTTTGTTTGGAAGCTGCTGAAAGTTACGTTTTGTATTTAAAGGTGCAGTCTGCAGGATTTAGCACCATCTAGTGGTGAAATGAATAAATATCAAATTAATATAAATGAATAATAACAGAAGTCAGTTTGTGGATGAAACCTGGTAAATTTTATCCATAAATGTTTTCACATTTACAACAATCTTTCACTTCTATGTTTAACATATCAAATATATTTTAGTGGATTTGTTTGCACCCAGAAATATGTTTTAACTTTTAGATTTTTATCGCAGATTAACTCACATGTGAGTGTTGCGTTCATGTGCAGTCGGATTTTAAACAAAATGTCTGACTTCCTTTAGTGAGGTCATTTGGTGAACTTTTATTCTGAAGGTTGTAAGTAAGTTAGCATTGGTTGCTAAGGCGGTTGCCAAGGTGTTTCCATGTGTTGTTGTACGGATGGATGTGAGAAGTTGAACATTTGGAGTAAAGAAGGAGAAAAAGAAGTGAAATCCTGCTACTATAGTTTGTTTACGTAGCTTCCTGAAAGCTGACCAATCAGAACAGAGCAGGCTCATCAGGAGGCGGAGCCTTAAAGAGACAGGAGCTAAAACTTCCTGTTTCAGACAGAGGCTGAATTGAGGGGCTGCATAAAGGACCAGTAGAAGATAAATAAGGAGTTTTTATTCCAGTAGAGAACCAGAATATAAATATAGAGGCTGGAAATGTGAAGAATATGAGTCCTGTAAGTCCAAAGCTGTGGACTTGTTACTATGAAATATTGATTAGTGCAGCTTTAAAAGGATCTAATAATAAAATTGAGGTGTAAAAGCGCAGCGATAAATCTGATGATGTCAGATATTCTGCTTATCTGTATATTATTTTCTATAAAACATCCTACACATCATATTTATGGGCCATAAAAATGTTTTTTATGTTCTGAATTGTGTAAATCAGAGTTAATAACCAACAGATATCTGATGATCAGTATCTGTATCAGCCTCACTGATCCAGCACCAGCCCCGGTTAGAGTGTAAAAACAACAACAGACCTAAAACTCATGACTCTTCTGGTCTCGTCCTGCTGCTACGCTCTCCTCTCCCGTCTCACCTGTTCGATCCGACCAATCAGACGACAGCCTGCCACCCCGTCCCTGTTCTTACCCGTCCATGTCCGCAGCGAGCTCTGCGCTCCGCAGGATGGACGAAGCGTTCTCTGTCCGACCAGCTCTTGTTGATGAGCGTTCCCACCCAGCACAGCATGCTGCCGCCGCCGCCGCTCCCTCACATCGCCATCCACACGCCACCGGCGACCCGCTGCCGGTTGCTCGGGTAACCTGCGGCACACTGACCTGCAGACAGGTAACGCTCCTGCAGCCTCTGCAGCTGCGTCTCCTGCAGGATTACCAACATCTGATCCCAGAGCAGCTGATCAGAAGCTTTCTACGAGGAGCTGGTGACGCTAATCTGTTAATCCTAACAGAGCAGATGGCTCCGTTAACCCTCGACTGCCCGGCGGGGACGCAGGCGTCGCCCTGCAGCTCCGCCACAGCACGCCGTCCGGTTAATGACGGACTCACAACTCTCACACTGACTGCAGGTTGACGATGAAACGTTAAGCTGCTTTCAGCCATTTTAAAACTTTCACTCAACAAAATAAGACAAACCGACAACATGTGACTTAAAATCACTGTAAATATCAATAATATCAAAATCAATCAATTCTGAATCCAATCATGAAAGATTCCCACCAATACAAGCTGGTGAAGCTGAACCACGTTACTGCACATGCTCAGTAGCGTCCGCCGTACACAGAACTGCTCTCCACAGACTGAAGACATGATGCTGTTATTCGTCTTTGGAGCCGTTTTAAACAAACTAACGTGACCAAACTCAACTATCAACTAATCAATCAACAGAATGATCCTTTAATTGAAACAATAATTATGAGAAATATTGATGAACATAAATCCAGAACATATTAACTCTCAGTATTCTTTAGAAAATGTTGTTTTTCATCAGTTCAGATCAACAAACTGAATTCTTTCAGCTTCATTATTCAGACAAACAAACTCAGTTCATCCATTTATGAAGAAAAAGTTCAGAAAAAAAAACAAGAAATATGATCCAGTAAACTTTCTTCTAGACTGATTCCTTATTTATATTCCTTCCTGGATTAACACGTTGCCTAGCAACAGACCACCAATCACCTGCAGGACTCAGCAGTTCACAACAATGAGTTTTTCCCCACATCTGCTTTCCTTTAATACTGAAACCCTCCAGACACACACACACACACACACACACACACACACACACACACACACACACACAGAGAATAAGAGCTGCAACGATTCATCGATCAGCAGTTATTCTGATAAGCGATCAATGATTCTGAGTCTTTCAGCGTCTCTAATGTGAGAATCAGCTGATTTTCTTTCACATGACAGTAAAGTGAAGATTCAGAGGTTTGAAACTGTTTGTCAGACAAAACGAGACGTTCAGCAGACGTCACCTTCAGCTCAGGAATGATAATATTGATTATAATATTGATTGATTGATGCAGGAGCTGGTGTGCAGACGATGTGACTCTCTGACAGTCTGACAGTGTGACTCTCTGACAGTGTGACTCTCTGACAGTGTGACTCTCTGACAGTCTGACTCTCTGACTCTCTGACAGTCTGACTCTCTGACTCTCTGACAGTCTGACTCTCTGACAGTCTGACTCTCTGACAGTCTGACTCTCTGACAGTCTGACTCTCTGACAGTCTGACTCTCTGACAGTCTGACTCTCTGACTCTCTGACAGTCTGACTCTCTGACAGTATGACTCTCTGACAGTCTGACTCTCTGACAGTCTGACTCTCTGACTCTCTGACAGTCTGACTCTCTGACAGTGTGACTCTCTGACAGTCTGACTCTCTGACAGTCTGACTCTCTGACAGTCTGACTCTCTGACAGTCTGACTCTCTGACAGTCTGACTCTCTGACAGTCTGACTCTCTGACTCTCTGACAGTCTGACTCTCTGACAGTATGACTCTCTGACAGTCTGACTCTCTGACTCTCTGACAGTCTGACTCTCTGACAGTCTGACTCTCTGACAGTCTGACTCTCTGACTCTCTGACAGTCTGACTCTCTGACAGTATGACTCTCTGACAGTCTGACTCTCTGACTCTCTGACAGTCTGACTCTCTGACTCTCTGACAGTCTGACTCTCTGACAGTCTGACTCTCTGACAGTGTGACTCTCTGACAGTATGACTCTCTGACAGTGTGACTCTCTGACAGTCTGACTCTCTGACAGTCTGACTCTCTGACAGTCTGACAGTGTGACTCTCTGACTCTCTGACTCTCTGACTCTCTGACTCTCTGACAGTCTGACTCTCTGACAGTGTGACTCTCTGACTCTCTGACAGTGAGGAGATCAGCCGGTTGTTTTCGGAGCTTCGTGTGGACGGTTTGGTTTTTTCCAGCCGACTGTTTCCTGGCTGTGAAGCAGCAGCGAACCATCTGCTGCAGTCTGACAGTCTGGTCTGAAACACGATGCCCCCCTGTGGTGACTGGATCATATTACTGTGTGTGTAGTGTAACACTAACACCCCCCCCCCCCCCCCCCCCGCCTCCTCAAACCCCCCTTCAAGAGCTCACAGAGCAAACAGAGCAGTGTTTGAGTCCACATGAAGAGAAGCTGCTGCACTGCAGACAAACAAACAAACCTGCTGAACTCACATCTAGCTGCCGTTTCCCTTCCTGCCGTGTTCAACCTGAACCATCATTCTGCAGATTATCATCTTCTATTAATCATTTTAAATCTGTCAAATATCAGACGTCTGAAGTCTTTAACTGCTCACAGCCTCCTGCAGCAACAGATCAATACAGACTGAACACTACAGAGGAGCTGCTCTGCGTCTGATCGTCTGATCATGTGACATGAAAACATAAACTGCAGATATGTTTCTGAGCCTGAAGATGCTTTTATTCAACCAACAGTCCAAAAACATTCAGTTCACCCTCGTTTATAACAAAGAAAAACATCAAATGTTCATATTTGTGAAACAGAGCAGCGAATAATTCTGATTTTTTATTAATAATAATCATTTTAAATGAATAGATGTGAATTATCTGCAGCTGCTGCTCATTATTAAGACTCTTCATCTTCAACATTCAGTGTTCCACTTTTCAGATTCGCAGCTTTAAAAAAAGACGAGAAAAAGATCAACAACATCAAATATGTAGCAGCAACACACACACACACACACACACACACACACACACTCTCCTGCTCCGTTTACCTCCTGCAGAGACTTTAAGATCCCCCCTCCTCTTCCTCCTCCTAACTGGGTCAAATCATCTCTGTCTGTGTTTTTTCGTCTCCATGTGCTCAGAGTCAAAGCCTGTCTGCTCACAGCCAGACTGCGCGCACACACACACACACACACACACACACACGCACACACAGCAACACATCTGTCACATCTACACACTCATATCAGGTAAAATATAATCAGAGAAATAAAGAAATATAATAAAACATAATGTGATGTTTCCTCATCAGTTTGTTTACTGAGCTGCAGAAAAACACAAACAAACAATCAAACCAGCTGATGCTAGAAAATCATCATCATCATCATCATCATCATCATCAGGTTTCACACAGTTCATCTTCATCATCTTTGTTCTCATCAGGTTTAAACGCAGCTCTGATTTCATCTGAATCTCCAGAAAACGTTTGTTTCAACCGTCGCTGCCGTTAAACCGTCGCAGAAGAAGAAACAACGACGAGACAACGTCATTAAAACATCATAAAAATGTGACGTTTCATGTTTTGATGTGAGGAAGGTTACAGCCTCCTCCTCCTCATCATCATCATCATCATGGCGCCACACAGATCTGATGTTTTCATCCCGTCAGTGACGCTTAAGTCACATGATTCATGACGTCATCGCTTTTTCACTCAGTCTGGAGGAAACAGGAAGCTCTTTAACATGTTTATGTGTATAAAAACATCTGGATGGAAACAAACTTACAGTCCGTCACAGATGTTTTTATCTTTTAAACATACAAACATGCAGCGTCTCGCTCAAAGACGCCTCCAAACCTCCGAACCTCTGATCTACACGCATCATCTGAGGCTGAAGACATGTTTGTGTTTGTTGAAGCAGCAAAAATCAGAACAATCATCGATATCAAACACTGATCTATGAATAAAGCAGCTGTAGTTCACGTCCTTAAACACTAAAAGCTTCGGTCGTAACGAGACGCGTCCGCAGCTGCTGAGACTCCAGCCGTCTGCCGTCTGATGAAGACGATGATGAAGAACGTCACGTCCAGACGTTACATCAATAAAACATTTGGATGCTTAAAAATTCCAGCGAGCAGAAGCTGCTGCTCTTTGTCTGCAGTTTGCTGAGCAGGACGAATTTAACACCAACAGCTGCAACATTAATGTTTTCATCACTGATCAATTTGATTATTTTCTCCATTAACTGACGAGTCGTTTGGTTTTTAAAATGCTGATCAGCGTTTCAAAGCGTTTACTGTCACCTTTAATAAGCTGCAATCAGAGAATTTGGACATTTTTTCTTTAAAATAGTTGATTTCCAGCTCTATTTTTCATCATTAAGACTCATAAAGTCATAGAGGAGACCATCAGGCGCCACCCAGCATCACAACCACTGCAGGTTTATAAGCAGAACCCTTCACACAACGTCACAGCAGCGACTTTCTCTGCTGCTACGGAAACTCAGAAGGTTCAATGTTAAAAAATAAAACATCCTGAACGTGTCCTGACCTTCATCACTGTGTCCTGGTTCAGCCAGACCAGATCCAACAACATCAATCACATAAAGGCAGTAAACAGAATGACCCTCCTCTTCCTCCTCCTCCTCCTCTTCTTCTGCTTCTTCCTCCTCCTCTGAACCTGCAGCCAGACGGCATCATCTCAGACTCTGCTGGTTTATCTGCTCCGTCATCACAGAAGCAGCCTGCAGACTCACTGAGCTCATCAAACACACAGCGTTTACATTTCATATTCTACTGTTTTGTCTTTTTTTTTTTTTTTTTTTTTTTTTTTTTTTTTAAATGGAGACTCGTCTGTCGTCTGCGCTGACGGACAATAAAGTTTTCTTGAACGTGCGCCGCTGTTGTCACAGACGCGTCTGAACCGACCGCCGTCGCCTCCGACAGACGAGCTGAGCAGGTCTGCTGCTGGAGTTAAAACAAACGCTGAATAAACGACGATACGTTAGATCATTCTCTCTAAAAATAATAAAATAAAATAAAATAAATCATCGTCGTTGAAACATCTGGAGCGACGGCGCCGACAGACTGAGTGATGTCATGATCTCAGTCTGGAGGTTTTTCACATCTGGAACGTCACTGCAGCTCTGCACAAAGAAAACTAACAAAAAAAATAATATATAAAATATGTAAAAATCATTTGTGGAACTGCTCGTATTAATCCTACATGTCACACACACACACACACAGAGAGGACACCAGACAAAAGGAGGATTATCAGAGCACACACACAGTAAGATAGAAAATAAAGCAGATGATGATGATGATGATGGTGATGATGATGATGAGCTGGCGTCCTCCGTGTATTCAGGTCATGAGAGGAAACGCAACACTCTGCATCAGGTTACCGCTCGTCCTCCATCTCACTGCGTTAGCGTCCCTGCTGCTGCTGCTGCTGCTCTCTAATCAACATGTCTGTTTCCTCCTCCTCATCCTCCCTGCAGCCTTCATCCCGCCGTCTTTGTGCCCGTTTCGCCGGCCGGTTCTTACCTCCCTCCCTGCGGCCTCGCCGTCCGCATCATCCCCGCATCCTCCTGCAGCCTCACAGTGACACACAGCAGCAGGATCAGTGTCAACCCGCCACCCGCTGCCGACCCCCTTCAACACACACACACACACACACGCTGCTTCCTCCCTCTCTCTCCCTCTCTCTCTCTCTCTCTCTCTCTGTTTCCCTAGCAACAGCACAGCCAGCATCACACCTCCCTGTGTGGCCCCGCCCCCCTCCATCCCGTCCCCAGATAAATATTTCAGCCTCAGCCGAAGCGTGAAGAGCCGCTCCTCCTCCTCCTCCTCCTCCTCCTCCTGCCGTCTGAAATATTCAACAGCAGCGACACACTCTGTGTTTTTTTTATCTTCACCACGACGACGACGACGTCTCCATGTTTCTGTTTTAGTGTCACATTACAGATTCAAAGCTGTAAAAATCCTAAAAGACAAAAACAAACTTCCTGTTTCTGAGCAGGAAAGTCAAACAGACAGAAAGATGAAGATATTATTCATGATTACTGATCATTTTATCTATTAATCAATTCATTATTTCATCTATAAAACGTCAGAAAATAGTGAAAAATGCTCCTTACAGCGTTATAACCTCCCACAGAAGGAAGAAATAAAGAAATAAAAACATTAAAGCAGCACAGATGAGAAGCTGCAGTCAGCAAATATTCTGCATTTCTGCTTAAAAAATAAATAATAAGATTGTTGCTGTTGATTAATTTTCTGTTGATCAGCTAATCAATGCAGCTCCTGTTTCCTCATTTACAAAATAAAAGCATCACTGATCATTAACATATCAGATAAATATTATCGATCAGATGAAACATGTTGAGCTCTTAAATATAAATTAAATTCAGTTGGTTTTTATTTATAAAACTGAATTTTGGGATAATTTTCTCCTGCAGACAGTGAAACATGTTTCCATCCACCTGCTTTTATTTTTTAAATTTTAATATGTGCAGTTCAGCTGACGGCGTTTATTTACGAGCGGCGACTCGTTGGAATTAAATTAATTATGTTGTTTTAAACTCTAATCTGACTCATTAATATGATAAAAGGTGTTTTCATCCAGCAGCCGTCTCCTCTCTGGTCCAGCTGACCTATCGTCACGGTTGTTGCCATGGAGATTAGCGCTAAAGTAAAACAATCTTACAGCGAGGTATCGACTTGGCCCGACAAACTGTTTCTATTATTATTATTATTATTATTATTATTATTATTATTATTATTATTATTATTATTATTATTATTATTATTATAGTAAGCAATAGTTGTCTCTGCTTCTCTGCTGCGTGTTGGAGAAACGCTGACGTCGTGTTTTTTTGGAGGATGAACTTCACAGAATTTGGCCCAAAATCATCCTGATGTGTCGGAGCGTCGTCCAGAGGTCAGAGGTCAGCAGGCAGATTATCAGTCAGATGATGAATGATGTGGTTACGTAACCGACCCTGAACACCGTCTACACGTAACCAGGATTTCACACACACACACACACACACACACAGATCAGAACGATTCACATTCCTCAGCCGCTGACGGGAAAGATCCACCGAGACCCAGAAACATCCGATTAAACCGGAAACATACCGACATTAACCGGGACACACACACACACACACACACACACACACACACACACACAGCAAGACATGTGAGTTAAGGATTCTTACAGACTGTTTGACTTCCTGCAGTAAAAAGTCAAACATCAGCAGAATAAACTGTTTTATTCTAAATTAAATCACTTTATTGGTCGTTTATAGTTTTGTTTAGGAGAATGAAACATGACGAGGTGACACGTTAAAATGTCAGATGTGGGATTAACAGTGAAGGTTAAACTCTGCTGATGTGTTTAGAAAAGGGTTTATACCCTGTTTGATGTTAGCGGGTCAAATTTGACCCGCGTTTAAATTCATTAACAAGCCCTGAAAAAACACTAATTAATCTGCTCAGTGACTTCTTATTCAACCATAATTATAATATATACTTACTTTGATATTTTTTCTACTTTAGACAACATTAATTGTTTTTAGTTAACGGATGTAACTTTTTTTTTTTTTTTTTTTTTTTTTTAAATGGGAATTTAAAAAAATAAAAAAGATCAAAATGTGTTTTATCAGATTCAAATTTGACCCGAACACAACAGAAGAGTTTCAGACTTTCTGGGTTTTATGTAAATATGTGTCATGTTTTATCAGACTGACCCACATTAAGCCTCAATAAACCCGTTATAAAGTTATAAATTAATTACGAGTTCACACAGCACTGATTAACTCCTCTATTGTGTTTGGGTCAAATTTGACCCGTTTTCAAGTTTAGATGTGTGAAACATACTTTTATTTTTTTTCCTCATCAAAACAAACCTTCATTAGATCCTTTACCACGACCTGAAGAATATAATAAAACACATTTTGATCTTTATTTTTTAAAATTCCTATTTATAAAAAAAAAGAAAAAAAGAAAAAAAAAGTTACATCCGTTAACTAAAAACAGTTGAATGTGGTCTAAAGTAGATAAAATATCAAAGTAAGTATATATATTATGGTTGAATAAGAAGTCACTGAGCAGATTAAACATGTTTCTGGATGATTATTAGTTTTTTTTCAGGGTTTGTTAATGAATTTAAACGCGGGTCAAATTTGACCCGCTAACATTAAACAGGTATAAACCCTTTTCCAGATGTTTCCAGATGTTTCCAGACTGAACGGATCAGATTCTGACAGTGAAACGTGTCATGTGACGCTCCAAACACAGTTTCACAGCAGCAGGTTACGACCAGTACGAACCATACTGGGACATACTGGGACAAAAAAAGGTGAACATGAGAGTCTTTGTTTACTCTGACCGCCAGGAGGAGACAAAAGTCCCACAATGCAGCTTTAAAACTGAGAAGTTTGATCCAAAACTCAAAGAAATTCAGTTTGTGACGATATAAAACAAAGAAAAGCAAAACAAACACTCTGATCAAAGCGTCATTCTGCTGATTATTACATTTGTCTTCCTGTTTGGATCCAAACCAGCAGTGATCCACTAACAGCACTGTGTTTGAATCAAAGCTGATTTATCTGATTAAAACCTCGTCAGTGAGTCACAGCGCTGCTCTGGGTCACATGATCCTTCATCATCATCATCGTTAGTTTCTTTAAAGTGGCTCCAAACACTAAAAACAGCATCATGTAGCTCTGTGTGCACGGCCGACGCTACTGAGCATGTGCAGTAACGCCGCTCTGTTCACGTCTTCAGCAGCTTGTTTTAAACTTTTTATCATTTCTTTATCGTCTCTGGACGCCATCTTTAAGGTCAGATCTGTTATTGTTTTCTGTTTCATGTCTTTACTTCGTCTGTCAAAGCACTTTGTAAACTCTGTTTTTAAAAGATGATAAATAAATAAAGATATTATTATAATTATTTTAAGTTTCTCAAACAACTTCAGAAAAATTCTCCACTTTCTGGTTGAATATTCTGAGTTTAACTGAGGAGCCGTTTTATATAATTATGTTTCTAAAAAGACAATGTAACAACGTTGAAACACCCTGAACTCTGACTGAAAGGTTCAACCAGCCGGCCAATCAGAGACGGGGATCGTCCAAAAAGATAAAAGACATAAAACCATTTTATTTCCTGTAAGGTTCAAAGTTCAGTGTTTAAATATTTCCTGCTACTGTCTGAACATCTGCCAGCTGGAAAATGATACGACAACAACATCTGGCAGATTTTAAACATGTCGGTTTGATTATTAAAATATAAAAAGCAGCTCCTTCATCAGTTAAACTCTGTTTCCATCCAGCTCAGACTGAACAGGACTGAAACCTCTACGTCTCCATCTTCTCACCTGCACGCTCTTCGTGCTGTCGGGGACGTTACGAACGCTGCCGCCGCCGCCGCTGCCTCGCCTCCTCTTCCCTCCTGCTCTGCAGCTCATCATCGCTCCTCTACCGTCCACCGAATCACCTGCGTGACCCCGTGACGGTCTCGCCGCAGCCACAGCAGCCGGAGGATCTCCATCCCCGTGGAGACCGTCCTGCCCCGCGGCCTCCGAGCTCCCTCCCGGTTCGGACGCCTTGTGGCTCCGGTTCTTGAAGAGGCTGTGGAGCGTCAGGACCGCCAGGGTGCACAGGACGTACATGACCGCTCCCGCCTCCGCCTCCGCCGCACACACCTCACCTTCAGTCCGAGTGGAAGTTCAGCTCCATGGCGTCTGAATCCAGTGACGGGTGGCCCGGTCCAGCTGAGGCTCGAGGTCGTCTCTCTCTTTACATCCTGGTGAGCAGCTTCAGCCTCAGAATCAGACGTCCGTGTCCTCAAACAAACATTTCAACTCCGCAGCTCGAACGCAGCTCATCAGCTGTTTTAATCCTGCTGCTGAGTTCAGATTGTGTAATCCTCCCTCCCTCTCTCTGTGTCTCTCTCTCTCTCTCTCTCTGCGTCGCTTTGCTTTTGTATCTCACCTGGTTCACCTCTGTCCTGAATCCCGCCCACTCAGAGGCCACATCGCTTTTCCACAGAACTGATAAAAGCCGTGAACCTTGTCCCCGTCCTCTCCGCTGCCAACGACGCCGCCGCTGTCACGCCAGCCTGTTATCAGACGGCCGGCAGGTAACCAGAGCCTGCAGGACGCAGCTTCGGTTTCTGATCTCCACTTACAAAAACACACATTTTAACCCTCTGAAGTCACAGCAGCTGCTTCACTCGCTGTTTCTACCTCCGAGAAAGCAGAAAAAACAAACTTCTCGCTGCTCAGATTCAGATTTCAAACAGAATCTGAACACAACAGAAAAAACTGCTGAATAAAGTGTTTGAACTGTATGACAGAAATTAACTTAATTTGCCTAAAAACTGTCACATAAAGAACAAAAAGTGTCAAACCTTTACACTGATATCTGACTTACAGACTTCAGAGGGTTAAAACTCTTCTGCAGCTGTTTATCTGCAGATGTCAAATCAATAAGTTCCTGCAGTCAAACATGAACTTTCTGCGTCTCAGCTTCCCAACAGAACTGCAAAAACACGTCTGTCTGAATAAAACTGCTGCACAAAACTCATTTAAAAATCAGCAAACATCTGATCCAAGAATCTGAAAACAAAAAGAGAAGAAGAAGAGTGAAAACTTCGGAGGCTTCGTCATCCGGGCCGACGGGAAAAGTTAAAAATCCTCCGAGGAGTCCGGCGTCAACTTTTCCTCCATGTTGGTTCCACTTCTGATCTGATCGCTGTGACAGTTTCTCCCTCCGGCCGCTTCGTTAGTGGGTCGTTAAGCTCAGCTTGGTTCCTGATTGGACGATGCGGACGGGTTGAACAGTGGGACAGTGAAGAGAGCGCCTCTCTCTCTCTCTCGTTATCCTCTAACACTCAGAGAGATTAAAGCTGCGGCAGGTCGGGTCTTCACCTCCATCAGACTGAGTGAATGACAGAGAGAGAGAGTGCTGTCCACTCTGTGTGCACCTCTCTCGCCCCGGCCCTCTCCCTCACCCTCTCTCTCTCTCTCTCTCCCTCCCCGTCCTGTGACCATCTGTTGTCGCTGCAGGATAAAAACTCTGCAGACAGTCACTGATGATGTAACACAGGATGATGATGATGATGCGTTCATGTCAAAGTTACACATCTTCACAGGAAGGTTGTTGTTTAATAATAAAAATCTGATCAGCTGCAGTTTGATCATTAAAAATCAATCATGAGCATCTTTGGCACTAAAAAGACTGAAACGTTGAGCGAAGCTTCAGATAAACTGTCAGAGATGTTTCTGCTCAGGAGGAGGACCGTGGACCTGTCTGAGCCAATCAGAGGCGTCCGTCCTGGTCAGGTGTTACAGGTGAATAAGTAGTTTTTAATCATGGATGTTTTTATTTCTGCTCGCTGAAGCTTCTTCCTGTTAGTTACTGTTGTTCCTCTGCAGCTTCCTGCTTCCTGTCCGCACAGGAAGTGATGACATGTCGATCAGCTGATAGTCAGATATGTGATCGGTTTAATAATCTGATGACATCACAGCAGAGATCAGCTGCTCCTGTTAGAGCAGTCAGGTGATGCTCACATGTTTGTTTATTGTTTATTATTGGTTTTTTTATGATGTTATATTTTAATATTTTTACATCTGAAGCAAAGAGGAAACTCGTTAGTTTAATTACAGTCTGATGTAACACTGCAGAACATCAGGACGGACTTTAAGTTGTTTATTTTTATAATAATCTTGTTTTTAAACTCATATTTATTATTATTAACAACAACTTTCTTTGTTGTTTTTCTTCTTCTCTTGATTCTTCACCTTTTCCTGCGTATTAATCTGTTTCATATGAAGCAGGTTGAATTAATTCCACTGTATCAGCTGTGTTGTATCAATACATTCTGATTGATTGATTGATTGTTAATTATTCCAACGTCTATTATCAATAACACGTCCGGCTCTGTTGATCAGATTTAAAAGTTAATAACCTGCATCATCAGACTGATCAGTTCATCACACGACCTGCTGTCAGGTGACATGATTCTAATACGTGGACCAATCAGGACCCAGAGTGCAACGATCAGCTGATTAATTGTTCAACAGGAAATCAGCAACTTTTGATCAATGATTCATCGTTTTATTATTATTTTTTAAAGCAGTTTCAGGTGATTTAATGCTTTTCTTTGTCCTAACATGACTATAAACTTCATATCTTTGGGTTTTGGACATTTGAGGAGGACGTGAGGAAATATAACTGATATTTTACTGACATAATAATCAATTAATCAACAGCAACAGGAAGTAAAACAGTAACTGTGTGTATGAGGTGAGCTGAGTGAAGGACACGAGGACGCACAGCTCTGTGATTAAAGACTCTGCTCGGTCGTGACCTTCTTACTTTGTGACCTGGAAACCTCGACCTCGCCGTCCCTGCGACCCCGACAGAGCCGAGGATCCTGGGAGCTGCCAGCCCGAATCACGGCCGCTGAATCGTGATGCGCGGACGTGATTGGCTGCTTACGGGACCTCACTGTATATAAACACTGTAAACACTCGGCGCTTTCTGAAGGAACAAAAGGGGGGACGTTTCCGGTCCGCCGACCCCTTTCAGGGTCCTAACGAGGAGGCGGAGTCTCAGCAGGAAACGCTCGCTCTCCTTCTCTGCTGAGAGTCACATGACACCGACTCCTCACGTCTGACAGAAGAGGAACCAAACACACCTGAGCAGGTTAAAAGGATCTTAAAGGAGACTTCCCACAATGCAACACTCAACATGCATCAGTTACTCGTTACTAAAAGAGGATAATAGAAGGTGTTGGATGGTGACGCAGCAGCTCACAGTTCATTTTTCACCTCCAGCATCTGAAGACCTTCCAGAAACCATCTATGATTGGGATGCACCAAATTATCGGCACGTTATCGGCCGATAAAAGCTCTAAAAATTAAATATCGGCATCGACCATTTCTGCCGATTATGAGCAGCCGATATGTCTCCTTCTCCTCCACGGACTGTTTCTCCCTGACGAAACGCCGGGAGTCACAGACAGGAAACACCTCGGCCGACAGGATGTACCGTTCTGTCGGTGGGCGAGCGGCGTATGAGGTGCGTTAGCGCCACCTTCTGGTCCGGAGTGAGGAGCAGAGATTAAATCCTACACATTAATCCTGTCTGTCTAATAAAGTCAATGAAAACTCTGCTGCTCCACCCACTCTGCAGCTTCATTACAGTCTGAAGGCTTCCTACATTCTTCCAGATCTGTAGATATATCGGCTGGGAGGGGTTGGATATCGGCATAGAGGACATCTGCAAAAAACCCAGTATGGTGCCTCTTTAATCTATGAGCTTTTAGTTTTGTGCAGACAGAGCGACACTGATGATCCTTGATGCTTCGTTACTTCAGGTATCTCTCAGATTCACACCTCAAAGCTTGAAGTTAAAACATGTTTTGGCTCCTCTAAAACCTCCCTGAACCTCCACAGATGTGATCCTGTAACAGCGTGTTCATTAACCTGCCTCCACTCCTCTGCTCTCAGTCTCTCCAGCAGATGTTGGAACCAGAAAACATCAGTGAAGTTCAACACCGACGCCTGAAGACGGTCGACGTTCAGTTCAGTCTGCAAACAGGTCTGCTGACTGATGATTGATTTCATATCAATTAATCTGATTATTTGTTTGGTTTAAAATGGTGAGAAATGTGGATCAGTGTTTCCTAAAGTCTAAGACGACGTCCTCAAATGTCAAAAGATCTTCAGTTTACTGTCACAGAAACTAAAGAAACCAGAAAATATTCACATTTAAGAAGCTAAAATCAGAGAATTTGGACTTTTTCTCTTTAAAAAATAATCATTTCAGTAACTTTTCCAGCCGAAATGTAAAATATTTGCTGGTTAAAGGATCTCCAGTGTGAGAATCTGTCAGTGGAATTCGTATATTTTGAGGTTTTAGACATTTTATGACATCATCTTGGACTGTGATGGACATTTTTAGTTTCCTTATGTTTTATAGACTTAATAATTAATCAATAATGACGATAATCTTTAGCTGCAGCCTTAAAAAAAAAAACAGACTGAAATCTAAACCGTCTGTTAAATCTCAGCACTTGAAAGTGTTTCCCTTCCGCGTTTCCTCCGCCAGGATCTAAAGGTCCACACCCATCTGCAATCAGTCCACCTTAAAAAAACAAACAACTCTTATTGTTTCTGTGACGCCGCGGACGGCGAGCTGCCAACACCGTCAAACGGTAACCGATAAGACGGAGCGAGGGAGGGTAAACATGGGCAGCGTCCGCTTATCAGATCTGACCCAGGAGGTGAGGAGAAGGTCACCTGTCCTCTGCCGTCCAGGTGTGTCAGTAGTGAAGGTGGTATCAGGTGTGTTAGTGACCGTAAGGAGCTCAGACCCTCCAGATTAAAGCGGATTAGAGGAAACGGCGTCCTCGCTTCATTCAAGGAGCTTTTAATAACTCAGACTGTAGCAGAGACGTTCAGATTCAGCACACAGCTGATTCCCTCTGAGCCAGACTCACCGTGTCTCCGATCAGATAAGGAATCTAATAAAATGTCAGATTAGGTCATAAAGCCGAGGCCAATCACAGCTCGCCGTTTTCAAAACAACCTGCGTTATGTCATCAGGAGGAAGTTCCAGGGAGCAGCGGTCATAACTCCATCCATCATCCCTCAGCTGCGCTCCTATTGGTCGACATCGCGGAGAAGGTACAACACGCTAAACACGCCAGTCGCTCTGTCAGGATGTCACGTGGCGTCGGTATGCTCAAGTTCAGTCCAGACGTGCAGCTCAACATCTGGAACATCAGGATAAGATCGCAGAGCACCGACGGAAAATCATCATCATCATCATCATAAAATATAAAGAGCTACGTTTTGACGCTGCTGTATATAAACAGTCAGAAATATGTGAGAAATAAATATGACATCATAATTATGAACGTTTGTTTGTTTTTCTGCACAAATAAACTCGAGTACAAGTCAAATATCTGAAATAAAGTGTTTCCTGTTTGGACGTCTGATATCTGAACTGTTGACTTTAAACTTTAATGTTTAAAGTTATTTGTTGTCTTATGATGAGAGAGAGAGAGAGAGAGAGAGAGAGAGAGAGAGAGAGAGAGAGAGAGAGAGAGAGAGAGAGAGAGAGAGAGAGAGAGAGAGAGAGAGAGAGTTGTTTGGATTTGGTGGTTTACAGACTCCCAAAATGCACTGCACACACCCATTTTATGAGCTATTTTAGGAGGAAATTACAGAGTCTCTCTCACACACACACACACACACACACACACACACACACACACACACACACACACACACAGAGTGATGAAGGCCTGTGTAACACGGCTGTGACGTGATATCAGTCATCTGAAAAAAAGAGACAGAAAACGACGGAGGGAGAGAAAGAAAAGAGCTGACGGTGAAGGAAACAACTCAGCGAGGAGGAGGAGGAGGAGGAGGAGGAGGAGGAGGAGGAGGAGGAGGAAGGCCCTGGACTCCTCCTCTTCTTCCTGTGCTGCTGTTCTCAGTTTTCTCCCCAAATCTCTGCAACTTAAAGGACAAACATCCTGCACACTTCCAGCTTTATATTTCTATTTCTATTCAGTTCAGCCTCCGTCTCCAACAGGACGTTTCAGCTTCTGTCTCTTTAACACTTGAAGACGGAGAACAAAGCAGGGAGACACACACACACACACACACACACACACACACACTCGACGTAACTTCTTCAAACAAACACTTTGAGTATTGGTGTAAATCCTCTCAGGCAGGCAGCACTCAGATGTTTCAGTGTGAAGCTCTAACAGCAGCTGAGTGTGATGAGCTCCAGCTGCAGACAGATGTGTTGGAAGCAGGAAGCTGTAAAAAAAAAAAAACCCTCCAAAACACATCTGAGGATCCAGTGGAAACTGTTACAGTCTGTCTGTCTGTCTGACGCTGTCGGGCTGCGATTAATTAACCGGTGTTAACGAGGAGAGGAGAGAGGTCACCTGATCCACCTCGTGCTCCTGACGATGACGATGATGATGATGAAGCACGGTTCTTAAATAAGGAACACAGAGAGGAGAGCAGAAAGCAGATTTATCTCCTCACTTCATCATGGAAACTTCTCTCTGACTGAGGAGAGAATACAAGTCTCAGAGGTTAAATTAATACGTTTCCATGACGACACAGGTCCTGTCAGGCTGCCATACGTCAAGATGCTTCACTGCAAAACCTGCAGAGCTCTGAACAGCATCTATAATCATATGAGAAGTCTTTAAACATGAGATAAAAGCTTTCTCTGCATTCATTCTTCTTCTGGAGACGTGAGGTCCGATCTCAGCGTCTTTCCTTTTTAGAGACGGACGCAGTGGTCAGTTTCCCGCCCACGTTGCTGTTAAAATAGCAGCTAAACTGGCGCCCATCAGCGCGGCGTGTCGTTCTTAAAGTGAGCTGTGGTCAGACGTGTTGTTGACCAACAAAATCCTGCTCAGAAGGCAACGGCGCAAAGTTTCACTGTTATTTTAAAGGGTGTGTTATGATTATAGTGACATGCAGCTACACAACACACACTGTTACACACACACACACACACACACACACAAGGATGATAGATGTGAAAAGGTTGCAGCAGCACCGGGCTCTGTGATTGGTTTACTGCATGTTACACTGGAAACACACCCACGATTAACGAGGAGACCGAGTACAAACCGCTTTGAACCGTGAGTCTGGTGCATCCAGCATTTTTCCACCATTAAAAAGGCAGATCTGGTGGATCTGGACCCTGAACAGCGAACCCGTCAGACCCCGACGCTGTACATCGTTAGAACAGGGCTCATGATGTCACAACGTTTAGTTTTCAACATCTGGATCCATCAGAACTTCCAGAAGCAGGAAGACATTTTAAAACTCAGAAATCAAAAGATGCAAGAAACAAAAGTTTATTTTCTGTTACTAGAACATCTGTTAACGGACACCGCAGCCTAGTTTTCATATCCGCGTCGCCATAGCAACCAGCCATAAACAAAAAGACACCAGAAACACTCCACAGCGGTGAGTCACTTCATAGTTTCTCAGCTGCCATAAAAATAAAAAAACGGCTTCTCTAATAAACTGAAACGGTTATTTATTACTATTACTGACACACACACACACACACATACACACACACACACTTTCCATTCTGTGTGTTGCATCATTTAAATCTAATAGAAATGATCCGCTGCCGACTTTAAAGGATCATTCTGCTTTTTTTTTTTTTAAAGATGATATTTGTGTTTCTGCGTCTGATCTGCTGCCAAACGTCTCCATGTTTCTACTGAACACTTTGTTCCTGCCAGAGAGGAAAAACCCTGAGAGCTCTGGCATCATGTGTGTGTGTGTGTGTGTGTGTGTGTATTTTTTTAGGGTCTAAATTACTGGATCAGTCACATAAATAACAAATTATTAGTAAGAGATGCTTCTTAATAAAAACATCTTTATTTTAACACAACAGGTTTAAAATCAGGTGAGTTATGTTTGATCAGTGGAGCTCATCAAGCACAACACACACACACACACACACACACACACACACACACACACAGAGAGCAGGGCAGCATCCAGCCAGACGCCCCGCAGCATCATGGGAGATCTGACTCAACAGCTCCACCTGCTGGACTCGGCTGGAAGAGTCCGACAGTCTGCAGCGTCTGGTTTCAATCACACACAGATGTTACATAACAGAGTCCCAGCTGAGCCTCACACACACACACACACACACACACACACACACACACACAAACGTCCTGCGTCACAGTGACTCACACACATACCGACGCAGTCACATAAACTTGCATCATAACATCAAATAAACTGCAGCTCGTCATCACAGAGACATTTTACTGTCACACACACACACACACACCATCACACACACACACACACACACAGACACAGACACACACAGACACACACACACACACACAGCTGTTTGACAGTTGGGGTTTCATGTCTGACGAGTCAATTAAGTGACAGAAGAATGTGAACAGAACATAAACAGAACATAAACATCAGAAACAGACTCGATGTGAAACCTGAAACTTTTCTTTGAATCATTTTGACTCTTAATAATGAAAATAATATTTTGTTTTGTCCGAACAAACCTCCAAACCCTGAAATCCTTCAGTTTACAGTCAGAGCTGCAACCATTAGTCACCAGATATTTGCATAATCGATAAACTGTCGAGTCATTTTTTAAGATAAAACACCAAACTCTCTGATTTCAGCTTCTTAAATGTGAATATTTTCTGGTTTCTTTCGTCTCCGTGACGATAAACTGAAAATCTTTGTGTTGTGGACAAATTCAGTGACGTCATCTTGAAACACTGATCAACATTTGTCACCTTTTACTGACATTTTATAGTAGAAACAATCAATTAATTGATAAAAATCAATCTAAAAACCTTGATGTAACATAAGAAGGAGAATAAAACTATAAAACCTAGGATATAGTTTCAGTGAGTGTTTATCTTCAGACCGTCTCTCCCGGCAGACGTTAATAAACCTCTGACGACTTCCTCACCTGCTGACCAATCACAGCGTGACGTTGGTGTGAACGTCAGAGGTGAAACCTGCTGAAGGTTGCAGGATCGTCTGACGCCGTGTTTTCAGCCCTTTAACCGGCGGCGGCGACGCTGCCCGGCGCTGGCAGGACTTCCTGTCGTCTAACTTTCTCTGACCGCTCGTTTCAAACGTCGATATAAAAACACTGATGATGCTCCTCAGCAGACGACTGTGATGCAGTTTAGTTGTGAAAAGATTTAACAGTTTTATGTTGTTCAGTGTTGAAAAAAACGAACATCAGCTCAAATCTACGAGAATCTGAACAACAACGTTCATTTATGTCATCAGATTTAAACTCTCAAATATCAATATCTGCCTGAAAAAGTCCTGCATCAGTCTGGACAGAATATAAATAATCTGATGATGCATCTGTGGAGTTTATGACCACCGTGAAGCTTCAGCAGACGACAACAACAACAACAACAACAACCAGAAATCAATCCATCAATTTCATATCAAACATGAATCAAATCACTGAGCTGCTTTTCAAATGATTTCTGTTTTAAACTTTGAACAAGCTGCTTTTGTTTCAGAGTTTAAACTGGTTGGATTGTTGTGATCGTGATGGGAAGTCGACAGCTTATAATAATAATAATAATAATAATAATAATAATAATAATAATAATAATAATAATAATAATAAAGGCTTTCAGCTAACAGTGATGCTGATGGTACAGTTTACAGTGATAATCATTCTGCTGCTGCTGCTGGTTTCTCATCATTAACACATTAAACATTATTTACAGTTTGTGTTCAAACATTTGCAGCAAAACCTCAATTTTTCATTTTCTGGTTTTCAACAAAACAAAAAAAAAAAAAAACACAAACAACCGTCAGACGTGTCTTTCTGTTCAGACGTCCTCTGATATCTCTGACATCTTTTTCCCACAGCTCCTCAGCTTCTCCTCTCCGTCCTGCAGCTCTTCAACCCTCTGAGGAGTTGAATCTGATTACGAAGCAGTAAAAATCACATTTCCTCACATAAGACTGAACCTCACGCTGCCGCATTCCTTCCTCATCAGATTTACAGGACATGTGAAACTCCTGACTGACATCTGCAACATAAACAAACTCGACATGTTCCTCAACGATGGAAGATCAAGATTAAAGTTTGTCTCGTGATAAAACCTGAATAAAAAGAAGAAGAAGAAGAAGAAGAAAGGGTGACTTGTTATTAAGAACAAGGACATTATCTAATCTCCCAGCAGCTGCGACACAGCGCTGCAGTAACATAATGGTGCCGACCCTGAACTCCGGCTCTCAGCAAACACTCAGTTAATCTTTAATGGCCTCTGAGTGGCTGCAGCTCAATGAATGAAGCCGTTTCTCAGGCTGACTGACTGCTGCTGGTATGTGTTTGTTCCAGAGACAGAGTGTCCTTTTACCATGTAGAGCTGAAACTACTGCAGGAATCTCAGAGAGAGAAAGAGAGAGAGAGAGAGAGAGAGAGGAAGTCATAATGTCCCCTACGAATCTAAAAACTTTCTGAAAATAACTAATCTGATAACAGACCAGCAGCACAGAGGATAACTTCTACTAGAGGCGACGCACACACTGGATTCGACTACCAGGACGTCTCTGATTGGACGTTTCTTGCCGAAAAGCATTTTGGGAGTCGTAGTTAACGTCTGTGTTGACGTTTTTATGTACAGAAGTTTATAGAAGAGCCAAACACCAGGGCTGCAGTCGACCAAAGAGTAGCAGTCGCAGTGAACTCACATTTTTCCGTTTAGCGTCTTCAGGCTAAGCTAACGTATTGTTGCTAACTTCGGAGCTAACCTTCACTTTTCCAGCAGTTGGAGAAACAACAGACGTGACTTTTCATCATTTAACTGACACACTGTAGTCTGTGCTGTACATTTACTGCCAGACTGACAACTTACCGCTAACCTTCCTTCCTCTGCTCCGCTCACATCTAACGCCACTTTCCTGCTGCTCTTTCCCGCTCGCTACGCTAACATACGAAGCACCGCCCTGTTCCTAAACGCAGTTACGCTGCTGATATTTATTCTTTAGCGCCTGGTGGAGGTTCGTTGATATTATTACAGGAGAAACGCTGATTCAGTAAATGTTGAGTACAGTCGGAGTAGCAGCCTCCGTCAGGTTGGTCCGTTTAAAGTTGTGAAAACAGCGGGGGGAGTATTCAAAACACCCCCGCTGTTTTCACAGGTAATGAGTTAGTCTGTCCCGCCCACCGCAGGAAATGTTGGGTTAATCCTGGAAAGCTGCTGATGTAGCACTTTTCTCCTCATGAAAGAAACACAGAGATTATTAACCAATCAGAATTTAGTCTGACGAGAGCGTATCGACCAACTAATCAACCAGCAGACTGCAACTCTAAAAATACTTTTATTTTCTATCTTCATCTTTTGTTCTGATGATTAAAAAAAATGACAGTTTCATGTTGGTCACTGAGAATAATTAACAGGATTTATATGTTTCTGAGTTTCTAGTTACGGGGTTTTGCGTGTTTCTCCTGCTGACCCCGCCCACGAGTTCCCGCTCAGCCCACAGACTTCACACTGGGATGTTTTACAGTATGAAGACTTCTTTGCTGCAATACCGCGAGTGACCACTAGGACAAAACTGGCAGCAAGGCTGAGTGGCAGCGCTGTATTCAGCTGTGTTTAGACATCCATGCTGGAATTAGCGCCATCCAATAATAACTCCTTGCACTTCACAATGCTACTGGACCACTCGTTAAGCCCCGCCCCCCTTTGTTACCATAGCTACACCTGTCAAATTTCCGTTCCCATTGCACATATGA
This sequence comes from Euthynnus affinis, assembly GCA_029490765.1. Lineage (NCBI taxonomy): Eukaryota > Metazoa > Chordata > Actinopteri > Scombriformes > Scombridae > Euthynnus > Euthynnus affinis. The sequence goes on along the minus strand of CM055839.1, from coordinate 36,272,385 downwards.
AGTTTACAAATTACAAAAACCAAGCTGTTTGATAGAAACAGATGTAGATTCCTTTCTGAATTCACAAATGTCGTTTGTTTATTTATTTTTTAATGTTTCTTTTCACATGTTTTTTGAAAACTCTAAAACGTCTTCAGAACAAAAAGAGTTCATGTACATTTAATCTGCACAGTTTATCAAGCAGGAAGTTCAGAGTCTGGTTAGTGAAGCCAAAGAGGAAGTGACTTAAACGGCCAGCAGGGGGCGACGCCACCGGCTCCATGAGGAAGCCACTTCTCTCTTAATTTATTACCTCAATAAATACTTTTCTAATGTGTTTATGATCTCAATCACTAGTACAAAGTCTTCAATACAGCATGATGTGCATTTAGTAAATTATGACCCCGTTTCGAGGAAATAAATGATAAAGCAGCGTATGTCACCACGGCGACAACGTTGATTATGTAATGTAACCATGGGTACAGCCGTCGCTATTTCACAGGAAGTTTTCAGTTCACTAAAGTTAATTGTAACATTTTGGTTGAATAAAAAAATAGTAATAATAATAATAATAATAATAAAAGTCTTGTTCAGTGTTTGGTTGCCTTAAAAAAGATCCTCTAAGGAGTCGGAGGTTCAGTGTTTTCCGTTAAGTACATTAAATTTAAACTTTAAGCTTATTTGTCACAAGCAAAAATTAGCATTAGCATTATAACTGTTAGCCACAGACTGCAAACGCATCGTGCTAACCACACTAGCAGCAACCAGCTAGCGTTAGGGTCAGTTCTACCCTCTCATCCAAATATGGTCACTTCTGGCTCCAAAAATCCAAGATGGCGACGATCTAAATGACAAACTGGAGGCTTCAAAATGGGAGTCCCAAACCTGCTACATCCCTTATTTATTTATTTATTTATTTATTTTTACTGTCTATGCCGTTTATTTCTTTCTAGAATAGTTGGTGCTCAAGCTAACAAGGCTATCAGTAACTAGCCTACTGACGCCGTCGGCTGTCTCCGTCAGTCATGTGACAGTCATGCAGGTCGTCCATAGCTTGCTAGCTTAGCCGCTGTTTTACTCATCGTTAGCCCCTAGCAGTGCGCCTGTTTCTGACTGCAGATTAGTTTGTTTTGATGTTTTACAAACAGAAATTTGTACATTTTCTCATTTTGATTTATCAAGACAGAAAATTAATTGGCAACTATTTTGATGATTGATTAATAACTTTGAGTCATTTTTAAGCAAAATAAAATTGCAGTTTTGCATATTTTAGCTTCACTACGTTTAGAAAAACTAAAGTTGTAATTTTTTGGCAGGTTTGTGTTATGATTTAACTCTTTTCTGCTTCTCATCATATATGACAGTAACTGAATATTTTGAGGTATCAAACAGACAAAATGAAACATCTGAAAACATCAGTATTTTCAGTATTTTAAATCTTTATTTATAATCTTTAGTTGCAGCTCTAAAGTTGCAGACTGAAGCACTTTAGTTTTCTGCTACTTCCACGTCAGTAAAGTATCTGATGATCGTTTCCTCAGTGATGTGGCTGCTGCTTCCCATCGGTGATAAAAAGAGAAAGAAAAAAAAAAGAAAACTCTGCAGACGAAACTGAGTTTATTTATAGAAAATGTTCTACTGGAGCGGTCAGTCGCTGCAGACACACCCTGCAGGCCGACCGCCTCCTCAACCAAACACACACACACACACTGATGTTACAGTCATCATCACTGCAGTGATTCACACACACACACAGGAAACCAGGGAGTGTGTGTCTGCATCCCAGATGTCCTCACAACGTCAGGAAAAAGGACATAAATTGTGCAGCGCGAGGACGTTCAGCAGCTCCTCTCTGCTGCTCAGAGATCAGTTCAGAGTTCAGTCTGCTTATCAAACTAGTTGATTAGTTCAATAATTTATGTAATAGTTGATAACTGGTCGTTGCAGCTCTACAACTGACATCACGTTTCATTTCAAACAGCAAAAAGTCACATTTGAAAAGCTGAAACGTTTGTATTTTTACTTAAATATGACATTAAATGAAATTATTGATAATCATAATAATCGCTGCAGCTCTTCATAAAGAAGAAACAATTATTTTTATTTATTTTATTTAAATCTATAATGAAAACAGATGAAGTTTCATTCAATCTGCTGAAAGAGGAAACATTTAAACACCTGCAGGATTTATGACATCACAACCAGTTCTGAGCCAATCAGGAGCCAGTATTTAACCGGCACAGGTGTGAAGCAGAAACACTGAAGATGAACTTCACAGAGAAACATCTGAAATATATATTTACATATTAATTAAATAGATTTTCTTTAATAAGGGAGGAGGAGGAGGCGATCTTTTAGGATTTTAACAAGATCATTTAACTTTTTTTTGTAATTATATAACAGAATTTACATCTTAAATCACCATTATTGCAGCAGCAACGTTTGATTATTGATCCACAAACAGTTAGTGACCATTTTATTAATAATATATGAATGTTTTCTGCTTGTAAACGTGATTTTATGGAGTTTTTGACTGTTGGTGAAACCGAACAAGCAGCTGAAATATTTATTGATACGACTCATCATCATCATCATCACTGCACAAACACGTGTGTGTAGTTCGGTGTGTGTGTGTTTGTAGTTCTGTGTGTATGTATTTCAGTGTGTCTCTCTATTTGTGCATTTCAGTGTGTGTATGTATGTATGTGTGCCTATATGTGTGTTTCAGTGTGTGTGTGTGTGCATATTTCAGTGTGTGTCTCTATGTGTGTGTGTGTGTTGACCAGGTGAGCTCGTGTCTCTTTTGTTGAAACCCGCCGCGGACAGAAAAGAGCTTTGAATCGGTGGAAACTGCTGGACGTCCGCATGAAAAGAGAAAGGCACACATTGACCCGCAGTGAGGTGAATCAGATCTGCACTGTGTGACACTTTTAACAGCTGGTTCATTTGAAGGACAAACAGCCAAACACAACAACGACGACAGGGGACCCGGTCAGTCCAGAGTCCCCATAAACCACCGCAACCAGAATCTGCAGCAGCCAGAGACGGAAGGAATAAAAAAAGTTCCAAGACACCAAACTTTTCCTTACCTCTGGTCCACAGCAGCGACTCCTCTCCCTCCTCTTCCTCCCTTTCTTTCCGCCGTTTCCTCGCAGTAAATTCCTCCCAGTGTCACTCAGCTGAAGAGTTCAGATGTTCGTTTAAAAAAATGTGAATTTAAAAGTTCAAACGTGGCTGTAGCGGCGGGTAATGTCCAGTCTTTTTTTTTTTTTCCAGCGGTGGAGTCTCCGTCTGTCGCCCCGCTGCTCTGCTGCTCTGCGCCGCTGTCTGTGCTGCTTTCACGGGCTGTCGGACATGTGAGAACTGGAGCGCATGGGCGAGGGGGAAAAAAAACAAAAAAACGTAGTGAATTTATTGAGATGAGGGCGGGACGCTTTTGTGGGATGGATCATTAGGACCACATGAAAAAAAATGTTCCAGGATTCAAAACAAGAGAAAACTAGTGACTTTTTTTCACTGATATGACATCCATAATGACTTATTATTTCTTTTATGTATCTATAGAAACTCTTAAATGATAACAAGAATTCTCCTCCAATAGTATACTAGCAGCAGCAGAAGCACTCAGGTCTTTAACTTAAGTAAAAGTACACAAGTATTATGAGCCTGATGTAGTTAAAGTATTGCAGTAAAAGTAGTGGTTTGGTCCCTCTGACTGATATATTATTATATATGACATCATTAGATTATTAATACTGAAGCATCAGTGTTAGAGCAGCATGTTACTGTTGTAGCTGCTGGAGGTGGAGCTAGTTTCAGCTAGTTTCTAGTTCCACAATAACACAATGACAAAGTCACTCTGTTCATTTTAGGGAAGAACATAGTTGGACTATAAATTACATTTTATCTGCATAATTTATTCTTTATTGACATTTGGTGACTGCAGTTTGTCAGAGATCAGCTGTGCTTCTCTGGACTCAGCTCTGAAGTCCAACCCCTCCCATCTGAGAGAGCTGGATCTGAGTGGAAACAAGCTGCAGGATTCAGGAGTGAAGCTGCTGTGTGCATGTTACTGTTGTAGCTGCTGGAGGTGGAGCTAGTTTACACTACTTTATATACAGTTAGCTAGTTTAGTCCACTGGTTCCCAACCTAGGGGTTGGGGCCCTCCAAAGGGTCAGCAGATAAATCTGAGGGGTCGTGAGATGATTAATGGGAGAGGAAAGAAGAAAAAACAAAGTTCTGATACACAAATCTGTTTTCAGTTTCTGGACTTTTTCTCTAATCTTTGATTTTTGCTGAAATATTGGATCATTTGAACATTTATTGAAATGAAAGCATGTGAGAAGTTTAGAGGGAAAAATCACTATTTGGTGGAGCTGTTAACAACTCATAGACATGTGAAATGTGACCCCGACTACACACTGCTTTTTGTAAGACGTCAAAAGACAAAAAGGTTGGAAACCACTGGTTTCATCTTTAACAATGTGTTGTATTTTAAAAGCTTGTTATATTATCCATTGTGTCAAATCTGCATCTGAAAAGTAACTAAAGCTGTCAAATAAATGTAGTGGAGTAGAAAGTACAATATTTCCCTCTGAAATGTAGAAAGTAGCGTCACATGGAAAGTAAAGTACAAGAACCTCTAAACTGGATTTAAGTTCATGAAAGGTATTTTCCAGGACTGACTCACTGTGACGGAAAGACTTTATTAAGCTGCAAACTGTCGCTGTTGTTCAAGAAGAAATAGTTCCAGATACAACATGTTAGTGAGCTTTAGGTGCTGCTGGCTGTTTGTTTTATTTTGGACAGAATCAGGTTAGATGTTTCTTTGTTTCCAGTCTTTATTCTAAACTAGGATTAGCATTGTATGCTATAAAAAGGCTGCAGTGTGGTTGAGCAGCATGCAGGCTATAAAGATCCGAGTGTGGTTTTAGTGGATGGTTGTTTCTCAACAAAGACTCTCAGCTGGAATAAGAGAAAACATGTCAACCAGTGGTGTGAAACTCCCCAGACAACAACAAAACAAGTCATGAACACTTAAAAAAGAACATTTCAGGAACTCTGATCACAGATTTGTTCCTAAAAGCTTCAAACAGGATCTGTGTACAACTTTCCAAGGGAGGAAGTTGGAGTTTACGAGAGCTCCTTAAAGGCAGCATCACTTCCACTTCAACCAGATGAAAGTGGAGCTGAAACACTAAATCACATGAAACACATCAAAACCCTCCGTCTGATTCAGTTCAGCTCAAATACTGAAGCGGTTTAACGGCTTCGGAGCAACAACGGTCGATTCAGAGATTCATAAAAACAAAAGTGTTTCACTCGTCGTCAGCGTTGTGACCTTCAGACAACAGCTGCAGGATTTGCATTTCTCTTTTTGTCTTTATTTATCATTTGTGGGATAACAGTCCCTCAAACTACTGTAACTCTGAATAAAGTAAAGTGATGAAACAATAAACAAACCTGCTTCCACGTGCGAACAAGAAAAGATTATTGATCAAACGCAGCAAATAAAGAAAATACAAAACTTATCTTGAGTCTTTTATGTCAAGTTTAACTTGTACAACAGTGAAATATTTACAGGAGAAAGAAAAACTCCCAGTATTATTTCATTAAAACAAGTTTTAAAGAAGAAGTTTGGAAATTAGATTTGAAAATGTGGTAAAAAAAAAAAAGGTTGCTGTTCTTTATTAATTACGTCATGTGACCAGCTTTATTTTCAACTATATCTGTTTTGACATCTTACAGTTTTCACGTCTTTAGTAGAAATACATCAAATCCTCATTAGAGTGAAATTCCAGCAGTTACTCAGCGTTTCTTCTTCTACTCTCTCAGACACTTCCTGTGTCCAGCAGCTCTGCATTGTTTCTGTTTTCCCGCTTTTTCCCGTTTTCAGTCTTTCCTCTTGAGCTCGGGCTGAGACAATGAGTTTCCTCTGCTTCCTGAAGCTTTTCCTGACACACACACACACACACACACACACACACACACACACACACACACACACAGTATTTCTATATATGGAGACATTACATTTCTTCCAGCAGCTTTATGTTTCCTCAGCGGCGCCCTCTAGCAGCAGCCAGTATAGAGGAGTGAATATGACTGGAGGTGAATGAGGCGACGTGGCTAAAATGAGAATATGTTTTCCTAATGATAATATTTTGGAGAACTTTCTGTGCAAATTTACCAAAATAACTCAGTTAGCGCAGCAGCTAGTCAACGCTAATTAGCCGAGTAATTTCACAATTTCATGTGAGGTTTGACAGGTATGTTTTTTTGGTTAATCTCCATCTAGTATTTGTTTTCGCCAGTATTTTTTAAATCTCTGTAACATTTTATTTTACAGGTCTTTTAATTTTATGCTGAATTCCTGGAGTCAGTTGCAGATATTTAACATTTTACAGGATGGGATTTGGTAGAAATTATAAGAAAAAACAGAAAAAAAGTGTTAAGTTGGTTTATTTGCTAAGTGCTGATTCTGGAGCGGGAGTGAGAATGTAAAACCCTAACCCTGTAATACAGGAAGAAGAAGAAGGTCCTGAAGAAGTTCATATCTGCCCAAATATCAAGTAGACAACATGCTTGGTTGTTGGTCCACGTCAGACCTCCATCATTCTCCTGCTAGCTGCTAGCTGTTAGCAACTGTTGGCTTCACTCATCAACATCCCAGCATGCAAAGCGCTCCTGGCTACGGTCAGCTGGAGGTCAGCTCACGTTCTCACCCCAAAATGAACTGAGGCCACTTCCTGCTAAAGGTTGTTTTGGTCCGAGTTCAGATCTGCAGCAACGAATCGAACCAGAGTCACATTCAACCGGGATGAACTTCACAGGGAGGAAAAACGCTCTAACAGCATCTAAACAGTTCGATTGGCAGCTTTTACTCCGGCCTGAACAAACCGAACCACTCACAGCGACGAGGAACCCAAATGACCTGGAAACCAGTGGAGTAAAATCATTAAAAAGCATTAGAGCTCAGTTTGTATCAGACAGTTATTGACAGCGGAAACAGGGAATAAATAATGACCAATCACAGCCGGATGTGGCAGAAAAATACACAATGTTCCTCACACATCACGATCATCATCAGATCGATCAGCAAGCGCTGCAGAGCTGAGCTGATCGGACAGATATGTTTAGTCTCAGTACACGAAGACTTCTACTGTACATCATCACTTTTAAACATGTCGCTGCATCTAAAATATAAACAGGAGCAGAACAGAAGCAAAGGACTCTGGGTAATTTACAGTTACATAAACATAAAGCCAAATATTTTTGCTGTCACACAACAGACACCTTTTGTTTACTTGTTTACAGCCATTTCTTGCTCAAACGAGTGAAACAGCGCCCCTCTGGGTTGTAACAGCTGGTCAATGTAAGTCATGCTGTGTGGCCAAAGACGGTACTGCACCTTTACTGAGAGGTTTCTAAACCTTCTCTGACTTTTGAGCCCAATTTTTTAGATTCCTAAAATCTTCACGACCCGATATTTTAGGGCTTACAAGTTGTCATGTGACTCTGATCATTAAAGGAAGGAAAACAAAAAGAACTACATGAATAAGAAGCAAGAAAAACATTTAGGATGCTTCTCATTTGCCTTATATTTCATTTCTGATTGTTCCTCCTCCGATGATGATGATGAAGGATGATTGTTTTTGTGCTTCAACACTGAAGTCCTTTATGAGACTGTGATTGGACGCCACAACTGATGGAGAAAATAACAGAAGCAGCTCAGGTCAAATGTTTAGTTCTCATTTGTTTTCTGCTTCACAATCTAGTTCAGTTTACTGGAAATATTACTGAATACAGGAGACATATTCTGCTTATTTCCAGCTCTATATTTATAATCTGGTTCTCTACTGGAATAAAAACTCCTTATTTATCTTCTACTGGTCCTTTATGCAGCCCCTCAGTTCAGCCTCTGTCTGAAACAGGAAGTTTTAGCTTCCTGTCTCTTTAAGGCCCCGCCTCCTGATGAGCCTGCTCTGTTCTGATTGGTCAGCTTTCAGGAAGCCCCGCCTCCTGATGAGCCTGCTCTGTTCTGATTGGTCAGCTTTCAGGAAGCTTCCTCCAGCTCCGGAAGCTACGTAAACAAACTATAGTAGCAGGATTTCACTTCTTTTCCTCCTTCTTTACTGACGTCATCTCGTCAAATGAAGCGTCAGAGCAGCTGGAACCTGATCTTTGACTTGCAGGCGGCATCTCTACATACCTTCACCTCAGGCTTTTGGAACTTTGACCACGTTTAACATCCGACATCAGACCAGAATATACATGAAAATACATCGTACAACTCTTCTCTAAGACGTTTGGTTAAGAACACAAGACAAAGAGTCTGTTGTCTTTCAGCAAGAGACACATTTTAATTATCTATCGTCGTTATTTCCATTCAGTCACTGAAACTATATTTCCATGCAAGCCATAATTACATCATTTCCTTTTTCCCTTAAAAAACTATTTCAGGGAGAACAAAACTAAACTATTTCTGCACATTATAAGACATTCTAATCATAACCTGCTTTATAAAATGACGAATTTACAACCAAATATTCATAAATGCAAATGATTCATATGTAAAAAAAAACACACAAACACACACAGACTGCTGCCAGAGATGTGTCAGTCAGTGTCTGCAGTGAAGTAAACTTATAAACTGTGGTTTGAATGATCTGTACAGTCTGAATATGTATATAATATAATAATATATCTGAATATTCATGTGAAGATGTCAAACACTTTAAGGGGTTACATGCAGAGATTTTAACCGTATTGGCCTGAATATAAGATGACCTCCCTGTTGATTTTGTAAAAAGATTTTTTGAAGATACACTTTTATACTGTTAACCCAAGCAGAAGGGAGTCTTCATCCTTCTGTTACAGCAGAATCAAACATCGTCTGAGCTCACAGCAGCAACTCTTCCTCAACTGTTTGACAGATGATGCAAAGCTCTATCTATCAAACTTCTCAGAGTAGGAAATCGCCCCCAAAAAGTTCTCAGAGTGACGCATTTTTGTTTTTACTTTATTAGCTTATTTTTATAGCTTATTGAAAGATGCGACCGGACTGTTGGGTCAAATTAAATTAGCCCGACTACTATTTTAATTGACTTAATTTATTCTTTAACCCATGTGTGCAGCTTTGTTTACAGTCTATGAAGGCTGAGCGACGTGTATACATCTATAAAAGACGACTACAACATCGATTCCTAGCAGTGATTCTGAGAAGTTTGATAAATACGAGATGATATCCAGAATAAAACGTCTTATATTCAGGCTAATACGGTATATTTGTCTTATGAGACGACGTAAATAAAAACTAACAGCGCTGGCAGTGACAACTCTTCATCCTTAGTATTATTTTAAAGGTACATCATTTTAAAAGCTTTTAATAGTTTGACTGACAGCTGATCGAGCTGCGTCGCCGTCGTCATCAGGTGACGGTTCAGAGGAAAGGACGTCTCATCGCTCCTCGTTTCCTCACATCGTTCCCTCGTGTCCTCAGCGGGAGGACGTGAGGAAAAGATGCGAGCGAGGCGGACGAGAAGCAAAAAAAAAGATTTAAAAAACATTTTGTGGTGTGTTTTTTTAGTCGTTCTTTTCGATTTCTGGTTTCCTGTCAGTCACAGAGGAGGAGGAGGAGGAGGAGGAGGAGGTTTAAACGTGTTTCACAGTGTCATGAAGCAGGAAGAAGAGAAGAAGAAACAGAGGGAGGAGTCTGTACACCCACAGGAGCAGGACAGAGACCTGAAACCCTCGTCTCTCCCCTGGAGGTCGCTGAAAGGCATTCTGGGAGTCGCTCGCTGTAGAAGAAGACGAGGTAGTTTTGATGACGAGTGAGATCTGTCCTGTGAGGAAGGTCAGGCCTGCTGTCGGATCACTTCTCCTCCGCGTCCCCCTTCTCCTCCTCGGGCGCCACCTCCACGGTGAGAAGCTCCTCCCCTTGCACTCGCGGCGTCATTCTGATGATGACCGAGCTGTCGGCGGTCTCTGCCACCGTGTCGTTGTCGTCTTGGATCACGGTGTGCGGGATTGGAGAGCGGCGGTGCATCGGAGAGGGAGGCGGGAGCGGGGAGATGGAAGGGGGACCCTGCGAGGGAGGAAGAGACAATAATAAATCAATATTTTCAGTGTTTCTTGGTTTGTAGCTTGTTGCTCTGTGGGGAATTTTTTAAGTCAACTCATCGCCAAAGATCTGATGTCTGTGGTGGATGTGGTTGTATCAGGTCACATGACCTCCTCATATATGTGGATGTGTGGTCCTCACTTTGTGGCTGTGTGAACCAACTGGGATCGAGACCTCTGACGTGTGTTTACTAAAGCAGCAATAGAAAACACAGATAGGCGTTAAGAGACAAAGCAAGAAAAAGAATCAGGTCAGTAGAGAGCTGAAGTGAAACCTCATTCAAACTCATGTGCACAAGATAAAAAAATATTATCTCTTGGGACTTCAGGAACGCCGTAATTTGTGTCTGATATGGTTTTTCAACCAAAAAGTTCAATTAAATTGTTAAAAATCCTCCTTCTGATTCATGTAAAAATCCAGAATCTGTCAATATATTTCATTTCTAAAGTTTCGCTGCTGGACACCAGATGTCTCCTCCTTCACTTTAAAGCCAATCCTCAGTGTTTGAGCTCCGGAGGCTTTAAGTTGCATGCTGGACCGTGATTGGCTACGAACTCGCTGTTCGCTCAACATGTTTTTGAGTTCAGCAGCATTTTTGCTCCGTCGCAGAACGTTTTTGCTGGTCTGAATCAGTGGATCACTGAAAGCCAGGTGAGAACGTTCTCTCCTCTCATTGGTCGGACGTGTCTTGGCGGGAGCGAGACAGGAAGAAGCTCCAGTCTAATGTGCTTGGTTGTCGGTCCAGGTCAGACCTCGTTAAGATTAAACATGCAGCCTTGTAGTCGGTCAGATGGAGGTCGGATCATGTTTCCACCACAAATAAACCAAGATCACTTCCTCTAAAGGGTTTCTGTGCAGGTGTGCTGGACTCAGTAGGATTGCTGAGTTCAGATCTCCCCAAATGAATCAAACCAAGGAGGAAAACCAACCAGAGTCCCGTTCGTATTAGTGCATCTAACAAGTATGTTTGCACTTCCTTCCTCAGAAAACATTTAAAAAGATGATGTTTTTGGATCTGCACTGTTTACATCCGTGTTTAATTTTTAGCATCACTAATTCTCTCTGTGTGTTACTATCAGCTGGGATCATGAGTTTACAGAAGTTGAAATGATTGAAATGATTGATTTATTTATTGGCTGTGACAGTGTGCAGGTTTAAACATTAAAGATGCACTGCACCAGAGTTAGCTCAAGGCTAACTTGCATTCGTAGTCCCCGACAAAAAACAAAACACAGCACAACAGCAAACAGAACAAACACACCATACAAAATACAAAATACAAAGCTACACACAGCACATCAGATTGACTAACAATCAAATTAAAAAGTTTGATGGTGTCGTACCTCTGCGCCGTCATCAGATGGTTTGTAGGTCTTCTTCAGCTTGGCGAAGGTTCCCTCTATTCCCGCCTGCTCCGTCACCTTCAGCGCCGCCTTGAACATTTTGGGAGTGTCCGGCCTGGGCGGTATGACCTCCACCGCCTCTTTACCCTGCTTCTCATCGGGCTTCTTGTCCTTTGTCACCATCATCCTGCACGGACAAGAAGGGAAACCGCGTGCGGCGTGAGGAGACAGCCGAATAAAAAGCTTGGATAATTTTTCTACGGACTGCCGCTGCAAACACAAGCGTTAAAATCTCAGACGTTCATTACCGAGACCTGCAGCAGATCCAGCACACCCAACCGCTCTGCTGCAAAACCATGTTCTGACTGAGGAGCTCAAGACAGAACATGAAGCCAAGCAGCAGCAGCAGCAGGAGGAGGATCTGACCCCATTCTCTGGCTGTCTACACCTAGGAAGTATAATCGACCTGAGAGAGATTAGAGCCGAGTCTAATCCTGTTCAGGACAGGAGAGAGCTCAGACGGGACAGTTGGAAGGAGAGTAGAGCAGGGAGTCCCAACACCACACAAAACTGATTCATTTATTCATGTTTTTAGGATTAAAAGTGGTAATTATTCACTCATTAATGGAGATGTTTCCACTATGTTTCAACTACACTGTTGGATGAAATTCAAGAACCAGTTAATGGAATAATTTAAATGTTGTGAGAAGCTGCTGGACCGGTTTAATCCTCATATAAGATGTTGGTAAATGTATTCAAATATAGTTTTTAAAGGCTTCAGTCAGCTCTCAGAGTTGTTTAAATGTTGATACATATGTTCACTGATGTTTTGTTATTAAAATAAAGGTGTAGAAGGTTGAAAATGTCCAGTGCAGTGACTGACTTTGGTCACCAGATGGCAGCGTTGAGTAAAATTACTTTTAGTCCAACAAAGTGCATCCTGGTGTTTGTTTCTGGTTTCATGTGGATGAAGATGTGTAACTGTTGTGTAAAGTAGTCGGTGAATAAGCACATATCTGATTAAAATATGCATGTATTAGAAGTTTTCAGAAGTTATGTGTGAGTGTTTTAACTGGATGTGCTGGAAATCTGGTTTTCACTTGTTTAGAAGGTAAAGTGCAAGAAGTCTCAACTGTGTTATTATAGTTTGTTATTAATTAAGTATTAAAGAGTTTAAATGGATTTTAACTCTGTTCTGATGTAGATGACAGTAGTGTACAGTAAAGAGTCATACATTGTCCATTTCTGAGTGATTTTAGTGGTTTTTGGTGAATATGTGAGCCCACAGCCATTTATTATGAATACTGTATAAATACTGTATTTTACTTTGTTTCTGTTCTGTTTCACATTATTTTTCAAAGACTGTAAAGAAGTTTACAGAACTAGAGCTGAAGGCTGATGTCCGAAGCTTCACGAAGCAGTTTTTTTGGGGGTTGTGATCTCTTACTTGGCCTTCTTGCGGAGAAGTTTCTGGGACTCTGGGTAGTGGACCAGGATCTCCGCCAGGTCCTTCTTATCCAGGATGAAGAGGTTGGCGAATCCGTGCGCCTTCACGTTGGCTGTACGACGGTTTCCTCCACCTCCCGCCAGCAAACTGACCAATCAGAGAGAAACACACATTTAAATGTTAATAATGCAGCTGAAATAACAGATTTTTGGGGGAAATTCTGTTAAAATTTGTGCTACATTTGGATGGAAACCTGGCTAACGACCTTTTAGTTAATATGTCCAACAGTTACGGAGCAACATTATCGTTCATTTAGAGTCGTGTTTCTGTCCACCTGCTGAATCTAAGTCCAATCTTCTCTGTCTTTTAGCTTCTGTTTCTGCTCTCTACCATCTCCTGAGGGAAATATCTGGCTCATTAGCTGCTAAATGCTCCACTATTTTCACCAATGAGCTGAAACTCACTATAAAGCTCCGTAAAGAGGAGCTGCAGAGTCACTGATCATTCTCTGTAGGTTCATCACAACGACTTTGGTTCAAGGAAGCTGCGATAAATTCTCAGATGGTTTGATGTCTTTGTTTTTTATTTAAAATGACTCGTCAAAGGTCACATGTTTAATTTGAGCAGTAGTTTGAATAGCCACGTCGTCCCTCACTCAGTTTAATCAGCAGGTTAATTGGATCACAAGCAGCAGCTCTGACCTGATCTCTCCGAACACAGAGCCGGCTCTGATGGTGACGAACACCGTCTGCAGGTCAGGACCGCCCACCACCTGAACCTCCCCCTGTTTAATGATGTACATCTCCCTGCCGATCTCCCCCTGCAACACACACACACACACACACACACACACACACTAGGTCAACACCGCCGGCTGCAGCTCTCAGTAACAGGTTTAACAGTGAGGACAGGTGTGCATTCACCTTTTTACAGACAAAGTCTCCTGGCAGGTAGACAACAGATTTGAGTCTGGTCAGCATGTCAAACACCATCTGTCTGTCACAGCCCTGAAACACACACACATACACACACACATATGTTTATATTATATTCTATATTTTATATATTTATCTCACATTCACCTCAAATTTAAGTGAAGACACAGAGAGCGTTCAGCGGGTACAGCCTTCAGATGTCCAAGCTACAAAACTACATAAACACAATATTCACATTTCTACACTATCAACCATTAAAACACAATAAATGTAAGATGTAACTTCACAGACTGACATAAAAAGACATTATTTAAGGGTAAACAAAGACTGAGTTCACTAGAATCAAACTCTTCTTCACTTCTTTGTGTGTTTTGTGTGTTCTGACCTGAAACAGGGCCACTTTGCTGACGATGGCGTAGTTGACGTCCACAGCGATGTCCAGTCTCATCTTAGTGGGAAGCTGCACCAGCAGCTCCTGTTCATCTGCAGAGGAAACATCAATGAGCTCAGCTGGAGCCGAACTGGACCTGCGTCTGTGCATTTAGCAGCACATCTACTCAAGTATCTAAGTACAGTTTAGAGGTACGTGTACTTTACTTGAGTATTATTACAGATTTTTCTACCCATCAGTGTATGAAGTCGTTAAAATCAGCTCCACTTTTACAAGCTGCAGCTTTAAAGTTACACTCACACATTAAAACATCAATAATTATAATCCAATAATATAAATGACCCTGAATACTGAGTACTTTTTTATAATATACTTTGAGTATATCTGGATGCGTCTACTTGATACTTTTGTTTAAGTAAAATGATTACTGATGGATGGAGTATTTCTCCTGCTACTGGTTTTCACTGGGAACTACTGGAACTCGAACCACTCATCGGCTCTGTGTATTTACTGGAACTACCCATCTGCTCTGTTTACTTACAGCAGTAGAACTGGAACTGTTCATCGGCTCTGTGTATTTACTGGGAACGCTCCACTCTCTCCTTACTTTTGTTTTCTCTTGTGGTATTATGGACTATTTTGGCGAGCAGTGGAGAACAGCTGGTGCTGCATATTTCATACAGTTATTTGCTTGTTCTGTAATTGTTTTTCACTTTATTACAGACATGGATCTCATCCTGATGTGGAAGTGGGACGTGTACGTACATACAAAAATGTCCGTGATCATTGTGGAGCTGAAATAATCTGACAACCTGGACTGATGTTTTTGTCTCAGACTCAGATATTTAACCAAACATTTGTCTCCAGTTTCTTACCCAGCATGCCCTGGCTCTGCCAGGTGTAGTCGTACCAGGTCTTGATGCGGTTCTGGACCTCTTTGGGGATGTTGTAGGAGTTCATGTACTTGACGGTGCTGTCCATGCAGGCTCGGTAGTAGTTCTCACCGGCCGTCGCAGCTCCGACC
This sequence comes from Euthynnus affinis, assembly GCA_029490765.1. NCBI lineage: Eukaryota > Metazoa > Chordata > Actinopteri > Scombriformes > Scombridae > Euthynnus > Euthynnus affinis. The sequence continues at coordinate 36,257,142 of CM055839.1, read as the reverse complement.
ACGTCTCTCATCTGGGACATCAGATCAGAGGGGACAGAGTCGGGTCAGGAACCAATCAAAGGTAAATTCTCTGATCTGGTTCTGGTGTCTGGAAGCAGTGCGATGGATAACTGACCTGACCAATCATGATAGAGAAAGCGAAGACGCCAACGAAGTAGTTGATGAGCTGGAAGCAGATCTCAAAGACGGTGGTCGGGTCCGGCAGCCCTCCGATGGTGATCAGCGTCTTCACAGCAAAGTAGTAACAGCGGATGTAACTGTAGGAGCAAAGTCAAAGGATTTTACTCACAAACTAAACATCTCAACAATATGAATGTTTCAGTAAAATCAGTCTTGTTTTAGGTGCAGGTTCTTACGCGTTGCCTTTTCCATTGTAGACCCACTTGGTGGATCCCAAACCTTCGTAGGCGGAGCCCCAGTAGAACAGACAGGCGTTGATGTGCAGAGAGTAAAGCAGGTAGGTAGAGGTTCGGATCACTCTGAAACACACAACAACAACAACACAAACAACATCAGCACAGGTCAAAGATTTAAAGAAACAACTGATTTGCTTCAGGGCTGGTCTCAGAGCTCAGAACAGACGGAGACGGCGTCCAGTTCAGATGTGGCCTCTGTACTTTCTCCTTGATCAAGTCATTAAAGTGTTTCCCAGATCAGAATCACCAAACTCCTCGTCTGTTCCTCTCCTTCAACCGAAACTGCCAACATCAGCTCAGAAAATCCACAACACTTCCCACCTCACTACCTCCATCTGTATGTACAGGCTGTGGTTCAAACACTACGCTGATTTCATGAAATGTGAAGACAACAAACTTTTCTCACCTGTAGATGTACGCTTTCTTCATCACGGCTTCAATTCTGTCATTGAACTCAAAGAAAACCATGTACTGAGAGAGAGAGAGAAAAAAAAAACAAGGAGTCAGCCAATTATCTTCAACACTACAGCGGCATGAACGTCTGCATGAAGCTGAAACACCATCCTGACCTTCAGCAGGCGAGGAAATCTCAGCAGAGAGTTCACTCCAGTGAAATAATAAAATATCTCCATGGGAAACAGACTGATGACGTCCATCTGTAAACAGCACAGCAGGCGTTCATCAGTGCAAAATTAATAACATGACATTCAGTCTGATTATCAGGCTTTATTTTCACCTTGAATCTCTCAGTGGTCATGTAGTGTTCTTTCATGTCCTTTTTATCACACTGAAATAAAAAAAACGTCAGATTAATTAAACTGTTTGTGCTGAAAAAAAGAAGATTTTTTAAAAGTTTTTGGCGACGTCACTGACCACAATGTCTCCTCCGCGGACGAACTGCAGTCTGGGCTGGAAGACGAGGATGTCGGTGATGTAGATGAAGTCGCAGGTGTAGTCGACCAGCAGCCACAGGTGGATGTTTTCGGGGGTCTGGTAGGGAAACGCCCAGCGGACGGGGATCAACCACACGTTCCAGTTCCACGCCGCAACCACGAAGAACAGCCAGATGACATAAAGCAGATCTGCAGAGACGGAGACAGAAAGTCCACTTAATGTATGCTGGAAATGCTTCTGTTATAAATGAATGTCCACCATATTTCATAGATGTTAAGGTGGTTAAGCCTGGTTGAGATGAATAAAAGCATCGTCCCAGTGCCCACCAGTAAAAGGGTCGATGCTGGAGGGGAAGCGGTATTCCAAGATGACTCGGAGCCAGTCGGGCATCTTGGGGAGTTTGGGCAGTTTGGGAATATCCACTGGATGTCCCAAAAGTTCAAACTGGAACCAACTCTTCTCCTCTTCTTCTTCTTCTTCTGCTGCTTCATCCGGGGCGTCCTTCTTCTCTTCTGGTGGAGGAGGAGGAGGAGGAGCGGCAGGTGCAGCTTTGCTTGGAGCTGCAGGAATCAGACAAAAGCTACATGATAATATTTTATTATCTATTTTATATTTATTAGGTTTATTCTAAAAGGCTTACAGGAGGAGGGACTCTCTTCCTCTGATTCGTCTGGGTCCGCAAGTCGTTCTTTCCGCTGCTCCAATCGACCTTTAAACATTCTGACTAGGTCGCTCAGGCGGTCCTGGATCACCACGCTGCCGACACTGGCTGCTGACGGAGGACGGATCCTGCAGGACAACAACAACAACAACAGCAGCAGCAGGATGGTAAACATGGAGGACAGAGGAGGCCGATGGGACAGACAGAAGTGTGATTTCTCTCTTTCACCTCACCTCTTCTGCGGCTCTTCATCGTCCTCGTTTGCAGACTGATCTCCAGCACTGAAAGGGAAACGAGAAGCTTGAAGATGGAAATGTGAAGGATTAAAACAAAGAAATGATGACAAATGACGACATGCAGAAGAGTATTAATGTGAAGCCAAAAATACGATGATGTAATTGAAAAAGCTGATCAAAGCATTATTTTATGGTCACAACATTGTCCAACAAAATCAACATAAATGCAGGTTAATGACATGACAGCTGCACCATCGGCATTAAAATTTTATGATGACAGAGAAGCTTAGAGACGGCAGAAGGTTTGCTGCCACATAACCACAGTTCTGCTGCTCCTGCTCTCTTATCATCACATAAACTGTGCTTTAAAACAGCTAAATAAACCATATTGTTTTTCTCATTTGCACATTTTTCTGTTTCAAGCTTTTTGTGTTCGTGAAAGCTCAGTTTTCCCTGAACACACTGAAACACCAAGTCACTATTTTCATATTTATAGACTATGGACATGACTGTGAAGAGCTCCATTTTGGGGAGAAATATGCTGTTTTAGTCTGAACGGAGGGCTGAGGAAGACATGACGAAGCTTTTCCATATTGTGTCTCCAACTGTGATCAAACCATCATGTTTCAACTTGAGGTCACAAATACAACATAACTGCAATGACTTCTTCCTCTGCCCATGTTTTCTGTCTCTCTGTACTTTCAACTGTAAAATAAAGGCAACAAATGCCAAAGAAATCATATAAAGAGTGTTATATAAATAAGACAAGTTACCCGATCTGAGGAACATTCAGTATGGAAGAATCAGGCTCCTGAGTTGTGATAATTTGGGGGATGTTCAGGCTTTTACCCGGCCCCACATCCTGATCCACATCCTCCACCCTCAGCACCGGAGCGCCGCTCCCTGATGAACGAACCAGGAAAAACTGTTGGACTACAAGTGACAGCTTCCAACAAATACTACTAAAAACTACAAAAACCAGGACCAGAACAGAATTTAGCAAAGGAAACGCTGCACAGGAAAGGGGGCCAAGCCTAGCACCGCACAAACATCCACTTCCTCTGAGTGTCAAAGGTCACCTGAAGTGTGGTTAGCCGGCAGCTGGTGGTGAAGCAGAGCAGAGCTGCAGAGCATGATGGGAGTGATGTTGAGGAGGATGTGGGATGGAAGGGTTCGTTCGGCACTTCAAAGATTTTGATCTAAACAAAATGATGTGTCTATAAGGTTTCTCTAAGGGCTCTGGTGGAGGAGAGTTGGGGTTAAGGCTGCTCAGGATGCTGTGCGTTGGAGTTAAGGCGTTCGAGGCGGCTGATGACGCTCATGCAGAACTGTCGCGCCTGCTCAGGGAGCTGCAACAGTTCCTGGGTCAGCAGGGCGAGCTCCGGCGGCGGGGAAGGCACGGACAGTTTGGGAGGGGTGAGGTGATTATCATGCATCAGCTTCTTGCAGCTCTCCAGACACTCGGCAGCGTACGGGATTTGAAGCAGAAAGCTCATTATCGGAGCACAAATGTCAGGAACTGGATGGAGAAACAGTCAGAGAGAAGATGAGAACTCGGCAAACTCTGATAGCAGCAGCGACTGTAATTACAGAATCCATTCCAGGAAATGAAGGAAAAAGAAATAAGTAGAAATTTGTGAAGCTAAAGCCAAAAACTAGACTAAACTCACCTAACAAGTTGATATATTATTATTTAGTGTTTAATGATGACTTTGAAACTTAGGAACACTGATTTATCTCGCTCTTTCTGAGTATGAACACCACTGAGTGTTTGGCTCTCACCTCCACTTCCACCTTCTTCTGCTCCCTCATCGCCCTAAAAGAGGAGAAAGTAAAGCTCATGCATCATGGCATCAAAGCATCATGAATAACATATAATAGCAATAGCAATTTGTTTTTGTCTTTTAACATTAGGGGCATGGCAAGAGGGATCCCACAAAGCTCAATCATGGGCCCCCTTGTCTTTCTCTAAGCGGTGGGCTGTCATACACTTGCATGGATTCATGGATCCACCGCCGCTATGCTGATGACACCCGGCTATTCTTTATATCTGACACTCAGTTTGTGGCAGATTGAGCTCGTGTGGAAATGATGTCCACATCCAGACCTGTTCAGCAACTGTGTCTTGATCCCTCACACAGCTCAGCATTTTAGTTTTCTTATCTTTATTCTTCTTCTTGCAGTTTTCCTTGCTTTTAACATCCATCCTTATTGTCTGAATTGCGCATATAGCACTTGTGTTTATGTTTTCATGGTTTTGTGTTTTTATACTGCTTTACTGCAAAAAGAATTTCCTCTTGTGGGACAATAAAGATCTGAACTGAACCATTACACATTTTTCCACTTCAGGAAATTAATGGCCCGTAACTTGTGGCTTCCATGAACATTTCTAAATGTGTGAGGCTTTGGTTTGAGCTTCTGGCTTTTGTTTCCACTGTGTTTTACAAACCAGAAGATTTGGGACGTACATAATTGAAAAGGCGACACCGATGCAGATATATGCCCTTAAAAAGTCAACACTAGGACAAACGCAGACATTTCTATGGTCTGTTTGGCGGGAAGTGCAGTTGTGGGACAACAGGCTTAGGGTTAGCTATTAGTTAAGAACCACAATGAATATGATATATAGTCATAGTATAAAGAAATGTTCAATGTCTGCTGGGTTCTTTGTGTAAAGACATTCCTACCTGATCTGTAGTGGCAGGGGCTTCTGAAGCTTGTGGCTCCGGTTGTTGGGTGACGGGACTCTCCATGTCTCTCCTCTCAGATGCCGGCTGTACCTCTGTTGAAGAAGGAGTGCCATCCTCTGCCGGCTCAGCGTCTGCTTCGCCTTCAGCAGGACAGATATCTAGCAGCCTGAAATGAAGTTGTTTAAATTTATTTTTGGAACATGAGAAGCATGGGCTCAAAGTCATATAAAAAAGTTCCATTTATTGCTCATTCATCATGCTGCACAAGTTAACACATCAGGAAATACCGTAATTGGTCCAAATCACAAGTGGTCTGTTGATTTGGCCATATCAAGCTCTCGCAAATATTACACTTTTTGAACTATTGTAATCGCAAAATCACAACTTTCTGGAGGGACTGACTGTTGAAGTGTGTTTACAAAATTTAGAGGAGGTGCAAATGCATACAAAGTCACCAAATATATGAAGATGATGGTGGAAGGATTTGCCCAAGCTACAATGATATGAAAACTCAGTTTGCATCATATCTATAGGCTTGTTTAGGCAGATACAAAATTCCACCACTGGACACTTTTAAACTTCATATCATCTATCTCTAATGTTCAGGTTTTAGGTTAAATTAGTTTGTCTCAAGACTGCTCCTTCTATTTCTATGTCATGTTTAATAATATTATTTCCACGGCGGTGTCTGAGTACAAGAGGTTTTCTAGTAAACTTCAGAACCTGTCTGGTTATCAGCAACCGGTTACACTAACTTGAAAAATTCCATCCTACCTTTTACGATCTGCCCTGATTCATAGAGCGAAAGTTGGGGGACAAACTTCACAACACAAAACAGGTCAAACTCAGCAATGAGGACACATGGAGGAACGAGGCAAAGCTTCACAGAAACATATGCAGCAGATGGTAAACTGTTCGCGCACAAAGAAACTAGTAAGAACCAAAGTCCCACCCTGGTTCCTGCCTAACCTTTGTTCCCTAATGAGATTTCTCATTGAGGGCTACTTGTCTCTTGTTGTTTTGGTTTAAAAGCTGAAACATGATACTGCACTGGGGTTATTAGACAGTCTATGATAAATGGACAACTGAACTGGACAATAAAATGTGAACACCTTGTTATCTCGACATAGATATAACAATAATTTAGTGAGAATGCTCAGTCCTAAGGAGCAAGAAAAGAGTTTCCAGCCAATTCAATCCTGTTGGTGGAACAAAGTACCAGCACTCACAGGGATACTGGAGGTATCATCCACCCAGTTTGGACTAAGAGAGGTGGGGAAGTACTATGGAAGTCTGGAGTACAGGGGCCAATGAAACAACCCATCTAGTGCTCCGCCAAGGTAATGAAATGATCAAACTTTGTGATATTCATGGACAGAATTCCCAGCTTAGGAATGGAGACTGTCCGATTTAAAAGAAACCTGCTATGAAGAAATTCACTGATACACAAAACCTAGATCAGGGATGGGACTTCAGTTCACTAATAAGTGCCAGAAAGAGTATAAAGTATTGTGGATCCGATGTCACCGAAGCACAAGCTCTCAGTAAAAGCTTTAATTTAAAGCATGAATGTATTTTTAATGGTCTATAATGCTAAATATGGGAGCATTCCTCCATTTCATTGCAGGGGCAAGCCTTTATCTAATTATGGTAGAGCTTACTGATCAGGTTTTCTCTCTTCATCAACATTGCTTTTGTTATTTTCTTCTGCTACTTTATTTTCCTCAGGACTCCTATTCTCTGCGTTGTCTTCACTGTCCTCCTGCAGGTTTTGCAGCCTGGACGGTGTGAAGTAAGGAACAAACAAGATGTCAGACAGTTCTGCTCGTATGTCAGAAAAGCCAATCTGTTGCTGCAAGCGGTCGTATCCAGGTCAAGCAGAGAGCAGCAGAGCTTCAGAGGGTCTAAAGGCTCAACTTTGCCAGCGTAGGGCGCTCAAAGCACAGAGGTGCATGATCAAGTGCAGCCGATGAGAATGTTACACAAAATCATATTTTCCATACTAAACTAGTCACTGTAGTAGGCTTCAAAAAGTGCTGCTGATGGCTGAAAACTACATTAGAACTTCAGTTGTGGAGATGAGGAGTGGCTGTGCAAATCACATCAAGACATTCCTGTTAGGTCCAGACTGAAACATGCTCTTAAAAGTAAGAGTCTACAGAGATACAGATGTGACAGTAAAACCCAAACCTAAAGCATGTTAGTAAAGCCTAACGCATGAGCCTAACCACTCAGTGGCAAGTGATGTATCTGTCCTGCTGGATGTCGATATCAGCCTAGACAGAAGCTGGGTTAGCGACTGCTAGGAGCAGTTGATGTAAAATAGCAGTAGTATCTGAGACAGCAGCAAGATGATGGTTTTGGTTTCAGGAAGACAGACTTACTCTGGGTCGTCCTCATTTTCCTCCTCCAGGATGTTGGGTAGTCTGTTGAAAACAGCAGGACAGTTACTGAGAGAAGTCTCAGTGCATACACTGCAATACTTTTATGTTGCAAACGTGAAAAATCAGCTGTTTATTTATTTATTTTTTTACAATTTTCTTCAAACAGAATGAATTCATTTAATGTGGTGAGTCAGTATTTCAAAGCTACATTAAAATAACTGTGAAAGTGGACTTGCATTGCAATTATTGTCCTCATACAAATAGTTTTAGACTTAATAGACTAATTTGATGGGATAAAATGAAGATTTTCTGCAGTATGCTCCTCTAGCATTCAGACTTTTTATTCAAATTTTCTATTTTAACAAGTCATTGAGTCAAATCCTGTTCCTGGGCTGATGAAAACCATTAAAAACTGTGCGGCATAAAATCAAAAAATAGGTGACTGACAAGGCTGCTTCGTGTCAGCACCCGAATAGCTGACAATTTGGAAATGAAATGTTTTCACTGGACAGAATGTGTGTGGATTTGTGTATGTGCTGACTTACTGTTCAGTGTCCTCTGTTTCTATGACGATCTTGGCTGAATGCTCCACCTCCAGCTGTCGCACTGCTTCCTCCGCTGCCTTCATGGCAATCTCCTCAGCGATGCGGGCTGCCTCCAGACGCCCCTGCTGCAGTCTGTTTGAAGAGGAAAGGCTCAGGTAAAAAGGGAGTTCAAACAATCAAAAGAGAAAAAAGCAGCCCTGCTATTGTCACCCAGAGGCTTCACTTTACATGACACTCCACAATAACAAAGGCCTCTAGTTGCTGAGAAAACTACACTAAAATAACTGAGAAAATTGACTTATGCTTTAATTCATCTTAATTATTGTCCTCATACAAATAGTTTTTGGATTTTATAATAGACTAACTTGACTGCAGTATGCTCTTCCATCATTCAGACATTTAATTAGAGAGATGTAATTCTCCATTTTAACAAGCCATCGCTCTGCTCTCACTCTAAAGGACAGAATCTCCGTCTGTATGTATGTCTTTCACATATCTTAAGAACTGTTCATCCAATCTTCTTCACACTTGGCGGCTGTATTGCTGGAGACCCAAGAACATGCAGTGTTGAATTTGATGGAATTTGGACACATGACATGTTCAGTATGAATAAACAAGTGTCCAGTGAGTTGCTGAGCTCTGCAGCAGCAGGGTGGGGCTCTGCAATGTCATGATCAGAGCTATACAACCCTGCTATAAGAGAGACAAAGGAGGGACATCTCTCTATATTTGATAATGTTAAATGTTAACCCTCCTCCTCCTTCCTGGCCATCTCAGTGATGCAGGCTGCCTCCAGATGCCCCTACTCTGGTCTGTTTGAAGAGGAAAAGCTCAGGTAACTCCAAAAAAGGGGGGTCCAAACAATAGAAATGACACTCCACAATACCAAAAGCCTCTGTTTGCTCAGACATCTCACTCTGGACAAAAGGGTTGGTCAGACAAAATAACCGACCAATATGGTTATCCTTAATTCATTATTGGTACCTGTCCTCCACGGCGGCTGGAACCGCCTCCCCAGCTTGATCCTTGATGTCCTCCATTTCTGCCTGCAACCAACCACAGAGACAGATCTCACTGTGAGTTTCTTAACTTCTTACCAGGCACCCCATTTTTGTGGACAAGTCCATAAGTAATGCACCCAAAAGAAGAGGGTTACTGTTCTTCAATCCTTTTGATTACAACCATAACCCTGGTCTCATTTAAAATGTAAATCATTAAATCTTACAACCAAAAAGTCAGAATGAGTATAAGTGATCCTGAAAGTATTTCCACCAAGGCTAAAGTGTCCCTAAGGTGGGACAGTGTTGCTTAACAGGTTAACCTCTTTGAACTGTTTACAGACAGAGCATTAGGAGCAAAGTGTTCTTATTATTTTTGCCCAATTTCCCCTCTCAAGTATTATAACTCTTGGTAAGATCACTTTGAAAGGTACCTAACATGGTACCTTTCAAAGTTCCATAGTGTCCTTGGTACCTTCTAAACTGCCACTGACCCTACCCTGATACTACCATGGTACAGGTATCATTTTAATACCTTTTCAACTGACATTATATTTATGCCATCACAATTTTATTTATATAGTGCCAAATCACAACAAAAGTCATCTCAGGGCACTTTTCACATAGATCAGGTCTAGGCCGGACTCTTTAATTTACAGGCCTACCGTACTATGACTGTACCCTTCAAAGTCTCATGGTTGCTGCCCTGGTGCTCCAGTGGTGCTCCCATGGTAACCTTTGAAGTGCCATGTTACCTGCCATGGGACTTCCCCTGGTACCTTTTCTGGTACTAATGTAGAACCCTTTCAAAGTCCCATGATGCCTACTAGGGCACTATCATGGTACCCCACTGAGATGTTGTGGTAGTTGCTCTGATACTACCCATGATACTCTTTGAAGTCCATTGATGACTTGGTCTAGTACAACCATGGTACTCTTTGAAGTTGCCTGCTCTGACACTACAATGGTATCTTTTGAAGTTCCACGGTTCCAACTTTGGTACTATCATAGTACCTTTCAAAATGCCATGGTGTCTGCTCTGATACTACCATGGTACCCTTTGAAGTGCCATGGTGCCTGTTGTGGTGCTACCATGGTATCCATTTGAAGTATCTGCCTGCTCTGATACTACATGGTTCCTTTCAAAGAACTGTTGCACCTTCTCTGGTTAGCATTGTTAACAATTTTGGAACATGCAAATGCTACCATTTGCATATCAGCAAACTACTTAGTGTTAAGGTCAAAGTAGAAGAGGCAAGTAGAAATTTGGTCCTTAGTTATAAAAGTCGGACAAGTGGAATTTGACTTGATAAAAAGTCAGGGTATCACAAAATAATTCTCTGGAGTCCATCTAATAGTGGTCCAATGGGATCTAAGGAAGAAATTGCTTACTGTCATTACACCAGAGTGTTTTTATCCAATAATCACCAGAGGAGTTTTGTCAGTGTCATAAAATAAGTATTAAAAAAGTAAAGTATGAAAAAACAAAGCTTGTTGCATTAAGATCACAAAATTATTATTTTCTGGATAAAAATTAATTTTATGATTTCATCACAACAAAATGTAACACAACAGCCTCTGTGGCTTTCCTTAAAGTGCTTGTCACTCTCTTATCCTGATTGTTACCTGCAGTTTCGATGGCTGCTGACTCTCTTCTGCCTTCTTCTCATCCGGCTCCACATCCTCCAGCATCAGGTCTGCATTCTTCTGTACGATGCTGACTGCAGACCACATGGCAGGAAGAGCAGCACTGAGAATTATCTTTGCATGTATGTGTGTATATGTGTGTGTCGTGTGTGTCAATCATTAGCAATTCTAATTATAAGTCAGTGATAAAAATATAACTGATAAGGGTTTTTTTGTCCATATTCTAAAATAAATGGGTACATATTGTACTGGTAGAGCTCATATAATGTTTTTATACAATAAATCATTAAAGTATCTATTTTGCATCTTTAAAAAATGTGGAAATCTAAAACAACAACAACAACTAATAAAACAAACATCCAGGTAAAAAGAAAAAGAGTACAATATGCAATGCAAACATTCTGTTGATGTTTATATCACACACATTTAAATTACACGTGTACCATTTACATGTTTAGACTTTTAATAATCATTTGACAGACTCATTGATTGATTGATTGGTTGATCACAGTTCCCAGTACTTTCAGGTTTACCAGCCAACACAACAAAAACACTCAGCAAAGTAATTTTCTTTCTCCAATTCATGTCTTTATTTTCATGAACACACAGAATAATGCATTAATTGCGTTAGCTGCCTTTAAAATCTGCAAAAAAGCCTTTAAAAAAGCAAAAACAGTTGTCCTGAACAATTGACAGTCCAGATTCAGATCTATAACTAAAAGCTTGTGACATTATGAAGTATGAAGAAGCACCAATGGCAAAGTATTCACTGCTTAAGCTGAGTTAGGATGCGTCTGTCCCTGAAGTTACTATGTTTGGATTTAGACATTAATCAGAGAGAAAACTGTGGAAACACCGACTTACACAATATGATACAATCATCCTCCTGGACTGATCATATTCAAAATATGCAAAACATTTCATTAAATGATATTTCAGATTTAATTCCACATTCTTGTGGTTTTGGTAACAAAAAGGAAAAACTGAGTTATGTATCATAGCTGCGCAAAAACTGAAAGCACTGCAGCTTCGTGAAGTAACTCATCAGCACTTCAGGGCTGAATTGTAGCATCACAGTGTGCAAACAGCTCTGTCTGTTGTCTGTCAGTTTGTCTGCCTGTTTGTCCTTCGGTCAGTTTAAGAGTGTCTGCTGCTGTCAGTGTCAGTGTGAGCGACTCTGTCCCGCTCTTCCTTCTCCTTTTATTTTAAGGGGCTATGGCAGCCTTTTCCCCCCTGAAACAGAAGGAGAATAGCAGGCTGGTTAGAGTCCGCCTCATCACTGACACCAACCCCTGCCAATCAATACACAGCTAGAAAAAACAATCAACCAATCAATCAATTCATCCGTGCATGTCTTTCAAAAAGAGTAACTTAACACCAGGTTGAAAAGCAGCATTTCACTGCCCTCCCTGGTTGAAAGTTTCAGTGATGTCACAGTGAGTACTTGAGTAGACTTTTACATCATTACAGCAGAGCGGTTGAAAAACATAGAAAAGTGACTGTGCACTGCTTTTTGCTGGAGGTGGAGAAATTAACCAGACATACATTTACCAAACCAACCACTAAGCTCTCACTCATGAAGCCTATACTATTATTAAACTAAATATGCAGTTGGAAAACACTTGTGATAAAGCATAAATCTCATCCTTGTTTGAAAAAGTTTTTTTTCGATTGCAGCTGAAATGGCCCGTTGTGTGGAAAACACCCACTAACAGTCGTTGCAGTGGGTGTCTTCTCTCCACCAGCCTCAGGGGGCAGTATAATGAGGTCATTACAGGTTGGTAGACCAGAATGTGGCGCACTGAAAAACTGTCAAGCCACACAAAGGTGAGATTTATGCTTTATTGTGAGTATTGTCACACAGTATTTTTGTTTAACAAGAGACGAGGACTAACTGGCTGCTTTGGGAGACGTAAATGGCTTTGCACCTGACAAAGAGTCAGTCTGGGCCCAAATGTTGTCCTTTTGCTGAATGTAATGAAGAATATTTTTAAGGGAGCATTTTATGAATGTTTGAGGAACAGAAAGTATTTACAGTTTTTTGGATTCAGCAGCAGAGGCTTCATTTATAAAACAGTGTGTAGGATCCAATCCAAAAGTGTATGTGTGCACAAAAGCTGAAAATGGCGTGCCCCAAAAAATAATCAGATTCATAAACGTTGATGAACCTCATACCCCATCTCCCTACACCCCCACAATTAACCATAGATGATCAATACAAAAGCCTTCATGAATATCGATATACATGCTGTTCCTGTGGAGAACAGCAGCAGTAACAGAGGAAAGTTTGAGATGCTGCAGCAGCTGTTAATGCAGTCGATGCAACAAATGAAACAATTCCCGAAACTAAACCAAGTGTTCAGACATGGAGATAGATGCAGAGAAGCACATTACTGCACACTGATAGGGTATATATGGACTAGTGGACTATATATATATATATGGATTGGATATGAAAGATGTGCAATGGTTTGGTTTGGAAAAAGTACATTTGATTTAACTTTTAAACCTCTAATAAAAAGCAGCACACAGCTGCTTAACTAAAGCTCTCTATGGGACTGTATCTGGTTCAGTGAACGAGACTGTCCCAAATCTCTGTTCTTAACCTAAAAAAATGAAACATTTTCAACTTTTTACCTGAACATAACCATGTCATGGCTTAAACTTGTAATTACCATTTTTAATCTTATTGTCTAAATACAACCTTCATTATTGGCAAGTCAGTGTTTCTAATCTTAATGCTGGTGTTATCCTGAACCCTGCTGTCCATCCCGTCTTAACATTATTATTATTCCAAGCTGTTCTTCATCTACTGCTGTATGAATCATGTGTTAGTGTGAGCTATGGAGAAGTTGTACTTACTGCTCTGCACATCGTCACCACCTGAATCCTGCATGAGAAGAATTAAACATTGTAATGAGGCTCAGTGATGGTTTTCTGTCCTAACTTGGTTTCATTTGTATGACAGATGAACATTTAGAAGAAACGTATACAGCAGTGACTCACCTGCTTCTGTACAGGCTGAGGCAAAATGCGGCCAATCTCATTGACGATCCAGCCGATCATACTGTCGATACAACACCAGCATGTTAGACCAAGTCAAACACAAACTCTGTACAGCAATGAACAGATTAATAAAGACACCAGCAAAGAAGAACAGTGGTGGAAGAAGCACTCAGATCCTTTACTACAGTAAAAGTACCAATACAGCAATGTAAAAATACTCTATTGAGATGTTTGTCCACAGATTCATAGTCCTGGATCTGGGTCATTGGGAACTCTAGCTACAGTAAAGCTAAGTGTAAAGTGAATAAAGTTATTTCCACTTACTTTGGCTGCTGCTCTGCATCACTGGAAGACCGACGAGGGCAACGAGAAAGAGATCATGTTAATTTTTTACTGATATCAACGTGTAAGAATATAACAGATTTTGCAGAGTTATATTCCAACTGAAAATTATACAACAGCATTGTTAGAAAGACTTTTATACAACTTCAGACCACTGTTTTCAAATCAGAGTTTAAGAAAAGTTCAGTTTTTGATGGTGAAAAGTATGAAAAGAAGAATATGTGAATATGTGAAGTGATTATTTATCTGTGCACAGAAATCTCTTCAAACTTACTTCTCAGTGTCAGCAGTTCCAACCTCAGCTGTTTAAGGAAGCAGTAGACACTCAGATTAGTCACATGTAAACTCTAACAGGACAAAATTACCTGATTAAAAACCATCAATGACGAAATTAACAGTTAAAACCTTTGGTTGAAGCTGACGCTCCGTCTGTCTTTGACTGAGCACTGAGCTCTGGTTGAGGAACCACCTTCTCTATACCCTGCTTTATCCAGTCCATCATCCTGTCAGTCACACAAACAACATTCAAATATTATAATAAGAAGACTGCAAGCTAGTAAACATAGATGTAGAACCATTGGGACACAACTTCTCATTCAGTGTTTTTTCTTTCTGTTTACTATCTTCAACATTGCAGAACAAAACTGAAGACATAAAAACTATGAATTCCATTATGATTCCTTTAAAGTAGCCACTGTTTGGCTTGATTACAGCTTGGCACACTGTTGGCGATATCTGAAGCAGCTTCATGAGGTCGTCACCTTGGTGGTTTTCCAACAGTCCTGAAGGTGTTCCCACATATGCTGAGCACTATATTATGGTGTTGGTTGCTTTTCCTTCGCTCTGCGGTCCAACTCATCCCAAACCATCTCAGCTGGGTTCAGGTCGGGTGATTGTAGAGGCCAGCTCATCTGATGCAGCGCTCCATCACTCTGCTGAGAGCCTGGAGGTGTGTTTGGGTCATTGTATTGTTGCAAAACTAATGATGGTCCCACTAAGCACAAACCAGATAGGATAGCTTATATCTGCAGGATGTTGTGATAGCCATGCTGGTTGTTCCTTGAAATCTGAGTAAATCTCCAACAGTGTCACCAGCAAAGTCACACTGTTATTGGACTTCCTCAGTGGTGGTTTCTTTGCAGCAGTTGAAGGCCTGATTTACACAGTCTCCTCTGAACAGTTGATGTTGAGACATGCCTGCTACTTGAACTCTGGGGAGCATCGATCTAATCTGAGGTCTCATTCATTTCTGATTTCTGAGGCTGGTAACTCAAATGAACATTCAGTCTTCCTCTCATGGAGTCGTCCTCGTGAGAGCCAGTTTCATCACAGCGTTTGATGGGTTTTGTGACTGCAATTGAAGAAACTCTCAAAGTTCTTGAACTGCTCTGGATTGGCTGACCTTCATGTCTCAAAGTAATGATGGACGTTGTTTGTCTTTACTTAGCAGAGTGGTCCTTGCCATAATATGGATTACTACAGTAGCTGCAAAGGGCTGTTTGCTGTATACCAACACTATCTCGGCAAAACACAACTAATGGTCTCCACCAATTCCACCAATTGACTTTCGAGAAGTCACACCAGGTAACTGAAAACCGTCCAGGTGACGACCTCATGAAGCTGGTTCAGATACTGCCAACAGTGTGTAAAGCTGCCATCAATCAATCTAAAATATAAAACAGTTTTTGGTTTACACTTTCTTGTTTACGACATAATTCCATGTTATTTTATAGTTTTGATGTCTTCAGTTTTGTTCTACGGTGTAGAACAAAAAAAGTAGTAAAAAAAATCCCCTGAATGAGCAGGTGTGACCAAACTAATGACTGGTGCTGTATTTATATAAAGTTAATGACAAAATATGAGCTGATTCCACTAAATTCCTGTATGATGTTTTACAGTGTGTGTTACCTGGGGGGGAAAGGCTTGTCAGTTTTGTCCTCTTGGCCGGACTCCACCTCCACCAGAGTAACTGGAGGCTCTACAGCTGAAAAACAAGAAAACAAATAATTAATTATAAAGTCCAGTTTGAATCTCTGCTTCTTCTGAAGGAACATTCAGATCTGTTCTCACCTGGAGCAGGCGCTGTCTGACACACCTGAGGAAAAAACAAACCAGCACAGGGTTACTAAAGACAGATGAGCTCACTATTTGGCATCCTGTCTATTGATGAGTCTGTAAAGCAGCTCACTATTTGGCTAAGTGGAACAGAAGCTAGAAGCAAAAAGTAGGTCAGGACTTTTGGTCTCTAACAAAATCAGGTTTAAGGATTTTAAGAATATTTAACTGCTAAGTGCAGGGTTAGGGTTTTCTCTGCGCTATACCTGCCGTACCTCAGGTGGCGGCTCAGGCGGCTGCTCGACTGGCTGCTCGGCCGGCTGCTCGGCCGGCTGCTCAGCTGCCGACGACTCTTTGTTCTTCAGTTCCGGCTGCGGAACGACTTTCTCCAAACCTTGAGCGATCCAGGCCATCATTCCCTTTCTGTGGAGAACAAACAGCAGTGATTAACAGTAAATATGGTCCGACTACTTATCAGCAGCTGCTGAACACTAGAGGACGCTGCAGAGCAGCTTCACTGCTAGCTAAACTGGGTTTATAAAGCAGCTCACTATTTGGCATCCTGTCTGTTCATGGGTTTATAAAGCAGCTCACTATTTGGCATCCTGTCTGTTGATGGGTTTATAAAGCAGCTCACTATTTGGCAACCTGTCTGTTGATGAGTTTATAAAGCAGCTCACTATTTGGCATCCTGTTTATATATGCGTTTATAAAGCAGCTCACTATTTGGTATCCTGTTTATATATGCATTTATAAAGCAGCTCACTATTTGGCATCCTGCCTGTTGTTGGTTTATAAAGCAGCTCACTATTTGGCATCTTGCCTGTTGTTGGTTTATAAAGCAGCTCACTATTTGGCATCCTGCCTGTTGTTGGTTTATAAAGCAGCTCACTATTTGGCATCCTGCCTGTTGTTGGTTTATAAAGCAGCTCACTATTTGGCATCTTGCCTGTTGTTGGTTTATAAAGCAGCTCACTATTTGGCATCCTGCCTGTTGTTGGTTTATAAAGCAGCTCACTATTTGGCATCCTGCCTGTTGTTGGTTTATAAAGCAGCTCACTATTTGGCAGAGCGTTTTACTGTTTCCTGTGTCAGTACTCACTCTTCTTCTGGATTACTGTCGTTCACAGAGAGGAAAGAACACAAAGGGAACATCAGTCGACTGCAGTTTCCAACCTTTTTGACTTTGTTTTATTTGAATACATTTTATAAACGTTGTTCCATGTTTTGTTGATAACTTTGTGACCCCTCAGATTCACCTCCTGACCCCGAGGTTGGGAACCACTGATTGAACACATCTTACAAACCTATAGTGAATGTTCGACCAGGAGACAATCTGAATGAATTTCCAGCCTCTACATTTATATTCTGGGGCTCTACTGGAATATCTTTGCATGGTTTCTAGTTAAAAACCCTTTATTCAGCCCCTCAGTTCAGCCTCTGTCTGAAACAGGCCGTGTTAGAAAGGATGATGCAGCAGAAGTGGAGATTTACTGACTTTTACGCTGCATTCACACCAAAACAGGCGGTGCGGTGTACACCTGCATGGTTGAACGGAGGTGTGCAGGGGGGTGTGGGTGTGTTTATTTGTGCTGTAGATTGCAACCGCTGTGAAACAATCAGAAAATAACGTTTTATTGATCTGATTCATTGGCTTTCTCTCTACCAGTGCTCCCTCTCTTCATTCACTCTCTAGCTCGCTCGACCACGGCCGCTCTCTCTCTCTCTTTTTCTGTCGTCTTTTTTAAAATGAGTCGTGAAGTCGACCGCAAACTCTAACTTCCCTAACGTTATCAAGCAAAGAGAAACGTCCTCCCCTCGTCCTGGTGACGTCTTTGTACTCCCTCATGGCGGAGTTTACAACTCTTGTCGGTCCAATCTCCTGTTGTGATTGGCCAGTGACGTCAGGTTGCGTTTCTCTGGCTCAACTTTCAGGCTGCAGCCCGGTGCGGCGCTGTAGCTGAACCGCACTACCCCCATTTGAAATGAACAGGACAGCTGGCGTTTTTTTCCGCACTGCCTGATTTGGTGTAATTGCAGCCTTACTCTCTAGTATGGTTCAAACTCCAGAAACGCTTAATCCTACATTTCCTATAATGCACCTGGACAGTGAGTTTCATTAGAGCCTCCCTGCCTGGTAAACAGCCACGTTTTTCATACTCCACTCCTCCAGTTATTTAATGCAGATTCTCAGTTAGAGAGTCCAAGATGAGGTAACATGATGACATCACTATGACATCATCAGGATTATTTTCTCCCCAAGTCAAAGCATCTTTTATTATAAATGTATTATTATAAAGTCATTAAACTGTAATATCTTGTTGGTTACCTGGTTGTATTTTCCTCCTGTGAGCAGAAGTGATAAGAAAAAGAAAAGACATGAGATCATCATAATCATCATCATCATCAGGACATACAGACGACCTGACCTCTGACCCCTGGGTCGGTACGTGACCTCACCTTGGCGGCGGCGGTGTCGGCTCGGCTCAGTTTAGGTGAGAGCGCAGGCTGAGGCAGAGCGCTGCTGAACCACGTCAACACTCCCTGCTGACAGCCAGACGCGGCGCTGAGGAGACGAGATCAGAGTTTAACTTTTAAATTTACTGCTCAGGATCTGATTTGATTTCCATTTTATTCACTTTCAGGTTATAAAAACTCAAAGTAAAAGGAAATAGAATGAAACCAATTTTCCAAGTGAATGTAAAAACCCCAATCAAGAGATAGAAATAGTACAAACAGGGTCTGATCATCAGTGACTTTAAGACAAGCAGTAAAATCTTAAAGTCAGTTCTGAACAGATCAGGTAAGCAGTGTATTCATACATATTACTCAGCTTTGAAATTAAAGAGCAGACGACCTTCATCTGTCCTCTGTGATTAAAACAAACACGTCTGCTTTCACTCGGCTGTAATCTTTATGTCATCAGTAGCTTCCAGCTCCTGTTTTTAATGTTTACATTTCAGATGTGCTGCTACGTTCATAAACAATCTTACAACATAACAGACACTTTGCAGCAGCTTCATTATGTATGTTAGAGGATGTCAGTGTAACTCACTCGTTCCCCTCCGCTGCCGGAGCTTCCTGTTTGGGTTTCTCCACTTTTGGAGCTGTCAATCAAACGCAAACAGAAGTTTAGTGTGAAAAAGAAAAAAAAACAAACAAACTGAAGCAGACGATGTTCACTGTGGGAATAATCTCACCTTCTTTTGCTGAATCATCCTGAAATGTCACTTTCTTCTCCTGTTAAAACAAAACATATCATTAAAATAAAACGTCATATATTTAAAATTATTCTTTCTTTCCAAAAAGAAATAATATTTTTTACATAACTTGTGTATAAAGTATTTAAATATTTCAGACTTTGACATAAATAAATAGATTTATATATATTTCAATGTATTAAAGAAGTAGGAAATATATAATTAGTATATATACCAATAATATTTGCAAGCTGGATTCTCTGATATCTATTGGTAATTATGTGCAAGTATATTAAAATATATAGAACACATCATTTAAATATTCGATTTTGGCCTCTGTTTAAATATTTTCTAACATATTAGACATATTTAAATATATATTTGTGATATATATTTGCATATATTCATCACCTTTATATTTAAATGTGTTAATTCTCCGTCTATGTAAATATATACATTTCTAAACTGTGAATATTTAAATTCTCTGTATTTAACATATTATTTTCTGTAGATGTAAATATGTCTTCATGTAAATATTACAATGTTAAAATATTCAATTTAAGCTTTGAGCTTGAATTTAAACATATTTAAATTTATATTAAATTTATAGAATATGTTCATGTTTATTCCCATTTAATGTAAAAAAATTCAGTGTCCATAAACAATATGTAAATATTTACAAATTAATTTATTTCAAATTTTAGCTTCAAACAGACAGAAATTCGAGCAGCGAAGGGCAAATATAAACAAACCAGCTGGAATGTAAATAAATATATTTACTCAAATACTGGACTGATGTACAGTTTTTGACGTAATTGTATTTTGCTTTATTATTTCTATTTTATTTTACTTTGAAATTCAACTGAAATACTTTTTATTCCACTACATTTATCTGACAGCTACTTTATGGCATCAACTCAAGATCAACTTAATATAAATATTAAAAAAAAACAAAACAATGAAATGATGGCAAATCGTTTTTTATTCACAGAATTATTTTTCATATTTTGACTTCATGTTCTAGATGAAATATTAACAGAACTGAATTTACTGATCAATATTTTATGTAAAACATATAATAATTTATAAGACATCATTATAATTATTATAATTATTGTAATAATAATAATAATTATTATTATTTAATAATCTAATTTACATAACAAGTACTTTTACTTCTGATACTTTAAGTACATATGTGTTTTTAATAAATGCAGGAATTTCATTTATAATTTAATATTTTTTAATCCTACTTTTAGTAATTAAGTAAAAGATTTCAGTATTTCTTCCACCGCTGCCGACAAATATTCTGATAATTGAACTGTTTGATTTCTTAAAGGCGGCTGTCAATCAAACTTATCAACAAAATGGGCGTGGCCTACCGGAACAGGAGACGGAGGGGGCGGGGCTGCGACAGGAGGCGGGGCCGGTTTCTCCTCCTTCGGCTCCTCATCTTTTTTGTTTGCAGGCTCAGGCGGCTGGGGAACGACTTTAACCACCCAGCTCAACATCCTCAACAAAACACAAACAAAAACTATTTACTGCAGGAAAAATATTACTATATCATGTAAAATATGCTCCAAATACAATAAATTAATAAGACTGAATCACTTAAATCATAATGATGTGTATCAGTATCAACACTTTATTTTTTTTATGGCTCTGTCGTTGGGTCAAATGATGCATAATATAAAGGTGGAGCCATCGGAGGAGGTTACAAGTTTAACGATCAACTTAAAAAATGATCAGTTCCTTGATTTAAAAACAAACAAAGACCCGAGATAATTAGCTTCATCCGCAGAGAGTTTACAACTGACCCGCTTCTCGCTGTGCTGTGCTTAATGGAGTTAAGATCATGTCTGGCTAAGTGTCAGCCTCAATTACAGCTTAATTAGATCATGACCCTAATCCACCACAGGAGGCCTGGCAGCAGGAAACCGCTGTGTCACCGCGCTGCAGAGCATCGCCGCTTCAATTAAAACGCTTCTGCAAGTTTGGCACTCAGCTTTTTTTTTTTTTTAACCAGTTTTCCAGTAATCATCGGCCAAGGTTTATAATCAGGTGACCAGTCAGTAAACCAACCAGCTAACCAGTCAGATGATTACGAGAAAGAGAGTGACGAGTGAAGAGTCTAAGATTTAAGTAGTTAGAAAATCAGCCAGTTACAAAGCAGAAGGAGGTGATGATGAAAAGTTTTCATCAGACAAACAGCCAGATGATCAATGACTGGTTTAGTGGCTCAGTATTCTCACACACAACACAACTGTCTTCAGACGGACGATACACAATAACGTCTACATACAGGTGAAACTGTTTCTGTTGACTGTAAACGGGAAACAAATAGTGTAAAAAAAAAAGTGCAGAGATAAATATTGAAAGGTTCCTTTATGAACAGTATTTATGTACAGTATATACAGCCTGCTCAAATATACAGTAATGAATGAACTGTATTGCATATTTTGTGTGTATATAGTGTCTGAGTCCACTGTGAAAAGTGAAAGCTGCACTAAAATCAGGTCACATGACGCAAAATAATAAATAATCATAAATTAATGTCAGTTTGTTTTGTGCAGAGAAAACACAAAAAACAAACATTTTATGCAACATGTATATACTGTAGATATTTATAAAAAACAGAAGGGAACAGTGTGCACGTGCTGCGTAATCTACGTGATAAACAGTATTTATCGTAGCCACCAGGGGGAGACACATCAACGATGGAGAGAGGAAATTATATTCTTGTAATTCCTGTTTTTATAAAAAATCAGTCAGTTAACCAGATGAATAATCAGCCTGAAACCAAGCTGGCCTGCAGGAGTCAAAACCAGTCAGTCAGATAACAGTCAAACAATTTGTCTGACAGTTAGCTAGTCGGTAGAGTAGCTAACTAGCGGTAAGTTAGCTAGTTAGCTAATTAGCCCTTTGGCAAGCTAACTGGTCATCCAGAAAAGTAATAAAACATTATTATTATTATTATTATTAGTCATTAATCAATTGGTTCTGAATTATTCCAAACTGGTGGAGACTTTTAGTCCATTAACTGTAGATGATGAACTGGTCCAGTTTAGTCGGGGTTAGACTGCGACAATGTGAATAACTCCAACTAGCAACACTTCATATCATATCAATCTCTATATATATAAATAACCTGACAGGGCTTTACAACATGTACAACATATGACTTCCTCCATCCTCAGACAACACTTCAGATTCAGGTTCAGATGAGGAAAAAAACCCCTTAAACAGGGAAAAAGTGTTTAATCGACGAGTCCAACACGAGTCAAACGAACATGCTGTTGGTCCAAATCATTTTGGCCACCTGAAGCTTCTTTTTCAAACAAACACATTCCCCATAACTGAAGTCACATTTGTACTGATGCTAATGCTTCAGATAACAACAAAACAAAACAAAATCCTCTAAATCAATTTGGCATTTTTCAGTTACGCTTAATAAACACTGCAGGTATATAAACCCTCTCCACTCTCACCATTAACACTGAACAGCAATGGACTTGACACAACTTATCTTCTCATTTTTAGAGCTGAAATACCGTCTTTGCCACGCTGTCTTGTTTTACCATCATTTTTAGACTCATTGAACCATAATCTAACCAAAACAAACATGAGATATAACATCATCACATATCATTCATGCTTTCATTTCTGTTTCTGAAACAAGAAAGTAAAAGTCTGACACCAAAGACTGAACCTAGCTCTGCACGTTTCAGATAAAACAAACAACAGAAGTATCCCCACAGCGGGCTGCAGGGTGCAGGTGTGTTTCTGGGTGCGGTGTAAAGGTGCAGGTGGGTGTGGTCTATGTGTTAGGGGGGTCCTACCTGAGTTCTTCAGTCAGGGTCCAGCAGCATCCCACAGAGCTGCGGTGAAAACGCTGTGAAGCCCTGCAGGGATCTGAACACTGCTGCGGGATTACAGAGGAGCTCTGCTAACAGGATTACCGAGGCACTGAAGGGCAGAGCGGGACAGACCAGGATGGGACGGGGGTTCAGATTAAGACTCCCAAAAGCTGAAACATGAAGGGAACCGCTGCACGACTCAACCGCAGGTCCTCAGGTGGTTCAAGTCAGAGAACAATACCCCTGATGTGTTTACCTCAGGCGAGAAAACAGGAAGAAGATTCACAGGAACTCTCTGACACTCTGAGAAATCCTCTTATTGGTCGTCTCCCATGGGTATCAGTTTCATCTGTAGGCGTTAAGGATGTGTTTAGCTCGGCACAAAGTATTTGAGGAAAGTTGTATTAGCAGCTAAAGTAGGTAAACATGTCCCGGGACTAACTGGATGCACAGTTCAGTGCTGCACAGCTTCAAAACATCAAAACACAAATGGTACAAAGACTCCAGGAATCACATTTCAGTGCAAACTATCGTACATTCAAATCCAGACAACAACATCCACAGTTTCACCAAACTGACTGCAATAAAGATTCATATTAACTTGTAAGAGCAGCCATTTGCAATTATGCTTAAATAAAAGAGGACAAAGAAGATAAACCTGATACTGAAACTGAACTGTTGTCCTCTGCATACAGAAAACATCTTAATGACCCACAGAGCAGATGAGAGGGACTGTTTGGAAGGAACTATTTAACCTCTTTTCAGCTGGGTTACCAGGGTTACCGCTTTCCTTCAGACTGAAATATCTCAACGACTATCTGAAGAACTGTTATGAAGTTTTCTTCATACCTTCATGTCCCTCAGAGAACAAACCCTGCTGACTCTGCTGATCCTCTGATTTTTCCTCTAGCGCCACCAGCAGGTCAAAGTTTTCACTCATCCTGAAAAATATTAATTGAAAGTAGTTCCTCTCTGAGCTGTGGCGGAGGGATACGTTCCAGTAGCGGTAAAGTTTAATGACTCAAGATGTTCAGAGGAAAATTCACAATGATTCTTTTTTCTCTGCAGATTTGATCGCTGGCGTTTTTTTTGTAGTTTGTGTTTTTTGGTGTGTTTGTGACGCCTCAGAGTCTCCAGCTGTTCCTCCAGCTGTTCCTCCTGGGTTCCTCCTGCCTCTGCTCCTATAACAACACATGGATATGGTTCAGTCTGTGTTTATCTGCTCTGGTGTGAAAGAAACAAGTGATGAGCCAGTGTGTTCCAGAGATTTCCTCTCTGAGAGATCCTGAAAGATCCTGGACCAGTCAGTGTTGTGAATCCAGCTGTGAGAAAAACACTGAAGAACACAGTCACAACATCACCATCATCATCTTTCTTTCATTTAACATGAGTCTGGATCTTCTGGTTCTTCAAAACGGTCTTCAGATTCATTTGGGTCTGTGGTCCTTCCTGGTCCTGCTGCAGTGCAGTTTATTCACAGTCAGCTGGATCAAGATGTTTTAGCCTGAACCCCAAAGATTAACTCATGTTCAGATACAAAAGTCTCACTTTCTCAGATTTATAATGAAAGAATGTTAATACAGTTATGATTTTAGATGAGAACATGCAGGTTATTGACAAAACAGGGGAGACCGGGAGTGGTTGGAACATTTCTGTCTGTAGCTCGGAGCTCTTTTAAACCACTGCATTCAAAATGTGATGCAAACTAGTGACATGTGTCTGCTGTTAAATGGTGTAGCTTTTATAAAATGCACGGTTTAGTCTCAAACACAGGGTGCTACTAAACTGAGTATGTGCAGAGTGACTCAGGTGATTTTTAACTTGTTCCTGATTGGAGGAATTTAAAGTGTTACAACTAACTGATGTTACAACCACCCCTGGTCTCCCCTACAACTAAACAAAGGTCTGCAGACTAAAAAGGAATCAGTCCTGATTTAGTTTGAGATCATTTGAGTGAAAAGACACAAACTCACCTAAAAGATTCTTAGTGGCACATCTGCAGAACAGCTGACTAGCTGGTCAGCGCAAAGAAATACACGTATGTGCTTCTCCATGTTTGAGTAAAAAGATCCTGCAGGAAGTCTACACACACATATCCCTCCACTGATACTGAAACTGATAATATTATTAACTTCACCCTGAAACTAACAGGCACTGATTCTCTGCGGAGCGACGTGGACGCTCCTGCAGAGATCAGCCAGCAGCAGCAGTTGTTTGGTTTTGGAGAGATTTGAGAGTCAAGTGTTGTTTCGATGTATAAATTGGATTGAATCAGTCCTGATGGTGACTGTTGACTGCTGAGTGTCGTCTCACAGCTAGAAGCTCGTTATCATCACTTAACACTCTTTACTATCACTCTCACACCTTCCTGGTTCTCACAGATGGACAAAATGTCGAAGTTTGGTCACATTAGTTTGTGTAGAAACGGCTCCAAAGACTAATAACAGTGAGAAGAGACAGGAAGTCAGTGTAAAGATGCTAAAATAGGTGTAATGTTCTTTCTTTGGGTCGTTCTTGTTAAAACTCTGACAGCTGTGTTTTGTCTGTTTGCTGATTAATAAGATGAGAAATTAATTTCTTTGCATCAGGAGGAGCAAGATATACAAGATAAGACTTCTGCAGTATGTCTCAGGTTAAAAGAAGCTGTTGTACTGATGCAGTCAGTGTCTTATGTTTGGAGTTTTCTCCTTCCTTTATTATGGATTAAAGATTTTTATTGTTTCCTTTAAATCAAGACTCAAAACTAGAAGAGAGTGAGCTGCTGCCATCAGAGGTCTTTGATTTAAAGACTATCAGTTCCAGTATTCAGTAACATTGTGTGTCTGATTTTACAGTTTGTTTTATTCCTTTTCATCTTACTTATTACATATATTTAATAAGTTACGTTATTATTTTCCTCCTTTATAAACAGTGATAGTGGTGTCTATCTCTGTGTTTCTCTGTGTTTCTCTGTGTTTCTCTCTGTTTCTCTGTGTTTCTCTGTGTTTCTCTGTGTTTCTCTCTGTTTCTCTGTGTTTCTGTGTTTGTGTCGCGGCCTCTCAGCTGGGAGCATATTGCAGCAGCTTCTCCAGGTTAAAGCTGTTAATGTGGCCCTGAGGAGGATTATCTGCTAACGAGGTTAAGTCCAGCGTCAGCGAAACAGAGGATTGGAGCTCAGGTGCTCCGGCTACCTGAGCCAGATCACAGACTTGAAAACACTTGGCACTGGCATCCATCTTTTCCTTTTCCTACATCCTCCTTTACATCACTTTGTCCTCCTTTGTGTCCACAGCTGTGGAGTTTTCTCTTGCATTATCCTTCTTTTACATCTGTAGCTACATAATCTACCTTTCTACTTCCTCCTTTACTTCCTTCTCACATCCATCTTTTCTTATTTACTTCTCTACCTCCTTCTTTCCACTTTCCCTCCTTTATTTCCAAACGTTTCTCTCCTTCTTTTGCATCCTTACATGCCCTCTACCACCTCCCTCTCCTTCTACCTCCTCTTTCCCTCACATATATCCTTCTTTCCTTCCTCTCTTTTGCATCTTTATCTACATGCAACCTCTGCAACATCACTCTCTCCTCTCTTCTCTGCTTCCTCCTGTGAGGATTAAACTTCAGTTCTGGATCTATTGCATAAAAAATATTTAATATTTTGTGTTTTGATGTCATGAAATTCCCACATCATGTCTTAATGGAAGTCAGATCATTTTCATTGAACATCATGAGCTGAAAAAAAATGAGCTCACGCTGCCCTCTGGTGGAGAAGTTGTGCATTGTAAGTGTGTCTGCAGCTCCTTATTTCCACAGTATCACTTTGTTTCAGGTAATTTAAGTAAGTTACACAAATCCTTTCCTTTAGAAGAGACATTGTTAAGTCAGTGCCACATGAACCAAGTCAGGTTCATGTGGCAATGATTTTATTGTAAAATAAAACAACATAAAGGCATGAGGTGTGGAGAGTAAGAACATCAGTGGTGAATGTAATGTGTGGATGAGAGAGATGTGTATAAGAACAAACCAGGAGAGAGAGAGAGAGAATGGATCAGTGGTATTTATAGCCTCGGTGGAGGCCGATCCAGGTTCCCAGTTTCACCCCAACGACCCTCCCTGACTGTCAGCTCCTGCAGGAAGTAGCCAGGTGAACCACTGCGGGTCATAACATGCTGTAAAAACATGCATCGCACCCTCAGTTTAATATTCTGCAACCTCAATTTAAGTTTGTGTTTTCATTTAATTGTGAGTGTTGAGTGGGAACTCTTGCATGATGGTTGCCTCTAACTGTGGCGGGACATCTTCAGCGTATTAGTGTTATGTAGTTTGCTGTTGTCCAAATATCATAACATGGATATTCAAGAACATTTGGGGACATCAGCAACATTAAGGACGTTATAAGGACTCCAGCCAAACTTAGTCTAACCGTCTCAAATTTAGCGCCCACCACCGTCTGCCCCGCCCCCACCCATTGGCCCGCAACTTCAACAAATGCCAGATGACCTCAGTAAAGAAGAACTGGTCTATACAGTGGGGTTAAGGTGTTTAATGCTTGTAGAAAGTCGGGGTCAAGTGGCTGGAGCGGATGCAGATGTTGCTCTTGTGTCAGTGCAGCACAGCTTGAAAGGAACTGCACATATTTATCAGCTACTGTGGACTTTTATGTTCATGTATACATCATTCTATAGCCTGTACCATCATCCTGTCTTACTGTACTCTGTACCATTTATCAGTAGGGGTCCTGGTCTGTGGTGCCACCATCCTGGAGGCTCCTACAGGTCTGTCTCCACTACATGCTGCCTCCTCCATCTCTGCTTTATATCACCTACTAGCACAGCCTCGTCCTCTGTCTCCCTCTCTGTGTCCCAGTGTGCAGCGCTGTTCCCTCCATGTGACATGTGACAGCACACAAAGTTCAAAAGTTAATATCCAGGATTTCCACAGGACCGGAGGCAACCTGAGCCTCTTAAAAAGTGACATAATTAAACACTTTTTTTACTGTTGAATCTTGAATCTTTATCCTGCTCTTTCCTGCCAGTAGATGGTGCTGTTTATCTGTGAGTCCTCTGAGACGCTGGATTCACTGATTTCTGTTTACAGCTTTTCTCAGCTTCGTTCCAGCGTCATCTGTTCATCAGTTTCATGAGAAATGTAACTCAGAGCGGTGGAGTTTCTCTCAGTCATGCCCTTCAGCTCCTCCCTCATTGTGCTATCCTTCTGTGATCACAGCTAAGTCATCATTTAGTTCACATATCATGTAACAGTAAAAATTTTTTTTACCATTTTGTAATTTATTCTCGTGTTTTCCAGCTGTTAGTAGCTCTTTCATTCTCTTTGTGCATTGCATTGTGGGACAATAGTGTCCAACTTCATTGCACTGAAAGAAAACAAGCATTTTTTGACCATGAGTGTTTAGTTTGGATTTGGGACACGACTGTAATCAATCTGAAGAGACTGCCTGAGTGAAATGAAGGTTATAAAAAAAGGTGGATATTAATTTAAATGAAGGTAAAGAAGGAAAAACAGAGGGAGGGAAGACAGAAAGAAAGAAAGAAAGTTGGAAAAAACAACAAATGACAGAAGGAAAACAGAAAAAGTAAAAACAGGAACTTTGACCTTCTCATAGAAAATATTCCACAGTCCGCGTCTGTTTCTCAATAAACTCATTGTCCTCGGCGAACAGTGAACTCAACTGTGTGTAGTTTTAAACTCACTGTGGACACAGAGGTTGTGTTATAACACGGTTTCCATGGTAACCATACCAACAGTGGGCGAACTACATTTACATCAGACCTGAAAACCTTGAATAACATCATATCGCAACGAGAACTGACCTTCTGTCCTGACTCTTATCAGCGCTGACCTCCCACGTCTCTCTGATGATATACATCTTTGGATTGTGTCGCCGTGGAAACGCAGCACAAACTCCTCACACATTCCTGTGAATTACGCTACTACACTAAACTTCTTCTTCCTCACTGAGCAGCCCATCTAAACACATTAGAGCCTGACATGTCGGACCATTACAGCCGTCTGCGCTGCCACTCTGTGATTTTATCAACAAGAGCAAAATAAATACTTGCTGTAAAATAGCATTTAATGTGGTTAAAGCATCTTGTTAGTATGAATTTTATCTGATCCTATGTGCTTTACTGATTTTGGGTGCTGTACACATGACAGAAATATCCTAATGTAAGAGGTTATTTTAGATACAAACAAAGAGTCTGTGGTCAAGATTGAATGTATTCCAGATGTGGTCTGTTAAAAAGGGACAATGTTTTGCAGGGTATCTGTCATCCACCTGACAGTGGACCCCGATGAGTTAAAGCATAAGGAGAACCTATGTTATTCATGTGATAAGATCCAGATGTGTAACCTTATATAACCTACACACCGGCAGCGGTACGATGCCCGGACCATCTCTGTACATGGAATGGACCCAACAGCCATCGTCTAATAAAACGTCAACAAAATAAGAACTTCATCATCTCTTCCTTTGAAAAATGCACCATCACACATCCATCCTTTCACATCTGTACTGATCTGTGAATGAATGTGAGTGATTCTTACAGTACCTGCTGTCCACAGCTGCATTATACTGCATGGAAAGCTTCTTCAGTTCATTAAATCTTTGCAGCATCTGAACTTAAATCAGCTGAGAACCTTGGACCAGATGCATAAATGATGCGTACCAACAAAAACTATGCAAATGCCATTTCCCTCACACACAACAGGTATTTATTGTTATGGATATTTCCATAACTGAAGGTTGACCAGAGCTACAAATGTCAAACTGTACTCTTGTCTTCTCAAACAGAAGATGTTTGATAATCAGGAGCCTCACAGGTGAACCAAGTCCAGAATGCAGACCATCACCAGACGAAACAAGACAAAGACCTGAGATACAACTAGAGCTCACAGATTTATGATTTAAAACTGATGAACCAGTTTCTCTGATTTACTTAAAGGCTGGTCTTTGATTTTCAGAGCCTAGAGGAGTTGGAGACAATATCTGGATTCAGACGTGGACTCTGTTGTTCTCGCTTGTCGAGGTTTCATTAAAACATTCCCAGAAAATTCAGCAAACTCCTCTTTTGGTTTTTCTTCTTCAAACTGAAAACTGCAGACATCAGCTCAGCAGACCTCAGACCAGGTACTCACATGTTCTTCTGAAGAGATCTGAGGCTGAAGTGATGAGCTGCAGATGAAATATGAAGCTGAGACAGAATCTTTTAGTAGAACATAGTTTATGTTGATAACCAGCTGCTCTGATTGGGTTTTTGTTCTTGCGTTTACACACAGATTAGTAAAATGCCAATCAGAGGTTTAAGGTATTAAGGTAACTTTAATTAATTACTTTGTGTGAGTAAGTTTCTTTTAATTCACACACTTAACACATTTATCCTCGTTTGCGATGCACCTTGTGAAGTCAGTTTAGAGACGAGCGCTGCAACATGTGATGATGTTTCTGAGATATCACTGCTGCATTAATGATATGAAAGCTGTAAATAACCACACACACATCAGACTGGTTCCATATTCTACCTTTTTATGAAGGACACGTCGGGTTTATTCTGGAGAGCCACCGCAGTGCGAACGCCGCTGTGTAACATTAATTATTAAACTATGTGACCATTTACGAGGTGAGATGGGCGACATTCGGCTCGCTCAGACGCTCAGCCAGCAAGATGGGAAGACCAATTCACCCTCCAGTGTGAACTGGTCCACACCATAAACCAGTGCATGAACGACCCCCATCACTGGCTATCATAACTCCCCTCTAACAGCCAATCACACACTGTGGATTTTGACTTTCAGGACCTGAACGACCAACCAACAGATGTAGTTTTAGATGTTCGTCTAATGATGTTGTATGTTAATATGTGTTTATATCATAATATGTGTTGTTATATACTTTAGTTTAGACTTTTATTCCACTGCCTTTAAGCCAGGACAGGAACCACTAAAACAATCCCATCATCCATGATGACACCAACATGTTTGGCACCATTCTGCTGGTTTCACCTTCAGAACGCTGAAGCTACGATCAAAATGGCAAAGTTAGAAATCATGCAATAGTTAAATAGTAAATACTTTGATTATTGGAGTAACTGCATTCAGGAACTGAACCCACCTGTCCATGAAGAGGAGGGGACCGACTCTGCTCCTCTAGAACTCTGAAACCTCTGGGACTGATCAGGACGGATCTTCTGGACGGCAGACTGAACCTTTAAAACAGTGTTTTATCTGAGACTCTACGCTGTTTTGGGCTGCTTGCTTTTGTCTTCTTGCTTTCTGCCATGGAAGTTGAAAGCTTACATTTTGCTAGTTTAAAGAATGTGACTCAGAACAACAGGAGGTGAAACTTCAAGGGTCCAGCTTTGGAGATGCTCCAAAGACTCGGACTCCGTTCTCCACAAGAAGCAAATATTTATACAAAACCATCATCAGCTTGCTTAAAACCCTGCTGCTTTCATAGCGCATGATTTCACAGAACTAAGCTGTTGTTGATTTGACTCACTGCTTCTCAGGTAACAGTCATGTGTTTATCATACCAGCTACACAGTAGATAGCTAGCCAGAGTTAGCGTTAGCCTTGTGCACCAGCTTCCCCTTTGTGTCTGTCTGTAAAATGTTGTTGTGTTTAGCACTTGCAGCTGCAGCATTAGTAATAAATGTCTAATTAAAGTGGACTAGATTGTGTTTTCTTGTGCTTCATCTCAGTCATTTAACCTTTAAAGAGCCCTGCAACCTATTGAGGAGATCGAGTGTGTTTTAAACTTTATTCAAAGCTGCAGAACGCCACACAGAGTGATCGCTGTCATTTCATGTCGTAGTCAAGGGTCATAGCAGCGGCCACACGGTGAGAGTTTGTCAGAGTTTGGACCATTTTTCTCTCACGACTGTCAACTTTTATATCAGAAAGCCCAAAATCTGCACCGTGTAAAGACGCCTGAAGGAAGGAAGGAAGGGAGACAGGAAGTAAACAAGCCTCCATCTCTGTGAACCAGCACGGTGACGTTTGAAAAGGATTTAAATCCTGAAGAAATATTATCATCAAATGTCATTAAAATAAAGGTTTCCAGTCTGAAGCGTTCTTCAGACCTCATGTTTCCTCCTGAGCGGCGTGCCGATGAAGGGAGTGACCAGGGTCGCTAAGGACGGCGCTATCTGCCTACACAGCCGCCGCCCTGCTGACCTGTTAGCTCGGCGCTAACGTTACATTTATTTTACAGCGTCGTGTGTTTGAGATTCGTATGAAATGATACGTTGGTTCTGATTATAACGACAGAAATGACGATTGATTGACGATAAGCAGAAGTTCGTGCAGAGTTCAGCAGATGTGGCCGATAGCTGTGACAATTCTCACATATCGGTGAATCACAAATGTCTGATCAAGGTCACCGAGAGACAGGAATGTTAAATAAACAAACCCCACCCACTTTTACAGTCCCAGCCCCAAACCTCAGGAGAGAGGACAGGTGAAAGGACAGGTGAGTCACCGCAGGAAGTGACAGAGGTGGGAGAGTCTCAGAGATTGGGAACGCCGCCACCGCCGCGATCGCCATCACAAAGATCAATACGGACACCTGTCACTGCCCACACAGGGAAGATAATGAACTCTCAGGTGTCCATACAGAGGCAATAACAGACTCCCATATGGAAGCATCAGTGTTGTTTCTATGGAAACCTGTAGTTTATTATCTTTGGTATGTCGCCAATGCACTATTGCAGACTTTACTGGACTCCTGCCAGCCAATCAGAGCTCAGTATTGTCCCTGGAATATAACAGAGAGCGGGGCGAGGCGAGGCGAGGCGAGGCAATCTGAACCCCAGTGAGGAATTTATGTCCACGAGTAAAAAAGTCTCATCCAGTGAGTCAGAGCGAGTAGAGGGGAGGAGAGTGTGTGTGTGTGTGAGTCACAGAGAGAGTAGGGGGGAGTGTGTGTGTATGTGGGTGTGTGTGTGTGTGTGTTAGCTAGTATTTAAACACCACACCCTGTCCTGTCCTGGATCATAACGGAGCTGCTGCTTCTCACTGCTGCGTCTCTGAAGGTAAGAACACATGAAGAACTCCTCCAGCTGTTTGTCTGTGCAGATGTTTTAAAGGAAGAACTCAGAGGTGAATGTTTGAGCTGTTTACTCTCACAGGACACAAAGAGTTTGGATGGTTTTTGGTACTTTGGCTGTCAGAAAAGTTTCCCTGACAGGTCTTTTCAGTCTCAGTGAGTCGCTGAAGAAGTTATTAAAAGACTAAATGTCTGTCAGGAGACTCGCTGGGTGCGGCTGGGCAAAGTCTTCCCCGCTCTGCTCTCTGCAATTACCAGAGTATCATGTTCATGCCGTTTCACAGAGAGGTGATGGAGAGTTCAGGAGACTCCACAGAGACAAATCTATACACTGTCAATGTCTTCATCCTGTCAGCTGCTGTTGGTCCTGCAGCTCCATATAAAAAAAGACAGTAAAGACGACAGTGAGATGGTGTTAAAGTCAACAAATCGAATCGATTCACAAACACGCTCAGCCGGAGGAAACATTCGCCTCGACTCGCCGTGACTGAAGGATTTTAAATTCAAAGTCTGGAGCTGCAGGAACGCCAAGAGTCTCGTAACCAAACGCTTAACTTGCAAAGCATTGATTCTTTAAAGTCCTCCCAGAAGAGTGGAGGCTGTTGTAGCAGCAGATGAAGCTTTAACGACTCCGAATCAGTGTCGAGCTGCACGAAGCTGCCGAGAAGCAACAAGTCCTCCAAGTTAAACCACAGCATAGTTCAGCTGGCACCTGCTGGACCTGCTGGAGCGCAACGACTCCAAAAACCATCACCGCTAAACAATGATGATGTTGGGCAACCTTCATTGTCATGGCAACAGTAAACACCAGTCATCTGATCTGCGTCACTAATGGTCGTAATTACTACGGCTGCTAGAGCTCGTCTGTCACTCAAACGTAACCAGAGGTCGTATTTAGCGACTGAATCGGCCGGCAGTGTCATTTTTTTTCTACGGAGGATCAAGGAGGGAATGTTAGTGACTCCTCAAACACACTAATAACTTCATTAATTAGTGCGTCGTGTCCCAAGACAGGAGAGAATAATGATTTATTGTTATGACCAGAGGATTCATTGTTGTTTCTTTTCTCCCACACGTCCTTCTTCTTTCCGTTCTTTTCCGGCTCTGATGAGTCAAAACGTCCCCTGTGAATGAATCTGACTCACTGAGAACAAACAGCATTTATATAGAGAGCAAAATATAAGTAGAGTATTAAACAGAGAAGCTTTTCCTGCTGCCTTTTGTGCCTGAAACTATTTTTAATTTGCACAACGAAAACTAACGATAAACTAAACTAATCTTAGACTTACTGTTCTAACAGCTGCATGCTAATTATTAACCTGTGCACTGAAATGACATAATTTAAAGCCTCACTTCTCTCTGTATCTGATACACTATGTGGCCAAAAGTATGTGGACGCACCGTGTTAACATACTTTAGTTGAACTTTTAGTCTGCTTCTGTTTTTTCCTGGTTTGAGCCTTTTAGTTCTAATGAGGAGAAATCTTTAAATGTTCAACAGTTTGTTTTTGTCAGGACACTAGTTGTGTTTCCGTCTCATACTTTTTTATATGTTTTTTTTCAATTTGTGCATAAATAACGAGTGAAAACAATCAATTAAAAAAGAGAATAAAAGACGTCTTTCAGGAAACATTTGACTTAAAGCTTCTGCCCCGCTGCAGAGACCAAACATGGCGGTGGACGTTTTTCAGTACGTGTCTGTATAACTGACACAGAGCTGCTATCAAAATGCTTCCAGCAGCGAGCAGCTGTGATGTCAGCTGTTTGTCCATCTCGCTCTCCATCACCAGGACGTGTGACATGTTTCCATCTCTTCACCTCCAACTGTCTTCTTCTGTTTGTGCTTCACTGCAGTCGACAGGAGAATCAACACCAACTCTTTACTGCTGATGAGCTCAAATATGAACTTGTATTGTTTTCATCGATTTTCTGAAATTTCAGTTGAAATTTGAGCGACGTTTAGATGGAAACCAGACTTTGTGTCTTTGTGCACAAAGCAGCTCCATAAAGAAATGTTTTTTTCCTAGTTTGGTGTGAAAGAACAGCTTTTGGATGACCTGAAACACGACTGTGAGTCAGTGTTGGACCTCGCTGATGCTCTGAAAACCCTGCAGCCTGGTTCCAACATCTGCTGGAAAGACAGACAGAACTGCTGTCCACATACTTTTGGCCGTTTAGAAACAAGCGTTCACATATCTGATTAGTGTTGGGAGACGGGACGAACATGCTTTAGATTGATGAATGGTGTCATTCTTCTTTAAATCCCAACAAATGGCGGACACTTTTGGACTGAAACTCAGCTTCAGGTCTGTTTGTGCCAGCTGTTGCTAGGCGACGCCGACCCTCACACACTTCCTGTTAATGTTTTGCAAGCGGGTCAAAAGTCAAGAGAGACTTTTCCAGTTCATTTCTAACGTGTTGCATAACAGCCTCCACGTTTCTACAGAACTGTTGCTTTATTTTATGTTTGCCTTATCTGAACGCCGGCCGCTCCCGCAGACACGCCCACTGGCGTGTTGTGGTCATTAAATCAAACACACCTAAATGAGCCCTGAAGTGTTTACAGCCTGCAGCTCTAAGTGTCTGGATCCTGCAGCTATAAACGCTCACAGACTGTTTGCTCCGTCCATTTTTAGAAAACCAGAGGAGGAAATGAAACGTTTCCACTCTGAAGAGGAGAGGAAGTCACATCTGTAGTGTGTTTGTTCCGACAGTCACTGAGAAACTGATCTAACATATAAAAAAACCTGAGTGGAAGCGCATAAAAAAGAAATCCTAAAAAGACGGAAATATTACAGAAAAGTTCAAATATGTGAGGAAACACCTTGACGTCATGTTTCCTGCTTCGTCTTCTTCTACTGTTTCACTAAATGTTCATGTCCTGCTGCCAATCGTGGTTACGCAAGAAAGACATGAAGAAGAAAAACTTTATGAGGGTCAACAGTGTTTAAAACCACGTCGTTCCTGATCTGTCAACACAGCTGATAAAAGACAAAATCATTCATTAAAATACAGAAATACATCTCAATGTTCCACTAAAGTTAATCAGTTTAAATCACATTTTATTTCAGAACTTTGCTAGAAAAAGGCGTCTTTACACTGAATTAAAGGACAGGTCACTGACTGTAAACAGATGCCGTCTAAACGCAGCTGGAAGTGAAGCGACACAGCGGCGTCCTTGTTCTGTCGAAAAATCCGTTTCAAAGTTTAGCTGACGGTAAAATGAAGCTTCAGCAGTCCGAGTCAAATCGAGTATGTTTCTCTGAAGTTATTAAAAAAGTCCCTCTTCATTTGACGGCACGCCGTCTCGTCTCACTAAACGACTGTAACTGTAACTTTACAGGATCAAAACTCACATTTAGAAACAGAAACGGCTTCACCGCAAAGTAGGTTTGAACATAGAAGGAGTTTGTCTGAGTTCTGGTGCAAAACAATCAAAAATATGCACAAAATTAAATCATTCTAAATAACATAAAACAGAAGTTTATGTGAAATATATTCTCTGACTGTATTATATTATATAAAGTGCTCTGTGAGTGCTTTAAACCTGCACGACTGTCATCAGGTGGAAACTACAGCGGCGTCATCAGAGACGCTGTGTCTGATAGTAAAAGTCAGAATATTGTGCACGTTTGTTATTAAGTTTGTTATGATTGTGAATCATACGTATCGTCATGTTTAAAGCGTGTTCCCTCCCTCGGGTCATGTGACATCATCTCTCCGGTCTCTCCGCAGGTTAACTCATCATGGCGCTGGTGTCCGAGTTTCTGGGTCAGCTGACGCTGTCGTACGGAGGGGTGAGTCGTCTGATGACATCACACAGCAACACTTTTTTAAAAATTATTTCAGCATTAAATCTGTCCGTCCAAACATCTCTGTTAGCTTCCACAAAGTGTTTGGAATCCACACAACAACAACAACGGTGATAAAACCAACGATAAAATAAGAAAAAGCAAAACAAGGCAAATATAAAGATCAGAAAATAAGTGACATAACTCCACAAACAAAAAGGTCAACAATAAAAATCAAAACTAAACTGTCATATACTATATAAACTACACTACTATAAACCAGTGTAAGACCAGTATATACGACTATAAAAGCATCATGTACAATATAAAACCAGTATACACCAGTTTACCAGTGCAGCTCTGCCTCTAATCTTTAGGTTTTATCACTGTAACAGGGGATCCACCCTGCTGAGGCTCTGCAGGTTTATCTGCTGCCATAAAGCACGTGAAGGTTTAAAGGTTTGTTCTCCACCCAGAGTTCATCTGACCTACCAGAAACCTGATAAACCTCAAGAGCTGATTCAATCAGGACCTGATAAAGGAGGAGCAGCTGCTGTAGTTTTAGATCTACATAAAGCCTTCAACACAATCATGATGTTTTAATATAGAAACTCTTCTCATGTAGAGCACTGGCATGGATGTTTATCTAATAAACAACACGTCTGTCCAGTAACATGAAACACACAGCTGGTGTTCCTCAAGGGTCAGTGTTGGGTCCCCTATTATTTAGCTTCTATATTAATGATCTCCCTCAGCAGTGTCATGATGTATGCAGATGATACTGTTGTGTACACACATGTAAAAACAGCTGAGTTAGCTGCTGCTAAGCTAACGACTGCATCAGAGAGGATCAACCATGTCTGAGTCTAAATGGAAAGGGTGAAAGGATCGTCATAGTTACTGATTTTACAGATCTTGTTGTGACACTGGATCACAGATTTGAACTTTAAGTGACACATTAAAAGAAAAACAACTTTTTTTTTTAACATCACATCATAAATTATTTTGTGTTCAAGAAGAAACTCCGTCCATTTAACTTCTCTAAAAATAACTCTTCATGGTCTCATGTTGTTGAGAGTTTGAAGAAAACTGAGCTGTTGGAATGACGATGACGATGATGATGATGATGATGAGGAAGCTGTAACCTTAACGTTTGTTATTTGCAGGATCTCAGACGTGTTCTGTCTCCTCATGCTGTGTCTGAACAGCAGCAGAACAGCAGCAGACTGTCAGGAGGTCACATGCCTCTCTCTCTCCTCTGTAGGAGGCGGAACCCAAATTCCCCACCGTGGTGCCGGTACGAGACTTCGACCCGGATAAAGACGCCGCCCGGATCGAGACGGCCATTAAAACTAAAGGTGAGAGAGTCCAGTAACCCTCCATCCCCCTCCCCCCGACACTCTGGAAGTTTTCCACACAGTTCTCAGAGTGACGTAACTGTGAACGTCAGCAGCAAACGAAGTCAGAGAGGCTTCAAAATACAGACGATGTTTAATTTGGGTGAATTTACAGTTTCTTTCCCTGCGTGTATTAATAGACGAGGATAGTGTGAGATGAGTCAGCTTCCACATTCTAGTGCTAAAACAACAAACAGGTGCTGAATCACACAGCTGAGTCCAGATGCAGAAGCTTCAACAACAACAACAAAAAAAAAAAACCTCAGTCAGGAGTCATCCGGCTGAAAAGCTGCTGAACATCGAGGTTCTGACACAATGAGATGCGACGTCATCGAGCTGAATGTGTGCAAACACACTTTCCTGGTAGATAACTCTGAAAAATCCACGTCAGCCTTTTCCTTCGAGTTCAGCTGATGAACTTTGACCCTTTTTCACCATTAACACGCCGTCCTGACAGTGTAAAAAGCCTCCTGATGATGTCACTGATGATGTCACTTGAGTCAGTGTCAGTCGAGGCTGAAGACTACAAGTTAGAATAGAAATTTTAAAACATGCCACAGTCTCCAGGTGCATTGTGGGTAATGTAGGCACCAGGTGTGTGGAATAACAAAGGAGATATCTCTGGTTTTGCCCAACAATGTTCTCAGAGTGCAATAATCAATCTGTAGAGGAGGTTTTAAGCTCTGTGATTGGACGTTTCTTACAGGAGTTGTAGTTGACTTCTCTCCTTCAGTTAGACGTGAAGAGCTCCAGCTGTTTGTCTTTCTTGTTTCTATGCTACGTATTTCTGGAAGCGGCCTGCTGCAGTGTTTCTGCAGATCCCGGCTTTCTTGTTCAGGACGACGAGCCAAAACTGTGATTTCATCCTGTTAGATATCCGATTACCAGCTGGCCTCTGTCCCCCGAATGAGCTGTTCAAACCACAGCAGCATGTTTTAATCTGACCAGAGACTGACTAAAGCTGGAGGAATTTTATCTCCAGATGCCACACTAAACCCGCTGCAGCGATGCACGGCCTGGGAATCGAACCTAGAAACTGGCTGGTTCTGTGTTTATGTTTGGAGCTGCAGGATTTTCCAGCTGCTCAGATCGGCTTCCTGTGTGTGTGTGTGTGTGTGTGTGTGAGCTGCAGTAAAAAGCAGGACGTCCCTCTGCAGAGTGAAGATTTTCCTCTGTCGTGTTTTTCAAGAGCTGAAAACAAAGAAACTGAGGAATCGTTTCAGAAGCTCAGAGTTTAACTTGCAGAGCTTTAAAAGAATGAAACGTTGAAGAATTTCACTGGTTTACAATATTTCTCACCTGAGTGTGAAGAGCTGAGAGTAGCTGTATGTTCAGAGAAAGACACTATATGGAGGTATCAGAGAGTCAGGAGTTAAAACATCTGCCTGTAATTAACCAGATTAAAGCTGCTCTGTACAGGTTTCTCCTAAACAAACAGTGTTTCTCACTGTGTGAATCTTTGAGTTTTAACAAAAGCTCATAAAAAACATTTACAACGCTAGTTTTATTACGACGTAGCAGTCTTCTTCTTCTCTGCCTTTGTTGGCAGTGGAACAATGTGGCAGTGAAATGTATTGTGTCGCTGGTGAGACAAACTAAACAGGAACCTGTTCATAAAAAACACAATACTAGAGGTCAGAAACTCCTCTGGGAAACTTTAACTGATTTGAGCTCGATGGTTTTCTAACACAGGTCTCCATTTATTATTCCCAAAGATGATTTTCACTGGATATATTTCCTCTGTGGCATGCTTTAAAAAGAAAGAAGCTGTCATCATTACTGCGACCCCTAGAGGGCGCCGTCACCGAGGCGTAAACACATGGTTTTGTGACATTTGTTTGTTTTTCTTGGGAGGAAAGTCAGACATTCCTCCACTGAAACCAGACTAATGTCGTAAATGTAGCGCACAGTTTATAACCATTAACGCCCCCTGTGGGTTAAAAGTTTGAGCTGTCTTGTACCTCTGACCCGACGGCAGAGCTTCACGATGAGTTAAAAAAAAAAACAAAATGTGTTTCCTGCAGGCGTGGACGAGCAGACGATCATCGACATCCTGACCAGACGCAGCTACGAGCAGCGGAGAGAGATCGCCTTCGTATACGAACGGCTCGCCAAGAAGGTTAAAGATGTTTCTCTTTTAAACAAATAAAAAAAATATATGTAATAAAGTTCCAGTGTTCTGCTGGTTATCAGCTGTGAAACGAAGGTATGACATCAGCAGGTGATTTCATTTCCTGTAAAATATAACCATAACTCTACCTGTAGCTTCTGTTTTAATGCTAAATTACTGTTTCTAACACAGCGACAGATATTTTAGCCGATATATTCTACTGACTTTGGGTGGATTGTTGTGAGATTTGGTTCAGATATTCATGTTCCCCTCAGAGGATGAGCTTTAATAACTCTCCTCCTCTGAATTCTCACCTAGCGCCATCATCTGGTCGACATTTTTTCTGTCCAACACTTTGGTTTATGATCCAATACCTTAATTAGTTAGCATGCTAACACGCGTAGCCAACACGATGAACGTGGTAAACATCATCTCTGCTAAACATCAACACTCCTCAGAAAGCTGTTATTCTTGTTAAATGACATTTTTGAAACCTTTGTTTTTAGGACCTGATCGCGGCCCTGAAGGGGGCGCTGTCCGGCTCTCTGGAGACGCTGATGCTGGGTCTGATGAAGAGCACCGCTCAGTACGACGCGTCCGAGCTCAAAGCCTCCATGAAGGTCAGGGTCACTTCAATGAATCTGTTTTCCTCACAGAATAAGTGATGTCTCTCTTTATCAGGACTGTAGAGGGCGCCGTTCATCACAAACAACGACAGACGGGTTCGGTATCTCATATAACCTTTGATGAACTATTCTACAGAAACTGGTCCTCCAACTGTCAACTCCTGAATTAAATGTCTCCAGATGATGATAAATAATGTTTCTGGTGATCCAAGAAGTATCAAAGTCAAATGTACAAGTGAATGAACCAATGAAATTACAGATCACATTCATGCTCTCTGGAGGATGAACTCATTATACTGTAATGATGTCATGACCGTTCCTCTAGCGCCTCCCGCAGGATAAACTTTACACTAGTTCGTCCAAATTTTTGTGCTTTTTTATTGTGAAATACTGCAGTCATTTTTATCCTCTTGGCGTTTTCTGATAAGTAATCAAATCTAACAAAATGTAAGAAGGGAAAACTGTTCTTGTACTTACCCAAGAAAATTCCTGGAAAGCTTTTCCACAGAAGATGTTCAGACGTGACGCAGTAGGAAAAATAATAAAGTAAATGATGGCAGAATTCGGTTTCAGGGTCTCGGTAAAGCTGCCAGACTGTTGTGGTTTACGGGAACATTTGAACAGAGTGGAGGCATCATTAATGTTATTAGC
Source organism: Euthynnus affinis (assembly GCA_029490765.1). Lineage (NCBI taxonomy): Eukaryota > Metazoa > Chordata > Actinopteri > Scombriformes > Scombridae > Euthynnus > Euthynnus affinis. Next base: position 36,215,592 of record CM055839.1, on the reverse strand, counting down.
AACAGCTGTGCTATCCGTGCTATCAGAAGTCTAAATGTCTGCTTAGAAACAGCAGGACTGACTGTGACTGCTACTCTGTGGTTCAACAATATCTTTGACCTATAAACCTACCTGTTATTTAATTTAAAGTGTTGTAGTGTATAAAATAAGGAGTCTTACCCAGTGCTTGTTTCTCTGCCAGGGACTGGGAACGGACGAGGAAACCCTCATCGAGATCGTCTGCTCCAGAAACAACGAGGAGCTGTTGGAGATCAAGAAGGTCTACAGAGAGAGTGAGTGTGGAAACCTTGTTCCAACAACATTCAGTAAATCTAACACACAAAGAGAATAAAGAAAAAAGAAATATCCAACATAATAACATGTTAAAGCCTCTGTAAGCATCTAGTAGCAAAACATCAGCACAACATCCTGTCGTTTTTAGCTCATTCTTGTTTATCTGAAACTAAAAAACACGTATCTACACCCGCCTTTGACCTTCAGACGTGTTCATCGACGTGTTTCTTTCTCTCTGCAGTGTTTAAGAAGGAGTTGGAGAAAGACATCGCAGGAGACACGTCAGGAGACTTCGCTAAACTGCTGCTGGCTCTGGTTCAGGTACGTCCACAGATCAATAACACCTGCTGCCGTTTATTTTACACTAAACCTACGTTATGTGTTTAGTGACACCTTGTTGCGGATCCAGTTTCTGTGATGTCTTTATTTGAGTAGACAGATATAAAAAAGGTTATATTAACATTGTGTTACTTGATGGGTTTTAATAAAATTTTGATTGTATAAACTAATTTGATCATTTTCAAGATTTCAAGATTAATATTTTTAGGTTTAATTAATTTCTAAAAACTGATGTATTTAGAAAGTTCTGTTTACACACAGATTAAACATCCAGTTACACTTTTACACTGACATGAATCTTCTTTTTATGTACAGACGAAGAGAGACGAACCCTCGAACGTGGTCGACTATCAGAAGATCGACGATGACGCCAGAGTGAGTCCAACCGTCCAGACGTTAACAGACTTGTAGAGACGTGCGATGTCTAAAAAAGCTAAAGTTGTGGTTAACTGACTTAAACAAACTTCAGTGTTACTGACATTTTTATAAGTAACTTCAGTAACGTCAGTTTTCCTTTCTGGAAAGACTTTATTCATACAGATAGTCACTGTGGTTCAGGAGCTGCAGACATTTTATTTCTGTTTTTTTTTTTTACTCAAAATGCCTCTATTAATCAATAAGTCACTTAGGAATCATTAAACATCATTCATACCTCAGTGTCCTGGTGTGACAATGAATTTTGTGTTCTTGTGAACGTCTCAGTCTCTGTACGAAGCCGGCGTTAAGAGGAAGGGAACCGATGTGGCGACCTGGATCTCCATCATGGCGCAGAGGAGCGTCCCCCACCTGCAGAAAGGTGAGCAACGCCCACAACACTGCACACACACACACACACACACCGTGCACATCTCACACTTTTTATTTTATTATAACTTTATTTTTTATGCTAATGATCAGTGCCAGTATTCACCTCTAAACAGTCATTTTACAGATTTACGTATCGTGTTTTCTGCATCCATGAATGAGAAAAAGCGTGTTTGCTAAATGTTGACATGTTTTCTGTTTTGTGTGTCAGTGTTTGAGAGATATAAGAGCTACAGTCCGTACGACATGAAGGAGAGCATCAGGAAGGAGGTGAAGGGAGATCTGGAGAAGTCCTTCCTCACTTTGGGTACGTTTAACAAAAAAAACACATCAGAACCAAGAAGAAAGAAATTAAATAAGTACATTTAATCCAGTTAATGTGTTGTGATTTAAACATAAACGTGATTTAAAGTCATTATAATGTCGTTACTGCTGTTTTTACACTATATAGGAGAGAGTGATGACGTCAGAAATGTATTAAATGTCTGCCTGTCCTCTTCTTCTTCTTCTTCCTCTTCTTCTTCTTCTTCTTCGCAGTGGAGTGCTTTGAAAACAGACAGCTGTACTTCGCCAACAGACTCAGTGAAGCCATGAAGGTAAAACTGCCACACTGAAAATACAACGAGCAGACTCCTCCGTCCGTCCGCTCTGTGTTTGTTTGTTCGTTCGTTAGTCGTCCTCCATGTTGAAGCGTGTGACGTTTGTTGTTTCAGAGTAAAGGCGCCAAGGAGAAGGTGGTGACCAGGATCATGGTGTCTCGCTGTGAAGTCGACCTGATGAAGATCAGAATGCAGTTCAAGAAGCAGCACAGTAGATCGCTGTACCAGACCATCGCTGTGAGTTCACCTCACTTTCACTCTTACTTTTCTGAATTTTTAACTAACAGCAGAAACTTTCACTTGACCTGATAAGAATCTGATCATCTGAAAATGAAATAATCAAATCATGTCATTTAATCATCTGCTTCAATGAATCTCACCTGAGAAATATATTAAATACAATACATTTATATTAAATAAAATAAATTCAGTTACTGTAACTGAGCCTGACCACAATAACAGTTAAAGTGAAAAAACAAAATATTATCAATTCAGTTTGGTTATATTTAATAAATATTTAATAATCTCAGCTAGATCAGTGACATAAAAAATGTATTGAACAAAATAAATTATGTTAAATAAAAGTCAATAAAACAAATTATTGAAGTGTAAAAAATACATTTTATTAATTAAGTAGATTTTTAAAAATAACTTAAAATGAACAATAAAATATATAATACATAACTTCTATTCTTGTTAATAATAACAAATAATATTTCCTTTTATTTTTGCTGCAGTTTTCATTCAGTGAATCTTAAAAACATAAAATATTCACTAACAAGTTAAAATAAAAAAATCTTCATGAATAATACGTTGTTTTTTTTTTAGGTGTTTGTATGTTACTCTCATATTTACATGTAAACACAGTATTACAACATAAACGGCATATAAACAAAATATAATAGATATAAAGTCTTATAGTTATCTTTGATCTCTTTTTTTAAATAATATTCTTAGTTTTTACTTTCTGTATTTCTTCCTCTGTGGATCAATAATAAACTTATTTAAGTTTTAGAGACAGTGACATTAGGTTTCTATAGATGTAATAATCATGAAATTATTATAATTCTTATTAATGCTGGCTGTGTTTGTGTTGTTCAGGAGCACACTAAAGGAGACTACCAGAAGGCTCTGCTCAGTCTGTGTGGAGGAGACGACTGAGACCTCCTCTCTCCGTCTGGACTCCGTTTCCCAGAAGGCCGCTGGGTCTCTAAAAGTCAGCTGACTGCAGATCTTCTTACAGTATTGGAGCCTTTTTGTTTGTTTGTTTGTTTGTTTGTTTCATATAGAACAGATTGAGCCACGTCCGTCTTCTGTTTCTGAAATAAAAACTTTCCACCTGTGTGTCTGAGTGCAGTTTGATGAACCGACCAGCAGAGAGCAGCAGAGACACACTGAGCTTCTTCTGCTCAAACAGCCTTCATTATTATTATTATTATTATTATCATTATTATTATTACATAAACAACTCTGTTCAATCTGATGTCTGCTGAACTCAAGTCTGTTTTTTTTTAGATATGAAGTGAGAAAAACAACATTCAGAGTGAAATTCTTGTGTAAAAAGCTCTTTGCAGGTGAAGTTTTATTAGCTTTAATGTCTCCATAATATAATATAATTTATCCATAATTAGTAATACAGAATAAAACTAGCTTGTCAATAACTTTCACTGTTTTTCAGCTGCTTCAAGTCCTGATGTCAAATTTAATTTTCCTCCGAGTAAAAACAAAAAATAAAAATCTGAAAATAAATGTTTCTTATCTGACAGAAACTACATGAACTCATCGTCACTTGTGTTTAAAATAAACTGTCCTCAGCTGGAGCTGCTTCATGTATTTTGTCTTCAATCCTTTTGAAACACAGGGCTGATAATTAAATATGATATAGGTGTGTGTCCATCAGAGCTGCAGCGATTCAATTATTAATCAATTAGTTGCCAAATATTTTGTTAAATGATTCATTATTAAGGAAGAAAAGGTCAAATTCTCTGATTGCAGATTTTTAAATGTGATTATTTTCTGGTGTCTCTTTGACAGTAAACTGAAACTCTTTGTGTTGTGGACAAAACATTTGAGGAAACACATTTATCAACAATTTTGTCAATTATGATCCATTTTAGACCAAACAACTAATTGATTGATTGAAAAAAATACTAAGTTTATTTTTTATTAGCAATGCTAGTAATGTGGCTGTAAAATCTCAACAGTTATTAGTCATGTTCCCCTCAGGATGAAATGTCATAACTTTGAGAATCATCATCATCAATGTTTTAATTTGTCCAATGTTTATATGATTTATGAGCAAATACCTGCAACACTAATAACATTCACATCAGCCTCAGCTGTACTTTGGGTTAAGTGTGAATTAGTGTTGGACAAGTTACATAAAAAAAATAAGATATTACTCAGTAAAATCACAGAAATAGTTGTTTGACTTTCATTACCAGCTGTGCTTGACCAAAGTTTCTTTTGAACAACTTCTCTCTGTGTTTAACATGTGTAGAAGAAGAAAAGGAGACGTTGTAGTTTAACAAGCAGCTAGTCGACAGTGTTTACTGACCATCAACAGCTAGCTTAGCGTTAGCCGCTAGTGACCTGCAAGTCAATTTAATTTGTATAGCTTAATGTGACGTCCCTTGATTCAAATAAAAAAAGTCCCTAAAGAAAAAAAAACACAGAAGAAAATAAGATAGAATATGATCGAGAGGACGTTCCAGGTGCGTCACCTTTGGCTAACGTTAGCGAGCTAGCCAGGAAGACACAATGTCACATAGGAGTCACATTTCTCTTCTTTTGGGTGGCTGCTAACGTTAAAATTGTTCCCACACTTCCAGAGAGTCCACTGAACACAGATACCAAACTGACATTAACTGACATTAAACTAACAGGAAGTCACCAAACCGCTGCTCAACGCTGAAGCTAATTAGCAAATGTCAACATCTGAACACGTTACAGGTGGAAATCATTTATCTCTGCTGATTCAAAGTGTTTTTCCTCTTTCTGTATTCCCAAATATTCTCAAATCTTTCTTTAATTGATCTCAGGACTCTGATAAACATTAAATCAGCTAAACATCAACATGTTAGCATGTTAGCACCGTTGTGGAAACACATTTGGACAAACAACAATCATGAGTGGTGATAATAACTTTTTACTGAAGATATCTGAGATATGATACTGATAAAGTATGAAATGACGTGATGAAATAAACTCTGATCTGTAGATGAAAACAGTCAGTGATGATGAAATAAAGAAAAAAAAAACATTTTCATATGAAAGTTAAGACTCTGAGCTGTAGTTTCCTCCTGAGGACGTCTCTGTGTTTGCTGGATCAAAGTCAGTATTTGATGTGAAAATATTGGTTATTAATTACTCCCCAGTAGACCTCACATAGACACATATTTGTGATGTGTGTTTGTGTATCTGTGATCTGAAAATTAATTCATATTTGATAATTAAATCCAGTGGAAGTCACTTAAAAAAGATTCCTCCGCTGCTCCTTCAGGTTGTTTTTCCTTTAATCGTTCGTATGTTTTGTCTTGTTTGTTTGCTGCTAATTTTTTAATTAAAGATGCTAATTTTACCTCCAGCAACAGTCCTTCATTTGCATTTCTGCTGCAGAAAAAAAAACAGCTTTAATGGAGAGAGCAGTTTAGACAGAGAGAGGAGGAGGAGGAGGAGGAGGGATGAAGGAGATGAAGGAGGAGATGACAGCCTGAACTTGATTGGTTCAAACTGAAAAAGAGAGAAAAATAATCAGTGAAACAACTGAAAGGGGAAGATTTTTACTGACCTGCAGAGAGAAAATGTCCTGAATGTTTGTGTGAATATCAGCAGATAAACAGCAGGTGGCGCTGATTCTGCAGTCAGTGCTGTTAAACCACCGCAGAAGAAGAAGACACAACGAGACGACGCCGTTAAAAGAGCGACAGTCAAAACTCATTTATACTCTTTTATTCTCCTGTTTTATCTGGTCTTAATTGTTTTTTAGCTTCTTTTTATTCCCAAATTTAACACTTTTTAATTGTATTTAAATGTCTTTTTACTTGTGTTGCTTTTATATTCTGTCGATGCCTTTTATGCTCGATGTAAAACACTTTCAATCTCCTTGTTGTACAATTAAACTCGTGATTACAACTACAGTTACACCTCAGACGACAGGAAACATGTCTCCACTCCACTTTGTTTTGTGTGCAAACTGAACATTTTCAGCTGAAAAGTTCTTATTGAGGAGGCCAAATATCCCAGAATGCATTTCATGTGTTTCTTCATCAGCTCTACCATCTAACAGCTGCCTTAAAAACTTTAATCCATGCTGTTTAACAGGTTTGCACGTTTAAAAACAACAATATTTTAGGATTTGGTGAGCGTTTACTGTGCTAGAAAATGATCTCAAGCCAATCAACTGATCTAAATATATGAACGCCAGATACTGGAGATACTTGAGGGTGACAATATGCAATTATAAGATAAAATTTACCTTAATATTTTAGGGTTAATTGGTTTATTGGTGTTTGTGTTTTCCTCTCTCTAATCAAACCTCTTCATTCCAAAATAACGTCCCTGCTCAGGAGAGGAAACTCCCTCTGAGTCCTAACAGCCTCCTCAAATTTATTATCATTTAGTAATAATATTGATGAGAACATTAGCCTATTGTGCAGATTTTATGTTTATCACCAATAAAAGATTAAATATGGTGCAAAGAGAGAAAAGGCCGTTTTGTAAAAGTGAAGAGGAGAGAGTGAGATTTACGACTCGACAGATTAGTCTGAGGATCATAAAGAGGAGAGAGGCTGCCATATTTCTCTCTCTCTCTCTCTCTCTCTCTCCTCCCCACATCACGCAAAGCATGCTGGGATGGCACGAGTGAAGGAGGCGGTGCTGACAACTGACCAATCGGATCATCCGCTGCTGAACCACCACTGACGGCCATTTATCCAGCTGCCAAAAGCCCCACTCTGGGGAGGTGAACTCAAATGCAACAATCATAAATGATGCTGAGCTTGAAAAAGTGATGAAAGTTTCTGGGACTGATCATATTTAGTAATTTCTTTCTTTCTTTTTTATGAAGTTGCATCTAATATTGTGTGTTTAAATGTCTTTCTGATGTTGATTATCATGCTGGAAGCTTCTTTGCTGAATCAAAGCTGGACAATAAAGTTATTTAGATTTGGATCAAAGTCAGTTACAATGCTGTATGAAGTTGAAGCTTCATTATATACTGCATACTGTTTCCTTATAGTTCCATATACAGCATAACTTTGTGTTTGGAAGTTTGGGAAAATACATATAAAACAGTTTTTATATTTCAAAGAGAGTCATAAAAATTATAAACAAAACTGTGAATCAAGAACAAACAAACATTCAGTTAAAACTCTAACATCTGGAAAACATGTATAATCATGTACAGAGCTAAAAATAAATTGCCTGAAAGTATCCAAAAGGTGTTTAAAATGAGAGAGAGATGATATGATTTGAGAGAAACAACTACATTGTGAGGACTAAAGTAAAAGATGTCTACATGTCTAGAGGTGAGTTGGCTGTTGTTTCCTGCAGCTAATAGGAGGACGTAACCGCAGCTAGAGGCGTCTGGCACAGAGAAGAGTAAATGGACCACACTTATTAACACCTTTCTACCTTAACGGACAAAACACTTTGGAAGAAACACTTTCATGCATTGGTCAAAGAAGAAGCCTAGGATTTTTGAGGCTTGCTTAATATTTGCTGCTAATGGACCAAAACACTGCTGTACTTCTTCAGAGATGCTCTCAGGGTCTATAATAAGGACTTCTGTCCTGTCAGAGCAACTTATCAGACATCCTTAATAGCTGCTGGGCAGTCTTGCAAGGTGGAGAGTTTGCTAAGGTCATTTGAACGGACAGAAAAGTAAAGCTGTGTATCGTCTGCATACACTTAGATCGACTAATTAGGACCGAGGATTGAACCTTGGGGTACACCACATGACAACTGAGCAGATGAGGAGATGTAATGATTGTCTGTCCCAGTTAAACCCGCTCATTGAGCCGCCAACTGAACATCCTCCAGCATGGCGTGCATTGCTGTCCAGGACCTGTATTAGTTGTTTACATTCTCCTTTTTTCCAAGACCTTGGAAACAAAAGGAAGTTTGGAAATAGGTCTGTAGCTGCTGGTGAGTAGTGGCTCGATGCTTGGCTTTTTGAAGAGTGGCTGAATAATCGCGTGCTTAAAATAATCAGGCACGCAGCCAGAGATAAGAGAGCTACTTACAATAGAGAGGAAGTATTGTCTGTAGGAACTAAAACACATTTGGGAGACAATGGCTGCGAGTTCTTCCAGTGACACTGAGCTAAACATGGTCCTGACAGGTTATTCCAGGGGAAAGGGAAGACAATATTTTAGACAGGAATTTCTTTATTGCAATCAATCAAATTAGGAAAATAAACAGTTCTCATTTCTCTCATTTTCTTCTTAAAAGATGAAAGTAGTTCCTTCATGTGAATGAAATGAAACTCCAGTTTATTGTGTTTCCTCCTTTTGCTCAACATCTTTGCCCTCTCTTTAAAGACATCGTTCATCCAAACGGATGAGTCAACAGTATGAAGAGTTTTGGTTTTAATTGGAGCAACAACATCTGTGTTTAATGTCATTGGTCTGAGCGGGTAAAACCTTCCTTACTAAGGTCACACAGATTAGTCTGCAGAGTGGCTGTTGAGAGTGCGAGAACGGGTCGAGCGTTTGACGGATTGGGTGTCAGCATTGAAGACGGTATTAAAAATAATACATTTGTGGTCAGACATGAAAAAGTCATTGGTGCATAGACATATTAAGATTCAGACCTAAAGTAAAAACCAACAGCAGGTTGGCAAATTTATCTGATGGTAAGGAGGTAGAGCAAGCTCTTCTGGTCTGCATGTCGATGTGTCCTTGGACAAGACTTAACCTCATATTGCTCCTGATGGCTGTGACATTAGTGTATGAATGGTTGGTTTTCCTCTGATGAGCAGGTTGGGATCTTCTATGGCAGCCCTGTACCCATTCAGTGTATGAATGTGTGTGAAGGGGTGAATGTGATTTGTAGTGTAAAAGCGCTTTGAGTGGTCAGAAGACTAGAAAGGCGCTACACAAGTACGGTCCATTTACCATTCCTCAACATGCATGTTGAAATCGCCGACAGTCAAAACAGCAAGTCTAACAACCACAGAAGTTAAAACTCAGCAAGTTCAATTAGGTTCATCAGACCAATCCTGAGCATTTACGCCTCAAAGGTGTTGAGACAGTTCAGTCAAGTTTCATCCAGGACTCACTAGTAAACAAAAGAATCTCTTAGGATAAAAGTTTTATGACACACCAACCTGGTGCTGATGAACACCTTCTTAATCAGAGTGGGTTGCAGCTTTATGATTGCAGGTAATCTGGTGCCATTTACTGAAGATTTAAGAACATTTATTTGGCCTGAAATGTGTGATAACAGGAATCAGTGAACCAGGATGTGAAATAGGGAGATGGAGGGGTGAAAGGGTGTTTAACGCTGGGGAAGGATGACACAACTACTTTATAAGCTGGTAATACGTCAGATGTGTTTACAGACGGTTCTGCTGCATAAAATCTGGTTTAAATGCAGGTTTAAATAAATTATATTAAAACTGATTCTTTTTAAAAAGCTGTTTAAAGATAAGACTTTAGAGACCAGGATATGAAACTGTAGTATGACAATTAGATAGATGGATAGATAGATAGATAGATAGATAGATAGATAGATAGATAGGTGATAGATAGATAGATAGATAAATAGATAGATGGATGGATAGATAGATAGATAGATAGATAGATAGATAGATAGATAGATAGATGGATAGATAGATAGATAGATAGATAGATAGATGGATAGATGGATAGATGGATAGATATATGATGTCTTAATGAAGTCAGCAGTAGCTCCTCTCTCACTCCTCCACACTGAATGTTGATCTGTTGACCTGGACGAGTGTTATTTGTTTAAAGCAGAGTTAATCCTCAGCTGTCACGCTCCCGTAATCCCATCGCCGGGCCTTTCTTTCCAATCCCATCATCCCCCTCTCCTGCACACACTCCCTGGACCTTCAGACGGCGAGCAGAAATCACCACGACAGCCACTCCAACATGAACCAAATGTCAGCCTCACCTCCGCCAAGGAGCCGCAGACGGGCCGAGATAATTACAGCCGGCCGCTCGCCGTCTGCCCCAGATCCACCGCCGCCCGCCGCCATCTCTCCGGGAGCGCCGACACCGGGGGGGGCGGCGATAAAACAACAACGCAAGGACTCAGCCGGGAGAGTCAAAGTTTGATCCACCTTAAAATCTGAAGAGCTCCTGACGCCTGAAAGTCACGGTGATTCCAAGAACATTTCTGCTGACAAGTTTTATTCGTTTTAATGAAGCGCTGAGCTGCGACGACCACAGGCAGAGTCTGTCAGAGTCATCACGGTGGATGTGACTTCAATCAACACTTTTTCAGTTGGATATTTCATCGGATGTTCATTCACATAAGTGTATGTTTGCATGTGATTGGCTCTTTTCTCTCACATCCAGTGATTTAAACGTTCTTGGTCGTGTGTTGGTTTCTGACCTTGATGAAAGCCACAAGATGAAACATGTTGGTCTCATAATAAAGTTATTTTATATGCTTATTATATTTATTTATTATATTATATTGTGTTAGTGTTGCTGGAGTTCACTACACACTAAAAATCACTCAGTTAAAACACAATATTAGGTCAATGTTACCCAGAGAGTTTCTCACTTTTAGCTGATTTTTTTATTTAATGGTTGATTTTTACCCAAACTAAAGATTTTTATAATCTCTACTTTTAAACTTACATGTCACAGCTTGTTATTAATTATTAATAACTTGTGTGTCTTTTAAATGTCTCATTGTTTTATACAAAAAAAAGGTAAAAGCTTGTTTGTGTGGCTCAAAATAACAAATGACTGCTGAGTAAAGTTTGAACTAAACTGAATTCATTCAGTTTAATGCAGAATAATTAAAGCAAATTAAATATATAATAATAAAATAAACTTGGCTAAGGGTAAAGAAAGACAGGAACAGTATTCACAGGCTGACATGAGTCTACTGTCTGAAAATTATTGATTAATGTGTTGATTATTTTCCTGATTGTTTGATTAATTGTTGGAAACCAGAAAGAAACCAGAAAATATTCACATTCAAGAAACTAGAACCAACGAATGGTTTGATTTTTTTCTTCAAATATGACTGTAAATAATTAACTGATCATCAAAATAGTTGGTGATTAATTTTCTGTCGATCGACTAATTGATTAACCGACCAATCGTTGCAGATCTGGAGTCAGGTGCAGTGAGTGCGTCCAGGTACGGGAAGCCCCGAGGGACAAAACGTGTGTCAGTCAGTCACACAGTGCAGAGTGACTTTTAATGCAGTTTAACATTGTGACGCTTCTGTTTTTCCACCGTCAGACTCCATCAAACACTTCTGATGCTGCAGCTCAGTTTCAGAGCCGTCACGTCTCCTCTGTGAAGAAGCTGATTGGACGTCATTTACAGCTGGAAGGGGAACAAAACTGTCTGTTTTTATGTATAAATCCGTCCTAAATAAGCCGCCGTTTTACTACTTTATCATCACTTTTAAGACTTAGAAACACGGGATACTGCACCTGTCCCTCATATGAACACAGATCTGTGCTCCTCATAGGTGGAATAACATTTTTATAACATTTTAAGACTCTGTTGAAAGATGTTTTATATAACAAATGCTGGTTTTTCTTCATCGTGACAGCTCTGTCTCTGTGTAAAGTACTCTAGTTTCTGTTTGTAAGTCATCCGTCTTGTGTTTGTGTTGTATTTATGCTTCATATTTGTTGATTTTACACTTTATTAGAAGGGCACCGCTGGAAATCAGAGCTTTGTTCTCAGTTCTCTGCTAAAATAAAGGCTGTGATGGATCTGAAGCTCTGTCAGTGTCGAGCATATGGCTGCTAACTAGAGGCAGTAAAAAAGAACCTCTACCTGTGATTCAGCCTCTTCCTGCACATGCAGCTAAAGAAACAGATGTGGTGTTAAAACAAGTATTTGTCTCCAAATCTAAAAATAATAAACACGTTTCCTGTTTGTTGTTGTTCTATCCAATAAATCATCAGAAATCCTCCTGTGCAGCCGCCTCTGGAGATCCACCGCAGGGGATGGTGGGTGGTAGGTGTTCACCCCCCTCACCCTGAGCCCCCTGCCCACCCTCCTGGTCCCGTCCGCTCCATCCCGCCTCAGGTTTTGTTTTAATGGTAATGAGCAGAAACGCTGCAGATCAGATGAGGACTGTCGCTCTCAGCTCTGTTTCCTCTCAGGGAGCGAAAAGGCCTTATTTCTTTTTCATCTCACGCCGCTGCCAGGAAAACTCTCTCTCTCTCTCTCTCTCTCTCTCTCTCTCTCTCACGACTCATTCAGATGACGCCACAGGCCGGTGGCGTGACTCCCGATGTCGCCGTCGCCTCTGACCAAAGAGCCACAGTATAATTATTTTGTTAAGGAGTGACGCTGCTTCCTCAGCGAGCAAATCCACTTTAATAGAAGAGATTTAAAAAAAAAAAGGATGTTCTTACAGGTGTTAACATGTTTTCCAGGAAGACGCAATTACTCTGAAAACATGATAAAGATAAAAAAAAAAAAAGACTACAACAAATCGCTCATGCATAATGCAAACCAACAGATTTCAGTGAAACCATTTAGTGGCTTTTTAGCTCAAATGAAGGCTGGGAGTCATGAATCCTGATGAGCAGCAGCAGGCTGCCACATGCACACGGATCGCTCCTCCGATCTGTAAAAAAATGAACAATTAAGAAGCGGGGCCCGCTAATTAAGCGCAGAGATCAAGCGCCTTTCTGTGTTCGGCCCCTGAAGGAGGGTTTTTTTTTTTTTTTTTTTCCAACGGGGGCCTTTGATCAAAGCGACACCCAAAGGAACGACGCCCCGTGACGGCGGCACATTTCCTCTGGCTAAACGCAGATTAACGCTCCGCTCGCAGGGATCCCCCCTCCTCCCTCCTCCTCCTCCTGCCTCGTTACAAAAGCTGTGTTTTGCAAGAAAAACTAAAAACTGACACAGGCAGATAACACAACAAATATTTCCTGCTTGAACAGGATCCATGAAAGCCGACGCTTGTTGAATCATCATTACACACATGAAGAAAAAGCAGCCGCCCCCCCAAAAAAAACACTTGTTTGTGAGCGGCGAAATCACACGGCGCTTGTTTCCCTGTGTCACCGCCGCCTTTCATTCTGCTCTCCAAAGCCAAATGCAAATGAAGCCAGGCGCTGGAACTTTAAAATTTTTATTTATGCCCGCCTACTGAGTCGCACATGTTTAATCTTCGCCTTTTTCTTGCTCTCATTCTTGGGTGAATATGCAAAGTTTATCATCAGGGCCTGCATCCTGACTTTCATGTCAGGCCTTGGCTTCTTGACGGAGACGCAGACAGACGCTGAAAGAGATTGAGGAGTCAGGTAGATGCAGAGTTAGCCTGCAGGGCTCGAATCAGCGAGGTGAGGCCCGTGTCTGCTAATTCGTCCTGACGTGCTCCTGATGCCAGCCCTTCATTATAAATATTTTTTAAAGGGGGCTCCGACCTTCTGCAGCGCCCCGTCCGGGACCGGAGCGCCTGCGTGCACGAGCCTTTTGATTTCTGCTCCTCCGTGGGGTTTCGCTGCTCGTCATAATGACAGCACCCGCTTGACAGCTCCTCATCACACGCCGTCTTGTCGTCTTTTGTGGGAAGTTTTGCAACAATTAGCATAAATATTTCATCTCCTTCCGCCCTGCGTCGTCCCTGCTGCTGCTGCTGCTGCCGCTGCTGTAAACCGTATCCGGCTGAAAGCCTGCCGTGTCCCAGAGATGTCACCGAGCGCCGCCAGAAAACGACAAACCTTTGTAAAGTGTACTTTTCTCCCCATTAACATACAAAGATGAAGCAAGAGAGGCAAACAGCCAAACATATGTACCCTTTGTGGAATCTTTTATTGAACATATTTGGGAGCGACGAGGGTAGAGTTTGATTACGAGGAGGAAGAAAAGCCTCGGTGAATTGCGGCCCGCGAGTATGCAAATCTCCCCCCGCTGCATTTACGAGATATACTTGTACACATTATTTATTTCGCACCAACTTATTTACATTCTAGATGGAAAGCCATCCGCTGGAAGTTTACCGAGGGAATCGTCGCTCCCCGCCGCGCCGAGTTATGACAAGTGGGAGAAAGTCAAGAAACTTTCAGGTAAGTAGTGCAGCGTCTTCCACACAAAGTTTTATCTCAGTCGAATCTTTCAGTCTGCAGATAATGAAGGCGCAGGAACATTATAAGGGCACATTGTACCATGCCAATTAATCTCTGTCTGCTTGTGCCTGCAGCCATCCAGCAGCAAAATTAAATATATACTTACATCTGATTTCAAAGGAGTTGTCAACCCTCCTCTCTGGCTCCGGCGCCCACTGTGGAAGACTTTACTTAAGCTTGAGGAAGAGCATCATTAAAATTAAAGTGAAAACGAAGGGAAGCAGAAGAGAGAAAAATTTCACCACTCCCGCCTTCGGCTACTGCTCAGCACTTCAAAAACAAACTGCACAGGCAGACTGGATCCAGCGCCGCAGTCAGACGCTCGTCTCTTTCATTATTTGATGTTGTTTGTAGGGCGCTGAGTTGATTAGCTCTCCCCCCCCTCAATGAAAGATGCAGATTACACACAGAGAGACAATGAGCCTCTCAACAGACACATTAACATGTAGGCTGGAAATGAGATATACACTATATATAATAAGATGATGGTCAGAGGTGCAACAGACTAGAAATTTCAAGTTATTATTTTTTAAACTCATCACCTTTCTATTTCTGACTTGTTAATTGTAAATGATGTCATTATGTGAAGTATAATCAGGGCTGGATACGAGCCCGTGTAGGAGGTTGTTGGTAGGCGTTTCTCCAAACTGGTTAAGTATAATTGGGGAGGCCTTACCTGAACCCCGAAGTAACTTAAACAAACTAAATGTGTTTTTTTCTCGATGAATAATTCCTCAAGAAATGCATCAGATTCACCATTTTTTTCAATAAGGACTCATAAAACATCGCCAACAAACTGACTATTCTATATTTCAGATTTTAAACGTTTAATTGAAGTGATGTGAGAGCTGATGTGTTGATGGATGGATTGGGGGATCTGACGAAGTGATGGGGGAAGGAAAGGAGTGAAGGTTGAAGAACGTAGGATGGGGGGTCGATGATGGATGTGTGGTATGTCAGCAAGACAGGGACTACCACGGTGGGAAGGTAGGAGGGAACGGGGGGGGGAGAAGGTTGAGACTCTGGGTGGGGGTGCTGCCTCTCCAGTCCGTCGCCTGATTGGAGCCCTCCTCTTCCTGTTCCTGTTCCTGTGTTAAGACAGAGGAGAGAGAGTGGTTGATGGTAAGAGGGTTTTAGGGAGGGAGGGGAGATGAACGGATGAGGTGTGTCTAAATGCTGGGATGTGTACTTGACGTGGTCTCTGTTCCCGAACTTTGTTTATAATCTATAAACTGGCTAACGTTGTTAGTCATGTGACACTGCTAGGTGGTTGCTAGGTGATCAGCTGGCCAGTTTTCAGCAATGATCCAGAATGAAAATCTGCAGAATGTTTTTTTTTTGCTTGTAATGTTTTAGATAATATTCATTTAAGATTACAAAGATTGTTTTTGAGCAAAAATAAGCAGAGACACAAAACACATTAAAACGACCTGAAATGACCTCAAACAGGCTGAAAGAAATATTCAGTAGATTTTAGTAGAACTGTTGAATTTAAGATTTTATTTCATTACAAACAGTTAAAAACAAAGTGTGAACGTTTGTTGGATAAAATGCAGTTTGACACTTAACGGCCACTAAAATGCTAAAAGGTTGAATGTGGAGCAACATTAACCATTGATCACCTCCCAATAATTAACACTTCAACACATAACAAACACATAAATTAATAACTGACCTTTGACCTCAACTTCACCAAATATTTTTTGAGAACCTCTAAAAAAAACACTCAAACATGAAACTTACAGGAAGCATCTAAACTCTGCGGGTTCCGTGTGGACCTGGTCTTCAGTAACACAGCGTCACATGACGTGTTCTTCGTCATCAGTCTGTGAGAGACGACTTTGTTTCCATGGAGATGAACTGAAAGTCTTGAACTCATTCAAACAGTTCTTAATGGTTTCTGACGTGCAGCAGCTACAGAAACATCTGGTCTGAACTCTCAGTGAGATTTTCACTTTACATGAACTTCTAAACACTAAACTAATATATTCACATCAAACCGTCACTGAGCACCTCCTTTGTCTAGTTTAGCAGACTGATTATTGTGTTAACACAGATAATATGATATTATTATTAGGGTTATTGTTTTTTAAATTATTGATAAAACATCATCACTACTATACTGCTGTGGATTATGGGTAATTTTCTGAGTGAACTCGCTGGAAGTCTGCTGGAGGCCTCTTGTGTATTTGGACTGGAGTCAGCAAGCCTCCAAATAAAGATTATTATCATTTATTAATTTCCACTCCAGATGTAGCCAGAATATTCTATGACCTGCTCTTCCTTTTAATGTTTTTTCCTGGTTATTATAAACCCTCACTGACGTCTGAGCGCGTATAAAAACAGAAGCGGTGGTAGCGGCCAGCCGTGCCCGCTTCCCCCCCCTGAAGGCCCGACGCCGTCACAGCTGGCATCTCGTCTTCCCGCCGGCCGTCTTCATGGATTATGAAACAAGGCGTTCCCGTTAGTGACAAACTGTGACTCCAGTTCCTCTTGTCTTCACACACAGAGGGCAGGAAAACATGCAGAACATGAAATGAAACAAAGGAGATGTTGGACAGCGAGTGTCACCAGCCTGCTGCTGCAAACACGAAGCTGTAAGGTGACTGACTCGCATCTAAAACTGATCTAAACCTGGTAACTGCACTTTTGTTCATAGTCTGCTGCTCTGTACTGTTTTGGCAACCTTTTTGTCTTTTGACATCTTACAAAAAGCACTGTGTAGTCGGGGTCACATTTCACATGTCTATGAGTTGTTAACAGCTCCACCAAATAGTGATTTTTCCCTCTAAACTTCTCACATGCTTTCATTTCAATAAATGTTCAAATGATCCAATATTTCAGCAAAAATCAAAGATTAGAGAAAAAGTCCAGAAACTGAAAACAGATTTGTGTATCAGAACTTTGTTTTTTCTTCTTTCCTCTCCCATTAATCATCTCACGACCCCTCAGATTTATCTGCTGACCCTTTGGAGGGGCCCTGACCCCTAGGTTGGGAACCAGTGGACTAAACTAGCTAACTGTATATAAAGTAGTGTAAACTAGCTCCACCTCCAGCAGCTACAACAGTAACATGCACACAGCAGCTTCACTCCTGAATCCTGCAGCTTGTTTCCACTCAGATCCAGCTCTCTCAGATGGGAGGGGTTGGACTTCAGAGCTGAGGCCAGAGAAGCACAGCTGATCTCTGACAAACGGCAGTCACCAAATGTCAATAAAGAATAAATTATGCAGATAAAATGTAATTTATAGTAAAACTATGTCTACATCAATGTGTTTTTCCCTTAAATGAGCAGAGTGACTTTGTCATTGTGTTATTGTGGATCAAAACTAGAAACCTGCTCACTCCTCATTGTAAAAAGGAGGATGTTGCTCTTTTCATCGTCTCTTTTCTATCCGAATCATCATTTTAATCTGAATTTTCTCAGTTGAGTGTCGTCTCTCGTCGGGCAGATCGAACCTCCTCATCTGTCACTGAACTTCCTAACAAAGCCGTCATGTAAATGGACTCAGTCAGCTGTGTCCTCCATCTCTGATCCTCCTCTCCAATACATATATCATCAACATAATAACCCTCAGCTACCCCGCCCACCCCTGGGTGACCACAGGACCCCGCCCCCACCACCTTCAGCCACCTACAGCACCGGTATGAATTCTTTCTTTACGCTTGGTGGAAAACTTGACTAATCAATAAAAGCAGAAACAGATTTAGCAGTTTAATCATGAATCATGTGACTTAAACGTGACCGAAGAGCTGAAAACATCAGATCTGTGTGGAGCGATGATGAGGAGGCTGTAACCTTCATCACATCAATACAATGAAACTAACAGAAACGTCATATTTCCATCATCGTTTTAGCTTTGACTGTCGCTCTTTAAATGACGTCGTCTCGTTGTTTCTTCTTCTTCTGCGACGATTTAAAGGCACCAGCTGTTCACACGGCAGCAGTGGATGAAAACAAACATTTTCTCTTTGTCATTTTCTCTTGAAATTCAATTAAAACATGAACTACAATTGGATGATGTACAATTGTTGAATTAAAGTTTCCAAATCGGCATCCATAACAACTTCTAGAGCGACGTCAACTACGTATCCCAGAGGGCATTGCTGTAAGAAAGACTGATTGCAGTGATGCAGTGTTAATGCTGGAAGTTTAGACTTCATTTCTCAGTACAGAAGACTCTGAACAATCGTACTCAGACCAAAAACAAGCACACAGAGAGCGTTTAGAGGAAGTGATCTCCGTTTGTTTGTGACGGACTAAAAGGCTGCAAGTTGTTGAATCGATGCCGACCTGGACTAACAACCGAGAACGCTGTCTTCTCGATGTTTGAGAGTGTTCTCGCCTGAATTTAATGACGTGTTTTTGTTCGCTAGCATGAAAAGAAACTGAATCTAAACACAGAGATCATCTCAAACGTGTGAAAACGGAGCCGTCCACTCACGTTCATCCTCATATATTTCAACTTTATTTGTATTTTCAGATTGTTCTTTTTTTTATCTGTGTGGACTTTAACTGCCTCAAATTACCTCTTGACGGACGAATAAAGTATTTAAAACCAAATAGAAGAAAAAAAACAACAACAAAGGAAGAAGACATAAAGAGCATATGCCAAATATAGAGGCAAGAATGTAAATAACAGAACTAATCACAGTTTGTACAAGAGTTGATGTGTTCTTTGGGGATTTTTTATGGCTCCATCTCGGCTCCGTCCTGCTGAGAGACTCCATCTCATCCCGGCTCTGTTCAGGCTGAGCCAGGCTGCCATGACTTATTATTACATCCTGTGAATATGCAAATTGAAGCACCTCGACGTGTGTGTGTGTGTGTGTTTTGATGGAAGAATACAAATCACCGCAGACATGACACTTTTTTAATTTTCCTGATGAATGTAATGCTTCAGAAAGAGGAAGGATTGATGACGGGGCGTAATGAACTCTTTAGCACAGAGAGACTCGGAGGCTTTTCATTACACTGTCCTGCTTCAAGACGCTCGTCCACAAATCTGCCCCGTCCGTGGAGCTCCGAGCAGATCCAGGCCGATGTGAGTAATCTGATCACATCTCTCTCATCAGATGGAGAAACTGTTTATCTGTTTAAACACTGAAGCAGTTCACAAAAACAATACAAAATATTATATTTTCCCTCTCGCGCCTCGTGGTGTCCGTGCAGAGGTTTAGAAATCAGTTAAATGGAGATGAAACTAAAATAATCTGAAAATTAGATTTAAAAAACTCAACAGCAGCGTGATTTTCCAATTTTCCAGTGAACAGGTTTGACTGAGGACCATATTTATTAAAAAAAGAGGTTTCTGTTCTTCTTTTCTCTCAAAAAATAAATAAAATAAAAAAATCCATGCAGTTTTGACTTGAAATTTTAACTTTGGTGAACAAACATTTAGATTATTTATCTGTTTAAACACAGATTCAGCTCATAAACAATAGAAAATATTATATTTTCCTCCTCTAGTGCCTCATGGTGTCTGTGCAGAGGTTTAGAAATCAGTTAAATGGAGATGAAACTGTTTCTGCTGCTAAAATAATCAAAAAATTGGATTTACAGAACTGAACAGCAGCATGTTTTCCACAGTGAACGAAAAAGTAAAACATCCCGAAGAAAGTTTCTGTTTTCTTTAAACATCAGTCATGGCAGCAAAATAAATCTGTGCAGTTTTAAACTTTGGTGTAAACTGTGCAGACCTCTGAGTGGACGGTGATGACTGAAACATGCTGTGGCTCTACTGAGCATGCTCCATGACCCCAAACACAGTGTGAGGACGCACAGCAGCAGCAGTTTCTGGCGTCATCGCACCTCTGAGGAACTTTCACACCTTCTCTGAATGTGGTGTCCAGTTCTGCTTCCACATAAAAGCCGTCACATGATCACAGAGAAGCGTGCAGAAGCTGTTTTTCTGTGATAAAACACTTTAAGACGGCAGCATGAACATTTTTCTGTGTGCCGGACACATGCAGCGTAACTGTAGCTGAAGTTTTCACAGCTGATTACCGTCCAGGGATTGAAGACAGTGTGAAAGGATCAAGAAGAGAGACGACGTTATATAATAGTTTTAATAAACTGTACCTGCCTGAGCATCAGCAGTGGATTTTCTCCATAATCTTTATTGTTTATTAACTGGATGTCAGTGGTTTGTAGTGTGTGACAGTTGTATTTATCTGTTTATGTTGTTTCTATTTATTCTAACAGTGTTCATGTTGCTCTCCTGAAAAAAAACTCAATTAATGGTTAAATTAAAGGACACAAAACCCCAAAAACCTATATTCTTCTCCTGTGATCAATCAATCAATCAGTTAAACTTTATCTATATTGCACTTTTCATACAAGTCAAATATAATTCAAAGTGATCTTGATTGACAGACGTACAGGACAGTAAATATGGATTTGGAGACTAATACAGCGAGATGAGCGAAGAGCCTCTAAAAGCCAGAGACTCTCAATCAAAACAAACACAGAAGAAGAGTTTGATGACTTGGTGAAGCAGCGTGGGATCATGGGAAACTGACGTGTTTCAGACAGAAGAAGAAGAAGAAAAGAAGTGACATCATGTTCACGGACGAGGTAACATATCAATGTTATTTCACCTCAGGTCATTTTAATCTGAAGAAAACAGCCACAAGCAACAATAACTTATTATTACATACATGTACATTAACTTGGTGGCTGATAGGAGCCTATAAGATGGATCAATATTGATCTTTATCAATAAATTAGATCTATACTGATGCAAAATGGCAACAATGAATGATTTCTGATCATTCTTTGACATTGTGTGATTAATAACGAGGCTGATGTGTTGCTGTTTAGTTGTTAATAAAGTTCAGTTGTAACTTCTCTCAGTGGTTGAAGCTTCACGCAGCTGCTGCAACAGACTCGTTAATTATATTTAACTGTCTGTAGTTCAGCCAAACCAGTTTAGTAACTGAATGAAACCATTAAAACAAACCGCAGCTCTGTTATTTCCTGCTGCAGGTAAACAGGAAGTGACGCTACAGAAACACAACGATACTCTCAGGAAAATAAAACGTTTGGGGGGTTTGAACATTGTTGGAAACATTTGGGATAATGTAACAATATATAACATAAGTCTCAGTTTTTAGATGTTTTAATGTGGAAAAGCTTAATATCATGTCTTAAATTGAATAAGACAATAAAAGATGAGTAATTAAGATAATAAAAGTAATAAAAAATAATCTAAATAGATTATAAAATATTACACAAAATATAGAGATTATAATAAAACAGAAAATTATGATAATAAACAAATGAGATATGTAATAATAATAAAACCATGAAAATGTTAAATACTAAATAAAAGCCAATATTTTCAGCTCCTGATGTGATTAATTGATTATCAGGAGCTGATTGACGAGTCCCAGTCTTCTGATGGGAAACCTTCAGTCGGCCTTTGTGCTGCAGCGTGTGTGTGTGTGTGTGTGTGTGTGTGTGTGTGTGTGTGTGTGTGTGTGTGTGAACAGAGTAATGTCCTCCATTCATTATGAGGCCAGTTGATTTTCATTTACTCTCTCGGCTCCGACAATTAAAGGGAGCAGCTGAGGAGGTGATGGAGGGACCGGGACGCCCAGAGGTCGCCCACCACTTTAAAGTGATAAATTAAATACTATTAACACCAGACTCCTCCCCCCCCCCCAACCTCCACACACACACACACACACAGTCACAACACTTACAAACTAGAGCTCAGAACCATTTCAATGATTATTATAAGAAGATTCCTCCGGTAACATGATATTTTCTGTATTTTACATTCAGTCCTGCAGCCTTAAATATTTCTTTTCATATCTGTGACTGTAATTCTGTCTTTTAACTTCCTGTTTACACCGTCAGTGTGGATATGAGACGCTGTGGACATGAACATCTGCTGCTTGTGAATACGTTTGAACTTATTCTCGCTCATATTATCAATAAAAAATCAATAAAATGTTGTTTAGTTGGACGAAAAAAATGTTTTAATCATGTCGATAAATTAGATTACAGACCAATAAAGTAATAAAACCATCTGAGTCACTGATTGTTCAGTAATATGTTATATTATATTTAATATTAAGTAATAATACTGTACATATCAGAACCACTGAAACAACTACAGCGACAAACTAACTGTAACTTCAGAGATGTGCTGCTGTCGGGTCACATGACCTCCTCAAATATGAAGACGCTACTGTTTTTACAGCTTTTAATTGATGTTATTTTATCTTATTTTATCATTGTTGTCCTGTTATTATTATTATTATTATTATTATTATTATTATGCATCTTCTATTGTTAATCTGTACTTCTGTTTTGCTTTATTTTTATTTTAGTGCTCTAAATTTATTATTATTTATATGTGTTCCCAACTTTGTGCAGACTGCGTGAACCAATCAGGACTGAGACTGCAGTTGCTATAGCAACCGCAAAGTTAAGAGGAACAGGAAGTGGAACAAGAAGAAAACGGGGCCTTCCGCAAGTCGTCCCTGTCGTCCTCCATCTTGTTCTGTCTCTGTGGCGTTCTCGCTGTCGTCGCCACGGTTACCGTTCGTCGTCGCCCGCCGTCTCGTCCTGACTGTCGTACCGCGACGTCTCGTTCTGTCGTTCCCGCCTCGCTCTCGTCGTCTTCTTCTTCTTCTTGTCCACATCATGTCGTCTGCTGTTTCGGTCAGTAAACGTGCAGCAGACTGTGTGCGGTCGCTATAGCAACCGGGAAGTTAAGAGGCCGAACAGGAAGAAAGCGGAGCCTGAGATCAATAACGTCTCCTCAAGTCGTCCCTGTCCTCCGCCATCTTGTTTCCGTCTGTGTCGTTTCGTCCTTGCGGTCGCCTCGTGTCTCGTGACCTCTCGCGCGGTCTCGTTCCCGCCTCCCTCTCGTCTCCAACGTGCGTCGTCTGTCGTTCCGGTCACGTGTAAACAGTAAACAAACAGCCGTCGTCCCACCTGCGACTCCGTCCTCGTCTCCCTGAAACCCGGCCCGTCTGTCGGAGGCCTCGTCCGCACACAAACAAAACACATATTAGCATTAGAGAGCAAACTAACATATTAGTGTGTAGTTCATCTGATGGGACGGGCGGCTCAGGCACAATTAGTCATCCGGCAGCGGCGGTGGTGGCGGCGGCGGCGGCGGGGGGACAAACACAATTACAGCGAAGCAATAACAGAGTGCAGAGGCAAGAAAAAAGAAAAATAAAAAAAAAAAAAAATTCCTGACCTCTGCATCTCGCCTCCCGTTTAAATGTTTGATGTCTCATTGAATTAGTATCACAGTGTGAAAGACAAAGCTAATGGAAATGAGCCAGAGACAGGCAATACTGCTGATTGGGCCTGATATAATTAGAATAATATCACGTCCGGCGTTAATAACAAGGAAAGGAAATAAATAACGGGGGGAGATCAGTTAATAGCCGCCGCGCTAAAACGGCTGCGGTCTAAATATGCCGAGGCCAGCGCTTCTTCCTGTTTACTCATGGCCCGCTGATCGTCTGAATATTGATGTGGCGGAGCGATCGGCGGTGAAGGATCCTCCAGCCGGGCGGGGAGGCTTCTTCATCTTGATTATTCATCTTGATAAATACATAAGGACGGACAAAATTATGGCTGTTTTTCACCGCGCTGGTTTATACTGGGTGTGAATTAGCTCTGCTGATGAATGGAGGGGGCCGGCTCACTCTTTATGGGACTCTTTGAGTTTTATTTTCTGTGTCCACAAATATTAATTTGTTTCTGACAGGAAGGAAAATGATGTTTTGTTTTGTGTGTGTGTGTGTGTGTGTGTGTGTGTGTGTGTGTGTGGAGTCTTCAGTAAATGTCCTCAGCAGCTTTAGTTGTTTTTATTTACCCGAGGAAATTATTATTACGGCTGTCAAGAGCCAGAAAATAAAGTGTTAACGCAGCAGCTTTTTCTGAACATGATCAGCAGAAGTTTCATCCAGTTTCTGATTGTTTGTTGAAAGAAAATCACTCCAGTCCTGGTTCAGAGGTTGCAGGGATGGAAACACTTCAGGCAGAGCAAAAGGCAGAGAGAGAGGGAGGGAAGGAGGGAGGGTGTTTTCATCAGACAGGCAGGTGAAAACAAGAGGGGGCAAAACCAGGATCAGAAAGGTCAAATCATCAGAGGTCAAAGGCGAGAAAGACACACAGCTGGCATCTTGTTTATTGTTTGTTCCCAGACGTCAGCTGATTATCTTCTTCCTGTTTGTGTCTCTCTCGCTAAATGTTTAAATACAGACGTGATACCTTTTAATGTTTAAGTTTAAATTACAATTACATGTTTTTATGGGCTAATGGAGACGTTACTGTATGTTTCAGGTTGTTTGTCCCGTTCTCATAAACACCTTGAAGGAATTTCTTCTTTGTTCAGGAACATCAGCTAGCATGATTAGCATCATTAGCATCAGTAGCATCAGTAGCATCATTAGCATCAGCTAGCAGTGAGCGAACCTTCAGCTCAGCTTCGTCCGTGGATGCTTGATGCATTAAGTGTGTTCCTGTGAGGCAGCAGACGGACTGTAGCCATGTTTATATATATATATGTATAAAACTTATGAAGTTTAATCAGGATGGACTCTTTGTTTATGTTCGCTCTTCCTCAGTGTTTGGTTTTAACAACCTGCTTCTTACTTTGTTAATAAAAAGAAATGTATTTCAGTCTTTGTGGAATCCATCTTTGTGTCTGTCAGAGTCTGATAACCCACTGGACTGACATGTTTAATATGAATAAAGCTTTAGAAGAGTTTGGTATTGATTTGAAATGAATCAAACATGTTGAGGCCTCCTGTTCAGCTCTCTAAATGCCGTCACCTTCATTTTCTTCTCTGCATAACATGCTTCACCTTCAGTCAAAATAAGGAGTGTGTGTTGATATGAGAAGCACAGAGCGTTTAAAAAACCAGCGAGGGGAACCTCATTAATGTCACATCCTGCAGCGATTCGCCGCCAACAACAACACGACCTGCCGACTTCACCTGAAGAAGAAGAAGAAGGAAAAAAAAAAACCCACACACCAGCTGCTGATTGGCACAGAGAATCACTCTGGGTTTAAAAAGTGTGGACCCGCAGAGAGAGGACGTGAACATCCATCGCACTTCAAATATTATCTCACAGCGTCAGGACTGATGGAGCGCCGGGCCGCCACGCACGGCCCGCCGAGCCTCCCGTCATCCATCTGCTGAGTGTACGAGGTCTGAGACTCCATTACTCTAAATCTACCTCCTGCTCTGCTGATCTAATGCACATTTGAACCAATCAACAGCGTGCATTCTGATCACAGTGTAATGGATTATGAAGAGCGAAGGGTTGGCGTACACAGACGCAGAAACGACAGGCTGAGATACGGCCGCCGCCGCCGCCGCCGCCGCCAGCGAGCGTCCACGACGAGCCGAGATAATAACTCCTCTCTGATTCTGGTCTGCAGGATTAATCCGGACCTCGGCGGCGATGAGGCGGCCGGTCGCTGACTTCCTGTTAATAATATTCCTGAACGCTGAGGAAAGCAGCGATCTTGAATTGTTCCGCTCGGTGTCGGCGTCGCCTGCATTAACCCCTCCCCTCCTCAGAGCGCCGTCAGAGGCGACCTGGTGGGATTAAAGCAACGCTCCTCACATGGAACACACACTCAGCCTCACTCAGTGTGTGTGTGTGTGTGTGTGTGAACTTATCTCCTGTCTGAAGTGTCATGTGATGCGGGGAAGGTTATCAGCCGCCATGTTTCAGCCGACAGAGAAAGAGAAACTCTACACTGTAAGAAACGAGATGTTACATCATCTTAAATCTAAATATGTTTACTCATCAGGTCTAAAGCTGCAGCAGCGTCGCCGCCGTCATCGACCTGCTGAGGTTTATGTGACGTCTTAAGTCTCATAAATGTGCATCCAAGCGTGAAAACGGTGAAATCATATAAATGTTTGGATGCTTTTTCAGTTTAGATCAGATGTGACGGACATGGAGGCAGCAGAGAGGCTCTGAGTGTAAACAGGAAACAGCCTGAACACGTTCAAACATCACTGCAGTGAAAAGAAAATAGATTTGAGTTATTTTTGCAACCAACAAATCATCAGAAAGTGTTTTCAGCGTTTTGTTTTACCTGCTTGTATTTTAAATCCTTCATTCTGTCTGCAGCAACAACTAAACTAACTAAACTAAATGTCAGCATTATCACTGTTGGTTAATGTTTTATCTAATATTATAGGTGAGCTTATTGTTCATATAATGTATGGATTTTTTTTTTTACACATACAGCTCCCTGCTGCTTTTTATTTGCTGCTTCATATGTCGAGATTAATAACTTCATATGCTTTACTTAACATCAATGTTTACATCCAACATCTACATTAACGTCTAATATACCAGAGAATATCAGTCAGATGATGCACACAAAACTTAAATCATGAAAAAGTCAAATAGCTTTTTTTTTTTTTTTAGATGTTTGTAACAGAGAAGCTGGACGAATATCAGCTCTGAACATTTGAAACACTGTAAATAGTTTCGCTGTGCAACATATTTAAGCGTGTTTGTTTTTTATTGTTCATACAAAAACATTTAATTAGCTGAGAGCAGATGTCAGAGGAACAGAGAACGCAATCATCTTCCTCAAGCTTCTTTTCTAAGATGCTCATGAAGTCATGAAGCTGCAGCAGATGAACTGAACCTCAGGTCACTAAAAATATAAGAAAACACCCCAATATGTGGATAACTTCCTGTGTGGTTGAAGGCCTCGTTAACTCTGCTGGACCTTCTGCAGAACAACATTTTCTGCTTCAATAAAAGTCAGAATATAAAAATCTAAAAGTGGAGCAGATCTCATGTTTTCAGCTGCAAGAATGAAAGAAAAAAAAACAAAACAGGCAGCGTTTTCATTTCCAAGAACTACAAGAGAATCAGAGATTAAAGAGATAAAACTTTAGTCTTTTATGTCTTAAGCACTTTGCTAATTAGCGGAGCGGCGGCGGCGGCGGCGGAGACGAGAGGATGGAATACATTTAGTTAAATGGAGTCAGAATAAAAAAATAAAAAAAACCAGGAGTGAATGAACGGCCTCCCGGGGAGCAACGGGTCGCTTCATTACATGTCGATGGAAATGATGCAAGCAGCTGCTCAGACTGCACATTACACAGCTCTACACTGTAAAAAATAACAACAGGGTTCGACTTAAAACCTGAAGACTGACTGACCGGTTACCGGAGTTAAAGCAAGTTC
This sequence comes from Euthynnus affinis, assembly GCA_029490765.1. Lineage (NCBI taxonomy): Eukaryota > Metazoa > Chordata > Actinopteri > Scombriformes > Scombridae > Euthynnus > Euthynnus affinis. The sequence continues at coordinate 36,188,062 of CM055839.1, read as the reverse complement.
AGTCCTCAGATCTTTAAAGCTTCCCTCCAAACATTTAATTAATTCACCACTCATACAGAGAGAGTTGCATTATGGGTTGTTTTTAGCCTTTATGTTGCTAGGCTAATCAACTGCTGTCATATAAGAATCAAAACAAAATACTCTGCTCTGATTGTATCAAAAATGTGCGTGGAAGCAGGACCCAGGCGCAGAGGTATCGTGAATTGCAAAAATCCTTTATTTCAAGGCCAAAGGCAAGGCAAGGCTAGGACTGTGACTATGACAAGACTAGAAGCAAAAATGAACCGACAAGGACAGAACTGAAAACCAGGGATTAAATACACAGACAGAACTGACGAGGGAACAGGGAACAGGTGAGGGGAACAGGTGGAGACACTTGGGGTAATTACACAGACACATGAGGAAGGGCAGGTGACCAGAGACAAGGAGGGATAATTTTCAAAATAAAACAGGAAATGACAAGACAAGACATGAAGACAGGACAAAAAAACCCAACTAAAACTCACCACGGCGTGACAGATTGGTTGATTTGAACGTCTCCTCCTTCATGAATCTCTGAATCTTGTGTCACACTTGTGTTCAGTTGTTTACTGAGATCAGATTTATATTTTTCATCTGCATACGTATAAAGATAAGGACACGTCCAGCCCACAAACCGCTAGGACTTCTGGGAAACGGTGTTCGTTAAAGGCCACTAAAACATAAATATTGTTTAATAATAACAGCTTTAAATGGTTTTTCAGAAAACTCCCATCCGTCTCTAAACATATGAAGCAGGTCACATGACATGCTGTTGACAAAAGGTTCTGTTGTAAGGCTGCATTTTTACTTAATAGTGTAATTACACATGATTTTTAACAAATGTTTATGAGGTTTTTAATGATTTTCTTTGTTACTTCTGCAACAGAATCCTTAAGGTTTGGTTTGACTTGACCCTCTGTAGCCTAAAAATATGCTTTGAGCTGTTTTTATGTGCATACAGAGTGAATAAAACACGAGCAGTAGCAGCAGTAGTTAGAAAAAAAAACTCCCCACAAGACTTTAATGGGGAAAAAATGGAAGAAACCTCATAAGAGCAGATAAGGATTTGGTTTCATGCTCGTGTGTTGGTTTATTGGCCACAGTTGGGACGATAAATACAGAGATATCTGATCATAGCAGTCCACAACCTCCAGCAGACTGGACCTCAAACATCTCACAAGAATAAAACATCAACACGTTAAATTAAGCTGCAACTAATAAACTGATCATAAAGGAACGAGTAGATTTGACTCAGCCGCGCTGTGATATTTTTTACAGCGTGCTCTGCTCTCCACACTTGATGCAGTGCTGGAGTCGGAGTCGAGGCCTCCTGATAACTCGAACCGCCTCGCTCGGCGTGTATCGCAGCAGCAGCAGCAGCAGCAGCAGCAGAAGAAGAAGAAGAAGAAGAAGCACATGTTTAATTCATCGAGCGTGCACGTCCCTCAAGTTAATTCCACCGCGGGCAGTGTTTATTTCTGCTTTGTACTTTTGTTTAAAGCCAGTTGTTGACAACTCTTGAACATGTCAAACTATCACCGCTAATAATTGCTTAAGGAGCTGGAACTTTCTGCAAATGTTGGTTCCAGCACAAAACACTCCTCCTCCTCCTCCTCCTCCTCCTTCTCCTCCTCGCTCTCTCTCGCTCTCTCTCTGCTCCTGAAAAGTCTCTCAGATGAATTTTTGATTTTTTCCTCTTCAACGCCCGACTCTCAGCAAAAAGATTCCCTCTGTAATTCAAAGCGATGGCTGCGAGAGAGAGAATAAAAAAGAATAATGTAGCACCGCCGCCGCCGCCGCCGCCGCCGCTTCTTCTTCTTCCGAGATTTTTTTTTTTCTTGTCATGTTCGGTGGGGGAAAAAAAAAACTGTCAAGTGCTGCTCTTTTTCTTTCTTTTTTGATTAGTTCAGTTTCTTTTTCTCTGTCTCTGGCTTTTTGTTCTTGACCCAGGAATCCTAAAGAGGGCTCCTTCTTCTTCTGTGGTGGAGTTGGGAATAATAATGTTATGCTGAGGAAGATGAATCGGTACAAGCGCCGGCCCCGGGGCGGTATACACCTCTCTCTTTGGGTCAATGCCATTTCTCTTCAGATCGCGACGCTGCCACTCAACTGGAGCTGCCAGTTGATTAATCCCAATTAGACGGGCTGTCACTTTCCTGCAGAGAGGGAGGGTCTCCTCTCAGAGGCGGTGCGGAGCAGGAAAGAGGATTTTTCCACACGTCTGTCTGTGATCCGTCAGTCTCTCTGCAGAATAATGAGTCTCGTCTCTGGGCCTCGACTCCTCGGCTCTTTTTTCGTCTGTCGTTCCTCGCTGGTGGAGGAGACAGGAAACATCCACATCACAGCGTGTTCATCTCTGAACGTTTACTCAGCGCCAGTGAAGACTTTATGGAGAACTTTCATACGTCCACATACAGAAAAACAATCAAACACGAGATGGCAGGACGATGACACTGGAGAACAGATCATTCTTGACGCCATGTTCATGTCACATGATCAAAACTGTGGCCCCATTTACACTTGTTTTGTATCCAGATTACATCCAGATGAGATTTAAGACACTTTCATTCACCTTTAGCCACATAAGTGCGTCTCATGTTGGTCAGATCACAAATCTGATCACAAAGCTGTCTTTGTTTTCCAGGAAGGATCAAACTAATCCCCCTGAATCTGTTTGGCAACTGCCCAAAAACACCAGAAGAAGAATAACTTCTGTATTTTAGAGTGATCAATAGTCCAAAGTATCACCACAGAATAAACCATGTGACACACATGTTCCCATTTCACCAGCAGCACCAGACAGAAAAATAGATTTAAGAGTGAATCCATGCTAGACTTCAGAAAGGAGGATGAATGTAGCTGCACAGAAACCTGGTCACATTAGGAAGTGTCTTTGAGCGTCTTCATGAAATATTTGGTTCAAGGACAGTTTTTACTCTCAGAGCAAAAACTGAGGAGTCTTAAAGTTAGAACTGACACAAACAATATTTTAAGGGAGTTTTTTCTAACTCATAAAGTTAAAAGCTACTTTAGGGCTTTAGGGATGTTTTGTGACCACTGGACTAATAATTATTGTTTTATTTTGAATCCAACGTGCTGAAGTATAGAGACAAAATATTTCCTAAGTCCTAAATCTTACAGACTGCAAAACTTTGGCTTTAAAATCAAACTGAAGTCACATTTAATCCTCCCTGCAGTCAAAAATAATGTCAACATGGGGGGCGTGTCGGTGTCTGTGTTTGATTGACAGCAGCTGGAGGGGCGTGTCGGTGTCTGTGTTTGATTGACAGCAGCTGGAGGAGTGTGTTGGTGTCTGTGTTTGATTGACAGCAGCTAGGGGGCGTGTCGGTGTCTGTGTTTGATTGACAGCAGCTAGGGGGCGTGTGTCGGTGTCTGTGTTTGATTGACAACAGCTGGAGGAGTGTGTCGGTGTCTGTGTTTGATTGACAACAGCTGGAGGAGTGTGTCGGTGTCTGTGTTTGATTGACAGCAGCTGGGGGGCGTGTCAGTGTCTGTGTTTGGTTGACAGCAGCTAGAGGAGTGTGTTGGTGTCTGTGTTTGACAGCAGATGGATGAGTGTGTCGGTGTCTGTGTTTGATTGACAGCAGCTGGAGTGCGTGTCTGTGTTGGTGTCTGTGTTTGATTGACAGCAGCTGGAGGAGTGTGTCGGTGTCTGTGTTTGATTGACAGCAGCTGTAGGGTGTGTCGGTGTCTGTGTTTGATTGACAGCAGCTGGAGGAGTGTGTCGGTGTCTGTGTTTGATTGACAGCAGCTGGAGGAGTGTGTCAGTGTCTGTGTTTGATTGACAGCAGCTGGAGGAGTGTGTCAGTGTCGGTGTTTGATTGACAGCAGCTGGGTAGCGTGTCTGTGTCGGTGTCTGTGTTTGATTGACAGGGTACCAGTGTTACATTGTAAACATGGAGCGACAGCGTGTCGCTAACAGAGTTTGAAGAACAGCAACTGAATCAGCGTCTGACGGGTCTGAAGTCAGATTTGCAGCTACGTTTACATGTTGTTTAATGTTCTGCAGCTCAGCAGCTAATTAGCTACCTAGCCTGCTACCTGATGTTAGCGATGCATAAGGACGCCAGCTACTTAAGATGATAGGGAACGGTATTTAATCAATATAATATCAGACTAGGGGGCGCCATCATGAAACCAAAAGAATGTCAAACACAAACTTCTCATTTTCAGTGGGCCGGTTGGAAACGATCCGTCTGTCTGCAGGAAGCAGAAACTCACCTGCTGCTGTTTTTCTTTTAGCACCTTTTAACTTTGTTGGAACATTAAAGTCGGCTGTCGCGTCTGTTGAGAACGCCGCTGCTGTTCTGTTTATTTGCTCTGTTGTCTCACTTCTTCTTCGTCTTCTTGTAATGAACTGACTGCGTCTGCTGGCGGCTCAGAGGTGAACACTAATGTTCCCTGTTGTTTTTTTTTTTTTTGTTGTTTTTTTTTTGTTTTCCGCAGGCTGTAAACAACCGTGTTCCACTGATACACGAGCACCGCCAGTCTTTATATTACAGCTCATTAAATATTCATGCAGCTTCTTCTGAGTAAATTGTCAACAAGGGTATTTACGACGATATGGCAAATATTGAAAGCTACAGTGAGACAGATGTTTTGAAAGGAAAATGTGAAAACATGTTCAATTTATGATCTGATGCAATAAATGTCTCTCTGCATGTGGTGATTACGTGGATAGACACACAGATAGACATGCTGAAAGTTACACGTCTAACTAAAATACCGGCAAATTAATTGACAAAACTTTACTGCACACGATTTAAATGCAGAGAATTGTTGTTCGGGGTTGTTTATTTCTGCTTAAATGTGTTTTAAAGATCCCGTTTTGAGTCCTGCGGGTGTGAAATCCAGCCAGAACAACCATTAAGCAGACCCGAGTCCACCTTAAAAGAGCGACGCGTTGCCGACTTCATCACCGAGAACAAACAGCACTTTAGGAAACGAGGCGCCGTCTCTGATGGATCTGCCGCACGGCGTCCAGACGGCTCATTTCGGCGGCGTTGGCTCGGCGTTATGGCCGCCATCATCAGATTAATAACCTCCGCTCTGGACCGGTGCGGCGATTCAGCCACGGGTTAATTAAACATTTACATATAGATGCCCGGCTATCTATTGTAGCGGGAGATAATTTATACCATCAATATGCACTTTAATCAGAAGCTACAGGAGCGCGTATGTTAGCGCGCTCCGCTAATTGGCACCATGCTGGCTGCTGTTTTGGAAGCTCTGAGACAAACGGAGTTCAGACTCTCAACGTTTCCTCTCTTAATGTGTTTTCTTCTTTTTCCATCTTCCAGATCCGTGCTCTCGTTCTGACGGGACACTCTTCATCCTCCCCCAGTTCCCCCTGAATGAACCACAACGTGTTATTTTATCCCTTAAATGTCCCTAATTTCTGTATTAAATCCAGATGAATTCTTCATTAAGACAGCGAGGGTCACAATCAGTTTATTTATACGCGACGGGGAAGCTTTTGTGTTATGAGTTATTAATGTGTTATTAAAGTTAAACGACCCGTTAAATGACCCCTTACTCGTTACATTCAGTTAGTTTAATTAATCTTCTTTCTGAATTCTTAATAAAACTGAGATTAAGTTTGTTCTGTTGGTTTGTTCTGGTCTCCATGACTGTCACACTTTAAATAGTTGTTTAAGAAAGTCTTCAAAAATATGAAATAAACATCTTTTTATTCTCCTTTAATGACTCCAGTAACTTTAAGGCCTTTGTGATGGAGGTCATGTGGTTCAGGTTTTATCTCTTGAGAAGCTGCTTGACGTCATCCGGATCAGATTCTTCATATTTGTTATCAATCAATCTATAATTTGATCATCTTCTTCATTTAAATTGAGAGTCTAAAGAGATTGTAAAACCCTCCTGAGGTTAATTTGTGATACTGTAGAAATAAAACTTGAATTAAGCTGAGATTAATGTAAATATGAGGTTTTATTCAGGAATTATTAAAGAGTAATCTACAGATTTACCGTTGCACTCCTGTAACTCCTTAATGCCAGACACTTTTTTAATGAATGAATTGTTAAAACAGTGACATATATATATATATATATATATATCTGTGGATGAAAGCTGCGTCAGGTTGCAGATGAATGTGCGTATTAGCTCGTTTACACACCAGCCCGTTCAGCTACGCTTCCATTTATGCACCAACTGAAGCTCATTTTAACACTTTAAGCTTATGACATGGACGTTTTGTGGCTCAGTGCCGCCAATCAGCCTTCCTAGTGGTCAATGACAGTACTGCAACTACAAACATCAACTTCATTATTACTTTTTCACTTGTTTTATGTGTGTCGAACTTTCCTCGAGCCTAGAAAGGTGATTTTTATCTGCATGACGTCACCTTAATGTGAAATCTACGTTGCCAAAGGAAATGTTTGCGTTTCTGCGGGACTATTTTCAGCGGCGGATGAATCCACGTGTGGCGCTGTAAGTGAGTGTTTGTGTGGGATCGAGTCGGAGTGAAGCGCCGTGTGTTGGTGTTGCTGTTTATTTCATGCTGAGCAGGTGGAGTTTGATGCCGATTAGACTCGTTTGCAGAATGAATGAGTCGCCCTCCTCTCGCTGTTTGAAGCCGGGCCGATCGTTAAGCTCGTCAGCGCCTGAGGAGGGAAACTGATTGGTTGGATCCTTCCTTCCTTCTTCTTCTACCAACATCTTAACGTTTTCCCTCCTTTTCTCCTCCCTTCCTTCTATCCGTCCTGGTTTCCTGTTTCTCTCCTGTCGTAACTTTTTCACTTTTACTCACTTTTTCTTTCCCTCTTCTTCCTTACATCTTTTTTTCTTTTTACTTTCCCATTTCCTTTCACCTTCACCTTTGTTCTTCTCCTCTCTTCCTCCATTTCTCTGTCTTCCTTCCTTCCTTCACTCTCTCTTCTTTCTCCCTTTCTCTCCTATCATGATTAAATATTCTCTAACTCCAGCTCCGGCTTATTTCTCGCATCCTATCTCCTTCCCCATCTCCTTCTTTCCCTTTTCTTTGCTTCCTTCCTTCTTCCTCTTTTATCCTTTTTCCTGTCTTCACCCCCCTTTTCTCCTTTCTTGGCATCCTACCTCCTTCTCTCCCTCCTTTCCTCTGTCCTAAATGAAAGATGCAAAATGAAACCAGGAAGAAGGGAAGGAGTTTGCAGATGGTGACGTTAGTAGTTGTGGCCCTGAGTACAGACTGTCAGGCTCGTTGATCACCGCCTGCAGGCACCTGTTGTGTCTCGCGGCAGATTTACGCTGGATGAAGGTAAATAAGGACGTCCGACAGTCTGAGTCCCAGCTGAGACAAATTATTTATGAAACCAAACACAGTTCGGGCTGTTTGCTGTGCAGCAGGACCGAGAGTGACGGCGTTACACCGATGAAACAAACAGGAAGAGACGAGTGACGTGAGCTCAACGCAGACCGGAAGATGCTGAAGTAGTGAAATAATTGGAAGAAGAAATCTAAAGGAATGAAAAACTGGTTCAGTGTGTTTTTATCTGTCCAGTAACAGCGTGTGTGTGTGTGTGTGTGTGTGTGTGCGTGTGTGTGTGTGTCTGCGCTCTCCTGATGATGAAGACGAATCAGATTTAAAGCCTCGGGTCGTGTCTCCACAGTCTGCTGCCTCCACCTCTCCCCGGAGGCGGAGTCAGGACGCATCATGACAAACAAAAAACAACAACAGATCCCTCCGCCTCCTCGCCACCACCGAGACCCCCGCCCTCGACCCCTCCTCTTCCCCCCTCCTCCCCTCCTCCTCCCGCCCCCAAACAAACACAAACACGTCTTCCTATCAAACACCTCCACACCGCTCACAATCACGTCTTTATTCATCTGCTGAACATGTTTGGTGATAGAAGCTGGAAGGAGAAGTGATCCTGACTGACTGAAACGTCACATCTGAGAAGTGGGATCCATCAAATGTTTGATATTTTTGCTTAAAAATGACTTGATGATGATTAGTTGTCGATTTTCTGACAATAAACTACCTGATTAATTGTTGCAGCTCCACAGAAAGTTAAAAACAAATGAAAAGTGGCAGGTATCTTTAGAGGAAACTAACATGATGTTAAGTTGGTTTAAATTTAGCAAATTAAACATATTTTAGTTTTACTTCACTGCGTCTGTACACGGAGACAAAATTCCTAATCACATCTCTTGAAGATGAGATGTAATTATGAAATAATGACTCACAATTAAGAGATAATAACATAATTGTCACTTTTTAAATCACCATTCCTCATGTACTTATTTATTTTTTTTGGCATTAATAGGCTTCCATACAGGTCAGTGTTTGTGGTCATTAAAAATCCAAAGTGCTGCAACCTTTTCTTTTTTTTTTTTTTTTTTTTCTTGCAGTAAACAACCTCAATGAGACAAACTGCTTGAGAAGCTGCTTGGTGTTAATTTATGGAGCTGGATAGATATTTAATGTAGCATGTTATGGTACTCGGCCTTTTATTACTGGACTTAATCGCTTTTTTGTCCTTTGTTTTCTTTACGGAGCAGTCAGCAGACAGTCAGCAGACAGTCAGCAGCATCCAGCCAAACGTCTCCGGGTTCAGATCATCAGCAGTGACGGAAGAATCACTTTACAGATGAGAAAACAAAGTAAAAGTCTTCATGGTTGTTACTGAAGTTAAAAGAAACAAATGTTCTCAAGTATCACAAAGAAGAGTTTACTTTCATGTCAGCTGAAGAAATAAAGAAATGAAATAAAGCGGAGAAGATAAAGGAAAGTTTATGGAGACGGACGAAAGACAAGTTATGATGATGTAAGTGTCTGCGCTGCTGCATTTGTAGTTCTTTTAATGGGAGTTGTAGTTTGTTCTGCACACACACACACACACACACACACACACACACACACACACACACAGACAGACATGTTAAAATAAAGGTTTAAGTGTCTGCAGGGGAGAATCAAACACAGTTTCCAGAAAGAAACGCTGAGTGAGAGATTTGTGTTGAGTTACAGAAGCTAGACAGGAAGTGATGTCATGACTTCAGCTCCTTATAAGGACAGAGGGAAGGAAAACCTGCAGGAAACAGGGTGGAAATAGAAAGAATAAAGGAGAAAGTGGAGAAAATAAACATAAACTAATCTGCATTATTGTTATTGATATAACAGCAACAATGACGAGCCCCGTTTTCCTGGATCCATCCATCCACAGTTTGAACATCAGCTGGGAAACTTGTTTGGTCCCATTGAGCCAAAACAACTGAATCTTATTGTTCTCCAAGAAATATTTCCAGATTTTAACGTCTCCGAACCACAAACAGTTTTTAAGATACTGGAAATGTGTTTTTTTCTAGATGTCTGTTGAAACATCTCAACAGCCTGCAGATGATATTTTGCCACCATCAGGTTATTTATGGTTCAATGAGTCAAATGTGTCAACAGATATTATTTGATTTATGATGACAACATGAAAACCCTTTGATATTATACAACCACAATGTGACAAGAACATTCCTGCAATCTATGAAGTGAGAATAATCATGACATCAAAACACACATTCAATAGATGAATTATATCAAAGGTCTCAGTAACATCCTGATGTCATCCCCAAAGTCTTTCTGAACCATCAATGAAAAATGAGAGAGGAAAAAACAACCAAACCAACACTCAACACGGTCATACAATTCAAAATAATGACAACATAAGTGAGTTGTGACTGGATATAAACACAAGAAACCAACTCTAATTCAGTGACACACAGATTTTAGCTGTAATTCCTCCAATAAGATGATTGATCGATGGCCTTGAGAACACAAACAGATTATTTTCTGGTCATAGAAAAGATGTTTCTAATATCTAATATCTAATCTAGATTTAATTAAAGACCTCTGACAGTTTCCTGTAAATACACAAATACAGATTTCACACAAACTATTATGTACACTGAAACAGTTTATAACTGGCTTTGAATGTAAACCTCCACCAGAGGGCGACAAAACCGAGCAAGCGTTACTTCCTGCAACATCATCAGCACGCTGTTTTCTGTTGATGGAAAAACTAATAATACATACGATTAAAGCTTCTTACCTCTTTGTCCCTTTTTACCCTTTACTTTAACTTACTGTTCTAGAGGATCGAGTGAGGCTTGGACTGTCTAGCTAGTAAATAAACGCACTAGACTAAATAAGCTAGCTAACCCAACTGACCTCATGCATGCTAGCAGCTACGTTAGCTTCATGTTCGCTGTCTGTCAGCAGCAACTTAGTTGCCTCTGAACTAAAGAATATCTGTATCCATGAACGACTCCGTGACAAAAACTGCACCTGAAAGCCGACTCCGTCTTTATTTCTTCATTTTTCAGCGCTGCAGAAATACGTACGTTTTTGGAGGCGCCGTCATGTTGTACTTTTATTTTTTACCATCATATCCATAACTTACTTTACTGGTTTGATTGATTGGACGGTTGCTGCAGCACATGTACCAATCAAATCCATCCACTGACATATATTATTTTTCTGTCTCACAGCAAACAAACAAACAAGTATTCACAGGGCTGTACGTCATTGCGTATTGAGTCATAATGTAGTTACTGTAATTCCCAACATGTAAATAGTATCAACCTCCAAATTGTAATTGTGACGGGGAAACTGGGCTCTCATATATCTGACTTTATAACACAGAAAAATTTAGCTGTGCAGCCTCACAGAGCTGCTAGCAGACTGTTCAGACTGTTCAGACAAACATGAAGCTAATTATATGTCAATGGAAAGATGTGAAATTGCTGACGCAGCACGAAATGACAAAAAGATATCAAATGTAAAACATAAAGATGTCCTGCAGCTTTATGGACTTCAAAGAAATCTTAGTTCTGGACTTGAAAGAGAATAATAAGTCATTTACAAGCTGGATGTGTCAGTCTGTGTTTATTATCTGATGTTAATTGATTTTTACTGGTGATTTTCTGTTTTTTATATCTGACGTTTGGTTTTTTTTTGTGTCGCTTTTATTTAACAAAGATTTATTTAAACGTCACATGAAGCCTGTCAGAACGTCGTCAGCTGAAATATCTTTATTTCACCAGGAGACGTCCGTGATTTCATCCAGACTGAAGGCAGAACAAAGAGGAGGGAGGTGTGTGAGTGTGTGTGTGTGTGTGTATCTCTGTGTGTGTTTGTCACACTCCACTTTAATTAAGATTAATCGTGTACCTGTGAAGAGTCCTCCGGCGGTGTTTAGCCCGGACGCCGCAGGCTAAATGTCGTCACGCCGCAGCGGCGACTCAACATGTCAAAACCCCAGAGAGTCTGAAATAAACAGCAGGGAACAATAGGCTTTATTTACTGATTGATTTATTGAGCTGGTAGTGTCACTTTTTATTTTATACATTTACTAAATATTTTACTGTATTTAAAAAAAAGTTAAATAAAAAATCTAATAAAAAAAATTACAAATATTTAAGAAAACAAAAATTGTAAAATATTTACAGTGGCAAATAAATAAAAGTTATTTTGCCTGAACAGTTAAATAAAATTAAATATGTTATATTTTAATGTATTTAAATGTCCATCTGTTAATTGTGGTGTATTTGTAAAAAAAAAAAAAAAGTTATAAAATTATAAATATTTACGAAAACACAAAACATTTTAATAGTTGTTCCAGTTCCAACATCTTCTTCTTCTTCTTTTAATAATAATAATAATAATAATAATAATAACAATAATAACAATAATAATAATTTTATGTATTCTTCTCTGTGAGATGTTTTCCTGCTGAACAGTTTTGAGGTTTCTTGTGCTTCTCTCCGCTGACTGATCCGTCCCTGCAGCTCATTTCCTGTTGAGAATAAACGGCGGGCGGGGCGGCGATGGAACATTTCCCATGAGTCCGTCTGTCAGTCACGGATGGAGCGGCGGCTCTAAGCCGACCCGTCCCATCTTAATCTGTTCTGCATGCTAAGCAGAGCCCCCCCCCACAACCCCCACCCACTCAGATTGTTATAAATGCTGTTTATGGTCTTGCTATGACAACTGTGAAGGGCACGGCGGAGGATTTATCACAGGATTATCTCCTCAACCAATGAATAGACGGGACGAGGTTGTAAATGACCCTGCAGGGTAATAAAAGGAGACGCCGCTCCGCCGGGACAATAAGAAGAGGAGGTGTTATTATTATTATCATTAATAATAATACCACAGACAGACAGATAGACTGACTCACTTTATTTCATTCATGTTTGTTTTTGGTTTTAATCATTTTAGAGACTGTGTGCAGCTGAAGAGGCTCGCTGACGATATAACCGACAAATGTGTTGATTTTACTGTTTTTATCATCCAGAAATTTACTGAAATTTAATGTTTGTCTTCAGAGAAAACCTGCAATAAAATCCTCCTTCTTAAGTCATTTATTGGCTTTAACAAAAGACAAATTTTTAAGATATCTCATCACTTCTTTGAATGATCAGGTTTTATCTGACATTTTTGTGAAAAATGACACATGAAGCTATTTTTTTTAACATTTTATGTAGGTTCAGTTTTCTGTTTTATACATTATTGGCTCCAAAAAACAAAAGGTTCTATCTCAAAAATCATATCTAACTTGGTGCTATAAGGTTCCCATTGCAAAGCACCAATCAGAGCTCTGAATGTAGAGAAGGGGACCAATCAGGTTCCACCTCTTTACTGTGACCTCACTGCTCTGTGACTGAGGTTAAAGGAGCTCAAACGATCAGGAAATATTGCTGAAACCTCCAAATTGATTATTTTATTGAAATCATAATGAATAACACTGATACAAACATCAACTTTGTTATCGTTTTAACCAGATTTTTACCTTTATTGTATTCACAAAAACATATTGATACTGAATGTTGGTTTTGGTAACTAGGATGTCAAAACTTTGAAAGCCAATATCTAAAAATCAATCAGAATGCAGACAGAAGCTGACAAACCAAACTAATTAATACTTTATAATTGTTCAGCTCCTCTAATACGACTACTGACACCAATAAACATGTCTGCTGATTTCTGACAGCAGAAACCTCAACCATAGCTGCAATGATCCGTCCATCGTCAGAAGATCAATCAACAACTTCTCTGATTGATTGTTTTAACATTTTAGACTGTTTGTTGGACAAAATAAGCGATTCAAAGACATTGTCAAACTGTGAATGCCATTTTTGGATGAATATATTGAATATAATGCGACCCTGACTTTTTAAATATCAAAGTAAACATATCATCCTTTATTAGGGCCAATGAAATAATCTATTATTGTGCTCTTAAAATCTGAGGAGAAGGAATCTTGCGGGGGTTCCTGGGGTCCATGGCCATGTTCAAGGTTTTCTTTTTAAGAGGTCTTTGAGACTTCTTCAGAAAGCTGTAAGGGTTTTATTGTCTCAACAGATGGGTTAGGATTACTCACTACTGTAAAAAGTTAGAAATTGGTGGTGTGAAAGCTCATAGAACTAAAACAACAAATAGGTTCTTAGAGAAATAGTTTCAGTTTGATTGACGTCTGCATCATCACCTGTTATATTAACAGTGTAACATATACTAATATATGTATATATTTTTCCATTTTGCACAGTTAGCATTCATTATTCGCAGTATTAATACACAGAATGGATTTTGAATACAGTGAAACATTTGCTGAAAAGCCTCAATACTGAAAAATAGGTCAGGAAAACACTGAGCCGTCTTCTGCCAAATGTCGAACATCTTAATGAGCCAAGAAAAGAGTGCCGTGTTTGACTTGGTATCCCGAGCATATGGTAGCTGGAAGGCGTGGCCCCGCAGTCCCCCAATACCAACGTCCCGCGGCCCCCGAGGCCCCCGGGGTGTCAGTTTTTAGAGCTCTGCCACTACAAAGACAGCAGGAGTGCCAGTCACATATGAACCGCTCTGTTAAACTGGGTTCACGTCCACACATGTAAACAGCCAAACCTGCCAACACAGAGGACAGAAGGAGACTTCAGGCTCTCCGAGAGACACACTGAGGAACGTCAGTGGATCTTTGTTAGAAAATCATCTCATTAGGACCTTCGCAGAATGAAACCGGAGAACAAGGCTGCAGCAACAGTATCTGTTATTTCATCCATTTTTACTCTACAACTCTTTTTTTCTCTCACTGTGACAGAGAAGCTACATCCGCAGTCCCAGATCCTCCCAAACACATACTGTACTCTCACGAACCCACCAGCCCCCTGAAGTACCCATAGAACCTCCTCAAAAACATCTAGAAGCTAATGAGACACCCCAAACATCCTTAAACACCCATAAGAGCTCCTGTGCCCTTCACAGCCATTCAGAGAACCTCCCCAAAGACATGTAGAACCTCCTCCAAAACCCATAAAACCTAACAGAGTTATTTAAAACCTCTCAAAACACCCACAGAGATATAGAATCAGATGTACCAAGAAACACCTTAAATGCCCCTAAAACCTAATCCCACACCTCCAGTCAGAAGATGAACTGAACACAAACATGGTTGGTTTCTGCCATTGCTAGCTAGCTTACAGCTAATGTACAGTAATGTATTTTGGCTGTCTGTGGCCAATAAACACAAATGATCCAATAGTATTCATGCAAGTAAAAAGAAACTCTTTCATGTTCTGTCTAAACTCAGCTTTAGTAGCTCACCAGAGACACCTGGAACCTCATCAGGAACTCTAATAACCTGCTCATTCACATCAAAAACCCTTTCAAACAAACCACAGAACCTCATCAAAGACACCTTAAACCTCCTCAAGGAGTCCAAGAACCTCATCAGACCTGTTAAAACACTTGGATCACCCAAAGAATCTCCATCAGACACCCTGAAGGTAAAGTAAGGTCATTTTATTTATATAGCACCATTCAGACACAATGAAATTCAGAGTACTTTACAAGGGCATTGAAATACATTGAAAATGAGACAATAAGATATTAAGAAGACATTAAGATTGCATTAAAAGGCATTAAAAGCAGAAAGACAAAAAGACATTAAATTCGCATTTAAACAACAAAACAAAAACAAGCAGATAGTTAAAGATTAATAAGATGGTACATATTTAATTTACTGGAAAGCTGCAGTACATAATAATGTTTTGAGGCATGATTTAAATGATCTGACAGTTTTTCAGATCTCAGATTGTTTAGGAATCTTGTTCCACAGGTAGGGAGCATAGAAACTAAAGGTTGCTTCACCTTGCTTGGTTCTGATCCGGGGATCAGTGAGTACATCTCTCCCAGATGACCTGACATAACGTACAAGCAGATCAGCAAAGAATTTGGACCCAAGACTGTTTAAGACTACATCAACTAGTAGGATTTTGTCTATCTGTCCATACTCAAGCTCACCAAAGACACCTGGAACATCTTAGAACATAAACATTCACATCAAAAACCTCTTCAAACACCGACTGAACCTTCTCAACCTCATGAACCTCCTTAAGCACCTCTAGATCCTTGTCAAAGACTTAGACAAACCTCCTGAATCACCCATAGAACCTTATCAAGGACACCTAAAAAATCCTCAAGGACCCCAAGACGGTACATGGTCTTACAGAACTTCTCTAATGATGATAAAAAAAACACCTGGAACATCCTCAATATCCTCTTCAAACACCGACTGAACCTTCTCAACCTCATAAACCTCCTGTGGAACACGTGAAACATCCTCAAAACTCTTAGAACCTACTTATTTATACTAAAAACCTCTTCAAACACCAATCAAACCCCCAATAGCACCCCTAAAACATCTTCAAGGCCCCTAAGAACCTACATGCACCCGTAGAAGCTCCTCACTGATATCAGATTCCCACCAAAAGGCCCTTTTATCCTCCTCAAAGACCCCTAAAACCTTTATAGGGACCCCTGTCTTTGGAGCTGTCTAACTACTCTGACATTTATTCCTTTTTTTTCCTCTTTCTGTTGCATTGTGGGAGAACATGCGTCCATCAACACCACACTGAAAAAATCCAGCGATTTCAGTCACGCCGCTATTTTTTTTAAGTACACGTCATTTTGTCGTTTTCACAGCATCAACCAGCATCAACTAAATACAGCAGAAGTGTGAGATGTAAACGGCAGATTAAACAGACAGACTGTAAACTAGCAGCCGTGGAGAGAAACAATGCGGCGGCTCCCTGGAGACTGCAGCCTAATCCCAGCAAACGCTTAAACCCCCCATTAAATATTTAATGAGCACAAAGAGGGAACCGACTGTGTAAAGTGAATAAAACTGAGACAGACACTAAAGCTCCCGGTTCACAGAGAGCAGCAGCAGCGGCGTCCATGTTTTAAAAAGATGCTGCTGCTGCTGATGGGGAGCTGGAGAGGTGGGGCGTCCCATGAGACGCTCACCACCAGCCAAATATTCACAGTCTGAAAGGAGGCAGGCGGGCAGGCAAGGGGGAAGTGGTATTATGTTAAGAAGTGATGGGCATACTGTCAAATTTACCAACACAAACTTGACAACAGCTTTTTTTTCTCAGTTTTTGTTCTTTTATTCCCATTGAGCCTGCGATACAAAACACCCAAAACCTCTCAGAGTGGATAAACCTTCAACACTGGTTTTATCTTATAGCACAGAGACTAAATAAATAGGAACAAAAAAGGAGAAGTCTGGTACTTTGTAATTCGAAATTTTAAAAAGACAACTTGCTGTCTTCACTTTCTGTCCTTGTGATCTAAAGCTCCATTCATTCTTTTTATTTTTTAAGATTATTTTTAAGGTATTTTTAGCTTTTATTGACAGTTAAAAGTGTTTGGGTGACACACGATGACGGGTAAAATCAAACTGTTCTCTTTCAGACGTGTTTTTACACCATATTTGTTTACATTTAGTCAAAAAATCACCATTAACAGTCATGTGAATCAGCTGATAGTAGCTCCTATCTGCAGTGTGACATGATGTGCAGATAATTATCACTGATTACTGTGATACTGAAGAAGATTCTCAGGCTGTTCTGCTTTGGTGTCTGAGTGGATTTATGGAGGTTTATTGGTGACAAACATCAGAGATAGTGATCCTCAGGAAGTGAACGTCACACTGAATGACGTCAGTGTGTGTTTCATGTCTGTGTGTTCAGATTTGACTCAGACGTGACTAAGAAAGATGATGTTTGACCTCACGCAGTATCTTTGCCTCAGCTTCATCTCTCCGCTGAACGTCTGTTAACAGTTCAGATCTCGTTATTTAAGGCGTCTGCCTGAAGCTAATTTGCAGCCTCTAAATCCAAACAATAACATATATGAATGATAATAATGTCACAAACTAATCAATAAAATTGAATCTAGACAGATAAAACAGACTGTACCCATGTGAATATGTGCTAATGCTAAATGCTAACGTTAAAATTCGGTCCGTAACTAACAATTATTTTCATTGTCAATTAATCTGTCAATTATTTTTTTTAAATTTTATCCATAAAATGTCAGAAAATTGTGGAAAATGTTGATCAGTTTTCCCCAAAACACAAGACGGCGTCCTCAAATGTCCCAAAGATTTTCAGTTTATTGTCATAAAGGACCAAAGAAACCAGAAAATATTCACATTTAAGAAGCTGGAATCAGAGAATTTGGACTTTTTTTTTCCAAAAAACAACTTTAAAATAGTTGGCGATTAATTTAAAAGTTAACTTCATCATCTTGTCTATTTACATATCTGCAGACAGGAAGTTATCCGATATATGAACAGTAAGACTTGATAGAAGCACAATGAGTCTAAACTTTAACATATCCTGCCTTTATGTCCCTGTCAGACTTCGTTTATGCCCACAAAAAGCTGGATGTGTTGAGGACTTTTACACATTTTTAACCATGAAACTTTTCTTTTATCATAAGAAAATTGTTTAAGAAACCAAAAGTAACAGATCTGGCCTGGCTGATGTCGAGCAGAAGCTCAGGTTTACAGGTTTTTGATGTTATGGCACTTACCTCTGGATGGGCTGGTTTAAATCCTCTGCGGCTTCACATGGTCCATCTTACTTTGAAGCGCGCAGACGACGCATGCCTCCCCGTGTCACACGCTGCATGCTTTATATCCGACAGTAAAACATTTTAGTGCCGCAGAAATTGGGGCTGTTATTAAAATAGCGGGCCAGTTATCTGTCACGGGGAGACGTACAGTTATCTTTTGGTGACGCGGAGACATATTTTATCATAATCTGCCGAGGCCGAGCGGGGCCTTGTACACATCATTGGCTTTTCCTGCTCGGTTAGATTGTGAAGGTCAGAGTTCCTGCAGCCTTTTATGGCTGTTTAACTTTTAAGAAGGATTGTGAGACGGGAGCCGAGCCGATTTATTTTCACCCCGTCAGTCAGTCGGCAGCTAAGTGATGCGCGACAGGGTGTCATTTTCCTCACAGTCTGTTGTGTTTGGGCGAGAAAAGGAGGAGCTGAAGAAGAATGAAAAATATATAGAAATATATTAAATATATATATATGTAGATAGATATCTGCAGTTAATCAGACCACAAAATGTCAAATCAGCATCTTCTGTGTTTCAGGTTGAGATGAAGTTTAATAAACTTTATGGTTTCAGAAAATATGTTGACTGTGTTTTGTATATTTGTCCTTCTGTGTCTCCATGTTTGAGATAACAAGTGAAAAAAATTCTCACTTTATTGGTGATATTTGGTTTATTTAAAGGTTAATTTCAGGCAGAAAGGAAACAGAGGAACTGCTGGACAACATTAAACCTGCTGTTACAACACAGAAAAATAACAGTGGACTAGATTAATATATACTGTAAACAACCAGTATGTCGTATGGGATTGGTCACATTATACAAACATGATAATTAACACTAAACTTTACAGTTATTGGATGAAATGAGATTCTGACCTGAAGGTGGCGCCAAATGAAACATCAGCAGATCAGACGTTTCAGTTGTGGCCAAAGAGGCGAATCAGCAGACCGATGTTGCTCTTATTTACTAAAAATACTGATGGAGAGTAAAAAAATAATAAGATACAAAGTCATAATAATAATAATAACTTCATATAAGTTCACAAAAATCTGATGCATTATGTCATAATTTGGACTCATTGTACTGAAACAAATGGAGAAATATCGTTAACAAACAAACAAAACAGATTTTGATCATTTTCAGGGTAATTTTCTCAAATGATGGGAAACATCTTAGTTTTGTGCTGCACCAATAATCAATAACTCTTATTAAAAACAGTTCATGTGTAAAAATACTCATTGGATTGATAAGTACACATTTAATGAAGATTTTAAATTTCAAAAGTATAAACGATAAACGCAATGTTACGTAACAACGTCAGTTCATGTGACCACTTCGGTAGCAGTTTTAGGCTCAGCGACCTTTCGCTTCCATCTGATGGTGACTCAGCTGAGGTCAGGCAGGTTTGTGAACTAATAAAAGGCTCCATGTTGGTAACATTAACATTAGTAGCTGTCCCAGACACACCTTGAATACAAAGAGAAATCCAGACACGCTTCACAAAACTTATTAAGTCTTTAACTATTTATTTTATGAGGGTATTTAAAAGGCCCCGCCATCTTAATTTGAAGGGTCATTTTACATTTTTTAGGGGCATTTTTCCTCCTCTGACCCTGACTGATGTACAGGTCGAATTATATTCAGGGAGCAGACGTTCAATCATTCACAACAGCAGATGTTCTCTCTTCGACTGGAGCGAGTTCTGACTCCGACAGGCTGTTACCGCAGAGCGATGCATCATGGGTCGTAGCCTTAATGCCGCTGGGCTCCGTTTACAGCGAGTCTTTTAGCATCAGTCAGCACTAAAAGGATTTAAGACGTCCAGTTTAATTTACACCAGTTTGACTCTTTTGCTGGTGAGACTTGTTTTTGCTGCCTCTGTGGAAACTAATTAATACCTTGAAGACTTAAATGTTAACGCACAGAGAGAAAAGCAGAAAGGTCACTTTAATGTAGTTGTTTATTTACTTTGAATTTGTTGTTCTATATTTATTTAAATGTGAAAGTAACAGATGTTGTTTTAAATATTTAAGTCATAAGTATTTTTCTTTTTGTCACATCTTTCTTTTTTTGCAGTGCAGGTCTTTTTAAAGAAAGCAGGTTGCATGTTGATGAGCTCCTTCCTCTTTCATTTATCTCCTATTTGAATATTCTTGCTGTGTAATTAGTTGAAATAAGCTGAATATTTCAGTTTTAATCCCCCCACCCCTTGCTAAACAAATCCTCTTTTGTCACTAGAATCAACAGCAGCAGAATAATTGAGACTCTGGTTGCTTTGAACAGACTGCAAACCACTCAGAGTTACAGTGTAAAGAAGTTTGTTTTTGGATGTTTGTGCCCGTTAGCGAAGAACTAATTAATCTGCTTTCAGAGTCCAATTAGACCAAAAAAAAAAAAAAAAACTGCAGAGAAACACACAAACTGCTGTGTGAGTGAAGGAAACAGCTGGTTTACAGAGGAAATGTGTCATATTTATATTGTGGAGAGAGGTGAGACAGACAGGAAGTGATGTCATTTATAGTAAAACTTCTGAACAGACTGTTTTATAAGCAGTGGTGGAAAGTACATTTACTCAAATACTGAACTCAAAACAATAACAGCAGATGGAGTGTGATGACGGTGTGAAGCAGCAAGGGATGATGGGAGTTGTTGTCTTGGTTGTTAAACAAGCAGCTTCAGTGGGATAGGATTACTCCAGTGTTGATGGTTCAGGATGTTTGAACACTGAATAAAGCAGTTTCAGCTAAAAAATCAGTCCCAGATAGTAACATTTTTGTGGCCCATATGTGGCCCAGATATGTTTAAAATAACTGGGCCACATTTGCTGCACCATATTTGGGCCGCTTTTGGTTTACACCCACATTAACTATTGTTGACTGGGCCAGATCTTTGCCAAAGGTGGCCCACATTTGTTTTCTGATATTTGGGCTGTATTCACTGTGTATCACATGGGCCACTTTAGGGTCACATCCAGTTTACACATCGCAGAGAGCACCGCACCTTTGCCAAAAATGGCCCACATTTGTTTTGGAATATTTGGGCCATATTTGTTATTTTACAGGTGGGCCACATCTGTTTTGTCCGGGCCAGAAGAAGACCAGCAGTGCCTGAAGTGGCCCGCTCCGTACGCTATCTGGGGTGTTTCTCCTACCATGTTCGACGAGCAGCGGACTTCCTGGAGGGGCTGTTAGCCGAGCTGCTGCTAACGTTTGCCCAGTTTATTTCTCTGATAACTTAAGATCCAGACGTCCAATGACTAAAATCCTTCTTGCGGCTAAAAGATCAAGTTAAAAACCAGCTAAATTTATCATGAAAATGTGGCTTCAAACTGAATAAAAGTCCATTTCTAACAGTTTGTGTGGAACAAGCACAACAAAGCCCATGTATTATCTTGTATGTGTGGAAGTTACTCTTTGCTAGACGCCATTGTAGCGGACAAACACGGCGCCGACGCATGCATCTTGTGCACTATACTCTTTGGTAGAGGAGGTATGATGCCATTGACAGGCCACCAAATGAAACGGTCCATTACTTTGATTAAAATGACAGATTTCTCTGGGTTTGAAAACTGTTGGAAACATTTGGGATAATGTAAGTACACAACTCAACAACAACTCAAAAAGCTTTAAAGTGGTGAATTCTCTGCTGCCAACCGAAAACTATTAATCAGATACAGCTCTCTCAGATGGGAGGGGTTGGACTTCAGAGTTGAGGCCAGAGAATCACAGCTGATCTCTGACAAACTGCAGTTAATCAATCTGAATAAATGATGTAGATAAAAATTAATTTATAATCCAATCAGGTTTTAAATGTGAAGTTAAATCATCAATGAACTTTTCTCTAAAATGAGCAGAGTGACTTTTTTGTTGTGTTGTTGAGGCTCTTTGGTAGAGGAGGTATGACGCCATTGACAGGCGACCAAATGAAACGGTCCGTTACTTTGATTAAAATGACAGATTTCTCTGGGTTTGAACATTAATGTAAGAACACAACTCAACAACATATAGAACAAAGGTCTAGTTGTTTTTACACATTTTAATGAGGAATAATTACAGATTAGAGCTTTAATGTAATCGTGAGATGAAGATTTGACACAGGACCGGATTCTTTCTCTTTGCTGTATTGGTGTAAAAAGGTCTTGACAAGATGTTACATGACACAAAATATTCTAAAGTGCAGATGATGCCATGAACACAGATACAGAGGGAAGTGTTGTGTAGTTTTGACCTGAAACACAAAAAGGGGACATTTTCATTGTCTAATAACACTCGACAGCTTTTACTCTCATGCTTGAAATTTGTTTGGAAGTCCTTGAGGGTAAAAAGCTGCCAGTGAGAAAAGACCTGTGGCTGCAAACAGTCTCAACCTCCCCCCCACCCTAAAAAAAAAAGCCAAGAAGAAGAATTACCCAGGCATGGAGGACATGGAGAGAGTGCGTGTGTGGTCCCTTCAGTCGCCAGGCGATGTGGTGGGGAAGCTGTCAGCCGGCTGGACGGCGGCTGAATCCCGGCGAGCGGAGCAGGAGGAGGAGGAGGGCTGAAGCATTCTTCAGCTCTGACACTCTCATTGAGACTCGGAGCAGCCGTGAAAATAAAAGCTGCGAGGAGGTTGAATGAAAGAAAAAAGACGGCTCCGGTAGTTTATTTTGTCGAAACAAAACGTGAGTCGCCACTTGTGGAAAAAAGTGATTGAACTGTGCTTTGTGTCTCGTTTGAATGGCTGTGAGCAAATATGGCTGGAAGTGCACTGTTAGTTTTACTGATTTGAAGTGTGGAGAGTGGAGGGAAAACACTTCAGTGCAGAGCAGATGAGAGCACAGAGGCCACTGAGATAATTTCCCAACAATTAACATTTCCTTTACCGACACTAAGAGACCAACTTCCCTTTAAAATGCTGCGAAAAAAGTACTTTAATAGTTGTTAAAATACATTAATGAAAGATGAGATTCTAGTGATCTCTACTAACATCAACATTAACTTTTAAATGAGCAGAAGAGTCTGACATTTTGAGTTTTAGCACCTAAACTTAACCTTTATCAAACAGTAAGGATAAAGCTGTTTTAAAGACAATGAAAAGTATATTTTCCGAGCTTTAATCTCTTTATTCATCTCTTGTATTGCAGTAAAAGCAGTGGTTTGGTCCCTCTGACTGATCATCAGAAGAGAAAAAGTCTCCAACTCCAAGTATGTTTCATTTACATGTTGTTATCCAGAGAGATTCTGCATGTGGTCTATTTTTAACACATAATCATAAGTTTTATTCCGTTTCCGTTGTTTTGGATATAATGACTCCCAGCTATGTGTTATCTCTCTCTTTTCACCCTCCTGCTCTGCTGCCTCGGTGATACTTCTTTCCCCTGAGCTGAGATTTTGTCATGCAAATGCTCGCTCATAAAAAAAAAAACCTTTTAGAGACCTGATTAGGGTTTTTTTTTACGTGACCACAGAAAGCAGGTTTCTCCAGCAGAAGTCCAACAGGTTTATTCTTAAAACCAGAGAGATGAAGGAAGGTTTTTTTTTTATCAAGAATCACTTTAAGAATCGCTACGACTAAACTATGATTAAAAAAAGATTCAAACAGGACTTGAGAGTTATTAAATTAAGCTTCTTACACTCTGAAGAGCAGCAGGTCTCATTTAAGAAGTCCTGAATTTGGGATTTAATGACACTTAAGAAGCATAAAATCAAGAAAATGTGTTTAAATGAAGTAAAAATAGAATTATAAATATGTCAGATGAAGACAGACAAAACTGAACACGTAGTTTTAATAAATCTAATACTGCTTTTTGTGTTGTTCAGTCATTAAGTCTTTTTCCCTCTTGTCTTGTTAAATCTAAAATGTCTTGACATTAATCTTTAGATGATGCTGGATGGTTCAGGTATGTCTGTGCATTAAAATGTAGTTTGCATTGGTGATTAAATTATTAAATATGCATGACATAGGTTCAGGAAACACAATCACAGTTGTTACATCCCAAATTATCGCTTCTCTATCTGTATTTCTTGGTTTTTAATCAACTGTAAGTTAATAGAAATGTGTTTTTTTTCTCAGAAGAACAGTTTTTAATTTAAGCTTCTTTGCTGAAGCTTCATGACACCACTGAGGACTCTGAGGTGGTTATGTTTTAGGGCTAATTCCAGCTCATAGTACTTAAATTTGACAACTGTTAGGCCAACAAGTAGAAACATAAAAGATAAAATATACATAAAGTATTTTGCCACCAGGATTTTATTCCTGGAAGCGTTTTTTTCAAATAATTTTCGGTAGTTTAAAAAAAAAAGAAAAAAAAAGTTAATTGAAATACAGACAAAGCTCTGGGTTTAGTTAGTTGTGTTGAGTTTATAAGCAGCTGTTTTTCAGGAGGACTCTCACGTGTCCATGTGTGACTCAATATTCTTCTCCAGTTCTTGATGAATAAAACCAATCTCTGCAGAAAAAGTGGGCAGTAAACATCTCCTGAGGTAGAAAATGCCTGAGGTCAGCAGTCATTCATCAGGGCTGATAACAAGCATCCAGAGCAGGTTCGAGATGTTCAAGTGTTCAAACACTGGCTTGTTTCAATTACATGTCTAAAAGACGGTGTAATTAAAAAGCTACAAACACCATTTAAATGCAAACTCAGACAATTAAAAGAGTCTCACGAGTGCATTAAGAGGTATCTATTGTGAATTAGCACTCAACAGAAACACAATGGCCTCTGTTTTCTCTCCTCCCTCTTTCTTTCTGCCTTTCACCCTCCGGGAGCAGAAACCACCAGAGGAGGCTTTCCACCTCTTCTTTTCTCCCTCCCCTCGTCAGTGTCTTTCAGCCTCAGCAGGATGAAAGGAAACTGAATTGGGGGTCTAATCTTCTCCTTGTTAGACGTGAATGTGAATGTGTGTGCGGGCCCTCGGATCGTTCCTCGCCGCTGCAGGTGCAGGACGGCGGGTCATAAAAAGAAGAACAAAAAAGGGAAAGGAAAGAAAAGAAAGAGGGGACAAGAGGGTTGGACGCTGGTTTGTGGTCACTGGGCCGAAATAATTTACAACAGCCCCCCAAAAAAACCCAACATCACCACCCACAAATCCCCCAAAACCCACCAGCCCCCCAAACACCAGGTGTGAGAGGTGACGTTTCGCTTCAGAGAGCCAAGAAGGGTACGAAGCCAGATATTTAGACCCATTTTACATACTGTTGATTATTATTATATATAAGAATGTGGGCATTTTTGGAAAAGAACAGCAAATATCTAAAGAAAACTGAAAAAGTCAAACTTACTGAGATTATTTTATTCCAATAAACTCATGTTAACATAAATGCATTTAACTGTTTCTCTCTAGTCTGGTACTGTAGCATGTCAATAAATGTTTATTGACCCCCGATGAAGTTTATTCTGTGACAGGAAAGAGTCTGAGGACAAACTAACTGATGGTATGAGATAAACACAGAGCACACTTACCATGGCAACAGCAGGGTAGATACAGGAACAGCTGTTGCGAAACACTTTTTTTTTTTTTTTTTTTAATCTAATCACATAAATTTGAGCAGCTTCCTGTAACTATTTCAAACTCACATTTAACCCTTTAAAATCCAGTTTTGTATAATCCTAGTCATCACTTGTTAAAATAATCAAACTCCTCTCTGACATGTTTTGTTGTCTGTAATGTTGTTTATATTCACTCATGAGTGAATTCTTCTAACCACGGGCTCCGTGTTATTTATGAGCTCATCATTCCCTCAGGTGGAAATAATCTACATTTCTGCTGCTGCATCATTTTAGACACATTTCCCCAAATTTCAGACGAGAGTTTGAATATTTTTGAAAACTTTGAGATTTAAATTAGAATTTAAAATAAAGTCCTGTGTGTTCACCCTGTTATTGTTGAGATTCTGGGCTATGATATACCTAAGACTTGTATGTTACTATATTTTGGCAATATGACGGAGAATGATGTGTTGAAAGAGGACAGATATTTACTGGCAATTGTATTAGCAGCTTGTAAGAAGCCAATCATGAGAGTATGGTATAAACTGGATCCTCCAACACTGGATGACTGGTTGAGAATTGTGAATGAAATTTATGCAATGGAACTATTGACACACAAGATAAAGACTCAAGAAGAACAATGTCAGGAAAAATGGGTGAAATGGCTTATTTGTCCACTAACGACTGACCAATGACTACCATACTAAAAACACAGGAACAGTTTGTAGAAACCTGACAATCCAACTTGTTTCTTGCTTTTTTCTGTTTGTTTGTCTTCTTTTTGGGAGCTCTGTTATTCACACTGTCAAAAAATGCAATAAAGAAAAAGTTATAAAATAACATCCTGTGAGTTTTAAACAAAGTCTGGCTGCACAGCATGAGCTCTTACTGAGGCTGATATCTCCACATCTGGTCAGATAAATTAAGTGGGCGAATGAACCTTTAATTTGCAGTTAGTAGCTCCAGTTCTGAGAAGCTGCTCATCCGTTAAATTTCTTAACTTGCTGATGAGGAGTTAAAAGAGGAAACAGAAGACGTTATTAGCTGATGAGAGCTGATGAGTCCGTCAGACGGAGACAGACGGTCTACATGGTCATGGATCACCTGCTGATGCTGTTGCTGCTGCTGTGGAGCTCAGGTAAGACTCTGTTTTAATGATTGATGTGTCAAAGGTTCAAAACTCCTTTGTAAAAATACTGAATTTAAGTCAAAATCCTGCATTCAAAACTTCACTGAATGTAAACTTCATCAGTAAAAAGTTCAGTTCAGAGCTACTGAAGTGTAATGTATTCACTCGCTGGTCCAGATGTTCTCTCTTAACAGTATTAAAGTTGAATCATCCAACTGTACCTGTTTGTGGAAAATGCAAACTAAAATGACCTTTCAGCTCTGTAGGTGATCCGGTGTGTTTGTTTAATCTATTTTTGGCCTTTGATGAAATATTTTTGCTTGTCCTGCGTAAAGCTGACAAGCTGACCATACCACATCACCACTTCGTCTTCTTTGTAGCTCTTTCGACAGACAGTGGTTGGCTCAACTAACCAGGCAGACTAGCGATCCAAGCAAGACGAGTTGGCGGGATTTCAGTCCGCCAAAAGAGTAATTCGTAAATTGTTGGCACGTGCGCAAACACCCACCCCTCCCACCACCACACACACACACACACAAACATGCACGCGCACACACATATATATGCCTAAAATAAAGCAACATCTTTACGTATTCTGAACATAGATCATCTAGATGCAGTGTAATTAGTCTGGTTGTAGTAGATATTTGATATATTCAGTAGTTATGTTGTTTTATGAACCTATTTCACGACCTACTTTACAAGACAGTAGGTCGTGAGGCCCAGAGCTCTCTATAACAGTTGGTCCCATGTCTGTACCCCCTTTTGTTGATGAATTATAAGCCTTCAAATGTGCACTGAGGTCAAGGTTCAAAGGTCAGTTTTTCAAAGCAGGAGCCATGTAGGATCATCATACTTACATATGTTATTTTCCAGGTCAAGACCTTTCCAAAAATGTATTTGGTGTAGCTCTATGACAAAGTTTTAATTTTCACATTTCATGGACACAAGCCGTTCCAGGCCTCGTTTCAGAGAGCACTGGGCCTCAGCTATCATGTGAATATAGTCAACAATTGGGGACACTGTCAGATATGGGTAAAATATGGTTAAAATGAATTTTCACTCATAAAGCAATTAGATATTTAAAATCTGATTACACAAATGTGTTTATTGTCCCCTTAAACTCCCTAGTATACTCTCAATTTAGTATTTACAACTTCCTAATATATTAAAAACGCTAATATTTTTTTTTGAAAAACTACAATTCCCATGAGCCTTGCCATGCTTCTTGATACAAATAAGCACCACAGTTGTAGTTCTTCTGGTTGTAGAGTAGGGTAGTAGGATAGGGTTTGTGAAAAGATCTATCTGTTGAATATATCAAACATTTAATACACCCGAACTAATAATCACACTGCATCTAAATGATCTATGTTAACAAAAAGTTAAGATGTTGGTTTGTTTAAGATATTTTAGTGAGTGTTTCATTAATGGCGTTTTTGGGACGGCAGTTCTTCTGTTTTGTAAAGTAGGTCATGGAATAGGTTCATAAAACAACATAACTATTAAATATATCAAATATAAACTACAACCAGACTAATTACACTGCATCTAGATGATCTATGTTCAGAACACGTAAAGATGTTGCTTTATTTTAGACATATATTTGTGTGTGTGTGTGTGTGTGTGTGTGGTGGGGGGAGGGGTGGATGTTTGCGTGCACCAACAATTTACAAATTACTCTTTGGAAATCCCGCCAACTCATCTTGCTTGAAGAAGAAACAGTGTTTCTGAGAGAAACTTAAATGTCAGTTGTCAGGGCATAAAACCAATGATCTGTCGATCTTTACAAATCAAGACATGATATTATAACAATGGCACAGCCGTCAGTGCTGGAAAAAAATGTCAAAATCAAATTGAATTAAACACTTAAAATTGAAAGTAAAACTGAATTGAAGATTTGGTACCCTGTGATACCCCTATTCATGAAGAACATTTATAAAGCACCGCCATACACAAACATTTTTCACTCGAGTTGAGAATGTTTCAGTTCATGCATACTTGCTTTCACTCCATTAATCTTGTATCTATATTTGGTCTTGTGTATTGTATCTCACAATCCTTTCCTCCAGGCTCTCAGTGTGAAAGCAAAGCCAAGGCCGACATCGTGCTGTTCCTCGACATCTACGAGTTCATCAGGCTTGAAGACCATGGAATCATGAGGTCTTTTCTAACTCGGATAGTCAGTGCCTTCGACATCGGCCCTGACAAAGTCCAGATCGGTAACATTTTTACTACCACACTTCACACTACGGCTCCTGGTAATATTACAACCACTTGTTTAAGAAGTATTCAAAATACTAAAAAATTTTTATACTACAATATGAAAATAACCAAACACAGGCACAGGTCCTGCATTCGAAAATAGCAAAGAAAGCAACAAAATGGGACAACAAGAGATAACAAGAGAAGTCAAGCATATGACTGATGTGAGGATAAAAGGACCAGACCAGTGGTTTTACATGTTTAAGCTAAATAATTGCTGTCTGCATATAGCCTATGTAAGTGCGAGTTATTTCCCCAAACATGCAGCCATATTTTAGCTTTTGTAATCAATCACAGAGTTCTCAAAATGTTCAAAATGAAATATTCAGCTATTAAACCTACCTTAAAATTCAATGCTTCATCCACCGAAACATACATTTATATCTCATGGTAATCAGGATATGGTTTGTAAAACAATATTTTATCTGGACACTGTTCCTTCTGTGTAAGCTAGCTAACAATGGAAGGCACAGGTCCAGTTAGCAGGACAGATAATCTGACTGAACAGACTCTGTGAATCACACCACATTTCTGAACAAAACATTCTAGCTAAGAGGGATGCACAACTTTGTCAGAAAATCCATCACCTTCTCCCTGCCTACTCTGCTTTTATATGTTATCAGGCTAGATGTCAGCAATGAAAATGGAGGAATTATAATGTTAAACTGTTAAAAACTCACTTAAGTTCTGTGACAAATTTTAGCTCACTTTAAGAAGTGCAGGTGGTGACTGACATTTTTACCGTAAGTGTATGCACTTGCTGCTGACTGTTCAGTACCATCAACCTGCATCCTAGACTCGACTGATATTGATACCAGATCTCTTACTTGCTTGCTGCCCTCAACACTTCCTGTACATGCTGAGCTGCTGCCCGTATGCAGGAGATGCTCAGGGGCTTCAGGCCTCACCAGATTCATTCATGCACCAGAGTCAGACAGTAGACTCCTGTTAGCCTGTTAGTCCTACTGGACTGAACTGTTTGAGTGGTCCTTTAACCCTTTTGGTCCCTCTTTGCATATGCAAATTAGTACAGGCATGATTGTACATGAGACATATGACGAGTGTGGATGAGTGTTGGTGCAACGATAATGACGAAATTATAATAATAATAGAAGTAAACAAATGCATTTCTTCAAGAACACTCACTGCAAATTATTGTTCTGATACTCGTTATTATCATTATTCTCATTATCATTTGAAAACCAAAGCTGGGTCAGTGTGTTAGTCTTACACATTTCTGTGTGTTTCCTGCAGGTCTGGTTCACGACAGCAAGGATCCAACGACAGAGTGGCAGCTGGACACCCAACAGACCAAACAATCCCTGCTGGAGACCATAGCCAACCTGCGCTGGAAAACAAGAATCACCTACACAGGTGATTTAACAGCATACTGTCCGATCCACACCAGTGTTACACTTTGAGGGACTGAATCAGCAGCTCTTATTAGATCCAAATATATTTACTTTATGTTTTTATTAGAGAAACTGTAATTTTCAACTCAAATGGATGCATATTTGTGTTGCCTGATGCAAATTTGCGTCTTTGTGCATCTTTACATTGATATGTGCTCCATGTGAAAAATTCAACCTGATCTCAGTTTACTGATGCTGTTGTAGTGATGGTGATTAAAATAATTATAATAATATAATAACATTAAAAATCATAATCATGTGAGCGTCTCACAATATTATTTGAAGCTCTGTGATTGTATGTTTGTGTGAAATGCACTTTGGCAGTCGTAGTTAAATTCTTTCTTTCAGTTTTTATGTAAACAGGCTTGTTGGTTGGATTTATTTTTAATCAAAGAACCAGATGTTTGTTCACGCAGTTGTGTTATCTCCAACTGTCAGTCATCTAACAGTCTATGAGCAAAGTAACAGAACTTTAATGTCTGGAACAAGGGACACAAGTGTCTGTATCTTTGAAAGCCTTTTTATTACTGTTATACAGGAAAAGCTCTGAAGTACATCCTCCATAACAGCTTTAAATGCAGAGAGGGAAGGCGTGCAGACTCCCAAAAAATTGCCATCCTGATTACTGATAGAAAGTCCTGGGACGACCCATTCCTCGACTCACAGCACCTGAGAGACTCCGGCATTGAGGTCTACGCTATTGGTGATTGACTTTCTCTCTGCAACTCTGAAACTACATTATTACTTATCATGAAAGAAAGACGTGACATAAACATGAATTAAACATGATATTTTATGACAATGACAATGTTAGCTATGAAAAACTCTTAAGATATGTGTATGACTACATTTATCGCGGATATCACTTAATGTCTTTTAATCAAGTGGACTGAAATTAATTAAGCCAATTTGCTGCTCACAAGGAAGAAAGTCAAGCAAAAAATGATTTATGCGTTATGCTTTATGTGATATAAAGTACAAATGATTTCTATTTAATGGGATTAAAAATGCAAATCCATCATCATTGTGCAGTTCTTATATTATATCTTATATTTACAGAACATGTTAATTTATTTTCATTATTTTCACATTTGATACATTGTATATAATATTCTCAGGTGATATTAGTAGTTCCTCTCAAGTTATCATTTGTGTTTGAGTGTTCTTTATTATTGGTGGTGTTAATACTAATCTATAAAGTTCTAAGTTGGGTTAACTGCGCATGCGCGACCGTTATATTATAAGTTGATATGGTTTTGATTGATGAGGCTGAGCTGTTGATTACCTGGTTCTTGACGAATGGCGTATCGTGACTGTATGTTAATACATTTGTGAACTACAGCAAGAAGTTGTCGGAGCCTGAGTAAGACACTGTATCACCAATCAAAACATCCCTTATGGTGGGAGTTAAACTATAGAGATGATGGTTTAATAAAACCGTACATTCATGCTCTGTCAATTATGGTTTAATTTAAGGAGCAGGAAGCAACAGGAAACCTTAATTGTATTACCTTAACACCTAAGTTTTAACACTGGCACAGTTTTAACACCACATTTCTCTCTCAGGTGTAAAGAATGCAAACGAGACCGAGCTGAGGGCCGTCGCCTCAGATCCAGATGAAACTCACATGTACAGCGTCAGCGACTTCTCGTTCCTCCTGGACATCGTTGACAACCTCATTATCAACATCATTAACAGTGTTAACGGCTTCGGTAAGCAAAGAGTCTGTTATAATGTTAGCACCACATTGACCCGCTGGTGTCAATTAGTTTAGAATAGTTTAAAAGGGGTTAAACATCGCTTAAACTTTGGATTTTTATAGTTAGATATAAAGTTATCTTAATGCTGGTTAGTACTTTCTTAATCTATTGCGTAAAACAATCAGAATATTGTCAGACTCAGATATAATAAAAGAGAAGAGATCAGAAAATTATTCTATAAAACCAACAATGGACTCAGGTTTCCTGTTTATTTATTATTAATCTTTATTTATTCAGGAATTCTCTTATTATTTCAAGCGAACCAAAATTATAGATTATAGGGGTGAAATTCTGTGTTTTTACATTCCCTTCAGAAAGCCAGACAGAATATTTTGATGTATATTTGTGTAGTTAATGATCCACAATTCCACAGAAGGGCAGAGATCCATTCATCATTTGATAGTTTATTTACATTCATCTGAGAGAAGTCTGACTGTGCTTCTCTCAAAAGAAAAATTTGGTAATATCCAACAAAAATAGTGGCTAGTAAGTCCCCCAGAGGAACTAGTTTCTCTAACTTTAAACTGTATTGCAGTTCATTCCAGCTGTAAGGAAACTGGAAACCAGTCTTCCCAAGTTTAGAGCTTATATGGGGAACTTTTTAAGCCTCTAATAACCTCTAATCATAGCATTAAACTCTGCACAGTTCAAACTTGGGAAATTCCACCCTGTGAGGGTAGGCAAAAAATGTGTAAGACACACATAACAATCAGCCCTGACCAAGGTGTCCCATAGGTTCCTGGCCTGCTTACTGGCACAGATTAGCAAATCTTTGAAATAATGACCCACTACAGGGTCACTTGATAAAATGTGCCAGTATTTAATAACACATCCCTTGGTCTCTTTGGACAATGGAGAAAATATAGTGGCCAACACAATTGTCTTGTCTTCCAAACTATTTCTAATCATATGATCATTATAGCCTCTATCTCTGAAATGATTACACATACCTAGCTTGTTTTTCAAAAATGCAGATTCTTTTTGCTGACAGATTGATGATGGAGGCCTATTGTTGGTAACTACTGGGATGCTAAATACAGAGAGAGGATTAAAAGCTAAATGTGACAGTCAGTCAGTAGGTAGGCCACCACCTACATGTGAGATGAACTTGGTTTCTGGTAGACTTGTGTCCATCCTGTTAAGATGAAGGTTATCAAGGATCAAGGGAAACTTTATAGTCACTTGCAGCAGGTACAACTACAGTAAAAAAAAAAAAAGTATTAGCCCTGTGCTGATAAAAACAGTTGGACAATAAAAAATTGCGACGACTAAACCCCTCACAGCCTCCCCTCAATGTGAGGATCTCACCAGAAAAGATATGTTGTTTACTTAGACTTTCAATTGCTTCCACAAATATTTCGAAGCTCTATTGAAGTTTTACAGATTGCCTGAGCCTAATGTCATTTGGACCAACATGAACATTCATATTGTGGACAGTAGGATGAAAGTTCAACATGGAAGAGATGTGGTCAAACATTCCCAAAAATGTGGCACTGGGGAAACAGATTGGTAATATTTGGCTAATTATTGAATCGGCTACCAAGAAGAACAAGGAGGGTTACTGAAGCTCTTGTTGGACAAGGAGAGACTGGACAGCACACTGATGGAGAAGTGCTCAATCCAGTGAGTCAGAGTGGCCAGTGAGACTGTGACAGGTGAAACAGGGGAGACTTTAACACAGAAAGGTTTTCACCTGGGCAATGTTAGAGTTGTTAATGTAACCGACACTTCATCGGTCAGTTCCTCCAACACAGTGAAAGAGTCATGCATCATTCAAAGCATTCAGCTGTCCCCTCGCTGTTAATCTTCTTTTTCATGCCATACTGTCCATCACAGTGTCATTCTTCATGCTACTACAAGATGGTGCCTGAGCAAGACATTTTCAAATCCTACAAATAGACTGAAATATTTTCTTCTAATATTTGAGTCAGGGTGTGAATGTCCTCTTTCTCTTTGTCAATTATTACTTTCAAATTCAGAAAAACCTTTTATTAGTATGAATGTTGCAAGTGATTTATGAATATTCCAAAAACGAATTATTGTTTTTGCTCTCTCTCCAGACTCTGTCAGGCTGGTGAAGGGGAATAGTCTGTGTTCGGGCAGACTGGAGGTGAAGTCTGAGCAGTCGTGGTCCTCAGTGTGTGAAGACGTCTTTGACCAGCAGGATGCAGAGGTGGTCTGCAGGGAGCTTGGCTGCGGGGCTCCTTCAGTCCTCCAGGGGGCTCTCTATGGAGAAGTGGAGGCTCCAATGTGGACCGAAGAGTTCCAGTGTGGAGGCCATGAGTCTGCTCTCCTGGACTGTGGAAGATCAGACTCAGCTAGAAGCACCTGCTCACCTGGCAAAGCTGTTGGACTCACCTGCTCAGGTAGAAGAGGAGCTGCAGCTTTGATTTGGCTTCATTTCTCTTCTAATGAAACTCACTTTATTCTTTTACTGATGACTCTCTTTTTTCTGTTCAGAGCCTGTCAGGTTGGTGGGAGGAGCCAGTCGCTGTGCAGGTACACTGGAGGTGAAACAGGGAGAGTGGAGACCAGTGGATGAGTCTGCCTGGACCTTGAGGGAAGCAAATGTTGCCTGTAAAGAACTAGGCTGCGGTTCTGTTGTTTCCACAGGAAGAAGAGAGTCCTCAGATAGGTTGGTATGGAAGATCGATCATTGCTGTGTTCATTCTGGATCTGCATTGAAGGATTGTGCATCATCATTGTTGTCTTCCTCCATTGTGGAGCTCACCTGCTCAGGTAAGTCCATCAGTGACATCACCTGTGACAGTAATATTTTCCTTCCTCTGTCAATGTCATAGTCTGTGGTTTCCATCGGACTGAACTATAAACTTATCCAGGATGAAGGCATCCTTAGACAATGTTCGGACCACAACATCACAAAACTATCTTTGTTGAAGTGAATATGTTTATAGCCTCATTGACTGTATATGAATATGGACGACACTATGCAAAAGTGAAGCCAAAATATCTCCTTTCTGGGAGCAGCCATCTTGCTTGTGTGATGTCATTTGGAGCCAGAGTCTGTGCAGTAAAGTCAGTTGGCAGGATGACGGCTCACGGGACACGCCCCCTCAGCCATTCCACCTCCTGATGGAGGTTTGAGAGCGGCTGTCACAGCTGTCAATTATGATGTCAGACTGCCTTTTTATCATCAAATAACTGATTAAAAATAAACTTATCAGAAAAATGTGCACTTGGACGATCATCTGCATGATAAGAACTACCTAAAATGACAGAAACCATCTTTGGGAAAAATTTTATTTGACGTGTACTTTGATTCTTTATATTTGATTTTTTCATTGTACTGCAGCCAGCCACCAGGGGTCAATTGAGATGTTTTGGCTTCCCTTTCGGGGGGCTGTCATGACATCCATATTTATATAAAGTAAAGCATTACTCTACAATAAGGGACCTACAAATTAAGATTAATTAGTTTACAGCATAATAAGTTAATGCTAATGCCATGGTAACATTTTTGAGTTGCTATTATGATCTTCATTCTGTTCAGCTTTGATCTGCATCTGTTCTGGTGTTCATACGGATTAATACATTAGATGTTGATGAGATTATTTTAGCTGGTTCTATGAAGCTGTCAGAGTGAAGTCTGTATTCAGTCTAGATCTCTTAGCTAGCGCCTTTATAGCTGTCAACTGTCACATGTTTGACTGAACAGCCTGGCCAATTAGATTTAGCTCTAAGGAAGCGGATTGGTCAGAATTAAAATTTCCTGCTGTCTCCTTCTAATAAAATTGTGTGCACAAACCCATTTTTATCAAACATTACCACATAGTAAACCTGTAAAAAATTCAAGACTTAAACTTTTTAGTTTCTGCCTGCAAACTTTATAGTTCAAGTTATAAATCCTTTCTCTCCAGACTCTGTCAGGCTGGTGAATGGGAATAGTCTGTGTTCAGGCAGACTGCAGGTGAAGTCTGAGCAGTCGTGGTCCTCAGTGTGTGAAGATGACTTTGACCAACAGGATGCAGAGGTGGTCTGCAGGGAGCTTGGCTGTGGGGCTCCTTCAGTCTTCCAGGGGGCGCTCTATGGAGAAGTGGAGGCTCCGATGTGGACCGAAGAGTTCCAGTGTGGAGGCCATGAGTCTGCTCTCCTGGACTGTAGAAGATCAGACTCAGCTAGAAGCACCTGCTCACCTGCCAAAGCTGTTGGACTCACCTGCTCAGGTAGAACTCTGTAAATTAAAGGTGCAAGCAGCGTTGGTTGGGACCTCGCATTCCGAATGGAGTGTGAGTGAACCCACACCTTTTTGAACATTTACTGCTTCCACATAGTTTTAGATACAGACATCATTTGAACTTTAAATGAGTCACGAGATTTTGACCTACAAATCTTGAATTTACATGTTTTCTATCTTTTCCTCTTTTTGAGATATTAGAGTTTGAGTTTTAAAGTCTTTTCTGGCTCCTCCTGTGATTTTATAATGAGTGTGTATTGCAGAATGTTTCACAGCACTGAGGGAGTGACATCACCAGGAGCAGATGGAGAGCAGGATTTTAGAGTACGCCTCTTGTGAAATCTCCTCATAAATCCCATTACTTTGACCAAATCTTACATTAAACATCATATATTAGTAGGAAATTTCGTGATGAATCCATTGCTAAAGGTTTGAAAGTGGTCAGACTTAAAGTTTAGACATCAGAAGCTGCAGTTTGACACAAAGTTCATGCCCATAGATTGCCTCCCCGTTGCTTTACATTGTAAGGTGTGATGTAGCACTGCAACTTTTAGGGCTTACCAAATCCAAACCATTCGACTTATTACAAAGTTTTTAACATTTTTTTTTCAGTATAGTGTCATAAGTCACCTTTGAAGCCGATACCATTAACACCCTTAAAGGAGGTAGCATTTGTTCGGGGAAAAGTCTTATTTTGAAAGAATACTTCCTGTTGGATTTAGGTCAAGGTGTCAGTGTATGAGTTGTAGGTCTTGATGAGTTGAATAATTGAATTTTGGTTTTATCTCACTATGACATTCCTACAGGCTGTGGTGGCCATTTCAGTCACATAAGTGGTGTTCTCAAGCACATTTTGGCACTTTGGGGATTAATTTTTACATTTTATCAAATTTTTCACCAGACCTGATGTGTGTGCCAAATTTGGTGGGGTCAAATTTAGGGTTTAAGTGGCGTAATAATAAATAAATAAAGAAGCAAACACATGAAACACAATAGTTAAACTACACTACAATAGACTACTGTTTTACAGTAGTCCTCTGCCTTTTGGACTCAGTACCTAAATACATGGTCATCAAACATTCATTAACTCTTCACATAAGGGAGTTTAACTCTTGTCAATAGAGGGCAATATGGTTACATGTGGTATAAAAGGTTAATACAATCTATGCCCTATATCTCTTTAGTAGATAGTCATACACCTATTAAAGTTACACCATTCTTCTTGTATTTACATGACAAATAACATGATATAAGTTACCTAATGATCAAACATTTAATTTACATGAATTTCATGTTTGCCTCAGATTTGCAGGAAGGCTTTTCAAAGTCCTCAGGAAGAGTGTTAGTTTTATGGCTTTGGTGATAAGTGTCTGTGCTCCATCTAAAAGGTGGGAGTTTTTTTTCTCTGGTCCAAGTGGCCTTCAGGATCAGTTCATTCTTTTAGTTCATGTAATAATTCAACTTATCAAGATGGTTTCTTAGGAGATCTTTCTTAGTCTGTTGAGCATCACTGATCAACCCCGAACTCTGTAAATTATGGAGTGCAGTCTAGACCTTCTCTATGAGAAAAGTGCCCTGAGATAACTTTTGTTATGATTTGGCGCTATATAAAAAAAGTGAATTGAAATTGAATTGGATTTTACTGATGACTCTCTTGTTTCTGTTCAGAACCTGTCAGGTTGGTGGGAGGAGCCAGTCGCTGTGCAGGTACACTGGAGGTGAAACAGGGAGAGTGGAGACCAGTGGAGGGCTCTGACTGGAACTTGAAGGAAGCAACTGTTGTTTGTGAAGAGTTGGACTGTGGCTCTGCTGTTTCAACAGGAAGGGTACATGAGACCTCACTCAGATCTGTATGGGTGATCAAACCTGTCTGTGTTCACTCTGGATCTGCACTGAGGGATTGTGCATCATCATCTTCCTCTGGCTTTACCTTGGATCATACCTGCTCAGGTAAGTCCATCAGTGACATCATTCAATTCAATTCAATTCAATTCAATTCAATTTTATTTATATAGCGCCAAATCAAAACATAAAGTCATCTCAGGGCACTTTTACATGGAGCAGGTCTAGACCACGCTCTTTAATTTACAGAAAGAGAAACCCAACAGTTCCCCCCATGAGCAGCACTTGGCGACAGTGGAAAGGAAAAACTCCCCTTTAATGGGAAGAAACCTAAAGCAGACCCCGGCTCTGGGTGGGCGGCCATCTGCCTTTACTGGTTGGGTTGAGAGAGAGAGAGAGAGAAAGAGAGAGAGGGGGGGGGGGGGGGGTTGTACACAATGAAAGAGCAGAAACAACAACAACAATAGTCAGCAACAAGCAGCAGCAATAGCAGGAACAGCTAGCCGAGAAAGAAGAACTCCGGGGAAGAAGTAAAGTTAGTAACAGGCATTAATAGTAATAGAATACATGGAGATGGAGGAGAAGAAAGAGGAGCTCAGTGCATCAATGGAAGTCCCCCGGCAGTCTAGACCTATAGCAGCATAACTAAGGGCTGATCCAAGGCGAGTCAGATCAGACCTAACCATAAGCTTCATCGAAAAGGAAAGTTTTAAGCCTACTCTTAAACATAGAGAGGGTGTCTGCCCCTCGGACCGAAACAGGGAGATGGTTCCACAAGAGAGGAGACTGATAGCTGAAGGCTCTGCCTCCCGTTCTACTTTTAAATACTGTAGGAACCACCAGTAAACCTGCATTCTGGGAGCGCAGTGCTCTAGTGGGATTATATGGTACTATGAGTTCTTTCAGATAAGATGGTGCCTGACTGTTAAGAGCTTTGTACATAAGAAGCAGGATTTTGAATTCTATTCTGGATTTTACAGGAAGCCAATGCAGCGAAGCTAAGATGGGGGAAATATGATCTCTTTTTCTAGTTTTAGTCAGAACAGGAGCAGCTGCATTCTGGACCAGCTGCAGAGTCTTTATAGACCTGTTAGGGCAGCCTGATAATAATGAGTTACAGTAATCCAGCCTAGAAGTAACAAATGCGTGGATTATTTTTTCTGCATCTTGTTGAGAAAGGATGTGTCTGATTTTAGTGATATTACATAAGTGAAAAAAGGCAGTCCTTGATATTTGTTTTATGCGGGAGTTAAAGGACATATCCTGATCAAAGATAACTCCCAGATTCCTTACGGTGGTGCTGGAGGCCAGGATAATGCCGTCTAGATTAGATAAATCATTAGATAATGTGTTTCTAAGGTGTTTAGGGCCAAGCACAATAACTTGTTTTTTACGAGTTTAGCAGCAGAAAATTGCAGGTCATCCAGGTCTTTATATCTTTAAGGCTGCTTGGAGTCTAGATAACTGATTGGATTCATCTAGCTTCATTGATAAATATATTTGTGTATCATCTGCATAACAATGGAAATTGTGTTTTCGAATAATATTCCCTAAAGGAAGCATATATAAAGTGAATAATAAAGGTCCCAGAACAGAACCTTGTGGAACTCCGTGTCTAACTTTTGCTTTTATGGAGGATTCATCATTAACATGAACAAACTGAAATCGATCTGATAAATATGATTTAAACCAGCATAATGCAGAACCTTTAATGCCAGTGAAATGTTCCAGTCTCTGTAACAGGATTTGATGGTCAACAGTGTCAAATGCAGCACTAAGATCTAACAAGACAAGTACAGAGACAAGTCCTTTTTCTGATGCAGTCAGGAGGTCGTTTGTGACTTTAACCAGCGCTGTCTCTGTGCTATGATGCCTCTAAATCCAGACTGAAAAGTCTCAAATAAATTATTGTTATCTAGAAAATCACATAACTGATTAGCGACTGCTTTCTGGAGGATCTTAGACAGAAAAGGAAGGTTAGATATGGGTCTATAGTTGGCTAAGACGTCTGAATCAAGAGTAGGCTTCTTATGGAGGGGTTTAATTACAGCTACTTTAAAGAACTGCGGTACATAACCAGTTACCAAAGACATATTGATTATATTTAGGAGGGAGGTGCTAATTAAGGGTAAGACATCCTTAAACAGTTTAGTTGGGATCTAAGAGACAAGTCGAAGATTTTGATGAAGAAATTATAGAAGTTAGTTCAGGAAGGTCAATCTGAGAGAAACAGTCCAAACTCAAATCAGGTTTTGTGGCTGTTTCTCGGGAGCTTGATGAATCTGTGCCTGTTGAGAGTATAGACTGTTGAATTTTATCATTAAAAAGCTCATGAAGTCGTTACTACTGAGAGCCATTGGAATACTCGGATCAATAGAGTTATGACTCTTTGTCAGCCTGGCCAAGGTGCTGAAAAGAAACCTAGGGCTGTTTTTATTTTCCTCAATTAATGCGGAGTAATAGGCGGCTCTGGCATTACAGAGGGCCTTCTTATAAGTTTTAAGGTTTTCAAGCCAGACTATGCGAGATTCTTCTAATTTAGTGGAACGCCAAATCCTTTCAGATTTACGAGATAGTTGCTTTAATTTGCGGGTTTCAGAGTTATACCATGGAGCTAATCTCTTATGCTTTATTATCTTTCTTTTTAAAGGAGCGATGGAGTTGAGCGTTGCTGTAGAGTACCTGCAGCAGTGTCAACAAAATTATCAAATTGGGAAGGACTAAAATTATCATAAGAGTCCTCTGTGGTATTGATAGAAGGGAGATAGATAGAATGGAAGTGTTTCCTTAAATTTAGCTACAGAACTATCAGTAAGACATCTAGTGAAAACATTTTTGTCTAATGGTGTGTAATCTACCAATAAAAATTCAAAAGTTATCAAATGGTGGTCTGATAAAATGGGATTTTGAGGAAAAAACTATCAAATGTTCAATTTCTATGCCATAAGACAGCACAAGATCCAGGGTGTGATTATGACAGTGAGTGGGTTTATTTACACACTGAGAGAAGCCAACTGAGTCTAATAATGAAATAAAGGCAGTGCAGAGACTATCTTTATCGACGTCCACATGAATGTTAAAGTCACCTGCTATAATTACTTTATCTGTACTGAGGACTAAGTTTGATAAAAACTCTGAGAATTCAGATAAGAATTCAGAGTACGGGCCAGGAGGACGGTACACTATAACAAATAGAACTGGCTGTACAGTTTTCCAGGTTGGATGGGAAATACAGAGAACAAGGCATTCAAAAGAATTATAATTAAATTTAGATTTAGGTCTAGGGCTGACAATAAGGCTGGAGTTGAAAATGGCTGCAACTCCACCTCCTCGGGCAGTATCTGGAGGAATGTGAGTATTAATATGACTGGGAGGAGTGCATTCGTTAAGGCTAACATATTCCTCATGACATGACCAGGTTTCAGTGAGACAAAATAAATCAATATGCTGGTCTGAGATTAGATCATTCACTAATAAAGCTTTAGAAGATAATGATCTAATGTTTAAGAGACCGCATTTAATTGTTTTATTTTGCTGAGCAATTCCAGACTTAATGTTAACATGTTTTAGATTTTTATGATTGATTCTTCTGCTATTAGTTTTCAATTTAATTGATTTAAATGGTCGGGGGACAGACACAGTCTCTATGTGGTTTAGGGCGGGTAACTGATCTAATGGAAGCGCAGAAAAGTGTGTAAGACTACAACTCTGCCTCCTGGTCTCGACTCTGTCATCTGTCATCTATGACAGTAATATTTTCCTTCCTCTGTCACAGTGATAGTTGGTTGTTTCCCTTGGACTGAACTGTAAATTTATCCAGGACAATGGCATCCTAAAGGGTAGAGAAATTAGCTTGTTCCTGGAGGCTTGTTTTTTCAATATGAGATAATTTGCACCATGAAGCAACCTGTTGTAGTTCATTCACACACCCTGCAGTTCTCCTAAGCTGCTCAATCACATCCACCTTACAAGCAACAACTACATTACAAATCGAAATGCCTGTTCTACAGAGGCAGGGTCATCCACATCTCCATTTCCCCCATGATGGTAAATAGAGATCAGTATTAAACTGTAAGTTCTCTTTCTCTCCAGACTCTGTAAGGCTGGTGAAGGGGAATAGTGTGTGTTCAGGCAGACTGGAGGTGAAGTCTGAGCAGTCGTGGTCCTCAGTGTGTGAAGCTGACTTTGACCAGCAGGATGCAGAGGTGGTCTGCAGGGAGCTTGGCTGTGGGGCTCCTTCAGTCCTCCAGGGGGCGCTCTATGGAGAAGTGGAGGCTCCAATGTGGACCGAAGAGTTCCAGTGTGGAGGCAATGAGTCTGCTCTCCTGGACTGTGGAAGATCAGACTCAGCTAGAAGCACCTGCTCACCTGGCAAAGCTGTTGGACTCACCTGCTCAGGTAGAAGAGGAGCTGCAGCTTTGATTTGGCTTCATTTCTCTTCTAATGAAACTCACTTTATTCTTTTACTGATGACTCTCTTGTTTCTGTTCAGAGCCTGTCAGGTTGGTGGGAGGAGCCAGTCGCTGTGAAGGTACACTGGAGGTGAAACAGGGAGAGTGGAGACCAGTGGATGACTCTGACTGGACCTTGAGGGAAGCAGCTGTTGCCTGCAGAAAGTTGGATTGTGGCTCTGCTGTTTCAACACGAATAAGACGTGAGCACACATCGAGACCTTTATGGAAGATCAATCATGACTGTCTTCAGTCTGGATCTGCACTGAATTACTGTGCATCACCATTGTTGTCTAGGTCC
Organism: Euthynnus affinis; assembly: GCA_029490765.1. Lineage (NCBI taxonomy): Eukaryota > Metazoa > Chordata > Actinopteri > Scombriformes > Scombridae > Euthynnus > Euthynnus affinis. The sequence continues at coordinate 36,145,299 of CM055839.1, read as the reverse complement.
ATCATGGAGATCACCTGCTCAGGTAAGTCCATCATTGACATCATCTGTGTAATATTGTCCTTCCTCTGTCACAGTGATAGTTGGTGGTTTCCATTGGGCTGAGTTGTAAACTTATCCAGGACAACGGAGGATTCCTCTCCAGGAATTTGCTTACAGAGCTGGTGCTGTGTGTAGGGATGAGCCCAACTAAATCTAGTTAGTACTGTTCCTAGAAGACTTACCACAACAGACTGAAATAAGCTTCAGAATAAATGGCATGTTTATTGTGAGGATATTGATTTGGTGGGATAAACATGTTCATGGGTCTGGACAGATGGAGGTCAACCCGAGTAAAGTGAAGTGACAGAAAACTTACGGTTAAAATAATGACGTTAATAACAAAAATGTCATAGTGCAGCAGCAACAGTAACCTAAACAAATTAGTCATCAGCTGTCACCTCACACCTGTCTATGACATGAAGAAAGGGCTCAGTTTTGTTTAAAAAATGCTTTCATAAAGAAATCTACTTCAAAACCTCAAGGTCCCAGCGAGGGGCTACAGTGGAGTCACAGGCTAACATTGGCTAGCTAGCAGGGTGTGAGCCAGAAACACACTCAGATGGCTCAAAGAATAAATATGAGCATGATACAAATTAAATATGTAGTTTTTGGACCACAGCCTCACAAAATTATCTTTGTTACGGTGAATATGTTTGTAGGTTACGCTACATTAAGGAAGCTACAAATTAAGATAAGTTAGCTTACAGCACAACAGTGAGCTAAAGCTAACACCATGTTAATATTTTTGAGTTGCCAAAATTATCTTGATTCTGTCCAGCTTTGATTTAATCTGTTCAGGGGTTCATACAGATTAATATATTAGATGATGAAGAGGTTATTTTAGCTGGTTCTGTGAAGCCATCAGTGTGAAGTCAGTAGTCAGTTGAGATCTCCTAGCTAATTTTCTTGCCTCACAGTGTGTTAAACTGAGCTTGCAAGCCTGTAACTCATCCAGTTGGTCAGAGTTTGTGGGGCTGTAATTTACACTTGGGAAGAGAAATGACTCTAGCTCATAAAAACATGAGAGAGTGACAGGACTGCCTCACCAACTGACACACTGTGTGTGTGTGCAGAGGAGGTAATGTGTGTGGGGGACATGAGTCTCAGTACAAACAGTTGCTGAATGCTCCATGGAGACAAAAGCAACCTGTTTGAGAGGAAACTGCTCTTTAGTGACAGGTGGGTGGCTCTGAAAAGAGCTGTGTCCGGCAGATTCTGGAAAAAAACACACTACTGCTGCTTGGTGTCAATATCACGGTTGTTTGTGAGGTGGCTCAGCTGGTGTGTTTGACCAAATGCAGCAGCTTGTTGTGCTATGGCTGCTGGAGGAAGATGCTCAGGCAGAGGATACTGTGCAGGTGCGGGCCAAGGCGCAGCAGCAGCACTGTCTGCGGGGCATCTCTGTCTGGAGCATCCTGATGGTCATTCCAGGAGCCTTGGACTCGCTGAGGACATGACGCCACTCCTTGAGGTGTGTCTTCACACTCTGTGCACTACCTTGGATGCATTTTGAAGATGCATGATGGTGCTCTAGAGGAGCAGCCCAAACAACCAACTGGGGCTGATGGGGCCGTCCAGCAGCTCTGATCTGCACAAGGAGCTGGGACATGTGGAGCCACATGTTTTGCTGCAACATTGTTTGCCACACCATGATAGAGCCTGAACCACTGTTGTCTCTCTCAGTAGAGAGGGTCAGGATAGCTGACATCACCTTCCTGATGTCTGTCACCATCTCCAAAGGGAGCATGCCAGGCTGTGTAGCCACGTTGGAGACAGTAGGGGAGAGCAGGGTAATGTTGTTAGCAGCTGCTGCTGACTGGACCATGGCCCCCACCTGGGCCAGGGCAGCCATAGACTGCATACAAACACCGAAGAAAAAATGGGAGCAGATCCCTCATTAAACCAGTATAATATACTATGGATGCAGACCTGAGATGGGCAACTGTACAGGACAGAGTGGCGCAAAATAAAATTGTGCATGCATTTGGAGATAAATCCAATAGCAACAGCTCTTAGAAGGTGAAACTCATATGTAAAAGAATGTCTCTCTCTCCAGAATCTGTCAGGCTGGTGAAGGGGACTAGTCTGTGTTCAGGCAGACTGGAGGTGAAGTCTGAGCAGTCGTGGTCCTCAGTGTGTGAAGATGACTTTGACCAGCAGGATGCAGAGGTGGTCTGCAGGGAGCTTAGTTGTGGGGCTCCTTCAGTCCTCCAGGGGGCGCTCTATGGAGAAGTGGAGGCTCCAATGTGGACCAAAGAGTTCCAGTGTGGAGGCAATGAGTCTGCTCTCCTGGACTGTGGAAGAACAGACTCAGCTAGAAGCACCTGCTCACCTGACAAAGCTGTTGGACTCACCTGCTCAGGTAGAAGAGGAGCTGCAGCTTTGATTTGGCTTCATTTCTCTTCTAATGAAACTCATTTTATTCTTTTACTGATGACTCTCTTGTTTCTGTTCAGAGCCTGTCAGGTTGGTGGGAGGAGCCAGTCGCTGTGAAGGTACACTGGAGGTGAAACAGGGAGAGTGGAGACCAGTGTTTAGCATTCCTGGGAACCTAAAGGAAGCAACTGTTATCTGTAGAGATCTAGAGTGTGGCTCTGCTGTTTCAAAAAGACCCATAAGGGTGCCAGACAGATCTGTATGGGGGATCCGACCTAACTGTAGTTACTCTGGATCTGCACTGAGGGACTGTGCATCATTAAATTTTGATTCCTTCATCTTGGAGATCATCTGCTCAGGTAAGTCCATCAGTGAAATCATCTATGACAGTAATATTTTCCTTCCTCTGTCACAGTGATAATCTGTGGATTCTATTGGACTGAACTATAAACTTTAGCATCCTATAGGATAGATAAGTTAGTTTGTTCCTGCAGGCTCATCTATCTGCTAAAGGAAGGAATCTCTGTTTGTATGTCCTTTATGTATCTCTTGAACAGTTCATCCAATCCACTCCACACTTGGCGGGTATGTTGCTGGGAAACAAAAGGAGTGCAGTGGGGAATTTGGTTCAATCTGAACACACAATACATTTAATATTAATAATCTTTGAATACACCTGCAATCAGTAAGCCACTCTGCTCTGTGCATGGGCAGGATGGAGCTTCAGGGCTCTGCCAACTCACTACTGCATATCAGAGAGAGAGGAAAGATGAAGCATGACATGAGTCAGAGTGCTCCAAAGAGAGAAAAGAGCTTTTAATCAAGAAAGGACACTCTTACCCTGTGTCTAGCAGCACGTTCAGCAGCGAGTGACTACACAGGAGGCATTCAGGTACATTGTTGAGTGTAGGTCATCCGTGTTTTGGAAGCGCTCAAATCCCAATACACAACGACTGTAATTAAGTGCATAAAACGGAGCAAATACTTCCACCGGCAGCTAAAAACCAGTTTGTCTTGGAGACTGGCGATTGAGAAGTATCACTACAGACAGTAAAAATCTTTGGAGCAAACATATCCACTCAAATCCCAACTGAAGGCACAGAGAATAGGAACGACAAAGGCCCAATATGATTCATCCACTTTGTTTTAGGATGTACATTATTTAATTTTAAATACGTGAAATGAGAAAGGAATATGTATTAACAATTAGAGTAGGCTACTTAGCTGTTTATGTTTTTTGTGATTGATTCATGATTCAGTCATTTTTATTTCATGAATAAATATGAACAGCTGTTGTTGGTGCCTTCATTCCTGTTCCACAGGTAGTTTTCCTGATCTGCTGTATACAGCCTGACTGTTTACTGTGCCGTTAGATCAGCTGACATTCGATCAAAGGGGTCACCAAGCTCCTCCAGGAGCCTCCTGTCTCCTCACTCCTCATCTTCTCTAGGTGCTCTTAATGGATTAGAAGATCCTCCATGATAGTGGAGGGGGAGTGATATCCAGGTTACAGGAGGAGAGAGGATGCAAGGAAGCATTAGTTAGCATTAGTTAGCATAATGAAAAGCATCCTGTGTTTACAGACCTGCTGCTTCAGCCAATCATCTCTCTGTCTTCTACCATGGACGGGGTCTCTGAGGCCCAGCAGCAGAGGTTTCTGGTGCGCCGAGGTTCCAATTTCACCATCAGCTGCTCCGTCCAGCCTCAGTACCCAGGAGGCTCCTTCCAGCTCACCTTCACCTCCTCCAACACAGCACACAACTACACCCAGCCAGCTGTCAATCACTCTGCTGACTTCCTGTTTCCTGCTGCAGACCACGCCCACCAAGGAAACTACAGCTGTGTTTATAGCGTCTATGTTTTTGCTCATAACTTCTCCTCTGAGAGCCGTCTGCTGTCTCTCACTGTCACAGGTACGCTGAAGCAGAGTGTGAAGCTCACTCGAACTGAGACGTCACACTGACTTTGTTTCCATGTTTGTAAAAATGATAAAAAGTCATCAGGCAGCAGGTCCGACCCAGCGACCTACAGAGAGCTGAGACAGAATCTGATGAAGGAACTGTAAACTGTTTCCTTCCTGGGTTCTTTAATGTTATTGAACCATAACAACTGTGTTGTAGTGAAAAGTAAAAGACAGCAAAGAGTCAGTGAAGCCAGATAAACACTATAATGATAATAAACAGGACTTTACATGATGGGCTGAATCATCAGGAGAACTCAGAGCTTCACCAGGATCACATTTGATTTAACTGCATGTAAAGATGTTGATTGTTAACGAATCATTGAATCGTTGAATCATTTTAACCACCTAATCACTAAAGTTTCTGTTTGATGGGAGCTGTTGTACTCATGATGTCATGTGATCTAATGTGATGACTGAATGTGTCTCATCAGATCCAACAGTTTTTATCATCAGACTGGTCGTCCTGCCGGTGCTGCTGTTGGCCGTCATTGCCATCTTTTTCATCCTGAAGGTACTGAACACATGTTTGAAATGAAGCACTCAGCCTGTTTATATTGAACTGAAGAGAGGAGTGATGCAGGAACTTAGATCTGTGTTGTCATGTCTCTCCAGGCCTGCAGGGGGCAGAAGTCAGGCCCACAGGAGAACATTGAGCTGGATTCGTATAACCTCGGCGTTCCCAGAGCTGAAAGAGGGCCGGCTGAAGAGGAAGGAGCCCAGGGAGCAGAGTAAGACCTCCAAGGAGCCACACAAACCCACTGAAGAAGAAAATCATCAGTCTCAGCCCAGTACGGCGAGGAATGGTGTCCATATTGTACAGTGGCCTTATTGGTCAGGTGCACTGTTGGTCTTTTTAACTGGGAGATGTGCTAAACGCCTTCATTTGGTGCTGGTGTTGTACATGGATGTACAATAAGAGCTCTAATAATACATCCATGGTGTTATGTTCCAACTGGTTTTCTGCCTTTATCAGCAGATTCGTCACACATACATAAACATATCACTCGCAATTTTCAAGTTCTACCGTGGCGAATATGAGCATATAAAAGTAAGCATTATATCACAGCCACCTACGAAAATTAAATAAAATAAAATACAGTCTTTGCAAGATCACGTCGAGCTGGATTGATGTTACTAAAGCATAACACCGGCACCAAATGAAGACATATAACACATCTCCCAGTTAAAAAGACCGACAGTGCGCCTAACCAATAAGCGGCGAGCTATTGGTACCTCCCTTTTCCGGTAGAAGTTAATGTTGTTGTGTTTTCCGATTTGTCATTGTGTTTTGTTATTTGCAGTTGTGTTTTTTGATTTGTTGTTGTGATGTGCACTTCAGGGCCACTGTAATATTGGTCGATTCCACTGCTTCTGGTTTAGATCAAGCCTTTGTTAAGACCACTAGAAGAAGAGCAGAGAGGAGATCTGATTGGACCATTTGTAACATGATTATCTGTATATAGTTATATTTTTTATCATCATTAACTTCTCTCATGTGAACAGATGTAACTTTTTTGACTGAAATATTTTTAAGAGTTTAATGTTCTCATCTGGATAAATGTTGAGTCAAGAAATCATTTAAAAAAGCATCCAGTTGTTTGATGAGTTTATATCTTTTTTTTCATTGCCTTTTATATTCTATATAATAATTATTCAGCTGAAATATATTATTGCTTTTTTCCAAAATATTTGCTTTTTGTAGTAAAGAAGATGAATAAAAGAAAAATGTTATGTTATGTTAAAAATTAAATGTTTTATCTTTGTTTTGCTGTTTCTGCTGAATGTTCACTCAGCCCTCATTTATTGTATTGTGACAGTTTCATGCTAATAAATCAGTTTCTACTGTATCAATAAGACTTTTACACTTTGCTGGTTTCATTTTGAAGGTTAGATCCCCAAAATAAATTAGCACACCCCGCCCCCCTGTACACTGAAAAAACAATTATTATTTATTTGTGACAATACATGAAAAAACGAGTTAAAAAAAAAAGTCACACAAAACTATATTCTTAAGACTGCACTCATAAGGACACAATCTAGAAAAGACCAACAGTGAACACAAAAAAAACTCAATTTGACTGGATTTGAAATCAGAAAATAAATCTGCAGTGATGTAGAATCAGATCAGACCGATCAGCTCCTCCAAACATTAAATGGTAAATGGACTGAACTTAAAAGCACTTCTCTTCTTTAATAGACAAAGAGCTTTACAACTTTTGCTTCTCAGTTAATTCATTCACACACACACTTGCGCACCAATGGTGGCAGAGCTGCCATGCAAGGTGCTGGCCAACATGGGGTTCAGCGTCTTGGTCAGAGTGATCGTTCGAGTCGGGGATCGAACCACCAACCCTGCAGATAGTGGACGACCTGCTCTACCTCCTGAACATGGATGTATAAAGAGCTGGATGCAGCCTCAGAATGACGGACTCTACCTTTAACCACAGCATTGTCACACTATAAAACATAATTGTTTTTTAAACAGTGATGTGTGACTGCTTTGGAAAGCGCCATATATAGCCTCTATGGGTCATTCTGGAGTTTATTATACAATCGACTTGTGTGGTTGTTTAATTATGAGGATGTGTTGGAAGGATCCAATGCTGATTTCTCCAACACCTCAGTTGCATGAATCCTTTTAAACCCCCATTGAATGCATCAAAAATATGGTTTAAAAAAGCTGTTTATGAGGTTTTTCACCTCAGTCAGACGTCATTTGATTGATCGCTCACCTGCGAGGGAACTTCGACTCATTGACCCACGCTGCTCTCAGGGTGTGAATGCTGAAGCAAACATCAAAGCAGGTGTGAGCTATAATTGTACCTCAAACTCAACAAAAATGTCGCTGATTGCTGCTGTCACTGAAGAGACTGACTGATGTGTCTCACTGTAATCTGATTGGACAGATTTCACTACTTTTCCTTCGAGGTGTCGGATCAGGCAACTGGCTTTCTCCAGAACTTAAAAGAGCTTCACTGGAAAAGTTCACTGCCAGCAGCTAGAGAAGCTCAAGAGCAGATATCCATCACTGCCAAAGAGAAGGTGAGAAACCAAGAGGAAATAGTGAGTGATGGATAGCACGAGAGAAAGTCAAATAGCCAGAGATATTTACCCTGAACCCCATGAGACATGAGTACAAATACAAACTCATTACAACCTTATTAAATCCAGATCAAAAACTGAATGTGACCCAAACAAAACCAGCTGAGCTGCAAAACGGAGCTTAATAAAAGCTGAACCTGCTAAACACAACCGTTAGCTTACCCTGAGGCTAATTGTTTTAGCTGTTAAATAGAACTGTTAGCTAACCTGAACAAAACTATTTAAGCTGCTGAAATAAATCATGAGTCAAAAGAAAACTTATACAACAACTTTTTCAGCTTCTAACTGTTACTGTCAACTCGACTAATACAAACTTATTTTAGCTTTTGAACTGAACTAGCTAACCTGAACTAAACTGTTTCAGCTGCTGAACTGAGCTGTTATCTTGAATGAAACTGTTCAGGTTAACTGATGGTTTCATGACCATTTTATATCTGCTCTATCAGTTTCACAGTTAAAGGAACAGTCCAGCAGATGAAGACACGGTTGTTTAAGCTGCGTTCCCTGAGCTTTCAGTCAGCTAAACTAATCTAGACTGTCTCTCTCAGCTGAGCCTCGGCTGTCAGTTCTCCCTTCGGCGTCGTCAGGCAGATCACCAAGAACACAATCTGTCGCCGTGCCGACCGGCTGCCAGCGTCTGAATAAATCATCCGTCTCAGCTAGAGTTTGATTTCATGTGTGACCCAAATAACAAGGCTTTCCCCTGTGTGTGTGTGTGTGTGTGTGTGTGTGTGATATAGTGACAAGAATAATTGTTAGTCTGAATGGGTCAACACAGGTTTGAACCCTGTTTAAAACAACATGAAATAGTTCATGGGGTCCTAGTTTATTTCCTGTTGCAGATTATTCAACAACAACAACAACAGCTTCCAAATATTTTCATTGAAGGGAATTTATACATTTATGTTTATATTTATATTTACATTTATACTTTCCTTCAAAGGCTAAAGTTTTATATCTGTAACTAGAATCAATGTAAACGCTATATAGAAAATAGTAGTTGTGGAAGAAATATTCAGATCCTTTACTCCAGTAAAAGTACATAAGTATTATGAGCTTGATGTAGTTAAAGTATTGCAGTAAAAGTAGTGGTTTGGTCCCTCTGACTGATATATTATTATATATGACATCATTAAATTATTAATACTGAAGCATCAGTGTTAGAGCAGCATGTTACTGTTGTAGCTGCTGGAGGTGGAGCTAGTTTACACTACTTTATATACAGTTAGCTAGTTTAGTCCAGTGGTTCCAGTAGCTCATTGATGAGGACATAGTTTGACTATAAATTATATTTTATCTGCATAATTTATTCTTTATTAACATTTGACTGCAGTTTGTCAGAGATCAGCTGTGCTTCTCTGGCCTCAGCTCTGAAGTCCAACCCCTCCCATCTGAGAGAGCTGGATCTGAGTGGAAACAAGCTGCAGGATTCAGGAGTGAAGCTGCTGTGTGCATGTTACTGTTGTAGCTGCTGGAGGTGGAGCTAGTTTACACTACTTTATATAAAGTTAGCTAGTTTAGTCCATTGGTTCCCAACCTAGGGGTCGGGGCCCTCCAAAGGGTCAGCAGATAAATCTGAGGGGTCGTGAGATGATTAATGGGAGAGGAAAGAATAAAAAACAAAGTTCTGATACACAAATCTGTTTTCAGTTTCTGGACTTTTTCTCTAATCTTTGATTTTTGCTGAAATATTGGATCATTTGAACATTTATTGAAATGAAAGCATGTGAGAAGTTTAGAGGGAAAAATCACTATTTGGTGGAGCTGTTAACAACTCATAGACATGTGAAATGTGACCCCGACTACACACTGCTTTTTGTAAGACGTCAAAAACCAAAAAGGTTGGAAACCACTGGTTTCATCTTTAACAATGTGTTGTATTTTAAAAGCTTGTTATATGATTATTTGAATTTCTGACAAACTGGAAGCAAAACTGAATTAACAAAAATGTAATTGTATTACATATTTACTGGTTTATTGCATCTTGACTAGATGACAAAACAACAACTTTTAAATGGGGTGAAAAAGGGGACAAATCCACAAGTGACGTTCGGCCCTCGCTGTTTATTTATTTGTTTATTATGAAGCTTATTAGCTGTGTTGGTCGCAGGCTGCTGGCACAGCGGCAGCTTCCTCCCCCGCATGTCTGACAATTAGTCGTGGGAGGAGGCCGAGGAGGGGGGAGGAGGGTCGACTGCTGAGCACAGCACTGCCTGGGAACAAGAGGGGGGGGAGTGTAGGAGGGGGGGATTTTATTGCCAATGAATTAGTGTTGTTTTCTTTTCACACGCCCACTAACTAACCTCCCCCCTCCCTCCCCTCTCAGGCCTCTAAATGGTTTGTGGCAGGCGGCTCCACCCTCCCATAACGCACCTGTGCATGATGATGATGATGGGGTGGTGGGAGGGGTTGTTGGGGGTTGTTGCTCCCTGCAGCCGTCAGGTGGGTTCAGCGCCGCCGTAAACTGTCACGGTGAACTGCTGAACTCACAGGAAACACTGAGATACAGAGTCTGAACCAGTTTATGAAACATTATAAATACTGATTCTGTTTAAAAGTGACAAATTCATCATTCGGTATGTATTTATTCTGTTACATAAACAACACCAACTAAATAAAAGTTAACTGATTTTTACACTAAATCTGTGAAATTACTAAAAGCATAAAGTCATAAGGAGAAAATATGCAAATGTTAGAATATATTAGGTACAAATACTAGATTTAAACATTCTACTTTTCACACTATAAGAACCTAAGTAAAAATATGACGTAAACAGTATTATCACAATAATCAAAAAGTTTCTATCAGTGCTAAATATAGTTAAAATGCATTTTTTATTTAGGATTTTATTCATTGAACATTTGTCTGTATGTTGGACTCTATAAGAAATAACATTGAAACAGGCGACATGTGCAGAGAAATAAGACACATAAAGTCCGATCTGAGCATTCTGACAGAGTTCAGATATGAATCAGATCCAGGACCACATGATTTGTTGCCTTAGATTCTACTCACCCATTCATGTTTTTAAATTTCATTCATTTCTCCTGGTGAAATTGATCGACCAACAAGTGTTATCTTAAAGAATCAAGCTGCTGATGAAAGCAGAAAACAATGACAGAGATGGAAACGATTGGCAGTATTGACATATTTTAAACATAACCGGCACATCTCTGCTCTGAAAAAGGTTTCACAAAGTTTAGTTATTTGGTTTGTTAATGTGGAGTCTGTCATGTTGAAAAAGCAAAGAGACAAACACGAACAGGCGACACAAAGCTGGAAGATCACTGTTGTCTAAAATATTATTGTATGCTTCCACGTTAAGATTCACCTTCATTGTAGGTGTCCACATACTTTTGTCTATATAATGTCAAATATTACTCATCAATACATACTGAGTCTCTCCCAAAATAGTTTGTGCTCATTAATTTGCAGCTATGACATTTAAAAGCTTTTAAAAAGGGAAATAAACCACCAGAAACAAGTTTGAATTTCTAATTTCTCATTATAAAGTATAATTTTTCCATCAGCTGCTGTTTATAAAACTCGGCTCTCCATTAGCTCTGTTATCCAGCAGGTTACAGTTGTTGTTTGGCTGTTAAAGATCTTCTCTTGTATTTGGAGAATGTGTCAGGTGATAACAGACTCTGTCAGGTTTAACAACCTCTGTGTGTTTTTGCCTCCAGCTTTTTTTTCTCTCTCTCTCTCTTTCCATGTGAGACGACTTAAATTATGGCCCATTCAGGAATCTTATCTGCAGCGGTTGGCCATAAACTAACACCTAACAGCGACACTTCAAAGCCGCTGCGAGAGGCCGAGGTGCCAAAAAAGCAGCCCAGCGCTTTAAGGGAAAAAGATGTGCAGATTGATGAGGTGTCGTAGATTATTGTCGGGAGGAAAGAAACATTTACTGAGAGAAAAGGATTGCAGATAAACGTTGCTCCAGCTGGGAGAAAAAGGCCACATCGGGCCCCCGGGGGGAGGTTTGGAGGAGTTTTGACAGGAAAACCAGCTTCCACATCAGGACAGAGAGGGGTCAATCAACACCTGAGGGAAGACCAGGACCAGGAGTTCCAGGTAACTGAGAACTAAATGAGATCAAGGAACAACAAATTCCCTCATTTTCTAAAACAGCGCCGACATTTTAGTTCATATCAAACAAATGTAATCTCTGCCTGGATGATGTTCACAGTGATGTTTCTCTGAATGACTGAAGCTACATTAATATCTGTCTCTGCAGTGGGAGGGAGGAGGTCCATGTGGATCCAGGACTCTGACAGCAGAGACCCGGGTTTACATCCTGAGTCCTGTATGTGTTCAGGTTTGGTTCAGGTTAGTGAAAGATGCTGGCTTGCTGTGTTCATGATGGTTCTGGGTGTATAACTCCCTGCCAATAGCAGCACACAGAGTATGAGGACATATAGGTTTTGTATTAGTTAAGTTAAATTTTTTTATATAGCACAGCAAGCGTAAAGTCAATGTGCTTAAAAACAAGTAAAGATCATACATGATGAATATATTACATTAATGTTACATATATATAACAAGAAAGATAAAACATAAAATAAGAACACATATATAAAAACACAATACAGCATAAAAAATAGAAGGTGAGAAGGTATTATTATTATTATCATTGAAAGAAATAACTAATAATACTGAAATAAGCTGTTTTTATTCTGCTTTTAAATGAAGACACTGTTGGTTCATGTGGTGGAGAAGAAGACCTGGTCTAGTATTTATTCTGGGTCTGGTGAGGAGACCTTTATTTGATGATCTCAAAGGTCTGTCTGGAGTCTATTCTGAGAGCTGGGCTGTTTATAGCTTTAAAAACAATGTGTTCACACCTTCTGGTTTTGGTTAATACTCTTGGCTGCAGTCGACTGGAAACGTGAACCAACTTTTCAGAATCAGACTGTGACAGGAAAGATCAAACTTTGGATATATTTCTAAGATGATAAAAAGTAGTCTCAGAGATGCTGGAAATGTGTTTGGGTCTGTCCCCAAAAACCACACTTGCAGTCTTGAGCATTTAAATTCCTGTCCACACCACAGCAGCAGCAGCTGAGTGCTTTTAGGAGTCAGTCGGAGGGACTAGACGAGATATTTACTGTTACACAGACAGTTTTTTAGTTCCTGTGAATTTATTGTCAGCCGGAAAATACAGATTCAAATGTGAGGTTGTTACAGTTAAATGTACAGATCTCACCCCAGTAGATGAACTCACAAACACACATCTGTATGTTTTTAGCAAAGTTGAGTACACGTCTGAAATATACCAACACACACTTAATCCACAATAACACACCTCTAACACCGCTTCCCTACAGTCCAGTCCAGTAGCTGGCAGTAGTGTGTCTGCAGGCTGGTTTTAATTATCAAATAATCAAAACAAAGACAAAAAGAAGTTAAAGTTTATGTTGGATTATTATTAATATCCAAACACTACGTTATGGCAGAACCTCCACTGATGGTTAACATGTAATATTAATTAATCTGTTCTTCTTAATAAGATTGTTAAGAATAATCACACAACACTGCCAAGATAAATAAATATTAAATATCCGCTTTATCAAAGATTTTGAAAAATATGTTAGTTGACGTTTGTTGTCAGCGACGGACCTAAAAGACGAAGAAGAACAGATTTAACTGTTTGTTGTTCTGGTGTTTTCAGTGTGGACTGCAGACGTTTAGAAATGACCTGAAAATGTCACAATGTGAAGTGAAAACATGTAAACACATGAAATGACATAGCGACACGGAGCAAAATGATCATTATAAATATCTGTGATAACTTTCGGTGTTCCTCAGGGTTCTGTTCTTGGTCCTTTTATATTTTAATTTAAAGCTGCATGAATGTTTGTTTTGATGTGTGACGTTAACAACCAGCTGCTTACTTCCACATCCAGCAGACAAAGAGCGACATGTGTCTGTCCTGATGAACGTAAGTCCAATATTCTCTCTCCTTTTAGCTCTGGTTTGGTCTCCACCACAGAAAAACATCTGGCTCTTTCACTGCTCGATGTTCCACTACGTTCACCATTGAGTCTCTGACTCTGTGTGTGTGTTATTTGCTGCTGGGCAGGTGGTTTTTATCATCAAACAGCTGAGACTGAACCAGACATGGAAAACCAAAACTAGGAGCTAAAAGAGGCTAAAACGCTCCTTACAGCTGAGAATTATCAGAGACAACTTTCATATTTCACATAATCTTTTGGTCCATAGTTCAGCTTTAACAGACACTTCTAGTATTTCAGATTGTCCATCTTTACATCCCATATCTGCTCCCACAGAAGGAAACTTTAATTAAGGCCCCAAAATAGTGTTTTTTGTGACGCTGATGCCAGATGAGTTGACTAAAAAATGCTGCTCACTTTGATAATAATAAAAAGAAAACATAACACACACACATGTATAACTGTATCTTCTTTCTTTATATATGTCACTGTAAAGATATTTCCTGTTATGTAGTTTTAGATTTTAGATTCTGATCTTCCGTCTGGACTTTAATCTTCCTTCTGTCTCTCTCGCCTCCCGCCGTGCGACGCTCCTCTCTTCATGTCTTATTGACGACTGAGGAAAAAAAAAAAAAAAATCACTTCTTTCACTGTGTTTTCATCATCTGATGAATTCATTCATCATTGTAAATAACCCATGTGTCATCTGGCTGGCGGGGGCGGGACGCTCCGTGCGCCGCCGTGTCATCATCATCATCATCATCATCACCATCTTCATCATGTTCTTCATCTCTTGTTCTGATCGCTCGCCGTCGTCTCCACAGAGCCTCTCAAACTGTTTGTTAATTAGCGTTTTGTTGAGGGATTCCCAGCACCTCGCTGTCACGCCTCTCCCTGAACTCTCTAATTAACGAGCGAGGGACTGGTGATTAATTACAGCCTTATCGGACACACAGCTGATATTTAGCTTTAATTGTGTTTGTGATATTTTGCGTCGTGTCTGAATTCACTCGGGTGGAACTACAATATGACATCATGGCGTCGATGGTGGCGTCCTGTCCAACGGCGGCGATGTTAGAAAGCTTCAGAGAGTTCTTCTTTACTGCCGTCACACCAGGAGTCATGAAAAAGTCAAACTTTACTGGTAGAGGAATGTGCTGAAGTGTCAACAGTGAAAATGGGGATGCAACTAAAAAACATGTTTCCATGTCAAGGTTTTGAGTCCAAGTTTTTATTCAACACTGAAACAATAAAACATGCTCCTTCAATCATTAGTAAAAACCTGATATGACCAAATAATTCACTGAATTTAGGAACCACAGGATTTAAACTAGATTAACTAGAAGAACCGTGAAGACAAATCGACAGATAACTGATTGAAAGACGATGTTGGAGACTGAAAAATGAATGTTCTGTGATTTACTGTGTTTCTGTTTACAGTCCAGTTATAATGAAGAAGTCAGTCAGTAACTAAAAGTGTGGATGTTTTCTACAGTAAAATGAGTCGGTTGTGCTGCTGAGCTGAATAAAAGCCACTCCATGTTTCTCCCTGAAGTCTTTTTATTTGAAGAAGCAGATGTTGGAAATGTTTT
This sequence comes from Euthynnus affinis, assembly GCA_029490765.1. Lineage (NCBI taxonomy): Eukaryota > Metazoa > Chordata > Actinopteri > Scombriformes > Scombridae > Euthynnus > Euthynnus affinis. The sequence continues at coordinate 36,130,269 of CM055839.1, read as the reverse complement.
AAGCTGTGTCACCCTCCCAACAAACAAAGGAGAAATCTGGTCTGGGACCTTGGTCGGTACTGATGTTTGGCTCAGATTATCTGATGATGTGAGGAGTTTACAGCCTCTAGAACTGCTAGCAGACTCATTGGGAACATGTTTGATATTTAGGAGTTAAAATCTGGAGGATTGCGTCACGACTTTCTGAGCTGGACCACAACCGCCAATGAGAGAGATAAAAGTCTACAAGGAGACGGAAGTGAATGAGAAGACTTGAAGAAACAAGAAGAAGAAGAAGAAGATGTTCAGGTGTGTTGGAGAGATGAGATGGGGCTTGTCGAGGAAGGGCTTGTCGATATGTGGCAAGTGTTTTCAAAGACATCATAACCATACGGACAAAGAGAAGAGCTTTACTAAAGCAAGTTTTCAATAAAAGTGTCACAAGCCAGAGGTGTGGAGGAACCGGTGGACCCAAATGCAGAGAGCCAAAACAGGCAAAATCTGATGCAGACCGTTTATTCTAACAAATAAAATTCGAAACACAAGGGCTATGCGCAACACCAGGGATAACACCAGGGATAACAACAGGGAGAACACCAGGGAAAACAACAGACGACTCGACAAGGACTGAACTGAAAACAGGACGATAAACACACAGGCAGTGATTACAAATGAAACACAGGTGAGGAGAACAAGACACAGGTGAGACACATGAACTAACGAAACACAGGAAGTAAAGTGACCAGACACAAGGTAGCAGGGAATTTCAAACTAAAACAGGAAAACAGAGGAACACAGGGGAAACAAAACCCAAAACAAAGCACACATCAGACAGGGCAGGTAAAACAAAAAGACAAACTAACAAAAACCCAAAAGTCCTGATAGACCATGACAAAAAGTTTACATCTGCTTCCCCATGAGATCACGTGAGATCACAGGAGGTGGTGCATCGCTCCCTCTGGCATGATAATCTGTCTAATATCCTGCAGTGTGTGATGTCTGAGATTAGAGAGAAGAACATCTGTGAAGTTTCTCTTTATGTGATGCAACTGGCTTTCAAAATAAATGTAGGATTTTAAGACTCGTGCAGTCTGAGCTCAGCTTCAGCAGGAAATCTGAATCCAGAACTCTGGAGCCACTAACAATGAAAACTACTGACTGTAAATACATTGAACAAACATTACAGACCATAAATACTAACAAAAACAGGATTCGATATAAATAAAATCTTAAGGATTATAACTTTACACCTGCATTAACTGATGTTTAGTTTTCAGCAGATGGAATAGCAACAATCAGAAGAGGAATCTGGTCTGGTATGGAGATTATTCCCTATCTTTATTCAAGAGCATAGTATATAAATTTGAAAGCAAACTTTATTGATTTTACGTTCAAATTTTGTAATTTGTCCCTCAAAACCCTTCCCTCACACTCATGTTGCTCGCGCTCAAACTTCAGCCCTTCTCCTCGCACTCAGGTTTCTTCTGCGCGCTCACTAAGTTTCTGCTCACGGATTTCTCCACTGCGCTCGGATTTTTTTGTGTAGCAACAAGCATAGCAACCACCCTGTCAGAATCATCCAATCAATAGAAGGCCCGGTTTTGGGTAGAATAGCGTCATCTTTTTAGCTGATATGTTGAACTTGTTAGCAAACAGCTGCTTTTATTTCCACATCCAGCAGCAACATTATCCTTCATGTGGAGTCGTGTTTCAGTCCAATCTTCTCTCTCTTTTAGCTTCTGTTTCTGCTCTCTACCAACTCCTGAGGGAAATATCTGGCTCTTTAGCTGCTAAATGCTACCAGCTAGTCTGCAGCTAACTGAGCAGGTAGTGTGCAGTGGCTGAAAATGACGCTATGAGAGCCGCTGAGAGTCAACCAGAACAGTAAAAGTTGCAGCTAAACAGATAAACAATGAGCCGGAGAGTCGCTGATAATTCTCTGTAGGTTCATTACTATGTCATTTATGTCATTTCATTCACTGTTATTATAAAAACTTTGATCATATCTGCTTTAAAGTCTGGGTGAGTCTTCAGGTAATTCATGTAAATCAAAACATTTCTAAGTGAGAGACGTCTTCAAGCCTTCCTCACCTCCTCCTTCCTCCTTCTACTTTTAATACTTGAGTGTATTTTACTTCTAACACTTGGTCACTTTTACCTCGGTAAATATTTGAATTCAGGACAGTTTCTTCACTCTTCCTCTCTGAGCAGGAATGTCAATAACGGCAGGCGAGAGTTTTCCTCTTTAAATGTCATTTGTTTTACTTGTGTGTGGTCACAAAGCTGAGGAGGGGGGGGGGTTAGGGAGGGGTGTTCACAAACTGACATTTTTACGGTAACAGTCGCCGTCTCTCGGCAACACACTCAAAGACCTATACGCATTGACGGCGCACAATTGTGTTTGGCACCAGGGAAGTGTTAACTGGATAATCCCTTACAGCCGCCCAGACGCTGCCTGCTGCTAATTCACCGCTCACTCTCCACAGACCGGCCAGTGTTTACACACCAGACCTCCGTCCCTCTGGAAGAATGAAAAGCTCTTCAGATGAGCTTTTTCTCCCTTCAGAAGAGCTGTCTGTCGTCTTTCAGCGTTTAGAGAAACTGCAGCGGAGAGTCGATTAAACTGAGCAGACAAACTGCCATCGCGCACACACACACACACACACACACACATTAACCTCTGAAGCTCCAGAGTTTCACATTAAACTCAGCGTTCATTGTGAAGATGAAAGTAAAAGAAAAATGTTTTATTTTAAGGTTAAGTTAAGCAGGGTCAGATTCTTGTTTCAGATTTGTTGATTCTGGTTTTTATGCTTCTGTTCAGACTTATAGCACTTAGTTAAAGCTGCTCTACTCAATATCTTTATTTGACAATGGATCAAAGCTCTATGTGTGTTTTAAAAGCCTTTTTTAGCTCCTGGTTTCGTGTTTTGGCACATTTCCAGCCTGGTTCAGTCTACCTGCCCAGCAGCAAACAGCAGACACACAAAGTTAGCAGCATGATCTCATGGGATGTAAAAGTTGGGCACTTTTAAGGACATTTTGTGCATTTTAAGCTTTCTGCGTCTCTTTTAATGCCACATTTTAAGCATTTTGCTAAGTTTTTTGGTTAGTTTTCAGCACATAAAACACTTGGTTATAAAGGGGAAAGATCATAGTTTGGGTTAAAATGTAGTAAAAATATTCCAACATGGCGGTAAAAATGGCCGATTTAATGGAAGTAAATGTTCTAATAAACCAAAATCACCTTATTAAATAAAATAAAGTCAAACTATATTGACGTCATCTGAAATGCGTCACTTCCTCCGTCACTCAAATGTAACCACAGGTCTTTGTTGGTGAATGAATTTACCACCTAAATGGTGTGAAATGACACGTGAAAAGTAAAAACTGCTTATTGATAACATGTGAAATGATTTAAGAAACTGACATATTATTCATCCGGTGTTCAGTGAGACCAGACTGAAGTGTAACGGAGCCAGATATTTTTCTGAGGAGTTGGTGGAGAACAAAGCAGAGTTAAAAGGAGAGAGAACATTAGACTTACTGTACGTTCATCAGATGGACACAAACATGTTGCTCTGTGTCTGCTGGATGTGGAAAGAGGCAGCTGTTTGCTAACCTATCAGCCACTTTATAAACTGATCATATGTCAGATGTTGTGTTTTAAGTTTGTTGTGCTGCCGCTAAACGGACAAAAGTAAGAAATAATTCATGTAGCTTTAACCAGCTGATTAGCTGATTATATGTCAGATAGTGTTTCAGCTTGTTGTGTCTACCCAAAAGTGGCTAAAAGTAGTTTTAGTCGCCTGAACTCAAGCAAACCTTCAGCTTAGAGTTGTCAGATCAGGAAATGTTGATATGAAATATGATTTGTATGTATGTATGATTTGTTTTGATCAGAGGAGCTGTGCTGCTGTGTTGCAGGTTTACAGGTGAATTAAAAATATGAAGGACCGAGAATAGAACCCTGAGGAACCCCAGAAGTTACTATTAACTGTGTTTATGGGATGATCATGTTTCTCTGTGTCTGCTAGATGTGGTATTAGGGAGCTGATTGCTAACATTAATGCTGGATCACCAACCAGGCAACTGACCAGATTTATTCAATATAATTTGGGTCTACATAATCTGATTGATCTCAGATTAGTTACAAATCAGCAGCAGTGACCTCCAGGGTGAACTCTGCCAGGTCCTCCATCTTCCATCTTGTGGTCCTGGTCTTGAAGAAGATTTTAATGTTTAGTTTCTATTGAGCTCATTTGTGTTAAGTTGTGTTTTCTATTATAGAAGACTGTCATTATCATCTTTAATCATCCATTGATTGTTCAGTTTATAAAATACCGACTGGCACTGTGGAAACTCAAGCATATGTCCTGTGTTTTTATTTTTCCCATTAGCAAGTGAAGGCTAACAGAGTTACAGCTTATTTTAATACTAATTTGGCTAAAAGTGACTCATATGTGAATGTATGTAGACTACTTGGAGACTGGATCCACCATTCACCAATCACACCATTTCTGTTCAACTACGATCAATTTGTGTTTGTGAAGAATAAAATTCACACAGTAACATTTCTGGGGGCCAAATGTTTTTGCTGGAGGGCCGGATATTTGCCAACCACTTCCAAAGACGTCTAGCGGGGGGTCAACAGGGCCCAGATAACAAACTTTAGCTCCAGGGCTCCATGAGAGGTTAACCAGCCCACGGCTAACATGTTAGCCTCAGCTACGTTAAAAAGTTACAATATGTTAGATGTTGTGTTTTCAGTTTATTTTGCTGCCCTCACGTGGCCCCAAAAAAATCAACCAATGCAGGTTTAATGTGAAAGAAAGATTGTTGACGCAGTTTGAATAAAGACAAAATGAACTGTGGGTCAGATTCAAACACTGTGGACAGAATTAAACCTCTAAAACTGACCTGAGTCTCCTCGAAGATGGTTCAACTTTATTTAAATATCCTCTGATGTGTGAGAACGATAACCTGCAGACGACAATCAGAGAAGCTCCTGAAGTCAGACTGAAGACTGAAGCTTCATCACTGCAAGTTAAATAAATGTAAAGTGTTCATTTTAAAACTGCTCAATAAATATATAAAATGCATCTTTTCATTGTTTTTATATTCTAATTTTCAGCACATGCAGGAAGGAAAAGTCACATTTACATGTTTAACATGAGCTGCTGTTACAGTTACTGTGAAATATGTCATTTCACACACAGATTAACACATTAAGTCTTTAGGAGATTATGATTACAGAATAAATTTAAGTCTTTGTAAAATATATATTATTTTATTGTTAGCTGGGTCTCACAGTTGTTATTTTTATTTCTCTGTTTTCTTTTTCTTCTCCTGTGAAACCGACATGATGTAAAGATCGACTGCTTTCTAGTGAACGCATCATTTTCTTTAAAATAAGTTTAAAAAAACATAAAAGCTAAATAAATAAACATGTAAATAAATAAGTAATTAAATAAAAAAAACAACATACAGATAATAAACGAGCATGTTGACTTATTTTATCTGCTTGATGTTTTATACATTTTGTTATTGTGAATATATTTAACATTCCTGCTGAATAAATAAATCTTTGCTTCTCTTTCTGTGTAGATAAAATTTTACTGTAAATACACAGTAAAATATTTTACAGAGAATAAAACATGTTGTTGCTTCTCACGTCTCCAGGTTTGTTTTATTCAGTTTTCAGATCATTTGAAAGATTTATTTATGTTTTATATATGATGACACATGACAGCTGTGACATACGAGCAAATACTAAAAGATTATATTAATGTCAATATGTGACAAAAGGTATTAATGTAAAAATATCAACTCGTGTTTTTAGAGTCTTTTTTTAAATTCATTGAGAGAAAATGAATCACTATGTGTGTATTTATTTTGATAATCAATAGATTATTATTGAACAATAATGTATTTGTTGTTTCCAGGTTTTCTTTTCTCTATTTCATATTTTTATGAATTACTTGAAATTTTTTTATGTCTTTGCTTTTGTTTTTTCACAATTTTATGACATTTTTTTTAGACTAATAGAAAAAATAATTGACAGATTTAATCAATGATGAAAATATTAGTTACAGTTTCAGCTCTGATTTTAATAAAATAATTATATTTTTGTTTAAAAATTGTATTAAGATGATGTTTGTGACAGATTTAGTCAAATTTCACTTGTTCTTATACATTCAGACATGATCACTGAAACCAGTGTTTCTATTTAAACATACGATCAAATGTAGAATATTAAATTATCACCTGACTGCATCATTTCCCTTTTAAAAACTATTCAGATAATATTATAAAGACATCTTGTCCACAAGCTGATAAAAAGGCATTTTTTAAAAAGTCTTTTAATGCTGACATTATGGAGATTAAAGGTTTTTACCGACAAGCAGATTTAAAATGTGAATCTGCAGCAAAAAGACAAATACAGTAAAAATTAAATGAAGTAAATCTGAAGAAATGGAAATAATGAGGGAATAGTGCAAGTGTGTGTGTGTGTGTGTGTGTGTGTGTGTGTGTGTGTGTGTGTGTGTGTGTGTGCAGGTGAATAAAAGGCCTCTTCACTGCATTTTTTTTTTATGTATTTTTTTTTTCCACAGGAAGGTTTTGTTTTTGTTTTTTTTTAATGGATGTGGATGAGCAGACAGAGCGCAGGGAATAAAAAGCCCGTGTTCATGTTCATGCTTTATGCTTTCAGCCCAAATAATAAACTTACAAACATTGAATATTTCTCTGTTTTTTTTTCAGACAGGAGGAGCATGCAGCAGTACAAATACACAGACAGTGTGTCATTTTAACACCACAGCTTTAAAAAAAAAAAAAAAACAACAAAAAAAAACAACCTTTAAATTAAACCAACAGGCTGTCAGCTACAGAATAAAAAACATCTAGATTTCATTTTTTAAAAAGTGCATCAGAGACAGTAGATCCTTGCATTCATGGGCAAATATCTCCAGTAGTTTTCTTTTTGTTTTAACTGTGCAGAACCTCTGACATAAATATATGATTTCAAGTCTTATTTCATCTTCTCTGCGATTGTTCATATCGACAAAAACAAAATTATTTATTTTTAAAAAAAGGACAAAAGACAAATGTGTAATTATTTGGTTTACCAAATGCCGGTTTGCATTTTTCCTTTTTGACTTTTAATGTGTTTTTGTTTTTTTAAATTTCTTTTTTTGGGGGAAGAAAAATGTGAGAAAATGAACTTCCTCTTGGGTTTCACTTTTGTTTTCAGGAGCAGAAAAGAAACAACAGAGAGGCCAAAAAGAAACAAATCTTAAAAAGTCATTAATCTGCAGAGTTTTCTTTCAGTTTGAGAAGAAAAGGCTGCAAAACACAAAAGATCCGGATAATTTGTCAAGACAAGATCTGAGCTGTTCAACACGAAACAGTCTGAAGGAATGTGAAGAAAAATATATTTAAAAAAAAAAACTGAATTATTTTAGTTTCTGACAGAAATTTGTGAATAAAATTATTTTGCAGGAAAACAAATTTAAGTTTTTCTGAAGATAAAATTACTTTTGTTGTGTGACTGAAGGTCAGAGGTCAACCTGCTGTTTCTTAACATGATGGGAAAAACTTGTTCAGGCTGGAGACAAAAATAAAAATAATAAAAATACACGCACATCCTCACATTTGCGTCCAGGAGATAAAACACAGCTTTGGAGTTGAAGAAGTCATTTCCCCCTCTTTTTTTTTTTTTAATTGAGTTTTTTTATAGAAAAAAAGGAGCACAGAGTCAGATTCCGGTTAGTGCACCGCCACCGCGGACTGCAGCGTGGAAGAGGCCGAGGAGGGCAGCGCCTCTCCGGGCGCGGCCGGGCTGGTTTGTCCGGTAGCTGTCTGCGGGGAGGTGGGGCTCAGAGACTGGGGTGAGTTCGCGAGGAAAGCCGGGATGTGCGTGTGCAGCCCCGGCAGGCCCGGCAGCGAGGCGGGGGTGGGTTTGATGGGCACCGGGATGGCGGGCAGAGTCTGTCCGCCGTGGCAGATGGACTTGAGCGGCATGCCGTAGGGCGAGTAGTCGCTGGTGGCCATGGAGATGGGCGCCGCGGTGTCCATCATCCCGGAGCCGTACATGTGCGGCCAGGCCGGGGTCAGCTGGTTGTGCAGCGGGTACCCGGTGGTGGAGAAGGCCGCCAGCCCGCCCGGCATCTTGTACTCTCTGGCGATGATGTTCTCGATGGCGAACGGGTGTTTGAAGCTGGACGGCTGCGACACGGAGCTCAGGTTGTATCCGCCCGGCATCTGCGGGAGGTGCGCGGCGGCGTGCAGCGCGCTGAGCCGCAGCTTGGCCTGCTGCTGCAGGTAGTGCGCGGCGTCCTGAGGCTTGCTGGGCGCCAGCGGGTCCGTGGCCTGCATGCTGCCCACTTTGAAGCGCTTCCTGCGCCGCAGAAAACTCCCGTTCTCGAACATGTCGCCGCAGCTCGGGTGCAGAGCCCAGAAACTCCCCTTCCCGGGCTGGTCCGGTCTGCGGGGGATCTTGATGAAGCAGTCATTGAAGGAGAGGTTGTGGCGCAGGGAGTTCTGCCACCGCTGCGTGTTCTCCCGGTAATACGGGAACCGGTCCATGATGAACTTGTAAATCTCACTGAGGGGGAGCATCTTCTCCGGGCAGCTCTGGATGGCCATGGCCGTGAGGGAGATGTAGGAGTACGGAGGCTTCTGGTCGCTGTAAGTGTTCCTCCCCGGGCGAGGCATTATTCAGCTGAGCCGGACCGAACCGGACCGGGATCAGTTCAAGTCTCAGTCTGCAAGAGAGCAGAAGAGAAGACCCGCCTCACTCTTTTACAAACTTTGTCCAAGCAGTTCAAACTCTTCAAAACACCTTTACGCACGGACAGAAACTTGCCTGCTGTTTGGCACGCATGCTGCTTTTTACGCACAACGCTGGAGCCCAAACTCCGTCAGCAAGTTGAGGAGAAAGTTTTAGAAGCAGCAGCTGGATCCTCCTCTCCTCTCCTTCTCCTCTCTCCTCCTCTCCTCCTCTCCTCCCTGCTGTCCTGTCCGTCTGTCTGCTGCGGCTCCGCGGCTCTCGGTGCCCCGGCAGGTGCAGCGCGGTGTCCCGTCCTCTCCTGCTCCGCTCTCCGCTGGCTGAGCTGCGCTAAGCGGCTGCTGCCTCCTCCATGTCCCTCTATCGGTCTGTCCCGTCTGCGAGCTGGACGGCGGTGACAGCAGCAGAAAAGACCCCCGGAGAGGAGCTTCATTAATGGGCCACTTCTTCACCATCACATGATCACACAGCCAGGGAGGAGGAGGGAGGGAGGGGGAGGGGGAGAGGAGGGGGGCTCATGGGGGGGGAAACGGGGGCACGATGTGGTTTCATTTACACGTATTTACACGGACGCACTGAGCCAATACAAGTCATTTCCATTTGAAGCCGCGGCGGCAAAAGAGGCGAGGAAAAGCCGCGGAGAGAAGCCTGATTGTCGGGGCTGCGCTGCGCTCTGTGGAGGTATGTTTGGCAAGGTTTTACGCACAGTGTGTGTGTGTGTGTGGTGTGTGTGTGTAGGGGGGGTAGGGGTAGGGTTGGGATGGGGTTGAGGTTGGGGGGGGGGGGGGGGGGGGGGGGGGGGGTCTGGGTGCCTCTCTCCAATTTGCATTGACAAATAGAGCCGCTGAGAGCTGCTGTTTGAGCGGCTTTAATGGCAATTTGTTTTGTTTCTTCTTTATGTCTTTCATGTTTTCTTTTACAGCGCGAGCCTGAAGCTTCCTCCAAACGAAATGATATCATCATTATTATTATTATTGTCAGGATGAGATAGAACTGATGAAGAGGAAAACAATACCTTATAAACAAGCTTAAAAACACTTTTATCATCTATGAATTTACGCACAGATTTACGGCCCTTAAATTAATTTTAACATTTAAATGAATGGAAATTATATTTATTACAAGGCTTGATGACACCTTCTGTAACATAATTATCTCTGGCGCTCAACTTCCTTTTCGTTTTTAGAAGATTTTCCCTTAATTTCACTTTTTAATCATCAGAGTATGAAAACAGAGAATCAGGTTAAAGTTTAAAGATGAACGTTTTTTTTTCACTGGTTGTTTTTTTTTCAGGTTTTAAATGAAATAATTCAGTTAAATCAAAAACATTTCAGTTTAAATTTCTACAAATCTTAAATTAAAAATAAATCCGTAAATTTGAAGAGCAAAGTGAAGATTTGAATGAGTTTCAGTTTATTAACAGTCTGCTGTGGAGAAATGAAATGTTTAAATTAAAATGTAAATATGGACGCAGATGCTGGGTAATTATTAAACACGTGACGTCATTTCAATTCATTATTTTAATTACTATTATTTGTATTTGTATTGTCACATGCTGATCACAGTAATATAAACATAATAATAATAATAACAATAATAATGTATTTATGTCAGTATTTATAATTCAGAATTAATTTATTATAATTATATCTTAATAAGTAACTGAATGATGTGAGAGTCAGTTAATTGTTTGACTAATTGATTTTTATAGATTTACAATAATCAATAAACAATAAGAGATAAAGTGTTAAAAGACAAAAACTCATTAAATTCAACCATTTTTCTTCTTTTTTTACATTATTGTTGCGTCGCCAGCTGATTATTTCCATGTTGTTTTTCTGTTTTGTTGTTGCAAAGTGCAGAAAGTGTTTTTATTTTGTTTCACATCAGATCAGATGAAAAATGTCTCAAAGCGCCGAGGGAGGATTTAAAGTGGAGGAGCTGAAGGCTTTAATATTCCCAGAGGAGGAGGAGGAGAAAGAGGAGGAGGAGGAGGAGGAGGAGGAGGAGGGGGTGACACACACACCAAACAGCCACTTTCACACGTCTGACCTTTGACCTCTGAGCTGATAATCTGACTGAGAGCGTTCAGGATGCAGAGACACGCTCCGAAAACACACAAACACCCTGAACTCTGCAGCCGAGTCAGTTCATCGACTCACAGACCATTTATAATTATTACAATTATAATTACTGTTAAATGTTTACAAGGTTTAATATTTATATTCAACTGAATTCTTGATTCATGTTTATTATTATTATTTCTATTCTATTATTCTTTATTTATTTTATTGATCTTGTAACATGTTTTTTTTTTATTTTTCTGACGATTCAGAAAACAAATAAATTCCTGATGATCAATAATTTGACAGTTTTCTTTCAGCTCTGATGAGATTTTTTGTTTAATTTTAAAAGAAGAGAAAGAGTTTTTATATTTATTGATTTACAGACAGTTCACAGTTACATGTTCAATAACTCAGCTGTGTGGTTTTATATTGAATGTGCAGTTTTATTATTATTATTATTCTCATGGTTTTATAAGCTGTTGCTGTTTTTATTGTGTATGAATGATGTAACGTTTGTCTCATCTCATCTCATGAAGTCCAGTTTGTGGGTGAAGTTGTTTAAATTCATGACGCATAAAGAAAAATCTTCTATTAATGAACATTTTGTCTTGATGGAAACAAACATGTGAAGAAGAATTGATCCAAAAGTCAAAGATTTTCTGGATGAATGATGATAAAAACCTCAAACTGTGTTTCAGGAGGGAAAGATATTTGTAAATAATAGTGAAATATTGACTATAATAAGTTTATTTCTGTACATACAGCAGGTGTTTATGTGCAGTTTATCACAGTAACAGATGATGTTTTCACACATTTTGTATTTTACACTGATATAAATATTTATAATTTGTAGGTATAGATGATCTTTATTTATTAATCATCTGTCATGTCACTGTGACGGATCATCAGCAGTGATGTAAACAAACAAACAAACAGAGGGGGGAGGGGTGTGTGTGTGTGTGTGTGTTTCTGATATTTATATTCAGTATAAATATTTGCATGTTGATAAAAAAAATGAAGATCAAAGTTTAAAATTTAAAGCCTCTCCGTCATCCTGCGTTACGATTGGTTACACTGCAGCCAATCAGAGCGCAGAGACTTTACGATCTTTATTATATAACCCTCCATATTACACAATTATAAATGTATTTATTCTTATTTAATATTTTAAAAAGTTCTACCAATGTTAATATAACTACTAACATCACCTCGATTACTGCGAGTGAAACATTTACATTAAGCCAATACTTACACAACACACTACTATTATTATTATTACTATTAATATACTGACGAGGCTCAGCCGACCCAATGTGTTAAAAAAAGGGTTAAATAAAATAAAACAGCAAAATAAATAAACAAATATTATTATATTATCGACTCTTTAAGTCTCCACATTTATTATTAATTATTAGTATATAAACATAGTAATAAATGGTTTATAATGCACTATAATTTAGTTATAAGCAGATGTTTATTACACACACAGATCATTAATGACAATATAATAAAACAGATGTAATAATATAATATTTTATAATTGTTGACTTCCTTTTATCTGCTTATAAGTACATGACAGTGTGTTATAAACCATTTATAAACAGTTTATATGCAGATTATTGGATGTAAAGTGTTAGTTTGGTATTTTAATAATAATAAACAACAACTACAATGATAATAATAATAATAATGATAATAATAATAATAATCAGCAGGTTGGAACATTAAACTTTAACAGTCTCATTAACATGCTGCTTTTATTAATTAAACAGGAAGTGTGACGTCACCGTGACGACGTCAACAACAGATACGACTGTTTGAAGACTTTATGCTGTTTGTTTGTTTATTTGCATCCTACAGGAAGTCAGTTACACTCAGTCTGCTTCTCTCCGGTCAGCCGAACACACCGATGCGGCGGCGGCGGCTGCCCGATGGCCAGGACAGCCGCTGGTTGCCATGGCGATTTATCCCTGTTAAAAGTGAGCCAGCCTCATGAACCCAGAAAACCTGAGTTAAGCCCGAAGAGAGCTGCTAATCTCGCTTCATGGTGGAGGATCCTGGTTCACAATAAATCCCTGTCCCTGCTCACAGCCAGACTCAACAACACGACACAAACACTAAAACTAAACTACTTCCCTTATTGATTAACTTTAATACAACCGAGGTCGTGTTTTGTTGTCTGTTTAAAGCGTTTCTCTCCATCATGACGTGTGACTGACAACAAACTGGTGAGTAACAGCTGCTGTTTCTTTTAAACTGGGAGTTCTTGTTAGATTTGTTCTATTTGTTCGTCTTTGAGAGTCTTGAAATCAGTTCTGATGGTTCTCATCTATTTTAAAATATATCGTATGAATGAATGAATGAAATTTTTATTATTGTGTCTTACATACAACTGTATGCCCAGCCTGCATTGGACCTACAAGACACCATGAATTCCAACAAGCCAGGACCAGAGTACAACGCATCTATTACAAAAAAGAAAAAGGAAATCTAACCCTAACCTAACCCTTACCTAACCCTTACCTAACTCTAACCTAACCCCAAACTAACCTAACCCTTACCTAAGCCTAACCGAACCCCAACCTAACCCCAACCGAACCCTAACCTAACTCTTACCTAACTCTAACCGAACCCCAACCTAACCCCAACCGAACCCTTACCTAACTCTAATCTAACCCTTACCTAACCCTAACCGAACCCCAACCTAACCCTTACCTAACTCTTACCTAACTCTAACCTAACCCAAACCTAACCCCAACCTAACCCCAACCTAACCCTAACCTAACCCCAACCTAACCTAACCCTTACCTAACCCCAACCTAACTCTTACCTAACCCTAACCTAACCCCAACCTAACCCCAACCTAACCCTAACCGAACCCCAACCTAACCCTTACCTAACTCTTACCTAACTCTAACCTAACCCAAACCTAACCCCAACCTAACCCCAACCGAACTCTTACCTAACCCCAACCTAACCCAAACCTAACCCCAACCTAACTCTTACCTAACCCCAACCTAACCCAAACCTAACCCCAACCGAACCCTTACCTAAGTCTAACCGAACCCCAACCTAACTCTTACCTAACACCAACCTAACCCCAACCTTTAGATCCAACAACCACCATGAAATAGTGCAAACATTCTAATTTACTAAGCTCACCTTATATCACTGAAAAGTCTAAATAAACACTAATTAAACAAACTATCTCACCTTCTGTTCAAAGCAATTTACTCACAATGTTAAATGAACACATCAGCTGTTTGTCTCTGTGGCCTGAACTCAACAAACTAACCGACGATCAACGTGCAGATTCAATCAAACTCTGGCAGCAACAAGCTCCTCCAGCCAGGAGTCAAACCATTGAAGTTGTGATTATGAGGTTTTAAAATGTTTGAATTGACGCTATCGTCAGCTGTGAGTGTTTTCTTAAAAATGAAGCAAATATTTTAAGGAGTGTTTCCTCTCTCCTTCCTCTCTTTGTGTCAAAGGTGATGATCTTTGAGGATCAGGAGACGTTTCTCGTAGTTCTGCTGCAGCCGCTGAATGTGACGAATTAATGAACATGTCGCTGTGTTTAAAATGCAGAACAGCAGCAGCGGTGGTGGCGGTGCTTCAGCACGCTCCTCATCATCCCCCGACACTTCAGCTGCACTCAGAGTGTGAGAGGAGGCGGACCACACACACACACACACACACACACACGCACTTCAGCTGGAGGCAGATGGAGATGCCGATCAGCTGATTGGTAGATTTGTTGTCGCTCATCCTCTGAGGACTGTGAATGTAAATCTGACAGTAGAAGAAGAAGAATCCTCACAGAAGCACATTTAAAAAGAGATTTATCATCTCACTCCTATAACGCTGTCGGACTCACAACAGAAAGAAAAATAACGGATGCAGCAGAAACAGAAAAGAGATATCGTCATATTTCATATTGCTGCCATATTTACAGCCTTTCTCAGAGACTCCTGACTGAGCCGCAATATTTCTAGCAAGGATTCTTCGCTCAGGAAAACTCTCAGAGCAACTCTGAGCGACGAAGAGGCAGAAACTTTTACCCTGGTGGGGAGGCGTGGTCGACCCCGATCATTTAGTAAAAATATGTGATTGATTGATGGAAAAAAAAGCACTTTTAATGATTAACGGAGAGTGAAATCCTCTTTGTCTTTCTGCCATTTTCTCTTCTGCTCCTCAAACAGTTTTTCATCTCAGGATCTTTCTCTGAAGGGCCGAGAATAACTTTAACCAGGATCTAGTCTGATCTGTGAGGGGAAAGTCTTAGAAAACCTCATAATTCTGAGAGTTATTAGGAGCCAGAAGGCTTCATGAATATGGTTCCTGGTGCCTACATTACCCACAATGCAACCTGGCTGGGGACAGTTGGATTGGTGAGTCAGTTTCATGTTACTGGACTCCTGCTCTGTTTGCTCAGTGTTAAAGGTTAAAGGTCGACCTGCTGAGCCACAGAGTGTTTAGTGTCTGCTGTTTACCTCCAAACAGCGAGGATGGAAGATCAAATAACCGCTGCTGTAGTTAAAAAGTATAAAACTCACACATCTATGATCATATTTCATCTTCTCACTCGTACCTGAAGCTACGTGCTGCCATCACCGACGGCTACCTGCATGTTTTGTTAAACTCAGAGGAAACCGTGTTGTGTGTTTGTTTTTTTTTACCTCATATGACAGATAATTTGTCTTTGAAGCGTGCCGAGAAATAAAATCATCATCTGCTCCGTCTGTTTCACTGCTGATGAAACTAATCACTTTAAAATGCAACACAGGAAATAAAAGATCTATATTTACATTCTTCTCTGGTTTGTTGTTGTTGTTGTTTTTTTTTTCCCACCGTGTCAGCATGTTTGGTAACCGTTGGTAACCGCCTCACGCCACGATGCTGTTCAGGTAGCGAGCATCAAACTAATTAACCTGTGTGTGTGTTTCCTCTGCACGGTCACAAATCTAAATATTCCTCTGCTGCTGACATCATCAAACGCCGCCGAGGCTCCAATTTGCAACGGATTAATGACGACCCCCCTCTGCCCCCCCCCCAACCCCACCCTCCGCTGCCAGGACCCTTATTATGAAACAAATGAATGGGTGCTACTGAATGTGTCATGGCCTCCTCCTCTTCCTCTTCCTTCATCACAGCTGGACGGGAAGCTTCTCAGAACATCAGGAGGTTTTTTTTCATGTTCAGACGCTCAGTCACTGAAACACTGAGCTGGATTACAGGCCTCAGGGGGCAAACAAAAGATGTGAGCTTCCAACAGTTATGATGTCCAGATCTGTTTACACGTACATGATGTGTTCCCAGTTGTCTTCATGTGTCCATCATGAGCAGCAGATTAAATAAAGTTCCTGCAGTAATCAGGTTACAGTCACTCTTTAATGTCATTAGACTCAGTTATTCAGCTCAATATCAATAAACAACCACAAATCTGCACAAAATATTGTCCGTAATATTGTCAGTAATGTCCTTTGTTGATGTTTTGTTTGTCTGATAATCGTCACGAACACACGAGGAATTCCCAAAAAGATAATAAACAAAACTCATACCTGAACAACTTCCCAAACATCTGGCTACTAATTTAATTTATGCAGGCGCCATAAGCGCTGACAGAAAAGTTACTGGAAGGAGCTTCAACACAAGGTGAGTAATGTTAGCATCGGCAGCTAAATGCTACTCCAAGCTAACCTCTAACTCCTCCCGGGAGTACAGTTACTGACACCGACTCAGAGGCCGATGTAACCAGCACACAGTCAGCAGCGTTCAGATCCAGTAGTTCAAATACTTTTAGGCAGTGTTTATGATTTTATTATTTCAAATAAGAAATGAAGAAATCATCAGTTTATTTTAGTCGCACTTATTAAAAAGGTAAAACGCTTTAAAATAGTTCGATACAGAGTTTTAACACTGTAAATAACATCAAGACGCTTCCAGAAGTCTCCACACAGTCCAGACAGGAAGTGTTTCGACTGTCGCTGTTTTTATTTTAACGCTCTTTGCTTCTTTTATTTGAAATAATAAAACAGATTCAACGTCGACGTGTCCTTTTTTCCTCCTCATACTGACAGACAACCTCACCTCAGACTGGTCATGTAAACACAGAGAGGAAAGGTCAAAGGTTAAACACGCACTCCTGACCTCCTGCGTGTCGTCAATAGCGGTGTGTGATTTACCTCCTGCTGTCCGGAGCGCCGCGTCTCCGCCGCTGCTGCTGCGCTTTCCGACAGAAACCCAGCTCTCAGCTCCCTGCATGGTCTTCATCAGGAACCTGCAGAGACATCAAAACCACATAAAACACTTCTGAACACTACTCGCATATATTTGAATGAATTAACCAACATGTGGGGGTCAGAGGTCACCTGATCCTGAGCTCAAACACACACCAGGAGATCTGTTGTCTCTGCGCTCCGCCGCTTCAGGAATCAAACCTCTCAGTGGAGCTGAAAGGCTCCCGAGGATCGCCGCTTCAGCTCCCAGCAGGGTTTCCGGGTTCAGCAGGTCTGCGGCTCTGATCTGCTCTCACGCTCGAGTGGCTCCTCTGTTCAGGAGGCGATTACTCCAATTAAACCGCTGATTAAGCTAATTGGAGGCTGATTAGCGAACGAGAGGCGGCCTTCAGGAGTGCTGCTAATTAGCGAGGCGATTAGCGTCTGTGAAGAGCGGCGAATGAAGCGTCAGCACTCGTTAAGAGCCACTCTGACAGATTATTACTGCAGCAGGCTGCCAGCACGCAGAGAGACCAAACCTCAACCTTAAAGAGACGTAATCTGTTTATATCCAGCCTCTATATTTATATTCTGGTTCTCTACTGGAATAAAAACTCCTTATTGATCTTCTACTGGTCCTTTATGCAGCCCCTCAGTTCAGCCTCTGTCTGAAACAGGAAGTTTTAGCTCCTGTCTCTTTAAGGCCCCGCCTCCTGATGAGCCCGCTCTGCTCTGATTGGTCAGCTTTCAGGAAGCTTCCTCCGGCTCCGGAGGCTACGTAAACAAACTATAGTAGCAGGATTTCACTTCTTTTTCTCCTTCTTTACTCACAAATGTTCAACTTCTTCAAATCCATCCGTACAACAACACATGGAAACACCTTAGCAACCACCTTAGCAACAAAGATTACAGAACGGATGTTTATGGACATGTGACAGGCTGACGTCATCTCGTCATCTAAATCCTGGGCTTTGTCTTGCAGGCAGCATTTTAACATCTGACGTTAGAACAAGAAATAAATCACAGAAAATCACTAAAAGCAGAAAACATCATTTTCAACAGCTGGAAACACCACGATACATTTACTTTAATACTTTCTGTAAGTAACATTTTGAAGTAGGCGTGCTGTAGTGGAGTGTTTCTCATTTCCATTTACTAATTTCATCACCAGCTTTGCACAAAGAGATTGTGAAATGTAGCACAACAAGCTAACAAAGCTCTGCAAACCAGAATGTCTCCTGGTCATATACGACTAAAGTACAACAGCAAATATTTAGCTGAATCATGTTTTCTGTCAACATAATGACAAAATTATATAAGTATTTGAAACATAATCAGAAAATTAAACTATTTGGACAGTTGTAAAAATGTTGATACTGAATGTACGAGTTGAATGTTCACAAACACTCCAAGTCTGAATCTGTCGGAATAAAACATCTGATCTTACAGCTCAGTTTCTGCTGGTTGAAATAAAACTTCATTAAACTGTTCCTGCTTGTCTGCAGTGACTTGAAGCCACAGCAGCATCTTTCACTGACCTGAACACACACACATACAGGACTCAGGATGTGAACCCGGGTCTCTGCTGACCTCTGACCTCCCACTGCAGAGACACACATAGACAATTTAGTCGTATATGAACGTAATTTCTCAGAGAAGGTCACTGCAAACAGAACCGTCTTCCTGCACATGCTCAGTAGCGTCCGCCTTACACAGAACTGCTCTCAGGAGACTGAAGACACGACGCTGTTTGTAGTGTTTGGAGCCGTTTCTGAACAAACTAATGTGACCAAACTGTTCATGATGAAGGAACATGAATTATCTTTTAGGAAAAATAAGAAGAAGAAGAAAAATTCTGAGTGTACTGAGAAAGGCTGTAAGATACGACTGAAAGCTCCAGAACTAAAGGGACCCTGTGTCAGACTGAACTGTCGTTTAGTAGTAGTAGTTTAGGATCAAATCCACTAATTCCAGGAGAACTGAACTATAATCAGGAGACTTTAAGGCCTCAAACTCTATTAAGAAGTTGTAATATTTGTAATATTGAGCGCAGACGTCTGGAATCCGCCGTCTCTCTGCGGGATTTATTATTTTGAGCGTCTTGACTCTGAAGCATTGAAGTGCTCCCCCCCCCCCCGCTCGCCGCCTCTGCCTGATGTTTCTTTTCTAAATGCGGCCAATCGAGTGAACATCCGCGACCATCAGCGGCCCGGCATCACTCGGGATAACGCTCCGTAACATTTTTGGCCTAATTATTCCATCTGCCCGGACCCGGGTGCCATTTAGATGCGAGGTAATTCAGCGTGGTACAACTCAATTAAATTTCTCCGGACTGGGATTTATGGAACATCAATAGCTCCTCAGTGGGACCAATGGGAACGCTCCTTATTTATCCCCAAGTCCTCCTGATATTGCATTTCTGCAGCTCAATTAAATACACGAGCGATGAGAATGTTTCACAAGTCTGTAATGAGAAAAGGCGGCATCGCCCTCCTCCTCCTCCTCCTCCTCCTCCTCCTCCTGACTGTGGATCTCAGAGCGTGCTGGTGAATTAGCAGGAGCTCAGCACTCATTACCTCCGAAATTAACTTTTAAAAACGGCAGAGGAGGTCCGCTCTGATTGGACCGCCGAGCGTCTGACACCTCTCTTAAGCGTCGAGCTCCTGACGCCTGACCGCACGTGTCGACCCCCGGACGACACGCCGCAGCGCTCTGGAGCACGTTAAAAGTGTTTCTTTAAACAAAAATGCCAAAAAAAAACTCTTCACATGTGAATCCTTAAGATGTCTTTCAGTGTCAGTCCTTCCTTTTGTTACGGCGAGGAAACAGTCAGAGGCGATGTAATGCTGACTTAGTGAAGAGCAGCAGTATCTGTGTTTAAATCAGGCTACTGAAAGCACATCTGAAGGTTTGAAGATCTTTTAACAGGTTTGCTCGGCTTGTTTCTCTGATAAACTTTAAGATCCAGACCTCTGAATGAAATATAAAGTAAAAGCAACAAAGATCTACAACCTTTTTTCTTAAAACTGAGGCTTAAAACTTGATAAAAAGTTAATTTATGACGACTTCTACTGGACAACCACGACGCTGACACACAAGATGATCTGCATCTTTCACTATATTCTATATTTGGGATGTAAGAACACAACTCAACAACATATAGAACACATTTTAATACAGAGAAGTTAAATATTAAAGCTTTTAAAAATTACAGAAAATCATCACATTTGAAGTTGGAGCCTTAATATATTTGACATTTTTGTTTGACAAATGACTGAAATGATGAATCGATGATCTAAACATTGACTGAGTGATTAATTATTGCAGCTCCATCTTCATTTATATGAAGATCTTTATAATTATAAGTGACGTCTGAACAGTCAGACTGTGTTTGAACCTCAGAGAAATTTCTAGGAAATTTTTGAATTGCATTGTTTAACGTTTTAGACATTTACTGATGATGAAATGAATATCTGACATGAAGTGGTGTCACTCAGCGGCTCTGTGTTGTCCTGACAAACATCTAGTGGAGGTTATAAAGTTGTGATTGTGTTGTTGTGTGAGTGTTGTGATTCAACCAGAGTCTGTTCAGCCAGCGATGATCCTGCAGCCGCTGGCAGCCAGACTGGATCATGAAACAGAACCAGATAAACCGAAAAGACGGCGTTCCTTCGTATGAATGGAGCGGGACAGAGAAAGAGCTACAATAATAATCACATCTAGTGGCTGGAAAAGTTAGTTACAGTTGTTCTTCTTGCCTGATGAGTCAGTGTTTTAATGTGTTATTGTGTGCTAGTAATGAACCTACAGAGAATTATCAGAGACTCTGCAGCTCCTCTCGGCTTTACAGAGCTTTATACCGACTTTCAGCTCATTGTTTATCTGTTTAGCTGCAACTTTTCACTCTCATGGCGTCGTTTTTGGCCGCAGCAGGCAGCTGTTTGCAGAGAAGAAGCTCTGAAAAGTTCATGTACACTACCAGCTTTCTCCTGTATTTCCCCTCATCCTCCTGCTTTTGTTGTTTCTCCTGTAAT
This sequence comes from Euthynnus affinis, assembly GCA_029490765.1. Taxonomy (NCBI): domain Eukaryota; kingdom Metazoa; phylum Chordata; class Actinopteri; order Scombriformes; family Scombridae; genus Euthynnus; species Euthynnus affinis. The sequence goes on along the minus strand of CM055839.1, from coordinate 36,109,184 downwards.
TTGCACAGTTCTCAGTCATCATACACATGGATCCATACGTTTTGTCTAAAGTTGCCAGATCTATGAAACACACTTCAACCCATCTGTCAGCACAACCTGATGCACAGCTGCAGGTATCGCAGGTAGAGAGGAGAGACTGGTCTTCAAGTTAACAAGAATTTACTAAATTTTAAGATACGTGTCAAACTAAGACAGAGAGAGACACCTTTCCTGTTATTAGCTTAACCAGCACACACTGGTGGTGGATGGGAGCAGAAACAAAGCTGGAAACGAGTGAAATCTGTTTAAATTATTCACATCCAGCTCAGCTCTGATGACCTTTGACCTCGCTGCCCTCGGTTCCCGGCGTGTTGAAACAGGAGTTAAAACCCGTAAGAATGAAGTTCTGAGAGCAAAACTTGCGCAGCGACAAACTCGGCCGGGTCGCGACCTCCTGAGAGATGCTTCATTAATCCACTGCTGCTGAACAGACAGGGGTCAGAGGTCACGCTAACCCCATAACTTCATCCACACGCAGCGGCCCGACAGGCTTTTAGTCGGTTATTACTCTGCAAACACTTCTCTCACTGCAGGAGTTCATAACTCTGAAGGAGTCGACTGTGTACCGACGTTAACAGTTTATAATATTATACAAACCAGAGAGCTCTGCTGCCCCCGGTGGTCACAGAGAGGAAACACACACTGTCTTAATTATTACATTGTTTTTTGTTTATGACACATTTTATTATAATTTGAACATTTTGAGCATTTCTAGTTTCCATTTATGGTTTAAATTGAACTTTCTGTCATTTCACAACATTAATTTGTCATTTTCTTTTTCTGTTATTTATTTTTTTAACATGAAATAATGTAATGTAGTTTATTTGCAGACATGTTTAAAGATGTGTAAAAAATATTCTGCTTTAAATGAAAGTTTGTGTCTGATGTGTTTTTGTTTTTTTTAAACTTTAAAATCCTTCAAACATCATCATCTCCTCCTTCATGTAGAAAGGCCAGAATCTGTTTTCAGAGTTTGTGCAACTGGAGGCTTCGAGTTTCCGCGTCACAGCTGCGTAACGATGAATATTTAGTTTATTTAGTTGCATCAAGGTGGAAAAATAAAAACAGACAATCAGCGGACAGCGAGTTTATTCCATTGGTTGGAGAGTCTGTGAGCCAATAGGAAGAGAGTTTGGTTCCTGCGACGTGAGGTTTGTAACGTCTGTTTGTTTTAACCTGGTTTGAAAATAAAGACTTTAAGAGAGAAAGTAATTACCTAAAAAATACAACCTGGTTGATGTTACATGTTGGAGAAGCTAACGTTTCTGTTAGCGCTTTAAAACCATATAAACAGATTGTTAATATGTCTTATAGTTTTTATTGAGAGTTTAATTTTAGTGATTTATGTGTATTTAAACTCAAAACTTCTATCAAATATAGAAATTAAAACACACGTGTTCCTGCTCAGGATAAAAACGTGACTGTTTAATGTTGTTACTTTATTCACCTGCTGATGTTAAAATACTAAAGTTAACTACAAACATCTTTATAAAGAACTGATAGTTGAACATTTATCATTTCTTTACACTGAAGATGCTGTTAGCTGCTAAATTAACCGTAAAACTGTTTCTACACCTGACTGCTGAGGACAATAAAGGAAACGATTGTGATTAACTGATTAGTTGTTTGATCCATAAAATGTCATGAAATGGTGAAAAATGTGGATCAATGTTTCCCAAAGACGACGTCACAAAGATCTTCAGTTTACTGTCACAGAGACGAAAGAAAACAGAAAATATTCACATTTAAGAAGCTGAAATCATTTCTTTATAAATAATATATAATAATCCACTAATAAGAGGAAACTGTACAAAATAACTGAAGAAAACCTCCCAAGAATCAAACTAAAAAAATAAACAGAAAGCTAAAGATGCGACCTGAAAGACAAAACTTACAACAAAAACTATAAAAGAGTGAAACATTTAATCACAATATTCTCATTTTTCCTTTGATGAGCAGCGAATAAAGAGACAAAGAAGTGGAGAATATGATTTACTTTCATTTACACCGACACAATAAAACATTATGACACAAATATAATCAGACACACAACAGAGTTAAACATCAAACATCCTCTTGTTGTTGTTTATTAATCAAACAAGACGCTTCAGAAACACTTTTCACAACATTTCCACTCAGAAAATCACATCTTAAACCGACTAAACGACAGATTTGATGATTCCCGGCGTCTTTAAACACAATCTGTGTCTGTCGCTGACATCACGTCGCCGCGGACGACGACCAATTACAGCCTGTTTTTCCCTGTTTTTAGAGGGTCATTATAATTAACGACAGTCTGGAGCGCCGTTACGAGCCTCTCAAGTCCTTAACAGATAAAAGCCGTTTGGCATCTGAGCTCCACCGACGTCGAGGCGGCTGCTTATACAGCCGAGCCGCCGCCGCCGCCGCCGCCACCTCTGCTGCACGATACTATGAATATTTAATTAATAATTAGTCATGTAATTCCTCCTCAGGAGTTATTATCCCTCAAACTGGTTTGTGAATTTAATTATTAGCAGCCTTTTTGTTTCCACGTCCCCCTCATTACTGTCAGGATTGATGTAACATAAACTTAATTAAAAATTAAAGTGGGATTCTTTAATTACGAGGCCGCCCTCGCCGAAACCAGAATTAGCCAACTCAGTGATGTGCAAATGAGAGCATTATTTAAGAAACATGCTGGAAGTAGTTATGCTAATTCGACGGGGTTCACAGTGGCAGACCTTTCCACTCGCGGTTGCATATTCATTAAATGCACTATGCAAATTTAATGTAGCAGCCTTAGTAATGCCTTGTTAATTTATTCAGATTTATTGAGTAAGACTTGTAAAAAGTACCAATTTAATTAGCCCGTCTCCTCGGATGGCGAGCGGTGATCGCTGAGCTTCTTCAAAAAAAAAAACAAAAAATAATAAAAACGAGACGTCGCAGAGCATCGTGTTTTACAATTCAGAGGCTTTAAAGAGGATGTTTTGCTGCACTTATGGGGGACGCTCGGAGAGAAATCACTTAAACTGCTCGCCGTTTTTTTTTCCCAGAAGGAGGCTGGAGGAGGAGGAGGAGGAGACGAAGGCCGAGTCGCAGCTTTTAACGGCTGAAATGTGACGCCGTTACCTCGGCGCTCGGGTCGACCCCCCGGGAGGTGTTTACTGACGGGCGGATCCCGGGACGCCGTCGGAGGAAACATCATGAGACGACACGACGACGACTGCTTCTCAGGAGAGAGCAGAGGTCAGGAGGTCAAGACGAAGAGTTCAGGCGTGCTGTCAGGTGGAAACTGTAAGAGGGATTCAAAACATATGAAGAACAAAAGGAAACAAGGAAAGAATGAAGAAGCACAGAGACGAAGAAGAAGAGCGCAAGGAAAGGACTGAAGGTAGAACAAAGAGGGAAACTAACGAGATAAGAGAAGAAGAAGAAAGAAAACAGACAGAAAACAAAGGAGAGAAGAAGAAAAGCTGATCATTAAAACAGTTGTTGCTCTTCTGCTGTTCCTTTCTGAAGAGACACAAAGACGTCTTTTCCGTTAGTCGTCATTTATCAGCTGATTAATTCATGAATTAGTGTCAGAGAGGCAGAACAGAGTCAGCTGCTTCCTCTGGACCTGGGAACCGGTTTAGTGTCTGATCACAGGTTGTACTGGGAGCTCTGGGATGTGCTGACTTCCTGTGGGACAGTTGTTTTGTTGATATTACAATGTGAACATTTATTATAACTTTGATGAAAACATCAGATCTGTGTGGTGCGATGATGACGAGGAGGAGGCTGTAACCTTCCTCGCATCGTTTGCTGCTCTATTAATGACGTCATCTCAATGTTTCTTCTTCTTCTTCTGTAACGGTTTAATGTTCATCTGCTGATCAGGAAATCCAACAAACATTTTCTTCTGATGATTTTCTGGAAATTCGCTTCAAACTTGAGTTACATTTGGACGGGAATTTGCAGCTCTGGAGGTCATGACATCACTTCCTCTCTGGCTCCTTCACGGCCTTCTGCTGTCCGTCACCAAACCCACCTTTTCCCACCTCCTGACTCTCCAACACTGTAGCTGAGACTCTGATCCATCCAGCTTCATTCCTAATCGTCTGGACTACTGCAGTGGAGTCCTGTTCTGGGTTCCCAGTAAAACCCTGGACAGGCTCCAGCAGGTCCAGAGTTCTCACCCACACCAAACCCAGCAGCACATCACCTCCGCTCTCATCCACCTGCACTGCTCCACCTCCTCACCTACAAATCCCTCCAGCGACCCACACCTTTCCGAGTCTGAGGGCCGCTGTCCGTCCTCTGCACCTGCCCCCACCCTCTACTAAACCCCCTCTACCACCATACGGTCACTTAGGTCTTCCAACCAAACCCTGTTGGCTGCACTACCAAACTAAAAAACCAAAGGCGATTCTCCCTGCTTCTATCAGATCAGCTGTTGACTGTTTCAAAAAACACCTAAAAACCTTCTTGTTTTTCTGCTGTGTGCTCTGGCTGATGTCTGTTTGTGTCTGTCTTGGTTTTACGTGTCCTTTATTTAGTGTAAAGCACTTTGTAACCTGTGTTTAAAAACAAGGTGCTGTATAAATAAAGTTTTACTTACTTACTCTTGAACCCGCCTCCTCAGGCTTTTGGGCCTCAGTTGTCATGTCACTCCCCTCCCCTTGTTTATTATTTAAGCTCAGCTCGGTTTTCTTTTTCCTTTCCGTAAAGCCTCCTTAGGTGTTTAGAAAGGCGCTATATATATATATATATATATAATCTCATTTATCATAATTATTATTATAATTATTAATAAACATACTTTGTGAGCACAGCCTTTCCTGTTTCTGGAGCAGAATGCTCTCAGCTCTCTTCTTACTGACCGTCTCTCCTCGTTGAAACTGTATTTGACATTTGACTCGGCTTCAGCGAGTCTGACTGCAACTTTATAAAATATATGTTAACATTATAAACGTCATCGTGCACATATTTCTACTCCCTGGGACTCCACGGCCTTTGCGCCCTCGCTAAAATCCATCTACGTCCTCGCTGTAAGTACCTGAATGCATCGTTTTTAATCACTCCGGCGAGCAGAAATATGTGCTGCAGATATATTTTAACGTGCTCTGCTACGGTTGCAGCTCTGATGCTAAAAGAAACTGTATGTAACTTTTTAAAAAAGAAGCTCATCTTCCCCTCAGAAGAAGCACATTCAGGTTTCTACATATTTGTGTTTTGGATAAAATCCTTCCTGCTGCTCCGTCTCCCGTCTGCAGGATCCCTCAGACGCTCCGCGGAGGCTCGACAGCTCTTTACAGCCGATGAGTTAATGAGTGTTTCTGGTTTGTGATCCACAGTTCAGTTTACTCACCTTTTTCTCTGTGCAGCTGCGGCTGATCTCTGAGTATTTACTCTGAAAAACAGAAGCTCTGCAGCTCTGCCGGATCGTATATCAACATGTCAGAGTCTTTGCTCACATTTTCTCTCTCTGTGTTCCCGCCGCTTGTTGTTGTGGAGCACTCGTCCTCGGCGGCATTAAGGGGGAGGAAACAGATTGGCGAATCAGTGAATTAAACCCACACATAACCTGCAGGAAATCCCCCGCCGGGCGCCGCTCTTACGGGGGAGTTACTGAGTTGTCTGAAAGAAAAATGGAACAACAGGCTTCTTTAAGGTCAAGATTTGCTGTAAATGCTCGGTAATACCGCCGCCGCTGATTGCTTTGCTCTCCAGACGGTGTCAATTTTTTTGTCCGAGGAGCGGCGGGTGCGGTTGGTATTAGGGCGGCGGCGCGTCGAGGGCCCTTGTCGGCGGCGGCGGCGTGTTCGCTCTATTATCAGCCGAGCCCAGAGGAAGCCGGCTGGCGGCTCGGAGAGTGAAAGCACATTACATTCTTAATGTTTCTCATACACAAGATGCTCCTTGTTTAATTCTCCCGTGATCTCTCCACCTTTTTTTTGCTGTTGTTGTTTTGGTCTCCCCCCCCCCTCCTCCGTCTCTTCCCGGCGCTTCAGCTCGGACTCGCCGCGCCACGCCACGCCGCATTCATCAAAACCGGAGCGGCGTGTCGAGGGAGCGGTGGCCGGCGAGGAAGTCATTAGAGAGGATGAATCTGTTGTATTTACTCCTCTGTTATGCAATAATAAAGACAGAATACAGCGCAGGACAAAAGGAAATAATGGTCTTTACACAGCACAGTCGTTTGGCTTCGAGTCAGAGCGGCTTATAAAGAGATGCTATTAGACTCTCATCCGTTGCCATCGGTTACCGTGGCGAACAGACACCGTGAAGGCTCCAGTGTTTTATTTTTTTATTTGTTTGTACATTAAAAAATACTATTTTTTACAAAGACATTGACATAAACGCACTTTAACCTGCGTTTATTCGGCTGAACATGAATAAATGTGAACAAACGTTCAGGAGAGACGGAAATAAAAACACTGAAAGGTGGAAAGGCTTCTACAAAATATAAGAAACAAGAAAAAGATCCAGTTTCTGACAGTTAAACGCCGGGAATCTCAAGTTCCTGTTTTCACGGCACGAGGCTTTTCCGACTTTTCTGTTGAGAAACTTCTGGTGTCGTCGTCGATACGGTGTCACTCTGCAGGTGACTCTCATTATATTATCTGTTGGGCTGCTGTCAGTACAGCTCAGAGCACAACAACACATCACATCATATATACGATGCAGCTTATAATGAAATCTGCAGTGACGCTGGGCTTCATGCAGGAACATTTCTCTGTGAGATTTGCTCATACGAGTGTCCCCAAACTTTCCAAACTGCCTGAACTTGTTGAGGACCTGCTGTAAGGTCAGCTGTTCATGACGAGCTGAGCGTTCTGCTCCGTTTGTGGGCGAGTTTCATTCACAAAAAGTTCCCAAAGAGTAAAAACACCTCACAGCTTCAAGTCCTGCTTTTCAGGAATCAGATGATAAACACAGAACAAATTTATGAGTGACAGCAGGAGACCTGAAATAATTAATATGTCATCAGAGCAGCTAAAGAGGGAATGAAAAGTCTGACGTAGCTGAAATATGATGTTATACATAAATACACAAGTTTAGTTTATTGATACTAAAAATAGATGAAAGTTTAGACTCATGGAGTGAAATCTGTCTCTAAATGATAATTCTGTGATTACCTGTTATTATCTGATGATCAGTTGTTGTTCCAGAAACAATTATAAACCCCTCTGGGTCACATGATCCTTCACCAGGAAGAGTTTGGTCACGTTAGTTTGTTCAGAAACGGCTCCAAAGACGAATAACAGCGTCATGTTTTCAGTCTCCACAGAGCAGTTCTGTGTGAGGCGGACGCTACTGAGCATGTGCAGGAACACGGGTCTGTTTACAGCTTCACTAGCTCGTTGTGCTTCTGGACTTTGTGCTGCACTGTGAATTCATGCAAACCGAACAACATTCCCGTCAGCTTCAGTTGTGCTTTGTGCTAATTAGCAAACGTTAGCAAACATGCTAAACATTATACCTGCTAAACATAAACATGCTAACGTTATCATTGTTAGCATTTAGCTCCAGTTTAGCCTCACAGAGCTGCTAGTATGACTTCAGACTCTCAGGTTTGTTGTCAAATGATTCGAGGTAAAAGTATAAGTAGCATAAATTTAAAGCATTTAACTGACTATCATTTAGTTATGTATTTAGATTAAGTTAAGACACATGATGCTAACTCGATCATGCTTCTTTCACCTTAGAAACATCGCCAAACTGTGGTATCAATAAATGAAATGGAGATATTAATACATGCTTTTATTTCTTCATGTTTGTATTACTGTAATTCTCTTTTAACCTGACTTAATAAATCTTCCATACAACACATACAAACTGTCCAAAATGCTGCTGCGAGGCTTTTAACTGCACTAGTTTACAGCAAATTTCAGAGTTCATTTTAAAATATTGTTGCTCACTTATAAAGCCCTACATGACTTCTGAACCCCTGGACCATCAGCTGAGCTCTTACATCCTCCACTCAGAGCTTCCTAAATGTACCTCGGACACATTTCAAGACTCGGGGAGATCTTACTTTCCAGTCGGCAGCCACCAAAGCTCTGGAATAGTCTCCCAAGAACACAGACGTTTGGGTAATATGTGCTGTTTTATATCTGAATTTGTCTATTTTATCTGCTCTCTTTGTATATTTGATCTGGTGTCTTTGTTTTTATTTATTCTGATTGCTTTTTATTTTATTTCTTTAACTGTGACGCACTTTGTGAATATATATATATATATATATATAAACTTTGCTTGCTTTAACTTATTAGTGAGTTTTGTCACTTCCGGGACTCCGTACCTTTCGACTGTTCTGTTTGTGTTTGAGTGAACAGTAGCTCCAGCTCAGTCTCTGTCTACTTGTATACTTTCTGTTAACTCTTATTGGTTCATTTTTTTTAATTTAAAGTCAAAGAACATGAGGTTTTATTTTCTTCCTCTCTGCATATATTTGCAGCCGAACTTCATTTCCATCGCTGGTGATTAAACAAATAAAAGCCGCCTGACGATAAATAAGAATTCAATAATGAAAAGATTAGAGTGTGATTTTGTTTTGATATTAACTTTGACTTAAAAGCAGCACAGCTCCGTCCGCTGCCTGTGTGCGAGTGGCGGTAATTAAATCAAAATCCTCTTCAAACACATCACCAAACCTTCTCCGCCGTCACAGATTCGGGAATCTCGGAGGTTTCGTCCGGCAAAAAACTACGGCACTCCGTGTTTGAAAGTGTTTTTCCAGGGCTTAACCGGCGCACAGTTTCAATTAATTCAGAGGGAACTTCAATGGAAACTGCAGCAGGAAAACAATCTGAGCCTCTAATCCGTCCATCAGGGAGGGTTTCTTTTTTTTTTTTTTAACGGACCCTGAATGCAGCACGGCTCCCCGGACTAACAGCTTATCAGCCTCGTCTGCTTCACTCTGATTAAAACTTTACAACGTTTCTCTTCAAGCTTTTGGTCTCTCAGTGGAGCTCGATGTCTGATCGCTTCGACCGGGACCAGAGGTCGATGGCTGACATCTTATTTGTTTCCCAAATAAGAATCAAATAAATTAAAACAAAACGAGTTGCTGCTGCAGGTTTCTCTAAATGCAGAATCTCCCTGACACAACAGCAGGCCACTTTTTATTTGAAATTACAGCTTGTGTTTGAGCGTTAACGTTAAACATTCAGACTATATTTACAGTCTATAGGAGTAGAAGTACTTTCCCTTGTGATCCAGCAGGGGGCGATCAGCTCCTTGACCTTCCCGTTAACTAAAGCTAATAGAAGCAGTGTGGAAGTTTTTTTGGGGGCAAAATTACCGACAAAGACTTAAAAAAAAAAAGTAGCTGCTTTATTCTACAACAACAAATCTGAGGATTCAGCAGCCGGTTTAAACTCATGTGAGGCTGCAGAGACGACAAGCTGGTCTGACACCAACCAGGAAAATATAAAGACTGATGAGATGCTCTCTGACCTCTGATGGATGGACATCGCTGTCATATATGCTGATGACAGTGAATTACATCTGAGCCACAACAGGTTGAGTTTATATTAATTTGAACAGAGTAATTGTTAGTTTGAATTCAGCTGTTAGCAGATCAGAGTCTGGTAGCAGCTGCAGTCTTGGATATATTGATGCAAACTCTCTGCTGGGAATCTACTGAAATCTGATGGTTTTAATTTAAAAATCAAACCAAACTAAAACGAGTATCTCCATGGAGGAGACAGCACTCGAGGTTAATGTTTATTTTTAGACATTTGAGGGAACTGGTCCTTTAAACTGACCAGTGGGAGAGGCTGTGTGTGTTTTTAACTGTTTAATCTCTAATTATTAATGCAGTTTTGACAAATCAGGTCAAAGAAACCAAAGAAGGTTCCAAACCCTCTTGAACTTCTGTTGCTGTCAGTGAAATTTCCTGCAGTTTATCTCCTGATTCTTTGTGTTTGTCTTGAGTTGAAACTGTTTGATTTAACGTTATATTTGTGCCGCTCATCAATCCACCTCTGTTTGATCTGTAAGCACACAGCGGCGGCGGCGGCGGCAGCGGCAGCAGCGGCTCGTCCACTTACAGAACAGTGAAGTTGTGCAGAAATAAAGAGTCAAAACGACACTTTTATCATCGTTATTCATTAGAGATGTGCGAGCAGATCCTTCCTCTTTATAAACCTACGGAGGCTCGGGAGTGTTTGATGTATTTTTTTTTTTGCAGGTGTAAAGCAAAATAAGTGCGAGTCCATGCAGAATCAAGATGAATGTTGAGCGCGGACAGACGGCGGCTGATGAAGGCGCGGCGGGAGGCCACTCCATCTTAACATGGCCGTCCTGTGTCTTATGATATCTTATCATTAGTTTCACTGACAGTGATGGAGCAGCCGGCGTCGCCCCCCCCCCGCCCCTCCCCCTCCCTCCCTCAGCGCCACGAGCCGTGTATAAAAGTAACCTTCTTTCCATAATAATGGCCATTCGTCACTTTTTTAACTGTCAGGAGGACGACAAAGTGGGATTTAACAAGCTGTGTGCAGAGCCGGGAGAGAGGAGGCCGTTCGGATGGTCCCGAGCAGTTAGCGACACGATCTGCCAGCATTACTGCTCTGATGTGTTCAGGGAGCGTGGGACCAAAGGGCCCCGTGGTGGTTACATCGGACCCGGGAGGAAGTTCTTCATTATTCTGCTGCGACGGGGACGACGGATCCCCCGCTCCCCCCCCTGCAGCAGGAGACGCAGCTTCACGGGTTAATGTTCACACCAAACCAGGCCCCTGATCTTCAAATATGTCTGAATTAACTCAGGCTAACGTGCCGCTATCAGGCTAAAATAATCCTGCTAATTATCATCCGGCTAGTTTGGTTGTTTGAAGGCAGTTTGAGGATCGATTTGTTGTCTTGTGACTGTGAGGGATGTTATTAAAACGTCTCAGAAAGCAGTTTTATTTGTGCAAATAAGTTCTGCAATTTATCAAATAAGAATGAAAATGAAAATGTCTTTTAACAGTCAGTAACTCAGAATAAATTTGGATTGGTTCTTTTTTTAGTGTGTAAATGTTTCAGTCGTATATTTTATCACATGTTAGTAAAGGTAACTGTTCATTATAAAATGTAATTGTGATAATTTTCACCATCTTCTCATCTAGAATAATAATTATATCAACATTCTTTCATTATAAATCTGAGAAAGTGAGAATCTGACAGTGATTTCATGTTTATGGTTCACCTTTAAACGTCTTAATCTTGATATTTCCATCAATAAGTTGATGTCAGTAACAGCAGGTTTGGGCTTCAAGACTTGTTGCTATGACAACAGATCCAGATCGATTTTTAAACAGCTTTAAAGAAACAAAAGATCCAAACTCGTCTAATCATTAACATCCTGATCTGGATAATTAGCAGTAATTATCTGCTTCTACGACCAATCAGAGCAACGAAACGTGACGGAAAAATACAAATATAAAAGCAAGACAGGAAGTGACATCATGACTTTGGCTCTATTAAAATTTGCCTTTTTATTTGCCTTTATTACCTTTATTGGGGGGTCAGTGTAGTGAGACAGGGGGGAGGGGAGGGTGGGGTGTGAGTCTTCAAACTGCTGACCTTTGACCTACAGTGGTGTGTGGGCTTCTGGGAAATGGTGTCTGTTAAAGGCCGCTACTGTCTTTTAAAAAAGTTTTTCTCTGTTCAGGTTCAGAAATAAAGAGATCAGCTGCAGATAGATCCTGGGATCAAGTGTCTTCATCTCACACAGACACTCAGCCTGTGTGTGTGTGTGTGTGTGTGTGTGTGTGTGTGTGTGTGTGTTTGCAGACAGATGGCAGGTTAATGAAGGCCTCGGTGTGGCTGACACTTCAGTCGATACAGTATTGGCGTTCCAGTTAAGCCGACAAACGAGCAGATTATTGTGTCGCCTCGTGTTAGTGAACACATCGTTCAGTGCTGCGTCCGTCCATCCATCAACACACTCACACACACACACACACACACACACTCACAGCTCGACACTCTCAGCATGTTTACCTTGTTAGTCTTCTGTTTAGTTTCTGATGTCAGTAATGAGTTAAACTCGTTCATGTATGATCGATCGTGTCAGAGCCCCGGTGGACGACTGAGGTACTGCAACCAGCAGTTAGCATCACTATTAGTGGACTATAAACACACACATGTGTGAGTTTATGTGCACATATTTATTGTCTTTCACAAAATGTCTTTTTATTTACTTATTTTTCCCAGCTGGTTTACACCTGCATGATCTCTTTACCACACTTTCACTCATGCACAGAAACATACACTAATACAAAGTCTCAAATATGTAATTCTGCCATTAACACAACCAGCTAAACATCTGTACCGACTCATAACCTGCATCATGTCTGATTGCAAGTTTATAAAGAAATAAAGAAACATCTGTAAACTGTTGAAATGACACTTCAGCTGCAAACAAGCTCAATTATTAATCTTTTTTATTATGAATTTTATTGGATAAACTGTTATATAGAACATGTTGTGATATATAAACTGTACTTGCAAAAGTTATTTAGGATATTTTACATATTGGCTGGTTGGAAGTGGAGAGAGGAAGCCGGGCTTTAAACAACCAATCAACTCTCTGGAAAATCACTCCCTCAGCCAATCAGAGAAGCCCATTAAACACAGAGCTGACACACACACACACACTTTCTTTCTTTACAGACTTTGTTCTGGAGAATATAGACGTTTTATTGAAATACAGAGACAATGATGATTTGTTTCCTCTCGTGACCTCTGACCCTCAGAGCTTCTGGTTCATTTCTCACACTGAACTGTAACTTTTATTCTCCTGTTTTATTCTATTTTAGATTTTCTTTGTCTGTTGAACTGTTTAACTATTTAACAACTTTACATACATGTCAACATAAAGTGATTTAAAACTGGAGCAAACTAAATATTGACACTGATGGATGAATGTGATGCTGTTATTTATTGATTATTGCCTCTCTGTATTGATGCACATCAGATCAGTGCAGGTGTTTCAGGGGTCTGTTTCACATCTGGGGACCTTGTGAAGACCTCCACCATCAGCCTTCAGTTGCTCCTCAGTTAGCGACCAATCAGATGTTTCCTGTTCCTCAGATGATCCCGGCGGCGGCGGGGCGGTGGCGTCGCTCAGTCTCTCCCCGGAGCTTCTCCTCTGCTCGATGAAAGATGAGCCGAGCTTTAGATAAAGACAGATAGTCTGAGGCTGATGACATGTCTGCCGCAGCCCAACAGTTCAATGAGAGCACTCGCTCAACACGACAGGCGTGACTGAGGCCGCCGCCGCCGCCGCCGCTGCCTACTCGCCGCCATCATCACACTCTGACTGCAGATGATATTTACCTGAGGAGCCATTTAAATAAAGATCAGGTTTGAGATCAGACAGCTGACTGTTAGAGAGACATGACGAGTGTTTATGGGAGTTAACTGAGAGGGATGTGTGTCGGAGCGAGCGTGACGGATTCACTGTCACAGCTAAAAACAGTCAGCTGCAGTTAAAACGCTTTAAAAATGAAGGTTTCTTAAGATTAGATGAAAAAAAAAACTGAGACTGTTGGTGACGACTGATGAGAGCGAGTTATACGTTTGATATCTGTGACTCACTTTGGTGGCCGAGGGAGACGAAACAGTGAACAAAGAGAAGAAAAGGTGAAGTTAGCAAAGTTAACTCAACCTTTACAACGACAGTCCACATTACCAAAGTCTCTCCATCAGGATCTCACTGTTTTTTTGCCTTTTCAGTACAAACAGCTGATTGCATCCATGTTTTATCGTGGTGTGAAGTAAATAAAGAGAAGAAGAGGAAGGTTTGTGGTGTCAGAGTTAATCAAAGTTAATTCAACATCCACTTACAGTCATTTTTTACTTCTTTTTTTTGCCTTTTAAGCACAAATAACGCTGCATATAAACAGAACAAACAGCTGGTTGCATCCATGGTTTTTGTGCTGGAAGAAAATGCAAGATCTCCAGACCTTCCTGAGCCTCGGTTCAGCGTGTTGTCTGTGATCAGTCAGCTGCAGGTTTGTGCTCCTTCCTGACTGTCTAACACTGATCTTTACGTGTTACAGCTCATCTTCAGACTCATCCTGAACCTTCAGGTGACTCACACTTCTCTTTCAGGGCATGAAGCTCTTCTGATTGAATCATCAGAACGACCGTGTTAGAAAATATCTGGTTCTTCAGGGTGCACGGTGCATTTCTACAAGAATCAACCAGACAAAGCTTAAAACTCTCCGACATTCTCCTGCACAGCAAACAGCAGTAAAAGATCATGGTTTAAACTAATTGTGTTGCTAAATGTTCTGCGTTGTTAAAGGTTTTTTAATTGCTATAAACCTTCAGACTTGTCAAAGCAGGAAAAAGCACAGCTGTCATTAATAACGTTAACGGCTCGCTCGCTGACAAAACAAACATTTCTGTTGATGTGATCAGCTGACCTGCTGATTGATCGGCTTGCACACAGACCGAGGACGCAGCTGTAAAAACTTTCACCCGAAGAAGAAGTTTGATGACGGTGAATCTGCTGCAGATCTGACGTTTTATCAGCAGCGTCCTGAGTGAGAAGCAGGTTCAGCTGATGTCTGTGTGTCATGATGTTGAAATTAAAGGGATGTGAACGTCTGTAATTAAACTTCCAGCAACTGTTTACAAGATCCAGAAAGAACTAGATATTTTACTTTTCCTGAACTGCAGAGCTGAAGTAAAGGATCGTGGACGTCTTCCTCCACTGATTCTAAGAATATTAAAGGAATATTATAACATTTTTCCTTGTTTGGCGCTCGCTGTTAAAACTGGCAGAACTTATTGCTTTCAGCTGGGTAACCTTTCTTGCAAAAAAAACGGGTTATGAGTTGAAATGGCGTTTTAATTTTTGAGCTGAATGATGGCTGGATGTGCTGAACACTGACTGAGCAGTGACAGAGGAGATTAATCCCTCAGACTGCGGGAGCAGAGCTCAGTCTGCTCTTTCATTAGTCTTTAGGGCCATTTAACTCCAAACACAGAGAGGATGAGCGCGGGCCTCGCCGCCTCGCCGTGATTGATGCGTCTGATTTACTTTCATGAAATACTTTTGAGAGGAGGTCGGTCGTGTCATGTATGGGGAAAGAAATGACTTACAGCGCCGGTTATCTTCAAGAGAGGAAGTCTGGGAGCGACTGCGCGGCGAAAGTCCGTGCAATTACGGAGACAAAAGGCGAGCGTAGCGGAAAAGAAAGTTAATATGTAATTTGCTGCGGTTTGTTAGGCGACCACGGCGATGACAGCAGAGAAATACAGTCGCTGTGTCCTTTAAACCTGAGAGAATATTTACTGATTCATCATGTCGGACTGACGACAGGAGACTGAAAAACACATTAAACTAATTACTGATGTTAAACTGAAACCTGAATCTATTTTAGTCTACTTTTAGTGTTAAAGATCTGCTATTACGGCCTTTTTTATTTCTCTCCTGTCCTCCAACAAGCAGTTTAAACTATTTACATGATTATTAATGAGCACCTACTCTGATTGGCTGGAGGTGTGGCCCCCACCTTCACCCCCAGCCAATCAGAATGCAACCTAATGAAAGCAGCAGCGTGTTTACCTGCAGTAACGTCTGCAGCTGGAGACGTCAGGCGGTTTACAGCGTCTATGAAGCGCTCGTGTCTGAATCCAGCTGCCTCGCACGGTGACAGACGGACGGTTCGTCCAATCAGCTGCCGAGTAGATTCTGACAGTTTTATTGTTTTCCATCAAACCAGCAAACATACAGGAAGGAAGATAAACTGTATGAAGTCACTTTAAACCCTTTTCAGATATAGAATCAGTAACGTCGTCGGCTTCATGCAGCTGTTAAAATGACGCTTTACGCCGTTCAGACAAAAGGAGACTTTGATGTTAATGTTCCAGACGTGCAAGAGAAAGAACAGCAGTCAGTTAAAAACCTTGGAGGAGGAAGAAGACAGTTTCTTCTTCTCTTATGTCGCTGTGTGTTAACATGTGTTCAGACAGGACGTGAAGCCAGTCCTAGATGTGAAGTCAATGCAAAGATGCAAGAAGCTGCAGATTCACCCTGAGTGGCGTGAATGGACACGAAGACGTGTTGAAAATGTTTAAACTTTTGTTAGTTTGCAGCTAAAGCGCTGATGTGATGGTACCTCTGATGTTTGGGGTCAATAAATACAAACGTCAGCTGTTTGCTGCTGTGTGTAAAACTGGATATTCATTTATTCATCCATGCAGCTGCTATGATTGAAAATATAAAATGTAGATATTTGTGGTTGTTTGAAGGAAACTGTTTTTATTGACTGATCTGATGTGAGAAGAATCTCTTTCATAGTTTATTAAAGTGATTTTATTTTTCTTTGTGCCTCAGATAAACATGTTTGACCTGCTCTGGTCTTCATGTTCATCCAACAGACTTCAGTTCAGACATTTTCACAAACGTTTCAGCTCCGACTAAAGAAGACTTTTACAAAAAAAAGTGACTTTTATTCAGTCATAAATCCAACATGTTCGACTGATGTTAGATTAACATAAAGAGGTGAATGTGTGAAAGAGGCCTCGGTAGTGTAAAACAGATCAGCTGATTATCAGGCAGCAGCTTCACATCTGGAGTCTGAAGAACCTTAAAGCACCACGATGGTCCCTCGATGCTCCAACTGACTCCCAACGAGTTCAAAAAGCCTCGAATTCTCTTTTAGAAATAATAAATCAATCACTTCATCAACAAGTCATTCTGGTTTCAACCTCTAAATTCAGACCCTCTAATCAGTCTGCTGGTGGTCATTTAGGAAATTATCGCTCTGTTAATAAGATTTGAAGACTTCTAGTAGCTTTGAGCTGCTGCGTGGGTGTTGATTGACAGCTGTGATTGATTGATTGATTGATTGATCGGCTCCTGGACTCACACACCTGTGTTACTGATGCCGTGTTGGAACAGAGACAGTGTTCTTATATTCAGGCCAATATGGTTAAATATGAAAAACAATCATAAGTGATAATATAATTCAGTACAATAACTTAAAGGCAGTGTGTGTGTGTGTGTGTGTGTGTGTGTGTGTGTGTGTGTGTGTGCTCCTTCCATCCATCACGTTTTTATGTTTTAACTCTCAAGGTCGCTCGGCCGCAAATTTAATTATGTCTCGGCTTTTATTAACCGGTACATTTTAACAAAGCTGGATAGCAAGTAATTAATTTTTTTTTTTTTTTTTTTTTTTTTTTGGACACCTGCTCTCAGAGTCGCTGCGCAGAAACACCAGGCGGAGGGATACACGGCGGTCGACCGTCAGGAAGTAGTCCCCGGCCCTCCTACGATCGGACTCACCTGCTGTGGATGAAGAGACAGAACTTCAAACAGAAACACAGTTCAGCGTGTTTGACTTCAGATTACTGTCGTCTAATTAACACTAAAGCCACTAATTAGAGAGTCGGTGTTTGTTCTGTGAGATCAGAGAGCCACATGATTAAAGGAGTAATCCGCTAAAATCACACAGACTGCACTCTGTTTGTCTTCCTCTGAGGAAATATTGGAGGTTTCTCTGTCAGCAAACACACACTCGGCGTTCAGACGAAGACGCGGCGAGGTGGAAAACATCTGAACTCACACACACACACACACACACACACCCGTCGTTTCTAATTATTCAGCAGGTTTAGGGACAACGAGGGAGACGGATTTTCATTTTTACCTCCTCTGTCAGTAAATCTGAATCACCAGGATGCTGTTTGATCTTTTATGGATGTAAAGTTCATGTTGAGTTTCTTGTAAAAGTCCGTCCTGTGTTTCAGGATGACGAGCCTGTTTACATGCACACTGGTATCCTAGAATTCAAATGTTCTGAAACCTGGATCAGGTGTTTACATCCCACACCATCCTAGTTTTTATTTGAGCACTCCCTGTCCCAGAAATTGTGTTTATTTACGACTAAAATGTAACAGCAAATACATTTAGCTTTAAATGTGATGCTGCTGAATTATTTTTTCTCTTAACATGATGAGAAAAAAAGGCCAATTCATGCTTTCCATAGCTGCATGACGTAAATATTAAGAGTCCACACAGCTCCTCTGTGGATGTCCGCGTGCAGCCCAAACTTTATGACTAGACAGCATAGCAAGCTGCACATGTGCAAACAGGACTGTCTGTCTCGTCTGTATGTTTGTTCTGTGTTCCTGTTTCAACAACAGAAAGTCATGCAGCTGCAAACCTGTTTACGAGCGTCCACATGCATCTACAGACCCCTCAAAAAACGTACAGAACCACATGCAAGTCCACAGCTGACTGCAGGATCATGATTCGGCTTAAAATGCTGTTAATTAACTTATTATGTCAGTTGCAAAAGACGTTAATACTGAATTTATGAGAGACGTTCACAGACATGTAGCTGTTTTTTCCACATCAAAACATCCAATCTTACAGTATGAAACTGATCCTGGTTGTGTTGAGACTCCGGCAGCACCTGGTTCAGGTTCTGACAAAGATCCTGGTCTCCTTTTAAAACAGAAAAAAGTCTCAACATGTTTATGAATATTTAAGCCACAGCAGCATCTTTCACTAACCTGAACCAAATCTGAAAAAACAACAATAACAAAATCAATAAAAAATGTATTTCTCGTGTTATTTTAACTGTAGGCAGCACATTAACCTGACAGGATGTAATATTTAAACCGTCATGTAATAATATCCTGCAGGTTTACTGGAGTATTTGAAATTAGCAGCACTTTGAGCAGCTGTGAGGATTTTACTTTTACACCTCAGCCATAAATAAATAGTTTTGTAGATGTTTTACAAATTTAAAATGCGAATAAAAGCAAACAAACTTCTGTGTTTCGACCGCTAAAACTCTCCAGACTTCACAGGTAGGACGGATGTTTGATGTCTTTTTTAATAAATTAGGTTAATAGTTGACAGTATTTGAGTGTTTTTGTGTGTGTCGGGGTGCAGGAGGTTAAACAGCTGAGCGATACGACACTAAACACGCGTGCAGCTCCTGCAGCTCCGCTCGTCTCTCGCCGTTATGATAATGAGCTCATTCAATATGCAGATTCGGTCCTCAGAGGCCACACGCAATTAATTGTTCTCATTGACTCGAGTAATTATTTGTTTGCAGATTTAATTTGGAGATTTAGAAAATGTCAATGCCACATGATTTGTGTGTGTGTGTGTGTGTGTGTGTGTGTGTGTGTGTGTTATGTAACCAGACCTGCTGCAGAAATAATGCAACAGCTGATCATGTGATGCAGCATCAAAAACACTCTGTTGTCATGTAGAACAACCTGAAGTGTGTGTATTTACATGTTTAGCTTAGCTTAGCACAAACACTGGAAGTGGAGGGGAAACGTTAGCCTAGCTTCATCAAAAGAGATAAAACCAGCAACATTTAAACAGCTGACTGATGAAATCTATCCGTTAAAAGCAGACCTTTGTTTCTAATTTCTTCCGTGTCGACCTGATGTCTTGATAAACTCGGTTTAACGTTTGTTTCCACGGCGCCGACTCCATCAATACAGCAAGAGTCATGTCAGGTGTTCATGTAAATAAACATCAATATATATCAACACTCCTGCTGTCAATAACCTGTATTTAGGTTGATTTTGTCGTGTTGTGTTAAAGCCTCCATCCACCGTCCTCCTCTGAATGAAGAAGTCTGTCCACATATATAAATGTCATCTGAGCTGCTCCTCCTCACGGTTACTACGGCGACTAGATGCAGTGGCGTAGCCAGGATGTTTTGACTGAGGTGGCTGTGACATAGTGAACCCGAGCTGCGACCTCTGGGGCTGTAAAATGAAGCCAATGTAGAAATGCCAAAAACTGCAGTTCCTCTAACGGCCACTAGATGCTCCAAAAGTGAGTCCATGTTAAAACAATGTCCCAACTTTGTTTACAGCCTCGTTCTCTAAAGCTAATTTCGGGGGGTTGAACTTTTTTTAATAACTCACCCATTTCAATTTTATTGGACCGTAAAGTTAAGTGTATTTTTTTTAATTTAGGAGTGAACCTTTATGAATGACAGGTGATCAAAATGTATAAATACAGATGTTGTTTCAACCTATGCACAGATGAACAATAATGTAATTCCCCAAAACTCATGTTAGCATCTATAATAATGTTTGTACTCGAGGCTGGGTTGTTTGTTTTTTACATTTTATAATACAGCATTAATCTAAAGCAACTAAAACTGATATTACAGCCACTAACAAGCAGCTGCCTTCTTTTCAGTTTTCCATTTCCACCTATCACAGTCCCTGCAGTCGTTATTTAAACATGTCTCTTTTCAGTGGCACCACAGTTGGTTCGATGGCATCTGTCTCTGAAACGTAACATGACATTTAAACGACTGACATTTAAACCTGTTGTGTCAAATCTATGAACGTCCTCATTCATTCAGGTCAGAGTTATTTCAAGGCAACAATTGATTTGAAGGCAACTATGAAGACGTTTCGCCTCTTATCCAATCGGCTCCATCAGGTCTTAATGCACCAGTCTGACCAGTCCTCACCAGACACAAAGTCCAGTTGCCTTCGAATCAGTTGTTACCTAAAAACCTGTAGTGTCATTTTTCTCTGGAGGAAAGTCTCTGCACTTCATATTTCAGAAGATCCAAAGAAATCTAGCAAATATGGTCGTCTTATCCAACTTTCCATGGACACAAATGAAGTAGATACAGAGTTATGTGGTCAATGCACCGTATGTTTAACCCTCACTGATGATGTGAAGTTAAACATTAAACATGAGAATCTTTCCCACATGACATGATCGCAGCAGCGTGACACCATCTGAAGTGTTTTGTGTCCGTCCCGCTTCACTCTGATCTGCTGCAGGAAGGAAAAACCGAAGTGTTTCCCATCAGTCAGCGGGGTAATGACCTCTGACCGGCCGGGTGATACGTCAGCAAATATCCGTCTGTCAAACGGCCGCCGCTGCGTCGTTTCACTGAGCCGACACACACGTTTATTTCACCGCCTCGGTTTTAATAACAGAGCTGCGGGGTTTTCCTTTTATACGGACGTCTCGCAGGAGTTGAAGTGGCGTTTTCAGAGACTTCCTGACGGCAGAGAACACGTCAGCTCATGGTGTCATAAAATAGAGGAAACAAAATGAGAGATGGAAGAAAAATATGTCTTTTCAGATTCAGAGATAAAACTCTTTAACTTCATTTTGTCCTCATGCTGAACAGTTTCAAACCTGCCGTTTGTTGTAGAAACTAAATGTAAACAGCAGCTCAGTATCAAGAATTGCCTCCATATTACACAGTTCACATCCAGTTCTAATGTTCAGTGTCAGTGCAGGAAGTAGTTTGCTTTATGTAGTGAGGAGGAAACTGAGGATGCAGAGGATGGACGTGTTTTTGCACCCTGAAACAGGAAGAAGTGAAGGGAGATGAAGAGACCAGCTAAACTAAATTTTTCTTTTACATTTTTCTAAGTTATGTAAATTATCTTTCTACCAGTTGTACTATTTTAGCTGACACATTACCTGACTTCTTAAAATGATGAAATAAGCATCTTTGAAACACCTTTAAACAGAGAAAGTCTCTTAGTGATTCGCTCAAATGCAAACAGTGACAGAACTACAACATCTTGAGAAGCTAGATTACAATGTGAATGAAAAATCTTCGTACAAAATTCTCATCTTCACTCATCTGTATTGAGAGAGGAAGAGGATTGTTAAATTATATTAAAGTGGAAAGCAATAGCATAACTGTGACAGGAATTAAATCATCTTTTCTGTCACAGTTTCACATCTGACGTCATACAGCAGAGTCCACAGACCTGCAAATGTTCAACTTTTTATTAACCACAACAATCTTTCCATAACTTTAACTCTACTGTAGTTTCATGTGTGAATATTTTAGAAGGATGTCTCACAGATATGTTGGTATCAGCATACAGTATGTGTAGCACAGCGGAGCAGAGGAGAGACGGACAGTGATGTGTCCGACCGGTACGCTGTTGAAATTATTTCTAAAATATTTGTATGAAATGAATATTATTGTTTGTGCTTTTCTGAATACCATAGTGTGATTCAGCTTCAGCCTTAATGGAAAAAGTGGAAAATCTGGGTCACTTTTCTTTAATAACCAGATTTAAAGGGATCATGAATAAAAATATTTATGTTATATGTTTATTTTAAGAAATTAAAAGTTGATTGTGGGGCTCAAAAATCCATCTGATCAGCAGATAACCTGCAGATCCAGATTAAGGAAGGAAAGGAAAGAGAGCAGAAAGGAAAAGAAGAAAGAAGGGAAGAATTATATCGTCTTCTTCTTGCTGTAATTCAGATGCTCTCGTTAAGTGAAGGAAGCACTTCCTGTTTGGTGCATCCATCATCATCAGTCTTTCCTCTTCTTATCACTTTTTCTTCCTCCGTGGCTCCAAATTCCTGCATCATTTTTAATCGTTTCCCTTTCTGTTGAGCCGACACTCCTCCCAATAATAATTGTGTTTTCGCTGCTCGTCCGTATTTACCGAGCGCCGCGCTGCTGTTTGCCTTCAGCGTGGAGGCTGAGCGGGGGGGGGGGTCAGAGGTCAGAGGAGCGGCTGGCTAAACAGATCTGTTCATTAGCAAACAGCCGTTCACAACGCTCAGCGACGTCATCCATCACAGAAACGCTTAGAGCAGCAGCGAGGAGCCACTTTAACAGTCTGAGAGGAGGTTTGTCACCTCCGTACACATAAAGACACGTTATTTAAAATAATCTTTAAATGAGCCACACGTTATAAGACACAATTACCTAACACTGGAAATTAAGAACATAAATGTCTGTAACAAACAGAAACATAGCTGTGGAGGAGAGGAGGAGAGCAGATCCTTTCCTTCAGTTAAAGTAATACACAAACAAGTAAAAGTCCTGCATTTAAAATCCTAATCAAGTAAAAGTACATATATATTATCAGCTAAATTTAATTAAAACATACATATTCTGCTTTGTGTGACTTTTTTTTCCACAGTGTTACAATGTTTAAAGATAATTCTGGTGATTTTATATGTTTTTATTATTATATATATCAGCAAATCTCATGTGCAGAGCCAAACCAACAATGAACTGATCTATAATAACAAGCATTGTATGTGTATCAAAGTGGTGGAAAGTAACTAAGTACATTTACTCAAGTATTGTACTTAAGTACAGACTTAGAAAGACTAATAACAGCAGTTCCTCCAAAAGCATGACAACATAAACAAAATAAACACATAATAAGACTATAAAGACATTAGACGTGATGCTACTATACATGCAGTTCAGACTAAAATAAAGGATAGATGTTAAAAGTACCGAAAAGAACAAGAAGAATAAAGATGAGAAATAAAGTGTTGAGCTGTGTGAGGAACAAAGAGACAGTTTATAATGTTTTAGAAATAAGAGCATTTATTACACATGTGATAAATGAACCTGCTGCATCTCACTTCTGGAAAGCTGTAGAGGGCAGGATATTCTGGATTTGACAGAATGGATTCAGTCTCACACAGAGAAAGCTGCTTTGACAATGCTTCCTAATTGATTCCTGCTTCATACATTTAAATTCCAATTATAGCAGATCAATGAGAAGGTAAGGATAAAAACATTTAACCCCTAAGCCTCCATCACATCAGTGTCAGTATACCTGCAGCTCTCTACAAGTTCTACTTCCTGTCCTTTTTTGGAAGTCAATGACCATATGTTTGGTTCTGGAAATGTTTACTCCAAGAAATGTATCATCTGGGAGCAGCAGTGGAAAAAGCTCAGTCACCTTTAGATTAAAAGAGAGAAGTAACTAATCAGAGGATCTGATGGGTTGGGAGGTAGAAGACTGAGGAGATCAGAGACCTTCTGTAGGCTGCTGCCAAAGAATTCAGAGAGACATTTCTCATCAGCTGTAGATTCTGTTTGGATTTAATGAATTAATGAGGAAGAGACACAGAGAAGAGAAATATTTGTTAGACAGAGTCCAAGTGATGTTGGTCAGAGATAACAGCAGCTGATGATGCTGAGCTGATCTTCAGCTCATTAGATGTTCAGTTGGCACCATCTAGTGGACAGATAGTAGAACTACATCATGTGATCTCTGACACTGACTAGGTCTCTGCTACAAGTTAGACTGGTTTTGACGTTACTCTGATGTTTATTTAGATGTGGACTTTGAAGTTATGAGGATGTAACAGCGTTCTCAGATCAAATGCACACAGACACCAGGACTGACGAGACAGAATGAGCAGCTTCTTCTCTCCCAATGTTTCCTCTACACATGAAGGTGGAAAGTGTCTGTAAGTTGACCTGAAGTGACTTCAACAGGTGAGAATCCTACCAGAGAAATCTGTAAATGTCTGATGAACGATCACTTTGATCTCATTGTGTTGAATCTGTTTGACTGGACAGTAGAAATGTTTCTGGATGATGATTGTCTGTTTCACAATATTTATTTAATCCTTCAGGTTTTACAGAAGATTTTGATTATTGATAATTTGTTTCTTTATGAGTTAAAGGAGAGCAGTATGAGAATGATTTCCTTGTTTTACTGTTAGTGATTCTCAGGTTGAACCGACAACACTTTGATTATAATCTGAGATCACATGATCATTGTAAAATACAGGAAGTGTCAGAACTGGTTGGGCAGCTTGTATCAACTTGGCTGTGATGCATTTTAATCTAAAACACAACCATCTTCCAACACTGAGACAGACTTGGTTTGACTGAAAGCTGTTTTTCAGTCCATGTTGTGAACTGTCCCAGAGGCTGCAGAGTCCTCAGATGGACCTGGTCAGTGTGTCTGATGGGAAGAGCTGCTGCTTCACTGTTTTCTACAGTATTTGTATCATGTTAGAGAGACAAATGAGAACTAATGTGTCCTGTGTTGAAACCTTGTTGTAGTGAGTGAGTGCAGCTCTCCCAGCAGCTGTTTCTCTGCTATGGATCAGTGTGAGGACAGAGAGGAGGGAGTCCCTCCCTCTAAAAGCTCTCTGTGCGGGGAACATGACAGCCAGACCAAAGCTCAGAGGTGAGATGAGGATCTCTAACTGTCCATCACTGTTCTCCACTCACATCACTCCACCATCATTATTCACACTCACTGTCACATCTGACACTCAACTACTGAATAATAACTCACAATAACTCAGAATGAACTTCTAACTTTCTGAGTTAACAAAGACCTCAACCACTGATTAGTCAACTAATCAATAAGATGAAGCATCTTTGATCAGATGACATGTTGATGAACAGGAGAACGTTTCTCATCCACTGTCTTCTTACTGATTTTCATTCTGCTTCTAAAACTTCAGCTGCTGACAGTCTGGTCAAAATTCAGCTTTTTAAACTCTTTGATTTGTTGATTGTTTGTTTGTATCAGGATGCAGCAGCAGAGAGCAGACTCTCCTGAACTGAATATTCAGTGTTTATAGGGGAAACACTGAATATGATAAATGACCCCATTCAAATTAGAAAATGTTTTGAAAAATGTCATCTTCATCTATCTGAAGGCTGAATTGGGATGTTTATAGTTCCATCTTTAGTTATTGAGGTTGGTACAGATTGTTACTGAGCCACAGAGCTCCTGTAGAACATCCTCACTTCCTTCTTCTTCTGTTGACTCATCAAATTTGAACTAATCAGTCACTCTGTTCTGAAAGATTTCTATTTAATTTTGTGTTTTAAACTGTTGGTTAATCCTTTATTTCTTTGGTTTTAACTACATGCTCTTGTCACTGTTTCATTTGTATCAGGATGCAGCAGCAGAGAGCAGACTCTCCTGAACCCAGCTGTGTGTCCATGAAGAGTGACTGGTCTATGGGTCTTCCTATTGAGTTTAAAGATGGACAATCTGCTGATGGAAGGTAAAAATGTAACATGCAGTAATCAGAGTTCATATTGTAATCATGATAGAACACCTTTAATAAATTGTGTACAGATTTGAGTCATTAAATGTGAAGCACTTGTAAACTGGTATTTGAAGCGCTATAAGTTTTATATAAATAAAATAAAGTGATGTTTTCTCCACAGAGTTCAGCAGCAGAGCTCAGAGGTTCCCAGTGATCAGTCTGCACAGCAGCATCAAACACACCTGGACTCCATATTTATGGTGTGTACATGTACAAACACACCTTTTACTATCAGCGCCATCAACCACAGATGGAATAATGAAGTACCATTTATCATAGAAATCTTCAGCTTGTCAATTTGGTAACTCAAGGAGATATGAATGCCTCATACTAAAGGACTTGCTGATAAACACAAATCTGATCAACCAAGGAAATAGCAGTTACAATTCAAAGTGGAATGCCACCATATAAGATTGTTCAATTGAGTGCTATCTTCATGTCAACAATCATAAAGCCAGGTCGGGTCTCTGTCCCTTGCTGTCTGCTTGTTTAAGGAGCATTTCATACATTGCATATAAATGGAAATTATTCATTATTTCATAGATGACACATATATGAAAATCCCTTCATACCATTCAGGTCCTAACAGCGTTCATCCTGCTCTGTTTAGACCAGCAGGCCTTCAGACTGACACATGAATCACATGTTGTGTTTCTACCAGTTTAAATTAAATGTTCAGTTTATCTTTCTGTTCCAGCTGCTGGAGGAGAACATCATCACTTTTGTGAAGAACGAGCTGAAGAAAGTCCAGAGGGTTCTGAGTCCTGATTACCCAGAATGCTTAGAGAGTCAGAGTGAGGATGAGGAGGTGTTGGATGGTGAGGAGGAAGAGCAGAGGAGGAGCAGCAGAGAAGCATTTCTGAAGGTCACACTGCACTTCCTGAGGAGAATGAAGCAGGAGGAGCTGGCTGACCGTCTGCAGAGCAGTAAGAGGATTTCTAAGATTTAACATGATGGAGGCAACATGGGAGAGGTTTATATTTCAAACTCAGCTGTAAATATGCTGCACACATCTGCAATAGATCAGAGGCTGTTTGTCCTCCACTGATGAGCTGAATAAAACTGATGGAGGAGGAAAAACTATACAGACACACTTACATGTTCAGATTTCTAGACTTTCTGTAGGATCCACTCACTGATTTCATTTTTTATTTATTCATTCAGGAAGTCCTGCTCCAGAGTGTCGACGTAAACTGAAGTCTAACCTGAAGAAGAAGTTCCAGTGTGTGTTTGAGGGGATTGCTAAAGCAGGAAACCCAACCCTTCTGAATCAGATCTACACAGAGCTCTACATCACAGAGGGAGGGACTGCAGAGGTCAATGACGAACATGAGGTCAGACAGATTGAAACAGCATCCAGGAAACCAGACAGACCAGAAACAGCCATCAGACATGAAGACATCTTTAAAGCCTCACTTGGAAGAGATGAACCAATCAGAACAGTGATGACAAAGGGAGTGGCTGGCATTGGGAAAACAGTCTTAACACAGAAGTTCACTCTGGACTGGGCTGAAGACAAAGCCAACCAGGACATACACTTCACATTTCCATTCACTTTCAGAGAGCTGAATGTGCTGAAAGAGGAAAAGTACAGCTTGGTGGAACTTGTTCATCACTTCTTTACTGAAACCAAAGAAGCAGGAATCTGCAGGTTTGAAGACTTCCAGGTTGTGTTCATCTTTGACGGTCTGGATGAGTGTCGACTTCCTCTGGACTTCCACAACAATGAGATCCTGACTGATGTTACAGAGTCCACCTCAGTGGATGTGCTGCTGACAAACCTCATCAGGGGGAAACTGCTTCCCTCTGCTCACCTCTGGATAACCACACGACCTGCAGCAGCCAATCAGATCCCTCCTGAGTGTGTCGGCATGGTGACAGAGGTCAGAGGGTTCAGTAACCCACAGAAGGAGGAGTACTTCAGGAAGAGATTCAGAGATGAGAAGCAGGCTAGCACCATCATCTCCCACATTGAGACATCAAGAAGCCTCCACATCATGTGCTACATGCCAGTCTTCTGCTGGATCACTGCTACAGTTCTGGAGCATGTGTTGAAAAGCAGAGAGGGAGGAAAGCTGCCCAAGACCCTGACTGAGATGTACATCCACTTCCTGGTGGTTCAGTCCAAAATGAAGAACATCAAATACGATGGAGGAGCTGAGACAGATCCACACTGGAGTCCAGAGAGCAGGAAGATGATTGAGTCTCTGGGAAAACTGGCTTTTGAGCAGCTGCAGAAAGGAAACCTGATCTTCTATGAATCAGACCTGACAGAGTGTGGCATCGATATCAGAGCAGCCTCAGTGTACTCAGGAGTGTTCACACAGGTCTTTAAAGAGGAGAGAGGGCTGTACCAGGACAAGGTGTTCTGCTTTGTCCATCTGAGTGTTCAGGAGTTTCTGGCTGCTCTTCATGTCCATCTGACATTCATAAAATCTGGAGTCAATCTGCTGGCAGAAGAACAAATAACATCCTGGTGGTCTCAACTATTTAAAGACAAACCTGAATCAACATGTTTCTACCAGAGTGCTGTGGACAAGGCCTTAAAGAGTCCAAATGGACACCTGGACTTGTTCCTCCGCTTCCTCCTGGGTCTTTCACTGAAGACCAATCAGACTCTCCTACAAGGTCTGCTGACACAGACAGGAAGTAGCTCACACACCAATCAGAAAACACTTGAGTATATCAAGAAGAAGATCAGTGAGAATCTGTCTGCAGAGAGAAGCATCAATCTGTTCCACTGTCTGAATGAACTGAATGATGATTCTCTAGTGGAGGAGATCCAACAGTCCCTGAGTTCAGGAAGTCTCTCCACAGATAAACTGTCTCCTGCTCAGTGGTCAGCTCTGGGCTTCATCTTACTGTCATCAGAAAAAGATCTGGACGTGTTTGACCTGAAGAAATACTCTGCTTCAGATGAGGCTCTTCTGGGGCTCCTACCAGTGGTAAAAACCTCAAACAAAGCTCTGTATGTGCACACAGAACAATTCAGATTGATGTAGTTTATTCTTTGTTCAAGGAAGAAAACTAATGTTTGCAATTGTTTTCTTTTGTACGGCTGATACTTCTTCAGGCTGAGTGGCTGCAACCTCTCAGAGAGAAGCTGTGTAGCTCTGTCTTCAGTTATCAGCTCCAAGTCTAGTCTTACAGAGCTGGACCTGAGTGACAACAACCTGCAGGATTCAGGAGTGAAGCTGCTGTCTGCAGGATTGCAGAGTCCACACTGCAGACTGGAAACTCTCAGGTCATTTTTTATTACTGTGTATTTAAAGTAATATTTTGTCTTCCCACCAGTCTGTAGTCTACAGGAAGAGAGTTTGATACTAAGAAGATTTTGTATACTGTCTGAGCTGAGGTGTTGTAATATCAAGTAAAAATGTGAACTAACAAAACATCAATACATTACTATTAAATCGTCTTACTATCTTTTAGATATGCCATTAAACAATATTTAACTTTAAAGACATTTCTTCTGCCAAAGTAAAAAAAAAATGGCATCAAATTAAATCCTAAGCTTCAGCAATTACAGCTTCCAGCAGGAACATGTGCTTTCTCTCCTACCACTAACCTAAAATGTATCTGCATGCAACATTCATTGAGTTGAGTTGAGAATCTTTTTAAGTTCATTAGAGCAACTGCTGTGTGTGTTCAGTCTGTCAGGATGTCTGATCACAGAGGAAGGCTGTGCTTCTCTGGCCTCAGCTCTGAGCTCCAACCCCTCCCATCTGAGAGAGCTGGACTTGAGTTACAATCATCCAGGAGACTCAGGAGAGAAGCTTCTGTCTGCTGGACTGAAGGATCCACTCTGGAGACTGGAGACTCTCAGGTATGGACAGACAGGTGGACACTCTCAGCTATGGACAGATGGACAGACACTCTGACTAGCTGAGGGGCTCTGGTTCCTGTTTAATGGTTAGCATGAGTGAAGGTGTATGAAGTTTATTGAGACTTTGTCTCTTCCTCCAGGCTGAACCATGGTGGACTGCAGAGACTTAAACCTGGTCTGAGGAAGTGTGAGTGTGCTTTCAGTTTGATTCATGAGAACTTTGAGAAAAATTGGATGAAATATGTAAAAGAAGTGAAAAAAAATAATAATGATGGACTTGACCTACTAGGTGCTCTTATCAGAGCTTGACCTAGTAAATATATCACCACACATCTTAAGTTAAGATAAATTCGCTGTAGTGGAAGGGTCCAGTGTGGCTCAAACAAAGAGACATTAATTACTGTGAAAATTAACTTAAACCATATGAGAATGATGAAGTAAAAGAAAACCTCTCTGTTGTGGAAACTACAATTATGGCAAGTTCTGAAAGTTCAAACAAAAAGGAAATACTTGAGATTACCTTAACCGATTGTTACATCAAACTGCTTGGGTCAAAAGATTCATTAACAGTGCTCGAGTAAAACATTAATACACAGTTAGCATTGATGACTGAGAAAATCACAGAAGTAGAGCTTTAGAAAGATTCAAAAGTTTCCTTGATGTAATCTCGCAGTTGCAAAAAGGTAAAGAAATACATTTTCAGTCTAAAATTCAGCCCTTTTTTGGATGACAAAGGAATGCTAAAGGTCGGAGGTAGATTGCAGATGACCTGCTGGAAATTTGAGCATACTGAAATACTCTTAATCAAGTGAGAGTGAGATTCCAGATAATAAATGGAAGAAAACTGATGAAAAGAACTGTACATGCTTGTCTAATCTGTCAAAGTGAAACCTTCCCAGCAGATTCCAGCACTCTTACCTGAACAGCGCATTGAGGAAGTGCCTCCTTTTGAAATCACAAGAGTAGATTTTGCTGGATCTTTGTATCATAAATCTCAAGAAATCTAAAGAAACATCAGACACAGATGGAGTGAAATTTAAATTTTGAATTTGAACGGAATTTGAAATTCTCATCAAAGATCTCCTTGTATCTCCAAAGCTTTCAGTGGCATTTCATGGCCTTCCTCAGTGGATGGAGTGTCTCAGTTGTCATGGAGATGGTTTAAGTTTGAATGGTTTAATTTCAGTGATTTTAGTAAAGTTGTTAATAAATGAACAGATGATAAACTGCAGCTGTATTGTGTCTTTTTCTCTCTATCAGATGCCTGTGAACTGGAACTGGACACAAACACAATACATAGAAAACTCAAACTGTCTGACAACAACAGGAAGGTGACATGTGTGGAGGAGGATCAGTCATATCGCTATCATCCAGAGAGATTTGACTGCTGGCCACAGCTGCTGTGTAGAAATGTTCTGACTGGTCGCTGTTACTGGGAGGTCGAGTGGAGAGGAAATGTCGATATATCAGTGACTTACAGAAGAATCAGAAGGAGAGGAGTCAGAGATGACTGTGAGTTTGGAAGGAACGATCAGTCCTGGAGTCTGAACTGCTCTGACAATGGTGGTTACACTGTCTGGCACAATAACAAAGAAACAGCAATTCCCTTCTCCTCCTCCTCCTCCTCCTCCTCTGTCTCTAACAGAGTAGCAGTGTATGTGGACTGTCCTGCTGGCACTCTGTCCTTCTACAGAGTCTCTGACACACTGATCCACCTCCACACCTTCAACACCACATTCACTCAGCCTCTGTATGCTGGGTTTACAGTCTGGTCTCATTCCTCAGTGTCTCTGTGTGATCAGTAGGAGGAAGAGTCTCTCCTGTGTACAGAAACTCTGCTGACTGAAGATCAGCTGTTGAAATCAAATATCTCACACGCACTCTGCACTGTGAAGCAGATCAGTCTCACACTCAAATGCTCAATTACTTTTCTTTCTACATGATTCATTGATTTGTCTCTGTTGTCTCCTTCTGTTACTCCTTCTGTTACTGCAGCTCTAGTCATGTTTTAATTAAATAAAATATGTCCAGCTGTGGAAGTCCAGAGTGTTTTTTTTTGTTATCACATGTTTTTTTTTTATCATGCTAAGCTTCTAAAATACAACACATTGTTAAAGAAAACCAGTGTTTTGTTTTGTTTTGTTTTTTGTTTTGGCTTTTGACATCTTACAAAAAGCAGTGCGTAGTCAGAGTCACATTTCCTTCTTCTGTCCTTCGGCAGCTATTCCTGCTGTTGTCACCTTTAGATTTGACTGTGAACGTGGAACAGAGAGAGGTAACTAATCAGAGGATCTGATGGGTTGGGAGGTAGACTGAGAGGATCAGAGACCTTCTGTAGGCTGCTGCCAAATAATTCAGAGAGACCTTTCTCATCAGCTGCAGATTCTGTTTGGATTTAATGAATTAATGAGGAAGAGACACAGAGAACAGAAATATTTGTTAGACAGAGTCCAAGTGATGTTGGTCAGAGATACCAACAGCAGCTGATGATGCTGAGCAGATGTTTGGCTCATTAGATGTTACTTGGCACCATCTAGTGGACAAATAGTAGAACTACATCATGTGGTACGTGATATCTCTGACACTGGTTTTGACGTAACTGATGTTTTTTAGATATGAGCTCGAGTTTGTGATTGTGTCCTCAGATCAAATGCACACAGATACCAGGACGCACGGGAATGGAAGGAGCAGCTACTTCTCTCCCAATGTTTCCTCTGCACATGAAGGTGGAAAGTGTCTATTAGTTGACCTGAAGTGACTTCAGCAGGTGAGAATCCTACCAGAGAAATCTGTAAATGTCTGATGAACGATCACTTTGATCACATTGTGTTGAATCTGTTTGACTGGACAGTAGAAATGTTTCTGGATGATTATTGTTTCACAATATTTATTTAATCCTTCGGGTTTTACAGAAGATTTTGACTTTTGTTTCTATATGAGTTAAAGGAAAGCAATTTGAGAATGAGTTTGATTTCCTTGTATTACTGTTAGTATTTCTCAGGTTGAACCAACAGCACTTTGATTACAATCTGAGCTCACATCAGAAATGCAGGACAAGTCTGAACTGGTTGGATATCTTGGATCAACCTGGCTGTGGCACATTTTAATCTAAAACACAACCATCTTCCAACACTGAGACAGACTTGGTTTGACTGAAAGCTGTTTTTCAGTCCATGTTGTGAACTGTCCCAGAGGCTGCAGAGTCCTCAGATGGACCTGGTCAGTGTGTCTGATGGGAAGAGCTGCTGCTTCACTGTTTTCTACAGTATTTGTATCATGTTAGAGAGACAAATGAGAACTAATGTGTCCTGTGATGAAACCTTGTTGTAGTTCCTGAGTGCAGCTCTCCCAGCAGCTGTTTCTCTGCTATGGATCAGTGTGAGGACAGAGAGGAGGGAGTCCCTCCCTCTAAAAGCTCTCTGTGTGGGGAACATGACAGCCAGACCAAAGCTCAGAGGTGAGATGAGGATCTCTAACTGTCCACCACTGTTCATCTATTTAAACTCTTTAATTTGTTAATTGTTTGTTTGTATCAGGATGCAGCAGCAGAGAGCAGACTCTCCTCAACCCAGCTGTGTGTCCATGAAGAGTGATGACTCTATTGATCGCCTTATTGACTTTAAAGTTGGACAACCTGCTGATGGAAGGTAAGAATGTAAAACTGAAGTTTGTTATTATCTGACTCTCCTGAGAAGAGGAATCAATATATTGTTCCAGCAGTGACATCACAGTGCCCACCTGTGCAACAGTCACATGTCAAAGAGTTCAGTGTTATAAGACACCGACATGGTCACTATATCAATATGTGTTTAACTATGAAAACATCACATTCATTTCTTATGACAATATAATAATACAAACAATATGATTTAAACAAATACATAATTAACTATACAGACAGTAAATGCTGAGAAATTTTCTAAAATGTCAAAGAAAGAAAGAAAATGAAATACAATGTGAATGTTTACTGTCATAATGAATGAAAAACCTTTGGTAAAGAGACAATGAAGGTTTCTCAGGCTGCATTCAAATCAAAGCAGAAGACAGAAAACAAAGTGAAAAGGAAGAATCTTTTTTCTCTCACAGATCAAGAGTAAAATGTGATAAATGACTCCATTTGAATCAGGAAATGTTTTGACAATTATTATCAGGATCAGTAGGGATCAGATGGGAAATGAACAGGAGATTATTCTCATAATTTACAGGAATTCTTACTCTGCCAAAATTCAAAGTAGATACTAAACAATGAGAGGACATGAGGACATTACACTGTTAAAGTATCCATATATGTGCCCAAGACACGCCCCACCAAACCTTGCTCAAATAATTCTCTGTTTCCAGAATTTGAACTCATCAGTCAC
This sequence comes from Euthynnus affinis, assembly GCA_029490765.1. Taxonomy (NCBI): domain Eukaryota; kingdom Metazoa; phylum Chordata; class Actinopteri; order Scombriformes; family Scombridae; genus Euthynnus; species Euthynnus affinis. The sequence continues at coordinate 36,075,161 of CM055839.1, read as the reverse complement.
TCTGTTCTGAAAGATTTCTATTTAATTCTTGGATTTAAACTGATGATTGATTAATCTTGCAATCTTTGGTTTTAACTACATGCTCTTGTCACTGTTTTATTTTTATCAGGATGCAGCAGCAGAGAGCAGACTCTTCTGAACCCAGCTGTGTGTCCATGAAGAGTGATGACTCTATTGATCGCCTTATTGACTTTAAAGTTGGACAAACTGCTGATGGAAGGTAAGAATGTAAAACTGAAGTCTGTTATTATCTGAGAAGAAGAATCAATATATTGTTCCAGCAGTGACATCACAGTGTCCACCTGTGCAACAATCACATGTCAAAGAGTTCAGTGTTAAAAGACACCAACATGGTCACTATATCAATATGTGTTTAACTATGAAAACATCACATTCATTTCTTATGACAATATAATAATACAAACAATATGATTTAAACAAATACATAATTAACTATACAGACAGGCAACTAAAAGGACAAACAACTAACTAATAATACAAAACATGCCAGGGGTTGACATAAATAAACAGAAAGTAACTCAAATGAGAACAACACATTGGGAGCACAGTTTCACAGTTGGAATAGTTTTCTCTTTTTTTGCTGAAATCTGAATATATATTGCTTCATCTCTCCCTTGAAAACATTAAAGTGAGGTTTTACTTTAGCTAATTTATATTTATGAATGTAAAAGTTTGCAAAAATATAATGAGATTAATTAGAAAATACTTAATATATTGTGTTGATCTTTAAAAAAAACCCACATATTATCACATTATAGCAGTTCCAAATATCTATTCCAGGTGAAACAGAAACAATATTACATTGAAAAAGAACATGGATCTTACAATTGTTCATATAACCAGGTGAGTCAGAGCACACTTTCCAATTGGTGAGTCAGCTACATCAGTAGAATGAACATTAAGAAGCAGATATACAACCCTTAATTAACATAGGAACCTATATTCAAGATGTAGCCTACAGGAAATCACAAACAAACAGAAACCCAAAAGGTTTTTGGGCATTTTCATGGGACATGTGAGCTGCTGTTGAAATAGAAAGAGAACAAGAATGGTTTGGTCTGATTGCAATGGGACATGTTTTATCTTGTTTTCATACCAGTGAGAGAGCCACATAGCACAAATATGAATTTGGGAATATGTCACAACAACACAGTGAATGTTCAGCCACAAAGATGGATCCTTCTTTGACCAGATAAAATCTGTCCGTGATGCTGTTAGCTGAATAGTTTTGTCTGTAGGCTCAGATTCAGTCATCTTTGTATTGACATGTTCCAGCATGTCTTTAGGCTGTTTGTATGTCAAATCTTTTCATTGCTGCTCTGATGCTCACTTTTCTTTCTGACTGCTGAGCTCCTACAAAACTCACAAATTAGAAAATATATACTATGAAAATCCACAGCAGTTAGCTGTCGTGTCAGCTGTGGCTACCTGCATTTTAAACAGTATTTAATAAAGCATAGTGCAATAGGCATAGGCATAGTGATCTTCATATTTATTACTTATTATATATTATATATCTATTCTGTTTTGATATAAAAATTATGTAGCACATTTTTTGATCTCGTAAAAAGTTCTTAGAAATGCCCCCTGCACAGGGGAGGATCTAGAGAAATAATAATGGGCTAGCAAGAGGGTGGCACAGAGACTTTAAGGGGTGGCAGAAATATATATATGCTCATGGCAAACAATCACATATATTAATATTTGCATGGAAAGAGCCTGATTAAAGATATTTTAACGATTTTAACATTGCACTATTGTGAAATATATGTAAAGATTGAATCAGATTGAAAATCTCACAAGGATGGAAAGACTTATAAAGCTGTTTCTAGAGAGAGTTTGAACTCCACCAGTCCACTGTCAGACAGATCATGTACACATTGAAGACATCCAACACCACTATTACCCTCCAAAGGTGTGGTTGAACATCAAAGATCACATCAAGAGCAGGCCTTTAATAGGCCAGGAGGTCAAAAAGGGACCCTTAAGAACCTTATCAGATTTGTGAAACATAGTGGTGGCAGTACCATGGTTTGGGCCTGCTTTGCTGCCTTTGGACCAGGACATCTTGCAATCATTGATGGAGCCATGAGTTCTGAACCAGGAAATTCTACAAGAAAATGTCAAGGCATCTGTCTGTGAACTGAAGCTCAACAGAAAGTGGGTCATGCAGTAAGATAACCCTAAGCACAGAAGTTGCTCTACCAAAGAATGGTTAAAGCAGAAGAAAGTTAATGTTTATGAATTGCTGAGTCAAAGTCCTGACCTTAATCCTATAGAAATGTTGTAAAGGGCCTGAAGGGAGCAGTTAATGCAAAGAAGCCCACCAACATCACTGAGTTGAGACTGTTCTGTAAGGAGGAATGGGCTAAAATTCCTCCAAGCTGATGTGCAGGGCTGATAAACAGTGTTGTTTGTTTTTGTTGTTTTTTTTACACTTATTTACACGAAAATACAGAAAATCTAAAGGGTTCGCAAACTTTCAAGCAGAGCTATATCTCCATATCTATTATACAAGCATGTCTACAAAATGAATAAATATAAATGTAAATCTAGTCCTCTACTTCACATGCTTCACAATAAATGCAGCTGCTCAGTATGTGCTGCAGGGTTCCCTGACCAGGGCAAAGAGAACACAGTAATGCCTCACTCTTGCTCCCAAAAGTAATGTTAGACAGACTATAAAAACATATCATAAGCCAAGATGGGGAAATGTTATCTCTTTTTCTAGTTTTGGTCAGAACCCAAGCAGCTGCATTCTGGACCAGCTGGAGAACCTTTATAGACTTGTTAGGGCAGAGTGATAATAATGAGTTACAATAATCCAGCCTGGAAGTAAAGATGGACAACCTGCTGCCAGAATAAGAGATCACATTTCCCCCATCTTAGCTTCGCTGCATTGGCTTCCAGTAAAATCCAGAATAGAATTACTTCCAAAGCCTTAATGGTCAGGCTCCATCATATCTTAAAGAACTCATAGTACCATATTATCCCACTAGAGCACTGGTCTCCCAGTATGCAGGTTTACTGGTGGTTCCTACAGTATTTAAAAGTAGAACGGGAGGCAGAGCCTTCAGCTATCAGGCTCCTCTCTTGTGGAACCATCTCCCAGATTCGGTCCGAGGGGCAGACACCCTCTCTATGTTTAAGAGTAGGCTTAAAACTTTCCTCTTTGATAAAGCTTATAGTTAGGCCAGCCAGTCTCGCCATAAACCATGCTGACATGTTGGTGTCTTTCTTCTGTCCTTTGCCAGCTGTTCCAGCTGTTGCTGCTGTTTGTTGCTGCTGGACATGTATCTGTTGTTGATTAGTGTTGTTGTTGCTGTTCTCTTTCACTGTGTCCCAACCCCCCACCCTCTTCTCTCTCTCTCTCAACCAAACCAGTCAAGGCAGATGGCCGCCCACCCAGAGTCGGGGTCTGCTTTAGGTTTCTTCCCATTAAAGGGGAGTTTTTCCTTTCCGCTGTCGCCAAGTGCTGCTCATGGGGGGAACTGTTGGGTTTCTCTTTCTGTAAATTAAAGAGCGTGGTCTAGACCTGCTCCATGTAAAAGTGCCCTGAGATGACTTTGTGTTGTGATTTGGCGCTATATAAATAAAATTGAATTGAATTGAATTGAATAAGCTTTAAGATTTGAGTCATTAAATGTCCTTAAACATGATGTTTTCTCCACAGAGTTCAGCAGCAGAGCTCAGAGGTTCCCAGTGATCAGTCTGCACAGCAGCATCAAACACACCTGGACTCCATATTTATGGTGTGTAAATGTACAAACACACCTTTTACTATCAGCACCATCAAACACAGATGAAATACTAAAGTACCATTCAGGTCCTAACAGTGTCCATGCTGCTCTGTTTAGACCAGCAGGCCTTCAGACTGACACATGAATCACATGTTGTGTTTCTACCAGTTTAAATTAAATGTTCAGTTTATCTTTCTGTTCCAGCTGCTGGAGGAGAACATCATCACTTTTGTGAAGAACGAGCTGAAGAGAGTCCAGAAGGTTCTGAGTCCAGATTACCCAGAATGCTTAGAGAGTCAGAGTGAGGATGAGGAGGTGTTGGATGGTGAGGAGGAAGAGCAGAGGAGGAGCAGCAGAGAAGCATTTCTGAAGATCACACTGCACTTCCTGAGGACAATGAAGCAGGAGGAGCTGGCTGACCGTCTGCAGAGCAGTAAGAGGATTTTAACAGATTTAACATGATGGAGGCAACATGGGAGAGGTTTATATTTCAAACTCTGCTGTAAATATGCTGCACACATCTGCAATAGATCAGAGGCTGTTTGTCCTCCACTGATGAGCTGAATAAAACTGATGGAGGAGGAAAAACTATACAGACACACTTACATGTTCAGATTTCTAGACTTTCTGTAGGATCCACTCACTGATTTCATTTTTTATTTATTCATTCAGGAAGTCCTGCTCCAGAGTGTCGACGTAAACTGAAGTCTAACCTGAAGAAGAAGTTCCAGTGTGTGTTTGAGGGGATTGCTAAAGCAGGAAACCCAACCCTTCTGAATCAGATCTACACAGAGCTCTACATCACAGAGGGAGGGACTGCAGAGGTCAATGATGAACATGAGGTCAGACAGATTGAAACAGCATCCAGGAAACCAGACAGACCAGAAACAACCATCAGACAAGAAGACATCTTTAAAGCCTCACCTGGAAGAGATGAACCAATCAGAACAGTGATGACAAAGGGAGTGGCTGGCATTGGGAAAACAGTCTTAACACAGAAGTTCACTCTGGACTGGGCTGAAGACAAAGCCAACCAGGACATACACTTCACATTTCCATTCACTTTCAGAGAGCTGAATGTGCTGAAAGAGAAAAAGTACAGCTTGGTGGAACTTGTTCATCACTTCTTTACTGAAACCAAAGAAGCAGGAATCTGCAGGTTTGATGAGTTCCAGGTTGTGTTCATCTTTGACGGTCTGGATGAGTGTCGACTTCCTCTGGACTTCCACAACAATGAGATCCTGACTGATGTTACAGAGTCCACCTCAGTGGATGTGCTGCTGACAAACCTCATCAGGGGGAAACTGCTTCCCTCTGCTCACCTCTGGATAACCACACGACCTGCAGCAGCCAATCAGATCCCTCCTGAGTGTGTCGGCATGGTGACAGAGGTCAGAGGGTTCACTGACCCACAGAAGGAGGAATACTTCAGGAAGAGATTCATAGATGAAGAGCAGGCCAGCACCATCATCTCCCACATCAAGACATCACGAAGCCTCCACATCATGTGCCACATGCCAGTCTTCTGCTGGATCACTGCTACAGTTCTGGAGGAGCTGTTGAAAAGCAGAGAGGGAGGAGAGCTGCCCAAGACCCTGACTGAGATGTACATCCACTTCCTGGTGGTTCAGACCAAACTGAAGAAGGTCAAGTATGATGGAGGAGCTGAGACAGATCCACACTGGAGTCCAGAGAGCAGGAAGATGATTGAGTCTCTGGGAAAACTGGCTTTTGAGCAGCTGCAGAAAGGCAATCTGATCTTCTATGAATCAGACCTGACAGAGTGTGGCATCGATATCAGAGCAGCCTCAGTGTACTCAGGAGTGTTCACACAGGTCTTTAAAGAGGAGAGAGGGCTGTACCAGGACAAGGTCTTCTGCTTCGTCCATCTGACTGTTCAGGAGTTTCTGGCTGCTCTTCATGTCCATCTGACATTCATCAACTCTGGAGTCAATCTGCTGGCAGAAGAACAAACATCTCAGTGGTCAAAAGTGTTCAGAAGCAAATCAACATGTTTCTACCAGAGTGCTGTGGACAAGGCCTTAAAGAGTCCAAATGGACACCTGGACTTGTTCCTTCGCTTCCTCTTGGGTCTTTCACTGAAGACCAATCAGACTCTCCTACAAGGTCTGCTGACACAGACAGGAAGTAGCCCACAAACTAATCACAAAACAGTGGAGCACACAAGGAAGAAGATCAAAGAGATCGTTCTGCAGAGAGAATCAGAGAGAAACATCAATCTGTTCCACTGTCTGAATGAACTGAATTTTTTTTCTCTAGAGGAGGAGATCCAACAGTCCCTGAGATCAAGATGTCTCTCCACAGATAAAATATCTGATGCTGAGTGGTCAAGTCTGATTGTCCTCTTACAGTCATCAGAAAAAGATCTGGTATTTGACCTGAAGAAATACTCTGCTTCAGAGGAGGATCTTCTGAGGCTGATGCCAATGGTCAAAGCCTCCAAAAAAGCTCTGTAGGTGCACACAGAACTATACAGATTAATGTATTTTTTCATTGCTCAAGGAATATAACTATTAATATAATGATAATCATATAACTACTATTTCTATTGATTATTTTCCAGGCTGAGTGGTTGTAACCTCTCAGAGAAAAGCTGTGCATATCTGTTCTCAGTTCTCAGCTCCCAGTCCTCTAGTCTGAGAGAGCTGGACATGAGTAACAACAACCTGCTGGATGCAGGAGTCAAGCTGCTGTCTGCTGGACTGGAGGGTCCACACTGCAAACTGGAAACTCTCAGGTTAGTGTTCATAGGTTTAAAAATCAAAACCCTGTTATCTTTTATGAAAAATTAAACAAACAAAACTTCATTATAGCACTTTTTCACATCACACTTGGACCTGGGGTCTCATTTATAACCATTGTGTATGCACAAAACAGGGCCTGAAAGAGATTTACGCCACTTCCCATGCAGAAGTTATGATCTATAGTAACAAACTTGATGGGAGAATATGCGCACCTGTACGTAACTTGTGACCCATTGGAAAAAAATTTAGAAGATGGGAAATTGGTTATGTGGATGATGAGGTGATGAATTGAAGCCGAATTGTATAATAATTCTCTCACACATTTTATTTCTCTTAATATCAAATGTTAATTGTAGATCCACATTATTATCATTCAAACCAGCAGCACTTGCACTTGTAGTAAGCCATAACTATTCCCGTTTCATTTAAGCCAACTCAAACCTTAAATCAAAGTCCACTCAACATTTCATCAGCACTGTCTTACCTGGAGCACAGCACAGCAGCTGCAGGAAAATATGGCTTGCTATTCCCTGATATTAAGCATGAATGTACTGATTCCTTTTCATTTCAGACAAGTTAACTATCTGATGAAATTATCATCATTGGTTATAGAAATCCAAGATGACATCAAATAACTTACACAAACATAACTAAAAAATAATTGCAGAACAGAGCGCTAATAGATTTTTAATATCTTCTAATACTGTGCATATATCACCAGGTAAGATTTTAGTTTCCATATAGTTTATTTCCATATAGTTTATGCTCACTGCAGTTAACACATGATTGTACTGTCACTGGAGACACCATGGTGGTTGCCACACACATTCTGTGTTCTCAATTTACCTTACCACCTACCAGCACATCTTCACCACCTGCACTCATATATGGACTGTAAATTAGAGAATCACCTGTATGTTGGATTTTGGAGTGAGTTGTTGGTGTTTATGGCACTGTAGATATTGAGTGTGTGGTGTTAACTGGAAACTGACCGGCTGCATGGTGTCTGATAAAAACTTAACCAGAGATGACTTTATGCTCCACAGGAATGTTTATAGAAGTTGTATATAGTTGTTTTGGGTTGCACACCTAGCTTCAAGTGACAAGAGAGAGGGCACAAATGCTGACACTCAATACTGATTGGTCAGGCATCTCAAGACAGAGGGACTGATTGATGCAGAAAAATAAATGCATGTACAAAAACATTCATGAATACTTTTGCATTGACCATTTATGGTTAAATGCAAGCATGTAGAGGGTGGGATATGAGGCTAATTCACATGCACACATTTCCAGATGGATTGTGATTTATAATGGGAAATATACGTACATTTGAGCTTATTCATGGTTTTATAGATCTAATTGTTTTTTGGTGCATGCACACTTTTAGTATAGATCCTATGCACTGTTTTATAAATGGGGACCCCTGGTCAGTGTTACGTATTGTGATTGATAGCATCCTAATGACACTTGTTGTCAAGAATACCACATTACATGTCAATGGAGGGCACACGTGGTGTGAAAGTTTTAATAAATCTGCCACTGTTGCCCTAATACTAATATAATACTAATACTAATATTTTGTCTAATTAATTTTATTACTTGTAGTATAAGTTGGAGCAATACTCAGGAAGACACAACAGTCACCTGAGAATTTGTAACACAGCTCTTTTTGAGTCACTGTCATCTAATACATGATTGTTTTTACCTGGCTAGTCAATCTCTTTGGATAAAGCATATGCCAAATGACAAAATGTAAATATAAAATAAATTAATTTAATTTGTTTGTTAGACTGTGTGGCTGTAACCTCTCAGAGAGAAGTGGTGCAGCTCTGTCCTCAGTTCTCAGTTCCCAGTCCTCTAGTCTGAAAAAGCTGGAGATGAGTAACAACAACCTTCAGGATTCAGGAGTCAAGCTGCTATCTGCTGGATTAGAGAGTCAACACTGCAGACTGGAAAATCTCAGGTCATTTTTATTGTTTTGTATTTAATGTATTAAATACATTTCTAGTTTACATACAAAGTTTTTGATACTAAAATATTTTGTTTACTGTTTGAGATTTAAAGTAATATTAAGTAAACAGTAAGTAAAACTTCTTTCATGCCAACATGTGAGTCAGGATGTATTTTTAATCTTTAATGAAGACTCAATGTGCATAAAGTCATCAACATCTAGTACTATGGGAAGAATAACAGAAAATATACAACAGAATTACTGCTATGTCCTCTACATGCAGGTGAACATACAAATCAGATGTGCTGCTCAGGAAATGTTACACATGATTTTCTTCACAATTAATATTTTCTCTAAATGATTACAAATTAAATGAATGAAAATAAATCATTTATGATTTGATGGAAGACACTAAGTTGGCTGATTAAATTACTGCAATCACAGAGTGAATATCATTGGAATGAAAAATATGAAACATCAGCATCAGATTAAACCCTGAATTTCAGCAATTTCAGTCTCCAACTGGAACATGTGCTTTCTCTCCTACTACTAACCTAAAATGTATCTGAATGACTCAACATACAGCAGGGGGTGTTGAGTGTAATGCAAACATACAAACATAAAGCCCTGATAGACAAAATACTTTTTATTGAGTTGAGAATCTTTTTACGCTTATTAGAGCAACTGTTGTGTGTGTTCAGTCTGTCAGGATGTCTGATCACAGAGGAAGGCTGTGCTTCTCTGGCCTCAGCTCTGAGCTCCAACCCCTCCCATCTGAGAGAGCTGGACCTGAGCTACAATCATCCAGGAGACTCAGGAGAGAAGCTTCTGTCTGCTGGACTGAAGGATCCACTCTGGAGACTGGACACTCTCAGGTATGGACAGACAGATGGACACTCTGACTAACTTAGGGACTCTGGTTCATGTTTAATGGTGGATATGAGTGAAGGTGTATGAGGTTCATTGTGATTTTGTCTCTTCCTCCAGGGTGGACCATGGTGGACTACAGAGACTGAATCCTGGTCTGAGGAAGTGTGAGTGTGTTTTCAGTTTGATTCGTAAGAACTTAAAGATAAACTGGATGAAATATGTAAAAGAAGTGAAAAACATTTAAAATTATGGAAAATGTTTTGGTATAAATGGGCATGGCCTCAACTGACATTTACCTTGAACCAATGAATCCATGAAATATTCTGTTTATCACAGTTCAGGAGTTAAATGAGAAATGCATTATAAATGGCCACATGGTGGCACTACCTGCCCCAAAATGTAACTCATGTCTCTCTTGCAGATAAAATTCATTCATTCATACTGACTTCAACTGTTTGGAGCATTTTGAGAAAAATCTGTTTCTTACAGATGACCATCACTTTACAACAAAATTTACTGAAAAAAGAAACATGAATATTACTGACATCTTTACTGTCATGTTTACTGTTAATGTTCTAACTGAACTGTTGAATTTACATTTAGACAAACGTAAGACGCAGCTGGAATGAAGTTTAAGTTTGACTTTTGTAAAAAAAATTCTCATCAAAGGTCCGCTTACTCTGCATCTCCATGGCTTTTGGTCACATCTCATGGCCTTCCTCAGTGGATGGAGTGTCACAGTTGTCATGGAGATGATTTAAGTTTGAAGGGTTTGAACAGTGATTGTCAGTTGTTAATAAATGAACAGATGATAAACTGCAGTTGTATTGTGTCTTGTTCTCTCCATCAGATGCCTGTGAACTGAAACTGGACACAAACACAACAAACAGAAAACTCAAACTGTCTGACAACAACAGGAAGGTGACACATGTGACAGAGGATCAGTCATATCCTGATCATCCAGACAGATTTGATTTTTGGCTTCAGCTGTTGTGTAGAAATGTTCTGACTGGTCGCTGTTACTGGGAAGTTGAGTGTAGAGGAAGAGTTGCTGTATCAGTGACTTACAGAGATATCAAAAGGAAAGGAGCCATTATTGACTATGTGTTTGGATGGAATGATCAGTCCTGGAGTCTGGACTGCCCTGATTATGGTAGTTACACTGCCTGGCACAATAACAAAAAGACATCCATCTCATCCTCCTCCTCTTCCACAGTCTCTAACAGAGTAGCAGTGTATGTGGACTGTCCTGCTGGCACTCTGTCCTTCTACAGCATCTCCTCTGACACACTGATCCACCTCCACACCTTCAACACCACATTCACTCAGCCTCTGTATGCTGGGTTCAGGGTTTGGCCTGGTTCCTCTGTGTCTCTGTGTGATCAGTAGGAGGAAGAGTCTCTCCTGTGTACAGAAACTCTGCTGACTGAAGATCAGCTGCTGAAATCAAACATCAGAAACACTCTGCAATGTGAAGCAGATCTGTCTCAGACTCAAACAATTATTTTTCTTTCTGCATGATTCATTATTTGTGTTTGTTGCCTCTGCTGTTGCTACTGTCAGGATCCAATGAGCAGCATGCAGCTCTGTTAATTCTTCTTTCCTCTCCCATTAATCATCTCACGACCCCTCAGATTTATCTGCTGACCCTTTGGAGGGGCCCCGACCCCTAGGTTGGGAACCAGTGGACTAAACTAGCTAACTGTATATAAAGTAGTGTAAACTAGCTCCACCTCCAGCAGCTACAACAGTAACATGCTGCTCTAACACTGATGCTTCAGTATTAATAATCTAATGATGTCATATATGATAATATATCAGTCAGAGGGACCAAAGCATAACTTTTACTGCAATAGTTAAACCTCATCAAACTCATAATACTTATGTACTTTTACTGTAGGAGGGTTTTTCATGCAGGTCTTTTACTTGTAATGTAAAGTATTGTATGTAGAGTATTTTTATACTTATGTATTGTATGTTTTTACTTGCGTAAAGGATCTGAATACTTCTTCCATCACTGTTTTTAACAAGGATTCAGAGTGTGAATGTTACACCAACACCAATAAGTCCAGTCATGTCCATTCAGTTACCCTGGAAAACTAATATATTGAAAATCCATCCATGTCATTATTAGACACCATATGACCAAGTCTCTTATTTTATGTCTCCTTGCTCCTTGCTTGAACTGGAAGTTGTTCCTGATGCGCCATTTTGAAAGGCGTCCCAATTCTCTTATTCTGCTCTGAGAAGCAAGGAAACAAGAGAGCAGACTTTCCGGAAGTCTTTTACCGGCTGACACGCCCCCTTATCAGATATCAGTTATTGATTAGACGCTGTAGCTGATCAAACTGATCTGATACATCACTGTAGTTTCATACTGAAGTGTAGACAGATAACAGATTAAATTGAAGTGTTTCATTCCCAAGTTGTTCCCATTTGTTTTCTGATTCATCACATAGTTAAAAATCTGTTAATTGTCGATCTGATCAACAAAAGAACCATAAACAACTTTTCTTTTCATGATGTTATTTCCTCCATTAAACTGTTTCTAGCTGACAGACAGACTCTTCCTGACTTTACTTTGATCCATAATAACAGTCAAACACATTTATATTTTACATAATTTATCGTTATTTCCATTCAGTCACATGTGAGGCTGAAAATTCCTAAGTGTCGGGTTTGATATGAGTCACATCATTTCAACTTTCCCTGAAACATTTAAACAAATACATATTTACAGTGTTCAGAAGACACTCTGATCATATTCTGGGTTATTGAATGAATTATTCACTATCAACATGTTTTTTTCCCTTCCTGAAAACAAATAATTTTAAAAATATTTGAACAAAATAAATGTTTGTAAAAACTCACTATTTGTGCTCTGACAAATAACATATTTGTATTTGGGCCCACCCCTGGTGGAAACTGTTTGGACAAGGGCAGGCACTTTCAAAAAATACCACCAGTGGTTTGGATCAAATAAATTAAATTCAATTAATTTAATCATCATTCATCATTGTAATAATGGCATGGCACACATACTCTGATCCTTGGCTTCCCTGTCACACACCTGCTCCTCTTCCCGCTCCTCTGCCCACCACTTCGGTCATGGCCTGCCACCTCTCCTCCTTCTATCTGTTTCTGCATAATGACATAAAGTACTGTTGATGCATTTTTATTCACATTTGGAGGCATCTGCATCTAGATTATTAATTTTTCTTAATTAATTAAAAATTCTTAATTTTTTGACCCCCTTCTTTAGTTTTTGCTTCCCCATCTTGACAGTTGACAAAGACGCCTTCCTTCATCCACAGATGCTTGGCTCTGAACATGAGAAACAGAGAGGGCCAGCCCAGTAAGAGATAGACAAATAAAGACACCATTTACCATCATTTAACACCATTTAACAACATAGCCAACTAACCCATAGTAGAAGCAAAAAATAAATAAATAAATGAATAAAGGGAAAATGACCAAATAAAACAAAATCTGAGAAATTAAGTAGCTCAGTTGAGCTGCTACTATAGTAATAGTAATTACGGTAGATCAAATGCGCTTGTTGACAACTGCCGTAATTCAGCGCAAATGAATTTGAAAGGCAGCTGGCTTTGCACGGTTTTGCAAACAGCGGCTCACTTGATCGTAGTCAAAACACTCCGCTTCTGAGACGGTGTATGACACCGGAACCAAACCGCGTCGGAACCATGGATGTATTAAGAGAACCAGGACGCGATGGAGACCCTCACGGTGGGCTCCGCTGGTAGGATTTAATCTCCGGTCCTCACTCCGGAGCAGAAGGTGGCGGTAATGCTCCTAATACGCTGGCTGCCAACCACCGTTAAAAATCAAAAAGAAGAAAAGAAGAAGAGGGAAGCGACATCGTTAGCCCTGTGTTTGTCGGATAGCTGTTTACGGTAACTAGTTATTTGTTCCTCCGGTGGTTTCCATCATGGCTTATCAGCTGTACAGGAACACCACTCTGGGAAACAGCCTGCAGGAGAGTCTGGACGAGCTCATACAGGTGAGGCCAGCTGCTAGCTCACAGCTAGCCTAGCCTAGCTTAGCATCCTGCTAACGACAACAGCGGCGGCCAGAGACGCTGTTAGCTGTTAACTTTAGCTTTTAGCTCTGATTTCAATAAACAGAAATATTATCATGTTTATTTTCCGTCTGTAGTGTTTAAAACGGTTGATATCAGCTGCTGTAGGTGGTTAGCATTATGTCGGCAGTGAAGTCATGCAGATAAACCGCAAACTAAAGTTCTGTTTAGTTCTGTTAGTTGGTTTAAACTGATATTTGTTGGTGACGATGAACCAGTGAATTTAACATTTGCGTCAGTCAGCTTTATGTTTGCGTCCTCATGTTGATATATTTATTATCAGACACGTGACACATGTTGTTGTGATGTATCTCCAAACCTCCATGATTACTAAAGTATAAAATAAACAAAAAGTTGAATTAGAAATAAGACAAGATTTTCAGAGGTCCAGTTTACTCCAGTTTTTATTGTTTTAAGACATAAAAACCATCAAATAATACTTTGATTGTACAAACAAATATAACCAAAAACCAACAAAATATTAACACAGGTCAATGTTTTGATATCTTTGAGGAAAAAGAAACTTAGACAATATAAAATTACATCATTTGTTCACAATAAGGTTGCAAAAAAAAGTTCCAGTGCAGTAAAACATTATTTAAAAAAGTGAATTGATTGTTAATAGTGCAGCCTTCTTGAGGTCTCTATTATTATTATTATTATTATTATTACTTAATGATCTCTAGTAGCACTAATTGATTGACTGTTTTGACTGTAAGATTTCAGAAAACAGTGAAAACTTTTTACAGGCCACTGTGATGTTTTCAATGTTTTGTCTAAAGATATTCAGTTTATCATCATGTACGACACATAAAAGCTACAAATCGTAACACTCGAGAGGCTGAAACCAAAAAACTTTTTGGCATTTTTGCTGAAAAAATTAATAATACGATGATGCGAGTATCAAAATAATATCAAAAAACTAATTGAAGGTGCTGAATGAATAAAAGGACATGTAGAGGAGAGCTGCATCACTTAATTGGTTGGGTCTGCAACTATTTTGATTATCAAATAATCATTTATGTTCATGCTGATTTCCTTCTTTTCTTAAAACTTTGTTTAGATGTTGAATTAAATCACGTTTGTGTGTTTGTGTGTGTTCAGACTCAGCAGATCACTCCTCAGCTGGCTCTGCAGGTCCTCCTTCAGTTCGATAAAGCCATCAACACGGCGCTCGCCAACAGAGTCCGCAACAGAGTCAACTTCAGGGTGAGTCCGCACGAACAAGTCAGAAAGCAACGTCTGCTGTCACTAAAGGTCGATTCATGCTTCCTGTGAGGTCGCGAGGGACCACGCAGACGTCTGCAGACACACCACAGAGACCGTACACCCTAAAAACATGTCAACTGTGTATGTGGTAGAAAAGCAAAGTGTTGGTGCGGACGTGTTGTTTAAAGGCTGATCAGAAAAACACTGCACAGCTGGGTTTTACAGCTCGGGGAACATGGAAACTATTATTTGGCCTTAATGCAGTTAAAATCATTGAGCCACACTTCCAAAATAAGATCAGTGTGGAAGAGAACCCAGAGAAATCTGTCATTTTAATCAAAGTAACGTTTCATTGGGTCGCCTGTCAATGGCGTCATACCTCCTCGACCAAAGAGCCACAACAACACAACGACAAAGTCACTCTGTTCATTTTAGAGAAAAGTTCATTGATGATTGAACTTCACATTTAAAACCTGGACTATAAATGGATTTTTATCTGCAGTTTGTCAGAGATCAGCTGTGCTTCTCTGACCTCAACTCTGAAGTCCAACCCCTCCCATCTGAGAGAGCTGGATCTGATTAATAGTTTTCGGTTGGCAGCAGAGAATTCACCACTTTAAAGATTTTTTTGTCCTGATTAAACAAAGGAGATGTAACATGTTAATCAGTGCAGGCTAGCTGTTTCCCTCTGTTTCCAGTCTTTATGCTAAGCAAAGAGTAACTTACACACATACAAGATAATACATGGGCTTTGTTGTGCTTGTTCCACACAAACTGTTAGAAATGGACTTTTATTCAGTTTGAAGCCACATTTTCATGATAAATTTAGCTGGTTTTTAACTTGATCTTTTAGCCACAAGAAGGATTTTAGTCATTGGACGTCTGGATCTTAAGTTATCAGAGAAATAAACTGGGCAAACGTTAGCAGCAGCTCGGCTAACAGCCCCTCCAGGAAGTCCGCTGCTCACCCAACATGGTGGAGAAACACTGATTTTTTAGCTGAAACTGCTTTATTCAGCGTCTCTGTTCTCACTGGTTGTTGTTGTTGTTCTCTCTCTCTCCGTCCTCCAGGGTTCTCTGAACACCTACAGGTTCTGTGACAACGTGTGGACTTTTGTTCTGAACGATGTGGAGTTCAGAGAGGTCACCGACCTGGTGAAGGTCGACAAGGTCAAGATCGTCGCCTGTGACGGAAAGAGTGAGTCGACATCAACGATCGCCTGATTTTATGTTGTGCAAGACGATGAATCGCAGGTATTTGTTCAGTTTTTATTTGATCTTTTTTAAAGAGGTGGTGGTTTATTTTCTGGTCTGGGTGACGGAGGGTGACTTTTGTGCTTCTGTTGAACTGTTTGGCTTTAAACTGAGAGGTGTTTCTGTTGTTTTTCTTCTTTTGTTTGAGCTCCTAATTCATATAAACGAGGTCCGGCGTGAAGATGAATCAACACCTCTTTAAAAGTGTTTAAATAAAAACTTCTACTAGTTTTTATCCAGATGTGTTTATAACCTTTGAACACCTTTTACACAAGCAGCTCTCAACAACTTGTAATTTATTTATTCTTATTTATTTATGAATGAAAGATGCTTCGCTGAAACACAACTGTAGAGATCTTTTTATATTATTATGAGAAGTGTCAGGAATCTCTGAAACTTACATATTTAACCATTAAAGCAGAAATTTGCTGGTTGCAGCTTCTCAAAATTTAAGATTTGAAGCTTTTTCTGCGTCACACATGACAGTAAGATGAACTCTAAGGAGTAGAAAATTAACTGGCAGCTGTTTTGATAATGATTTAATAATCATTTTGAGACTTTTTTTTAAAGAAAATATGCTGAAAATCTCTGATTGCAGCTTCTTAAATGTGAATATTTGCTAATATCTCTAAATATCTTTGTGTTTTGGACGATAAACGATATTTTAGGACGTTTTCTTGGATTTTGGGAAACTCTCACTTGACATGTTTCAACATTTTCTGACTTTTTATAAACCAAACAGCTTTTTGATTAACTGAGAAAACAATCCACAGATTAAACAATGTACAATATTTTCATCTAAGTCAAACACGGACGTCCAGTTTAATAATCAGCTGAAGGAGAAAAGTTGAAAATGCTTCATCATCTTCTAACCAGAGATGATCCAGCGTCAGCAAACACAAACATCTCAGATCAGTGTCGGAGTCGTTTTCAGTCCGTTTCCTCTCATAGATGAGAGTCAAGCAGCTCAAACCAGCAAAGAAGAAACACAACAATCAGTTCAGTTAAATAAGAATCCGTAAAGCTTCTCATTCAGTCCCAGTTCTTTACCTCAGATCTTTATTTAAAACTGTTCTGTTTCCAGTTCAGAAAGTTCAGATTATTTTCCTGTCGCTTACGAGGATCTTCGTAACAAAAGCTCCTGTTTTCAAAGTCCAGTTAGTTTGTGTCTCATTCTTGTTGACTGAAGTTATTTTCAACACTTTTATCCAAAATCATCTGGACTCTTAACTTCACTCTGAGATGTTTTTCACAACCTACAAAAACAAAAATGAGAATTAATCAGTTTTATTGATGAATCATCTGTCTGAGCCTCTGAACTGAGCAGTAACTCTATTCCTTCCAGTCTTTTCTCCTTTTTTTATCAGAATAAGTTAAAACATTTCCACATGTGTCCAGATGTGTTTCTCCTCAGTTTTTATTATTTTATGTTTTTGTATTGATTGTTCCTGTAATGATCGATCGCTCTGATTGATAACACCTTTGTTCGTTTTCTTTCTTCTCTGTAGATTCGGGCTCCAACGCTGCAGAGTGACGTCTCTCTCTCTCTCTCTGTGTTTTGGCGTCAGATGGAGTCACAGATGGACCTGGACTGTACATATAATTTATTACAGCAGAGTCACAGCTGAGTGTGTGTGTGTGTGAGTGTGTGTGTGTGAGTGTGAGAGTGTGTGTGTGTGTGTGTGTGTTAGAGTGGACCAGTCACTGTACCTGCAGCAGTTTTTTTTTTATTATCAGTTTACAGGTTTGTGTTCAGTTTGCTGTAATTATTGAGCTGGATCATCTTTAATAAAAAACTTTATTTAAAACACAAACAGAGTCTCTGAGTTTTTCCTTCAAGTTAAACTCCTAAAAGCTTTCAAATATTCAGCTGTAGAAACTGAAAATTATCTGAGAATTCACTGAACGTCTTCACATGATTTGAATCTGTTTGAGTGTTTTTTGAGAGTCTGTGCGTTATTATTGACATTAAAACAGCTTTTAGTTTATTTATTTAGTTTGTATTTGTGGATGAAAAATGTTAAATATGTTTCCATAGTTCTTGTTTTCAAAGGTGATTTGATTTTAGTTTTATATTTGTTGTGAAAAACATAAAAAATTTGCCTCTTTTTGAAATGAACACTGACAATAAAAAGAGCTTTTGGAGGCTTTTTCTATTTGTTATATCTGATTTAGAACAGTAACATCATTTTATAGTGTTTTAGGCACTAAAAGTAAAGTGAGGACACTTTGAATAGTTTATATTTATCAGTTAAATTAATACAAAGTTCACTAAACAGCAGGAAGTTTAAAATAACATCTGTTTCAAACAGCAGCAGCTCTTCTCCTCAGTGTTTCAGGTTCTCAGCAGGTCGGCTGTTCTGCATCGTGGAGACGTTTCCACACTTCTTCTTCTTCGTCTGTTTCTGTCTCTTCATGTTGATCTCAGATCGACTCCATGATGTTCAGATCAGAGACTGAAGATGGTTGTTTATGATTCTGGCTGCAGATGATCAGACGCCTCCTGATGCTGCTTCATTATGGAGAATATAAACATCTAAACAGCCTAAAACTTAACTGATTAGTCGATTAATCAATTAGCTGCCAACTATTAAATCAATCAGCAACTATTTTGATAAAGGATTAGTTATTTCTAGTCATTTTTACAAAGAAAATGTTAAAATTCTCTGCTTGCAGCTTCTTAAATGTGAATATTTCCTGGTTTCTTTTGTCCTCTGTGACATTTGAGGACATCGTCTTGGGTTTTAGGAAACCAAACAATTAATTGATTAATTGGCAGATTAATCAATAATGAATATAATCATTAGTTTCAGCAATAATCCAAACATGATCATTGCAGAAGCAGCTAACGAGCAGACCGTGAAGCTGAGCGGACTTTTTTGTGTTTTCCTTCTCTGTGTGTGTTCTTGAGGAAACGGAAGTGTTTTATTTCTTAGTTATTTCAGTTCAAGAGCTTCCATGACGACACATTCAAGTTTCTATTTGTCTGTGTTTGCTTGCTTTTCAATATTAATCCTGACTATTTACTTTATCATTTCATAGTTCACTTCAATTTATTTATGGTGTCTGTGATGATCATTGTTGTTACGTACAGTTTAACAGTGTAGTCGTCTATAATGAGTGTGTTAACTCAGTTAATGGTAAATTGCATTGTACATAGTCTGTGAATATGACCATACTAATATTTCAGTTAATGATGATAATGTATTTCTGTTCTCTGCAGTTTATTGAGAGCTGTTTGACTGCTAATAATGTTTTATGTTTTATTTTATTGTTTTGTTTATTTTCAGACCACACATCTGTACACACATACACACACTTCCACAATCAAACCATCCCCATGTTCATGTCAACTAGCTGCCATTAAAAGGGAAGAAATAATATTCTGTTTGAGACTCGTCTGTTTGTGTCGCCAGTAAACAAACCCACAATCAGTTTTTCCAGTTTATTAGAACAACATCAGGATTTCACACCTCGTATAAAAGAGTGCATTTTTTAAAAAAATGACATCATTACAACAATCAACATTAACTTTTTTTTTTTTTTGTCTTTTGTCTTTTGCTCTTATACAAACAGAACATACAGAATATAAATAGAGAAGAATTTCTGTCTCAGTTTTCAGCAACAAATATGATTTATAGACATTTAACTGTCTGAAATCTGAATGTTTAAAAAGGCTTCAGGAAGATATTAGATATCATATACGGGCCCGGTATATAAAAAACACCAGAGATGGAAAGATAGAATAAAATATATGTCATTCAGTGTAAAACATTGTGTCTTTCTGTATTTTATATTTGTATTAAATGACCTCTTGATCAATACTGCATGTGGTCCCCGCAGAGAGGAGCGGAAAAATGGCTTCTGTTTCCGAACTATGAAACTTCTCAAGTGAAGAAAGGGCTGATGGGAAATAAAGCGAGAGAGGAGGAGGAGGAGCAGCGTCGTGAGAACAAAACAGATTATTGCTGAGTTCAGGGTCTGTGGGAGAAGTTAACGAGCTCTCACACGCCATCAGCACCGCGAACAACGAGGCGTCTTAAAGGTCCGATAAATGACATTCAGCTCCACAACACTAGATGGCAGCAAACAGCTGTTCCACCTGTAGAGATACAGCGACGTCCTGAGCAGAGAATAAAGTCACCTCTGATAAACAGTTCACTAAAATATGTTTCTGAAAACGTCTGAGGTGATAAACCGGCAACGCAGTGACAGAATCCTGATCCATGTTTGATCAGCTGACCCTAAAATAAAATATCAAAGTACACGCCGAAGCTGGTGTCTGTGGGTTTTAGGTAGTTATTATCCTGCTGGTGTTTGTCCAAGAGCTCATTTTATCTGATAAGTTTGTTTTTAATTAGTTTAATTTGATATAAAAAAAGGAGACTTGCTTCAAATGATGTCACAGAAGCAAGATGGCTGCTCCTGGAAAGGAGATATTTTGGCTTCACTTCATAGAAACAGGAAGTGGAGACGCGTTGTGTATATTTATATACAGTCTGTGTTTGTACTTTTCTTGAGTCAACATCTGCGACATCTAGAGCGCCTGAATGTCACACGTTGCACTTGAACACACCACATGATTGGTTCCCAAAACTTTTTTGGCTTGTGACTGTAAAAGTTTGTCACTGTTTACATTTATCAGCTGGTTATTATTATTTATTATTTGTTCCTGAACTCTCCTCACAGACGTTCACCGCTGTGTGACGCTCCACTACTGCATTTATTTTCCTATTTTTAACAAGATGTCTTTCCTGCAGTTCTGAGTGCCATTTAAAAGTGCTGTATGAATAAAATGTATTATTATTATTATCATTATTATTATAATTAGTGTTTCTTGTTTTATTTGGATCACTTTTAGAGACCTGAGGAGGAAAACCTGCCCTGCAATTTACAAAAAAATAAAGCAACAATTGGAGGAAAGTATGAAAAAATAAAGATTGTTTTGTTTAATAGAAATAATTTGTTTCTTCTTGTGACCTCGCAGATTTATTTCTGCACCCTTGAAGGATGATTTGATTCTGATAGATAAACGTGTCCATCGTGGCTCTACGGGTCACGCTAACTCTGCACTCTTCATCTCCGTTTTAGAGGATTCGCTCAAAACTACAAACGTTGGAGTAATCTGCTGACCTCCTGCAGCTTTCCACATAAATATGACTTCACATTAATCATCGATGTTCGTTTCTGAGTCTCGACAAAAGTAAACACGGAGAAGTAGCTGCCTGGAACGCTCATGATGGCTAACTACATATAGATCTCTGTAACGGAGCTGAGAGAACAATAAGAGGATAACACCGATGTGCACAAACCTTCTGCTGCTGTCTGTTTTCCAAAAAAAAAAAACTTTAATTCAACAAAACAAACAGTCTTGTAGAAAAAAAACATAAACGGAGAACGTCTGCAGTGACCGTATGAGTCAAACATTGGATCCTACATTTCCCATAATGCACTGGGGTAGTGTTTTTCCATTAGAAACTCCCTGATCTGATCAACACACATCTTTTAAAACATGGAGTAAACTTCTAGGTGGCTACAGACACCCAGAAAGAAAACAACACTCTCCAGTTTCTCTGTGTGTGAAGTAAAAACATCATCGTGTGACTGCAACATGAACTGAAACTTGATTTGGTCGACACTGAGTGACGTAAGGCTGACGTGGAGCGACCTGGAGGACGAGCCTGTTTGTTATAAAGCTCAGATAACCGTGAAGAAAACGCTGACAGACGGACGGGAGGGCGGTTTGGGAGTCCGAAAAACTGCTCCTGACTCACTTCAGTGTACAAAAATGCAGATTAATCAGCAGCTTAAAGTAGCACCAACGAGACCGTAGACGACTTTTATGAACAACGTGAACATCTTCACAAAGTCTGGATTTTTTTAAACGGACTAGGAAAAGATGATATTTTAAAAATTTCACAAAAAGCTGAGTTAAAATGTGCGTGTCGGTGTTTTTTGTCCATGTTGGGATCCTGTAGAAGAAGGAACCTGAGAGCTAAGATTCAAGAGGGGGGGGGGATGTGAAGCCTGCAGTTAATCCAGCTAACCCTCTCCTCTTCATCTGTTTCCATGGCGACCGAGATTGTATATGAGTCTGCTGTTAAAACACATAGAGTACACACACACACATATATATCTCCTGACACGGAGAGCTGAGGCGAGTCGGGGAGTCGGGACGTTTAAAGCTCTCACTCCAGCTGCTTCCAAAGTCAAAGCAGGTGACCGGGTCAAAGGTCACACATACACATACATAGCTGCCCCAGGACACAGGTTCTTTAAGATGACAACATCTACAAAATACACATTTAGAATAAAAAAAAAAAACACTTCTAGCAAAATGTAGAAAGAGTACAAAAAGGAAATATTTCTGGTTTCAGATATAAGAAAGTGTAAAACATCCACCAGGTGAAGCTGAGAGTCTGGTTCAGCTCCTCACTCACAGTCCTTCTCTCTTCCTCTCTGTTTCCTCCTCTTCCTCTTCCTCTTCTTCTTCTTCTTCTTCTCTTCTTTTTCTTTCTCTCGCTTCCTCTGCTCCCGCTCAGTCGAGGAAGCGTTGGCAGGCTTTCTTCCAGCGGCAGGCCGTGCACCACTGGTCTCTGTGCTCGATGCCGTAAACTTTCCGACATTTCTTGGCTTCACCACGAATCCTCCTGACACAGAGAGAGAGAGAGAACAGTTAGCAAAATGAGCTTTCTATGGGATGGATTAAAGAGATAGAAAGTTTATTTGTTTATTTGTTTGTATTTGTTTAGCTGCTGTGTATTTATAAAAGGCTCTAAACAAACATCTCACAGTTATACTTATGACTTTGGATGTTGATGTGAATGCTATTTTAGCAGCTGGTAATTATACGACAGCTCTGATGTGACTGATGAATGCAGCATTGTGTAATTAAGCTTCTGTAAGAACTGACCTGCAGGGGGCGCTCTGCTGCTGCAGCCACTGCTCTCCTACGCTGACCGAACGCACCCGAAACGACAAACCCTGAGGAGCAGAAACATGTTTATTTCAGTCCTTCCTGTCGAGCAAAAAGCACAATTTTTAAAAGTCTCTTAAACCAGCAGTCAGGTGACCGTATGAGCAGTGAAATCATTCCTCCTGTTCATACTGGATGTTAAAAGATCTCCTTGATAATGTGCTTTCAATGGAAGTGATGGAGGATGTGTGATTTGTCCTCCGTAAAAATCACGAACACGTCCTTTAATGCTCTTTGTGTTTGTTTTCTCTGGTGTAAAAACATCCTGCAGTCGCCTCGGTCGGCCTGCAGGTGGCGGCACCGCACCGAGGCAGACTGATGGAAAATGTGACTGCAACCATCCGAGGGGATTTTCCTGCTGAATGAAAACCATCAGGGAGGAGCACTCACTCACACACACACACACACACACACACACACACTTCACCCCCCCCACCCCCCCCCACCCTCCAGTATAAAACCAGTTTTAACAGGCTCCTCGGGGCTGCTAGAGGAAATAAACAATAGACTGCTGTACAGGATTCGGACTGAGAAAAAACAGGAACTCAATCAGAGAAGTGTGCTGCTTTTGTTGGTGTTAAAAGGATCCACAGTGATTAAAAAAAATACAGAATCTAACTTAATATTTGAAGGGAAAGTCCAGAACTGTCAGGAGTCTGCAGAGTTTCAGTCTGCATGACTGAAAGTGCACAAATTTGCATCATACTGGTCAGTTTGCAGAGTCTTCTTACTTCTTCTTCTTCTACTTTTTATTACTAATATTACCCCCCCTGTTTCAAAGGATCAGTCTGATGTTATTCTATATTTTTCCTCTTGCCAGACAAGACCAAACCGGCACTTCAGCAGCAGTTAGCTACAGTTTAAATCCAGATTAAGATGTTACCTGTCTGTGGCAGGTGGTGGGTGGGGCCGTCCAACGACAGGAAACTGTGTTCAAAGCTGCCGCCGCCGCCGCTGCTGCTGCTGCTGGCTCCACATGGCCGGGAGACGGAGCCTAAAACAGCAGAAAATAACATTACACACATGTTTTCTACATTTAATCTACTTAAAGATCCCCTCTAGACATGTATTAAAGCATATAAAATACTCTGCTGGGAATAATAACGCGTGTCTGACATGTTTTTTTCCACAAAAAATATATAATTATCACATTAAAATCCTAAAAATGACTATTTATTCCTTCTCCCTCTTTAAAAATGACAGAATCTATGAATATGCAAATAAAACCTGAATGAAATTTCATTGATGTAAAAACTTATTTCTCAGTTTTTACATTACATTTTGGTTTTAAACTTATTTTAATATAACAAATACAACAAACAGATGCTTGGAAAGACACTAAAAATCTAAAGTTTAACAATATTTATGTTGTTGGAAGTTAAAAAGGTTTAATTTTTATATTTTTATAAAGATATTTTTGTTAAATTATTAATATAAATTTTTTCAAATGATATTTTAGTTGACTAAAAGATAAAATAAATAATGTAATAGTGCCTAGTTCGGTGTTTTTAAGAAATATTCATGTGACTTTTGTTCGTACACACACTCGCTGTCAATCACTCATCTTAAGCCCCGCCCTCACCTGGTAGGAGTGCTCTGATTGGACCTGCCAGAAGCTGCCGGAGGAGGAGGGGGCGGAGCGACTCAGGGCGCTGCAGGCCGGAGGAGGCGGGGACGGCGGGGAGGGAGGAGGAGGGCTGGGAGGGGAGGAGGGGGAGAGCGAGCTGGGGGAGGGGGGAGAGGGGGCGGGGCCAGAGAGGACAGGAAGGGGAGGAGTCTGCGGCTGGTTGATCTCGGTGTAGTAAAAATCCTCCTCGCTGCGGGAACAACGCTCGTGCTCGCCGCTGCGGCTGTGAGAAGAGGTCAAAAGTCAAAGGTGTTCAGTCAGCTGATTCACTTGACTTTTAATGGAGGCTATTAAACAAATAAATAATGGGGTTAAAGTTCAACCCACTGAATCGAAACTGTTTACACTGAAACTGAGAGTGATACTGCGGGTCTGTTGACTTCCACCAGCTCTGTTTACAATGTCTGTTCACAGAAATATAACCTTTAAGACTTAAATATAACCGCTTCAAAGATTTCCAGAGATTAAAAAAACACTAGCCTACAGATGTCACATGACCCTCGTCTCGCAGCTCATTGTCTCTTAGTTTCATAACATTATTTATCTCAAAACTACTTTAGATTTAAACCTTTTGTAGTGGAGTTGAATATTTTTATTATTATCTTTCCTAACTTTTAATCGTGTCATTCTTCTGGTAGAAATTGACTTCCATAGCTAAAACATCCAGGTTTGTCTCATTTAAACATATAAAATGTATGGAAGCCCATTACTGCAAGAAAAATAAATAACTACTTAAAATTTATAGGAATAAAAAAATATAATATAAAATGTTAAAACATCTCATTTTTTCAGGCTGGATTGAACTTCTATACAAAACAGAAGCAGTAAAGAAAGACACTGTCTGTCTGTCTGTCAGCTGAGTCTCACCACAGGTGTGTCGTCCGAATGTGACGCTTTATTCCCACCACTGATGTCAGCACCTTCCCGCAGCTCGGCCACAGACACCTGTACGCCACCTTCACCGAGTTCTGGAGGAGAAAACACGTCGTCAGCTCCCCGTCGGTCGCTTATAACTCTTATTTACGGAGAGAGAAAACCCCTGAAGGCATCTTTCACGCTGCTTACCCTGCGTTTCCGTGGCGCTGGCTCATCAAACAGCACCTGCTCCATCTCCATGTCCAGGCCTTCGTCAGGGGGCGTGACCGGGCCGATGTCGGGCTCTGCGATTGGTGGAGAGGGGACCGGGCTCCCGTTGCTGTGGCCGACGCTCCAGTAGCCGCTGCTGCCGCTGTCGGAGAGCTCGCCACCTCCGAAGTCCATCAGAGGAGCTAAAACACACCAATACAGTGTTTACTACTGACCCGTCTGCTGATTATAGTAGATAGAGGTTAATATTGGTCGGATGTTATGTTAAATATTTAGGTTTATTTGCTCTATATTCATATTAGATTTCTGCTAGATTTTAAATGTGGCTAAACAACCATTGTTACTGTTTGTTTAGCCACATTTTTATACAAATTAGTAGCTTGAATTTTGACCTAATTTCCAGAAAATGTTAGGAATGCTTGTTTCCATCCACGAGAGGAGGACACACACCGAGGTGACGTCACTGACAGAGCGGCAGTCGAAGCTCAGACGATGGAAAACCGTGTGGAAAATGTGATGGAAATGTGACATTTTCACATAAGTCGCATGCTTTCATACCTGCCAACACTCTTTGATTTACACAGGAGTCTGTTTAAGCCTTTGATTGGTAATTCCTCCCATTAATCTCCTGATTTCATAGTGATATAAATCAAATGGGTGTTTCTCAGTTTCTGTGGGATGTTGGATGTGTTTTAGTACCTTAACCAGCACACTGTGGTTGTGTAAAAGACATACTGGCGTTAGAAGGGAGCAGGAACTAACACTTTTCTACATGTTTATGCTTGTTGAACAGGTTTACTGGCTTTTTACTGTCAGTTATGAGCATGATTGTTGTAATTTTTGTGATATTTCAATTTTTTGTCTTCAAAATTCTGTCATTTTATGTCTTAATTGAAACTTTTAGCTCCTTCTGTTGGTCTGACAGTATGTGGGGTTCCTCAGGGATCGATATTGGGGCCACTACTTTTTTTAGTTTACATATGTTTTTAATGATGTTGTCACAGCTTTATGTGGCCAATCGATGCTATTTTCAGATGTATTGTACTTATAAGAAAGAAAAGTAAGTTCTACACAGGATGAAACAGATTTTCAGTATTTGCTGTTGTCTTGGAGGTTCAGAGAGAGAGAAAGTAGCCACAGAATCAAGTTCGGTAAGAAACTTTGGTGCCATGAAGTCAGAACTAAACTTTAAGGCTCATGTTGGGGTGTATGTTTGTTGTTGTTTGTTGTTGTGTACCTGCTGGGTCTGGATGGGCGGAGCTGTGCAGCAGCGGGCTGCAGGACAAGCTGCTGAGAACCATCGCTGCCATCATCTCGTCCATATCAACGTCGTTTGGACTCCTCTGACTGCAGGAGGAGAGCAGAGTCAGAACATAAGTGATGGCAAATAAAAAAAACAACAAAGACAGAGATGATGATGTCACACCTTCTGGGGACGTCGATGCAGGAGGAGACGGATCTGCTGACGGACGGAGGCACCGAGGAGGAGGAGGAAGAGGAAGAGGAGGAGGAGGGATGAAACGAAGGCCAGACAGAAACGTCGCTCTGCATGACGTCGAGTTGATCGACCAAACCTGAAGATTCACCGGCTCCTCCGCACTGAAAATACACCTGAGAGAGAGAGAGAAACTGTTATAGCACAAGTATATAAAACAGCTGCAGCAAAGGCTCATGGGAGTTGTAGTTGTTGATTAATAACAAGGTTCCCCCTGCGCTCCTCTCACCTTCAGTCCAGGATGACCTTTGATCCTGGTGACGGCCTGCTGTCCTGCTGTCGTCGCCGCGGTGACGCCGGCCTCGCCTGTCTGGTCAGCACGCGGTCCGGCTGCCGGGCTCACTAGCGCCCCCAGTGGAGAACGCTTCCCCAGACGAGTCTTTGGTAACATGTCTGTGGAAAAAACTCGAACTTAATTGACCTTAAATATTTAGATTTAAGTTAACGACCTCAGTAAATTAGTCAGTAAAGCCTTTTCCTGTTTTTACAGTTAACAAAAGTTTCCAGAAGATTTTTGTCTAATAAGCAAATTTAAATCTGGAACTATTTAATCAAAAGAAAGTCGCCAAATCATGAATGTGATGGGACCTTCGGAGCCGATTTTCCGTACAAATCCATTTATCCATTTTCTTTAAAGATTCAATGATTTTAAAGCTTTTATACTCTATAAAACTTCATGACTTTATGCTAAATTAAATATCTCAACCACATTTTCACTTCACTGCTTCTCCTCTAGACACTCTAGATGGTAAATTATGTGAGAAAATGTGTTTGAATTATGACTTTTCTTGTTGAAATGGTAAAGTGTTCTCATAATGGTAGGTGCTTTATGTGAACGTGTTTTAATGGTTCTTTCTCTCTGATTGATTGAGACGAGAGTTTGTGTTTCACCTAAAAACGTTCACCTGCATGAGATACAGACATACTCCTTTCTCATTGCAACCAGTATTTATTATCATTATAATGAGAAAATGTCCTCTTTTTAATGCAAATAAGCATCTTTTTACAGTTTCTTTTGATCGGTTACCTGCAGGGATCGATACTGAGTCAAAACTCGACACAGCAGCAACGATTCTGGATCCAAACTGTGACACATTTGCATAGTTTTCACACAGAAAGCATTCAGTGACTGCAGCCTTCACACACAACACAACAACCGACAAAAACATTTGTCACGTTAACATCCCTCACTTCCAAAGCTCTTCGGTTTATGTTAGAAACACGAAACACATTTATATTCAACCACAAAAACAGACGCGCTGTCAGAAATAAAGCCCGCTGAAAGCTTTCCTGCTGCACTTCTATCACTCTTTTCCTGTAGATACACATCTGAGTGGATTTACGCAAGACACACATTTCTACACTATCAATCATTAAACTGCATAAACGCAATAAAACTGTGATGTTACTTCACAGACGGCCGTAAAAAAAAAAGATCCTCGAGTGCTGCCTGTTGTTTTTATCTCAGCGTGTCTGATTGTTGTGTTCGTGTCTGCTGGAAGGATTTTTTTTTTTTTTGCTTTTGTGTGTAAAACGAGCCGCTTGTGTGCAGCTGTGTGTCGGTAAAGTTCAACATGTGGACTCAAGCGTCGAACTGTGCAGGAAACCGATTGTAAAAAAGCCGTAATTCACTCAACACTGACGTCTGTTATGAAATACAGACACAGTTATCTCTCATGTGTTTATTCTTATTAAAATGAGATAAATTAGTTGTTCTCCTCGTTTGTTTGTTTGAGGGAAAGTATCTCGCTACGACAGGAAAACTCTCAAAAAATCTTATTGTAATAAAAAAAAGAAAGTTTTACAACATGGCTGCTGGGAAAGCGCTCAGCTCGGGGTGAAAGTGTTGACGCTCGGCCCTGTTGTGTGTTTGAGTGAAATCACGGTGAGTCACAGGGCTGCAGTGTCATTTACAGTCAGGCCGGTGTGTGTGTGTGTGTGTGTGTGTGTGTGTGTGTGTGTGTTGCAGCAGAATAACGGTAACAGGCTGAGCAGAGGATTAAAATGTTAACATGAATGGAACAGATGGGTTTCAACTGTTAGTCAACTGGTCTTTATCACATCACATCTGCCGACACTGATGATGATGATTATAACACCTTAATTACCAAACTGTGCCACCATGGCAACAGGCCACCCCCCACCCCCTCCTACACTCCCCCACAAACCCCCACCTGCCCCCTCCTCACCCTCTTCAAGCCACTTTCCTGTTAATCAGTGACTCAGAGTTTCCGCGTTCATAAAAACACATGAATGAATGAAACTCAGAGAAACTCACAGAAAACATTTATACAAGCAGATTTTATCAGATTAATTAACAATCTCTCATCACGCTGACATACCGGAACATAACCAAGCACCATTTTTGTGGCGTTACATTTCCCTCAAATCTTATTTTGTGTTGCGGTTTACATGAAGGTGTTGGATGGGGCTTTGCAGGGCCAGTCAGCTTCTCCCCACACCAAACTGGAAAAACCATTTGCTTCATGACGGCGGCGGCATTGTCGTGTTGAAACAGGAAAACTGCTGACACGGTTAGAGCATTAAGATTCATCCCTTCATTGCAACCAAAAGAGGTCCAAAAACCAGGAAAAACAGAGCAGAAGTGCATTAACAAACACACCCCCCTGTCTGAGCTCTGAACCAATCAGATTCCTTCAGTGCAGAGTTCACACCCTCCACAATGAGAGTCCTCAATGAACACTGGAAACAGCTCAAACTTCAACCATTATCTACACTAACGATCAATTAGTTTCTTCCTCAAAGTGTCTCAATAAAAGTCAAACCTTCAATCTTTCAGGCCTGAAACTCCAAAGCGAGTTTCAAACTGTTTGTTCAGTTTTTTAATAAGAGTCCAAAAACAAAACAAGACTCAAAGGAAAGCAGCAAATTCAACGTGTTTACAGCAGAAATGTCTTAAAATGATTAATCCACAATCAATACAGCTGATTGTTGGACTGAACGTGAACTAACACAGAGGTGAAGTCAAGTCAGCAGATCCTCACACTCCTCGTGAAATGCATTTCCTCTGGATCCACCAGTAAAAAACCAGTAAACAGTTTGTAAATGAGGGGACATGAATCCCAGCATGCATCAGTGGTCACATACCTGCAGTGTGAGAAGCTCCAGCAGAAAAACAACAACAGCACCAACACAAAAAAAGGCAGCAGCAGGTCTGACTGTGAGTCCACTGCTGCTGAGGGAGAGCTGAGTGTGAGCTGCTGCTGCAGGCTGCAGCCAGTCTGATCACCAGCACGCAAAACCTGGACTGGATCCAGACACACTGGGGGGACTGGGAGGGAGGAGCACACACCAGTCTGTGATGAAAGAGGGAATTTTTGTTTTAACGTCAAAGGAAACACTCAAGACGTTTCTGACATGATGAAAAAAGTTGTTTTTTACACTTTATTTTACAGATTTCAGATATTTAACAGCTCATTTTACTGACATTGAAGTGCTCACTCATCATGTTTGGGTTTATACGTAGTTGTTAATCTGCAAAACATCTTAATAAATTACACTCTTGACAGGAAATCCTTAATTTTCAGTGTGTGTGTCAATCAATATATTAACACATTTTTCAATACTTCCGTAGAAGCTGCTGCTGTTACTGTTAATACTTATGTAACATTAGTTGGTAGCACACAGGAAATGTGCTAATTATAGAGTTTTTATGAAACAACCTAAATATGCAAATGAGTGTTTTGACATACAAAATGCCACACTGGAAACTTACCAACTTTGTTTTTTCTTACAGTTGGCATCAAATTGCATCATTTTCTTTGTAAAATGTCCCAAAAATGAAGCGTTAAATACCCGTAAATTACGCTGAAAGTTTCTAAGAGATTAGAATAAAATTAGAGAAGCTGTAAAATAAAGTGTTAATAGTGTTTTTTGTTGTTCTAAGATACCAAATTATTCAGTTTTTACAATTAGAATCAGCTTTATTGGCCAAATATATTTACATGTACGAGGAATTCACTGATATCTACACAGAAATGTTCAGATTACCATCAGATTTATGATACGTGTGCACCGGCCATCACTTTGTGTATATCAGTGAATCAGAATCATTATAAATCAACAGGCATGTGCCTCTCATCAGTAATTAACATACTACCACACTCTCATTTCTATATATAAGGGAATCAGAGAGCTGTCAATCACTGCAAAGAGGGCCGTGATAGTAAAAAATGTTAAATATTAATAGTTTCAGTAATAGAAGCCAGAAAATGCTGGTAAACACGTCATTGGCAGAACCGCTCGGAGCCTGATTGTTGATCCTGTAACTAAATAAAACAATATAAATGTGTAGATCTGTTGAATTAATCTAAATAAATCTCTCCTGCTGCACCAGCTGCAGTTTTTCTAAAAGACTACCAATATTTTCTCTTTTACTTTATGATTAGAAAGATGCTGAATTAAATATTACAACCAGGTTTTTAAAAATACGTCACTCTGCATTTATTTAATATATTTATTGTATGTTATATTATGTTAATTCTACATGGATTTTTCTTTAATTTTTGTTCTTCTTTGGTGTCTTTTTTAGGTCGTATTTCCTTCCATTAGGAATTATTGCATAATGTTTAACACTTTCATAATAATGAGGTGTAAATTTGAGCTTTAAGTAGCTTGTTGTCTGTTTCTGTATCTGCAGCGTGCAGGAAGCATGTTGTTGTGTTGTTACATGTTTTCCTCACAACAATCATTTAATCAACATGTAAATTATCTACATTTCAAGTGAAATTCAGTTAAAATAACGTGCGGTACGTGTTGAGCTTCCTCTAGTGACTCCTGAGGTTTGATCAGCTGATCCGTTCCAGGTTTTCCCAGAAGCCTTAGCAGTGGCTCTGCAGCCTCGTAGTAAACAAGAAAACCACGTGGGGAGGAGCTGGAAGCTGATTGGTGGAGCTCAGCCGTGCAGGAACACACCCCACTGATGTCTGTTGTTTACTGACTTTCTGCACTGAAACACACTGAACACACTGAAACACACTGAACACAGTGGTGATTACAGGACGCCACATTCCTGCATTACTACTGAAATACTACTGTAACCTCACTGTGACTGTGTTGTCCTTTATTTCCATAACATTTCTACAGTAGAATCAGAGTTATTCTCTGTTATTTGCACGTTGTTGCACAAGTTTTGTTTCCAGTGAAGATCAGTTAAATGCAGGGAGCCTCTCACTGACACTGCTACATGCAGTAAGATACAATACAGTACTAAGAAGACATGAACTGCAAAAACCTGAACGTTAAAGCAGATTCAATAAGTGTCTCTGAGCTCTGTGACAGATGAAAATCTTTGAATATTCTTAAGATGCAGTATCTCCTGAGGTAAAACTGCACTACTGCAGCGGCTCTGTTCGAGCACATTTATGATTAATACACATAAATAAACGGCAATAATGTCAAACCATCTGATACATGTGAAGAAATTCTGCTCAAATGTCATGAAATAACAATAATAATTATGAACGATCAGAATATCATAGAAAACACAACCTCTGTTTCTGACACAGAGCTTCAGAGCTCAGATAACTGGACAAGATTTATTTAAAAACTATAAGTCCTGTTACAACTGGAGAGATATTGGATGAAAGAGGACAAATTTATCAACATTTTGATGAATAATTGTGCTTATAGAACGGAAATTATTCGAGTATCTTTGATGGAATTTGAAGGTTTGTAGCTAGTTAGAAAAACAATAAAATAACAATGTTATGAGACACAGAATATTGCAGGAATAATAATTAAAGTGTTTTAGTATTTTTCTCACCATTTTTTTTTCAATGCATCATTATTGTTATTGCAGTTTCCATCAGTGTGATGTTACTGTGTTACAGTAAAACTGCTGGTATTATTACTGTGTGTATGTGAGGATAACAAAGAGCAGCCTGTGGGCGGAGATTAGTCCAACCCTGATTACATAACCGGCCTGTCCTCAGAGTGTGTGTGTGTGTGTGTGTGTGTATGTATGTGCGTGTGTGTGTGTGTGTATGTGTGTGTGTGTGTGTGTGTGTGTGTGTGTGTGTGTGTGTGTGTGGAGCTGCACGTAGCAGAAACACACCGCTGCTTCATGCTCGTGAGCTACGTGCTGCTTTTTAAAGGAACATTTCACCCTGTTTTCTTTCACATTTTCATGTTTATGAGTCCACACACACATACATATATATATATATATGTGTGTGTGTGTGTGTGTGCGCGCGTATATATTAGTAATAATAATAACATTAATAATAATTATATTATTAATCATGAATAATAATGATAATAATGACCAAGGTTTTGAGCAGGTGAAATAAAAAAGGACTAAATCAACTAAATCAAAGGGTAAAACACAGAATAAGGAATGTAAAGCTGCAATAATAACTGATTAATCAATTAGTTCATTGACATAAAGAAAATAAGCCATCATCTATTTTGATAATTGATTAATTGTACCAGACATTTTCTAATAAAAATGTCAAACATTGTCTGTTTCCAGCGTCTCCAATGGGAGAAATCTAAACATCTTTGGATTTTGGACTGTTGGTCGAACAAAACGAGACACTGGAACACGCTACCTTTGGCTCTGAGATATTTCGATGAGGATTTTTGTTGTTCTAATTAGTAGTTTCCAAGTTGTAATTACAGCAACTCAGATTATTCCTCAAAGCTCAGATATCTTCTATTTGGCGGTTGACTTTTGAGGAAGAAGAGCCTGATGGTACAAAGTTTGTAGATGGTTTCATTATCATCTACAATTTGTTTTAATGTTTCCAGATCTCAGTTTCAACAAAGTCCTTACACACCATTAAGTGTTTGTGACGGGTGGATCAAAAGGTTCAAAAGTGGATTTCTTTACAATATTTTCCAGCTACAACGTTACATTAAAAAAATATTATTTTTAAGTTTTCACCCTTTGTTTTGGAAAATATTCAAAACCTGCTTATTAGTCTGTAGTGATGAAAAGTAACCAAGTACATTTACTTCAGTACAGTACTTAAGTACAGTGTTGAGGTTCTTGTACTTTACTTGAGTGTTTCCATGTGATGCTACTTTCTACATTTCAGAGGGAAATATTGTACTTTCTACTCCACTACATTTATTTGACAGCTTTAGTTACTTTTCAGATGAAGATTTGACACAATGGATAATATAACAAACTATACAACACATTGTAACACATTGAATCTTTTGACGTCTTACAAAAAGCAGTGTGTAGTCAGGGTCACATTTCACATGTCTATGAGTTGTTAACAGCTCCACCAAATAGTGATTTTTCCCTCTAAACTTCTCACATGCTTTCATTTCAATAAATGTTCAAATGATCCAATATTTCAGCAAAAATCAAAGATTAGAGAAAAAGTCCAAAAACTGAAAACAGATTTGTGTATCAGAACTTTGTTTTTTCTTCTTTCCTCTGCCATTAATCATCTCACGACCCCTCAGATTTATCTGCTGACCCTTTGGAGGGGCCCCGACCCCTAGGTTGGGAACCAGTGGACTAAACTATCTAACTCTATATAAAGTAGTGTAAACTAGCTCCACTTCCAGCAGCTACAACAGTAACATGCACACAGCAGCTTCACTCCTGAATCCTGCAGCTTGTTTCCACTCAGATCCAGCTCTCTCAGATGGGAGGGGTTGGACTTCAGAGCTGAGGCCAGAGAAGCACAGCTGCTCTAACACTGATGCTTCAGTATTAATAATCTAATGATGTCATATATAATAATATATCAGTCAGATGGACCAAACCACTACTTTTACTGCAATACTTTAACTTACTTGTAATGGAGTATTTCTATGTTGCTGTATTGGTTCTTTTACTGCAGTAAAGGATCTGAATACTTCTTCCACTGTCAGCCAGGAATTGAAACTCAGCAAATAAATCTATTTTTGTTGTGTTTTAGACAAATTCATCCCTGTGTGATCACATCACTCAGGATGCATTCAGAGCTCAATGTCTCACCTTAATCAGCTGATGATGACGTCACGTCAGCAGGTATGTCTGTATGCAGCAGTGATTAACTCACAGTCTGGTTCTCCCCTCAGGAGCCGCCTGCAGCAGCAGTTCACTTCAAACTTCTCCTCATTATAACGTCCATGTTCACTAAGGCTAATTACCGCAGTGACGTTTTCAGTCTCCAGTGAGTGGTTCTGTGTCAGTAAGAGGCCACTCAGCATGTGCGAGAATATGGTTCTGTTTACAGTAAGCAATCTCCCTTTCATCATGCTCGTCATATCCTCAAAGAATTTTATTACAAATCGTGCTAGCAGAGCGTCAACAAACCTGCATTCCTGCACATGCTCAGAAGCGTCTGTCTTACACAGAACTACTCTCTGGAGACTGAAAACATGAAGGGACATGTGACCCAGTGCAGCGGTGTGGCTCGCTGACGGGTGTTTAATCAGATATATCAGACACAAACACAAACATGGTTGGTTTAGACGCAAACATGAGATTTGTTGACCAGAAGAAAAAAGACGTCAGACTGATTCTTCAGAAACACGTCAATGATGAAAATTGCGTTTTAATGGGAAAGCCTGATTACTCATCTCATATCTCAGTTTACTCGACTCTAACGGTCTCCAGGTTTCTGAGCATTACCAAATCACTGCCTCTCTGTTCTGTACCAGTAAAGACTGTCTGGAAACCTGGACCAGGTGTTCTCAGGCCTGTCACAGCGCTCAGGTAATATATCTAAGTTTCTGAAATATGTGTAAGGTGATTATGCCATACACAGACTCCAAACTCTGATCTTATCACATTCCTCATACATGTTATAAGTCAATCTATAAGTCTGTCTTCATGTTTGTTCATGTTGTATTTCTGTAATTTAGTTTCTTGGTCCCTTTTGCACACATAACATCTATTTCCTGTCAGTCTTGTCCTGGAAGAGAGATCATCCTAAGAACAGTTTCTGCACGTATTATAAAACCCCCAGAGGATAATTTAAGATTTTGTATATCAGGCTTTACAAATAAAAATGTGCTTAACTTAACTTGACTGAAATAATAAAGTGATTGACGGTATGTTGGATGTTTTAGTCTTTTAATAATCAAAGACAAGCAAAAATTATTATTATAAATGAATCATAAACGTAGTATTTAAACTTTCTAACATTCAGCATGTCGACGTGGTGAACGTGCCTGCTGATGAGGGTTTTTTTATGTCTCATTCTTCCACCAAACTGTGACTCAGTGAGTCATTGCAACACACACACACACACATGTTATCCTAGGTCACTTTTGGGGACGTTAGATTCACTTACATTCCTTTTACCATAATCAGCTTTTTCCCAAGTGGGGACACGTTTTTTGTTCATAATTACCTGGTCTTAAGTCTAAAACTTGTCCCCAAAAGAGGCCTAAAACAGACACATACACACACACAGACATCATCATGACAGTGCAATTTCATCTGAACTCACTGTCTAATGAAAATTTCGTAATCCTGAAACTTTACACCGGCGACTGGCAACCTGCTGACGTACAATGATGCACTCTCACATGAAATGATTTCCTGTCACATAAACGACCGGATGGTGAAGCACGTCTGCCTCAGAAGGATTAAATTTAGGACAGAGAAGTACAAACTGTCTCTGCGCACAAAGTGGAAGCTCAGTTCTTTAATCTTCAGAGGACATCTCCACAGCTTCAGTCTGCTCACAGAGTCCTTATGAGTCCTTTTCATGCATCAAAAGCAACATAACAACAAACAAGAGCAATAACATAATGAGAGCAAAAGAACAAATATACAAATCCATACATGTCAAACCAAACATGAACACAATCCTGCTCCTCAGACATTACAGATATAAAACATATCTGAGGTTTTAACACATCAAACATAAAGAGCCGTCGGACGCTGTTAATAAGTATTTAACACAAACTGAGCTCAGAGAAACATTTGGTCTGTAAACAGGTACTGAAGTCTACATTCATCAGACATTAGAGGACAAATCAGGACATTCTGCAGACAATTTAAGGAAAAGCTTAAATCTAAAACTGTGATATGAAATATAGATTATAAATGAGACTAAATCTCCCTGCAGGAGTTTCACAGCTCTGCAACTTGATTTTTAAAAGAATGGAGTGAAATCAGTGGTTGTCTGGATTGGAGGATGATTGGAAACTGATCAGCAGTGATTGACAATATAAATAAAAAACGTTGGTATGCTCCTTTAAACGCATCAATCTGTTGTTCTTTAAAGGAGCTCTCCGCAAGTTTTGCACATAAAAAAAGGAAATAATCTCGAATCGCACTCCTCACCCTGTAAAAACAGGTGTGTAAAGTAAAAACAACCCTGATGATGTCATAGTGATGTCACACAGGTGCATTATGAATGAAATTTAAGATTCAGTGTTTCTGGTGTTTGGCCCAAACTAAAGAGACAAAAGGTCAAGATATCGTCACCTCTGCTGCTCAGATTTTATCTCTTTTTTTAAAATTAAAATCTCTTTTGAAATATGACCTCTGTAGTAGCACTTTAAAGGACCAGTTCCCAGTGTTCCCAGTGTTTCCAGTGTTCCCAGTGTTCCCAGTGTGTTAAACCAGCAGTCACGTGTCCATATGAGCAGTGAAAGAGGTTTTCCTGGCTGTAATCATTCCTCCTGTTCATCTTCATTCTTTCATGATTTGTCCTTCAGTCCTTCATCATCATCGCCTTCCTGTCGGGCAGTGGAGGTGAAGACTCCTCCTCCTCCTCCTCCTCCTCTTCCTCCTCCTCCTCCACCTGTGCTTCAGGTGTGAGAACAGGCGACGAGGTCGTTCTCACCTGTTGTGGTTGCTCAGATCGTCCTCTGGCTCGTGATTGGTTGGCTGCAATGACACATCGACTCCGCTGCTCTGGTGTCCTCCAATGGTGTGGTAGATGTGGGCGGAGTCAGGAAAGGTGGAGCTGTTCAGATCTGAGAGACACAAACAAGAATATTTTGATCAATTATGGAAAAGTGGAGAAAATCTCTTTCAGTTTATTATTATTATACCATCAGTTTATTTAGTTTGGCAGTTTTAAACTTATTTTATTTCTCATTAGTTGCCTTTAACTGAACTTTAAGTACATTTATCTTGCATTTATGTCTGTTTTTAACTTTTTGTATTTCTTTTAAAAAGGTTTCTATACGGTAAAATTATTATTTTAATACTTTATACTGTTCTTATTCTTTCATGTTTTAATGTATTACAATATGTGGAGCAAATGTGCCGTACAAATAAACTCACTTGCTTGCTTCTGTGTCTACGGTATTCATTTTATTATCATTATTATTATCATTTATAGTTTAATTCTCTGTTAAATTTAATGTTTTTTGTGTCAAAAGTTGTTGATGAAAACAAGATGCTGCATTTGAAGGTGCTTTTCTTCAAATTAAAAAAAATTGCAAAAGAGATGCAACGATTAGTTGATCAAAAGAAAATTCATTAGCAACTATTTTGATCATGTTTTCAGTCTCAGGAGTCACTGATGAAGACTTAAGAGTTGATAAGTGTTGGTCTGTTTGATTGCCTGTGCTCAAAGTGCCTTAGTTTTTTTCTCCATGTTTGTCTTTAAGCACCACTCAAGGACAAATAGTCAGCAAGACTTCCTGGCTGATGTTTTTTTTGTGTGTTTTCACCTGCTTTACTAAACAGCAGCTGTAGCATCAGAGTCATGCAGAGCTTCCTCCTCCTCTTTATGAAACTGT
Source organism: Euthynnus affinis (assembly GCA_029490765.1). Taxonomy (NCBI): domain Eukaryota; kingdom Metazoa; phylum Chordata; class Actinopteri; order Scombriformes; family Scombridae; genus Euthynnus; species Euthynnus affinis. The sequence goes on along the minus strand of CM055839.1, from coordinate 36,036,389 downwards.
TTTCATAGTTGCAGACATATTTCAAGCAGTAAAGCCAAACATTCTTTGGTTCCTGTTTCTCAAAATATGAACATTTGGGTTTAGATTATGACCCTCAAATTACTGCATGATTATTATCAATTTATCAGGTTTTTGTACCATGAGTGTAGCAGTGCTGCGTGTGCCGACACATACATGAAAACACAGGGGAACAAGGTGTGAAGTCAGGGAATAATGGCGTAATGACCAGGGAATTTATATTATGGGATGCAATATGATCATTGCTGAGTGAAGCATTTTATGAAGCTGAGCGCAGGAAGTAGAAAAGCTTTTTTTATGGTGAGGTTACAGTAGATATAGAACAGTTTGCAGGTGTTTTCTCTTCATCGTTTATGACAGTAAACTGGAAATATTTGGGATAAAACAAGCAAACTGTATATGTCACTTTGGCCTCTGAGTAACTGTGTCATTATTTAACATTTCATTGTCTAAATGATTAATCCACTAATCTAAATAATAATAGTATTTATTTGTTTAGCACCATACAGAAAATTCAGTTTCTACATTTAAAACAGGAAATATACAATATTCAAACAATGTAGTTCAGTGTTTATAAGTTGACTCTAGACAGTACAGTACAATGTAGGTTTAAAAAGTAACTAATAACACCTACAGGTAAAACTTTAGGTTTTTAACTGTTGATTAAAGACAGAGATAATTAAAATAATTGTTAGTTGCAGCCCTGATGTTCATTTCTCTTATTTCTGGTTTTCTTTCCCTCCTCTCTTTCATCTCATCTTTTCTTTCTTTCACCATCATCACCCTCCCTCAGCTGCTCCTTCTTATTCACTTTTTTTTTGGCTCCATTCATTTCTTGTTGGCAACAATTTCAGTCAGACCAGAAAAACAGACCTGTGTTCTGTGGCTCCCTCAGGTGGCTTCTCCACGGAGTGAACGTGACTGACTCAGGATTTGACTCTGAACACACACACACACACACACAAACACAGAAGTGGAAATGAGGCATCATGGGAAATGTATTCATTCAGTTTCAGATCTGATTTAATGTTGTGATTTAAAAAAAAACAGACAGTAAAATGAGTAAATTCTTAAATGATTACCAATTACCGGCTGTGAAAATATAATTTACTGTACAGATGTAGTCAGACGGACTCTCCTTGGTGCTGTGGCGCCCCCAAGTGGCTTCTCCACAGTGTGAATGTGTTGCTTCTTCACATCTTTTTGATACGTTACTGTTTGTTGTTTGTTTGTTGAGTTGACTCACCTTTTTCATCATTTTGGATCTCATCGATCATAGGATTCTCCCTCGCCACCTCCTCCAACTTCACCTGGCGATCAACGTGACATTAAAGGTGTTTGCTTTTCTCTGAACACATGAATATAAATCTGTATAAAAATCTTGTAACTTTTATTGTTTCTTTGTAAAGTTGCACTTTATACTCCTAGATCATTTTCTAACCCACAATCCAAGATGTGATTGATTATAATATATGCATAACATGGTTAATATATTTATGTTTGACATGCTTTTTTTTTTTTTGTTAAATTTTGACTTTTTGGTGGAGGATGCGGACATATGTATTCTTTGTCCTCTTTCTTAGAGGAAACACTTTCTCTGAACACATGAATATAAATCACTAAAGATCATCTCTTATCACTCTAATGAGAGCTGGAGGACTCTTGTCTACTTGATCCTGCAGCTTAAATTAATGTCTGCAAAAGAAAATCAGTATATGCTTTCCAATCACAGTATTTCTTTTATTGTTTCTTTGTAAAGTTGCACATTTTCTAGCCCACAGTCCAAGATGTGGTTGATTATAATATATATGCATAATATGGTTTATATATTTATGTTTGACATGCTTTAATCTTTTTTTTAAATAAATTTTGACCTTTTCTTTTTGGTGGAGGATGCGGACATCAGTGTCCTCCGTCCTCTTTCTTAGTTTTCTTACGGAGGCTGTCTTCAATCAGGGTACTCCACTCCACATGAGCATTATGCGGCAATCTTCTCATGTGTACATGACTATTGTTTATTTGATGCTCTTCTGTTCCTGTGGATGTTTGTTTTCACGCAGAGCGGATGAAGCTTTGTCTTCCTTTCAGCTTGTTGAAGTTGAGTTTTAAACTCTGTTCAGCTTTCTTGTGTCCACTAGATGCTGCTGCAAGAAAACTCTGTACTGAACTGTACAGTCTAACTTTACCTTCTGTGTGAAACAGTGTAGTGGTGCTTATGCAGGTAGACACTGTATTTCCACCTCTAGGCGGAAGGATCTACTATAAACCTGTCTAAAAACTTTATAGATTCCATTATAAGATGAGTGAGGCTGGCTGGCCAGCTCCACTATGTCAATCCTTTCACCTTGAGAATAGATGACCAGATGAGAATATCAGCATTAGGAGGTTGTACCATTTACACTCAGACATGATTGATTTTCAGTTTGATGTGAATAAAAGACGATGAGTGTTTCAGATTTTGCATGTTTTATTAATCTTCATGTTAAAAGTGAAAACTGGTGTCTTAGTTGGCGGCGATGGTCTGGTCCACCCAGGCGCGCAGCTCAGTGACGCGGGCGTACACACCGGGCATGGTGGGAGTGCAGGTGCCGCTTCCCCAGGACACGATACCGACCAGAGTCCAGGCGCCGGCCTTCTCACAGACCAGAGGACCACCAGAGTCACCCTGAAAACAGACACACGCAAATAAATAAACACACAAACAAACAACAAGCATAGATAATCACTACATGTTAGCACGTCCATTTAACGTGTTGCTAACGTGTCAGTCAGTAGTTAGCATGTAGCACCCACCATGCAGCTGGAGGCACCAGCAGCTCCGGCGCAGATCATCAGGTTGCTGATCTTGTTGCCCCAGTAACGCTTGCACTGGTCATTGGTCAGCAGAGGGAGGGAGGCCTGCTGCAGCAGGGCGGGGGTGTCAGGAGCTGCAACACAACAACACAACACACCGATGTCTACTGCCCCCGGTGGTCAAAGCATGCCATGTTTCCTGTGCCAGCGCTCCTCATAGAGGTCTGAGAAGCTGCACAGGTGAGCTCTGAGCAGATGTAAAGCACTAATAATAATAATATAGTCACCGTTGTAGCGAGTCAGGCCCCAGCCGCTGGTCATGCACTTCATGCCTCCGGGGAAGTTGTCTCCGGTCTCGGCCAGGCACACGGGGGAAACACGCATGTTCAGCTGGGCGGGGCTGGCCAGCTTGATGAGCAGGATGTCGTTGTTGATGGTGTAGCCGTTGTAGCGGGGGTGCTTGAACACCTGACAGGAAATGACATTGTTAGCCGATGAACAAGCAGGAGCTCGAGAGACGTGATGAAGTCCTGCTGCTCTTCCTGCTCACCTTGCCGACTCTCATCGTCTGGATGTCCTCAGCGTTGGAGGAACGGTCATGTTCTCCGAGGATCACACGGTGGGATGTCCTGCAGAAAAAGAGGTGAGTGAAACCAGCTAACAACAACAACAACAAAAAACACCTGAGTGACAGGAGGCGGAGCCTAACGTCAGCTGATCATGCAGCAGGTTTAACTGTCTTCATTTATAGTTTAAAGCTGCATTTAAAGATTATTTCAGTCCAAATAAACACTGTCTAAATGTATCAATAAGCTGCATGTTCTCATCTAAAATCAATTATTCAACAATTTCCATAAAAATGTTTGATTCAGTTTGGGCTTGGATTGAGGACTTGTTGCTATGACAACAGTTTAAAATACATTTCCATCCAGTTTTTAAGAACTGGAAAAAAAATCAAATAATTTCTGTTGAATCATCAACAATTAAATCAAATTAACTCAGAACCCAAAAACCTCCATTACAGTGTGTAGATACAAGCGAGGGTTAAAGGTTAAAGGTCGCTGGTGTTTACTTGACGTTGCAGTGAGCGGCGGTCACCACCCAGTTCTCGTTGATGAGGGAGCCTCCGCAGAAGTGGAAGCCGGTGTAATCCTGAAACAACAACCACATGTTCATGAACACGACCTGCATGTATGTGTGTGTGTGTGTGTGTGTGTGTGTGGTGTCCAGGTATTCCTACATTGTGGGGACGTAGATCTGTTTACACATATTGGGGACTTGCCTCCCTTATGGGGGACAAAAAGCAAGTCCTCTTAATGTAATTCATTAATTTTAGGGTGAAGACTTGGTTTAAAATAAAAGTTAGTTCAGGATTATGTTAAGGTTAGGATAAGGATTAGGCATGTGGTGGTTATCTTTAAGGTTATGATAAATCTCCAGAGAATTAATGTAAGTCAATATAATGTCCTCTGAAGTCATGGAAACACTGTGTGTGTGTGTGTGTGTGTGTGTGTGTGTGTGTGTGTGTGTGCGGTTGTACCTGCAGAGACACCTGCCAGGGCCAGGAGTGAGGCACGGCCTCCTCGCCGTTCACGATACGGGAGTAACCCGTGATGACGGGGGGGATGGCAGGAGTGCCGCAACCTGATGACATCATCATAATGACATCATCATTAACAACATCATTGACAACAACAACAACAACAGTCAAAAAGTTTGTTCCTGATCTTTGGGAACAGACTACATGAAACACTTTAAGTCACATTTTCAGAAGAAAAGAAAGTTGTTAATGAGATCAATACTTTTAAACCAATCAGCCAATAAACACGTATTGATCTCAGACTGTGTCCAGTTTTCTTCAGTCACTTATTTTATCTTCATAAAGTTTTAATGTATTTAATTATTTATTTATATTTTTCTTTATATTTTTATTCGTGATTGTTTTTGTCTTTTTAAAGGTTATTTAAAATTGAAATTAAAAAACGGTCCGTCACAGCAGCTCAGTCTACCCAGCATGCTTCACTCCCTCAGCTGTCTCACCGTAGGCGGCGCCGGCGAAGGCGAGGCAGGAGAGGATCCACAGGAAGGCCATGGCTCGAACATGAAAGCTCCGTCTGAGAGGCAGAGCTTTTATACCCGCAGGGAGCGACGGGATTGGACGGGACGGGGATGCGGCGGGAAGGCGAGGCGTGTTATCAGAGGACGGTGAGAGTTTGGACAGGTGGAGAGTTTTCCACCTGACGAAGCAGAAACATGTTGAAACCACATGAAGTCTGCCTGCAAAAGGACAGTACTGAGTATTAATCTGTAAATATATTGAACTGTTTGCTTCATAAATTCAGTCAGAAAATAGTAAAAGCGTTCGATGTCTCCTTTTATCTGACCGACAGTTTATAGTTAGAGAAACAGAAACTGACTGACCTGAAAAAAATATCAAAATAGTTGCAGATGAAGGTCAGTGAGTGTAGAGATGTGTATCTGTAGGATTCACTGCTTATAGATACTTATCAATACTCTTATTGATACAACTGCTCATAATTTGGTGCAAAAATAAAGACATGACATGAAAGATTCACCAGTTTTTTGTTTTTGTCTTTTACTTTTTTGCAGAAATAAGTAACAAGTTAAATTGTTTCTGGTCAACAAACGTCTGATGAGCCTTAATGCTGCCTCTTAAATTATCACCAAATTACCACAGAACTATAATCCTTCAGCATCAGGCTGTGCGATATGATGATGTGTATCGTGTCACAAGAGAAAAATGTCCATTCATTCATATTATTCTTTATTGTTTACTTTGGTTTTGAGGCAAATCACTCTTTACAGTAATATTTTTCCTCATTTGTAGTCTGTCCATCTCTTGCACAGATTACATTGATCAATTACTCTTCTTGACTTTTTACTTGTGAAGCTTTTATTTCACTTACAGTAACGTAACGAGTCGAGCTGTCATCTGTCCACTGCTGTCTGTCTCTCCTCTGCTGCGCTGCGGCGCCGCCCATGCTGAGAAAGAGCAGAGAAACAGCGAGACAGTGACTATAAATGACCTCTCGTACCAAAATATGGTAAATTAACGATGTACAGAGATGACACTACTGTGAATGCATCGACAACAACACCTGCTAGTCAAAACACAGCGACAGGGCAGCCATCCTTATGCCACATTGTCCAGCTTTGTGCTGCAATATGCATGTTTCTTGTGTCAATACTGAGGCATACATGTTTGTCTGTCTGAAACATGGAGCAAAAATGGTTTGCCGTAGTCTGGAGTTGCCAGAGCGGGTGCACTCTGAATCACTTGTTTTAGTGTTTTGAACGCTACTGTCGCTTCCTTTATCCATTTAAGAAGGGCTTTCAACATCTGGCTCCCCATCTCTTTAATGAGATCCCTCAGGGGAGCTGTTTTTTCTGCATTTTAGCCTGTAAGCCCCAGAAATGTCATCATTTCTTGAACTGTTTTTGGACATGGCGCTTTACAAATTCATTCAAATAGCATTGTTCTCCCAAGGTATTCCACCTGAGGCTTTCAGCACTGCGACTTTGGCGTTTTAGCACCTTGAGACCTTGAGTCCTGCTGGCACTCCTCAAGCATTGTTGCAGAAATACGCAGGTCATCCTCACATTGGGTTGGTGTGCTGCTTTCTCACCCCTCAAGGCTTTCAGAGAACCTGATTGAAAACATGCAGACTGTGTTTTAGGCCTTGTGTTACGCTGGTGTATGTCCTGTATGACTTTGTTCACTGTTCTTAAGTTGTGAACTAGCCGATATTTGGATTTATCAGCTTTCAACACTGTAAATATCGGTGTATTGCATGGACTCTACATTTCAATCAACACCCCCTTCTTCCAACAACCCCTTAATTGTTTTGCTGATACCTTCAACTGCTTCAGGTTTTAGTAGATATTGTGGTCTATTTGGCAGTAAAATCTATCCTCACTGGTTTGGCTGCCTTCACCAACCCCACGTTGATGTCATGTTCCGACCACAATTTGTTTGGGGACCTGACGCAACATGTTTTCTCTCAGTGCGTCATCAGAATGTGGTTCTGAAGTTCCTGGTTTAGACCACGTTGGAACTGTGATTACCTGTGGCAGAGCTGTCATGTTTGTGATGCACTCTATTTTGATCATGTCGTTGTCCTCTGATGTGGATATTAATGGGTTTTCTGTCCGTTTCCAATTAGCATGTGATGCAGTTTTCATCATTGGTCCCAGGTCTTTTGATTCATGATTCATCTCCACAGCTTCAGTCTGCTCACAGAGGATGAGTCCTTATGATTTTTATTAAAGGTAAAGTCATTTATTTTTCAAGTTTCATGCATCAAAAGCAACATAACAACAAACAAGAGCAATAACATAATGAGAGCAAAAGAACAAATATACAAATCCATACATGTCAAACCAAACATGAACACAATCCTGCTCCTCAGACATTACAGATATAAAACATATCCGAGGTTTTAACACATCAAACATAAAGAGCCGTTGGACGCTGTCAATAAGTATTTAACACAAACTGAGCTCAGAGAAACATTTGGTCTGTAAACAGGTACTGAAGTCTACATTCATCAGACATTAGAGGACAAATCAGGACATTCTGCAGACAATTTAAGGAAAAGCTTAAATCTAAAACTGTGATATGAAATATAGATTATAAATGAGACTAAATCTCCCTGCAGGAGTTTCACAGCTCTGCAACTTGATTTTTAAAAGAATGAAGTGAAATCAGTGGTTGTCTGGATTGGAGGATGATTGGAAACTGATCAGCGGTGATTGACAATATAAATAAAAAACGTTGGTATGCTCCTTTAAACGCATCAATCTGTTGTTCTTTAAAGGAGCTCTCCGCAAGTTTTGCACATAAAAAAAGGAAATAATCTCGAATCGCACTCCTCGAGCTGTAAAAACAGGTGTGTAAAACAAAAACAACCGTGATGATGTCATAGTGATGTCACACAGGTGCATTATGGACGGAAATTTAGGATTCAGTGTTTCTGGTGTTCGGCCCAAACTAAAGAGACAAAAGGTCAAGATATCGTCACCTCTGCTGCTCAGATGTTAACTTTAAAAAAAAAAAAAAAAAAATCTGTATTTTGAGTGTTACAGGAGGGAAATCTGACAGTAAACCGGTGTAGTAGTTCCCAGTGTTCCCAGTGTGTTAAACCAGCAGTCGTTTCATATAAACTTTTAAATGTCTTTTATCCTTTTTCATTCTTTGTTGTTCGTTCCTTCATCTTCACTCTTTCATGATTTGTCCCTCCAGTGATGTCTTCCTGTCGGGCAGTGGAGGTGAAGACTCCTCCTCCTCCTCGACCTCCACCTCCACCTGTGCCTCAGGTGTGAGAACAAACGGCAAGGTCGTCCTTGACTTCTTGCTGACTTGTGCGTACATTGAATTCCTGTCACGGTCGATCAGGTCTGCCGTGCCGCCCTCGTACCCCGGCTCGTGATTGGTTGGCTGCCATGATGTGTCGTCTCCGCTGCTCTGGTGTCCTCCAATGGTGTGGTAGATGTGGGCGGAGTCAGGAAAGGTGGAGCTGTTCAGATCTGAGAGACACAAACAAGAATATTTTGATCAGTTATTGAAAAGTGGAGAAAATCTCTTTAAGCTTACTTTATTTCTCATTAGTTGCCCTTAACAGAACTTTAAGTACATTTATCCTGCATTTATGTCTGTTTTTAACTTTTTGTATTTCTTTTAAAAAGGTTTCTATACAGTAAAATGATCATTTTAATGTTTCATGCTTTATTCTTTAATGTTACAGTATGTGGAGCAAATGTGTCGTACAAATAAACTCGTCTGTTTGCTTCTGTGTGTTTTTAACTGTTGATTAAACACAGAGATCATTAAAATAATCATTAGTTGCAGCCCTGATGTTCAATTCTCTTATTTCTGGTTTTCTTTCCCTCCTCTCTTTTATCTCATCTTCCTCTTTCATGGTTTCTTCCTTTCTTTTCTCTCTTCACTGCTTCCCTTCTTCTTTCTTTCCTTTTCTTTCTTTCACCATCATCACACTCCCTAAGCTGCTCCTTCCTTTTCATTTTTTTAACTCATTTTTCTAGAGAATTCATTTCTTGTCGGCAACAATTTCAGTCAGACCAGAAAAACAGACCTGTGTTCTGTGGCTCCCTCAGGTGGCTTCTCCACGGAGTGAATGTGACTGACTTCTCCTCCTCAGGATTTGACTCTGAACACACACACACACAGACAGAAGTGAGAATGAGGCATCATGGGAAATGTAGTCATTCAGTTTCAGTTCGGATTAAAAACTGTTTAAAATGAAAAACAGAAAGTAAAATTAATAAATTCTTAAGTAATTACCGCCAACAGCATCCAGATCACTTCCTGTCTTCATCTCTGCTAAACTGTCTTTGGTCTGATCTGAGGACACACACACACACACACACACACACACACACACACACACACGTTTATCCTTCCATACCTGTGAGGACCTTCTCTGACATTATGCATTCACTCAAATCCCCCTCCTTTCTTGTGTATGTACATGTTATATTATATGTTATAATGACTCTGCAGATATTGTGCCTGATTTTCCATTTCTCAAAAGAAGATGAAACAGTTTTTTTTTTGTTTTGTTTTTTTTTTTTTACAAATTTGTGTCTTTCAGATTTTTGTTCGTACAGATACGTTACTGACATTCTGAGTTTTACTAAGTCAGAGTGTCGGCTGTGAAAATATCATTTAATTGAATTTTTTCAATTCAATTTTATTTATATAGTGCCAAATCACATCAAAAAGTCATCTCAGGGCACTTTTACATGGAGCAGGTTTAGACTATACTCTTTAATTTATGAGAGAGAGACCCAATAGTTCCCTCCATGAGCACTTATTGTTAAGATGCAGTAAGACACACTCACCTTTGTGCTGTGGCGCCCCCAAGTGGCTTCTCCACGGCGTGAATGTGACTAAGTTTCCTTCATCAGGTTTAAACTCTGAACACACACACAGACAAAAAAGAAAAAGAAAAAACTCAAACTTCAAACAGAGGAAATAAAGGATTGTTTCTGTTGTTGAAAATGATGGATCATATTCTCATCAGGTTCCCTGCAGAATGTCTGATGTGACATTTAAAAGAAATCTCATAATTTTTCATGAACATTATATTTGGTGTCCAGGAAACTCAATTGTGGAGTTGCAGCTGTTGATTGTTGACCTAAAATACAAAGAAAACACAACTCAACCTGCTTATGGGCTGTTATATCTTGTCTTTTGCATAAAAAACAAACAAACAAACAAACTGAGAAAATCTCTGAGTGTGAGACAGCAGCACAGCTTGAAACATGAAACAACTTTTGCAAAATAATACTTAAAACAATCTCATTTTTTTGAGCTTTTGATACTCTGTGGTTGTTGTTGTATGGATGATTCCTCTTGTTATTTACACATATATGTATTTGTTAACTTGTTATGGTAAATGTTGTAATCACATTATATATATTATATGTTCATTCAACAGTTTCTGTGTATTTTGAAAAGTATATTATGAGTAGACAACACTAATGTTAAGTTTAGAATACAAGAATATATATTTCAGATATTTAGTTTTTACTTTAGAAGAGGTTTACAGGTTGACACACTCAAATTAATAAGATATTTTTAGTTTTATTTCATTTAAATTGTCCGATACAAGCTCATTGTTGGTGAAATGTTCTAAGGATCAAACCATAAAACACTGAAAAAGGCACAACAGCTGAAACATCTGCACATGTTTTTCCCCTGTACTTGTATTGGACAATTTAAACAAAATGAAAAGGAAATATGTCATTAATATGTTTGTGTATACTCCTTTTTGTGCTTTGGACTTTTGGTTGAGTGTGATGTGTTTTACCTCTAGAATGTCGTTGACTTGCTTATTTTGTCTGATTAAAAATCTAAAATGTTAAGAAATTCAAATAACTGTTGTGACAGCAAGAAAAACAGCTAATCTTCACATCTGAGAAGCTGGAACAATCAAGTTTTGATTTGTCAATTTTCCTCTTAAACATAGTAAAAGAGTTGAGTTTCTTTTTTCATTTCTATTTTTAAAAAAAATGTTCCCAGCTGAAAGTTTCCTTGAACACAAACTTGTTTGTGGTTCATACGAGAAACTTGGGGAAAACACAAAATATTTTCACACCTCAGGGTTGCAAGACTTGATGAAACTCCTGAAAACCACAGAGATGATCAGTTTCCAGGTCAGAGTGCAGAAGGAGATGAAAACTGGGTTTCAGTTGTTCCTTTATCTGATTGTTTTCAGCAATTACAAGAAATTTCGCCATCGTTTCTTCACATCTTTTTGATACGTTACTGTTAAAAAAGTTGACTCACCTTTTTCATCATTTTGGATCTCATTGATCATAGGATTCTCCCTCGCCACCTCCTCCAACTTCACCTGTCGATCAACGTGACATTAAAGGTGTTTGCTTTTCTCTGAACACATGAATATAAATCTGTATAAAAATCCGTATAAAAATCTGTAAAATCTGTATATGCTTGCTTTTATTGTTTCTTTGTAAAGTTGCACTTTATACTCCTAGATCATTTTCTAACCCACAATCCAAGATGTGATTGATTATAATATTTGCATAATATGGTTAATATATTTATGTTTGACATGCTTAATTTTTTTGGTTAAATTTTGATTTTTTTGGTGGAGGATGCGGACATATGTATCCTTTGTCCTCTTTCTTAGAAGAAACACTTTCTTAGAGGAAACCTCTCTTACCACTCTGATGAGAGCTGAAGGATTCTTGTCCACGTGATCCTTCAGCTCAAATGAACGTCTACGAAAAGAGACAAAAAACGAATCAGCACAACTTTATTCACAAACCGGAACAACACCACGGCAGCTAAGATCAAGTTTTACAATGAATGAATAAATGAATGAAATATTTATTATCGTGCATACAGCCCACATGATCTTGATCTAGAGACCATCATTATATAGTGTCAGATATTCACAGATATTCTAATTTACAGTTAGAAGCTTACCATATATTACTAAGAAGTCTTAGTAAACACTAATTAAACAATCTATCTTGCCTTCTTTTCCAAACTTTTGAGATAAAGTCAGCAAACTTAAATACATCAAAATTAAACAGCCATTCTAGTTTTTGCTCATCTGTACATCAAAAATATTTCAAGGTTTATGAAACAGTAGCTCTCATAATTCATCATAATTTGTGCAGTACAATAGAAAATGGGACTTTCCACTTCACCCAAATCACAATTCTCACACAATCTGTTTTCCTCCGAAATATTTTTGAATGTAAGCGGCCAGAGGAAGAATAGCAGCTCTCAATTGAGTAACCAAAGATCTTTGGATAACAGGATGTTATGCATAATTCAGGGCCAAAATTCAGTTTGATATGCATATATGTTCTTAATTTTGGCTTCAACAGAACATTTTCAAATCATTATTAATAGAGTTCACATTACAGCAGAGGTTATTCCTACAGACATACAGAATACAGCATCCTCAGAGATTGAGTGAAGCTCTTTTGCCCAATGGAGAACTACATAATTTACATGTGCAAATGTATTGTATACAGTCAAATCAAGCTGCGAAACTATGTGATAATCTCCCTGCTGTTAGTCTAAGCACTGTCACTGATACACATTCAAAGTAGAAGATACAAGCTCAACAAATTTGAATGCAGTTTGAGCGTCTGTTAGTTCAAACAGCAAAGAATGAAGTGAGTCAAATTAAACTCTAGTGTTCGTGTTCATGATGATGAAATGGGGTGTAAAAATACTGAATATAATACAGAATCTACTTTAAACTCAGGGAACCGAGCCGGAAACCGACCTGTTGCACTCACTGCAGAGAGCTGTGAGGAAGATGGAGAGGAGGAGGAGGACGATGAAGAAACTGATGACTCCTGATGACTTTAACCAGAAGTCGGTGACCTCTGCTCCGACTGCAGCCATGATCACTGACGAAGAACAAACAGAGACAGAGACAGAGAGGTGTTAAGGGTGTACAGAGAGCACAGGAAGTGAGTCATGTAAACGTCAGCCTCTCTGTCTGAGGAATGTGGGACGATTTACCGATGGCGTTGGTCCACTTGCTCGAATGAGATCAAACTGCACTCTATAAAGTCTGAACAGTTTGTTTGTATTTCTAGCTCGTTAAGGATTGCCTTTGTTTGCTATCTCTGGATATATCAGAGCTTTTATACTTCTGAATAGTTACCAGATTTGTGCTAAATATTTGCCCAACAACATTTTGAAAGAGAGAGTGTGCAGTAGTTTTAGTTATATAGTAACAGAAGAATAAGTCTGTTAAAATATTACTCCAGTCTTAATCTAATCTGGATCTTCACATATTTCAGTCTGAACCAAAATATTCCTTGGTGCAGTAAATCATTACAGCCTCAGCTGTACTTTGTGTTTATTGCAAATAATTAGATAATGTTTGTATGCCACTCTAAGACAGAGAACACTGTTAATATCAACATCAACATGTCAGCATGTCAGTAGCTTATGTAGGTCAGAGCAACGCTGTGCTTCAGTACAACTTCACAAACTTGTCACATGACTGCAGACCTTTAGTTTTGTTAACAGTTTAAATTCAGCAGGAAGTTCTCAGATCCTAAAAGTACCAACACACCAATGTAAAAATACTCCATTAAAAATAAAAGTCCTGCATACGGTAAAAAGTATTATGAGCTTGATGTAGTTAAAGTATTGCAGTAAAAGTAGTGGTTTGGTCCCTCTGACTGATATATTATTATATATGACATCATTAGATTATTAATACTTAAGCATCAGTGTTAGAGCAGCATGTTACTGTTGTAGCTGCTGGAGGTGGAGCTAGTTTACACTACTTTATATACAGTTAGCTAGTTTAGTCCAGTGGTTCCAGTAGCTCATTGATGAGGACATAGTTGGACTATAATTTACATTTTATCTGCATAATTTATTCTTTATTCAGATTTGGTGACTGCAGTTTGTCAGAGATCAGCTGTGCTTCTCTGGCCTCAGCTCTGAAGTCCAACCCCTCCCATCTGAGAGAGCTGGATCTGAGTGGAAACAAGCTGCAAGATTCAGGAGTGAAGCTGCTGTGTGCATGTTACTGTTGTAGCTGCTGGAGGTGGAGCTAGTTTACACTACTTTATATACAGTTAGATAGTTTGGTCCACTGGTTCCCAACCTAGGGGTCGTGGCCCTTCAAAGGGTCAGCAGATAAATCTGAGGGGTCGTGAGATGATTAATGGGAGAGGAAAGAAGAAAAAACAGTTCTGATACACAAATCTATTTTCAGTTTTTGAACTTTTTCTCTAATCTTTGATTTTTGCTGAAATATTGGATCATTTGAACATTTATTGAAATGAAAGCATGTGAGAAGTTTAGAGGGAAAAATCACTATTTGGTGGAGCTGTTAACAACTCATAGACATGTGAAATGTGACCCCGACTACACACTGCTTTTTGTAAGACGTCAAAGGATAAAAATGATTATTTGCATGTGTGATACTGTATAATATGTGCTTTGTAAATGACACCTGGAATCTCAACAACATCCAACATGTTTTAATGAGGCTCATAATCATTTAAAACTATCTTCACTGTGTTGCTGCACACCTATGATTACAGACCTGATCTCTATCCAGATGTTAACAGCTTCAGTTCAGCTGCACACAAACAACAGGCAGTAAGTGAAAATGTGCTGCAGGCTGTTTGGTTTCAGTTTATGTCAACATGCAAATCCAAACCAAAGAGCTCTGAGGCAGCATGGAGGAGGAGGAGATGATGTAAAGGACGATATTTAAACAGTTAACACCTTTTAGTGCTAAAAGCATTTCAGTTTAATTATTTACGGCAACACAATAGATTACAACATTGACACAATGGCTAAGACTGTTTTGAAGACTATATTTGCATTTTAGTGGTTTTCATGGAGCCCAGATGACTGTAACATGTAAATAAACTTCATTTATTTTTAGAAAATGCTTGCGTCTGTCACAGCAAAAGGTCACCTTAGTTCACCTTTTGAGTTTTTCCTCAAATGCCAAAAAAAGTCTAAACACAAGGTTGTATTTATGTGTCAACACCCCAAAATAAAAACGATTTGAGTCATGAAACAGTAAAATGAGAATGAATAGTGAAGGAATTGTATGCTCTGTATGTCTCTGCATTCAGTTCCTGTTTAGCAAACAAGTTGTTTTTCAGACGTTTACCTCGTTCTTTCAGTTCCAGCTGAGTGAAGACCGAAGCAGTTTAACCATCATCACTGACTCCTGTCAGAAAAACACAAAACCATCAGAACAAACACACAGCTGAAGCTCATCACAGTGTCAACAAACTTATCAAGTGTGTCATATTTTCGAGGCATAGATACATTCATTTCTAAAACTGCTATATAAAGGAATAGTTTGACATTTTGGGAAATACATGCTTTCACTTTCTGTCAGAGAGTCACACAAGAAGATTGATAATTGTCTCATATCTGACAGGCTGGTTAGCTTAGCTTAGCATAAAGGCTCTGCTAACAAAGCTAATAAAATCCACCAACCAGCACCTCTAAACCTCCCTGATCAGCACGTTATATTTTTGTTTGTTTAATCATGTGGTGGAGTATTTCTTATGGAATGTTATATAATTCATACAGGTTCATAATGTGGTTGGAAACAGGTACTTTTAATCTCAATTTTGTAAACTTGTACATTCAAGTTTCTGTCTGCAAACACTGTTTTCCACATTTGTGCATTTATTTGCAAGCCGTGAATCGAAAGATGTGAAACACAAACCACCTACTACTCACAGCTTTGTAATAAAGACGACTTTACACTCAACTTTTAACGAATCTAACTGTTCTGTTTTTATTATTCACAAGTGCTGTGTTTGTGGGAGCAAACATCAGGGCACATTATTTATATGCTGCATACTGTCCTACTGATTTAAAGCCTGACGACCAGTAAAGACTCCTGGAAGTTACTAGTCCCACCTGACAGGAAAGCAGAGAAAAACATATTTCTGCTGCATAAAATTAGACTTTTCTGTAATCTTTAGTTTATTCTTGTGACAAGGAGATGCCACTGAAAGTTCAGAAAAAGCTAGTAAAAGGACACAGAGTTATGACTGTTCTGTCAAACTAATATTTCCAACTTTCATGCTCAAAGTTTGTTTAGCTATGCTAACATGCTAGCATACTATATTAGCATTGCTAAGTTTAGCATCATTTTTAGCATTAACTCAAAAAACAGCAGAGCCTAAATTTCAGAGTCTGATTATTTATCTTTGTTTATAATATCCTTATAGTTTACATTTTCATAGTTTCTCTTTTTAATCTTAACTCTGTTTAATTATCTACAGCAGCCGCAAAGTGAGACACTGACGCCCCTCCCGCTGTCTCAGATGCCGTCTACTGGATATTGACTGACAGTGGAGGCTCATCAGTGTAATCTGGTTCAGGTTATAAATTCTGGCCCATGTGGTCTCTCTCTCTTCCTTCCTCCTTCTGATATCCACCCTACATCTACATCTTCTTCTTCTGTTGGTTTTACACTTTGTTTTAAACACCTTATTGTTTTGTGTAAGTTTTAGTTTTAATGAACATTTCATTTAAGTGAACTCTTGCGTGGACTCCCTCGTCATCACATTCCTGAGCCAGTTTGACAGACACACAGTTCTGTTAGTTTGGTTATGGATATTCAATCTTATTACAGTTCTGATTACAAATCAATAACTTTAATAACTCTCCAAAGAGCAACAAGTGTTCCTGTCAAAGTCCTCTGCAGGTTTACCCTCATCAAAAAAAGAACATGTGAAATCTATGTTTCATGTTTTGAAATATTATATTTTACATGTGAAATGTCCCACATGTGCCTTTATCAATAGAAAAGGTAGATATGCTATCGATATTATTGATATACTTTATGATTGATCATGTGTATGATCACATATGAAATGCTGGTTCACACATGATATCAGAAAAAAAAGAACAGATGCTCCCAAAATGTTGATTCATAAAGTTTCAATGTCACATTTTCATCAGGTAATGTTCATCATGTGATCCAGGTGTCGATATGCAGGTGATAGGTCAAATTATTTTACAGCATCTATTGTAGTAGATTTAAGTTACCTAGTGTCATTTAGCTTTTGGTCTTTTGTTGTAATGATAGTGCTTTTATTTAGTTTGGCAGCCCAGTGGTCACAATGAAAAACAAATAATTCACTTATTAAAAACAAAAAGGTAAATATGTTTTAATATAATAATTAATAATTAATATGTTTAAAGATATGTTCTTCATTCAGTTGTGACACTGTACATGCATACATAATAAAGAAAATATATGTAACAAAGTGTAATGTATTTCACTTTATCTCTTTATTTGATTTGTTTTTATTTAGACACTGTAAATCTTCCATATATTACAACTGCATTAGATGATAATCACTCATCAGAATAACTCAATTATGCTGATAAACTGACAACAGGATATAAAACTTGGTATAAAAGTATAAATCTTGCCATGCAAATGTCTAAGTATCTTAAAATATTCATAATTTTAAATATATTAAAAAGTATTTCAAACGTTGGTATGTAATTGTTTAATAATACTCCCACATACAAAGGCTACTGTAACTATTGGTTTATGAGTAATTTTTGGTAGTTATTTATTATTATTTATTACTTATTAATCATTTATTTATTTATATGGTGTTCGTCACACTTGCAATAATAGAAACAGTCATCCTGATTATTTCGATATTTTTTTTATTGCTGTTTATAATCTAACATTTACATGTTTCAATAACTGCAATAACAAATGCAACCGCAGCTGCAGCTGAAGGACAGAAGATCAAGACTGAACCTTCAAATGTGTTAAAGTCTGCAGTTTAGGTTTAACAGAAATGCAAACAAAGATATAAGATACGCCTGGTTAATAACTACAGAATATCAACGAGTCAAAGTATAAATAAGGTGAAAGGAAAGCCTACCTGTGTCCATGTATGTGCGAACAGCTGTGACTTCAGGTTCAAATACTTTACGTATGGAGTTTTTTTCTTGCTGCAGGGTTACTCATTGACAGACAGAACAAACACTGATCTGCTGGTCGAGCTGCTTAAAGAAACAGACACACTGTTCACACACTGCACACATATGAGACTGATGGACTGAACACTTCTTTCCTTTTTTCTGACTCAGCCGCTTATAATAACTGAACGATATGACGATATGCAATATGTTCCTTTAGATAATGACTTAATCCTATTTTTGTCTTTTTGACAAACACATGCTTCTTTCACACTCACAATTTTTAAGGTTTAGATTCTCCTGGCTCTTGTCATTAATACTCATCTGACTACAGGATGATGGACTGGATTGGTGACTATCTTATCAGCTGAAAAGATGAAACATGTAAATCAGATAGTTTTGTAACATGCAGGTGCCTTTTTTCTTGTTTGATAAAGCAAAGTTAACAGTGTCCCATTGCCTCCAGAGGTTGTGTTGCGCTAGGCTAAACAAGTCTTTCTCATTGCTCAAACTATTTATTTAGTCTTTCTGCATTTTAATATCTATGTTCTTTTAGTTATCAACATTTCCAGCCTTGTGTTTTACCTCAAACCCTGTATGAATCAATCTCATACTGTTTTATAGTTCTCTATTTTATTATTCACTAGACTTTGAACTGTAGGCTCATAAAGGTGTCATGTATCATAAATTATCTTTGATTCATTTACTAAGAACATTTCCCAACCGCATTCCTGCTTCCCAAAGATATTAATGACCTCATGACCGTTCCTGTAGGGCCACCCTCAGGACACACTAGCTTCATTACTGGTGAGAGGACGTTGTTTGTTGTGTGTCCAACACACTCATATAGTGGCTTTAAAGGACACTGCAGACTTTACAGGTCGCCAGCAGGACTCAACAATGTTAGTGTTTGACTAGTTTTGTAAAAATGTTATTATTGCACAACGTTGCACAAGTTTCTTTCTGTTTTCTCACATCTTATCTTATCTTATTCTTTCTCTGTAGGTGTAAAAACAGAAAGTTCTGTACCCAAATAGTTGCATGAATCTGTTTGTGTCACTTTCCAGCTCGCTCTGCTCTGACAAGTTCTCCTCCCTTAGAAAAGAGAAGGAGTGTTTTTTATGGCGGTTCCTCTGACCACATGCAGCTGGGACTGATAAGCTTATTAAAGCCTAAATCAAACTGAAACTTGAACATTATCTGCAGCTCCACCCAAACACTGAAACTGACACTGGCTGCTTGACTAGTAGAGCGCAGCCTGCTGAGACTGTGAAGGAGAGATAACAACATCTAATGAGCAGTTTAAGGGTCATTTTTAAAAAAAAAAGAAGAAAAAAAGTTGAAGTTAATGTTCCCTATTTATTCCTGTAGTTGGATTCAGTTTTATCTGCAGATGTTTCCTCTGCTGCACTGGATTTCTGTCTCCACCCAAATACGATTGTTGGTGGGTCTCACAGCACTGAAAGAGCATTAAAATAATTCTGTTTTGACCCCAGAGATCCTCAGCCCAGCTTTTCCTCGGTCAAGGCTTCACAGTAGCTGCCCAAACAAAGTGTTCCCCCACTGCAGACACTTCTAAGGCTAAACTTAAGACCTACATGTTTTCTCAGGCCTTTGAAATTCTATGTTTCACGTTTTACTCTTCTGCTCTTTGTGTATGTGTATGGGATAGTATTGTTATGTTATCTCTACTGCTTTTTAAGCTGTCACCATGTTATTTTATTGACACTGTTGGTTCTGTCGTTTGTAGGAATGTGCCTGAATATAAATGTGTTATTCAGCAAAAAATAGTGTCTTTTTTTGACAAATATTTGTTTCATACAAATATTTTAAAATAGGTGAAATACATATAAAACATTTTTTATACTTCAAAAGAGACAAACAAACAAAACATATTGTTCATTCAATTAAAACTCTAACACAGTAGGGATGTGCCTGGATACCAATACGTTATTCGGCAAAGCACAAATAGTTGGTTTTTTGATGAATATTTGTTTCATACAAATATTTTAAAAACTTGTTTTCGGGAATAAAAAAAACATGTCTAATACCAGCGTGGAGGTCGGTTACATCTCTATCTCAGTGTCTCTCCTCTGCTCCGCTGTGACGTCAATCAGCAGGTCTCAACAAGGGGAGTCACATCCACCTGCTACATGACGCACATTTCCTTATTTGGACATCACTCCTGGAGTTGGGGGTGTTCCCCAGAGATAAATCTGAGCTACTTTAACACATGCAAAGTGCTCCCACGGGACTCTCCATAACCTGTTGTCCCCCTTCTGCTTTCCACAAAGTTAGGTTGTAAAAAAATAGGCAATAAATGAAAAGTGCAAAGCAATAATCGCCTTTGAAGTTCTTCCCTACATGTTATAGGCTGTGCTGGCTCTGTGTTATGGGTGAATAAATAGGTAGAGGTCTGCCTGCAATGAGGCATAGCATTAAGTTTTAGCTCAGTAGTCAGCACAGTTGTTTATGATCTGGAGTTTTTTCATGAACACTTATTTTATCACTAATTTTATTTTAAAATTAAAAGTGTAAGAAAAACAAACACAGCATTTTTAAGCCTCTTTCCACTTTTATTTTAATACAGATATAAATACAAATACTGGGCCTTCTGCACATCCCTGGTAATTTGATTAGTGTGATATCTGTGTGAGTGGACATAAAAATGATCATAATGCCACTTCAAATCCAACAGTCTAGTTTGAACACTCTACACTGAACACTAGTTTTATCACCATTGTGTACATTATTTTATGGGGTTTTTTGTACACGACTGTGTTGTGATTCCAATTAGAGTTGTAATGAATTGATCACTCAATCAAAAGAAAATGAATTGGCCACTAGGTTTAATCAATTCGTTGTTTTACTCATTTCTTGAAGTTGCAATACACTATGCAATCAGCCACTAGATGTCGCACTATAGCACCAAATTCTCAGACCAAAACAAACATGTGTCATTTACTCAATAAAGCTTGGGGAAAAAAAAGAAAGCCGGCAACTCAGACAAACTCAGATCAAACTGTCAAACTAGGCAGTGCTGATGAAATATTGATCAAGATGCTGTCACTGTATTATTTATTTCTCACCTTAAATGCTTTCAGAAACATATTTTAGTGCACTGTTTAGCTGTGATTTGAGAAAGTTTGTGATGCATCTGGCATCTTGGAAATGGACCTGGAGGGCACGAAGGGACTCACATGTATTAAAACGCAGCTGGTGCGACTACCAAAACAAAGAACAGAGAAGCTCGGATAACAACACACAAAGAGGGAGTGTGATTTCATTCACTGCTCAGGTCGCCACTACATCTTTACACAGCAAATAGTTGTTTGCTGACATCCAGTGAGGCTCAGTTTATTGGACCTTTGAGCAAAAATGCCAAATATTTGCTGGTTTCAGCTTCTCAAATGTGAGGATATAATGGTTTTCTTTGTCTTCAGGGACTATTGGTCAGACAAAACAAGACATCTGAATACAGCAGCTTCGGTTTAGGGAAATTATAAAATACCTTTTTGACTATTTTCTGGCATTGCTAATTGCTAATAAAAAATCATTAGTTGCAGTCATCAACTGAATCAAAGATTTGATGTTAGTTTTCACAGAGTGGTTATTTGCCATCACTACAACTGGATCCATGAAAGAGAGACAGCTAATGCTAGCTACCATGCTAGCTACCCTCCTCCCTGTAATACAGGATGAATAATGTAACAGAAAGTAATGTTAGCAAGCTAGGCTAACTAACTGTCACAGAATACAAACTTTGCACACTCAAATACTGATATATAATGCTTATAATGCTCATAGAAATATGATGTTGTGTCAGTTGCTAACACCATGGAAGTTAATAGCACTTCACGAAACATTTTTCACTCACTCAGAGGCTCAAGTTTTAGACATTGATATGTTATCTTCTTTTAAAAAATAGAAAATATGCACAATAGCTGCAGTGTCGTTGCATTTTATATATTTTCTTACACAAAATATGAAAAGAATGAAAATTTCAGATTGATTATAATGTTCACTGGTTCACAGATCACTGGACTTTACTAAATCCCAGTTTGAGTTTTACACTGTGTAGCTGTCACTTAGCAGGTCAAATGTAGAAACAACTGCACATAAACAAACACTCACACAAAAACCTCATGATTGTCTAAAGAAATGTCTCTGTAATATAAAATAAATCCCTCAGCAGTTTGTGTACATGAAAGTCACGTCTTCCTCTTCTTCTTCTTCTATCTTTGCTCTTTCATCAGTTGTTTTTTAGCTTGCCGCCTCATGGCAAGCGCCGTCATCATGCAGCTGACCATCAGGCAGGGGAAGGAGGCGCAGGCCAGCAGGAGGTGCTCCTCTCCGAACTCTCTGACCAGCGCTGGCCGCCGCCACAGGAAGTCCCGGAACAGAGCTTCCTGCTGGGCTAACGTGCAGAAGGACAGAAGGAGGTGGAAGAGCTGGTGGCCGTGGCCGATGATGTCATAGCAGCCGGGGGAGAAACGCTCAGGTATGGGGCAAGAGAAGAAGAAGGCGGACAGCAGAAACAGCACCACCTGGTGGAGAAATGAATAAATTATTATTCTCTAGTATTTTTGTGTGCTGTTGAACACTTTTGATCTGCTATATTGTGTGTAATGTGCAATATAAATAAAGTTGAGTTGAGATATAAAAAATAACAAAAATAAACGGGTAAAATTGATAAATAATAAATAAAAGAAGCACCACCTGCAGGACATGCAGTGGGAGTGCAGAGTTGCTGTTCCAGCTTTGGGTGGCGAGGCGATGGGCGACAGGGCTGATGTCCAGCAGGTAGGCCACGCCCATGGGGACCACCTGGCAAAGCTTCCTGCGGAGCGGGTAGGGCCGCCGGAAACGAAGCTTTGCGTAGCAGCAGGTGGAGCAGGAGAACCAGGCGAGGAGGGCGGCGGCTGGTAGAAAGATCTGCAACAACTGACATCATCAGCACACCTGTGCGCATCATGAGTGACGTCATCCACTTGAGGATTCATAAACAGACCTGTCCCAGCATGCTTTGTGTCCAGGCGGCGTCCGAGCTGTACAGGCACAGAGCCAGAGCGCAGCCGTACTGGTAGACGGCCACGCCCACGTAGTCCAGGAAGAAGAGCGAGTAATGCGCCAGCTCCGAGTGAGACTGCAGCAGGTGAGCCGCAGCGCTGCAACATGCAATATGAATCAGTGAAAGCAGCACTAATCAATATTTTTATATTAACAACTGATCAAATTGCTCTAAATTGTATAAGCTGAGGGGGATTGTCTGCAGCTCAGCAGCTCTACAGAGCTTCTCAGCCTCTTTTAGCTCCTAAAAAAGCTAAAAGGGGATATTTTGTTTCTGTGACGTGACAGATACAAAATATATTGAAATTACATGAATAAAGCCCACCACAGCTACATTGATGCTGTAGAACCTTCAGCAGCAGGTATGGAGTAAAAGTTAGCTCTTTAGTAACATCTAGTGGCAGCTGCAGGAAACTACAAGCCCTCAGAGCCCTCCTAGTTTTGGTTTTGTGGCACATTTCCTGTCTGTTTCAGTCTCAGTTGTCATAAACCCACTACCTGCCCTGCAGCAAACAGCAGACACACAAAGTTAGAGACTCGCTAGTGAGGAAACTGGAACATAGAGTTGATAAAGAAACAGATATTTTCTCCCAGGAGTAGGTGGAAACCAAACCAGAGGTAAAAAGGGAGTGGTGGACCTGGTGGACACAAACATGTTGCTCTGTAATTGCTGGATGTGGAAGTAGGCAACTGTTTGTTAACTTTGTAAAGAGTACAGTGGGAGGTGTGGAAGTCATTAAATTCAAATAAAACGCCATAGTAACAGGCTGTCTTTTGTCAATATTGAACATGCTTATGAAATGAAAACCAGATCAGTAATTCAGTGACAGGCATGGAGAGGTGGAAATGAACAGATTTAAGATACAGTAGCTGTGGTGGGTGGAGGTGCTTTTAGCTAAAAGCTAATGTCAACATGCTAACAATGACAATGCTAACATGCTCATGTTTATCACCATCTTAGTTTAAATGATAGATGGCTGCATTTATATTGGACTTTTATCCAAAGGACTTCACAATGTTTCTGCTTCTCAATCACCCATTCACACTGACATTTACACACACTGATAGCAGCAAGCTACCATGTAGCTGCAGGTACAACCATCAGGGGCACTTTGGGGTTTGGTTTCTTGCCTAATGACACTTCAGTAAGTTGACAGGATTGAACCAGCAACCTTCTGATTAGCGGACAAATCCACTCTACCTCCTGAGCCACAGCCCCCAAGATTAGCTTAGGTCAACATGCTAATATTTGCTAATTTGCTAAAGCAAACTGGGTCATTAGTTTTGCTGGTGACCAGATGATGGTGCTTGAAAGTCAAAACTTGTTGAAGTTCATCCTGACTGGAACGTGAATGTCTGAACCAAATTCATGACAATCCATCCAATAGTCGTTGAGTTATTTCACTGAAAAACCACAACTTTCAACCTCACGGTGGTGCAAGAGGAAAAGTCAGAGGATCACTGAGCTTGGTATGAATCATCCTCTGGGGAACATGAATGTGTGTGCAAAATTTCATAACAATCCTTCTGAAAGTTGTGGCTCACCTGCAGCTCAGGTATGTGACGGCAGAGAAGACATAGAGGACCAGAGGCAGCGAGGAGGCGTCCACAGAAAACCCCTGACCTTCAGGACCCTGCAGCCGAAACCCCAGGATCCCCTGAGGAAGTCAAAGGTCAAACACCAGGAGGTCAAACAGAGGGCGGGCAGACACCGGGAGGTCAAACAAACTGTGCAGGACTGTGACTCAGCAGTACCCCTCCCCGGAGAACCGTGAACGTCAGGAACCTGGTGACCACGCAGGCGGCAGCCAGCAGGTGGCTCCACACGTTCACCGTCTCGTTGTGGATCTGAAAGAGGCTGAGGACGTAGCAGCGCCATGTCAGGCCCACGGGACGGTACCCCGACAGGATGAAGCGCTCCCGAAACAGAGGGGGCACATCCACGTCCCGCACAGTGGCAGGCAGGGTGGGCAGGAGGCGGGACAGCAAGGGAGGGAAGGAAAGGGACAGCGAAGGAGGGGTGAACGACACCCGAGGCATGATGGGAGAGGACGAGTCTTTAAAGGTTGTTCAGATTGCCTCACTGATCTGTATGAAGCTGAAATTATTAGAAGGAAAGGTGGATCCACAAATGAGTTTTGGGTTAGACAGGTATAGAGATTGTTTGACAGATAGGTGGTATGACGGGTGTGTTGGTGGTTAGACAGGAAGGTAGGAGGTTTAACAGGTGGGTGTGTATTTTATCAGGTGAGTAGGAGATGAGACAAGTGTTTTAATGTAGGTGTAGGTGGGTCTGTGGGTGTGTTTATGGTTGCACAGGTGTGTTGTGAGTTTGATAGTGAGGAGGGAGTTGCACAGGTGTGTTAGACAAGTGCAAAGGTGTGTTAGAGACAGATGTGTGGGTTAGATAGGGCAGTGGTCCTCAAGGGTCCCTGAGGGGGTTCCAGGAGGTCACCGGCAAAAAGGGGAATCATTTATTTTCACTAGGATTTCATAGGGTTCCATACACTTTCTGTAATAAAACATCTAAAAGCCAGAATCTTATCAGGAGATCTGCAGTCTAATTTTTGGTCTCCTTAACATGATAAAGTTTGAGAACCACTGATAAAGGGGGTCAGACAGGTGTGTTCTTAGTTAAACAGGTGAACAAGTGATGATGAAACATTCAGAATATGCTGCAGTTCTTATTTACACCTCTGACTGGCTTCCTCTCCATAGCAACAGCAGCTGAGGCTCATGGGTATTGTAGTATTGCAGAGTATTGTATTGTGTGTGGAACCAAACTAACAGAAAAAAACAGAAAAAATCTGATTTCCCCAAAAATAAAGTTGAAATAATTCAAACTGGCAGTCACAACACAAACCTGTAGTCTGACTGCATTATTTATATGACTCTAGTGTTTGTATGTTGATGGAAACTGAGGATATAAAGTTTAAAATTGCAATTTAAAGCAAGGAACTATATACATTTTCAGTTGCTGAATAAAAACAAGGTGAAAGGACAGCGATTATAAAGCTAACAGACAACGGTAGATACAAATATTTGTGACATTTTAATGAAAAAGTGAAGTGAATCATGCAAATTACTGTAAACTTTCATAAAATATATGCAATTCTGTTTTCTGTGTTTCCTCTTTTGTTCGACCTGTCGTGTCTACAAGCAAACGAACCAACAAACGTTTAAGACGATTAGAAAAACCACACAATCACACTCAACAATAAGAAGGTCAAAGGTCAGAGGTCACAGCAACCCAGAGACAGCAGAGGAAACAAACTTACCTGAGTTCTCTGTGTGTGTGTGTGTGGGCGTCAGGATGTGAGCTGCTGCTGCTGCTGCTGCCACTCTGCAGCAGACATTTACTTTTCTCTTCTGTTCTGTCTGGTTTTTCAGTGCTGTTCAGTTGGAGCCACCGAGCCGTTCGCTGTTCAATCCTGCAGACCGGCCGCTGTCACATGCATGGTGACACACACACACACACACACACACACGTCTCTAATCTCCACAGTGTGTTCTTGTTTTCGGCCAATTAGAGCCGATTTCGGTCTGAATGAGTTTTTCTCTGCAGAGGATTTCAGACATCATGAGACTCGACACACTGCTGACATTAACACACACACACCTCGCTGCATTACACTCACTGTAACACACACTCCCTTTACTTTTTCTACTAAAACTATTACATAGAAACATTTTATTGATTTACATTTTTGCGATTTTATCACTTACCAGGAATAAAAACAAAGGAATAAATAATAACTGAGTAAACATATTCATTGAATTTGCTAAAAGAAAATAAACACTTTACTTTAAGTCTTCCTATTTGTTATTAATAATCAGTGTATAAACATTTATAACACACTATAGTATAGTTGTTAGCAGATATAAGTGTTAATTAATATATTTACTGGCACCTATACATGTTTGCTGCTGTATAAACACACCATGAATGACAATACAGTTGTAATAATATAAAATGTTTCTTCATAGGAGACGTTATAATAAATACTGAACATTAATAAACACTTAAAAATGTCCTTTATCTGCTTATAACTACATTATAGTGTGTTAAACATTTATTAACTGTTAATATACTGATTATACATGATAAAAAAGGGGAGAAAGGTTGTTTTTTTTTACATTTTTTGTTTACTGAGAACACATTTGCAGCTTATTAATGATTGATATGGATGCACTTTACTGGTTTTAATGCCTATACTACCACCACACTGTCATATTTATGTATTTAATAGTAAATATTAGCAGCAGGTAACTTTTATCAACTATCAGATAGAATATGCAGAGGAAAAAATCAGAGAATCACCAAAGTCAGTGGGATTCGTCCTCTGGGGAACCTGAATGATGGATAATAATGGATATAAATGATTGATGATTGACATAAAATTGGGTTCAGAAATTCATGCTCCCCTCAGTATGAATTATGATAACTTAACTCTCCTGACTCTTCATCTAGCATCATCTAGTCAATGATTATTATGACCAAAAGCTGCAAAACTATTGACTTGTGTTTTGTTTTCTTCCTCTGTACCTACATTTATGTACCAGTAGAGACTTGTGTTTTGTTCTCTTCCTCTGTACCTACATTTATGTACCAGTAGAGACTTGTGTTTTGTTCTCTTCCTCTGTACCTACATTTATGTACCGGTAGAAACATGTAAGTTTAATTGGCATCTGATTCATACAAGAAAATATGTTTTTATAAAGTGTTACCACTCTTTTAAAACGTTTGTTCTGCCCCAACAGTGGTAATGATCTTAGAAAAGCAAAGTTAACAGTCAGTTTTAACAATTTTATTAGACTTTGAAGTGCTTTTTATCATTAATATTATGAATAATTGATATTATTACAAATTACAGTATGCCACTCTTCACATTGCATGTTTTAATTTACATCCAATACAACAATATTAAATATAGAATCCCAGATTTCTTCATTTTGTCCTTCTTGTTTGTTGTTTTGATCCCCAGCTGCTGGTTCAGGTTCAGGTGCTTCAGCTGTTGTTGGTTTGGGCCCGGACGCAGGTGCAGCCGACAGCCACGGAGCGGTACTCGGCGGTGTAGCAGCTTCCCTTCTCCTTCCGGTTCAGGACCAGGATGTTCTGGTAGATGGGGACCGAGTTCAGGTTGTGTCGGCCCGCCTGACCCGGGCGGGGACTCAAGCAGAAGCTGCTGCTGCACTCAGCCTCCCAGATGGTGGAAGGGATCCGGTTCTTCACCGTGGACGGTCTAAACAAACAACAAATGATTCATCAGTTTATGATGAAAATTAGAAGGTGTACTTAAGAGTTTCTGATGTTACTGCTCACATGTACGGAGCTCCAGAAGTGTCAAAAAACACAGTAAGCATCTGATTAATTAAATAATACACCACCACCTTTAACACATTTTTAATCACCATTAAACCACAAAACAACATGTGAACATGTGAGCTGTATGATTTAATAAATACAGTTTCAGGTTGTGAAAACTGAAATAAAAGCAAATGAGGGTTAAAGAATTAAAGAAGAGAATAACAGTCCTTTAAAATGTTTAACTGCTTGTAAAGTAAAAAAAGAAAATAAATCTGCACTTTACATTCAAGCTCGATATTAGCTGTGTAATATTCTGATAATAAAAGGTAATAAAGAGTAATATCATGATAATTAGATAAGTTATAACCATGTATTAGCTAGGTATTATTGGGTATATCTAAATAATATTAGAGAGAAATGTTTGTAACAGGGTCATAATGTGCCAAAACGCATCTGACGAACTATTTAGTTATTTAGTGACATTAAGGTAACAATACGCTAACGTGCTAAAAATAATCAGGTTTCATCAGTGTGATATTTTGATTAAAAATTGTAATATTGTGATATTAAGGGAGTAATAAATTTATCC
Organism: Euthynnus affinis; assembly: GCA_029490765.1. NCBI lineage: Eukaryota > Metazoa > Chordata > Actinopteri > Scombriformes > Scombridae > Euthynnus > Euthynnus affinis. Next base: position 36,007,625 of record CM055839.1, on the reverse strand, counting down.
ACCCTTTTAACAGCCACAACAGTAGCGATGGAGCTACAGAGGAGTCAATGACACGAGCACGTGTCGACAGTGTTTTTGTAATTTCTCTCACTGCCCCAAAGTCCCCCGCTCAGCTTTAACGCAATAACTCTTCATAAACACGTTGAGTTTCCTCGATAGAGACGCTTAATGATGGATTTGTATTTGTCTGCTACAAAGAGCTCTGTCTGTAAAAGTCTGTAAATAACTAGCTGCTGCTAATTAATTACGTTTATTGCAGCAAACTCAAAGTAATAGCTGAAGGTGAAGCGATCAATCAACATTATTATCAACTCACAGCATCCATGTCAAAAACCTGAAACTGCAAACATCCTTTATGTGGATACTTTTAATTAAATAAGTAATTAAAGTCATTATTTATTTCCGACTCCATTTTATTTGTGTCAGATGACTTTTTTTTCTGTTTTTGGGTCTTTGCTTTAATTCGTTTTTGACACTATCACTCATTATCTTGCAGCTTTCCAAGCATACAAAAATTTCATTTCTTTTTTTTGTAACTTAAAGACAGAAATAAAGATAAATTTCAATAAATTTAGAGAAGAAATCTAGAAATCATTAGAAATGATTCACTCATCCAACCAGTCCAATCCTCTGGAAAATGAGTTTGCTGTAGAATCTTTTAGTTTTACTTTAAAGTCATTCATTCATTAACATGTTCACTGATTCATTCATGTGTGAGTAGACTGACTTCCAGCTCCACGGAGACAGAGATCTGCTGTGGATGTTCCCGTTTCCTTCAGACAAGGAGGAGACCTCTGAGGAGAACTCCAACAGGGAGTCACATCCAGGAGGAGGAGAAGAAGCACTGCCCTCTACCCACAATGCACTGCAACACACCTGAGGAAGAGAGGAAACAAGGATAGGAGAGCATCACTAAATTGAAAGTAGGTGAATCAGAAGACTGCAACGTTCTTTTCTTCTCCTACAATAAAGAATTATTGATCTTTCCCTAAACCAGAACCTCAGCTGTCTGCTCAGCAACACAACACAAGCCAGTATGTTATTTTTTATCCATTAACAAAAATAATCTCAATCGCTGATCTTTTTGTTGAGCTGACCACATCAGCATCAACTTTTTTTCCTCACCTATTGCTTTTTGTGGATTAATGCAAACTTAAAGTTTAAAAAAAGTAATTTATAGATGAAGTTGTGGAGAAAAATTACACTGATGCAAAACATCCAATATAATGTTGAATCCTGAGACTCTGAGCTGGTACAGAACATTGATAATAAATAAAATAAATTTTTTTTAAGGGGCATCTTTGGGACTCCATACAGGAGAGAAAGTGACGCTACAACACAGTATAAAATAAAAGATAAATCTAATCTCAAAATAAATATTTCATTAATTTTAGCTATTTCTTCTATATGTGTGGCTCCGGGGACTGCAAGTTTTAAATGATTATGTTCATTATCCACCAATTATTTTCTCAATTAATCAATTAATCATATAAAATGTCTGAATTTTAATTTCTCAGTCGAAATTAATGTTTTCAGATGTTTTGTCTGACAGTGCAAAACCCCAGTTTATCGAATCAAATCAAATTTATTTGTAAAGCACATTTAAAAGCAACAGCAGTTGACCAAAGTGCTGTACAATCATGTTAATAAAGGACATGAAATCACAATTAAAACACAAAAAATGGTTTAACAGACAAAGATCAAGAACCAAGAGTTTCTTGGTTGTAACACACTGAGTTAAAAGCCAAGGAATAAAAACGAGTTTTAAGACAGGGTATAAAAATAGGCAGTGTGGGAGGCAGTCTGATATGCAGAGGCAACTCTTTCCAGAGTTTGGGGGCTATAACAGCAAAGTCTGGATCGTGGCACAACTATGGGACGTGTGGTTGTAAGAGATCAGAGAGGTAGGTTGGAGAGCTAGTCCATTCAATGAGGAAATGTGCTCTTGTTTTAGTGTTCCTGTTGACTAACACCAACGTAAAGGCGATTACAGTAGTCAAGCTGGGACAAGATAAAAGCATGTACGACTCTCTCAAAGTCATTAAATGATAAGAAGGACTTGACCCTAGATAAAAGCCTCAGCAGGAAGAAGCTCATTTGGACCACCGAGTTCATCTGTTTGTCTAATATGTATTCACTGTCCGTGATCACATCCAGATCTCTTCCAGCGTTTCACATATTTGGGGAATCACAGGCACGACTGGGTCACATTTGAAGCTGAAATCAGCAAATTTTGCTTTTGCTTTCTGTTCTGTACTTTCACCTCAAATATTCCTTAACATTCCTTGAATTTAGATGGAAAAAAATATACAAGAGGAGGTCAAATTACAGCTAATCAGACCGAGCCGTCATTTAATTTCAGTTCATTCATGTATTTTTCATTTATCAGGTGTGGTTTTGTAATCAGATGCATAATCAGTGTGTCATTAGTTCATGTTGTTAATAAAAGTTGTCTCACCAGCAGCAGAGTGCAGACGCTGTGTGTCAGCTTCATGTTCGTCTCTCTGTGCTCCTGTCCAGCTTCTCTCTGTGTAAATGTGACTTCTTTCAGTTCAGGTGTATTTATAACGATTCGTGGCCCTCAGAGTCACTGATCACACCAGATCTCTGAGCTGATTATCAGCCAGTGGAAACAAGAGGGGAGATTCCTGCAGGCCGTTATCTCTGCTGTTTATTTCAAAGCAACCTGATGAAACTCAGTCAACAGTTTGTAAAATGAAAATGACTCATGTACTTCACTGATAAAAATCTCTGGTGCACAGATATTAAAACCACTCAGCACCTATCTTCTGTTTCTCACAGGGCTTTTCTTTGAATTTTGTTGCAGCCAAATTGAAAAATGCTAAATATATCAGTGCAAGGAAGAAAGAACTTATCAGTCTTCAGATTTTAAAAGCATCCGCACACTTAAATCAATCCCTGAATCTTTAACAGTGAGCTTGCAGCTGCAAGGCAGCTTTGACCAAACGTTCTTGCACAGATTTGAGTGTGCAGATGCATTTTTTCCATTCAGTATCATGACTTATTTTTAGCTCCAGCATCTCAGCTATGTCTGAAACCGGGTGAGGGGTGTATTTCTCTCTAGTTTTACTTTCCCGTTAGTCACAGCAGTAGTTCAGTCTATATGTAAATGTAGCAGAAGCGATTAAACATCTGCAACTCACTGAAACTTTGTATCAGTAGGCCTGGGCAGCAGCTTCATTATTCATATAATAATAATAATAATAATAATAATAATAATAATAATAATAACTAGAAAATTCCTGCAGCAGAAATTTTGAGAGTGACACGGGCCGGTGCCGGTGGGTCATGTGTGAGGAGCCCCAGCAGCTGATGGGGAACACTTATCAGGGAGGAGCTGATGGTATTTGTGTCATTGATGCTCTGTTATGGTTTCAGTGGTATGGTCGTTAATTATTAGTGCTGATCAATAATTACACTTAGTGTGTTTGAAACATGAAAATATATATAAACATATATATAATTCTAACAATACTATATATTACATTGACTTTTAAGTCATGATGTGGAGTCACAACATGTACATAATAAATATAATTTATGAGTTTTCTACATCATCAGGAGCCACATCTGTACATTATGAATACATTTCTTAATACATTTCAAATATTGAAACAAAGAACACACCTTAGACCAACAGTTGTTTTTCATGTGTTTATTTATATGACAATCTGCCCTTTCACCCTCAAATGTGATTAGAGAAACTGCCCCATAAAAACCTTTTACATGGACAAAATGACAGAAACTTTAGGAGGAGCAGCAGAAGTGGGATGTCTCTTATGGGACAGACAGATACAGACGGAGGGAAATTTGGCTGCAAGGTGATCGTCTTGCATGTTCTCTGAAAATACACAAAAACAAAGAAATCAGTAAGACAGACAACATTATGGTAGCATGAATTAACTCAAATTAAACTCATCCTCATGGATACATTTATAAATGCTCCTTACTTGTCTATATATTACTTGTCTCTCTCTCTCTCTCATATATATATATATATATATATATATATATATATATATATAAGTAACTTTAAGACAAAATTTGCGCAAGGGGTATGAATCATTTCAGGCTTGACTGTATGTATATAGTCCAATAGATAGTAGAATATAGATATGAAGCAATATATACGTAGTTCTCCGGGTGTGTAATTTTAAGTCGGGTGTTTATATGAACAGTAAAAGAAGGTTTTTTTTCTCATAGCGGACTTTTATTTGTAATAAAATAATCTGAATACTTCTTCAACCAACAGCATTACGTTACTACACTAACAGTATTTACAGCACGAAGGTCAGTTTTAATCTGTGATATCATCTACCTGTTTGGCCAGTGAGCCTCACTGCCGTTCAAATACACCAGACTCCTTTGACAGAAAGACTAAATTTACTTAGCAGAGCACAGATCTACCACACAGTCTCTTTTTTGGCGTTAATGTGAGGTACTTTGCTTCACGAAGGGATCTGATAACTTCTTCAACCACTGAAACTCACCCAGTCACACACACAGACTAAGCAGCTAGCTGCGCTACAGCAGCACCTCCCGTTATCTTACCATCTTAAATGTGCGTTTTTTTAAAAGGAGTCTGGCGCTGCTATATAGCGCGGCTATTTTCGGTTAACGTAAACAAAACAGACCTTACTTTTCAACAGAGACGGTCTATCTCGATACAAATCATATTAATGATGTCCTCAAACACTTTTCACATCACTCTGAAAGTGACAGAAGCAAACTCAGCACTTTAATGGACGTTGACAGCACACTGAGTCACAGTTTAGCTATATGTATACTGTTCTTGCTCAGCACCGACTGTATATTTTTTGTACATATTAATAATTTATTCCCAAAAATATGAGAGAATAATGTCTACATTCAAGAATAATGTAGGCTAATGCTACTAAGATAACAAAGTTGAAGAGAAAAATATTCACTTACCTCAATCAGATGACTGTTGACTTTATGGTTGGTGCAGCACCCTGATTCAGGCAGATTAGCTAGCACACTTAGCTCCGTGCACATAGCTTCGCACACACCGGGACACTCACACGCACGCCCGCAGGCACGCCCACACGCAGCCCCTCACACATACATGGAGATTTACTCTGCTCCCCATGGCAACCCGTGCATGTGTGCGTCCTCGTACGCGTGCGTGTGTGTGTTGGTGTGTAAATTTGTCAAAGTAGCTAAAAATGTTAGCTCCGTGAGCCTGTCAAAAAAGGCATTTTTGTGAAGGAACCGTAAATCCTATCAGAAATCTGAGCAGACCAGGACCACCACAAGATCTTTCTGCACAATATTGGTGATCATCAAGTCCCTAGACTCAAAAATGTTGACAAGAGAGCGAGAGAAAAAAGGGTGTCGGTTCAACTCTCCTCCTGAAATCTCCTCAATTAATATGGGAGTCTATGGGACAGTTGGCCGGTAAACCCTTCACAAAAGGGCTGACAGTTCAAATTCTGTTTGTGTCTGAGCTGCGGTTGGTGATTTAAATGACAGAGCACAAGTGTGCCTACTACTGTGGAAAAAATTATTTGTGTAGACCAAAATATGTGGCTGAAAGGACGATTTATCCAGAAATTTTTCAGAAAAATTTAAACAGCCTCTTCCACTCTAAGTGATGACATCATGCACTCTAGCTCTGAACATTCCAGCAATACACACTAATGTTAAACTCAAAATTTATCTAAAATTGCACATGAAACTTTAAAAGTCACAGATCAAAAAGTATAAAATATACTCAAAAAGTTGAATACAAGTTTAATAGCTGACAACTTTGTGAACATTTTAAAGTTTGAATGAAGTCTGTAGCTCAAAGTATGGTGAAGTAGTTGAAGCTTGAAATTGGCCCTAAAATGTGGACATTTTTTGACCCCTCCCCATTCATTTCCTATGGGAAATTTTTTGCAGTTTTTCGCGACTTACGTCGCGAAAAATTTCAATATCTTCACCAAAAGTCATAGCACACCATTCCCGAACGAGCCGCACGTTTTGATGTATAATTCGCATGGGTTTTCTCAAAGCTGTGGGACAAGTTACGCGTTTTTCTTAACAAACCTGAATTTGTCTTTTTTCAACGTGACGGTACTCATTTTAATTAATGGATTGATTTATAATTGCTGTGTACCAGACGGGGGGGGGTCTTTTCCTGGAAGGAATTTATGTGGGAGACAACCTGCTTCATGTTGCCCGTATCCCGTTTAGTAGGTCTTGATCCCAAGTTGAGGATCTGCAAACCACTGGTTTGGGATTCTCCCTCCCTACGGGCTGGCTGGGTGGGTTCTTCTCCCTCTGTCGTCTTGGGTTTCTCAGATCCCATATCTAAAACAATTTTTTTATTCATTTATTTAATTTATATAGTTAATATTTATTAAATCAATTAGTCATTTAAATGAGAACATGATCTTCACAGTAGGCTGTCATCGTTAGTTATGATCATTCTGAAAACTTTTATTTAAGGATAGTGGTCAGGTGAAGCCATTTATTTTAACATAATTGTATTTGCCCTTTTTTTTTTACATCATAATGATAATGGCAATCACTAAAATGGCCGTGATCAAAAGTTTACATCCCCTTGAATGTTTGACCTGATAATAAACCCACAAGTTGACACACACAGATTTAAATGGCTATGGAAGATAAGTTTCCACACCTGTGACTCATTTGATTGTAATTAGTGTGTGTTAATAAATAGTCAATGAGGTTTTTCTCTGGATACTGAGCCATGAAGAAAACAAAAGAACTGTCAAAGGAAGTGCAAACTTAAACTTTATAAACGGATATAGGAAAGGAATATAAAAAGATATCCAAAGATTTGAACATGCCGATCAGTAGTGTTCAAGCTCTGATAAAGAAGTGGAAAATGAAAGGTCACATAGACCAACAAAGATTTCAGCCACAGTTGCCAGAAAAATTGTTCAGGTTGCAAAGGAACAAACCACATGGAACTATAGAAAGTTGCATGTGGGCTGTTTCAAGATGAACAATAAGGAGGAACATGAACAAAAATGGGCCGTGTGGTCAAGTTGTCAGAAAAAAGCTGCTACTGTGTCAACACCACAAAACAGCCTGCTGACAATCTGTCAATCAGCAACTACATAACCCTCAAAACTTCTGGAACAAAGTTATTTAGAGTGATGAGACCAAAACTGAACTTAAAGCACTATGAATGGTACATATCTTACAGATTCTGCCAGAGTTTGTAAACTTATAAGTACAACTGTACGTGAAGATGAGGCTTCAGTGTTTTTCCCCAGCCTGCTGTTGTCTTCACACCTGTCCTGTATCAGTCTCATTAGCCCTGCTCTGTTCCCTGTGTTTCCCTCAGCTAATTGGCTCCCAGCCTGCCCTCATGTCCAGTCACCTGTTCCAAGTTTGCTCATTAGTTCAGTTTGTGTTTTAGCCCTGGTTTTCTGTTCAGTCTTTGTTGGATCTCTTGTTCTGGGGCCTGTTTCAGAAAGTGGGTTTAGTGAAAATTCTGAGCTTGTTCACCCTGAGATGAGGGGAACTCTCTCTGTGCTCTCTCTTAAGGGGAAACCTGCAGACTGAAAAAATTGTCAGACACTGTGTCCTTTTCTTGAAGACCCAGTTGCTACTGAAGCAGAAATACTAGAAACCTCCATTGGGAGAGGTTGATCAGACCAAACTTGGACTTTTTATCTCCCCCTGATGATTTTCTATTTGAGGATTTCTGTTTTTCTGCACAATTGATCAATTATTTGAAAAATATTCTCAGTATTCATATCGCTCATATGACTCATCATGGCCACACTCTCAGCTTGGAACAAATTCTTTGTGATGTACTTTGTTGTTTCAGTATGGTACAACACTATCATCAATTGTTAGATGCTATTTTTTTTTTAAAGGTGTAGACCTCAGTATGCCTCTCTGCATCTTCCCTCTCTGTGGCAGCTGATAAGGTGTCCTCATCATCATGTAATAAAAAAAAATGTGTGTATGTGTGTGTAACCCATAATGAAAAATGGTAGAAGATGAAGATTAGACACTTAAATTATAATTTAACCCAGAGAAGAGCCCCACCTAACTTGAATTTTGTTTTTACAGTGTGCAGGCATCACAATTTTTCAAGTGTATATAACTCAGAGTCACCTTTTTTTTTTAAAATGGGTTATGATGTGTATATTTTATTAATTTGAATTACTAATCTCTTATGTGAGCCGTTGTGTCCTTGGGGGTGGTTGGGGTCCGATGAGCTTCCTCCAGAGATGTCTTCAGCTATAGGTCTCCCCATGTTTTGACTGAGGGCCTCTGTGAGTGGTGGGGGTGGAAATGGTGGTGTTGGACCCCCACCTTTTTTTCTGGCTTCAGCCTTTTTTCTGTTGGCTATAATGAAGGTCAAATTTGAACATATCCAGTAAGCGCAAATTTTTGAGACTTTTATCTAGTTTAAAAAAAAAAGGTATTTAGGTGTTGCTTTCAAATAGACAATATTAAATACTGTCAGTATTGGGATGGCTGAAAAATGTACTTTCTTTGCTTAGAAAATTTCACTAACTGATTAAATATATCGTGTGTTGAATGTAGCTGCTGAATGCTGTTTAGTTATGTACGATAATGTAAGTTAAACATCACACCTGCTTGTAATTAAATTATACCTCACCAGTCTGAACTATATTTTTATATTTCATCTTCAGTTGCTGCCAAGTATGTTTTGTGCCCATCGGGTTGCACTTGCATAAATATATTTTTGTTATTTGAACTTTGGTATCAAGGTTGGAGACCTTCTCCATGAGCTCACTGATTGCCGCTGCTTTTGGTCTGGCTTCTCTTAGCTGTGTCAATTTTGCCTGAATCGCCTTCTTCTTCGTATCTTTTGTGAGCTGTTGGACTTCATCTGGCTATTAACACAAAACATTAAGTGAAAGAATTTAATGTAACATTAGAGAAAACTTTCGCATTTTTCAGTGTGTAAGTACTAAGCCGGCAAAATGCAATTTACAAAAGTGCAAAAGCATACCTTCATGTAATGCACTACTGTCAAATGCCTGTCCAGACTCAGTCAGCAATTTCCTGCCACACCAGCTCACCCTCTTGTTGCGGCTACAGTATTACTCTTTTGAATATTTGCTCATACTCTGTATACGCATTCATTAATATTTCCAATTCCAATGGCAAGAAGTAGGAGGATCGAGTCCTTTTCTCTGCTGTTGCCATGATGAATTGTACTATCTGCATTCCATTAATGAGGCTTTTTATACCTTCATGAATGTGCGTTACTCAGGGTTGCTTCAAATGATTGCCGTTACCTGTTTTGAAACCGAAAACTCTGAGTTTGTTGAACCTGCTTTCTGAAACAGGCAACCTGTTCCGTTCAATTGTGTCTTGTATTTAGCTCTGCTTTTTTTTTTTTTTTTTTTTTTTTTTTTTTTTTTTTTTTTTGTCTACATCTCAAGAATAAAGAATTTTTTCATCAGCCTGCAGTCTCTGCTTCTGGGTCCACCTGCTCTGCAATACATGACATCTCTAATAAAAACACAAAATTTAATTTGAAATAAATTCCACAGCTCTCTGCAGACATAAAACACTTTATCCACCACCTGCCTCTGTTCCTGCAGGTGCAATTTTTGTTCAGGCACAATTTTTGTAATTAATTTTTAATTGCGATTATTTGTCTCTTTACACGTTGTTACAACACTAACATGGTGGATTTGGTTCTTTTCATTTCTATTGTCAATGTTTCATATTGTATGTAGCAGGTTCTCATAATGCAGTGTTCTCGATATTAATCTTTATCTATACCATACATTGGTTGCACTTCCTTTTGTTGTCTTGACATTTCAGCTTCTGTGTGTGATCAATATCATCAGATCATTATCTTAGCTTTACTGTCAGTAAACGTGAGCCTGTTGTTTCACAGGTCAACAAAATAAATAGTTAAATAAATAAATAAAACATTTCTGTAATGTCCACTTTATGTTATGCTGTTTTGTCATTTTTGTTTAAAAGACTGTTTTCTTAACAGATAAATTATTTTATCTTGTCGTCACACATCTCTCAAAGCATTCTGTAAGATTTTATTTTACCAGTTGATAACATTATAAATTCCTTTTTTATTTAGCTTTAAAGTCACTGTGGAGGAAAACAGAAAGTTGTTCTGACTCAGCACAGAGAATATACTATATTTGAAACAGAAATACAAAAGTATAAAACGATTAAGGGAGTCAGGCCTTAGTTGGTGAGGCCTGATTCCCTGTCTGGTCCTGCTGCTTTGATGATGTCTATTTTTATCAGAGTGGATCTCACCTGGTGGTTCGGGAGGATGAGTACCTGCTTCTCCTTGGACATTGTTATATGAGCTCTCACTCTGCTGTTTTGGTTGTCGCAGTGTGCAAAGGTCTGGTTCACGGCGTCAGGGAGTGAAACATTGTGCCTGCTCTGCTTTTCATTGAGCACAAAAGGTATCTAGACAGAATATAAATGTAACATATTATGGTTTTAAATCTTCACCACACACAACGCCTCGGGAGTTCCCCTCATTGTGCTGTTTGTATCTGTGCTCAGTTTTTCTGATGCCCTTCATTTCCCTGTGGGTATTACTGTAGGCCAGTAGGTCACCTGTGCTGAAAGCAGCATCTCGTACCCTGTGCCATGACCTTACATTTCCATCCAACCATTGTTTTTGGTTCGGAAACACCTTGATGGTTTAGGCGGTTATTACTGTCTCAGTAAAGACGTCTAGTGTGAACCAAGACAGATGAGGTGTATTCTTCTAAGTCTGCCCCCTGTGTGTACACCACCCAGTCTGTGTTCTCCTGCAGTAGTGAGGTGGCCTTCTCACTCCTTACTCCAGCTTTAATAGCTGGTCTTGATCTACAGATTGAAGGTTTGTAGATTGAAGTCATTTCCAGTGAGATGTGGTTTGATAAGCTGCGGTGTAGAGATGGATCAGATCTGTATGCTCCCAGGATGTTTGTGTCAACTTGGTAAAGGATTTTTTTTTTTTTGTCTCTTGTTGGTAAATTAACATTTTTGTGGAGTTTGGGCAGTATCTTCTTGTGATTAAAGCCTCCTACCAAAATCACTTTTTGTGTTTGTTTGGGTGACAAATTTTAAAAATGCATGTTGATTGCAGAGTTTCTGATGTGACACTGAGCAGCGTGAATGTGGAGGCTGTTAATCATGTTTGGTGGTTTACTATCTGAAAACATTGATTTCTGCTCCTCTTCAAGTTATAACTTCATTATACATTTCTTTCAAACTCTGAATGAAACTAAGTTTTCAATTCATAAAAAATCACAAATCCATTTAAATGTGTTTGAAAAATCGGCCAACTGTGTTTAAAATATCCCACTTGGAGCACCCTGCCTGCTGAATACAGTATTTTCTGACTGCAGGGGTCAAAGCTTGGACCTAAAACCAGAGTCAGACTGCAACCCTGTCTCCTAGAAACTAAATTCAATTACTAAATTATTTTTCAGATTATGCAACGGCATATGTAACCCCTTCCTAGATGATGTTCACAGGCAACTCTTTTTGAAAGAATGAATCTATATTTATAAATCAATGACCTGGAAATATGCAGAAAATGTTTCCTTTTAAGTAGAATTAGAAAATTCTCAACTATGGTGCCCCCTGGTGGTAGTGTTTATCAGCATAAATGGACTGAAATTATGTTTCACCAGGATTGTTTCATTTATCCACAAAAATAAAATAAAAAATTATATGATCAGAATTTTTTTTTTTTTAAATGTTCACTGATAGAAATCATTAAAACAAACTAAACTGGTAATTTAGACAGCAGCTAGTGTGTCAGCTTTTAGTCTTGGAGGAGGCAGTGTGATGTCACAGCGCGGGCGTTGTGTGTGTGTGTGTGTGTGTGTGTGTGTGTGGGGTTTTTGTCTATGATGTTGTTGACTCTGAGGTTCTATCTGAGCTGTCAGCAATTTCTCTCTGACCTCGTTTGACTGCGAGAGGAAACCAGAAGCGAGGAGTTAATCTGATAATTTTCCGGATTTTAATCTGCTGCGGTTTACTGTCAGAGCTGTCAGCACTTTTTTGCACAAGCCATAAAAAAACTTCAGAAATCTTAGGCTGCATTCACACCAAATCAGACAATGCGTTGAATCAGACTCAACTTTTGCCGAAACTCAACCCAACGTCATATTGCAGTGACCAATCACAAACGCACAAGTGCACATTCCTGGTGGATTACTTTTTGTGACATGAATGCCGTATTTGGCTGTTTACCTCTTGATCAGTGTGACAAAAGATAAAACATTTACCACCATGAAAACTTTCCAGTCATAAAATCCTATCTTTTAGTTTTACAAACCGCTGTTTTGACTTCTGATAAGTTCTTAAATGAATTAATCTTCCTGGATTGTATTTCATTGTCTCACCAGTTCCCCAAACAACATGCACACCATTGTAGTCCCCTACATCGAAGTGACAGATTGCCAGATTTGGTGTGAAAGCAATGGAAGGAAAAATGTAGTTTTTAAATGGACTGTATTTATATAGAACCTTTCTAGTCTTTTTACACTACAAGTTACATTCACCCATTCACGCAGACAGAGAATGGATGCAACAAACTTTATGTAAAAGGTAGAAATAAAGGACGTAGGGAAGGAAATTAGTAGTTATCGGAGGGATGAACACATTCCTGGATGTCAGACAGTGTTCGTGGTTCAAAGAGACCACAGCAAAGTGTCAGCTGTTTGTTCAAAAAGTCCCGGCTGCAGCGACTCCACCTGAAACCCTGTGAAGGTGTTTCCAGTCACCACAGCAGCAGCAGTCCTAGAAAGACAGAAACCTTCATCAAACACACCACACCTCACTACATGTCTTTGAGTTAAAACGCTGAGGATGATCACGCATGTCTGAACTGCAGCAACCTGCTTCCTCAGGAGTTTCTATGTGGAAACTTCTGAATAACCGTGACCCTCTTTTTAATCTTCTCCTCTCTCTCTCTGAGGTCAAGATGACATAATTTTTCCACCTTTTTAATGATGCATGCAACATTTTCTTTTTTTTTTTTTTTTAAATAGAATTAGGTTAAAGGAAGAACCTGTTGGGATGCTGAATGGTCACTTTTGACTTCAAACTCTCAACATGTTGTGAATGAATCCAGTTTTGGTTTACTCTTATCTTTTTTGTGTAAATAAATTCATTCAAATGTGCAATCACTTTCACTTCAGTCACTTTTTGTCTCCTACAGCAACATATCTGCTTTCTTTTTGAGAGAAAAAAAACTGAAACCAAAAAGGGAAAAAACGTATATTTTAAATTTCTTGGTTTCATTATGGTGCCTTCTAGTTTTACATTATCTAGATTAAATACCATTCATCATCAGCGTACATACCTGGAAATACAACAAATCAAATCTTTGCATAAATTGATAACGTGTCGTTCTGTCATTCACACGGTCGCACTGAGCCTGATAGCATCTTGCTACACAGCACAAGTGCCACAGACTCTTGAACCCACATTAGCATTTCTGCTAAAGTCTCCTTCTTATCTAACTTAGAAACATGAACGCACATCAAGTTCTGTAGATTAGCTTGTTGAATGAGCCACCAAACGAACATTCACTGAAAAAAGTGAACTGCTAATGTCATTTAGCAGCTAGATAGCTAATTAGCTGCATGTAAACATACCTGCAAACGTCATTTCAGGCCCATTATATGTTGGTTAAGACCTTTTTTTCCTTAATTTTAATAATACAAAACTATTAAAAATAAAATCAAACTGTGTTAGTCCATCTCTTAATACTCCTTTTGTCTGTGGCTCTCAGCTCCAATCTTATTGGAATAAATAATAAATTATATAGTTTAATCTTTTAAAAAAAAGACTCAGTCATTTCCTAAATCAGCTGGCCACTGTAGTTTTTATCAAACAAAAGTGGAATGCTGCATTTCTTTGGGACTATTTTCAGCAGCGGATGAATCCACATCTGGTGCTCCAGTGAGTATTTCTAGCACAGGACAATGTGTTTATGATTGACGGTGCTTGTGATGAAGTTATCAGTTGTTGTTTGAGATCACGATGTCCGACTAATCTGATCAATCAACAATCCGGCCGTCTGATCGGTTCTATCTGCAGTTTGAGCAGCTGTAGATCAACATTTCCAGCATAGCGGCTGTTACAACCTGTAGTGAGCTTGTTTGAATCTGATTTTAAGTATCTCTGTGGTCTGTGATCTGTCTGACTGAGACGCTGTGATATAAAACTGAACTTCACATGAAAGATTCTGCAGCTCCCACACATCTGCGGCTGCAGATGTGTATCTTCTTCTTACTTTCTGTTCATAATAGAGCTGCAGAAAGAAACTCTGCTTTTCTTTCTTTTTGTCAACATTATTACAGACACTTTCATTTAATTTATTTATTTTATTTAACCTTCATTTAAACCAGGAAGTCTGATGATCCCTTTTTAGAAGAGACACCAGGCTGAGAACACAGCATAAAACAGGAGCCACATAGTTTTAAATCATTCGCATCCAACACAACAAAACAAGATGAGAACCACAAAAACATGAGACGCTTCTTCAATGTGATGCTTTAATCTCTGATGTGACTGCAGTGTGTCTTGGTGAAGTTTATCTTGTAAATCTGTCCAGAGTGCAGCGTACGAAAAGGTCAGAGCAGATTTTTTAGGTCATTGATTATTGATCTGTGATGATGATCTGTTCTGATAGCTGTTTAGAAACGGGACAAAGGAAAACAGGACGCTTAAAAAGACACGTACAAAACCTCTCTCTGTATTTTAGTGAAGAGTTCTTGTTCCAGTGTTCAATATGAAACGCAGCGATGACTCATAAACACGCTCAAGTCTACAAAGTAATGAGTAATGATGAAATGTGGACTGAGCAATACTTGATTTTGCAGCAAAAAGTAAACATTTCACAAATCAAAAACATAAAAACTTGGTTGAGTTTCAGTTTTGAAAAAATAATTTGTCATCCAGATACAGTCGAAGATATTTGTATGTATGTAGTTTTTCTAATTCAGTTTCCTGCTTCACGGACGCTCAGTTGATCCGTATATAAATGTGAGAATAAAAGTCGCCATGCAGAGTGAGACTCAACACAACATGTGAGATTAACTCTTACACGTTGTTCATATTCTGACCCACAATATCCCCCCATAATTAGTCTTTATACGAAGGATGGAGTCGAATCTGAATACGGTATTCAGAAAAGCACAAATAATAGTGGGTTTTTACAAACGTCCAAAAGCAGGTCTGTGTGTCTGGTGGAGCTGAGCTTTGGCTGAGTGGTCAGTGCGGTTGTCGTGTGTTCTGGGAGATCGGGGTTTGAGACCTGGTGTTGGGAACCCTACTTTGCAAAATAGTTTATTGAAGAACAATTATTTTAACACTTTAATATCCTAAAATTAGAAGTGTTTTAAAAACAAAAACAGGATTGTTACACCTATTTACACTTTTATTCAAACACTAATGCAAATAATTTTGCTGCCTCAACCAATACAAATACAAATATCAGGATCTCTGCACACCAAACGTCTGAATCAAATCTATTTTTCATTCATAAATACCTCCATCTGTCGTCAATAAATAAGTGATGAGACCAGAGATGTGTATTCTTGTATACTACTATATTATTATAATATATGGAACATTGTCCAGTTTAACCCAGAACGCCCTCTTCAGTATATACAACAATGTGTATCAGCAGAATAATCAATAAAAACAGTTGAAATATTTCTATTCTTATATATTCTGGGTCACTTTAGGAAAAGAAAAGAAAGTTTTGTGCTAAAATAAATGATTCTCAGGGTGTTTTTGCTGCTCTCAAATGTAAAAAAAAAAAAAAATGGGTCAACTTGAAGCTTCAGCAAACTATTCAGTCTGTCAAGTTAAGTAAACTTAACAGACAGAGCAACAACATTTGGTACTGCAGGTGTGTCTTTGGTGATGTTTTTGTGCATCAAATTCTTTACGTGCAGTTAAATAAATTACCAAAAGCAGCTGACACACAGTGAACCTGGAGCTCCTGGCTTTTATTTGATGCTTTTAAAATCGTCCCCTTGTTCTCATATTTCAATAAGAATAAAAATACATTTCAGTGTTTCCTTAAAAAGTCTGTGAGTGGCTGATGAAGAAAAGCCGTTGCAAGATGTTTAGGGGCTGTAAACTTACACAGGAAGCAGGAAGTCTCTCGGATCTCTGATAACCATCGACCCATCCATCAAACCAGGTCAGACCCGAGCTGGCAGCGTAGGCTGAAAAAACACAGCGCAACATACATGATGGTGATGACGCTGTGATGTGAAGGAACCTGAGTCACAACAAGACTTTTTTTTTTTTTTTGCTGAGCTACTTCACTTGATGCTCTGTGACCTGGTTAACAGAGGGGATAAAAGAAGGGGGACGCCCCCGAGTGACCGCTGAGAGGCCCCTGACAGGAACACTGTCCTGTTACAGTGTTTGTCATGGCTGCCGTCTGTCTGATGCAACAGGAGAAATTTCCAGTCAGCGTTTTTAAGGTGAGTTTTTAACCCAAACCATGATCTTCCTGACCCGTTGAAAAAATGACACCAAAGGGGAATCCGGTGTGTTTAAGAAGTGACGTCAAAGGGGATCCTGACTAATCGCCCGTATGTTGATTAGATGTCATCTAAGATCATTACTGGATTAAAAAATGATTCATATGAGCACTTTTTTTTTTTAAGAGTAGGTGCAAAAAAATTAAGTTATTGTAGTTTCAGAGAATGATCGTGGTCATGGTTACAGGAAAAGAAGCATGTCCCCCTCTAATATATGTGTTAAACATCATGCTGTGTTCACGACGTTAACATAAAACATGTCGTTTTTAGGCTTTTAAACAAACAAGAAAAGTCTTTTTTTTGTGTGGGAACATCCCGTCCAGGTACAACGTACAGCAAAGTCTGCAACTGAAACCTTAAAGGGGGCACATTCTGCTTCTTGTGGTCTTCAACTCTCTAATAAAAACACAAAATTAATTTGAAATAAAGTCCACTGCTCTCTGCAGACATAAAACACACTGACTCCGTTCCTGCAGGTGCAGTTTTGGTTCATTTATAACACTAGTCTGGTGGATTTGATGCTTTTTAATTCTTCATATTGTACTTTGCAGATGCTCATAATGCAGTGTGTGTTTATCTTTTCTGTACCATACATTGGTTGCGCTTCCTTTTGTTGTCATGACATTTCAGTTTCTATGCGTGTGATCAACAGATCATCAGATCATTGTCTTATCTTTACTGTCAGCAAGCGTGAGCCTGCTGTTGTTTCACAAGTCAACCAAATAAATACTGTAACAGAAATACAGATATATAAATCTATTTATGTCTCTAAGACAAAATGTTTGTATCAGTGGATTCTGAGTTTTATTCATTCTATTTAATGTTTTAACTTCTAAGTGTGTAAATTGTCATGTTGTAATTTTTAAACTAATTGAATCTGATTTCACTCTGAATTTGTCCTCAAGGTTTTAATGTTAACAGTTAAGTTTTATGTTAAAGATGAAACTATAAAGTTTCATATTTTCACCTTTTTAAAAACTTAACATCTGTCATGTTGTACAGTGGAGCTGTTGTGCCACAGCAGTGTGCTATATCTTCAATTAAGGATGTGATGTAATTATTAGGAAGCTTGATTTTTATGTTGATTGTTTGTTTGTATTCGTTTGGCTGTTAATCATGTTTGGTGGTTTACTATCTGAGAACATTGATTTCTGCTGCTCTTCAAGTTATAACTTCAATATACATTTCTTTCAAACTCAGTGTGAACAGGCCTGATTTTTGTTGAGTTTTCAATAATAAAAAAAAAATCACAAATGCATTAAAATATGTTTGAAAAATAGGCCAACGTTATCATAATTTCTATATATCCCACTTGGAGCATCCTGTATGCTGAATACAACAGTATTTTCTGACTGCAGGGGTCGAAGGAGTCCTGTGTGTGTGTTCAGGTTTGGTTCAAGTTATTGAAAGATGCCGGTTTTGTTTAAATGTTCATAAACATGTTGAGCTTCAGGTCACTGCAGACTTTTTTTGTATTAAACAGAGACCAGGATCTTTCTCTGACCTGAACCACATAATGTCTCTGAACATTTCACTCATAGGGACCTATTTTAACGATCTAAAGCGCAGGGTCTGAAGCACAGTTGCATTTAGGGTCCAAATCCAGTTTTGCTATTTTAACAGCAGAAAAAAGGTCAATGCGCCAGGTCCATGGTTCAAAGGGGTTGTACTTCGTCTCCTCATTAATCATGAGTGTGTTTTCGGTGTAACATGCAATAAACCAATCACAGTGTCATCTCCCATTCCCTTTAAGAGCCAGGTGTGCTTGCTCTTAGGCGGATTGCTATTATGACGGCGCATTTGCCAAAAGGGGGCGCTTCTCTGCTGGTGCGCAAAGGGAAAGCACACACTGAGCGCTGATGCTCCTGGACCCTCCTGTGGTCCACAGACCACCAGTTTAAGATCTTGTTCACTCATATGCTGCAATTTTATCCTCGTTTGTTTTGTTTTTTTAATTACAGCTTTAGTCAGTTGTTCAGTCATGGAGTAACAGGTCAAATCAGTTTTAATTGCTGAAAGTGTGGAAACCTGATCACTGTAATCCCAATAATGTTCAAGAATGTATATAAGAATATAGAAGCTGTGCAGACGTATTTATTTCACCTCATTTATTTCCTCATGTGTTCCTCATGTCATCATGTATTGATGAAGCAGGAAAGTTGATCTGTGTCTGATCAGTTGTTGTCCGTCTGTTTTAAATACCTATGTGTATTGTTACAATTTGGTCAAATAATTAAACAATTTAATTAACAAAAAGCAATGAAAGATGCTTCCAACTGGAAAAACATTAGTTTGAAAATCATTTTCATGAGTATCATGAAAAAAATAGAAAATTCCTGTCTGTGTAGACGAATCTGAAGATTAAATTTTCTGACTATTTCATGAACTGATGAGATACTGGATTGGTTTGAGAGACTGAAACCAGAAGAATGGAGGCTGATCTATGAGCAGATCCATACTTTTGCATTTCAATACAATACTGTGCAAAAGTTTTAGATTCCTCTCCAAAAAACACCATCAGGGAGGCATCTGATCATCCCCAAACGTATTCTATGGCAACTTGTTGATGGAGGAACAACTGAACAAAGCTGCTCTCAGCAAATACCGATTTACTTTAAGTTTCAGGATATCAGAATTTTCATTTGGTGTTTTTAGATAGATAAAAATAAACATAACTTTGACTGGAAGATGCAGGAACATAACACTCCTGTGTGATTAAATTACCTTTTTGAAATTCTGGTGCTTTCCATTTTGTTAGACTTTTTCTTCCACCAGGAGAAAGTTTTATTCCACTACATTTACATGAAGGCTGGAGTTAGTACTTTCAGATTCAGATTTAATACACATTAGCCATGACCCATATCAGTCATATGAACCATGCAACAGTGCGTGTGGTAGTATGATGTATTCAATCTGTTACCTCGAAATAACGAATGTGAAATTATCAGCAATCAGTGTGGGCCTGTTAATCAGCTAGTTTCATTCCTTCAGCATTTTTTGTCTTAATTTTATACAAGAAAAAAATGTATACGACGTGATGTCTTAAGACGAGGACTTCACCCTGACCTATTTTTTTGCAGCAATTGCAACTGTTACATGCGAATGATGTTAACCTACTCACTAAAAGTGGGTCGATGATCATGCAGGTTGTTTCTCTATGAAACCACAGAACCAGAATGGAAGGGTGATGACATCGTCGAGAGGAAGTACAGTGCTGACGCCGATGTATACCAAAGATAAATGTCTGTGCTTCAGTCGGACATCCAGCAGAACACCAGCGAAGAAGACTTGCAGAAACCAGCAGGAGAAGCGTTCAAGTCTGTTTGTTTCGGCCTGAACTTTATACAGAGACAACCGCCGTCTGACCTCCAGGTTACAGCTTCTGTCTTGAACCTCCATCAGAGCCTGAGGAGCCTCCAAACGCGTCGGGTGAAGGAAAAGGATTCACTGAAGCGGAAGATCTGCAAAAGAAGAACCGAAAAGGACGTTTGAACTAAGAAGAGTCGAACCATCAGCATGTTTTTAACATCAGTATCCTGCAAAGTGACGGTAAGAACCTGTGTGAGCTTTCAAAATCCAGAAACCTCACTTCTGTCACTGTGTGATCTGTTTATTTAGAGTCAAGTCAATTATAGAAGATAATTAAAAACAACTCAAGTTCATTACAAAGATTAGAATTACAAAGAAAAGTAGAAAATAAATTTGGATAAAATCATAAAAATGCAACAGATAAATGATAATACAGCTGAAAGGCAAATGTACATACATGAATAATTTAACCAATGAACTGTGAAATGAATTCTTAAAACTCATTATGAACTCTATTATTTTGTCAATTTTAATTTCATAGCAGCAGGATTTATGTTTAAATCAGGGTGGCTTCACTGGGGGGCATGTGATTGGCTGAAAAGTAGAGGAGGTGATGTCCTCTGAATGAAATCATTATTATGAGTTGAATTTTGGGTTAAAATTAAATTATTACACAATTTATTGGTTCATTTTCAGGTATTCATTAATTGTATTTATTTTGTAGTCTTTTATTTCATTATTTAACCACTTTGGGCCTCCATATATGTGCTGACCTTAACATCCTCGACCACCAGGGTGACTCAGATTTATTATTTTTTTTGAGAAAAATATCTTTTCATGCCTATTTCATGTTGAATCTTTTGCATTTTAATTTACTAAAATACCATTTGTCATTTTAGTCAATTTATTTATGAGGGCAAATATTAAAAAGTACTTTAAATATTCTAAACTTAAATGATATATTCTAACATGCTGAATGTTTTATACATTTGAAACATCCTAAAACATGTGTCCATATGTGAATTCAGACAGAGAGGTTTGGTGTTTAAAAAAAACAGTCTTTGATAAATTGTTGAATTGTTTTGGATGTTTTTTTTATACATTTCTCTTCCTCTTTCTCAGGCTGCCTGTATAGTGGCGATGATGATGATGGTGATGGTGACAGCCATGCCGAGAGCAGGCAGCGAATCAAAACACCAAACAAAGGGACAGAGGAAGTCCTCTGATGATGCAGCAGGCGAAACCATCGAGACCGTCCCACTGCAGCTCGACCCGAGCGCCATGGCTCCCAGCAAAACCATCAGACCACTGGAGAACTCCTCCATCTCCCCGTGGACGTACAAGTATGACAACACACAAACAGAGCACTCATTGTAATTAGTGTTAGTTTAACCATGATCCATGATCTTTCCATAACTCTAACCAAGAGGTTTTTGTGCCTAAACTTAACCAGACTTTGACCACACATAAAAACACACCATAAAACATCATCATTATTCGTGCAGGCATGAAAGATACATGTACCCTTCATGACTGGCGAGGATAGGTTTAGGGTTAGGGTTAGGGTTAGGGTTGGAGTTGGGGTTGGGGTTAGGGGTTCAGGATAGATTAAATGGCACAGGCCTACTGACAGGACGTCCCAAAACTGGAGGGGGAAGGATCCAAGAAAGGGTGGCAGAGGTAAGAAAGCCGAGAGAAAAAAAATTAATAGTAGTGGGGGCGGGTTGGGTGTGAGGGATGGACTAGAGTAGGAGAGGTATGGGTAAGGTTGGGCTAGGGGATAGGGAGGTAAGGAGTGGTGTAGTTAAGGTTAGGGCAAGGAAAGGTATAGGGTTAGGGTAGGGAAGGAAGGGGTTTGGTTAAGGTAAGGGGGGGGGATGGGTAAATTCCGGGTTAGGGTCAAGTAGGGGGTAGGTAGGTTGAGGTTAGGGAAGGAGGGGTAGTGTGAGGTGGGGGGATGGGTGGTTAGGGTTAGGTTGGGGATGGGTAGGTGGGGTAGGAAAAGAGGGGTTAGGGTTAGGTAAGGGGAAGGGTGAGGTTAGGGGTTAGGGTTAGGGCCAGGGATGGGTAGGTTAGGGTTAGGTGTGGAGGGAGTTGGTTAGGGTTAGGGAAGGAAAGGGTGTGACCAATGGTCATTATTTTCTAATCCGGTGATGATGAGGTGGTTTGGGGGGGTGGGTTTGAAAATGTTGAACGAGAGGGGTGCCAAGACGACCTGCCCCAGTGTTATAGAGGTGCTGTGATAAACGGGTGTGAATGGTATGTTTTGTTTCAGAGGGTGCAAGTGATAATATAAACGACGTTAGAAGTGGAGAAGGAGAAGGAGAAGGAGCCTGATATGGGTGATTCTAATCGGGTGTCTGGGTTATGTATGAATTTACGGTATTTGTAGTGTTTATGGTGTGTGTCAGGGATGTGAGGTCTATTGTCAGAGTAAAGTGATCTGGTGAGTATGGATTTTTTCTATGGGCTGAGATGAGTGTATGGTTGCGGAGTACCGGGTGTCTCATCTGTATGTTATTGAAATTGTGTTTAAGTATGTGGTGGAAGGGTTTTGTCCTGTGTGAGAAGGTGGAAACAAAGGGGATGATAGGTTGTTGAGAGGGAGTGGGAGGGTGTGTGATGTGTGAGTTGGTAGTCGAGTCATCTCCTACCCTAGGAGGGGAGTGGGGAGGAAGAGGATACAAACCCTGGTTCGGGTAGGGGTTGGTGGGGGAAGATATGACTCAACATTAGAGACCTGAGGTGGGACTGAAATGATGGGGGAAGGAGGAGAGGGAGTAGAGGGAGTGGGTGTGAGAGAGGCCAGGGTGGAATTTTTGATGGTGCGTAGGAAGCGTTTTGAATAACCTCTGTGACGTAAGCTGTTAAAGAGGGTGGTGGTAGCAGTGTTAAAGTCTGAGATATTGGAACAGATGCAGTGAAATCGAATGACCTGAGATTCGATTGTTGCGGAAAATGTGTGTTTGGGATGGTAGCTGCTTTTATGGAGGAGGGCGTGTGTGTCTGTGGGCTTGAAATAAACTTTGGTCTGTAGGTTTTTGTGTTGTGTGTCGGATTGGGGTGAGAATCTGGGCTGATTGTGTGTGTAATTTTTATGGATGGATGGTGGTTAATGAGGGTGTCGCAAAAATCAGAGAATTGTGGGAGTGAATGAGGCCAGATTCGAAAGATGAGGGGTTGAAATGGGCATTTACTGAGGGCTTCTCGCTCTCACTCGCTCATGTATAGGTTGGCATAGGACCACACTTTGACCACACATAAAAACACAAAACATCATTATTTGTGCAGGCATGAAAGATACATGTACCCTTCATGACTGGTGAGGAAAGGGTTAGGGTTAGGGTGGCTGCATCAGTGGAAACAAAATTTTCTAAAATTTCTTTACTTTTGTGGACTAAAACAACTAAAATTAGACTAAAGTGAATGTACATTTTCATCAAAACACACAAAATCTAAATTAAAATGGCACCAAAATAAAAATTGATCCTAACGAACTAAAACTTAGAAACAGTGGTCTGTTCCTTTAATTGCCATATATAATTGTATTTAACAGCAACTCATAGTGTTTACTCCCTTCTCTCTCTCCGTCCACAGTGTTTCCCATGATGCCTCTCTGTACCCTCCCATGTTGTCGGAGGCTCGCTGTTTGCTGATTGGCTGTTTGGACAAGGAGGGCAAGGAAGACCGGAGCCTGGAGTCCAGACCCATCCTGCGCCAGGTGCTGCTGCTGCGCCGGGTCAAGGCGGCGGGCTCAGAGCTCAAATACCACTACCGCACGGAGTCCCGCCTCATCTCCGTGGGTTGCACCTGTGTCCGACCCATCATCCAACAACAGAACTGACAGCAGAACCAGCTGCTGGTTCAGTCTGACTAAAAAAGACGTCACACCAAAATATGACTTAATATCTCAGTATTTAATAGTTTAAAGTAAAGTAGTAAAGTGTCCTGTTAGCAAGAATTAGTTAGTATCTCATAATTTATACCTTCTGTAGTTACTATTATCAAATAACTGTCTAACTCAAATTCCAACTTTTCATCAGTATTTTTCATATCATGTGTTTTAAGTTTACATTGATATTTTAAGTTTACACTTTATTTAAATCTTATGAGTTTGATCCTCAGTATGTATTTATTGGTGACATGTATTTATAGTTCAGAGGATGAATGTTGTGTTTAATGTTTCACTTAATAAAAAAAAACAAACAAAGACATAAAGTGTCATAATTTTATTTCTTTGATTTAAAATATAATGTGATTTCTGTACATTATCATCATCGTCGTCATCGTCATCATCATCATCATCATCATCATCATCATCAGTATCATCATCACGTTGCCAGGGAAACAGACTGACACACACACACATACACACAGAAACACACCGCTGCAGCTGTAAACACTGTACACAATCGATTATCAGTTATTCATCATTAATGTTCACTCATTCATATAAGCAGAAGGGTTGGTATATTGATTATTGGATTGATAAGTGATCTATAGCTAACGTTAGCCACATGAGCTAACTAACTATTTTCAGTTTACTAAGAGAGCTGACGTCCTGTCATCACTTCCTGTTACACCAGCGTCAATTCAATCTCTTCATTGTTGTGTGTGAAAAAAAGTGAAACCTGTGGTTTACTTTCCGTGCTCTAAGATAAATGAGAATCTGATTCTGAATCACTGCCCACATCCTTGATTTGTTCAGATATTAAAACACGTTTGAGGTTAATTTTTTGCAGTTTTCAGAAAAACAAGAAGTCCTCCAAATTAAACAAGTAGATTCGTGGTTTGACCACGTGAGTCTCAAACGACACAGGAGTCATTTCTAATCTGGTGCAACTATCAGCAGTAATCTGCAGGAAAACATTCGTCTGTGGTTTTCAAAACCGTTAGACTGTTAAACAATAATAATGTTTTATGATGTGACGACACTGTGGTTTAAGGTCTGGTTAGGTTTAAGGAAAGATGATGGTTTGGGTTAAAATCATCACTTTGTTAAGGTTAGAGAAACATGTGTTGTGGGTTAAAGTTACCACTTCCTTAAAGTTAGGCCACCTTTGTTGTCATGGCTACAATAATAACCACGGGGTTAAAGGTTAGGGGACGATCGTGGTTGGAAACAGGAAACGAACAGCATCTCCTGTAAGTAAACTGTCGGGTTAACATGAATTAGGAAATCTGTGCACACACATATATATATTTATATAAGTCATCTGAACTGCATGGCTGCTAGATGACATCTGTCACTCAAATGTGACTAGATGTTGTTTTTGGTCGACTGACATTATGGCCTGTTGTGTTGTTTTTCTCGGGAAGAAGGTCTCTGGAAAAACAACTGAGCCAATCTGAGCTTTGTAGGAGGGAGAAAAGCTGCGGACCAAAATCCACCAGGTGATGTTTACGTAGGGTTTTAAATATAACTTTGAATATAAATTTCTATCTGGAAGCTTGTTGGTGTTCATCTAAAACTTTGAGTCAAATCCTAATATATAGAAATTGGCTAAAAACCATCATGAAAAAGATGTTTGCAGATATATTTGTAGTTTTGTATAGATGTCACTAGATGCAACCAAACAGCCCGTGTAATGTTCTAAACTGTCCAGCAGATGGCGCTGTTTAACTGTAACTATCCAAGCGGTGACATTCCCTTCTTATCCAACTGTTCAGACAGGATGAGGCCATACAGCCGATGTTTTTCTTTGGGGGATCATTTTGATGTAGAAGAAGAAGAAGAGGGCTTAGTCGGCTGTTTTCTGGATTGTTCTGGTAACATTTCATTTGTGTCCGGTTTGTGTTGAGTCCGTTTCAGGTTTGGTTTAGTTTGGGTCAGGTTGAATCCTCGGTACAAACCACAATCATACACACATAAACACATTGGCACTGTTGGCATGGCAACAAAGCACAGTAAAACCCCTGTGAACCATCTCATGATGACTGAATCTGCAGTGTCCTTAAGTTTCAAGAGTTTTTCTCGTTAGAAACAGTTTATCTCGTTAAAAGGAGTCCTTGGTTGTACAGACGAAGTCGAGCGGCCGGACTCGGCCTCGGTCCTCCTCCTCTTCCTCCTCCTATTCTTCTTCTTCTCTCACTCTTTTCAGAGTAACTTCCTGTCAGTCTCCCAGTCGGAGCAACGCCGGCTTCCCGGCTAATCAACTATCAGCTCATCAGCCCATCAAAATGGCTTCCAAATAAAGTTCAGCTTGTGTTGTGATCAGGCCATCAAGACACCTGGAAGAGGACAACAGGGGGACACGGTTAGCACGCTGCTAACACATGCTATCACAAGACAACTCGCACACAGGAGAATGGCAGATAGTCCAAATAGTCAATATTTTAGATTGAGAAAACCGACTTAGGTATTAATGTGAACCCCAACAAAGCTCATCATTTACTGCAGGTTTTGTTGATACAACCAAACTTTTTTGTGAATTGTGCAGTATTTTGACATACAGCACACATTTTGCATTTATACAAATTTAAAAAGCTCATCAGTGACAGTTTAGTCCTTTTTTATCAGGATAAAGTGGAGAATTATTTACTATAAGACCAAAGGTATGTGGACCACACACAGTTTCCTGGTTTGGACCCCTCAGTTCCAATGAAAAGATTAATGCTACTTCATACAACAATATTTTAGACAATAATATTCTTCCAACTTTGTGACAGCAGTTTGTATTTGTCTCTTCCCTGTTTCAACATGGCAAACTTTTTTCCTAGTTTGGTGTGGAAGAACTGTACAGATCTGCACAGAGCCCTGAAAGACCTCCACGGGGAGGTTTGAGTTTGGGTTGGTTCACTGCAAAGGCACAGCTCAACACTTTGGGATACAAATACACTGACAGAGAGCTTTATTAGGAACACCTGTGCCATCTAATGCAATCCAACACAACAGCTCTGCCATGAATTCTACTACTACTTCTATGCCCTTAATAATAAACCAACTAGAATGATCGGATTGCATTCGTTTGCACAGGTGTTCCTAATAAAGTGCTCGCTGAGTGTATTATCCACTTTGTTTCTGAGAGAGAGATGTTCAGGTGAATCTAAATCTCATGTTTGTGTGTTTTGGAGTCAAGGTGTAGTTAAACTTCCCTGATTAACATGTTGTATTTTAATCTTTTGCTCAACACACAGATGTTTCCCAAAATGTCAAACTATTCCTTTAAGAGCAGTTTCCTTTTTTAAACACTATTTTGCCAACCTCCTGTTTAACCCTTGTGTTGTCCTCGGGTCAATTTTGACTCGGGAGGACAACAGGTGTCATTATGTGATGTCATCAAAAAAAATAACAGTATCCTGACTAAGAAATTATGAATTATTATATCTATAGTTGAGATCAGAGGAAAATATGTTGATGGATTATGGCAGACTGGTGTATGTAAAAGTTTAGGAAAACCATTTCAGTTTTTTTGAGGTCAGCACATAATGACAACTGTTGCCCTCCCGGGTCAAAATTGACCCAAGGACAACAGGACAGATATTTCTTATCGCACCACTGGCTTCATATTTTGTCTCAGTACATCTACCCAGAATCCCCCTCTCCTCCTCCTCCTCTTCCAGCTCATCCTCACCTCCACACTGTGCTTGTCCTGAAAGACACAAACACAAACAACAAAACTCCTTTTAGAGATTCATTCGGCTGAAACACAATCTGAATCGTCTCAGTGAGCATCAGAGACGGACTGAAGAGTGAAACCTGCGCCCTCACCTCCTCCTGCAGCCGTTCCTGCGAGGTATTCAGGTGCATCTGCCTCTGCTCCTTGTCGGCGTCGGCGCGGTGCCCCTGGCGCTCTTTGGTCAAAGCTTTCTGAGCGACTTCACGCTCGTGCTCTCTCCTTTCCGCCAAGTGCTTCAGCAGCTCCGCCTCGTGACACTAGAGGAAGAAAGTTTAGAAGTCTGTGTGTTTATTCTTTGTTTGTGCAGAATCACAGTCATTTTTATATCAGATTTTAGAGAATCAGAATAAGTTTGTTGAGTGTAAACACTAGTTTCTTGTTGGTGTTATCTTCTAGTAACATAATTTCAGATTTGACCTCTGCAGGATGTTGCACCAAACTCCCTGTGGTTGATAATCAGATCATAAATCTGCCAATAAGTTTCTTGAATTATTGTATGCTTGAAATATAGACAGGAAAAGAGTTCATTCTTTGTTTCAATAGATTATAACTTCTCAATAAATTGTAAAATAACTTGTGGGGTTCCTCAGGGATCGATTGTAGGGCCACTGGTTTTTATTCAATATATGTTCCCCTTTAACATCTCCCTGTTTCTCTCTCTCTGTTTCTAGAGTTCAACTGTCACCTGTTTATTATTTTACCAGATATTTCACATTAAAGTTGACTTAAAGTTTAATTCTGAGTCAGACATCACAGATGTGTCTGTTGGTTCAGTGTAAGTCTTGGAGAATTTCACTTTATGACCACAAACATGAGATCTCTACACAGTTATGTTGATGACACACAGCTTTATATGACTGTGTCTCCTGATGACATCAGGACCTACTGATGATGTTTTTAGATGTATTTTAGATACATTTGTTTTGTTTATAAAGTCGTGATCTTCAAAGATCAGATAAATGTATATATTATTTCCCTCTAACATGTGGTGGACTGGTAGTGTAAAGAAGAATAAAATGGAAAGTTAAGCACTGACCTTTCTCCTCTCCTGAGCAGCGTCCAGTTTCTTCTGGATCTCCTCCAGTGAGGGTTTCTGGCGAGGCGGTGTGGTCAGCTCGGGCCCGCCGTCGAAGGTTGGCGGCTTCAGGATGACCTCGAAGGCCTGACCGCTGGCCCGCTTGCTCAGCTCGATCACCTCCATGTCCCGGATGTTACACAGGTTCAAGTCCACCACGCCTGCAACAAGAAGAGACGACAATATGAACTCTGTGTGGAACAACTGTGAACATCTTTTCCTTTTTTACCCATTTAAATTGTTATTTAGTCTAACAGTTGTTAATTTCTTGTTAATCTTAAGCAGATCTGTACAATTAGTGCAATTAATTTGTAATTCATATATTTACATGTGCAGAATGTGCATAAATCAATAACCCATGGTCCACTACTAGATTTCTTTCAGAGCTTTCAGTCACATTTTGCAGCACCTGATGGAAGGTCAACATTTAGGTCATGTGATGACAACTGAACCATCTCTATGACAACTGAGACTAGGCCATCCACTGGTGAAGTAAAATACAGTTGAAAGCTTGGGAAAAGGCCAATAAGTGGACCATGAGTTAACAACTTGTAGTGAAAATACTGTTTCCAATGTCAAGACATTAGTTTGATAATCAGAATCCAATAAAACAGAGTAGAGTAGAGAGTGTTGCTGACCTTCCTTCTTGTTGGCGGTGGTGTCTGAGTGTTTGGGAATGATGCAGGAGCAGAAGAGAGACACCAGGGGGAGCTCTCGCATCTTCTCTCTGTATGCTGCAACATTCAGAGCAACAAAAAAACAAAAAACCAACAATTAAATAATGCTGCAGGTGAGACACGTTTCTGCACAGATTCAGACAAATGCTGAAAAAAAACATCCATGAAATCAATATTATTATCAATAAATTACCTGCTAGAGTCATTCTGCTGCTGTTGTTGCTGTTGTTTTCTTGCAAAGACACTGTGGTGAGGTAGAGTCTGTTCCTGGGGACAGAGACAGATGAATAGAGTTACTCTCTGCTGTCTGTTCATCAGAAAACAGCGAACATGTGGGTCCTCTGCCCTGAGTAAAGCCTCTCCTGCAGGAGCATGTGCTGCACGAGGAAGCTCTGCCTGTCAGGCTGAACTCAGGGACAAAAGACACAGCGAGCTATTCTATGTGTCTGTTTAAAAAAAAGTAGAAATAAAGAAAATGGAGGTTCAGAACAAAAAGGTGAAATAAATTAAAGTGGAATAAAGAGTTTAGGCATCAAATCTTGACCTTCTGGAGTTTAACTTCACTATTTGATTTTGCTTTAAACATGTTTTGCATTTATTTATGTTATTTGGTGAATTTTGGCCTGTGTAAAAAAAAAAGTTTGCAATTTGCACTTTTTAAAAAATCTTAAACAATAATCAAAATATATCTTCTATAACTTTCATTGTTTATGCACAACACAGACATCCTCTAAAACTCCAGTATCTATTCTGTACAGAAGAATCATTTTAAAGGTCAGATTTTACTCATGTGACAGCTTGTTTTTGCTTTTACTGAGCGATGAGTTGTTCATACAAATATGAGTCTTAGCAGTTACTGATTCAGCCGCCAGCTGCGACTTCGGGATATTAAAATCATTTGTGCAAAGTGTGAAAACCCCCGAATCTGTTACAGACATAAAGACACAACAAGCTGCAGCAGATTCACAGATTCAGCTCATCAATCAAAGAGAGAAGCTGCAGATGTCGTCGTGCACCGCTCATCGTAAACACATGCAGAAGAAGAAGAAGAAGAAGCACCAGCAGCAGCTTTCACATCATCGTCAACTCATTTAGTGCATGAAATGATGCAAAAGACACAGAAATGCTGACTTATACAATTAAATCTAAAACCTGCCACAAGCACCAGAGCTGCAATCAATCACTAGAGCATATTGTTGTTCCCTCTCTGCAACATTAAAGCCAAATATCAAGTTTTTGCTTCCCAGCATCCAAACTGATTCTTTCAACTATTTCTTTAATCTGACCAGCAGTCAAAAAAACACAAAGAGATTCAATTTACAAACAGAGAAAAGCAGCAAACATCATATTTGCATTTTTTTTTTTTGCAGAAAAACATGAACGAAATCATTCTATCATCATCTACCATCCTTAATTTATTCATTACTTCAGATACAAACGCAGATATAATGATTAAACTTTGTGTGTGTGTGTGTGTGTGTGCTGGGAGTAAGGGATGATGTCATTGTTGCCAGTAAGCGCATCACCTTCTGCAGAGACGAGCAAGTCGAGCAGCTCGAACACAAAACTCATCAAAAAAAAGGAAAAAAAAACACGGAAAGAAAAGAAGCAATGAAAAGATGAAAAGATGAAAAGATGCAGCAGAAACAGAAACAAAGAGCAGAACGTGCGTCTGAATGATAGAAGAAGAAGAAAATGTGATCAGATGAGTGAAAGCTGCTTCACACGTTTCTGTTTGTAAGAAAAAGCTGCAGCCGGCTGAGCTGCAAACATGCAGAAAGCTAAAAATAATAACAATAATAAGATAAAATAATAACAGAGACGTAAAGACGAAGGTTTGTGTGCGTGTTTGCAGTCACTCACCCTGCAGTGATGCTCGATCTCTCCTCTCTGTTCAGACTGAAGATCTGCAGCTCAGCAGCATCAGCACCAAACAGCAGCCTGCTGCATGACATCACCCAGGAGCCGCCTGATTGGCTGGCAGGAATGTCGGCCTCTGATTGGTCCAGCAGGATAGAGGGAGGAGGAGGAGGAGGGAGGAGGAGGAGGTGTGGGTTTAGAGCAGTGGAGGGTTTATTTCTCTTCACAATCAGAATCATTTCATTGTTCTGAGATGTTTTTTAAGAGTATAATATTATATATTTTAAATTATCTGTCTGTTCTTATCTACTGTTCAGCTGATCAATAACATCACATGATCAATCTGGCTGATGAGATCATGTTCTGTCAGAGAACAGA
The DNA here is from genome assembly GCA_029490765.1 of Euthynnus affinis. Classification (NCBI taxonomy): domain Eukaryota; kingdom Metazoa; phylum Chordata; class Actinopteri; order Scombriformes; family Scombridae; genus Euthynnus; species Euthynnus affinis. The sequence goes on along the minus strand of CM055839.1, from coordinate 35,976,166 downwards.
GTTGTAGTAGTTTCAGTCACTTCACTGTAAGTCTCCCAAACTATCATTAATAATCAATTAATCGAACATCAAACAGTTAATAAACGGTTTATAACTCACTAAAATGTCGCCGTCAGCAGATTTAAGTGTTTATTAATATATTTATTATCAACTATAATCCTCCTGCAGACACTCAGGACTGTTTGCTGCTGTACAAACAAATAATAAATGACAATAAACAAAACTATATCTGATTTTAATATCATTATAGTGAGTTGTAAACATTTATAAGCTATTTATATTCTGATTATTAATGATTAAAGTGGCCATTTAAAGTAAAATGAAACTGTAATTTGTGATTATTTTAGTGACGTGACATCAAACGAGGAAAGAAACAGTTTTCCTTTGTGTTTTATTTTGCAGGTGGATTTATTTTCTTAATATTTTTGATATGAAGTTGTTCATTAAATCCATTTTCCAAAGTCCCAAACCTGTTATTTATTCATTTATTTATTCTTTTTTTATCAGAGTTGCACTGCTTTTGGATTTGTTAAAATGTTTTCTTGTATAAATAATAATTAAATGTCTTTTTTCCTGCCAGTCGGATCAAAACATCGCTTTTATCAGTCAAATATTATTTTTTTCTGGAGCTAAACTCCCCGTTTCTTTTATTGAAACTATTTCTAAAGATGCAAAGAAGCTTTTTATGACTATGACACAAACGTCTCCACAGAAATACTATCAAACATCACAGGAACTCTGTTTTCTTCCATCTGAGCTCCTCTGCTGCCAAACATATTGAAAACTGAACTGGTTGTAATGTAGAGTTCCAGCCTGAGGATGCACTGTGCAGCTGTTACAGAAAATCACTATCAGCATCCGCAGATATTCAATATAGAAGAATCAGGCTGTAAAAAAAAAAGCTTGATGAAGGCGTCCTGTGACTTTCAGCTGTTAAATAGTTGTTATAACACTTTAATCAGAAGCTCTGTGTTTGTGCAAAAACACCAACACACAAACCAACACGTGAAAAGTTTCCACAAATGTTTGCAGAATGTGTCTAAAACGAAGCACCAGACGTCTAAATTTCCATCAGATTCGCTGCATTAATGAAACGACAGGTGACAGGTCAGGTGCGCTTGTGGCTGACCTTTGACCCCTCTGAGGAAATGCACAGGATCAACGTGTTTCAGCACATAAACTTTCAATCGTTCCTGAGAATAAAACTGATGAAGAGTGAGGAGAGAAGCAGATCTGGTTGTTTCCAGCTGATCTGGTTTCATCTGGTGTGCTGGGTCGGTGTGTTTCTGGGGAAATGTCAGCTCTAAATTTAAAAGCTGACAATGAACTGTTACTCATCCTGAGTGGAACACACACACACACACACACACACACACACACACATATATCTGTGTGTATTTGTGTATTAACGCCTCCGTCTGTTGCTCTGGTTGACAGCCAAACTCGCCTGTCTGTCGCTTTTCATTCAAACACTATCAAACTCTCAGCGAGGCAGAAACGTCCCCCACATGAATCATTTTAATGGTAAAAAAAAAAATGTTAATAAAGTTTTAATCTGCATATTAATATGCATATTGATTAATCTGCAGATAATTTCTCGATATAGATTCAAATGTCTTGTTTTCTCCAGCAAACAGTCTTACGGGTTCTTAAAATCAGCCGAACTTTAACATGAAATAAGCAACAACAAACTGAGGTCAGAGGTCATCGCAGCTGCTGCAGCTGCGTGCTGATTGGCTGCTACGGAGCCCCGCTGATGTCATATAGTAGAAAACAGAGTCGATCATGTCAGAACACATCGACGGCCTGTTAAACCTTTCTGCTCTCTGATGTAAAAGCTACAAGTTGCTATTTAAAGATGCCGTATGTAAGTTTCAGTAAATCCTTCTCGCTTCTTCCTAACGTGCAGCGAGCGAGTGAAATATTGTCCAGATATACGAGGAGCGATGTTGCAGCGCTGCGTCTGAGAGTGTTTCTCTGGGTTTCAGGTGGACTTAGTGTAGGTGTTTTAGTGTCGTTGGTTGACGTTAGCGGACTCTGTTTTCTAAGCTAATGTTCGCTAGTGTTGCACCCTGTAAACGTCACATTCTTCAGATTTTTCCCGACAAAACCGTCCCGAGTCGTTTACAGAGAAACTAGTGCACAGGATGTTAAAGTTGGGGGAAGCTCTCATTTTATTATTTCTCGTGTTTTAAACTAAAATTCCTTCATAACTATTAAATATTTAACATTTCGTAGCCGTCAGCTCCTTTTAAAAGGTTTCTTTAAACAACTTGAAGGCCTCCGCAGACACGTGACATCTTCTGCACGTGTAGAAGAAGAAAAAGGAACAGAGAGAAAGTTCGCAGCATAAAAGGTTCATATTCAAGTACAACCACAAAGCGTCTGCTACTGGAAGCATGAATACACGTTACGGCTCGTTAAACGTTGTGGCTGCGCTTTAATAGACTTCCTGTGTGTGTGTTCGTATCGTTTAAAGATGTTGTGATCATAAAATGAGGATTTTATCTGCAGCTCAGCTGTTTGGAAACGTCTGCTGGTTTTATGAACCTGTTATCTGACAACAGAAACAGAAAATATATGCACAGGCACGCCTCCATCAGACATGAACACCTCCACATACATGACCAACAACATGTCTGAGCAGAGGACTACAGCTCCCATGATGCACCAGAGCAGGACACAGTGTTCCCACACGCAGCCTGTATCTGCTGCTGCTCCTCACGCTGAACCAGATGATGTAATGCAGCTGCAGTGTGTGTGTGTGTGTGTGTGTGTGTGTGTGTGTGTGTGTGTGTGTGTGTGTGTGTGTACCTTCCATCTTTGTGAGGACCGTTTACAGTGACGACATTTCGGATGCTGAGCTGCTGTTGGAGCAGATTTTTACATTATGTATGTAACTGCAGTGCTTCAGATGTGTGTGTGTGTGTGTGTGTGTGTGTGTGTGTGTGTGTGTAGGTGGTAAGGTGTGTGTGTGTGTGTGTGAGAGAGAGAGGCTGCAGAAGAAACCTCCACATCTCAACTGATGAGGTCATCTGCAGCCAATCAGCAGACAGCTCTCAGACAGAACCACAGTCAGTGTGTGTGTGTGTGTGTGTGTTGCTTTAAAGTCAAATCAGGTTAAAGATGCAGCAGAAACAACAGCACATCTGCAGCAAAATGTTTTATTTACGAGCTCCATGCAGCAGCTTTCCTGCAGGACACAGCCTTTACAGCAGAGTAGAGTAGAGTAGAATAGAATAGAATAGAATAGAGTAGAGTAGAGTAGAGTAGAGATGTGATGTGATGTAAACAGAGGGGGGCGGGGCTCGCTGGCTCTGCAGGCTGCTTTCGAGGACAAACAGCAGCAGCAGCAGACTAACTGGAAACAATGACATCACCCTCTGAGCCTGAACGATGATGTCACTCACAATGAGGTCACCGCACTCAGCTCAGCACAGGATGATGTCATGATAATATGACCCGATAAAACGAAAGAGAGAGAGAAAGAAAGAGAGAAAGAATGAGTCATATGGCTGATCAGAAATATTATAAACATCACGTGAGGTGTGTGTGTGTGTGTGTGTGTGTGTGTGTGTGTGTGTGTGTGTGATGTCACTGCAGAAGGTGATGTAACCTCTTTGTTAAAATATTGATATATCTGTTACCAGAGCAACATGATTTGCAGCTTATTTCTCACCTGTCATCAGGATTCAAGTATTAAAAAAAAGATGTTTTTGTGCCCTGAGTTTTGACTCTCAGGTGTGTTTGACCACACACACACACGTGTTTGTGACAGAAACACACTACAAACAACAAGTCAGTTTCGGTTTGTGAAGTGCCCTTTTTCTTTGTCTTCTGTCGTTGTGATGCGGCGATGCAGCGAGCCAATCACAGTCCAGCCGGGAAACGAGACGCCGTGTTGTTTCTAAAACTCAAAATAAAAGGTGAGAGCGGGTTAAAGGAGCAGTCTGCAAAATGTTTGGTGCAAACCCTGATAGTCAAAGTCTAAATATGGAATGAGGTCATCAGTCTGCAGGGTGATGTCACATCGACACCATCATGACATCATCATGACATCATAAATGTAAACCATGAGAGTGTAGTTTAAGCTCATTTCTGCAAATATCTTCCTTCACATTAAGACGCCGTTTCACGTTTAATTCTCCTCCTACTGGGCATGTGCAGACGAGCAAGTCGGCCACAGAAAACCAGAGAAGAAGAAACGATTCGCTGTTTTTCTGTTTCTGCAGTGGCTTCATGACACAAACGTTTAACTGTAAACAATCAAAGAGATCGACACTCATGAAGCCGTCCGCCATCGTCGTTGTTGTTGTTTGTTCTTCTTCTTCTTCAAATGAAACTCAGCGACCATCTCTCTCTCTTTTATCAGCGTTTCTACAAAGCTGGTTTTCACTTTTACACACCTGAAACCTGCAGGAGATCCCTCACTGGCTTCCCGGCACGATTACTGCTTTCATATCAGCTTTTTGTTCCTACTAAACTTTGTCTTCTGTCGTATGTCGTAAGATAAATGAAGCTTGTTTGTTGGACTTTATTCTTAGAAATAGAACAAACTTAACAGCGACAGTGTTTTAATCACTGAAGGCGAACTATTGAACATAAACTCTTATAAATCACATTTTCATTGAGCTATAATAATAAAATCTGGGGCACATGGGGCCTGAAGATATCTCCTGACTGATATTTGTTTGTTTCTGATGAAATTCTGCAGAGTTTATGATCCGAAACAAACATATTTTAGAAACTCTGTCCTCAAACATCGTTAAAAATCACCAGGAAGTTTGCAGAGAGTTTGATTTGCATCACCTCCTGAAGGATGAGTTCTGCTGCAACCTAAATTATTCACATGGATTTTAGGTTCTGGATATTAAATAGTGTAAAAAAAATTGAGGATGCAGCGTCAACAAATGGAGTAAAATAAACTGAACAAACATGTTCAAACCTTCTGTGTGTTCATCAGTCATGTGTGATTTATTTCAGACTTTTTATCTGTTTCAAAGGTGAATATTCAAACTTTCCTCTGCATTAATTCTCATAGACGTCTGTCGTAGTTATAATTCAGCCTGCGGGGGGAAAAGAAGACAGTCGGCTGAGAGGAAGCTCTGCTAGTCTGGAGGTTCGAGTCCTGACGCCGAACTACAAGAGCAAGAGTTCACGCTGAATGTCATCCTCTGTCTGTTCACACATATTAAAGGTTGTACGATGCATATATATTAAAAAGAATCTGCTTTAATGTGTGTTTGGTGGGAACTTCTCTCTGATTGGAGGCAGGAAAGGGTTAAAGATGAAATAATAGCAGCTGTTTCAGTGGTGAACAGATGACACCGAGTGGTGCCGAGCAGCTTCGTGTGTGAACGTTTGAACTGAGATAAAAAAACCGCAGAGACGAATCAGAGCTGTGTGAGGCGTTCATGTAACGGCGTGCCAGTTTAAACCAGTTAAAACCAGATCACCGGCACCGCTCCTGTATGAATGAGAAGCCTGACTCTCAGCCAGCAGTCGTGTTTTTAAATGTGTGTGTGTGTGTCGGCGAGGACGTCGTGACTCGCCGTGTTTCTGTTTTCTGGTCGTGTCTGCAGCCCACTGAGGAGGAGGAGGAGAGAGAGAGAGAGAGGAGAGAGAGAAAGAGGAGAGAGAGGAGAGGAGGGAGGAGGGAGGAGAGGACAGACAGCAGAGTGGGCGGAGGTGAGTCACTGCTGCTGCTGCTGCTGCTGGCGGAGACTTCCAGAAACTCACCTGAGAGGCAGAGGGACTAATTATAACCCAGTTTACAGAAAATCATTCAAAGAAAATGTTTCCATCCACTCCTGCTGCTCTGAGAATATTAATAAAACACTTTACAGTCAATAAAACATTATAAAATACAATAAAAAGATAATAAAACAGTTCTCTTAACCTTTATTTTGAAGGTTTGAGGGACTGGGGATGACCTTTCAGGCTCGTAAGAGGTCAAAGGTCAGCTGCATTTAAAAAGTCGATGATTAGAATCGGACCGGGAGCCGATGTGTTTCCTCCTGTTGGAGTTTGTTTGTTTGTTTGAACCTGCTGAAGTTCATGTTGTGTGTTTTTTTTTTTTTTAGGGAAACTAACAGTTGGTGGAGTTAATTTCTCCAGCTGGCGCCGTTTAAACCGTCGCAGAAGAAGACGGACACACGACGGCGTTTTCAGTGACGTTTAGGTCACGTGATTCATGTACGTCATCGTTCATTCACTCACTTTTTTATCTGCACGACTGCTTTTACACGTCAGACAAGTTTTTTTTGTGTGATATTTAAAGATTTGTTGGTATTTTTGTCAGATTATTTTTATGCACAAATTAAAAATGTGCATAAAAACAGGTGGAAGGAAACACATGAAGAGAGACAGACACAGAGGTCAGAGGTCATAAACTCAAAACCTTTTTTATCTCCAGAAACTCACAACAAAAGAGTCGACACATGAAATCTGGTTGTGACTGATGAACGTGTGCAGAGTTTATGATGAAAAAAAACACAAAACATCTTTGCAACATTTGCCAAAAAAAGAGAGTTCAGTGTTTTTGCAGCATGAAGATTGTGAAGAAACTTTGCTTCACTGCAACCAAACATCTAAACTTAAGTCCAACATGCAACAATGATTCACAGATTCTGGAGATTAAATGTAGTTTTACTGCAACAAACAGTCGATTATAAAGTCTGTAACTATTCAACATTTGCGAAATTACTTAACCTCTAAAGAAAAAGGTCACGTGCTGCCAAAACTGATTCACCAGAAGTTAAAAATCTGGAGATAAAAAGTTTAATCGCACCACTCGTCTTACAGAACGTAACTGAACCACATTAAGTGATGCATCATGTTTATCAGATCGTATATTCTGCAGCTCCTGCAGCTCATCTGCTGCACGTTTCAGTGTTTCTCAGTCTGCAGATGTGAATGATAAACTTGCACTTCCATTAAATTTATCAAACGTCAACAGTTTCACATCTTAAAGAGCAACAATTACACGACAACTGGACAAACTTTCTACTAAACAGACCTTGTGATGAGAGACAAACATTAAAATCTGACAACTTTTAGGCCCCAGAATGAATAAAAGTGTAAAAACATATGAATTGAACAGGAATACTGAGCCTCCACACACTTCTTCAGTTAAACTTCTTTGAGTTTCTGTCCTGATTACTGACAGTCACGCTGCTCTTCTTTCTTTCTCTTCAGCATTTTCAGGCTTTTTTTTTTTTTTTTTTTGTTTGAAAGTGACTCAGCTGCCGGATTTCAGCGGCGTGTAGGCGACGGGAACAGAGTGTGTCGGCGCCGCAGATGGTCGGCGGGCGGGCGGACGGACAAGCTGAATCCATTCACACAGAGCTGAGAGAGAGAGATGAATGAAGAGAGAGAGAGAGAGAGAGAGAGAGAGCTGCTCAGATACAAAGGACGGCTTCTTTATCCGTCAGGAACCGATCAGCACCAGAGAACAAAGGCAGCACCTGATGATCAGAGCAGCGAACATGTGATAGAAAGCCTCTTTTTTATTCAACATTTAGTCTTTCTGAAGCAGCTTTTTTTTGGTTTGAAGGTGGTGTGATACAGTCGAAAGCTCCAGAACAGCCTTAAAGTTCTAAAGAACGCAGCTTTCAACCTTTTTTTTTAATGTCCTTCCTTCATAAAAGACTAATAAGAAGCATTAAAACCAGAAGATTCAGGTTTAAAAGCACAAATCCTGAATGTGAAGGCTGCAGAGCTCAGCAGGGTTCATAGATGTGAGACGGAGCAGAAGATTTAATGAACTTAAAGCATTTTATCCAGTCCTGATGCTGACTCCCCTGCAAGTGCTGCAGGTTTAATGTTTATTTTACCTGTTTGTTTAATGTTTCCATGATTTTATTTTATGCATCGTGGATTTGTTGGAAAGATTTATACTTCCTTTAATGTGTTATGTGCAGCATGGATGAGTAAATGTCTTTGTTTAACTCACCAAGACAAATTCCAACCAATCGTAATGATCGTTTGTTAAAGAGGAGCGTTCAGTTCAAATGTTTAAATCAAAGACTGAAAACCTGCTTTTATTCTTTTATTCTCTACATCACAGCCTCAGCTGAGCCAATCACATCTATGCAACATTAATGCTTATTTTTAATGTGGTTTATTCACTTTTAATCGTCCTTTAACATGTCGGGCCTCCTAACTTCTGTTTAACTGATGTTTTTAATGCTTTTAATCGATATTATTGTAAATTGATTGGTGTGTGTTGTTCTTTATTACTGTAAAGTGTGATTTAAACTGGATTGAATTGAATCTTTAATCTTAATGTCAGATTATTTTTGGCCAAACGATGTTTCAAAGATCCAGAATGAACTTTTAAAACTCCATTTTTAACTCAACATGGACGAGACGTTCAGGACTTTATTTATAAGGGAGGATGTTTATGTTGTGTTGGTGCTGCTTTTACTTCCTAACATGCAAATATTGGATTAAGGGTGTAATTTATTAAGTAACTAACAGCCACATATGACTCCAAATATAATGAATCTGCACTTTTTTCTGTTTTTTTCTTACAGTTTGTGACAAATTGCACCAACTGCTCTGTAAAATTTCATTAAATTTATCTGTTGAAAACCTGCAAATTACTCACAAAACCTTCAGGAAGTCAGTTTAACATGAAAGGATTGTAAAAACTCATAAAAACTGCGAGACGCGGCGCTCTGAAGGTCTGAAAGCTCGAGGTCGAAACAAACTTTAAAACCAAGAGTTCACTTTTTATTTTAAATGCTTTTACAAACAAAACTCAGCAGAAAAAAAACAACAAAAACAAAACAACAGAAAGCAAAGTTTAAGAGTTTCTTCCAATACAAAAATATATATTTATAACTTTTCACTCCTTAAGGGGGAGGGAGCAACACTGAGGACCGTCCAATCAGCTTCACGGCGCCAGTGATGTCATCCGATCAGACAGGAAGTACAGAGTTTCCTTCTTCGTCACTGATGGAAGCAGCAGGAAGTCGTTTTTTCCTCCTTCATCAGAGACCAGACAGAAACTACCAGCTGCTCCAGGTGATAGTCTGTCCCCTCCGCTCTGACTCCAGGTGATAGTCTGTCCCCTCCGCTCTGACTCCAGGTGATAGTCTGTCCCGTCCGCAGAGGGGAAACCTCTGGGAGTTTGTACTTCCCCTCGTCTACGTTCTGTCACAGTCTTTTCTCCGTGGTGAGGTCAGAGACGTCAGGCTGTAGAGGTCGGAGGTCAGAGGTCACGGTCCTTCGGGCATCATACACTTCTTGTTCCGAACCTGAACCACTTCCTTCCTCTCCTTCAGGAAGTTTCCAAAAGCGTCTTTCTCTTTGCTCTCCTCCGTCGCTGGAAAAAAATAAAACAAACATTTCCATCAGATTTTTTTTTTATTTTATTTTTTTTACAAAATATTTGTGTTTTTTGTTTTTTTTAAATAGTTAAAAAAACGTTTTATTTTCTTACTGCTGTGGTCGATGTCGTCCGTGTCGCTCTCCTCTTCCTCCTCGCCGTCGGCAGGGTTACCACGGGTCATGATGAGGTCACTGGGCCCGGCGACGGCAGCTTCCTCTACGGACAGGAAGTGAACAAAAAAAAGGAAATGATCAGATTACAGACCCATAAAATATTAATCCATCAGTCTTTACTTATAAAACAGAGCGTTACTGTTTATTCTGTATTTTATTTTGAAAGTATCCTCCAGCCCGACCTGTGGAAGGCGTCGTCGTCATGTCGACGGCTCCGAGGTCCTTCCTGAGTCGCTCCAGCTGCTGCTGCTGCTTCTTGCTCTGAGCGTCGGCCTGAACACAGACAGACAGACAGGAAGTCAGTTATAACGAGGAGGAAGTGCTGCCGCCGCCGCCGCCGCCGCTCAGCCATACCGACAAGTTTTCCCAGCAGCCACTTCGGTTATTGAACAAAAAAAAAAAATCCCCACAGACCTCCGTTATAAAAAGAGAAACATCTCGAACTGCAGTAAAAGGCCGATTATGACTCATTTCTATCAGGAGCTTTTAATCCATGAAGGTTTTTATATTTATAAACCGTTAAGTCAGTGATGTCATCAGTCCGTCCCACGCCGGCTGATGCGCCAGGTGAGTAATTCTGGCAGGCGCCGCCGTCTGCGTGTCTGATATAAAAACATCCACAGTTTAAACTCACCAGCTGTTTACGGAGCCGCTCGTATTCTGGTCGATAGTCTCTGAGGAGGAGAGAGGAAGAGGTCAGAGGTCAGAGGTCAGAGGTCATCACACAAACACACACATTTAATATTATGCATGTTTATAAATGACTATTATTATCCTACAAGTCCTGTTACTTACTGACAGCTAAGAGCAAAGTTGCCAAACAGATGCTTGTATTTCTAGTTTTTTTGTCTTATTTTGGTAAATGCAGAGAGATATTTGTGATTACATTCATCTACTTCCTCTGTGGTCTCTCTAACTAATAACCTCAGCCTTTTATATTGTGTTTAAACAACTATATAAAAAAATAAAAAACAAAGTAAAAAGGTGCAAACAGATCCGCTGTGGTGTGAACTGAGGTGAAAACGTTTCCATTTATGTGCAGAAAGTGTCGATGCAGTCGGTTGTTTGGTCTGAATTGAGACAAAAAAAAATCCAAGCAGAACAAAACAAGTAATATAAAACCCTTTGATGATGTCACTGATGATGTCACTGATGATGTCACTTGAGTCAGCGTTTACGTTTGAAGACTCTACGAGGTTAGAGAAGTGAAATGAATCTGGAGGTGTGGAGTCTGTGCTACAATCTCCAGGTGCATTATGGGTAATGTAGGCGCCCAGGTTCTGTCATCTGGTTCTGCTGCGTCGATGTCGATCCATAGATTAGGACCGGTGACTCCGCCCCCCCCCCTCGAGCCCGCTCACCTCTCATACTCGTCGGCGGCGTCCTCCACCTGGACGAACAGCTCGTCCAATCCGCTGCCCGTCACCGCGGAAACGCCCACCACCTGCGGACACAGAGAGACGACAGCGTGAGGAAGAGGAGGAGGAAGAGGAGGAAGAGGAGGGGGAGGAGTGCAGCCCTGGTTACCATGGTGACACTCAAAAGTGAGGAGAGAGTGGAGGTCGTATTCATGAGCTACGATTGGATGATTAACTGATTAGTGGAGCGTCATGAAACTACTTTTATAATAAAATCAGTTGTTTACGACGTTTTTAAAGCAAAAATTTCTGCGACTTGCTGATTTTCCTCATTTTACATTTTACTAAATTAAAAATATAAACGTCTGTTCAGAGAAAAAACAATCTGATGACGTCACTGAGTTTCACCGTTTGTCATCATTTGGTGAATAAAACATCAGAAACGTGTTAGTATGAACTTTATGACACTATATATGAACAGAAATATCTTATAGTCAGCGACGATCTTTATATAACATGTCATGAATCTTAGAGAGGCCTCGTAGAACATCCTGATGATCGTCAATAAACAGTCTTCAAAATAAGAGCTTCGTCATCTCTTCTTCTGAAAGACATCCATCCTGTTCGTGACGCCAAAAACTATCCGCACATTAAATCAATATTAGTTATTATATTTATAGTTATATTTTAAATCAATCTGAGGTTAAATCACTATTTCACAACTGTTTTTAACGGAGCGGCGCGATCAGCTGTCATGAAAAGAAGAAGAAGAGATTTAACTGTTTTCATGTTGTTGTTTTATTATCTTAATAAAAACGACCCGGAGACGCCGCTCTGACCGTTTTAAACATGAGGCAGTTTTAGTGTTGACGTCTCTCCAGCTCGGCCGAGTGCGTCGCCATGACAACGTGCATTAAAGACGGACTGTAAACTTTTACCCTCAGGTTGGTGTAGAACTCGTCCAGCACCAGACTCATGGAGCGCGTCAGGTTGCTCACGTACGACGTTTCCTGGTTCAGAGCGTCCTGGAAAACCTCAAAGTCCTGCATCCACTCCACGGCGAAGCTGTGGTCGATGATGTCCGTCTGCACAAACAACAACAACAACAACAACAACAAGAGGAGGAGAGGGTTTTCAGTTAAAGTTAAGACCTTTTTAACTCTGCACAGGATGTAATTTAACAGCCGCTCTGCTGACTGAAACTCCGCAGTAAAGGGTTAAACAGCTTCCTGCACAACATAAAGTCTCTAAACACTGTTTCTGTTTCATGTCCATCAGCTGAACTCACTTTAATAACACAATATTTAAGTTCTTAGACCATAACAAGGCAAAAAACTGAACTGTGTGCAGGATTCTTTCATTAATCTGCTGATAATTTTCTCTTGAATCGTCTATAAAATGTTAGAAAACAGTGAAATATGCCAGTTATGATTTCCCAAAGTCACAGACGACGTCTTCAAAAGTCTTATTCTGTCCGACAAACAGTCCAAAACAACAGAAAGTCACTAAAATGAATGAAAAAAACATTAATTTATCACATTTGAAAAGCTCATTTTGGGGCATTTTTGCTTTGAAAAGACTTTTGCAGACACACTGAACAAACAGAAACGGGGTTAGTGTTAGACAGGAAGTGACCTCACCTTGTTCATGACCACGATGAAGGGCAGCTTGGTCTTGTAGAGAATACTGAAGGAGAGAAACATCAAGATGACATTAAAAAACACACCTGCAGCAACTCTGAGACACATTTATCTGCTCTGTTGGCTCCACCTGCTGGTCACCACGGCAACCAACACCTGGAGAGAGTTTAATATCTGCATTTCATGAGTTACTGTTGAAGCTGTTTTCGTCAAATGTATTTGAAGATTTGACAAAATATAAGTTTAAAAAAAAGCATCTAAACGCAGCTGGGAGTGGAGAGGTCAGGGGTTACATGAGGTCAGGGGTCACGTGAGGTCAGTCTGGTACCTGCAGGCGTAGAGCATGTTGGACATGAACGTGACGGGGCTGACGCTGCGAGACGTGTCCATCACATACACGACCACACAGGGGAAGGACGACGCCTGAAACACACACACACACACACACACACACACACACACACACACACACACACACATATAAACCAGCTGTAATGTTATTATTGTTATTATTATTATTATTATTATTATTACAGTAATCTCTGCGTGTAAACCCACCAGCGCCTCGGTGATGATGGTTCCCGACGCCGACCAGGTGAAGACTTCGATCTGACCGGGGGTGTCGATCAGCACGTACCTGCGGAGGTCAAAGGTCGTCAGACACAACGAAAGCAGTGGATGTTTACGGAGGAAGAGGAGCACGAGTGTGAGCCGCCAGCCTGCTGACGCTCCTGCAGACAAACAGCTCTGCTCACGACTTCTGAAGTTAAACCGAGCGTAATCTGGATTTAATCCGGATTTAAGCTCCACTGTCAGAAGATATGACGCCTTCTTGTTCTTCAGCGTCACAGTGAAACACAGAAAACACAAAATAACCAGCTGTTTTTGTCCCATTTAGAAAAGAAAACCTCACAAATTCCACTTGATGCAGCGTGTGGACACGTAGAAGGACAAATATATTTCAAAATAAAGGTCCAGATCTGTTTAACAGTCAAACAGCAGACTTCCTTCAGACAGAGAGGCGCTCAGTGTTCAGTCTGTCTGAACTGTAACTAACAGAACAAACAGAAGCTCTTTACTCTTATTTCAGATACTTACTGGTGATTCTGCTGCTTCTTCTCTATAAACTGCATCACCTGAAGGACACAAAACAAACAAACTAGTTAAAGACGTCACAGTGTGTTGCAGTAAATTTAATTTAATTTGTCCTTCATATGAATTTTGACAGAAATAAAAATGTTATCGAGACGTTTCAGATAATTACTGCACAGAGGAAAATATTACAAAACAATTAAAACACTAAATAACTTCAAACTCTACAGTCGTACTTTAAAACTTTCAACTGTTCAGACCATTAAATGTTTAAACTTTAGATGTTTTTTTTAAAGAAATGTGACGATAAAAACTAAGCAGAACGTTTTACAGCTTAAATCAACTTGTCAGTGATTTTCCTTAAACACATGCGGAGACAATATATCTATAATAAAGTCATATAAGCAGATTTATCTCAAGTTTAAAACAGTTGAGAACTTCAAATTAAAACTCTGGATTGTATAAATTTAACAACTTTTCATTTAAAACAGTTCAAAGGTCCAGTTTAGTTAGTTAACATCAGTTTAAAGAGTAAAGAGCTTGAAACAGTTTAAATAGTGGTGAGAGACGTTTTACTCTCTGGTGCATCATTTAAATGAAACAGGAAGTGAGAAACCTGATTGTTTCATCATAAACAATAAAAACCCTGTTTGGACTGAAAAGTTCAGGAACCAGAGGAGCTAAAAAGTCTCTGTTTGTGTTTGAACCACATCAGAGGAACCAGACCTGCAGATTAGACTCACAGATGAGTAAAAAACAGATCCGTCTTGTTGTTCTTTGTGTTTCCTGCTGCAGGAGTTGATTAAATGAATGAATGAGAAGCAGCGAGCGTCTCCGCAGTAAATCACCTGCTGAGTGTTTGACGCTTTTATTTCTGCTTTAAAACGGAACGACATGAAACGATCAGAAAACTACCTTTTATTCCTCTCATTCACTGATTTGTTTTCGCTACCGCTGCTCCCTCACACTCTCTGTTTCTCTCCCTCTTTTTTTTAAAAAGTGGGTCAGGAAGCCGAGAGCAAAGCCAAACTTTATTTTTAACGTTAACAAACAAAGACAAACGTCCTCCCCTTGCTCGTCCTAAATCGACACTACAGCACTTCCTTGTTTGATGAAGTTTTCTTCTACTTTTGGAAAGTAAACAATCTTCCTGCAACTTCATTTAGACTCTGATTCCTCTGATGGAAACGCAGGAAGACGAACTGAGTCTCCGGGGGAAAACTTCCTGTGGTCATAACGCAGCTTTACTTCATCAATAATCCAACAATCAATCACCGATCGCTTCTGTTGTACTCTGATGGGTTCGTGTGGTCATGATCTGCGTCTACAGAAGTAAAGAAGGTTTCCATCTCAGTGAAAAAGAGACCTTCCACCAATCTTCTGTGTTTCTCTGTTTAGCGTCTTCAGGCTAGGCTAATCCATCGTTGCTAACTTTGGAGCTAACCTTCACTTTTCCAGCACTTGGAGAAACAACAGACGTGACTTTTCATCATTTAACTGACACACTGTAGTCTGTGCTGTACATTTACTGCCAGACTGACAACTTACCGCTAACCTTTTCCTCTGCTCCGCTCGTATCCACCGTCACTTTCTCTGCGTCCAACTGGTTACGCAAGAGGTTCACTAACGTCCTGAACAGCTGCACAGACTCCCAAACGCTAAATATTTCTGAATGATGGATATTTGTTGTTAATTCTGGCATTAAAACATATTTTTTTGTCCTGGCGGGTTCTCGTTGATATAATTGTAGGAGAAACACTGATTCAGTAAACGTTCAGTACATTTAGTAAACGTTCAGTAACCGTTGACAACAGTTAGACCCAGAAGTCTCCGTTAGTTTGGAAGAGTCCAAAGTGGTGAAAACAGCGGGGGTGTTTTTGAATACACCTGCAGATCTAGTGTTGACTCACCTGATCGAAGCGGGTGGCGAACAGGTTGAGTGACGTGACGATGCCGCCGTTCGGTCCGAGTCCGTACTGCTTCATCACCTCCTTGTAGTTCACCGTGTCTCGGATGTCTGGACGGCAGCAGGAAGGACAAAAAAAAAACACTCAACACTCGTCTGTTTTACTTATTTTAGTGTGTGTTCTGTGTTTGCAGGAAATAGACCGGTCCTCACCGATGTTGGCGGGGAAGGGCACTTCGTGGACGGCGGGGTCCAGGTTGATGACGTACGGAGGAGATTTGCGGGAGTGGAGGTGAGCCGTCAGCCTCTGGAGGAAACGAAAGCACTGAGATCAAAAACAGAGCTGCTGAACGTAAAAGAGACGATAATAAAAAGTTTAAAAAGGGGAAGGAACGAGTCTCAAATCATCTAAAGCTGAACGATCAGTCAGTTTGATCTGTTAGGTCTTAATTTTATAGCAAAAATACAAAATATTTGTTGGTTTCAGGACTTCAAAGTTTGGAAAATTGCTGTAAATTGGAGTGAACTCAGTATATTTACATTCTGGATTGTCATTTTGGGCGTCTCGATGTTTCAAAGACCAAAACAAATTGGAAGTTTAATCAATTAATAACGTAAATAATTGTTAGTTGCAGTCCTCTAAATGTCTGCTGATGTTCTTCCATCACTGCAAAGTCTTTGATTTTTTTTGTCATGTTTTTTTTCATTCATTTAATTAAGATTTTTATTATGATCCTTCTATTTCTTGATTGCATTTTGTAATTGCAAAGTGTATTTTCTGTTTTTATGTCTGTGAATCACTTTTTAACTTAGTTTTTTTTAAAGTGCTGTAAACAAAGGTTATTATTGGTACTACTTATTATTATATTCATACCGAAACCAGTTCTAAAGCAGCTTATTGGTGCATTACCACCAATAACTGGTCCGTTGTGGTGCAGTAGATGATGATGATGATGATGATGATGATGAGTTGTGAGGTACACATGTGTCTGAAATGTTTTTATGAGATGAGAGTCAAACGCTGATGTTATTACTGGATGAATTTGTCTCATTGTCAACAATAAACAGACCAAACGTGTTCGTCTCTCCGTATTTTCCTCCTTCTTGTGGATCTCAGCTCACTGGTTCCTACTGAAGATATTAATCTTTCATAAACAGCTCACAAATATAAAGTTTCATGTTTAAAAAAAGGTTCAGTGATTTCCTAAAAACAGCCGGCCGCTGTGATTTTTAGGAAACAAACAGATTTGTTTGGGACTATTTTCAGCAGCGGATTAATCCACATCTGGTGCTCTTGAGAGTATTCTCCTGTTGTTTTGAAGACTGTTTCCCTGTCGATACGCGTTTAACATCATCTTAACCTGAACCCAACAAGTTATCGCTGCTAAATCTGACCATAACGTAACCAGAGTCCCACCTCTCAACCTCTGAGGAGGACGCTACAGGAAACATCATTTTAACGAGGCGTAAACTGACAGGAGACCATCAGCAGGATGGGGTGTGTGTGTGTGAGAGAGAGAGATTGAGTCAAGACAATCTACAGTGAGTGTTCATATTGGTGAAGAAGGGACAGCAGTGTGAAAGAGATCCATTTAAACATTTAAAAAGATGAATTTCAGAATTATAAGTGAAGAGAGGTGAATGACTGTTGGACAGATGAACATTGATTTTAAGATAATTTAAAGCTTTTTAGAGACACCTGTGTGTTCTGTTCGTTAGTAGATCAGTTTATTGTCGGTTTGAATCCAAACATGAGATTTGTTGACATTGAGATAAAACTAGAAAATCAGCAGAATTGTTCTTTAGGGGTCTCAGAGAGCTGGGGCTTGTATTAGCCTAGTTACGGTAATTGAAAGACGCTCATAGTAAGTTCTAGACAACAAGGGAGTTATTTACGGTAATGAACTTGCAATTTTCTGTCTCACGCACAGAAGTGAAGCCAGAGGTTAAGTTAACAGAGCAGGACGGTGTCAGCAGCAGCTGTAACGTCTGAACAGGTGACTTCTACCTGTCAGCACGAGCTAACTCACGCAGCTAGCTCGTGTTAGCCGCACGCGCTAGCGTTACCTGAACAAAGGTGGTTTTCCCGGATCCCGCCATTCCCAGAACGATCAGACACACGGGTCTGTCCCGGGCAGCAGCTCCCGGTGTCCCGCTGTCTCCCGCCGCAGCGGAACGCTCCTGATTCTCCGTTAAAAGCTGCTCAGCATCGGAGCCCTGCGCTGCCTCCGCCATGTTGTCTGGTGTTTTAGCAACCGGCTGCCGCAAAGAGACGAGAGCTGTCGTAAACTGTTGCGCTCAGAAACGTAGATACAAATGTAATGAGAGCTCTTTATATCCATGATGTATACTGGTCTCAATCATAGATGTATTGTCACTACAGGACCAGATAACTTTCTCATTCATTCATTCATTCTCTGTAAAAATAAATAAATGAAAAAAATACAAATTAATAAAAAAAAGCTCTTAATTAATATACATCTATTATTCCATCTAATAGTCTTAAAATACTCATTTACAAGTAAAAGTCCTGATTTCAAAATGTTGCTTAAGTAAAAGTACAGAAGTACAGCAAAATGCACGTAAAATATCAAAAGTAGAAGTTCCCATTATGCTGCTTCTTTTAGAGTGTTATATTATTATAGTATATTATGATTATATTGTATATCTTTTTATCACTAACAAATACGTGTAAGAACATTTTAATGTTGTAGTTCATCAATATGGAGCCAAGTTTAGATACTTTGGGTAGACTAATATTAATAGCACTGCATCATAATGTATAAGTGTATCACATGTCTTTTAAGCTAATGATAATAATGATGATAATAATAATACACTTTATTTATATAGCATCTTTTTACACAAAGTGCATAACCTTTTTTCTAAGAACAATTTAAGAGACAGAATACTGAAATATATTATATAACCATAAATGAATTGCAAATAAATAAAGATGTCAAAAGTCAAAAAGGTTGGAAACCACTAGTTTCATCATAAACAATGTGTTGTGTTTATTTTATCCATTGTTTTAGGAAAGTGAAGATACTTTTAATGCCATGAATAGATTTTATTTATGATGGTGTGATAAAGTACATGTGGGAACCAGAAAACCACTCTGGGCTAGATTGCTAGGACATATTCTGTTTCATTAACACATAAACACAGCTGCATGCTGCTCACTGGATCCTGGAAGTAACAACAGCAGAGTCAATTGAGACAGATCAATGTAGGCAGAAAAATATTTGAGTATCTGAGTCTGAGACAGATCTGCTTCACAGAGAAGAGTGGGTGTGATCTTTGATTTCAGTCAGCAGAGTTTCCAGGAGGAGACTCTCCCTCCTACATATGACACAGAGACACTGAGGAACCAAACCAACCAGGCCACACTGCAAACCCAGCATACAGAGGCTGAGTGAATGTGGTGTTGAAGGTGTGGAGGTGGATCAGTGTGTCAGAGGAGACTCTGTAGAAGGACAGAGTGCCAGCAAGACAGTCCACATACACTCCTACTCTGTTAGAGATGGAGGAGAAGAAGGGAGAGAAGGAGGAGGAGGAAGAGGAGGGGATGGATGTTATTATCTTATTGTGATGGACAGAATAAACACCATCACAGCAGTTCAGACATCAGGACTGATCATTCGATCCACACACACAGTCATCACTGCGTCCTTTCCTGCTGATTCCTCTGTAACTCACTGATATATCTGTGACTGAAAGCTACAGAGTAAGTGGACCTTTTGATGAGAATTTTTTTTTGCCAAATTCAAACTTAAACTTCACTCCAGCTGTGTCTGTTGTTTGTGTAAATATAAATTCAACCGTTCAGTTAGAACATTAACAATCAATATGAAAGTGACAATGTCAATTATATTCATATTTTTTCAATGAAGTTTAGTGTAAAGTGAAGGTCTTTGCACATCAGGTCTGTTATTTTCATCTCAAACTGTTGTCTGTTAGAAACAGATTATTTTCCAAACAGCTGAAGTTGGTATGAATGAATGAGCGTTATCTGCAGTAGACAATGAGTGACATTTTGGAGCAGGTAGCACCACCATGTGGCCATTTATATGACTGCAGATGAAAATGAGCTATAAGCAAACTCTGGTGCAGTACATCAAATGTTAACATTTATGTTAACATTGTACATGGTCCCAATAAAACATTCATCTTTTAACTAACTGTGCACAGCAGACAGAAGCTTCTCTCCTGAGTCTCCTGGATGATTGTAATTCAGGTCCAGCTCTCTCAGATGGGAGGGGTTGGAGCTCAGAGCTGAAGCCAAAGAAGCACAGCCTTCCTCTGTGAATTATTGAAGCTTGCAGAAAGAGTGTATTCTTTTTTTTTAATGTTTTACACTATTTGTTATGGAGATGTTACCTAAAACAGGAGAACATAACAGCCATTGTGATTACAATGAATGTGGGTCAAATTGAACACTCTACAGTACGTACAAAAATGTGCACAAATGCTGCACAAAAATTTGAAAAGTTGTGAAATATTTCCATTTTTGCAAATTCTGGGTCACTTTAGGAAAAGTCATAAAATTTCAGGCTAAAACAAAAGTCATTTAGGGTGTAATTACTGCACTCAAATGTAAAAGTGGATCAAATTTGACCTGGACAATATGTAAGGGTTTAAGTAACCACTTTCCAAGCTGCCACATGAATGAAACACACTGAGGTCTTCATTGTCTTAGATTAAGTGTATTTATTTTTGGTACAAACATGCGATATGTGATCATCTTCTAAATGGAGCAAGAAGCAGATAGGTATGCAAAGCAATGAAATCAGAAAAGTAGGTGGTTATCTTAAGACATGTCTGCGTCTTCTTATCTTTATGGAAACCCACTCTTAACAAAGTTAAAGATTAAATGGCTTCTTCAAATTATACAGCAGGCAATCTAGTAGTTTTCTCACACATTTTTATTCCAAAACACTAAAATATCTTCCCATAATGATGCAGATGACACAGATTTACATAATGATATCACCATGGGACTGTGGTCCCGTACAAACACTAAGTAACTTATCAATGATTGGAGGTGCCAAAATTCTTTTTAATTAAACAGTGTCAAACTGAAATCATTGTTTTTAGAGCCAAGGAAGAACAAATATTTGCAAAGTTTCTTCTTGCATGGACCATCTTGTTCAGAGTTCTCCAGGAAGATGAAGGTAACTCTATCAGCACCGAAGAGGCGGAAGCAGAGGATGAAAAACAGAAGAGTGCCGGGAACTTTCATCTTCGCTGCATCCGAACTATCACCTCCTTTGTCCAGATTTCTCCTGCACCTTGTGGCATTGATCCATTCTGGTTCCCACTCGACCTTCCTGACCGTTCACATGATCAACAGCAGCTGGTAGAGGACAGAGACACTTTATCTAGTCACATACACAGAATCTCATGGTTTTTAAGGGATGAGAAGCCTCCTTTTTCCAGCTCTGGCAGGCGGCACGAAACCTGGAAGTGAAACTTTCTCAGAAGGTTAGTTACAGATAGATTATAGTCTCTCTTGGCTTGCTTGGTCCATATGAGGTTTCAGTGGTGGGTTTGCACCTGTGGAGAAAATCCATTGTTTCAGAACACTTTTCAAGCAAAAATGCAAAATATTTGATGGACCCAGCTTCTCAAGTGTGAAGCCATTTTTCCATTTTCATGTATTACAGTTGGAGTATCTTACATTTTAGACCATTAGTCAGTCAAAACAAGCGATTTGAAGATATAACCGTGGTCTCTTGTGAATGCCATATTTTCAGTAATTTTTCTAAATTTCATAGTCTGACTGATAAATTGACTAATCGAGAAAATAATTTTACTTTGTCTTCATTTATAGTGATTTGTTTGTCACATGGAAACAGAGTCAGACACCCCGATGAAAGTAGTAAATAAAGCATGGTGGACTAGAGAAGAGTTGTGTGGCATGTTTAATGTTGTATTGCAGCACATACTTGTCTGCACCTCGCTGTGTGAGCACTCTAAAAGCAGAAAACTGTTAAAGTAGAATCTAGAATCAGTGTGAATGGTGGCAGACTGGTGCTTTGCCAAGATACAGGCATGCTACAGGTTAATAGATGAGGCCGTTTTTGATTTGTAGTGTGTAGTTCCAGGTTTCAGGGCTGCACTTCAATGACATGTTGCAATGGTGTCAGCATTGTTATAGAAATTATGACACCTTCATTCCTTAAACATCTGCTCGTGATCATCTTGTGTTGACCGACTGTCTAATCCACTGTTTTACGGTTGTGTGAAAGTGCACCACTTCCCGTCTACAAACATATGCTGGGATGATTAAGGAAGTTGACTGAACCAAGAGAGTATCAAAAGGTCAACTTCTCTGATAGATTTACACATTCTGCAAAAGCTATACATACCATGACAAAAGAGGAAAGTATGTATAGAGGATATAAAAAGAGCCTGCCTCATTCTGAGGGCAGGTCTTCGACTCTGTAACTTGCTTACTGTGTTGAACGCCTCCTTGTATACAAGAATAAATGATCATTTGACTCTTTCAAATCCAGTCTCCTGATTTACCTGAAAGATAAAGAATTCTTTTAACAAGCATCACCTGAAGGCTAGCTGAGGGTCTCATGCTAGAACTGTCACAGATAAACATCCAAGTCAGAGTTGGGAAAGGGTGTTTGGAGTAAATCAGGCCAACAGGAAGTAACTGCACTCCAATAGAGAATCAACCGATGGCAGCAAAGTAACCAGGTTTTAATGGTGGACAGAAGTTTTAGAGCTGGAGAGAATGGCAGCTTCATAGCCTGACCTTAAAACAGCATTCATGTGCTTCTGTAGGGGTTCAGACTCTGTTATTCTGTACACACACCATCTATTTTCTCTGTTAAAGGGGATTTTAGGGAGTTTTTCCTTATTCGAATTGAGGTTCTAAGGATAGAAGATGTTGTATTGCTGAACAGACTGTAAAGCCCCCTGAGGCAAATTAGTGATATTGGGCTATACAGATATATTTGACTTGACTGGAGATACAACAGGGGATAAAGTTCTCAATCAAGATAACTGGCAGCAACAGCACATAGGCAAACTGGTATCAGGGTCAATTTCACAGATGCTACAGGAAGGCAATGAGAGCCATGAAACAAAACGCCCGAGGTGAAGCCGTCTTTCTCCTGCTCTTACAAGTAGAAGGGCGGGTTATAGTCTGAGTGCCCGAAGCTGGAGCAGATGTGAGAGAAACCTTTAAGTCTTTGGATGCAGCCGTCATGTCCTTTGTCCACTGAACAGGGTCAGCAGTGGCGGGTTGGAGTGTAGTTGTGGACACAGTGAGGTCAGTAATTCATCATGACCAGGAAGGAGTTCATTTCAGCCTTCGGTTGTGGAACAGGCCGTGAAGATGGCTCGTTCAGGAGAGAGGAGGCGTCCATTTTTGGAAATGTAGACAGAACTGCAACTTGGTCACTGATGCTTTGTGACGTTGTTCATCCAGACGTTTGAGGAGGACAGCATAGTCTGTTTTTCAGGTTTCTTCAGGAGCAGAAGCTCAACGTACTTCCCACTGCGAGCACAAGGTCATCAAGGTCTCTCTTAACCGCTGTAGCATAAATGGAGGGAGAACCCATGCACAGATACCGCCAACGTACTGTATACTGCTGACAAAAAGGCTATAAAATGGAATAGAAACATGTAAAATTTAGAATTTGATAGTATGAAGGCCAAAACAGAGTAAATTCAACTTGAACTATCCAGTCTTCATTACTGGCAGACCACTGTAAGATCCTGTATGAAGTGCCATTTTCCCCAGTCTGTTGGCTTTGGCAATGGGGAGTGTAGGTGTGTTTTCAGAGGTTTTAAGTTGGAATGAAAACATCCTGCTCAAGAAGAGAATGACTGACATGCTGTTTATCTCAGTGGCTTCTCCAAAAAAACAATTTAGTTTAATTTGTTGGATGTGGAGAAGCTGAAGTCACCAAACCAACATGATTCTTGTGCAATGCCCGTAACAACACTGGAACACTGAGAGATGGGGTGTGATAGGGTGCAATGTAGGTTGTTCTTTAGAGTGGGGATGCAACTAATGGTTTTTATATTTTCATCATTAATTGGTTAGAAAATAGTGTAAAATGCCTGTATTATTTCTTAGAGCCTGAGGTGACTGTGCAGGATGCTGTGCTCACTGTTTTTCAGAGAACCCGTGTGAGGCCCCACATGCAGACTCAAGTACGAGACGCAGAGACATAACACAGGAAACTGTGTAAGGAGTATGCGGCTGACGACCTTGATTGGATATCAGCCCGTGAGCTGAGACACCTGCTACAAACTAGAATGTTCACGCAACCATATTTAGATAAAGACAGTTAGAAGAATGCAGTCTGTGTGTTTTTTCCATTAGAGACTGTATTCATTTTGTCACCAGGGACCACCCTAAGGAAATAAAAAGAGAGGGGTCGGCAGAGCGTATTCAGAGCGGGTAGGAGATTGTAACTGATGCGTCTCTGTCCGCTCTCCTTGCGAGTAAAACTTTAACTCTGTGTCCTCTCCTTTTGTGTGTGTTCTTTAATGATGTTTTAGGTTGGTTGAACCTGACAGTGACATCTTCAAATATCTTGTTTTGTCTGATTAACAGTCCAAAAACCAAAAATATTCAGTTTACTATTATGCATAAGATAGAAAAGCATCAAGTCATCACATTTCAGAAGCTGAAACCAGCAAAATTCTGGTATTTTTTGACTTACTTAGATGGTGATTTGATTATTAAAATAGCTGCCAATTATTTTTCTGTCAATTTATTAATTGTCACATCTATTCATTGGAGTTAAGAAGAAAGATGCAGACCATAAAATTTCCTGGATTGATTTCCATGTTTCCTGTGAGTCTTTGAAGTTGTGTGGCATAAAAAGGCAAATATCAGTGTTATAGAAATTATGACACCTGCATTTCTTAAACATCTGCTCGTGATCATCTTGTGATGACCGACTGTCTAAACCACTGTTTTACGGTTGTGTGAAAGTGCACCACTTCCCGTCTACAAACATATGCTGAGATGATTAAGGAAGTTGACTGAACCGAGAGAGTATCAAAAGGTCAACTTCACTGATAGATTTACACATTCAGCAAAAGCTAAACATACCTAATGTCACATATGACGAATGAGAAAAACGTGTATAGAGGATATAAAAAGAGCCTGCCTCATTCTGAGGGCAGGTCTTCGACTCTGTAACTTGCTTACTGTGTTGAACGCCTCCTTGTATACAAGAATAAATGATCATTTGACTCTTTCAAATCCAGTCTCCTGATTTACCTGAAAGATAAAGAATTCTTTTAACAATCAGCAAATAGTAAAAACAGATAGACAGTAAAACTGGGAACAGAACAAAGCGCTGTAATGGAAAAACCACAGTTCGTATACTGATCCCTTGCATGATTCTGATTAAAAAGACAACTTGGTCATTGTCAGATTTTCAGTTTTCAGATTTCCACCACAGGCCATAACATGCAAAGAATGTTTAAGTCAGGATTGGAAGGTGGAAGAACTACACAGATCTGAAGTAAAAGAAGCAATCAGTAAAAGTCACACATTCAAAAATTTCACTTAAATCAAAAAGGACAAAAGTATCAAAATAGCATAAAAACTACTTAAAATATACCAAAAGTAAACATGTTAATTGTTAGAAAAGATTTGATTACTGGACAATTATCAATCAATATTGATCCTGGCCTGCAGTATGAAAAGTAATCTTAATTTATAATAATATATAAAATTCTTTGTTGATTATGTGTGATTAATATGAATCTGCAAAGTAACTAAAATGATCAAATAAATGTAGAGTGAAAAATACATTTTCATTTAAAATGTGGTGAAGTAAAGAGTAGCAGAAAATGGAAATACTCAAAAAAGAGTTGCATTATACGCAATGTTTTTGAAACTTGACCATATTAGAAGCTAAAAACTATTTGATTACTTTTTAAAAAAAAAAAAAGTTTCTCTTAAAAGGGGACATATTCTGCTTTTTGTGATTTTTATGTTATTTATATCCTGTTGGATGTTAAATATGGACAAAGTTCCAAAACAGGGCCTCAATATGCTCTGAACACTGTTCATAACGTTCTTTTCTACCTCGCTGACAAACAGTAGGCGGCTCGTCGTTCGTCTTGTTCATGTTGTCCACTCTCATATTTCTGATCTGATTCAGCTCCAACTGTACAGATGGATTTGAGAACCAGGATATAAATATAGAGCTGGAAATGTGCAGAATATATGTGTGTCCTTTAAATGCCCCAACTGTATGGAAATAAATTCAATGAAGTGAGAGTTAATTAAGAAGATTACTTGTGTGGAGGAGTGTTCGATGACAGCAGCAGCTAGAGCCACTTCAGCCTGTTTATGCGTATGTGAGAGCAAGTTGATGAGCTCTAGCTCTACAGTCTCTGGCCCAGTGCCCGAGCTTTCCACAGTAAAAGCATTGATCTCTTCTCTTAGCTCTACAATCTCGGGCCCAGTGTCCAAACCTTCCACAGCTGAAGCACTGATCTCTTCTCCTATCTCCGCGTAACTGTCTCGAACCTCCCGACCACGTCTTTAAAGCTCTGCTTTCTGACTCAAACATGCCCAGATGTTCCATGCTTAACAACATGCTTTTGGCCTGAGCGAAGGTCGACACATACCAGTCGAGTTTTTGCTTTTTGAAAGCTTCTCCGACATCAGGTTGTAAGCAATTTACAAGAGTGAAAACCGTAACCCCGCTGTTGTAATCCATCGATACACCTACACTAGACTCCCACACCTGTTCGAAACGCTGCAGGAAATCTGCCACCGGCTCTTTTGGTTTTTGATAGGAACGAGCGACATTGTCGAAGTCAGCATTTTCCCAGGAGCTTTTCTCAATAGAGTCGACACAGGCGCCGTCCAGCCATGCTGTCAAGGAATCGATGTTTGGCCAATCAGCGATGGGGATGGGGAAATTTTTGCTCACTTTTTTCCACTTGGGGCCGTAAGCTAAGTCCAATAACATGCTGACACCAGCAGGACGCATGTTATAGATAATGCAAATAACACGCAGCCATTTGTGGAAGGCTGTAGGTTTGGTAAGCGGGTCGGGAATGTTTGTTAATTGGCTCTTGAACTCTCTGAAGAACCCACCAGTGTCCAGAGCCCACTCACTTTCTCTCTGATGAATTTGCTTTTCCTTCACACAAATAATCTTCATCTGGGAATCATCTGGAATATTTCCATCCTCCTTTTCTTTTATCCTTTTCTTTCTTTCACCTGCTTTATCGTGTGGAATATCTGCTGGCCTGCTGTCAACAGCTTGTCCAGGCAGCTGAGGAGGCGACTCGCGTCTCTCCTGAATGAGCCAATCAAGATTTACCCCCCCACACCTGAGCTGTCTGAGCAAACCCTCAACACTGGGCTGAGGTTGTAAGCCAATCCACCAATGGATCAGGGCGGTGGCTTGTTTCCTGACATTATCTGGAAATTTATTCATTATCTTTTCCTCCGCAGTGCTCCAAATCTGCAGGGCGGCCGAGAGCTGTGGGACATCTGCAGCACTAGTATGAGCAGCGATTAAGTCGACAACCAAACACAACGTCTCGTCACGCTTTTGTTTGACGTGTTTGATCGGGGCGGAGGATGGTTTAGATTTAGCTTTAGCTTTTGGTGGTTTATGCTTTCTGGCTATTTCTTCCCATTTGGCAGCACATAAGCGCATGTACCCGTAATCCCAGTCAGGATTCATCTCCTCTCTGACCATTTCATTCAGCAGTTTAATTTTACTCGGGTCAAACGAGCCGCCTAGAGGCCAAATCCCATCGGTCCCATCACACATGTCATAGCTGAAAGGCAAAACAAAGTAATCTCCTACTTTCTTTGCGACAGTGTCAGCCGGGCTGCCAAGTGGAATAACCGGCCTGTCTTGCTTCTGTTTCTTCCGTTGCTTCAGGATGTCCCGGACCCTTTTCTGTAAATGTTTAGGTCTTTTGGGACCTTTAGCATCTCCCTGCCACTGACCTTTTGAACTGTTGGACCCCATTATAAGGTCGAATCACTCACTCTTCTGCAGCGGCGGCTGAATCACGGCTCATGTGGTTTGTCCACCAACTGTTGTCCACTTTCTCGTCCCTCTGCTCCTAGAAATGCAGGTACATTAAATGAATCGCTTGACATTTAAGGAAATATGCTTAAACATGAAGCTGTTGTGACATAACACTTTATTCATATAAAACATAACCTCATCTTGGCACCACCTCCCCTTTTGGTTAGGATTTGTTAGCGCCAAGAAGAAGCACTAACCCTTGTTCAATTTAATCAATGAATCAGTCCCATAACCATAGAATCTCGTCCCAACAGTGACCTCTGTTTACTGCAGCTCAAACAACCACTTTAGGATAAATGAAGATATTTATTAATAAGCTTTGAGGCTAATGTTTAGGATAAATGACAAAATTATAAATGATAAATAAAAGAAAAGTGGCTTGAAGCGTTGGACTCGAGGCTTAACATATTGCAACGGGGAATGCTAAGGGAGAGCAAACAGCTTCTACTTCTCTAAAGAAATTAGAAATCTTCAGTGGCATTTACTTCAAAAATAAAATACTGTAAATGGAAACACAAGACTTAATGTTACAAACAGAATAAAAACTTATAAATAAATAAAAGGATAAATAGGCATATACACAAACATAACAACAAACAAATAAGACATCTTGAGAATCAGCTCAACAGAGTTCAGTTAAGATTTCACATTTATTTTGGATGTGTTTAAGGTTTTGATGTTAAATTGATCAAATCCTTTGTTGTGGACTTTAAATGTGTGGTTTACTTTAACTTCAGATAAGTTTGTATAATAATAAGTTTTAGTTTTAAACTCACACTTGAGTCGCTGGGTCTGAATAATTCATGTGATTTTGCATCATACAGTGAAACCATCGTTGGGAATGGGTAGGGGTGCATTCGGTTATTAGCTGTAATTCATAAATCATTTATAATTATGAAAACAAAAGGTTGTCAATGTCCATCAATCAATAATTCTGGCACCAACTCTTAAAGTCTCACATTTGGGACAGAGCTGTCAGAAATGTGAAGAGCACAGTTGATTAGGGGCAATAATTACTAATTATTAAAAATTGATAGAACTATTAATTTGAATTAACAATTACAGGGCACCACCTGGAAACAGGGACCAATAACCAAACAAGGTAGTCTCATAAAAAAAAGTTCTCACAGATATTCACAGATAAAGGCTGAAAGGGTGAAACCAAGCTCTGACTCCTCAAACCACCTTTAACAACATGTTACACACAATCACAGAAGACCTTCACCTTACAGATACAACAGTGTTTATTATCAAAGTTAATAAACGCTACAAGATGGCAGTGTTTTGGTTAAACACTAGCATGATGGCGCCGCCTGGTGGTCGGCTTCTTGCAGTCACCCAATCATGTAAAAACACACGTATCTAAACGCGTTGTCCGACGTTATCTGACCATCAGAAGCGCCCAAAAGATGTCGGTGAGTGTTAGTCGCAAGAGATGGAAGAAGGAAATAAACAATAAACTACAGTATGTGTGATA
Source organism: Euthynnus affinis (assembly GCA_029490765.1). Classification (NCBI taxonomy): domain Eukaryota; kingdom Metazoa; phylum Chordata; class Actinopteri; order Scombriformes; family Scombridae; genus Euthynnus; species Euthynnus affinis. Next base: position 35,947,130 of record CM055839.1, on the reverse strand, counting down.
AAAGGACATGTTACCCCGTGCAGTGACGTGGCTCACTGACGTATATTTAATAGTTTCTGGAAACAAAAGAGGTCTACAACACAGAGGAATCAGATATATCAGGCTTTGATACACACACACAATACTTGTTAGAAGATCAGTTCATTGTTGTTGAGATTTGTAGACAGTCAAAAACATAAAGATCATCACCAGAGTTATCCTTTAATGCCAAAAATTAGTTATGGTGCCAGCAACATGTGATAAGAGTGTTTTTAGACTCATTATATTAAAAAATTGAGTACTTTTAGGCATTGTAGAGAAGTTTGAAACAGTATTTAAACGTTCAAGTGTTGAGTTTTTCTTTTTCTTTACAGAAAACATAATTTAATAGTTGATTAAATAGTAAAAACATTTTGTTTCAGACCCTGTGTTGTGGAGAAATCTGATTGTCGTTCAAAGTGTTGCAGCAAATAAATTAACTTTTGGAAAACAAAAATAGCTGAGTGGCGACATTGTCAGAAAAGTATAAGGTTCTTAATGAATTGACAAAGTGGTCAAGGACACACCACCAGTTTTCATTTGTTCATCTCATTGGCTCTAAATAATGCGTCCAGCACTTCCCCAAATGATACTCGGCTAGTAATCAAAAAACAACAGTGTCTTACATTTGCATTTCCTGCATCTATCTCAACAGACATGCACGATCATGTATGTCTGTTGAGACACTTCCCTACCCGACTGATGTGACACTCTACACACCCAAAAACCTGAGACAGAGAACATCATATCCTGTGGAACATGAGAAAACACTCTATACATGAACATGTTTCTGCTTTAACAGCAACACATAAGTACACAGCTACCAACCAGTGTAATCAGCAACAATTATACAGGATCTTGATGGCAGAGACGCTAATAAAAATAATCAAATAAACAAAACTAATCAGAATAGCTGCTTTGTATCCTGAAGAGAGAGAAGACTCACAATACTCTCTGATCACTGACAAATCAAAGCATAATAATCTGATAATCAGAGATAGAAATTGCTGGGGGGAGGGAAATTTCTATGGAGTGTTATATCACAATGTATGTTGTTGTTAAAGAAAGAGCGCCAGATGAACTGTGACCTATTGTACTCTTTAGGGAATGACATTAGTCTTGATTTATTGCACGGTTTAGGGACAGCGCACCACTTCCTAAAGACAGACACTCACTTGTAGAACAGAGTAGAGCCAGAAGGTCAGTTTAGCTGTAATATTTATGACATGTTTTAATTTTATTGTTGGAAGAGTTGATGCACATCATGTATGTATAACCTGTATAAAAAGGCCTGCCTCATTCTGAGGGTAGCTCCTCAACCCTGTTACTCGAATGCATAGTTGAACCCCTCCTTTTGATTCTTTCTAATCCAGTCTCCTGATTTATTTAAAGGTATTATTCCTTTAACACACAGATGTACAATTTCTTTGTATATCAGCAGAGAAACACCATTTTATCCTTGTCTGTGTAGACAGAAGATCCCCGAGCAGAGTTAAACTCTTACGTTTATGCCTAGTCATGTTTAACAGGAACAGTCTGTACCATTTTGCCCAAACGGGTTTTGAGACACTGTCTTAACATGCAACTGTCAAACCACAGAAGTTTCGTTTCATCTCCATCACACAACTTAAGTCTAATGAGTAAAAATTTCCATCACCACCGTCTTTCAATGAGATTTCTCAGGAAACAGAAAAATAAAGAATATCAGCGCACTTCTCCTTTAATGCCAAAACAAAAGCAACATATAATATTAGAGTATTAAAGTATTTTTAGACCCAGTATATTAAAATGTGGGTTCTTTCTGTTCCTGGTGTTATAGAGAAGATTTATTTTAGTTTTATTTATTTATAAAACTTTTATTTAAACACAAAAATCACCGGGTTGAAATTTAACCCAGTTTGTGTCGATATAACATCAAAGTTAACGTAACAATCTGTTATTTTGAGCTCAACAAGCTTTAGCAACAAAACAAAAAAAACGACACATCTTTATTGTTTCTTGTATAAAACGATAAGAAAATAATATTTAAAAGATACAGAACTTATTAACAATTAATAACAAACTTTGACATGTGAGATTAAAAATAGGAAAGCTGTATTTTGGGTAAATAACCCAACAGGAAAATAGAGAATACGACTAAAACTGGGTCCAAACAAACTCTCGTCTCTCTGGGTTACATTAACACAGAGATGTGTTGGTGATATTTTCACCCAAACTTTGAACCCAGTGATTTTTATCGTGTGTATATTCCTGTTACATACAATTACCAATCACATTACAGTGCAAATTAAATACTAAAACACAAATTTCATCAAAGATAAATAATATAAAACATTCTGCCTGAAGGAAAACAGTCAAAAAAAAATGACACATTCACTTTACTCACATATCAACATGTTCAGTCCTGCAAACATCATTCAACACCTGCACAACATACGCAAAGCCTTCCTACAACATCCAAAAGGTTAAAAAAAAAGGAGTTTTCTCGTACCTGTGTTGGGTTTATAGAGAGAGGAGCAGAGTTCAGGTCTTTCTTTGTCCGGATCTTGTTTGTTTCTGAGCTGCAGAGCTGAACTGGTGGATCCACAGCAGCACCGGAGCGCCGTCTACTGACGTGAAGCAGTACTACCTCGATGTAAGAATATTAAAAAACAGTAAAGGGGAGGAGGAGTTATAGTTTGGGGTTTCCCTTAAATCCCTTAATTAAGTAAACTGATGATACTGCAGATGTCATTCAGCTCATAAAAACTCTACTGTTCCATGGTTGTGTTCGGGTCTAGGAGCGTTTTCAAACACATTCCACAGGTTAGACATCTCAGTTTATCCTCCTGACCTGTCCCATGACCCTTTCTGACCTCCTCACGCATTTGTATCCCGGCGTCCCACCGTTAATCTTAACTGGTGTCATTAACTGTGTAAATCACAGAATGAAACAGAAACCTGACTCTCTGTGTTTTACTGTTTTTGTAGAAAGCATGACTGACATTTCTGCTGAACGTTACTTGAACCTCCGATGCTATAAATGAACTGATGTCTGATCTGTGTTCCACATTTATGTGTTAAATGATGTAAAATTGAAATAAAGACTAGTCTGCACATTAACCTTTTTCTTGTGCCTTCATTTGGGAAATACCTGAATCAATCATTGATATCTATCCCTTCATTGAATGTAACTATTGACTCTTCTTCTTCTTCTTTTGCATATAAAATCCCTGATGAGGAAGCACTCAGGATCGATTCCTCCTCCCTTTATCTTTCTCACATATTCGGGAGTCAAACTTACAGAAAGCACTATGTTATTATTTTTCAGGGTTTCTCTCTCTGTGTGTTGGAATTACACTGCAGGTTTCAGAAGAGTCTGTTCTTTCATATACAGTATTTAACAGAAACACAACATTTAATTTAAAGTTCAAAGTTTAACTTCAAGTTGTGTTTTGAAGTCAAACCACAGACAGTTTCAGGAGAGGAAGGATGCAGACTAATCAGGCTGTTGCCATCTCTACTAACAAAGAGACATTTTGCACATTTTCTTTAAAAAAAAACTAAGTTGGAAGGTATTTTTATGTATTTTTTATATCCATTATCTTCCAAAATCTTGTTTTTGTAAAAGAGACACCGGCTTCACAATGTTGTGTGATCAGCAACAACAGTTATAACAGTAATTAAGTCTGATTGACAGCTTGGATACTCAGATTAAAAGCAGGAATGATGAAAGTTTGATGAACTGAATGAACCTTCAGGAGCTCAGGACTGTTTATTTGGAGCCGAGCTCCTCGCTGGCTCTCCTGGAAATCAAACACTCTGACAACTTATGAACAAATATTACAGCAGCTCCGCTAAACAAGTGGATTCATTCTCAGTCCAGGAACTAATTTATAATAATTTCTATTTTGATCCTGTGAAAAGAGACAAAAGTGATTTCTTTTAACTTACCTGCACATGTCAAGCTGTCCTGAGGTCCTGCAGAAGCAACACAACACACACGCGCAGATATGTGAGTCTGCTGCAAACAGTTTGGGAGTCGAGACTTCAGCCTGTGAAGGTCGTTGTGCAGATAAACTCAAACCAGCTGGCGTCAGCTCTCTGCTGCTGTGTCTCCAGTATCATCAAGGACATGAGACGTCTTCAAACAGCGAGACGACAGACGCGACAGCCAGTTGGACTCGTTCTTATGTCCCTGAACAAACTAATAAAGAAGTTTTGTTTTCGGTTTGAAAACTTTCTCTGAGCTCGTCTTAACTCTCAGGTTTAACAGCTGGATTGGTGACATCACAGCTGATGAAGTGACGCACGTTGAGATGACGTCAATATAAGTGATGGTGAGCAGTGAGCAGGTTAGGTTTAGGTGTCACATGATTTGTAAGGAAGTAACTTTTAACCCCTCACAACGTTCATTTTAACCCAAACCAGACTTAAAGCACAGCATCATTTGGTTTAATTATGAGGATGTGTTGAAATAATCATTAAACAGGACGCTTCCTCACTTGTCTTATAAACTAAAGACAAATCTGGGGGCTGTTCTTTCAGGGTTTGTGTCTCAGTTTGTGTCTGCTGAAGTGTGAGGATGAAGATAACGGCGAGGTCACAGAAGACAGAAGAACTGAACTTTCACTCACATGGTGGAAGAAGCAGCGAATCACCAGGCAAAAAATACTCCATCACAATTAAAAGTCCTGCATTCAAGTAATTATTTAAAATATTAAAAGTACTCGTTATGCAGAAAATCAGCTGCTGTGACTGATATCAAACTTTTTGCTTTTTTTTGTGAAAGTTTTTCCTCTCATAAAGGATTTATTGTGTCAAAGAATGAGCTTTAACTTCTGTAGACTGCCGACGGACATCTGCACAATGAGAAAACAACCTGGTAGCAGAACCGACTGTGTCTGGAGGTCATGAAGAGTTTAGTTTGCTCGTTGGTTAGGCTATGTGCTTCTTTATTTTATGACTTTGTTGCTTTATTAATTGATCTACTAGGACATACTGTACGAAAACTGAGACTGTTTGGTTGTTCAGGAGAACTTCTGTGTGTCTTTTTCAGTGCTGGCAAAGAATCATCAATATGTGTTTTTAATAATAACTTAAATTCTTAATAAATTCTCCAACACTCTTTGATTTAGTGCTGATAACTTTAAACTCAATCTGTAACATGACAAGGAGCCACATCTGCACGCAGGGGATGACAAGTTTGGGAACTAATGGTTTAATATTTGACCTTTTTTTAATAAATGTGCAGCATCAGCAAATAAGTTCACGTTTCTTGTTTCATTTCTGTCTGAATTCTGCAGTATGATAGTTGTAAACACTGCAGTTATTCATCATCCAGCTGCCAGCCTGTCCTAAAGTCTTCACGTCAAGACACCAACATGGAATATGAAACATTAGGAACCAGAGGAAATAAAACACTGATGAACCATAAAGTGAGAAAAATATGTGAAAATAGACAATAACACACACATTCAACACCTGCTTGATGTCATCTCTGATGTAACAACATGAAACAGGCTGTTCAACATTAAAACTGCGTCTGAAAGAGTCTTGAGCTGAGCAGCTGTAATTGAAATGATGATTAAAATCACACTCAGAGAGATCGGAGTTGTGTAAAAAAGTGCATTCCCCTCATTCATTTCAATGAAACTCCTGTGTGTGCACAGTGGTGGTCCAGTGTTCAGATTTGGGCAACTTTTTCCTGCAGATTGTGCAAGTGATATTTTTGTGTGTGTGCCCTCATCGCATCCATGGTGGGACGGACTTTGAACAGACTAAGAGGATCATAAGGACTAGAGACTGGCCAATGGACCTGGGGTTTGGGGCTGGGACAACCTTTTTAATACACTGTTTTTATATAAACTTTGTATGTTTTTATCCACCAATCTCTGTTTCATTCTCTGCTCAGCAACAGCCTGATTTTTAAAAGAACCTGCATGTTTTTTTTATGTAGTGGAGTGCTGTGCTAGTAACACTTTTTAACTGTTCATTATACTAAAGATTGTAAGAGAAAATCCAACCTCACCTCACTTTACTCGTGTAGAAGCAGCAAATCACCATGGAAAAAATACTCCATTACACCGTTCAATCACCCAAGACATTTATAGACTAATGACTTTAACTTGTGTGGTGTTTCATATGTTATCTTGCTGCAAATTAAATAAACTTTTATAACACAGTTTAACAAAGTAAATATCATGGAATCAGATTTATTAACATTAAAGGAAAAGTGCAGAAAGAATAAAGTTGTTGTTTTTTCATCATCAAAGAGCAAAATGACTGACATCCTTTTAGACAAAAGGTCTAGTCTGGTAAAAAGTTATGAATTTGAACCCTTTTGTGTTTCAACAGAGCAACTTTACTCTTTAAAAAAAAAGCACCTTGTTCAGTAAACATGATGAAATCAAACAGACAGGTGCTGATAGAATATCTTCTGTCCCTGATGTCAGTGAACTTATTCCTATTTTGTAATAAAGTTTTGTTCAGATTTCCTCAGCGCCGGTCACTACAGAGCTGTCTCTGATATCACAGCAACTAAAACAAAAGTCGTTTAAAAATTCAAGAAAGAAAATACAAAAAAAGAATAAAATGTAGAATTTTAAAAGCAATTTTTTCAACGAAGACTCAAAAGACGATAAAGTTAGTGAAGGAGTTAAATCAATAAAATGAGGATTTTATCATTTACAATCATCAGCAAGCAGTCTCATCTCAATCAAACATTTCATGAGATATTATCAGACTTGCTTACTTCCCTTCTGGAAATGTACCATAATGTTATAATACCAACAGATCACATATATCACAGATGTCCAGCCATCCCATCATTATCTTTTAAAACATTTGAAACAGGGTTTAAAATATGATTGGATACTGAAGGTACAACATGAAAATCTAATATCTGTTATTTTTGTGAGTCTTTTCGTGAGGTATTAGTATGTTTCTGTGTTCCTACCCATCAGGAGTGATACGGTCATAGACTGTGACCTCTTGACCTGCTCCTGATAGATGATCCTTATGATCTGATATTGGGGCATCTGAGGAGAGACAATTAAATATGCAATGAATTACTCTGTTAAATATAGCAAACAATAGAAACATGTTCTTTTTACATAAAGATTACTGCTGTCATAACTTCTATTGATTGCTGCAGTTGCACAACCGAGGACTGTCCTCCGTTTGTTTGCCTTACAGTTCGGGTATCCAATCAGTTCTGAAAGGCAGCGTGGTTTCCGTCATGTAGAAATCCTAAAATCTAGGTCACTTCAGAACAGAATATAAGAAGAGTCAGATCAGGAGGGTCCTCACTCTCTCAGTCTATCAACTCTGCAGGAACTAAAAGGTAAGTTTGGACTTGAATAATATAAATTCTTGCATATAATAACCTGTTATCTTTATGATGTACTGTATGTAATAGTTTTTATTTCCCTATCAGACGTCTACAACCATGAAGTTGCTCGTAGCAGCGATAGCTCTGATTCTAATAGTGGAATCCAACGCCCAGTGGTACAAGTTTCCTTACGAAGCTTATCAAGGTTAGGAACATTTTCAGAGTCTCCTCATGAACCATGTGTTTACTGTATGTCTTCGTACATTTCGCTAACCCCCCCCCCCGTCTGTTCTTCCGGACAGGAAGTCAAGACATGTTGCGAGCATACAATGACATGAAGGAAGCCAACTGGAAAAACTCTGACAAGTACTTTCACGCCAGAGGGAACCGCGATGCTGCCCAGAGAGGACCTGGAGGCAAATGGGCTGCTGAGGTTATAAGGTGAGCGGCAAAGAGCGGGAAACGGTTCAAACAGGCGGCGATCGCTTGTTGCATATTATCTGTGAGACTTTATTTTACAGGTCCTTCAATTTACCTGCAAAGGACTTGCAAAATAAAGCAGAAATTATCATAATTATTATTGTATGAAACCTCCAGATGGTTCAAGTTATTGTTGAGTACGGGAAGGATCATTTTTTTACCAATAGATCTCATAAGTTACAGATAAACAATAATATGTCCTTTCATTTCTATGCAAATGACAACCAGATATATTTCTCTTTTGATTACAATAATATCACCTGATCAGGGCTCATTGATGAAGTTTAAAACTGACACTTGCTCAGTGAAATACAGTCGTTAAAGGTCCAGATTCTTCCCCAGAAGTCTGATTTCCTCACATCGTAATGAACAATCTGCTTCCTGTAGCTTCATCACATATAAGATGGTGTTTCTTCTAACTGCAAACAGAACTCCTAAACTACAACACTACAATTATATTAGAAAACACCTCAGTATAATATTTACTATTGGAAACAGTACTCCCTACTCCAGAATGCCACAGCCTCGCATTTATTGATTGATTTTATATGATAGCCTTCCAATCTTTGTGGTTCTGGGTGTTTTGATTTTGTCGTCTGCTTGTGTGGATATTAACTGGATATTAATTTTCTATTTTCACTCCTTCCAGTAATGTCAGAGAGTGGGAGGGCGGTCTAAGAGGTCAAAGTCCTGAGGACGCTGAGGCTGATCACAGGGCCAATCGGCACGGGCGAGAAGGAGGAGATCCCAACGATTACAGGCCGAGAGGACTGCCTGAGCGGTACTGAGAATGAAACCTATTGACCTCTAATAAACAATGAATACAAATGAAAGATGTTTCTGGTGTTGCAGTTATTGATTACACAGCTAACGTTCAGAGTTTTCTTACATTACGTTGATCTTTTTGCAGAGAGATCCTCCAATAATAGCAGTTATTATTAAAGACAATATCAATCCTTAACATTATTCCAACTGCCAGACAAAAGCAACACTGAATGGATGAATAAATAAACATAACGTAGCAGCGATGCCATGATTGGATGCTGGACGGAGATATGTTGATTAGAAACGTATTTGTGATACGTTACAAACAAATCGCGGACAAAATACATTTTCGTAGAAACGTAATTAAGAATGAAATTTAGTTGTTTGGGAACGTAATTTTGAGGAGACAGGGTTGTGTTGGTTGTAAACACTGCAGTTATTCATCATCCAGCTGCCAGTCTGTCCTAAAGTCTTCATGTCAAGACACCAACATGGAATATGAAACATTAGGAACCAGAGGAAATAAAACACTGATGAACCATAAAGTGAGAAAAATATGTGAAAATAGACAATAACACACACACAACACCTGCTTGATGTCACCTCTGATGTAACAACATGAAACAGGCTGTTCAACATTAAAACTGCTTTCACTTTTAATAATTTACTGAGAGTTTACAGGAGGTGAGATGAAGTATTTTTTATATTCTGGAATAAAATCTTTACTTTCTCATGACTTTCTTATGTCTAACTTTCCTCCTGCTCTCACTGACGCTGCGATAAAAACACATCATGATGTGAATTGTTTTGGTTTTGTTTGTTCTGCAGCATCAGCAGACTCGTCAGCTGAAGGTTAAAGGAAGTTCAGCTTTGTATCTATAAAGAGGAAATAAATGGTTGGAAACGGGGTGAGAGGTCATAACGTTGTCTATAAAGTGTTAATAAATGAGGGGAAGAAGTGAAACGCCCACTTTTACTGTATAAAACCTTGTTGTAAGCGCCTTTTTCTCTGTAACGTCACCCTGTGAAACTCTCCTTCTTCTACAAGACAATAAATTCTGTTAAACTTTGAGACTTCGGCTCCGGTTCTCTTATCATTTTAAAGGTTATTACGCTGACAGACGCTTGTTTACATGCTTTTAAACAAACAGAAACACTTTTACTGAGTGAATAATAAAAGATATATATGTACAGCAGACAGATGTGAGTTTAAAGAAAGAAAAAAACACACTTATATCAGCATCAAAGAAGCCACAAGATGGCGCTTTAACATCAGCATGAAACAGACAAACTGCTCAGAAACAGTTTACATTTGTTATCTTATCATCAGCCTGTCAGCCGTCTGCAAAGTTTGATTGATTTATTGCTTGATGGATTGATTACAGCTGACCTGTATGTTAGTAGACAGTCAGACAGTCGCAGCTTACTGGTGTGTAAATAATTCATACTGGTGTGTTAAACTTTTCCTTTCAGCCGCAGCGTCTCGTCTGCTGTTTAAATGACTCAGAAGCTGATTAAATTATCTTTCTATCAATCAGCAGATCAATCAGTCAGGTACTTATTAATAAAATGAGCTCTCAGCATTAGTTTGAACATTTCTTGTAAGCAGTTATGAGACATGTGCATCAGAGTTTCTCGTCTTCTGACAGACTTTCTTGTGCTTTTTATTGGTTTTTGATCTTTTAGAAACTATCGATAATCTAGTTTTTCACACTTCACTTCTCTCTGAAGTTCAGCAGCAGGTTTGACTTGAGTCACATATAAAAAAATTTTTGTTGTTATTTATCGATTATGAAACTTTTAGAGCGCACCGTTTCCTGTCAGTTTCACCACCGAGTTTGGCAGATTTCACTCATCAGTGTGTGTTTCTGTTCTAAAAACGAGCTTTTAATCAGACTTCTCATTAAAAAAATCATTCAGTAATAACATTTTTTATAACTAATTATCAATCTTTAATGGAAATATTCACATCAGATCAGATATTTCTTTTTATTTTCAAACAGTCAAAGTGAAAGTTTAACCTGCGTCTGAAAGAGTTTTAATTGAAATGATGATTAAAATCAAACTGTCCAGCCCCCTCATTCATTTCAATGAAACTCCTGTGCATGCTCCAGTGTTCAGACTGCAGGAAAAAGCAGCTGTAATCTGATTTGTGTTTCATCTTTTTCCTGCAGTCTGAACGCAGCCTTTCATACGTCGTCCTGCATCAGGTTCGTCTCTCCAGCCAATAACATCCCAACTCCTGTTCTCAGTGAGATGGGTCGTCTGAGCTGAGTGTCTCACCACAATGACAGATGGAGTTAATAATAATAATAATACATTTTATTTGGAGGCGCCTTTCATGACACTCAAGTTCATGAAAGGAAAGAAACAACTGCATCAAATAAGATAAATAATGGTACTGAGGCGAGATGTGGGGATGGATGAGAGTCCGGTAGGAGGGTGAGCGGAGGGTGCGGGAGGGGCGTGTATTCATGTTGGAGGTCGTGGAGGTAAGTTGGGGCTGAGTTATGGAGAGCTGTAGTGGATGTGATGCTGTACAGGGAGCTGGTGAAGGTGGATGAGAACAGGGGTGATGTAGTCGGATGATTTGGGTGTTGATCCGTGTTACAAAGTAACTGTTGACTGACTGAAACTTTTTGATGAAATCTGTTTCTGTGAAGCCGTTCGTGTCTCCACGTCTGCACAAACCTCTGTGCAGAAACATTTTGCCCCTCTTCTCTCCTCACACTCATCTGCTCATGTATTTACTGGCTTCCACTGCACATCAACTTATAAATAAAACCATAAACGTTGACATCAGCGGCCTCAGACAACGGCGTGCTGCATGTGACGTTACTCTTCAAACAGGAACAGTTTCTTCCTCCTTCGCTGTGCAATAACCCCCCTGGACACTTTAATACCCACTGCACCTACAAGTCATACATATTAATGTCAGTTTAAAATACAAAATATGCCATACATTTCATTCATACTTATATCCTGCTCATCTTCATACAGACGTTTAACGCTGTTGTCCACAACACACAATAATCACACATTAAAGGATAAAATCTTCTTCTACTGGCATTAAAATAAGTCACAGCGATGCATATTACACAACAGTAGAAGAAGAACAAGACAAAGATCCAACAGGACGTTCACAGCTGAAGGAATAAATGATTTCTTATGATCGTTCTTCCTGAGACGATGTTTGGGGGCGTCGTAGATCTGGATTTTGCATTTTTGGGTTGTGGATTGTGTAAATAAGTCGTGGAGTTGTTTGACTCCGCTGATCTCGGCCTTGATGGACGACCTGTTTGTTCTTCTGTTTTACTGAGAGGTTTGTTGAATGTTGAATATGAGAACACGCTCAGTTAGTGACTCATAAACTACAGACAGGATGTGTTTGTTAGGATAAACAACAAGAGGGATCAGTTGTGTAATCATGAGTCAATCTGCTGCTCGTTGTTTCGTGAAACTATTTACTGTTTGTTGAGTTTCATGTATTTAAAGGCTCATATAGAGACACTATAAACCAGCTACATGCTACATACTAGCCCCAAACATTAAATCAATACATAAATATAAGGAAAAGAGTTTAGAGTAGTATTTTAAACTGCTTCAGATTCACAGATTTGTTACTCTTCTCTTCTTCTTGGAGTCTGTTTCACCAAATCTGCAACATGAGATAATTTCTTCTTCACTTATTTTCACACTTATATTGTAGTGTAAACTCATATATACAAGACAGTGACGAGCTAAGATAGAAGAACGTTGCTGCAGAATAATTGCTTGGATGTAACTGTTTTAACAGGTCTGTGTGGACATAAGTTTACTATGATGTCAACTATACTGTGTATAATCATGTTATTTGCAACAGGCCGAACACATGCAGTCACTTATTATGTAACCACACTTTAAATACTCTGTTATGTTTTGTAATCTCACATTGAAGCCTTAATATTCTTAAAAGAAATTTTAAAAAAATAGAGCAGGATTGGAAATAATGGTGAAAAATTGTAAAAGCTGAACCCAGCGACAGCCAGCTAATAACATAATAATTGGTATAATTGGTTAAAACAGGAAGGAGTTGACCAGCGCTAGTCGGAGGTATATAAGCCACGCCCTGTCCGAAAACTTGCTGGGACATGTTCAGCGTTTTTTTTTATGTCGACATTAAAAGTAAAACTTTGCTGCTTAGAACTTTGTCCTGCTGATTTTTTGAACATCTGAAAGTTTTTATCTGATTGGTGCTGTTTAACGAATTAGGCTGCATTCACACCAAATCCGGCGGTGCGGCGAAACGCCGCAGGTCAGTGCGGATTTGTGGCCGTGTGGCTCCCGGTCAGAAGGTGGCGGTAATACGCATGAAAGTAGTTTGCCAACCACCATAAAAAACGAAAGAGACAAAGAAAAAGAAGAAGCGCTCATATAAAGTTGGGAAATCACTTACGGCGGCGTCATCTTCGTAATAAAGTAATATCAATCAACCATCTTCTGTCCAAAGCAGAATGCTGAAATGCTACAATGCTACATGCTAAATAAACGACGTCTTCCGGTCTAATCACCGACCTACGTGATTGGCCACCGCAACGTGACGTCGGGTTGCGGTTTTCCAAAAGTTGACTCTGGCTCAACTTTTCCGGCCGAAAATGCGGCAAAAATTTGGTGTGGTATGGTTGGATTTGGTGTGAATGCAGCCTTAGACACTACAGTATCACCACGGCACACCTGTGACTCACACATGAGGGTCTACTGTATAATTAAACATGATCAGTATGGGTGAGCTGCATGTAGGTGAAACTCGTTTCTCCTGAACCTGACGCTCCCATAAACGCAGCGTTTCCTTTAAACGAATATCCTCCTCAAACAAACTGTGTAAAAATTCCCTTTTTTCCCCTATTTTTTTATTTTTTTTTGCAATCTTCTGAATTTGTGGAGAGTAGAGTGAATAAAGGATCGAGTCCACTCGGTTTCATGTTAAAAGCATCATGTAATCATGAATTATTTCCAGCGTTAAAAACACTTTTCAGTTTGTAGTTCGTTTGGTTTTTTTTCTTTCTTGACGTGCTCGATGCATTTTGTTCAATAATCAAAGCTCCGCTGGAAGTCCGTCACTGAAACATTTATCTCTCTACTGTATCTCTACATTATTTATCATCTCTGTCCTCTCTTGTACATATGCTAACAGTCTCAACCCCCCTTTTTTTTTTTTCTTCTATGCTCCATCTGTGTTTAATCTTTATTCCTCTCACTAACTGCACTCTGCAGAGGGAGAAGAAGCAGGAATGCATATTTACTGTATATCCAGTGAGTTCATGTAAAATATATCATGTCTGCTGAGATCTTAGCGTTGAGGCGCCGTTTGATCTCGTGTCAGTCGGATCAGATTTTTGTGTTTCGAGAGGGGAAGCTGTTAAAGTTAAACAAGAGTACAGAACTAGAGTCGTCACGGCTCCTGTTGTCATGGTAACGAGGTGTAAAAAAAAAAAAACACCAGCGACAGCCAAGTGTGACCTCAGGAGGGCTGCAGTCACTGGGTCAGCTCTCTCTGGACGACTCCGGCGTCTCCAGCTCATCCTGCCTGGGACTCGTTACCATAAAACCTCGTTGGACTAAATTCTGATTGGTCGAATAATCTCTGTGTTACTTTCATAAAGGAGAAAAGTGCTACATCAGCAGCTTTCTGGGATTAATCCATTATTTCCTGCGGCGGGGGGGACAGACTAACAAACTAACAAACTTCAAAACACCCCCGCTGTTTTCACCACTTTGGACTCTTCCAAACTAACAGAGACTTCTGGGTCTAACTGTTCTCAACAGTTACTGAACGTTTACTGAATCAGTGTTTCTCCTACAAAAAATATGTTTTAATGCCAGAATTAACAACAAATATCCATCATTCAGAAATATTTAGCATTTGGGAGTCTGTGCAGCGCTGTTCAGGACGCGAGTGAACCTCTTGTGTAGCGAGTTGGACACAGAGGTTAGCGGTAAGTTGTCAGTCTGGCAGTAAATGTACAGCACAGACTACAGTGTGTCAGTTAAATGATGAAAAGTCACGTCTGTTGTTTCTCCAAGTGCTGGAAAAGTGAAGGTTAGCTCCAAAGTTAGCAACGATGGGTTAGCCTAGCCTGAAGACGCTAAACAGAGAAACTAATCGATTAGTCGCAGATTATGTACAGTTTTAGTCGACCCAGGTTTTGTTTAGTTGACTCAACACAACGTCATGCTGGAGAGGGACAGGAAGACGACCTCATCAGAGCAGAGGCAGCAGGGAGGGAGGATCAGCTGGTTGTTGCTTCAGACCTCGGACCTGACAGCTGAGATTAAAGGTATTAAAGTAACACTTTCACAGATAAACGTCATTTTTTAAAAGATGATATCATTTTCGTTATGACCAACAACTCACACGTGTGGTCTATCAGCGGCTTCAGTTTATAATCTGACTTTGACTTTGTTGGGTTAACAGTAACACAGCAGTGGAAACTCTAATTGTTTATGTTATTCTTGTGGAAAGAGGAGATTCATTGTGACCCGGGGTGAGCGCCAGATCATCGTGACCTAACGCCAAACATGTCAGCCCGCCAAGCAGACGGGAGACATCTGGTTTAATTCATCCATTCATTTCTGTCGTGTCCTGTAAAGTTGGGATTTTTCTATGTTGTTGCTTCTTTCTGCCAAAACATTCTTGTTTCAAACTTTTAAAAATATCCGACGACGTCCTTGTTAATATGTAATAACAAACATATTATGTCCCTCAGTTTCATCAAACTTCTGACAACAACAGCATGAACACACTTTTAAAGGGAAGTTAACAGTATAACAGTGTCAAACTAACACATTTCATTTGCTGTGTTGCTAAGATAAATTGTCTTTTTTTATTAATTGTCACAGTTATGACAGATACGGCGCTCTGTCCTCATGTGACCACTCCCCCCCCTCCCCACGGCGAGGATGAGCAGACGACACCTTCCTCCTCCTCGTCCTGGGAAACTGTAGGAGCAGCAGTTTGATGCGAGTCGAACCTGCTGCAGTGCGATCGCATCAGCAGCAGCAGGATGAAAGGAAACAGCCGCCGCCGCCGCCGCTAACGTCGTCCCTGACAACGACTTCCCTGACAGTTAAACCCTGACTCGCTTCTACACTGAAAAACTCTGACACGGCAAACTTCAGGGTGTTTTTAAAAGTACTAAATAATCTGTCAAATGATCCTGACTGCGACACATGAAACAATAAACACAACAAAAAATGTTTACAGCTTGATTGAATTTGCTTTCTGTGGTTGAAAACAGCTTTTCAGGTAAAACTTCAGGTGGGTTTTCAAGGTTCTGAGTGAGTGTTGTGTGCTGTATGTGTTGACACAGTTACACATATCAAACATGTTTGGGCTCAGAGAAGATTGCTGTTTCACTTTCACCCCTAAAATAGTTAACAGAAGAGGTTTATCTGCTCTTACAGCATCGAAACTCACCGAATTGTCAGTCAGTTTGTCACAAAATACAAGACGAAAATGCAAAATAACAGCAGATTAATGCTTTGTGATTGTTTTAGAAGTATTTTCTGTTCTCTTATTGAGTTGTTTTATGGCCACGATGATGATTTTATAAATATATAATCAACTCAGTGATGCATTTTGGTTCACTTAGATTTGTTTCTGTGTGGTTTGTAAAAACCCTGAATCGGATCGAATCTGCTGAAAGGGGTCACTGGTATTCACTGAACCCACATCAGCAGCTCTGCAGAGCTTTTTGGGATGTTTTCAACCCTCCGGTGCAGGTTCAGCTGTGGGCCACGAGGAAAAAACACATATTCCTGTTTTTGTTTGCATAAAACAAGGGTTGTACCTGAGGGCAGATGTTATAATTTACATTAATGGGATAATCCACATAATAAACAGTAGCCTGCTGAAGTATTGTTATGTTGTCTATTTATATTGCAATCAGAAAAAAATCCAAACTAACCGAAATGCATCACACCTCTCTGCTCAAACATCAAGAAGACAGCGTGGTTGGTTGTTAGTCCAGGTCGGTCCATCCTCCGGCTAGCTGCATCAACATCCCAGCATGCAAAGCGCTCCTGGCTGCAGGAGATGTTTAGCTTAAACTTGCGGCCTGGTAGTCGGACAGATCGAGGTCGGATCGCGTTTCTGTCGAACCACTTCTGACCCGAGGAGGAAAACCAACCGGACTGAAGACTCTTTTATCTCCTTGAGCTCTGCCTCAGTGTTTCTGATAAATATACTGTGGAACATTTAGCAGCTGAAGAGCCCACAAAGCCCCCAAAGTCCTAAAAAATAATATATTTAACGTGATCTTTTAATCACAAGCTTATATCTTCTTCATGTAAGATTAAAAAATAAATAAATTTCAGGACTTCAGGAGCTCTGCAGGAGCCAGATATTTCTTTCCAGGAGTCAGACACCGAACCAGAGCTAAAAGAAGAGTGAATACTGGTGTTAAATCCACTTACATGGACTCACATAACAGTTTATAAAGTGTGAAACCAGTAAGACGACCATCA
Source organism: Euthynnus affinis (assembly GCA_029490765.1). Classification (NCBI taxonomy): domain Eukaryota; kingdom Metazoa; phylum Chordata; class Actinopteri; order Scombriformes; family Scombridae; genus Euthynnus; species Euthynnus affinis. Next base: position 35,930,050 of record CM055839.1, on the reverse strand, counting down.
GACGCTGTCAGTGGAGATTCTTCCCTCGTGAACACCTTTATTAAAACCTTCGCCATGACTTCCTTCCTCTCATGCCGTCCACGTCCGACACTCCTCCTCCGACACTCCTCTGAGTGAGAGAGGAGTTTTGCAGAAAATGCAAATTTATGCGGTGTGTCTTATTAAAATGCATCCAGCTAAAAAAGAAAGAAAATATTCAGCGAGTGCTAATGCTCGGCATTATAATTTAAAAACTTCCCTTTGTAGTTTGTGTTTCATCAGGGCCGGGTGTGATGAAATGATTGTGACACTTTATTAGCGATTCATGTGAAGATGAGAGGGGGGGAAACCGTATGCAGATGCTTCGTTTTCATTACAGGAACGTCAGAGCAGCTTTCTGTCTGAACCTCTCAGAGTTTAACAGCCTCGCCGTCCTGTTGGAGTGCAACAACAGACAGGAAACAACCTTACTTACATTTTTTTTTGTTATATCACAGCCACATTTTTGACACTAGTTCTGGTCTTTATTTCATCAGAAACATTCCTCTGCCTGACAGGTTTCACTGCCACAGGTTGACTCCACCTTTGTGTCTCTTTGCAGATATCTGCCTTATTTCGCCGTTTCCTGATCTCTCTCTCAGCCGAGGCTTATCTTCATCTTGACCTTGAGCTGGTGTGTAAGTCCGTGCTTGTCTCAGACCGCCTGGAAAACCTTCCTCATGACCCAGGAGTTGCGTGTGGGGGGGGACACAACCACCCTAAAAAACTCCCCCTTATAATAACAGAACTACTATCCAGAGACTGGAAACCTGATAACTGTTTTTAGCCTTTGCAGCCATTTCTAAACAAACTAGAGTTACATTGGCCGCTGTAGCCACCATAAAACAATCAGAAAATAGCATTTTATTCCTCTCATTCACCGGCTTTCTTTGCTACCACTGCTCCCTCCCTCTTCCTGACTTTTTTAAAACAAGTAAAGAAACCCAGACACACAGCTCTGCTCATGACTTCTGAAGTTAAACTGAGTGTAATTTGAATTTAAGCTCCACTTTCAGAAGATATGAAGCCTACTGACATTTATCAAACATGGGTGACACAGTGAAACACAGAAAACAAACAAAATAATGATCTGTTTTTGGATTTTAGTGAACTTTTTCTATACAAAACCTCACAAATTCCACTTGAAAGCAACATGTGTGCACATAGAAGGACAAATATACTTCCTTTAGACAGACAGCTGCTGTTTTTAGCCTTTGCAGCCGTTTCTAAACAAACTACAGTGACCAAAGGAACGGTGAGACTCACGTATATGTCTTTAATAGTTTTTGGAAAACAATGCAGGCCTTCAGCAGAGAGGAATAAGTTCATATTCAGACCAAATCTGGTGTTTTGGCCGTTTGTAGCCACCTTGAAACAATCATCATTCAACAGCTTTCCTGCTACCACTGCTCCCTCTCTCTTCGTCTTTCTTTCTTTTTTTTAATCGATTTTAATAAGCAGTCATACAAAAGGCAGGGCCAGACAAAATAATAGAACAATCAAAAACCCAAACAGAGATATCATACAGATGCTCTTGTCAGTATAGCGGAGATATGTACATCAGTATAGTCAAGAAATGGCTTCCATATTTCGGAGGCATTGGTTTTGGAGTGCAAGAGACAGGTAAGAAAGTCCAGAGGTTTGTATTATCCCACCACTGAGGGGGGGTTTCCATCAGTCACATGATCACTGGAAAGGCCCCAAGAGGAGAGAAACCGGGTTGAGTTTGAGGTATTTTTGCAGCAGAAACAGTGAGTAAGATCACCAATCACTGTCTTGCATTTAAGACAGAATGGAGAGACGTCCTTCCTGTGTTTGGCTCGCTCGTCAGCAAAACTTCACTTTTAACGTCATCAAAGGAGGAGAATAACGTCTCTGTCCTCCCTCACAGCCTGATCGCTGCCTGTGATTGGCCGAACGGCAGCGTGACGCGTTATGGGTTTGTTTAAAAGTTGATTCCTGTGCTGCAGGCCGCTGTGGCGCCGCTCCGCCCCTGCAGCCTAAATACACCGTCCCCATTCAAATGAAGAAGACTGGCGGATTTGGGGTGAGATTTATCAGCCTTTGCATGAAGTGTTGGTGAAATTTTTGGCACCAAAACATCACAACACCACAACATGTCAGCAGATGTTTGGGGGCAAAAACCGACTCATCTGTTCTGTTATTTTTATGCAGAATTCATTAAAAAAGTTGAAACTGGTGTATTCTTCTGTGTTAACACTGCCTTTTTATAACTCGCAGACTTTCACTGCGCTTCAGTTTAACAAAAACAGCCCCTCACTCTCCCCGGTGCTCTGCTGAGATGAGAAGAGATATTCCTGATAAGAGCAGAAACATCGAGGCGAGCAGGACACAGTCTCCAGACTCAATAATTCATGCTTACAGAGGAGCGCTGAATTATTGAACTGAGCTGTTAGTCCAATGATGACTCACTCGCTGTTATTCTGAAGGCATGAAGCCGCAGCAGCTTCGGTTTCCTGTGATCACTGAGGGAGAGACGTCTGCTCGCTCTTCTCGGCTCGGCTTTGGTTTATCGCCGCGGCCGATCTGTGTAGGAGACGAGCTCGGATGTAAGAGGAGACCGCTGCGTGTTGCTTTTAATCAAAGTTAATTATTTGGTTAGCAGGACGCAAATAAATCTTCAAGCTTGTTCTGCCTTAAAAGAGATCTAATAGTGATAAATATGTAAGTGAAGGTGGAGGAGGTCAAAACAACAATAAAAAAAAAAACATGTTTTCTCTTCTTGTTCCTTCAGTTGGATGTTGTTTAACACCTGGATGTACCTGCAGGGTTTATGACATCACAACCACTTTGGAGCAAATTGTGGTCAATTATGTAACTTCTGCACAGGTGTGATGTGTAAATTCGAAGCCTCCAGTTGAACTTTACAGCGAAGGAAAAGAGACATCTGGTGTCAACAATCAACCATATTTACATATTTAGAGATTCTGAATTTGAAGGAAAAGAAGGAGATGCTCTTTGAATTTTTAATGCATATTTCTTAAACATGTCTGCAGGGGATCTTTAGGTATAACTAAAAAATACTGACATAAAATACTCCAGTAGAAGTAAAAGATCTGCAGGGAAAATATCACTAAAGTTACAAGGTTTAAAGGTACAATGTGTAAGATTTGGTCACCTGCTCCAAACAAACAGGAAGCACAGTCCCTGGATCATCTCCAGCGGGCGGCTACTGGACTGGGAGCAAACTGGACGCCACAGTGACTCACTATCGTCCCAGTGGTACATAGTGGTATTGCGAGACAGTACAAGCTGTGGCTAGCTGGTTAGCACGCTCATTTCAGTAGTACAATACTGTCAACGCAGCGAGGTGGCAGGAGGACTCAGGCGCAGAGATGAGATCTTTATTTTTGCTTGACCGGAATGTCATCCAGCACACGAACATGGACGACGACAGAAAACAACAACAATGAGCCGGCGAGGACAAAACAGAAAACTAAGACTTAAATACACAGATGAGGGAACAGGTGAACACACTCAGGGTTTTCAAACAGACACATGAGGAATGGCAAGTGACCTGAAACGAGAGGATTTACTCAAAATAAAACAGGAAATGACAAAGACAAAACATGGAGACAGGACAAAAACCCAACTAGACTTTGACATAACGTCAAAACTTGTACCTTTAAAGTCGTATTATTGCTGATGTATTAATGTTTGTTCGCTTCCTTCACGGCGTCTCTCTGGAGCATCTTCCACTGTCTGATGGAGATGAACGACTACTCAGCACATCAGCACATCAAGAGTTCCTGAAGTCAGATCCGGTCTCACAGGAGGTTCTGGATGGCAGATGGACGGACGACTGATTCCAGCTGTGAGGAACTGCAGGAAGGCTCAGATGTTACTAGCGTTATAAATCAGTGTAGCTCAGTAGTCCAGTCCTTCAAATATAAGTCATATAACATTCTTATTACAATTTATTCTACTTGTTTATAGCCGAAGTAGACTTTAGAGGTTGTGGTTGAGGTTTTATTACATTATTTTATAAACTGATTAAGTAATATTCATTAATTAGTGTATAATCCCACGAATATAAGAATCGTTGTGTTTTCGTTACCTTAGAATGAGCCTTTATATCTACACAGAGAACGCGTCCCCTTCCATGGAGCCCTCTATGTTGCACCACCATGTTTCTACGGTAGCCCAGGATGGACAAACTAAACGCTGGCTCTGGAGAGGACCTATTTTGAGAGGGTAGGGGTGTTCAGTTGGTTGCAATCTGCAGCGTCGCCGCTAGACGCCACTAAATCCTCCACACCAGACGAGTAACGATGTGTTCATGACGCTCAGAAGTTTATTTTCCTCTGTGTGCTTCAGTGAAATCTGCAGAGTAAACGGACTCGATGCCAAAAGTCTCTGCAGGTCTGTGAGCCTGCACAGCTGTTCCACTTCTGGTCTGAACTGGACTGAAGTCCCTGCTGCTCTTTATACTGGATGTGCTGCATCACTGACTCTCACTGAGTCTCACTGAACACTGATTTATGACCTCTGCTGAAGTGATGATCTCAGGAGAGGATCGGCTGTAACCTGATGATCAATCTGGATCTGCATTTTGTCATCTTCACTTTAGTCTCTGAACAGTTATCTCTGGATTTGGTGGGAAATCAACACTTTACAAACGTGTTACATGAACTGTTTGATGCAGAAAAGATAAAAAAAAAACAGGTGTTTATTTATCAAAGACTAAAACTAATTTATGAAGTAGAAGAGAATTTTCTGTGACTTCCAGCTGGAGACACTATATACCTGCTAAATACCCCAACTCAGGATACCCAAAGCTTAGTTTACCCATGTGTCAGTAATCCTTATTTTGTATAAACTTCTTCTTCTTCTTTTTCTTGGCACCAGCAAGTCTTGGGCCCTCGATGAAGAGACTGTTTCTACAGTCACAGAGACGCCAGAGTTAAGACCAAAATGTGAAATGTTTGATGTGTCTACATTCTTCATCTTCTGTCAGACTGTGCACCTTGATGCAGCACATGGCCGCAACAACAAGCACTTCAGCAAAGACTGAAGTGCGTAACTATTCAAATTGATTTTACCAATTACATAATAACAGCTACTCTTTGACATGTTTTCTCTTTCACAGGACGTCCGTTAGATTTAAATGTGTCATCTGTTTATTGGTATTGAAAGTCAGAAACTGGACTTTGAGTACTGAAAGTTAAAAAGTAAGACGTTGCAGTTGGAGATAAAGAACTGGAGAAGGATGGAAGTATGCATTTAAACACAGCAGAAGGTCACGCTTTGGACTTTATTTAATGTTTTTTGTCTTCACAGCTTGAAGAAAATTTGTGAACGAATAAATAAATCAAACAACATTGGCTTTTTCTCTTTTCTTTAAACTATAAATGCTAAACTTTAAAATAAAAGGGTTCGCTCTAACACAACAACTGAAATAGGTATTTTTGTAAAGGTCCCTCACAGTTCTTCCATCTATATTCCAACTTCTTTGAGACTTAAGTAAATTCATGTTTGGTCACATTGAGAGAAAAATGAGATTCTTTTTCCGCCTTTTGGAAATTCTTTGAAACACAGTTAAATTAAATTTGACAGTCAGCCTGCTATGGAGAAAGCTGGTATAAGTTACCATGGTTACTGAGCAGGGAATCATAAAAAAAATAGTGAGCCTTGTCAAAATAAACCAGACTTTACCTTAATCTGCCTTGGTGGAATAACTACCTGCTGGAATTAATTAATTAGAAGTGAACCAACTGAACACTGTCTTTATTTGACCTATAAATTAGTGCTAAAGTATTTGCTTCTTTCCAGGAAGTTCACTAACTTTAGTCTGTTTTCTTTCTTCCTTAAAGGTCCAGTGTGCAGAATTTACTGCCATCTAGTGGTGAACTTGCAGATTGCAACCAGCTGAACACTCCTCCCCTTACAAGTGTTTAGGAGAACCTGTGATGGTCGCGAAGAACATGAAAGGTCTTCTCTAGAGTCCGTGTTGGATTGACCATTCTGGGCTACTGTAGAAACATGGCGGGCTCTGTGGAAGAGTGAATGTAGAGCTTCATCTGTCATAACATATCAGCCGTTTATAGTTATTCTCCTACTGATGGGCAACAAAGTTCATGTTGTTTTTTAAAATATCAATTAACAAAATTGAAATCATTAAAGTCAGTGGATTACAATAAACCATGTAAAGATGTTTACATTATTATTTTTTAGTGGATCAGACCAGTGTGATAGGATTTTAGTTGCTTCTTCCAACACAGAAGATTTCTCCTTTTAATTTAAACACTAACCAGCGTCGGCATGAAATTAAAGCGGCCCGCCGGCTCAGAGGAGTAGATCATATGTTGGATCATTATGTTTTGACCTCAGCAGACTCGGGTTGGATTCCTGAAGCTGCAGATATCTCCTCTGCAGATCTGACCCCTGTGACCTGCAGCGCTGAGATCCCTCCACTCGACCCGGCTGAACTCAGCGCTGGTATGTAAGTCTGAAGGGACGGAGGCAGCTGGGTCTGAGGCTCAGATTAACCCTTGAAAACACACAGTTACTCGCTACCAGGCGTCACGGCGACGACCGAAATCTATGTTCTTCTTATTTTATCTGCATCTCTGACGTCAAAAATGTCAAAATTACATATAGACAATATATCCAGTAGAAAGAAACTAAACTTAAATATTTACATTTACTTTTGATTTAATCACCAACTGGACTTAAAGAAAAGGCTTCTTCATTTCTGAGACAGTTTGATTAACTGACAGTTTATATATGAAGAGGATTGTTCATGATGATATAGTAGACTTATATTTATTTGTCCTCAGTCCACTGCTGCTGTTGTCTTTTGTGTTTTTTCTTGTTTTCTCCACTGCTGCCCTCTTCTCTGTGACTTCCCCGACCTATCAGCTCCACCTGCGTCTCGTTTAGTTTGTATTTAAGTCCTGGTTTTCAGTTTAGTGTTATTGGACCCTTTGTTCAGTCTTGTTCTATTGAGCTTTGCTTCTGGTTTGTTCTGCCTACAGTCTCCTACGTTTGGGTCAACCTGCTCCCAGCGAAGACAAACCCGAACAGTACTACTAATGAATCAAATCAATAAAACTACTATTGCCTTTTCCCTTCTTGTAGAGGGGGAAATGTCAAAACAATAGTCTGAACTAAACTGAGAGGAGTCCTTGTTTGAACACTTTTAGAAGGCTAATCAGGGGCAGGAGCCACAACTCAGCTTCAGTTAGATGCCCTGTTACATTTCTTATCTGTATGGCACCTGATAAATAAACAAATAAAATAAAAAAAATGTGGGTGCAAATTATGAAATTATGCTCACTCCACGGCTGTGCACACAAGGGATGACTGAAGTAAAATATAAATCCTGCATGAGGAAAAAGTTCCTTCCTCTGCTTTCCCAAAATAATCACACTTCTCTCCCTTCAGCACAGAAATTACACAATTATCAGGGAAAGATGGAAGTGAAACAGCATGCTCGCCAGAATAAAACGTTGGCATCGTACGTTTCTGCAAACCACAGAAATATAAATATGTACGTTTTAACACGTGAAATACGTCGCATATTTCAACAATGCAACATTTCTAAAGTGACGTAGTTCACATGTGATCTATACGAGCTGATCTTTCCTGTCAGGAGGACGAGGGGTCGATGGATGGTTAGTTGGTTTGTTGGCAGCAAGTTGGAAGTCACCAGAGAACACGGTTCAAGACCACCTCAAAACCAATGTCCACTTCCTCTTTCAACCAACAAAGGCGAGTGCCATTTTTCTGGGGAGTGTTTTTAATGAGACATCGGCCGTTTTTATTTTATGTTTTATATTTCTTTTAACCCAAACCATGATCTTTCCCTAACCCTAACCAAGTGGTCTTTGTGCCTAAACCTAACCAGACCTGAACCAAAACATCATTATTCAATGGGTAGAAATGTTAATATGCTACATTTGTAGAAATGTTGATGATATGTATTTCACATGTTGGAACGTAGATATTAAATGTTTCTGTGGTTTGCAGAAACGTTCAATGCCAACGTTTTCTTCTGGCGACTGGGTTGAGTGGAAAGTAACCTGATGCACCAGATGGTTTTTACATGGAAGCATCTGAGAAGTCGTCCTTGGAAACTGTTTGGAAGAAGAAAAGCACTTTCATAAAACACCCTGTGACTGGATGAACCATCACACGTCTATCACAGGCTAACTTCAACCAATCAGATAAACTAACCAGATGATGCAGAAGGAGAACGCCGGAGAGGAAACGCAACGACCAGCTGCAGTCTGAGGAACTTTGAATGCAAACATTGGTTCGGACCAATCAGCCTGACAACTGAACTGAACAGAAACAGAACGTTGTTAGAACATTAGATGCTGATGATGTTTGATAAAAAGAAGAATTTATTAACTCCTCCTTTATTTTTATTGGACACTAAAATCAAACCAATGACTGTAGCTTCTTTTTAAATGTTTTGTTTTTTCCAAAGCAGATGTTTTTGCCAGAAATGTAACCTTAAAGAAACAATTAATAGTAATTAATTACTTGAACAAATATCCTTGCTTGTTTCCATTGGCTACTGGTGAATTTCCAACATGCTTTAAGTTAATTACTATCACTCTTTGAGTAGATAAACAATTTCTAAGTATTGGTTATAAAATGTGATCTACCAAGATGACAGAATATCTCAGCTGAAGTTCTCGCTCTTCGTTTTGTAAACTCATTCTACTTTTTTCCTCTCTGTCTGTGACATCGGTGTCATTCACAACAAGGACGAGCTGCACCTGCGAGCTTCCCTCCCGTCAACATAAATGATGGCTCGAGCTGAAGGAGGGAAGGAGGGAGGAGGGGGAGGATGGCGGCGGAGAGGTGGACGCGTTCTCGCCACAGTTTGAACAGTGATTGATGAGGCCGATAGACGATGACGGGGGGCGTCGCAGCCCCACCTTCCCTTCTCTGTGTTTAATCACACATCGTACAAACAGGTCATACAAGCTGGAGACACTTTACACTGAAGATAAAAACTGATGCTAAACTGAGGCTGTGATTGTTAAAGATGTTTCAGGATAGCAGGTGTTGTAGCTGCCTGCTTGGGAGTCCAAACTCTTGAGAATGGGAGACACAGATCTCAGACTCATTACAGCAGGGAAAGCTATAACATTAAAACATTTACTGCGTGTTGATGGTATTAGCTTTAGACGAGGTACCATTACAAAGTCAATGCAAAGACATGAATTTGCCCAGAGTGGCGTTAACTGGTGCGTCCATGCAAGTTGAAAATGTTTCTTCAACTTGAGTAAAACATTTGCATTGATACCAAGAATTTATGAATCATACAGAGACAAGACTGGAGGGAAATAACAGAAAGAACCAGAGTCTACGGTGAGTTTAGTCAGAAACTAACAAACGAGCGATGTGTCCGTTGTTGGCTAGCTTACAGCTAATGTGCCGTTTGTATTTTGGCTCCAGCAATCAAACTGATGCGAGGCTAAATTCTCTTCACATTCTGTCTGAACACACTTTTATACCGTGTCCCAACTGAATGCGACAAAATTAATTTCATTGCTTTGTTTTCTATAAGAATGTCCAAACTATTATTCTATTTACTCCCTGTCGCTGATCCATTCAATTCAGTTTTATTTATAAAGCGCCAAATCACGACACAAAGTCATCTCAGGGCACTTTTACATGGAGCAGGTCTAGACCACGCTCTTTAATTTACAGAAAGAGAAACCCAACAGTTCCCCCCATGAGCAGCACTTGGCGACAGCGGGAAGGAAAAACTCCCCTTTAACGGGAAGAAACCTAAAGCAGACCCCGGCTCTGGGTGGGCGAGAGAGAGAGAGAGAAGAAGGTGGAGAGGGGAGGGGAGGACAGAGTGAAAGAGAACAGCAACAACAACAACAATAAACAAGCAGCAACAAACAGTAGGAACAACAGGAACAGCTGGCGACGGGCAGAAGAAGGACACCAACATGGTTTATGGTTTATGGTTTTCCTGTGGATCAGAAAGCACAAAGAACTCCAGGGAGGAAGTAAAGTTAGTAACATGCATTAATAGTAATAAAATACATAGAGATGGAGGAGAAGAAAGAGGAGCTCAGTGCATCATGGGAAGTCCCCTGGCAGTCTAGGCCTATAGCAGCATAGCTAAGGGCAGTCTAGGCCTATAGCAGCATCACTAAGGGCAGTCTAGGCCTATAGCAGCATAACTAAGGGCAGTCTAGACCTATAGCAGCATAACTAAGGGCAATCTAGGCCTATAGCAGCATAAATAAGGGCAATCTAGGCCTATAGCAGCATAACTAAGGGCAGTCTAGGCCTCTAGCAGCATAACTAAGGGCAGTCTAGGCCTATAGCAGCATAACTAGGGGCAGTCTAGGCCTATAGCAGCATAACTAAGGGCTGATCTAAGGCGAGCCTGGTCAGACCTAACTATAAGCTTTATCAAAGAGGAAAGTTTTAAGCCTACTCTTAAACATAGAGAGGGTGTCTGCCCCTCGGACTGAAACAGGGAGATGGTTCCACAAGAGAGGAGCCTGATAGCTGAAGGCTCTGCCTCCCATTCTACTTTTAAATACTGTAGGAACCACCAGTAAACTTGCATACTGGGAGACCAGTGCTCTAGTGAAGTGAAGAGTTGTTTCTACAATACCTCCTCCTTTCACCACAAAAACCTAAATAAAGTAGCAGCTGGATGGAGGAAGATCACTGAGGAGCTGGAAGTTTCTGGTTGAGTAGCTGTTGGATGTATCTTCTACTCTTTCCAGTGAAGAAACATCTAAATATCACAATATCACAAACGTAGGATAGCGAGTACTCACCCATCTTTTATTTGAGTGGTTACATCTCCAGTCTGATCTTGAGCAAACAGCTGATAGGTGAGTGGTTTGTTTATAAGACGTGCAGAAGGACATATTTAATGGATTCAGTGTAGACAGAAAGTGTCCAATGTTACACAATACAACATGATAGTTGGACGCTCGCTTGCTGTTCGGATGCAGAATGGGATCTTTTTGGGATTTCTAGGACTTCTTTTAATTGCACTTGTGTTGTTCTTGCTTTGACACGTCAAAATAAGTGCATCTGGCAGCAACAAATATTGGATTTCAACTCCGAGACCAAAGTTTAAACTTCCAGAAGGAATTCTATCTCGTGTTTTAAAATGCTGATGACTGCTGATATAAGATTGTTCTCCGCAGGGACGCTGACGAGCTGGTGTTTCCCCGCTGGTAGGTCTCCATATCACTAAAAAAAAAAAAAAAAACAACAGAAAAAGAGTGCAAGTAAGCATCATGCTGATAACGATCAGGCCAGTGTTACATAACAGCGACTGTTCGTTTCAACTTTTGACTTCATCCTCAGGGCAAAATCAGTATCTGTACAATTTCATGGTAATCTGATTGTTTTTCAGAAATTTACCTCTGGACCAAAACTGATGGATTGACCAATCAACTAGCAGATGGAAAATATATGAAAATAAGACTTGGTTGTAAACATTGCAGGGTTTTTTTTTAATATAGTGGACGTGTGTGTGCATGCATTTGTGTGTTGTTGTCTTACGTCTGTGCAGCAGCTGCAGAGAGAGGATCGGGCCCTCAGGCTGATATTTGCATGCAGTTTTTTTTCAGGGTGAGGCAGCTGTGTACAGTACGTGTCTGTCGCTGAGCTGCAGGTGAGAAAATTCACCTGATCTGTTGTGAAGTCACAGCGGGGTGCGATCAGGACGATGAGCTGTCTTTATCTTACCTGTCTGCTTCACCTACTCTGACTGCTTTATTATGAAGCTGTTTACTTCCACTGGTTTTAATGATTTAATGTGATGATTTGTACCGGGTGAGTATGGATTTAATTAGTGGAGCTTGTCAGGGGTGGAATTGTTGCCTGAGAGGAAATAACAGTTTTCTTTTTCGTCTTGTTGTAGATCTTGCAGGATGTGTTTCTGCCAGGAACACACAGGAAGCTCCTCCAGAAGCAGGAACCCTGTAAGCTATAACTGAAACCTGCTAAAGAACCTGTAGAAACCCCTCAAGAACCCCTCAACCCCCCTGAGGAACTGTATAACCTTCTAAAGAAGCTCTGGGACCTCCTTAAGTCTCTCCCTGAGATGCTAGACCCCCCACAGTTCAGCTTGAACATCCTACAGAACCTGATAGCATCCTGAAGAACCAATAAGAGGCCCCCAAAGACCTCCTAACCTCTTGAGGAACATCAACAAGAATCAAGAACCTCTGGCACTTAAAATGATGTAGAAGACCAGGGAGTTACAAAAAGCTTAAGGACCATCTGGACCATCCTTAAAACATATATGACATCCGGGAGAATTTCTATAACCTCCTCAAGATCTTCTAAAAATCATTTATAGTGTGTTACCTTTCTAACACCTTGGAGAACATAAACATCTCAGGATCCTGTAGAACAGCTTCAATTATGAAATATTCTCAGGAAACTAAAGAACCCCCTGAAGACCCATTAACCTCTTGAGGAAAATGACCTTCTCAAGAACCTTTGGTGCATCCCGAAGAACCTGTTTAACATTTTAAAGAGTCAATGTAACTCCATCAAGGTCCTGTAGAGCAGCTTCAATAATGAAACTTCCCCAATAAACTAAAGAGCCCCCTAAAGACCCTGTAACCTTTAAACAAACAAAAACTCCCCTAAGATTCTCCAGAACCTCTGAAGATCATCTGGAGCATCCTGAGGTACCTCTATAACATCTTAGAGAACCTATGTAACCATCCTGTAGAGCAGCATTACTCCTGAAACCTTGACATTACAGAACCTCCTGGAGTCTCTTGAGGAAACTGAACCTTCTCAAGAACATCTGGAACACCCTGAGGTACCCGTATAACATCTTGGAGCTGTATAACAGCTTCATTTATGAAACCTTCTTGAGAAACTGTAGTACGCCTAAAACACCCCTTAGAACCTCTTGAGGAAAGATAAAGGTACAACATCTTGGAGAACATATAAGTATCTCAAGATCCTGTAGAACAGCTTTACTAATGAAACCTCCTGGAAAGACTAAAGAGCCCCTGAAAGATCCCCCAACCTCTTGAGGAAACGACCTCCTCAGGACTCCTCAGGACTTTTCAAGAACCCCTAGAACAACCTGAAAACATCAAAATAATCTTGAACCTCAGGAAGAAGAAACCTTACAAACTAGCATGAAAATACACAGATGTAAATTTTTACATATTTATGCACCAAAATGGGCAAAATGGACTGTTTTTTTTAGATTTGTGAATATTTATCAATGTGTTCAGGAGCCTCTGACCACCAGACCTCTATATTAACTTTATTATTAGTGTTATTATCATTATTATTTCCGTTTTCCTGATCTGTGTTCTGCAGTAGGCGTCATACTAATCACTCCAACAAACACAAATATTTGTTCTGTGTTGATAGAGTGACTTCTGACCTTTGACCTCCTTCTTATTGGTTGCCTGAACGATTAGTGTTTGATACCCGGGGAGGGAAAAAAAAAAAAAAAAAAGAAAAGCTGACTCCGCTGTTGAGTTGAAGCTTTAAGGATAAGAATAAAAGTGTAACTTCTCTAATCTGAGAGCAGTTTAAAAGCAGCCTCAGTTTGCAGCAGGTGGACGTTTTTCTTCACGCCGCGGCGAGTTTGGAAATGAAAAAACGTTCCCGAGGCTTTTCACTGCAGGCTAAAGAAGACCGCCAACCTCTCCGGTCCTCGCCGAGGCTCTAAATAATAATCATATTCAGCTCTTTTATTTCATCTGAACTAATTAAAGTGATGAAATCTGGAGCAATATCCTCCCGTTTATAATGTTCCAGGCATTGTGGAGCTTTTGGCAAAAAGGAAATCAGTGATAGAAGAAGCTGATGATGATGATGAAAAGGTAGAGCAGGAGGCAGTAACACAGCTGGCAGGGTTCAATGAGCCGAGGAGGACGGCTGCACCAGAGTCCAAAATAAAATAAGACCTCTCTGAGCTCGACAAGCAGGACTCTGTTCAGACAGCACGCAAGAAAACATCTATTCTCTGCATGCTAGTTGCATTAAATACATTTCAGCACATATATATCATTTCTAAAGTGTTCCTGTGTCCATCCTCAGTGTTTGTGCAACTGCAGGCTTCAAGTTTCCACATCACGCTTATGTAAGTTGAATACTGGACCGCGATTGGCTCCAGACTGGTTGTGATGTCACAAATCCTCCTCGCAGACCCGCCCCTTTAAAAATAAGATGAAATCAGATGTGAAGAAAAACATCATTGTCTTTGATTGGAGGATGACTTTAAGTATTAGCATCAAAATATACTATTTATTATACAGAACGGTACATTTCAAAATAAAATGCCGATGATTGAGTGTGCAGCCCAGGTGTGGGTGCCAAAGTTTAACTTCCTGGGGGGGGAAATATTTAATTTAGAAAATAATGTTTCTATCGTTAGAATTATAATAGTTTGTTGAATTAATAAAAATATTAATACACACACGTTAAAAATGTAAAAGTGTTTGTTTGAGGAACATTACAGTAACGGATTTAACTCCAAATTTCTAAAATCTTTCATACTGTACATTTATTTAAGTATCAGTTTTGGTACTTTAATATTTTATGCTGCTTCATACTTCTGCTCTATTACATTCATCAGACGGCTGCAGTTACTGTTCAGATCAAACATACATGTAAAACACGTGATTATTGTATGAAATGTTTGTGATAAACTAGCTAACTGTTGTTAAAATAAGCTCCATCTATAACAGTGAAAAGAAACAAGAAAGCATCATAATCCAATAATATAATGAACAATAATAACATTCAAAGGGGAACTTTTGATCCTTTAAGTATTAATTTACTTACATAATATTAGAAATGCAGAACTTTACTTATAACAGTTATAATAGTTTTGTTCCATCAGCAGCATTTTTACAGTTTGTTGTTGCTGTTTTACGTTTATAAAACATCAGTGTTTTAAAGTATTATTTATAGGAACATGAATCCTCTAAACTGTAACTTTTAATTGATGAGATCAAAGTATTTAATGACATAAAGGAGCCGTCCTGTGAAGGTGACTTAATGTTTGATTGGTTGGTTTCTCTACTGCACTTTTATTTACTATTACATATAACTGCATTTCTACATTATATAGTATTAATTTAAATTATTTCTAACTAGGTATGATCTTTTTTACTGTTTTTAATATCATTTAAAGAGGTTTCTTTTCTTTGAATTTTAATTTTTATTCACATATTTTTTAAATGATTGAATTATAAAGCACCTTCTGTGCATGAAATGTTCCTCACTAATCAACCTGCCTTGTCTTTGCATGACCAGATGTTCTGCTGCAGCTTCATAGGAAGTCCTACAGAAGCAGTTTTTTTTTTCTTCCTCTCATTCTGTAGCTACAGAAATACCTGCAGGACCGATTTTCACTTGCAGTTTACTTAATCAATACTTGTGACTTGACTCAAGTTGAGAAGCTCTGACAGACTTGAGAGCTCACTCTGTTGTTGTTGCACTGACAGACTAGTGAGTGGTTGTGTTAGTGTTAGTGTTAGTGTTGGTGTGTGGATCCTGTCCGGGTGTCAACCTCCAGGGAGGGCAGCCTTGCTCTCCACAGCGCCGCCCTCCCTCTCTCTCAGCCCGGCTTCAAATCTCCTCCAAACGGCGCTCACAGCAGCGACCTGACCGCCGCTCAGCAGCCGCTCCTCCGGCTGCCAGCTGCCTTCATACAAACCACTTTCCCCCTCGAAACTACCACTGACTGCCGAGAAGGAATCTCTTATTTCTGGGTGTTTTTGTTTTTTTTATATTTCTATATCGGTGTATGGATGGAGTCGTCCCCGGAGGAGTCCGCGAGCGACCCGGGCAGGAGCTGCTCTGAGCCCGGCACGCCGGTCACGGAGACGCCGGCGAGCCTGGAGACCCTGCGGGGCGGAGAGCACCTGACTCCGGCGAGGAGACACAGCAGCTCCGGGACCAGCTCTTCCAGCAAAGGTAAGAAGGGCTGCAGCTGGAGATTTATCTGATTTAAAGGATAACAGTCAAAACTGCCAAAGCAGCCGGGGAGTGTTTCAGCTGTCAGGCTGCTGCTGCTGCTGCAGCAACTTCAAACGATTTGTGAGCAGTTTGATCTGTGCAAGTCTGACACACACACACACACACACATGCACATGCACACACATGCACATGCAGTTTGTGGTGATTGTGAAGCCGTACATGGTCACTCAAAGTCGGTCACAGAGCTCTGGATGCAATGAGCGAGTTTAAAAAAGGGTTAAAGTGAATCATTTTTCACTTTGATGACATCTGTGTGCACATCATGGAGGCTACTTCACTGTTTTCCTTTTTGGTTCATGGCCTCATGTTCAGATGATTTTATACAGCAGCATTCTTTCAGCTTTGTGTCAACAGTTTGTTTCTTTCCTGTTTCAACATGACGCTGCTTCTGTGTACAAGAAAGAGAAAAAAAAACAACCCGTCTCCATAAAAGAAATGATCTTCCCAGAAACCTGAAACCTCCACAACCCCAGCTAGACCTTATCACCAGACATCAGTGTTGGTCTGCATTAATACTCCTGGGGCTTCTTGTCCACATACATTTGGCCATGTTGGTGTTTCCCTTAATGATGAAGAGACTATTTAAAAGGACGTGTAGTTGGATTTACTGGTTGTGAAGCTTTATGGACTTTTTCTTTACCTCCTCTGAGACTTTGCTGCTTTTCATATAACTGTGGATTTTTATTTATTTTCATCATGAAGCCCAAAGAGATGCTTCTTTTTATTAAACTTCAACCTAAAGATATCCAGTTTATTATCTTATAGGACAAAGAAAAGCAACAGATCTTCTCATTTTCGAGGCGTGAACCTGCAGTTTTTGTAACTTTTGCTTTAAAAAAATAACTAAAAAAGATGAACTAACCATCCAAATAGATGATTGGTGCCGGCGGGTGATGGCGTCTGTTAGTGCAGGAAACTAGTCTCACACATAATTAATACCAAGGAAGGAGGAAAGTGCAGTGAACATGTGTGTGTGTGTCCCCTTGTGAGCAGCTCTCAGGCCTGACGGCAGATTTTCCTGCAGCTCATTTTTGGTATGCAGCCTGGAGAGAGAGAGAGGGAGAGAGAGAGAGAGAGAGAAGGAGAGAGAGAGAGGCGGTCAGATCGAGCTTCATTGAGTTTCTCAGAGCAGAGCAGAGTTACGTAACAGCTGTTCAAGGAGAGAGAGAGAGAGAGAGAGAGCAAAGGAATCACTGCGAGTGTTTGAGCTGTGTGTGGAAACCGAGATGAACAGATAGTGTGACTCTGTGTTTTTTTTTTTTTTTTTGAGACGTTCAGTGGAAGCAGAGAGAGAGAGAGAGAGAGAGCTGGGAGAAGCTGGGACGCGAGTAAATAATGAAAGATAAATAGAAATTAAACTCCTCGGAGAGCTCAGTGGGTCAGACGCTGCGTTCAGGGGAGGGTTAGTGAATCTCTGAGAAAAAGAAAAAAGAAGGCTGAAGGCTCACAGTGTGTGAAATCAGTCACAGAGTCCTGGGAGTTATATCATAAATATCTCCGTGCTGCAGCAGTGCTCCTTATCACGATACCTCGCGTTCAGCTTTCCGCAGAAAACAGTTCTGTTCGTTTTAAAAAATGTGTCCACAGCTTCAGGGAAACACCCAAAAGACTTCTGATCCCAAAACATGCAGCTCAACTGCTTTTTTTTTCTGTCTGTCCTGCAGTGACGTCACGTTCAGGGCTGCAAGTCATGATCGTTTTCTTAATTAATCATTCGGTGCACAATATTCAGAAGAGAGAGAAACATCTGTCTTTTTTTGTTCAAACAACATTGAAAAAAATAGAGTTTACTGACACATAAGAGCAAGAAAAGCAGTGTTGATATTTAAAAAGTTCATTGGAAGTTGACTGACAGCAAACTGGAACTCCCTCCCTCCACTGGAAGGTCAAAGGTCAGGGTTTAAAGTTTGCGAGGGGTCGCTGAACACCTGCCTGTGTTTGTCTGACCGAGTGTCGACGTCCTTACAGCGATTTTATATATATATATATATATATTACACTGGATTATTTATTTACTGGAGCGCAGAAGAAGAAGAAGAAGAAAAGTATTAGTGACATAAAGTTTGAACTCAGCAGACGTGGAGACGATTTTTATTTATTTACATCTTTTATTCATCTATTAAACAGACGGTTCAATCAGCAGAGTTCTCTCTATAGTTTCATCTGTGCATGCTTTGCTGTTTTAATCAGTTTTATAACTTATTTATTGTGATTCTGTTTGGTTTTTTTGTGTTTTCTAAACGTTTGAACCTTCAGCTGTTTCGTCTGTTTGGTAGATTTAAATGTGGATTATTATTATTATTGTAACTTAACATCTTCTCCGCCGTGAAAAGACGTTTCCAGAAGCTCGGCATGTTTTCAGTGAATTAGGTGAGGACATTGTGTGGGAGTGTTTTTTTTTTGGAAAGTGAGGATGTTTTGGTAGGTGAGGACATCTTTTGGAAAGTGATGATATTATCATATCATCATGGAAAACTTCCCAAAATGCTCCCACTTTTCAAAAATATCCTCAGATGTAATAATAAGTGATGGACATATGCTTTCATACATATGGCTGATGTGCAAATGTAAAACAAGTTGAAAGCTAGTTCACAATATAAATATATATAAACAACTTCAAACAATCAAGTAAAACACAATATTCAGTAAACAATATGAAAGCTGTCAGCATGAAATGAAAAAAAACAAAAAACATTCGAGACGTCAAACAGAACGACAGATTTTTTTCCCCGCAAACCGCCGGCGGCTCTGCTCTGCTCTGCTCTGCGTCAGGAGAGAGCGTCTCACTCTCAGCTGGCAGTCGTGCTATTTCTGACGGCACTCGAAGGCAGCAAGGCGCGTGTTATGTAAGAGGTGACGGGTGAGGAGGACACGGAGAGCCGGAGCAGCCAGCAGGAGGGAGAGAGAGAGAGAGAGAGAGAGAAAGAGAGAGAGAGAGGGAGTGACGGCTTCTTTCTTTAAAAATAAAAAAAAACAGACCTGTGAGAAGATTTAAGGTTGAAAGCTCAAACTAACCTGCTGACCCACATTCCTGCTGCCTGCCTGCAGAACAGCAACACGCTGCAGGAACAAAACTTTATTCATAAAACTGAAATATTACAGAAAGACAAAAGGCTGCTGTTATCAGACTCTTCGGTTTCAGTGCAGGAAGATCATATCTTTTATTTATTTTTTTTCTGCAGATGTTCTTTGATTAAAAAAAAAAAAAAAACCTGTTGACACTCCGTCCTGAAAATATCTTCCGTTTACAAGCGTGTCTTCACTTCCCCAAAAAATGTACAGTCATTACTTTGCAAAACGTCTCCTGCTCCAAAAATATCATCACTTTCCAAAACGTCCCAAACTGTATTAAAAGTTTTCCTAAATGTCCTCATTTAAAAAAAAAACATGACCTCACTTTCAATCCTTCACTTTATAAACTGTTTAAAAGATGTTTTCACTCTACAAATATTTCCTCGCTTTTTCATAAAATGTCTTCATCATCTTCACTTCCCCAAAACTTCATGTCAGCGTCCTCTTCTTCAGCTTTATTCTTTAAAAATAAAAACACACGTTCCATACACCTTTTTAAAGGAATCTACGTTTTAGTTGTGCTTGAGTGACGGGTTAATTATGACCCGGAGACGCTGACGCAGCTCGGATGACGTCTGTGAACGCTGGACGTGTTTTCAGTGATTCACCGCTGCAGCATTTTGATTCATGACATCATTCCTTTCGGGGAGATAAACGCTGTAAATCTTCTCTAACAGTTGTTAGTTTGTCTGGATGTGAAGGATGATTTATCCATTTGTGCAGAAATTAAATGTGTTAAAATGAGCAGATCGGTCGATATTAAACATTGTTTTCAAGCTGCGTAACTGAAGAACATCATTTGCTGCGTCTCTCCTCCAGTGAAGTCATTTGTTTGTGAGATAAATGAGTGTTTTTGGAGCTTCCAGCTGCAGGACGACTGAACTGCTTCCTCACAAGTTTGTTGAACTTTCCGAGTCTGAACCAGCGAGAAGACGACGAGTCAGAGTTTGGTTTGAGAAAAGAAGCTTTATGTCACATCGTCGCTTCCTGTATCCGCCGTTTTTAAATAGTTATAAACTTTCATCTCGTCTCTCAGGACGTCTCGGTCGGGTTTCTGTGGATAATAAAGCTGCTGCTGTTGTTTTTCACGACATTCGTTAGTTGACGGTGACGATGGAGAGACAGGAAGTGATCATGAATAACTTGAAGATCAATCCATCATAAAACTCACCTGCAGACGCTTTATTTAAAGGTTTATTTTAGTTTGTGAAAGTTAGTTTCACTAATCTGCAGGATCTTTCAGGAGCAGCTCACAATCATTTCACAATAAAAGTCAACTGATGATAAAAACACTGCTATCTTTCTATGTTAGAGCTACAATATTTAGTCAATTAATCAATTAGTCGACAGAAAGTTAATCTGAAAACTGATGACTCGTTTTAGTTTTTTAAATAAACATTAATTGTCTTTTTGTTTCAGCCGCCAGAACTACGTGTAATATTAAACACACAAATAAAAATATTTACTGACATCACTGTAATATTTCATGAGAAAATATTAAAATATAAACAGTTTATTCTTCCAGAGAAATCTGTCAGATTAGATCTTTTCTGCTTCTTCTTCTCGTTGTCATGAATCATCAGCTCCACGTCTTCACAATCTTAAACTTTAACTGTTTTTAGCATCAATAAACTAAACACACGTGTTTTATTTCTACATTTTTTATTTCAGTTTTTCATTTTTACATCAGACTTTTCTTCTTTTTTATTGAAGCATTCATTTAAATTCTCTGAGAGTCTGAACAGCTTCATCTTTCACTGTGTTCCAGTAATCCGCTTAAATTTTCATGTAGATACGCTGTTTGGTGCATATAGTTTATTATTAAAAATAAATACTTAAACACATGAATAAATAAATACAAGTTACTACTAGTTAATACTTTCATTTAGACTATTTCTATATTTTATTTATTTATTTTATCATATTTATATTAAAGTCATTTTTCATCCTCCATACACCGTCACTCGTCTTCTTTGTTTACTTTTAAAAAAAAACATCTTAAACTTCCAAACGACAGCTCTGCTTGACAAAAATATTTGATAAACACTGTAAACATTTAGTGTTTATACCTGAATATGATGATTTTTAGCTTTTCTATCCGTCTTTATTCTTATTTTAATGTAATTCTGTTTATCTTGAATGAGTTTTTATCGTCCTGCTTCTCCTCAAACAAGCGTCTGTTCACTTTACAGCTGAGTATACGGAAGTAAAAGTGGGTTTTTTAAAATATGCAGATATAATTTTATCATATAAAATAATAATAATAATAATAGCAATAAGTAACTCTTGATTTTTGGGCTGTTAGGACTGTTTTTTTGCTTTAAGACACTTGATTGATAAAACCTTTGCTCTTGAAATAAAACCAATCATCTCAGAGGAAGTCAAACCTCTGAACCTTCACGTATCAAAGCCGCCCTGACCTCCACAACAGACCTCCTGGGGTCAAAGGTCACATGTCATCAGGTACGGTGTGTTTACAGAGTCACCTTCAGAACTCCTCCGTGAACAGTCACTGTAAACATGTGACCCAGTTTAAAGTGTTTCGCTAACCGAGTCTGTCCACGCCGCCGCCGCCGTGAACGTGTGTGAGAAGTTATTCTGGCCTGCAGCTCCTCGGTGGCTCTCTGGTTCTCTGGTTCTTCGGATGCTGGAGGAGGTTTGAATGTGACTTCATAGCTTGAATTAAAAGAGTGTTTTCATGCCACTAACGAGATTTAATTATCTGTTGTTGGATGTGATCAGCTGACGGAACGAGTCTCCGAGGACTTCTGAGCTCTGGGAGTGTTTTTCTCTGGGATTCAAAAAAAAACTGTCTACAAATTCCACGTTTTTAGTTTCTGTCAAGTTTTATGATTATTTTTTTTGGTTGATCTGAAGAATGACATGCTCCAATTCTACCATTTAGCTCATAAAACACTTTTTTAAAAGCTCCTATTAAAACGTCTCGAAGCTTTAAAGCGAAGCTGCGTTTTTTTTTTTTTTTACGGCTCTTTGTAACTCGTGTCTGTTTTTTCTGTTTTAGTTTCAAACAAAAATCCTTTTTAGATGTTTGTGTTTGCGTCAGTGTGACAGGACGTTATGCAGACATGAAGTCAGACACTGATCCGTGTGATTATAAAACATTTGTGAGGCAGAAACAGCAGTGCAGTGTTTTAACATATTAACATTATTAACATGCAAACATTCACTAATTAAGCTGATGTGATGATGTCATCAGTTTTTGCAGACGTTTAGACATAAATCAAAGTTAGTCAGAAACTCTTTTTGATAATCAATCAAACATTTAAAGTCATTTTTATGCAGAAATTCTGAAAGTTGAAGGTTCTGACGTCTCAGATGGAAATATTTACTGTTTTTTTTGTCATCTATGATAGAAAAATGTACTAAATGAGACATTTGAACGTGCCAGTTTGGACATTTTTTACTATTTTCTGATATATTATCAACTAAACTAGTGAGACTTTTCATTGTAATATAATATTTCATATTATTAATCTTTTATTATTAATAATAATACTAGGAACTTTATTTTTATAGCACCTTTCATACAAGAAATGCAGCTCAAAGCTTTACAACCAAAGAAATTAAAAGCACCTTCACATGAAAACGACATAAAAACATATAAAAAACATTAATGTAACATAAGATGGAAATTAAACTCACATGATAACATTAATAAAATAAAGTGAAAGTACAATAAATGGGATGTTTACTTCATGGTGGTAATCTGAAGCTTACTAAGAACAGGAAGTCCCTTTTTTCCCAACAGACACATGATCACTAACTATCCTATAAAACGCCTGAAAACAACAACAAACGTCCTTTAAAACACCCGAAAACCAAATGTGATGTCCTGAAGTGTCTTTGTTTTATTTAAAATCTGTTTATTTATTTATTTTCCCCCAAAAAGCATCAATGAAAAGCAGCAAATCTTCACAATAAAGACGCTGCAAACAAAGAAAGTTCAGAAAAAAAGTCACTTATTGGATTATCAGAACAGTTTGCAGCTTATTTATCAGTCGATTATTATTATTATTAGAACATAAACCAAAAGAATCGTGAATATCTGAACTACATTTAATACCAATCAGTCTGACAGTTGTGATATTTCAGTTTGAAAGAAAACAAGTCGACCTCACGGTGGATTCATCGTCTGGAACGTTTTCTGATAATCCAGCCGATGTGTGCAGAGATGTTTCAGCAGAGACATTTAAAGCGAGTTTCCTAATGACAGTTTGTCTTGTGAGCGTTGTGTCGTGTGTGTTTGTCCGTCATGGCGAACACGTGGCCGCAGATGAACCTGCAGCCGCCAGAGCGCAGTGACCGAACAGTCAAACAGGAAGTTTCAGTGAGTGTGTGTGTTTGGTACATCACCTCCACGCCGCTCGACGCCGTCTGCTGTCGACTGTCGTCCAGACGATCTGCTCTGTCAGGAGCCCGACCCTCCCCCCACCGCCGCCGGCGTCTGATTGGTCAGCGCTGATGTTTTTCAGATGATGGTCTGCTGATTCGGAGTCGGGCGGGTTCACTGAGCACAGCGGGACGTTTGAGAGCTCGCTGCTCATTAAAACATCCAGCAGAGACGCTCAGAGGAGCTTTAACTTCCAACAAGCAGAAAACCAATCAGCTGATCAACGATCCTCGAAGACTGAAACACACAGACGATCAATCGATTTACTGATTGGCTCAATTTGTTGGCTCCAACTTATCAAATAAAACGTCCTTAATAAAGTCTGAATAAAGGTCTGAACAGATTGAGATATAGAAACAGTAACTTTTATTCTGAGAGCGACATTGTTCAGCTTTAACTGAAGGTCTGAGGTTGTTTTTGTGTCTTAACCTTGAAGACGAAGTGACGTTATGAAGGCGGGTTTGACCTTCCAGAGGTCAGCAGGTCAGAGAGGAGGAGAAGTGGAATTTAACTTGGAAAATTATAAGATTGCTGAAGAATGTTTACAGGCCAGTAAATAAATAATATTTATGTACTTTTAACTGATGCTTTTATTTATTAATGCAGGACTCTCAGTTGTATAGGAGTATTTATAGATGGTGGTACTGCTACCATCTCTTCTACTTCCACTGCTGGACTCTTGTGGTTTGGTCGCTATTAAAAACGACACTCGACATCATCGACATCTCCAGCCTCTATATTTATATTTTGAGGCTCTACTGGAATAAAAACTCCTTATTTATCTTCTACTGGTCCTTTATGCAGCCCCTCAGTTCAGCCTCTGTCTGAAACAGGCCGTTTTAGCTCCTGTCTCTTTAAGGCCCCGCCTCCTGATGAGCCCTGCTCTGTTCTGATTGGTCAGCTTTCAGGAAGCTTCCTCCGGCTCCGGAGGCTACGTAAACAAACTATAGTAGCAGGATTTCACTTCTTTTTCTCCTTCTTTACTCACAAATGTTCAACTGATCAAACCCATCCGTACAACAACACATGGAAACACCTTAGCAACCACCTTAGTAACCGTCTAGCAACCACCTTAGCAACCGCAAAAATAATTGAAGTGTTCAGAGCAGATTGAAGCCCTGACTTTTGGCTTACAGGCTGCATTTTTACACACAATCACCTCAAGTTTTAGAAACACAAACAGCAGGATGTTATTATTTCCAACCTTCATCAGACACCAGAACACTAACAGAGAAGATTATAACACTCAGCGACGGTTTCGTCTTTCATCCCGACCGACCGTGTCGAGGCGAAACGTAAGAAACAGTTGTTTCATCTACCGGGAATGTGCTCGCGGCTGCATGATGACGTCACGGCGAGGTGCAACAAAGCTTTTATCCGGTTTCAACCGGACGATCCCGCAGCTGTATGAAGAGTAAAACCACTTCCTGTCAGTATCACTGTACTGTAAAGCATCGTTTTTGCAAAGAAGTCTGCAGTAACAACATTTTATTAGATGGAAATGTCTCAGTCTTTGCATCATTACTAATAAACTGATCATTAAAAAGGTTAAAACATGTGTCTGATTATTTACATCCATCATTAGAAGAAGAATGAAAATCCATATTTAGACTAAAATAAAATAAAAGAGAGTAAACAGCAAGAAGTGTGCTCATACTGGAGGTTATTTACTCCTCTTCCTCCTCCTCTTCCTCCCTGCAGGCGCGTACATGAGGTGGATTACACCGATCTGATGGTAATTACCCAGAGTGCCTCTCTCTCTCTCGCTCTTCTGGTCTGAAGCCAGCTGTTAATTAGCGCGTTGACGTCTCCTTTGTGCGGTCAGTCGGTGGACGGACGCGCCTCGTTGCTCCCTGATAAAGACAGAAGAAGAGAGCAGTCATGGAAAAACTCATCAGCGGCGTCAGAACTCGATCCAGACGCAGCAGAACTCAGATCAGATGTTTGGTGTCATGACTTCTGTCCCGCTAACGTTTAATAAACCATCTCGATTAAAAAAAAAAAACATCCAATCAATAAAAATGGATTTCTTTCACTTCAAACATATTTTAGCGTCCTGAGACGACGACTCTCTGCTCTGAGAAGCTCTCAGCGTGACTCGTGGAAACGTGGCGCCCTGATATGTCAGGTTATATATGATTTATCTGCTCACATGTGGTGAAGCAGCTGGTGTGTTGGACTCAAACAGCCGCTACGTGAAGCTACGTGATGATTCCAGTCGAGCTCCTTCACTTCATTAGGCGGCGTTTTTCCTCCGGCGGCGTGCAGATGGACCCGCGACCGCCTCTCATCACCACCACCACTCTCCCCTTCATCCTTTATTTTTAATCTCTCCACTTCTTCTTCTTCTTCTTCTTCTGCTGCCGTCTCGTCTTCCTCTCTTTCTCTCCCTGCTGTGTGTGATTGTAGCATCTTTCAGATCCTCTACTGGCACAAACACATGATGACCCTGATTAGAAAAACAACAGCTGTTTGTGTAAAAAACCTTTTCTCTCATAAAGGCAACGAAGGTGAATCAGTCAAACATTCGATTAGTCGATAATTTGATCGCTGAATAATCGTTTTAGTAACTTCTTTAAACAAAATATTAAATATTAAAAGGTTGCAGCTTCTAAAAAATGTGAGAATTTGAAGATTTTTCTTTGTCACACAAATAAAATGTCGGCAGTTTATGTTTCTAGAAACCACAGAAATGTTGAGTGTGTCAGGAGGAGGGGTCGGTGACATGGAGGTATAAAGAGAACTGGATACGGCGTCGGAGGCGGAGCTTCGTTCATTCCTTTGAAAGTTACTCAGTGGAGCATGAAACCAAAAAAGTTTGACATCTGTGGATAAAATTACCCGGGCCCGTAGAGCGAGCGCACTGGTGACTAGAGTCGGCTATTTCCTGTTTAGCTCTCTGGCTAACTTGAACGAGGATAAAACAAACCAATCGTGCGGCTCTTTTAGGCTTTCGAAACGTGATCGATCCGAACGGAGACGAGTCATTTCGTGGGTTGTGAAGCTGTTTGTCATTACACGGTTTGGCCGCCGTGTCAGAGTGGCTTCACAGCTCGGTGCTGTTCCTGGAGACTTGGTTGGTAACCACGGAGACCACCTCGAAAGTAACGTCCACTTCCTGTTTCATTCAACAAAAGTGGGTGTTTTTAGCGAGACGTCAGGACGTTTGCAGCCGTTTGTCTGGCGAGAAAAAATTGGTGTTTTTAATGAGACATCTACAGTTTTTATTTAATTTAATTATCATATTTTATTTTAACCCAAACCAAGTGGTCTTTGTGCCTAAACCTAACCAGACCTGAACCACAGCGCTGAAATGTTAATACATTACGTATTTCGTAAACGTAGATATTCAGTGTTTCCGTGGTTTGCAGAGTTTCGGGTTGTAAGACGTCGCTGAGCTTTGATTATTATTTTAACGGGTATCTCTCATCTATTTCTTGACATTTTAGAGATAAAACAATGAATTGATTAATCAGGAAAACAATCAGCAGATTAATCAATAATGAAATTGAAGCCATAATCTAAATCAACCACTGGCCCGTGGCCCACAGGTGGTCCTCAGAGCGCCATCTAGCGGTTCTCAGAGGCAGCGCTACTATCAGATGGTTAAAATGGTTGTTTTTGGTCATTTACAAAGCAAAGTGAGTTATTTTTTATATCTAGTTTATGACAGACCGTTTATAGTCAGTGTTGTTACAGGAACAGTCATTGTTAGTGTTAATAAAGTGAATTCCTGGAGATTCAATGTTCATTATTTCCCAGAAGCCCAAGTGTCTCTCTGACAGTAAGCAAAATATTTACTTTGGTCGTTACAGCTGCATTTATTTGGGAAGTTGGTCCTCAGAAAGTTTTGAACAATCAGAAGTGTTTCTTTAGTGACAAAAGGTCGAGAACCTCTAAATGATCTAAACGGTTTGTTTCATCGTCTGTTTGACGGACGGTTGAGTCCTTTCAGTCCTCGCCGTGTTTCTGCGGGAAATAAAAAACGTCACCAGTCGAAACTCCTGCAGGTTAAACTGATCAGCTGACTCACTGTAAACACACTGGAGGAAACTCACTAGCCTAGCGACGTCAATGCTAAAAACAACCCATAATGCATCACTCAAGCGTCTCGTCCTCGAATATAAGACGAAGAACCGTGAGTTGTTTATTTATTTATTTTTGTAATGATAACAATGTGTGGTCATGTTTAAATAATAATAACATATTTATTTATTTATGTGTTATTTATTATTATTTATTGACAAACAGTTTCTCAGAGGATTTAAAGGATCAGTCATGTTGCATGTTTGTTTAGAAACGGCTCAATAAGGCGAAAAAATCAATTAAAATGTAATAAAATACCCAAAGAACATCAATTTAAACTTATAAAAAGCAATAAAAAACCAACAAAAGTAATAAAACAGATGAAACATGTTGTAAATAAAACAACAAAGACGTTTAATAAGATGTTTAACAGCATTTATTTTAACAGTTTAACTAAGCTGGAGTCAATAAAAAGACTTTTAGAAGAGATATTTTATTCAGTTTATTGATCATCTGGTCTCTTTTCTCTAAATGAATGCAGACATCGTCCTTCACGCTTCTCTTGTTGAGTCTTATATTTATTTACAGGCAGCATTAAAAAGATCTTGAGGTCTCCCTTCCCTCCTCCTCCTCTTCCTCCTCCTCATCTTCCTCCCTCCATCTGCCCTCTCCTTCTCCCCGACAGGTGTCCGACCTGACCGCAGATATCAATTAGCAGTTAAGGAGAGTCAGGAGTCCAGATGGCGAGGAAGCGGCGAGTCAGAGCAGCAGAGGAAAATAAGATCGTTTCGGTACATGTGTTTTCCCATCGGATGCCGGTTTCGCCACTTTCTCATTCGTTCCGGGGTTAAACGCCAGACTGCCGTTATCAGGCGTGAACATCTCGGCGTTGTAAACAACACATTGGAGGAAACCATAGCAACCAGGTTAGCAACCAGGGCCGCAGACAAGACGAGACGACGCAGGGAAAAAGGTGGAAAAAATGCATCACAAATGGACAGGTTGAAGCCCTGAGTGTCGACTTGCAGGCAGCATTTAAGGGCACAGGGTTTATGACACTTTAAATTTCTCTCTTAAGTTGGATTAGCTGTTGATTCGCCGTCAGTTTCATCCTTTCCAGAAGCAGAGACTCTAACCAAACCGTAGCTGCTGCTCCTTTAAAAACCTCTGGATGACTCCGGTCTCGCTGTGAATCTGTTACCGTTTCCTCCTGCAGAGATTCGACTGCTCCCACTTCTACTTTTCTGCTCCCACACGTCTCTCCTTCTGTACTTGTGAGGACCTTGATTTATCTTATAACACATTCCTAACCCATCACTAAAGTCTTTTAAATGTTATTTCAGGCACAAGTTCCCCTTTTTCCCTCTACATATCTCTAGTATCTACACGTATCTAGCGTATTTCTCTGTGTGTTTATAGATGGAAAAGCATCTCCTATCATATAAAAACAGACTTTTATTCATAGCAGAGTCATCAATTTACCAGATAAACGAGCTCAGCGATGTTACAGGTTTCAGCTCTTCCTCCTGTGTTAGAGGATAACACACAGAGAGAGAGGAGGAGAAGCTCCACTGACACATCAGTCACTCAGATAGCATCAGAGTTCAGTCTGTAATGATGAGGATGGACGATGTGTCTGCGTGACACCCTGCCGAAGCCTCTAAAGGTCACTTATTAACATTTGTATCTCATTTGTGCAATTCAAAGCAGAAATGTAAAAGCAGACAGTTTGCGCTGGAGGAAATGTTAGCATGCTCACACGCTAAAACTACAACAGTAAACATTAGATTAGATACCTTACAGGTGAGATAACTGTATCATCACGGAGCAGAGGACGAGAGCACAACCAGAGGTGCAAAATAAGCATCGTTTGCAGATGAGTGCAGCAGGAAATATAATTAATATACACTGTAGAGAGATATATAAACAATCTATCGTGTGCTAACATGCTAATAAAGACAAACTCCAACCTCCAGTATCACATCTACTGAGTCCTACCTGCATGTTTTTATAATCTGTTTATCCTCCAATGACTTCATGTTGTTCCTTTTTATATACGGTTTCATTTTTCTATGTTTTGCTGCTCTACAAACTCTATTTAATAGTTTTGCGTTTTCCGTGCAGCTGTGAAGTAAATCTCTAGTTGATGATCTCATAGAAATAACAACAGCGCTCCTTCTTGTGCAGAATATGTCTTCATGTTCAGTCCAGTGTGTTTTAAACCAGCAGTGAGCAGTGAAAGAGGTTTTTTCCTCGCTGTAATCGTTCCTCCTGTTCATACTGGATATTAAAAGATCTCCTTCATCCACAGTGTGTCCAGATAGACATTTAAAGTGTGTGTGAAGCTTCTGTTCAGCTTCAGCAGTCTGAGTTTAGTCATATCAAGTGGATATCTGACACATTTACAGTCTTTTTAGCATCAAATTCTCCTCTTTGTGTTTCCCTGTTGAGCTTCAGGTGGAAGTATAGAAACAAAAAGAGGGACTTTGACACAAAAAAGACTGTAACGTTGAAAGATATCTACTGGATTTGACTCATTTGGACGCTGAAGCTTCATATTAGCTTCACATAAACTTTTAAATACCTCACCTCCAGCAGCTACAACAGTAACATGCACACAGCAGCTTCACTCCTGAATCCTGCAGCTTGTTTCCACTCAGATCCAGCTCTCTCAGATGGGAGGGGTTGGACTTCAGAGTTGAGGCCAGAGCTTCATATTAGCTTCACATAAACTTTTAAATACATTTTTGCACTGTGGGTTTAGTCCTCCATCACTTCCACTGTAAGGTCATTATGAAGGGATCTTATAATGGCCAGTATGAACAGGAGGAATGATTACAGCAGCTTGAAAAACTGTGAACTCGTCCTTTAACTGCCTGTCTTTGGAAATAAAGGTGTTGAAAACACACAGCTGCAACGTCAGTGAACATTTTCTTAGTAAATCAGGCCCCTTATAATCTTTTATTCCTTTGAAGCTTCTTTATAATATTATAAATGCAGTTCATGTATTAATATTATCATGATTGATGGTGTGTGTGTGTGTGTGTGTGTGTATGCTGAGGTGAACTTTTTCCCTGCAGGATTACACTGAACTATCATTTAACTGCTGTGAATCCTGATCAGCCTCCTTCTGTAAACTGGGAGTCATGTCATGTCGCTGCCTTTGATGTCTCGTTTTTTTTTTTTTTTTCCAGCGTCGGTGGAGGTGGAGTGTGGGTGTGTGTGCGGGGAGGGAGGGTGAGGAGGAGGAAGGGGAGGGTAGGGGAGGGGGATGATTTGCATACAAAGCAACTCTCGCCCTCCTCTTTGTTCTTGTGCCGAGTGTGGAAACAGTAATTGTCTGGTTTTTTTTTTTTCTTTCTTTTTGTGTTTATCTCGTCGGTTGCGGTGCAGATTTGGCGTGACGTCGGGCGGCGGCGGCGGCGGCGGCAGGCAGGCAGGCAGGCAGGATGGAGATATATATTCCTGTGTGGGATTAGTGGTGAAGACGCTCCTCGTATTGTTCTGTCAGATCGCTGCGTTGTGACATGAAAGAGACACCGTGTTGTGTAACCGTGTGTGTGTGTGTTAACAAATCAGCAAAATCAGATGAGACGTGATGAAACGCAGAAAGAAAGAAGAATCAGCTACATCTTGTTGTTTTTTTATGGCACTAAAGAAGAAGAAAACATGTCAGCATTCATCACAAAATATGATTAATAATAATATTGATACTCATTAAGAGTAAAGTCAGATGAAATATCGTCATGTAGGAAAGAAATGTTTTCATCTTTATTGAATAAACAGAATATTTCAGGCTGTTAGAACAAAACTCCAGAGCTGCAGCTAACGATTGTTTTCATTATTTCTTGATCCGCCAATTAATTTCCAGATTAGTCGATTAGTCGTTTAGATGCGTCGTCACTAGTCGTCGCCTCCTCGAAACGATGCTGGAGTGAATTAAACTCCGTCTTCTTCACGCTGGGAGGAGATAAAGTATCGAGGACGAGACGTTTGAGACGATGTGTCATATTAGAGACGATTAATTAATGAATCTGTTGCAGCACTGAGATGAACACAAACAATACAGCTGCAGCAGAGATCCACTGTCAGATCTGTGTGTGTGTGTGTGTGTGTGTGTGTGTGTGACTCTGAAAACCAAAAGAAAAATGAAAGAAGTTCTTCTGCCTCTGATTATTTCTGTCTGTGTGTTGTTGGATCCACCAGGGAGCCGCACATGATGCAAAAAATGTTTGTTTTTCTATCTGAGATATAAAAGAAAGGACCAGTGTGTGTGTGTGTGTGTGTGTGTGTGTGTGTGTGTGTTATACTGTACAGAAAGCAGACCAGCTCGTCCTTCAGTTTATCATCTGCAGAAACAAAAAAAAGGGAAACTGAGCAGCGTGTTCAAGGTGATAAACATCATTTTATCACGTGTGTTTATGTAAAATCTCTTAAATGCAGCAGCTATAAAACTATTTAAAAAAAACCTTCAGATGAAAAACACATCGTCACAGATCTCACGAAAAGCCGATGACTTGGAGATACGTGCTAAAGGTCCGAGGCGTTTCCTGTCGGGCCGCGTGCTCGTGACGCCTCCTCTCGCTCGCTGGAAAACCACCCAGAAGGTCGACTTCAGATTAAAACACGACACTGATTTGTTTGCTGCTGCTTAAAACACACACACCTGCTTTCACCAGAGCGGGAACAGATTCCAGTGATGATCCTCCTAAGTGTCAGCAGCAGAAGGGATATTCTTAGGAAACCTTTTCCCGGCCTCTTTATTCATCACCTTCATCCAAAACAAGGTCACGGTCCGCTCCGGTGATTCCAGTAACAGCTTCTCTGGTTTAATAAGAGCGTTGTGTGTAACCGAATAAATTTGGTCCCCTGATGAAAGCTGAAGTTTTTACTTTAATAATTTGCATCAAAACTTTGATAGAAATCTTCTGCAGGTGGTCACAGATACGTTTCAAACAGTGCAAGAAGGAGATAAACATCACTTCCTTTGTCCGCTATTTTACCTGCTGCTGGGGCTGCTGTGTTGAAATGTCGTAGGTGGCGCTATGGAGCCAATTTGCGCCACTGATATTTTCATGTAGATGTTTTAAGGTCGGGACTCAAACATGTAAAGTTTGTTACAGATTGGAGCATTTACACTGAAGTTATACCACTTTCCTTTGTCACGGTGAAACATCAAAACGCAACGCCACACCACGGCCAAACGCTTCAACGATAACTAAACATTTTTATAACTTTTGATCATACACTAGTCTAGATGACACACACTGACTTTGAAGTCTTTACGATGAATTCTGTAGGAGGAGTTCATTAAAATATAAGGTATGGGAAATGGCCAAAAAAACGCAAAAATTGACCAGTTTTTCCAACATGGCGGACTTCCTGTTGGAATTACAACATGGCTCCAAGAGGCTTTTTTGTGTGTCTTGACATGATACATGTGCCTTGTGAATTTCATATTTCTACGTTTATCTGGAAGGCGGGGCTTCAACTTCGAAATCTTAAAGGGGGCGCTGTTGAGCCACTTTTCCACGCCCATTCAAATTATCTACATAGGATCCTCAAGACATGTGTGTCTGCATTGTATTTTAATGGCGAAGGATGTGTCGCCATGGCAACGGTGTTTGGTTTTGGGTCATGAGCTGCCAAATGTAGCATCACCAAGTTCTTGTTTATTAGCTGAGTCAAAAAAAAGACAAAATACGACGTGTGTTACTTCCTGTTTCCAGTAGGTGGCGCTATGACTGTCGCTAAATATGAGCCTGTACGTTTGTTCAGACCAGGACTCTTAACAAGCAACTGAAATTTGGAAAAGATCAGACCAAGTGGAGTCGAGTTATAAGGCTTTGAAATTTCCTGGCAGCTCTGGTTGCATCATCTTATTTGAACAGCGAACGATGCTAAAAATTACATTTAATAAACCAGAACCAGAAACTGTGGCTCATTCAAGCAGAACAGATTTAATTTCTACGCACACAAATAAGTTGGCAGTTGATCAGAAAAGCAGCAGCAGCAGCAGGACTTCCAGTCAACGCGTGTGGATAAAAGCAGGTCTCTGGTTTCAGAGTGCGACACGTACACATCCAGCGCATGAGTCATTTTTAAAGAAATGACTATCACAATAAGACGTAGCTGTTAGTCATCACTTATTAATGGGAAGATAACATCTGCCCACAGATACATAAAACCCTAAACAGTTATAAACAGGCCTCCGTTTCCACGGCACCGAACCCACTCGCCGACTCCTACACGGCGGCGTCTTTATTTTGAAACGTCGACCACACATCCGGCGTCTAGAGCGACGTACGTGACGC
The DNA here is from genome assembly GCA_029490765.1 of Euthynnus affinis. Taxonomy (NCBI): domain Eukaryota; kingdom Metazoa; phylum Chordata; class Actinopteri; order Scombriformes; family Scombridae; genus Euthynnus; species Euthynnus affinis. The sequence continues at coordinate 35,896,213 of CM055839.1, read as the reverse complement.
TCGGCTGCAGAAAAGAGAAAGACAGGAGAAGCGATGATGATGATGAGGAAGAAGAAGAAAGATAAATATGTCTCTAAGAATCTCCTCCACTGACATCACCTTTTTCTAAATCCTTTCCCCGGTTATTAAGGCGTCAGGGAGAAAAGTTTCCGCCACCTTGAGCGCCGCCACGAAGGAGAGAGAGAGCGGCAGCGGCGGCCATCTTGCCCTCTGAAAAGTGGGACGATATTTGAGCATCAGCCGGTGATCGATGAGGAAGTTTCTCCCATCTTTTATACTCGGGTCGGTCTGAGCCGAGTATTCTTAGACTTGACCCGACACACACACACACACACACACACACACACGTTGTCTTTGTATAATAACGTTTCTGAAGGAGGTCGTCGTGTCTTCTCGCTGTGACGGATCGACTTTTGATGATGTATTTGTCTCCTGTAACTTTGAGCAAAGTTAACCAAAGTTGAAGTGAAAGTGATGTTTCTCTCAGCTGGAGGAGTTTTATCTTTTTTCTCTCTCTCTCCATCTCTCCATCTCTCTCTCTCAGCGCCTCAGGAGCTCCGCAATTTCTCTCTTTATTGATTCATTTCTGTTTCCCAGACGAGATATCTAACATTAAGAAGGAGACTTCCAGAGTGATTGATGGTACAGGAGCGACTTTAAAAGGACGGCGGGTGACAGAACTCTGCAGACGGGAGCTTCTGTGTTTTAGCGTGTAATAAAGTTTTTTGTCTCAGATTGTAAAGTAATAGTTTGGTTTGAGGGGAACATTATTAGCTCAGCGTGGTTAAACAGCAGCTTTAGTGGCAGAAAGGATCAAAGATGCATCTTAATTACAGAGAAAGGAAGAAGGAAGCTTCCTGAAGAAAGCTTTTTGATTCAGAGAGGAACAAAGAAAGAAGCTTCCTATTTAAGGAGGAAGGACACAGAACGGTTTTTAATTGGGGATCAAGAAAGAATAAAGCTTCCTAGTTGCCGTATCAACGTTCAGGCTGTAAAAAAAAAACAAACCCTGAGAGGCAAATCTGTGATTTTGTGATGCTGGAATATACAAATAAAAAACGGACTTATAATAGTTAAGGATCAAAGAAGAAATAAGAATCCAAAGGAGGAGAAATAAAAGTGAAATCCTGCTAATTTAAGCAAAAAAAGGAAAAGATGCTTTATTTATTTCAAGAGGAAGGAAGAGAAGGTTGTAATTAAAGAGCAAAGGAAGGAGGAAACTTCCTGTTAAGGAGTCAAAGGAAGGAGGAAACTTCCTATTAAGCAGCCTAGGAAAGAGGAAACTTCCTGTTAAGGAGTCAAAGGAAGGAGGAAACTTCCAGTTAAGGAGTCAAAGGAAGGAGGAAACTTCCTGTTAAGGAGTCAAAGGAAGGAGGAAACTTCCTGTTAAGGAGTCAAAGGAAGGAGGAAACTTCCTGTTAAGGAGTCAAAGGAAGGAGGAAACTTCCTGTTAAGGAGTCAAGGAAGGAGGAAACTTCCAGTTAAGGAGTCAAAGGAAGGAGGAAACTTCCTATTAAGGAGTCAAAGGAAGGAGGAAACGTCCTGTTGAGGAGTCAAGGAAGGAGGAAACCTCTTGTTAAGGAGTTAAAGGAAGGAGGAAACTTCCTGTTAAGGAGTCAAAGGAAGGAGGAAACGTCCTGTTGAGGAGTCAAGGAAGGAGGAAACTTCCTATTAAGGAGTCAAAGGAAGGAGGAAACTTCCTATTAAGCAGCCTAGGAAAGAGGAAACTTCCTGTTAAGGAGTCAAAGGAAGGAGGAAACTTCCAGTTAAGGAGTCAAAGGAAGGAGGAAACTTCCTGTTAAGGAGTCAAAGGAAGGAGGAAACTTCCTGTTAAGGAGTCAAAGGAAGGAGGAAACTTCCTGTTAAGGAGTCAAGGAAGGAGGAAACTTCCAGTTAAGGAGTCAAGGAAGGAGGAAACTTCCTATTAAGGAGTCAAAGGAAGGAGGAAACTTCCAGTTAAGGAGTCAAGGAAGGAGGAAACTTCCTGTTAAGGAGTCAAAGGAAGGAGGAAACTTCCTATTAAGGAGTCAAGAAAGGAGGAAACTTCCAGTTAAGGAGTCAAGGAAGGAGGAAGCTTCCTATTAAGGAGTCAAGGAAGGAGGAAACTTCCAGTTAAGGAGTCAAGAAAGGAGGAAACTTCCAGTTAAGGAGTCAAGGAAGGAGGAAGCTTCCTATTAAGGAGTCAAGGAAGGAGGAAACTTCCTGTTAAGGAGTCAAGGAAGGAGGAAACTTCCTGTTAAGGAGTCAAGGAAGGAGGAAACTTCCTATTAAGGAGTCAAAGGAAGGAGGAAACTTCCTGTTAAGGAGTCAAGGAAGGAGGAAACTTCCAGTTAAGGAGTCAAGGAAGGAGGAAACTTCCTATTAAGGAGTCAAAGGAAGGAGGAAACTTCCAGTTAAGGAGTCAAGGAAGGAGGAAACTTCCTGTTAAGGAGTCAAAGGAAGGAGGAAACTTCCAGTTAAGGAGTCAAGAAAGGAGGAAACTTCCAGTTAAGGAGTCAGGGGAAGGAGGAAACTTCCTGTTAAGGAAGCTTCCTAATTCGAGAAGGAGGAAGAAGAAATGTAGTTTGGAGCTCGAGGAAGGAGGAAGGAAGGAAGGAAGCTTCCACATTAGGGAACAAGTAGAGAGAGTTTAGTTCTGGGAAGAAGAAGGAAGCTTCCTGTTCAGGGAGAAATGACACATGAATGTTTTAATTAGGGAGCGAGGAAGAGTGAAGGAAGCTAGTTAGGAATTAAAGAAGAAGGAAGCATCATTACCGAGCGAGGACGGGGGGGGGGTTTCTATTTTGAGAGGAGAGAAAAGGAGGGAAAGCTTCCTAATGGGGCCGAACGAGGAGGGGAAAAGTTTTCTGGAGCAACGAAGAAAGGCGCTTCCTATTTTGGAGGATTTTCAGAGGAGGGATGAAGGAAGGAGGATGTTTTCTAATGAATTAAAAAGCGAGAGGAGGGTGAAAACCTCCTCGTTAGGGAGCGAGGAAGGAGGACGCTTCTGTTTTAAGGGGAGAGAAATGAAAGCGGAAGGAAACGTCTTATTCGGGCTGATAAAGAAATATTAAGCAGAGAGGAAGCCTCCGAGTTATCGAGCAGGAAACGTGAAATATTCTTAATTTACAAAGCAAGAAAAAGGAGAAATGCAGGAAGAAGCTGCTTATTCAGAGAGGGAGGAAGAAAACGTTGATATTAGATTATAATTATTAAGGTTTCTAATCATGAATCAAGAGGTTTTTTTTGCCATTTGAGCAGGAACATGAGCGTTTTAAGAGTTGTAAAAGTCTGAGAGAGAGATTATATTATTTACAGACTTTTATTTTTTTGCAGCAGCGGAGCTTCAGCAGCAGTTATGGTGTAATACTTGTGCAATATCTGCCTTCCAGTATTATATCTTATATTATATAAGAGTAAAGCTTCCTCATTTTCAAGCGAGGAAGAAGGAAGCTTCCAAATTACGTAACAACAAAAAAAAAAAAAAAAAAAAAAAAAAAGAGGAAGATTCCTTAGTTGAGGATGAAGAAAGCCGGCTAGTCTGGGAACAAAGGACGGAAGAAATGTAGTAGTGAGCTTTTATAATTAGGAAACAATGTTAGGAATGAAAATGAGAGAGTTTTCCGCACACAGAGGGAAACTAGTCCGACGGTTTCACGACTTATAAACGTGTTTTACGGTGGTTGAATCGCCTGAACGTCTCATTTCGAGCCTCTAGAAACTTCCGCCAGTGTTTAGAAAAGCTAAAAAAAAATAAAGCTGCATGTTGTGTGAGCAGAATTAAACATCCTAAATCACTGCGGATGGTTTTTAAACTCAGCTGGAATTGAGCGATGCGTTCACAGGCCGTTGGAAACCGGAGCGACAAAAAGAAAAAGTGGCAGCTCGGGAAAACGACAACAACAACAACCTGTCAGCAGTCAAATCCTGGGAGTGTAATATGTCTCCTGAGGCTCAATGTGACACCCACACACACACACACACACACACACACACACACACACACACACACACACACACAGAGAGTCCAGTGTGCAGCGTTATCTCTCAGACACATGTGAGTAGGAGGCTGGCGTTTCCAACCCATTTAAATTCCAATATCAGGCCTTATAGCTTATCGTTCACCCCGCCGTTTATTTATGGAAACAGTAATTAGACAAAGTTGTTTCATTGTTGTTGTCGTCAGATTATGTTTGATAAGGGTGGAGGTGGTTTTTAGAGAGGGGGGGAGGGGAGGGGGGCGTTTAAGTTAATTTTACAAATTAAAAAAAAAAGGGTGCAGATGTTTTATGAAATAAAAGCTCGGTGTTTCGTCCTTCCTCGTTAATATTCTCGGTGTCATCTCTCTCCTCCGTCACCTCTCCTTCCTGCGTAAATTAAACCCAGATTGGCCGCCGCTCGCCGCCCGGCGCAGAGAAGTAAATTAACTTTGGGGAAATTGCATTTTTTTTTTTTTTTTAAGGTCTGAAATGTTTCCTGTCCGACCTGTTGGTGATTCACGGCGCGGAGACGACGGGGGGGGCGGAGGAGGTCTGCACTGTTAGCTTTAGCCTTCCTCTTCCTCTTCCCTTTTTTTTTTTTTGGCTTCACTTCTTCTTTGCTCCCTTTTAATTAAAACACTTCCTGCTTCGTTCTGTGAGGTTAAAGATCATCTCCAGACTTTTATTTTCTGCTAATGCCTCTAATGATTCTGTCATTAGTGTTTGAGTCTCCTGATTGGCTGTTACAGAGAGCTGGCGGCCAATCAGGAGAGACACTCCGCGGTTGAACTAAAACCTTTTTATTTCTCATCTCAAACATCGAGCAGCAGCGTTAAAAACACTTGCAGTCTTGCAGGTTAAACATGTGACTAGTCTCTCAGTTTAGTGCAGGGCGGCTGCTCTGAAGGAGCGCTTGATTTGACCACAGCCGGGTGGAGATAAGCCTCCTGAATTTGCAGGAAACATTGACCGGGAAAGAGGCGCATAAAGGAACGTTAAAGCACCTGAATAACCATCAATACAGAGTGAAACACATGAAACATCAAATCAAACATCCCAAGATATAAGTGGAAAATATTGTTGTTGCATCTTCATTTATAACCTTTTTTTAAACAAAAAAAACAAGATATTAATCTGTGAGTTTTAGAGCTGCTGGTAGGTAGATTTATTTTTAACCTTAGCACAGAGCTAGGCTAGCAGTTTCCCTCTGTTTCCAGTCTTTATGCTAAGCTAAGTTAGCCAGCTGCATTTCTCTTTTCCTCCTCCTTCAATCTTCAAAGCTTCTTTCATCCTTTTATTGTGAAGGGACGCTTCCTCTTCCCTCGCTCCTCAACATGGAGGCCTTTCTTCATGCTTGCTCTGTTTTTGATTCAAGTAGAGCTTCATTATTGATCAATCTGTCAATTATTTTCTTGATTAATTGTTTCATAAAATCCAAAGTGACGTCTTCAAATGTTCTTTTAAAAAACAATGAATCAATGCAAAAGATCATTTTCATCATAGACATTACCACACACACACACACACACACACACACACACACACACGCCCAGCGATCATGTGTCAGGTTGTGTAAGTGCAGACGTGTGATTGTGTGCGCTTGATTCATCGTTCCTGGCTCGCACTTCCTGAACAGCAAGGTGGGCGGAGCGTCACCTTTCGCCTCCTCAGTCTGCTGGGAGCAGATGGAGGAGGAGACGCTCCGTCACCTCTTCCTCCTCCTCCTCCTCCTCCTCCCGTTACACACACAGAGGCGACAGAAAGCCACATCTGAAGCTGGATCATGTAACCGTTCTGGCTTTCTGTCATTCAGACATCAGTCTCTGTTATATAAATGTTTGTTGTGGCTTCACTCGGAGGAAGTGATGTCACCGTCACATCTGTCAGCGAATCCGCGGGGATCAGTTTCATCAAAGCAGAGAACGATGACGAGACGTTTTTTTTATTTCACACAAGTAGAAAAATATTCTTTATTAAATATGTTTTCATTCACTAAAATCAAACAAACTGATGAGCGTGAACGGCTCAGAGACGAGTTTCATCTCTAAAATGTTTAAATGTCTGGAAGATGGAAGCTCAGAAACATCTGCAGGACGTCTGGAGGCGCGAAGGGAGGAGCTACAGGAAGACTTCCCAACAGAAGAGAGCGAGGAGACTAAAGCAGTGGCTCTCAACCTTTAGCAGCTCAATGCCAATATCTGATTAAAAACAAATAATAAAATGAAAAAATAAACAAAACATGAAGAAAAATAGTGAAGTGTAATACTGCGATTATACATTTACTAATAATTTAAAGGATATAAACATATTGTGAGGCAGTTTGCTTTAAAAATAAGAGTTTTGCTTGTTATCTCCGTTTCCATGGAAACACATTTCCTGGAAAACACTCACTCACACCAGTAGGATCCAACGTAATGATGAGCAAGCAGACCGACCCTTTAGTAACGAACTAAACAAAACAAACAGACCACACGAGTCTAGTCGACCCGTCTTCATTATTCACTCGCTGACTCATCGCCGTGGTTACCAGGCCGGCCAGTCGACTGGCCCCGCCATTAGTGGTCCGGCCAGCTGCCTCTGCGGCCCACTAGACGGCACCCTGAGGCCCACCTGGCTGAGAATGACGGCACTAAAGCACAATAGAGGACGAACTAACACCCGTCTGACATTACTGTAATATAAATATAAATAAAAATAAATATAACTGGTTGATGTGAAGATACAGAACTCCAGAAAAGCTGCGATACACCTGATGTTTGTTTTAAATGTGAGAAGGAAAAAGGTCGTTTTGAATCAATGTGCTCAAAATATTTTACAGATTCAAGCTGCTTATGTGAGGTTTTACATCTGGAACTTAAAAAGAATATTTGTAGATTTAAATGTTTTAAAGGTAAAAACAGTAACAGCTCTCTCCTGGAGAAACAGCAGAAGTATAAACAGCTGCTTCTCGGAGCTTCCCAAAACTCTCCTTTAGAGAAAATCACCTGTTCCATAAAACATCAACAACATCAGATCAGATCTGGGATGTGTGTTCTATATATATAAAGAACACACTTGTCAAATTTGATGGAAGAACCTGGAGACGTGTCAACAGTAAATAATAATGTAGAAATATATATATATTATTGTTTTTACACAAGTTAACAGACTTTAACACATTATCCTGACCTGGAATAATAAGGTTTAATTGTATTACTTGATATTTTCTTTTGTTTTGTTGTGAAAACAATAAAAAAGAATGTCATTTTTAAAAAAAATCACATTTTCAGTTTGCTTATATAAAAAAAAATCTGAGTAGAAACTCTGTAGATTTAATATTTTTTTTTAAAGAAAAGTGGGTAAAAATCAAACGTAAACAGACTGAGTGAATAAACGATGACGTCATGAGTCATGTGACTGCAGAGCTGAAAACTTCTCACATCAACACATGAAACTAACAGAAACGTCACGTTTCCATCGTTTTTCGCTCTTTTAACGACGTCGTCTCGTTGTTTCTTCTTCTTCTGTGTCAGTTTAACGGCAGCGGCTGGAGGTTTAGCGCCACCTGCTGGTAACTTCAGCTACAGACACAAATCTCCACCGAGTTTTAAAAGATGTTTTCGTCCGTCAGTCTCGTTTCTTCTGCGTCCAGCTGCAGATTCTTCCAGTTCAGAGTAACAGAAACGTCAGTGAATCAGACGCTGATGTAACTTTCAGCAGTGAGATGTCCTGATGTTCACATCACAGCTGCAACTGTTCGTCAATTTATTGATCAGTCATTTAACAGAAAACTAATCAGCAACTATTTTGATGATCAAATAATCTTTTAAGTTGTTTTTTTTTTAAGAAAATGTTAAAATTCTCTGATTCCAGCTTCTTAAATGTGGATATTTTCTGTCTTTTTGGGCTTTTTTAAAATGATAATTAACATTTTTTTCACCATTTTCTGATCAAATAACTCGTCACTTAATCAATAAAATGCTTCACAGATTAATCAATAATGAAAATAACTGTTAGTTGCAGCATTATAAAGGTCTGAAAATTAGCTTGAAACAAATATTTGAAATAATTTAATGCTGAAACAAACAATTATTTTCATCATCAGTTGATCTGTTGGTTAGTTTATTAATTAATTGATTAGTTATTGATCCATTAAATGTCAGAAAAACGTTAATCAGTGTTTTCTAGAAACCAAAATGTCGTCTTTAAATGTTTTGTTTTGTCCAGGAAACAAAATATTCAGTTTATTATCAAAGAAACCAGAAAATATTCACATTTAACGACTCAAAACAACAAAGCGATTATTATCAAAGTAGTTTTTGATTAATGTACGTTGGCGATTAATCGATTAATCAATTAATCAACTGATCACTGCGGCTCTAATTTAACAGAAACTGTAAACTGTTGTTGTTTCTTCAGCTTCAATCGATGCTGCTGTCGTCTGCATTAGATTTATCTGACTCTGCTTTATTTATTTATTTAATTCTATACTTATTTATTTACATGTTGTTGTTGTTGTTGTTTTTGGGGGGGTGGAGGGGGGGTTTGTTGGCTGCTGTCGGCCTTTGATTCTTCCTCTCTGACAGTCGGCTGCTGCAGAGGCAGACGGAGCAAACGCTGCGTTCAGGCTCCTGATGGAGCTTTGTGCTGCTCTGCTCTGTGATATCTGGCTGATGAAACTGTGATGTAACGACCGAACCCTCAAAAAAAAACAAGAAAAACAAAAAACAATCGATCGATTATCAGAAGAGCAGCTGATTGATTTAAGTCCTCAGTAACTAATCGGCTGAATCGTTGCAGCTGTGAGATGTTTTTTTTTTATTCCTCGGTGAGATGGGAGGTGAGCAGAGGTGAGTCCTGTCTGCAGCAAAGGATGATGGGAGAGAGAGATGCCTTCAGGGGCTCACACACACACACACACACACACACACACACACACACACACACTCACACACACACACACACACACAGAGCTAAAAAAAATTGTCTTTTTTTTTTTCCTCGGGTGTCAATTTTTTTCTCTCTGAACTCCCGGTGACTCATATTTTCTCGTTTGCTGCCGTCATGATGAGTTCAGTTTTCCATCAACCCGGGAGGAGAGAGAGAGTGTGTGTGTGTGTGTGTCAGGCAGAGGACAAACAGGCAGTTCTTCCATAAACATCTCAATGAATCGTCATAATGTTGGAGATTGGATTGATTGAACTCCTTGAATACGTTTGAAACTCTCTAAAGGTCATTTTTCACCGTTTCTTGAAAAGCAGCACATCAGATTAGTGGATATTGATCAGTTCAGATTGATCACAGAGCTTTTATAAGTGATGCATTTTGGTTTAAAACAAATTGTGTTGATGAAAGGTCACAACAAAGGTCAGAGTAGAAAGAGATTAAACCTCAAGGTTACCGCGGTGATAGAGAAAAAGGCTCCCGGTGGACGGCAGCGTTTTATAACCTTCAGCGGGCGTCACCGTTCTTCTTTTAATCTATCAGGACTTTTAGATGTCGTCCTCCTGCCCAGCTGACCTCCACATGACGCCTCACTCCGCCTCCTACGAGTTTTAATTTCTACATCTTCCTCTTTATAAATATAAAGCTGAACTTCCTCTAACTTTTAGCTGACCAGTCTGCTGATGCTGCAGAGTTGCAGCACGAGACAGGAACGATTCATCCAGATTAAACAGAAACACACATACACACAGTGATCATAGTTAACAGCAGTTAATATCAAATAATAAGAACAGAAACTCACTGTAACACCACAAAATGTCACTTTTTACATTTCTGGTTGTGTAGCGATTAAAAAAAACATAACATGCTGTTCTAATTTATGAGGTTTCAAAGGTGTTTGTGAGTTTATTTGTTGTCTGTGGACAGAGCCAAAGTAAAGCTGCGTCTCAAATCTCATACTTCTGTGCTTACACTTTACATTTTGAGTACAGAAGTTTGGGAAAATGCACTGCGAGTACTCAGATGTTTCACTCAAAACGGTGAAAAAGTTGAGTATTGAACTATGGACGCTTCTCACCGTCAATGGCCGCCATCTTGGCTACGTAGCGGAAGGGGAGGGAACACTTTTCAAACTGGCAATGGTGGCTGGGTACGTTGTAACCAGGAACAGCGCCGAGCTGTGAACCCAATTTGAGATGGCATCCAAACCGTGTAATGACATCGTCACATGACGCTATCAGGCCCAAAAAGACTTTTTCCCGCAGACTCACATTGTGAAAGAGACGTTTGTAAATCAGTGGATACATTTTTTTGAGCTTCACAACCCACAAAATGATTTGTCTACGTTTGGTCGGATCACATTTTGAAAGCCTAAAAGAGCCGCACGATTGGTTTGTTTTATCTCCGTTCAAGTTGGCTGGAGGGCTAAACAGGAAGTAGCCAACTCTACTCACCAGTGCACATGCTCCATCGGCCCAATGATCTCGGAGGATCCGGATAATTTTATGCGTGGAAGTCAAACTTTTTTGGTTTCATGCACCACTGAGCAACTTTGATAGGAATGAACAAAGCTCCGCCTCCGACGCCGTATCCAGTTCTCTTTATACATTAATGGTTGTAACTACAGTGAACATCACCACATTATACAAATATAAGTTATACACGTTTTTATCACTAAGCACCACTAAACTGCTGTCAGATATAAACCATCACTATGTTTTCTGGGTTGATTTAGAGGTCTGTAATCATTCAGCAGCACGAACAATAACGCAAATGCTAACGCTAGCTAATGCTAATTTGCGGTCTTCATTTCCAGTAAGTGCACAACGGCAGTGTTTGATTTGAGACGACACTACCCTGTCAAAATTTGCGCACTACACCAGTAAGTGCAGTAGAGTGTACTAACAAGTATGTGATTTAAGACACAGCTCAGTTTTCTAGTATTTATGCTAAGCTAAGCTAAGCTAACTATCTCCCTATTTCTATCCTCCTCAGTCTAATGTGTCAGTGTTTTAATGTGTTATTGTCTGGTAGTGATGAACCTACAGATTATTATCAGTGACTCTGCAGCTCCTCTCGGCTTTACGGAGCTTTATAGTGAGTTTCAGCTCGTTGTTTATCTGTCCGGCTGCAACTTTTACTGTTCTGGTTGACTCTCAGCGGCTCTCATAGCGTCGTTTTCAGACTAGCTGGTGAACATAGTGGAGCATTTAGCAGCTAAAGAGCCAGATATTTCCCTCAGGACGTTGGTAGAGAGCAGAAACAGAAGCTAAAAGAGAGAGAAGATTGGACTTTAGATTCCACATGAACGATAATGTTGCTCCGTAACTGCTGGATGTGGAAATGAAGCAACTGACAAGTTCAACATATCGACTAAAAAGCTGATGATATGAGAAAAGAAATAGTAGAAATAGGAGAAAAAATGTAGTTAATGGAAGTTCAAGGATGTTTAAACCTCATTTCTGTGTTTCTAGGTGGTTGTTAAGTTGTGATTCTGGTCACTAAGGCATTAATATTTCCTCTCTGTGCAGTATTTTGGACTCTGGATGCTCTTTCCTCTTTCTCTCTCTCTTTACTCCTATTTATCTGCCAGTCTATGTTCTACGACTCCTCTGAGCTGAGGTTGTGTAACAGCCAAACATAATTCTGAGTTTGTAACATTAAACATATGAGCTCATGCAGCTGAAACGTAGATTTGCAGGCGGCAGCAGGAGCAGCAGGAGACCCTTACGAACAGTTTGATGAAGTCCTGCCTCTCCTCGGCCTGCAGGAAAACACAGCCGGCTAATGAACGAACAGGCTGTTTGTTCTGCCACCGCAGGAGGTAGATGATGGAGACAGCGGGGCCTCGACTAACACGAGAGGAGGCTGGTGTTAGTCAAGGACTCCGGTTATTTAACACACACACACACACACAAAGAGAGAACAGAAATGAGAGAGGAGTGATGACGGGAGCATAACAAGCTGATCTCAAACTTTACAGAAATGAGGCCAGAACTTGTGCGTCTGTGCGGTTTTATCTGCAGTTTCTCACTTCTAGGCAGAACTCACATGAACTTATATGAACGTAAACAACCTCAAACAGCGTCAAAGGAGGCGCATTGTGCTTTTATGTCCTGATGTGGGATGTTAAACAAGGTCAGAGTTCAAAAAACTTGTGAATGGTGAACGAATGTCGCTGCCTGCAAGTCAAAAGTCAGGGCGTCAGTCTGCTTGCACGCTTCGGTTGTGATGGATTTTTCTACCCTGCTGAGGAGATGATGTCAGCTCATCGCACATGCTCATAAACGACTGTCCATTATGTAGCCTTGGTTGCTAAGGCAGTTGCTAGGGTGTTTCCATGTGTTGTTCAGCTCCAACATGTTTCGATGGATTTGTGAAGTTGACATTCGATAACATGTAGAAATGTTGCCTGCAAGTCAAAACTCAGGGCTTCAACCTTCTCCAAACGATTCAAATGTTTTTTTTCTACTTTGCTGACGGCTGTAAATGTTGCTAAGGTGGTTGCTAAGGTGGTTTCTAAGGTGTTTCCATGTGTTGTTGTACGGATGGATTTGAGAAGTTGAACATTTTGAGTAAAGAAGGAGAAAAAGAAGTGAAATCCTGCTACTATAGTTTGTTTACGTAGCCGGAGGAAGCTTCCTGAAAGCTGACCAATCAGAACAGAGTGGGCTCATCAGGAGGCGGGGCTTCCTGAAAGCTGACCAATCAGAACAGAGCAGGCTCATCAGGAGGCTGGGCCTTAAAGAGACAGGAGCTAAAACGGCCTGTTTCAGACAGAGGCTGAACTGAGGGGCTGCATAAAGGACCAGTAGAAGATAAATAAGGAGTTTTAATTCCAGTAGAGCCCCAGAATATAAATATAGAGGCTGGGTTTATTCTTTAAAGCTGAAAAAACAGCATTTTAACCTCATAGTAACTGTTTAAAAGATCAAATGTGCTGCAGCCCAAAGACAAAATAAGACAAAAGTGACAATAATCTGCTTACAAACAGTCAGATCATGTTTATATTTCACTTTTGGTTAATCCCCATCACCTCTTTACTCCAGTATATGAGACTAATTTTAAATAAAACAGATTAAACTGTGCATATTGCAATCTGTCTTCCTGATTGGACCGGCGGCTTTATTGTTTTTATCATCCCTTCTAATCGTTCTGTATTAAACATATTTGAGTCTACAGTGTACACATGTACCGCCTGTCCTGACAGTGTTTGTTGAACACTTTACAAACAGCTCTGAGGGTTCGGTCGTTACATCACAGTTTCATCAGCCAGATATCACAGAGCAGAGCAGCACAAAGCTCCATCAGGAGCCTGAACGCAGCGTTTGCTCCGTCTGCCTCTGCAGCAGCCGACTGTCAGAGAGAAAGAATCAAAGGCTGACAGCAGCCAAGAACCCCCCCTCCACCCCCCCAAAAAAAACAACAACCCAACAACATGTAAATAAATATATAAAGAAAGAAATATATATTTAATAGAGCTGCTGCAGGTTGTTTTGAGAATCCAAATGTTCTGATTCCAGCTTCTTAAATGTGAATATTTTCTGTTTTTTTTAGTCTCTGTGACAATAAACTGAATATCTTTGCTTTGTGGATGAAAGAAGACATTTGAGGACGAGAAAATAATCCACAGATTAATTGATAATGAAGCCTGGCGAGTTTATAACGACTGAAACTACTCAACAGTCACATCAGTGATTAGTTGTTGTTGGAAGCTTTTTACATTTCTTCAGCCTGAGAAGACGAACTCAGGGGGAAAAGACAATCTAACAGGGTTGATAACAGAACAGAGAAACAAAAAGTTATTTACTGAAAATAAGTCTTATTCTGGAAATGATGGAGGCCATCTGACAGTTCACGAGTTCACAACATCAGCTCTTTATTTTGAAGGGACAGAGTGATGCATTGTGGGTTGTTCGTAGCATTAATGTCGCTAGGCAGTCAGAGCTAAAAGTGTGCAGTGAAGTTTCTGAAGACTCGTGTGACGGGTTTTTCTGCCGCAAAGGAAATAAAATAAAACACAGCGAGGACTGAAAGGACTCAATCATCTGTCAAACATTTAATAAATCTGGTAAAAATCCTTCATGTGGATCCTTTTTGCAGCCAAAACCAGATATTTAATATCATAAAACCATCGTTCATCCTCCTTCAGAAACATTTTACTCAGAATGACATTTGATTACACAGTTAGTGATGATGTTTAACATCAAACTGGTGTAATCCCAGTAATCCCAGTGAGCATTCACAGGTTGGACTAAACTTCTTCAGCAGTTGGAAATATTTAAACATTACTTTCATATAACTGCTGTTTGCAAATCTAGTTTAAAGATTGTTTTTGGACGACAGTTTTATATTAAGTACCCTGTTTATCCCACCTGCATTTCATAATTAACAATCAAAAATGTTATTTTTTAACTTAATATTGATATTATGTAGCCTGATGTAACACGATATAATATTAAAACAGCTTCTGTGTACATCTAAGTTATAAAAGTTAAATTTTGGAGAGAAACTTTCCCAACAAGAGTCGTGTTGTGTCTTTTTATTTAAAAAAAACAGCTGTTTTTTGTGATATTTGGCTTTGTCTTATAATCAGCGTATATTCAGATACAGTAAGTAAGTAAGTAAGCCGAGGAGTTACAAGATGCTGTGCAATGCAAATAAAACAAGAGAGAAATAAAATAAAAGTAAAATAAAAATAAATAAAAGTGTTAGAACAAATAACGTCAATATAAAAGCAGAATAAATACACAGAAGTCACATAAATCAATAAAAACAGTGATTGTGGTTCATGTTGATTTCAATCAGAGCAAAGTGTCTTTTATTCTGAAAGGTTTCGATTGGTTTTTTTGGTGTTTGCATTAGAACTGATGGCAGGAATATAATCTGTTTATATTAATGATTTAATGAGAGATCGGCAGTTAAACAGTTAAATATTTTCAGTTCAGCTTCAAACCTGCGACTTTCTGCATTCCCACAGGAAAAGTGTGTGTGTGTGTGTGTGTGTGTGTGTTTGTGTGTGTGTTAGTACACGAGAAAGTAAAGAGACAGTGACAGAGCACCTGGTGTGAGTCTTTGTACAACACACATACTCGCTCAGTGTGTGTGTGTGTGTGTGTGTGTGTATATATATATGTGTGTGTGTGTGTGTGTGTGTGTGTGTGTGTGTGTGTTAGATGCAGTGCACAGCCTCAGGTAATAATAGCCATGATGGATTCTCACCTGGAAGATAAAGATGTGTTGGAGCCTCGGTGCTGCTGCTGCTTCGCTCCGGTTCCGGCCCGAGCCCGGAGAGATACTGATGATCCACCTCCACCCTTCCCCTCCACACACACACACACACACACACACACACACACACGCACACACAGACACACACAAACACACACTACCACCATCGGTCATCAGCTAACAATACTGTTTTTAGGGCAAGAACATCAATCTGCTGGAGGTGGAGGAGAAATAACATCAACATGTGGATTAAAGTTTCCTCTGTGTTCAGATATTATCAGTATTATCAATATATTGATAAATATTAATAGATTATCATCTTCAGCCGACATGCAGAGTCATTTTAACGTTCTTTAGTTGGAGGAGTTGTTGTTGTGTTTTGCTGCAGATGAAAGAGATAAGCTTTATTTTTGAGACGAAAATCTTTGGTCGTCAATCCGAAACCATGTCCTTGATCAGTGTTTCTCAACCAGTGGTCCGCGGCCCACGGGAGGGCCTCAGGGTGCCATCTAGTGGGCCACGGAGGCAGTGGGCTGGACCACAATGGTGGGGCCAGCCCTGTAACCATGGCGATGAGTCGGTGAGCAGACTAGACATTTAGACCGTGCGTCACTCTGCTGTTCATTAGACTGATTTGTTGAAGAGTTTTGTTTTGCTTGTGTGCTTTAATATCATTTTGTTGGTGTGTTTGGCATTATTAAAGTTTATCTAAGTGTTCATTCAGTGTTTATTATCCATACACAATGTTTCTGGAACACTTTCGGGGTCATGGTTCAAACATGTGTCCTCTGTGGGGTTGAAGGTTGGTCGTTAATTTGAGTCGTGGAGATATGTGAACTCTGCAAAACTTGTTTTTTCTTCTGTTGTCATTTTCAGTCATAACTGTAACATTTGAAGATATTTAGTTAAACACGGTGGTCCGACCGGTCTGACGTCTCTGCTGGATTTATTTTATTTACTGTGTTGCTTTGCTAGTGTGTTTGTTTGATTTGTTTTTTTCTTTAATATTTGTGAAACTGGATTGAACTGAACTGATTAATGATTGTGAAGAAAACAAAACAAGCGGACTGAACTCTGAGACTCTTATTCTGTTTGGGAAACGCAGCGACCTCCAGAAAGCATCAGCTGAAGTCAGTCCTTTTATATTATTAGTAAATGTTGTATAATCACAATATTACACTTCACTATTGACTTATCTTATTTTTTTTTTTTATCTTTTTTTTTTCATTTATTTGGGAAGGTGGAAATGTTTTTAACAGTCAGATATGGGCCTTGAGCTACAAAAGGTTGAGACCCTCTGTCCTAGATGTCACGGGAGTTTTGATTTATGTGAGATATGTTTTGTCTCATTTATTATCTGCGTCTGAGCTTTTGACGCCTTTTTTTTTGAGCTGCAGTGAAACATTTCTGCTGTTTTTTTAATACTAATAAAGGAAATAAATGGTTAGTTTTAACAGTGTTTATACTGCATAGCATATTTGATGTTTGATATTCAGTCATAATTTCAATATCAGCTCCAGAGTTTATTTTAAACATTTAAAACACAAACCAGAACGATGCAGACGAAACTAAAAAAGCAGTTTTTGCAGACTTTGCTGTGTTTTCGAACATCAGAGCCGATGATGCGTCTCTGTCTGTTTTACACCGCAGCGCTACGATTAACATTCATCTCACAGTCTGACAGCCTGAAACTGACATTTTACAGTCTGACACGTCTCGCAGCGTGACGTGTAATAAACTCGTTGTTGTTGTTGTACAGACTTGAAGAAGTTGAACATGTCTTAACTTCATGCACACGAGGTTGAAACTCATCTGGAAACTCAACTGACTGCTGGTGGGACAGGAAGTTCAGTCCTGACTGTGAAGGAGAAGATTGTTACTATAGTTTTGGCATAAAGTCACATAAATTGTTGGAAAATGTTGTCATACATTGTCTGTAAATAAACAGGCTACAGTGATGAGTGAGAAGTGATAGAGATGAGTTGTTTGGCCGTCAGTGTTGGACTTTTGTTAGAGGCATTAGATAATGTAGACAGATGAAAAAGACATATTGTTAATTCACATATTTAGGGCTTAAAACCAGACTTATATCTGAGTCAGACCTGCCTGCCTGAAGAGAAAAGACTTCTTAAAACCTGTTTCTACAGACTTGCTTTTACCGTATTTTATATAAATATAAGGTGCACTTAAAAGCCTTTAATTTTCTCAAAAAACGACAGTGCGCTTTATATATGGATTAATTCTAGTTGTTCTTACTGACCTCTAAGTGATTCTGTGTGGTACACGGCGCTCTGTCAAAATGTTTTAGTATGACCGGATTAGCAGGCAGCTACACATTTCTCCGTTTTCTATTTATCTGTTTAGCATCGCTAAGCTAGGCTAACCCATTGTTGCTAACTTTGGAGCTAAGTTCACTTTTCCAGCAGTTGGGGGAAACAACAGACGTGACTTTTCATGGTGTTGACAAGCTGCAGCGTTTATTAACTGACACACTGTAGTCTGTACTGTACATTTACTGCCAGACTGACAACTTACTGCTGCTGCTAACCGTTTCCTCTGCTCCGTTAGCATTAGCCGTTATTTCAGACCTTATCTTTATACAGTCTATGTTTCAGACGCTCTCTCTCTCTCTCTCGCTTCACCACTCACTGGCTAAGGAGTGACGCTACCTGCAGTTTCCATGGCAACGACACAGCCGTTAACTCGCGTTTGCTTAACGGCTCCCAAACACTATTGATTTAAAAATTAAGGGATATGTGGCGTTATTTTTGACATTTAAAAAATATTTTTGGCCTGTACTATGATTTAGTGGCATCAGACTGTGTTTTTTTTTATGTTACAACTGACTGTTTTGTTTCGCTTAATGCTCCTTATAGTCTCGGTGCGCTTTATATATGAAAAAAGTTAGAAAATAGACCATTCACTGACAGTGTGCCTTATAATCCAGTGCGCCCTATAGTGTGGAAAATACGGTATGTAACATTCTCTTTTCATCATCTTTCTTTTACCCTTTTTAAACCTTTTCATCTTCCTTTTAAACTTTTTTATCATTTCTTTATTGTCTCTGTTCGTCTTTAGCCGCCATCTTTTTAAGACCTGTTATTGTTTTCTGTTTCCTTGGATGCTGTATGTGCTATATAAATAAGGATATTATTATTATTACATTATTATTATTATTCTTTAAAGGTGTGTTCAGGCAGAAAAGAAAGTGAATTTTCGTCTAATTTGCTTGTGTTGATTCACTCCAAACAGCCAATATATTAACTATAAAGACACGTAGATAGAAACACACTAGAATCATTATGAACCATCCTCTGTGGACCATGAACGTCTTTATCTCTGTCTGCTGTGTTTCATGAGTGAGGTCGGCGCTCGAACAGTCGACTAACTGTCGCTCTGATGTCGTTCTGAGTCATTTGTCGGGTCAGCGGTGAAACTTCGGGTCCATTTTTCTCCCGTGTTCCCGGGAGCGGTGCGGCCGGCGGCCTTCGCAGAGCAGCAGAGATGATATTTCAGATGTTTCAGGTCTCTCTCCTCGGGGACGAGGAGGCGGCCTCGCTCCGTCTCCTCTGTCCTGTTTTTAGCTGCTGAGTGTCTGGAGACGGTGCCGTGATTTATAAAGCCTCTCTGCTGCTGCTGCTGCTGCTCAGGTGAGAGTCGACTGTACCAACGGGATGAATGAACGGCTGTCACACCTGCTCACACACACACACACACACAGGTTTATTTCAGTCTGAAGACTAATTATTGACTGTGTCCACTGCAGGCTGTGAGCTGGTTTACATTCAGACGTTTAGTCTTGGAACAGGTGAAACATGAATGACTCCATTCAGGAGTTTCATGTTTTTTCTGAAGAGCGCAGCCGGGAATGTAAACACTGAAAGCAGCTGAAGTGTCAGTCGAAGCTTGAGCTGAAGTGCAATCAGAGATTAGAGGACTGAAAGGGGTTAAAGTGACATTTGAAGCTGTAAAACAGAGAAAACGCTGAAGTATCTTTAAATATGAAAGCAGTGAAAGAGGCTGGAGTTGTGAAACTGATAAAGGTCAATGATTAAAGTCAGGAGAAGCTAGTGAAGCTGTAAACGGAGCCGCGCTCAGCTGTTCAAACGTCTCCTCGTTATAACCTCCATCTTCACTCAGACTAATTACAGCGGTGATGTTTCCAGTCTCCAGAGAGTGGTTCTGTGTCAGGAAGAGGCTACTGAGCATGTGCAGGAACGTGGTTCTGTTTATAGAAAACGATCTGCCTTTTATCAAGAATTACTACAATTATTACAAATCATGCTAGCAGAGCGTCAACAGACCTGCGTTCCTGCACATGCTCAGTAGCGTCTGCCTCACACAGAACTACTCTCTGGAGACTGAAAACATGATGCTGTTATTAATCTTTGCAGCCGTTTCTCAACAAACTAACGTGACCAAACTCTTCCTGATGAAGGATCATGTGACCCAGAGCAGCGCTGTGACTCACTGATGGGTTTTTAATCCTTTGATACAAACACAGTGCTTGTTAGTAGATCAGTTCATTGTTGGTTTTGGATCCAAACATGAAGACAAAGATAGAAAATCAGCAGAATTATCTCTTAACTTGCCGTAAACACACAGTAGTCGCCTTGTGTTGATATTAGAAAGCAACCAGAGTCCAGTTTGTCTGTAGGGTTGGAAAGGATCATCAAACCCTGTGATGAGATGAGATGGAGAGGAACAAGCTGACACACTGAGTTATTAAACTCTGTCAACATGAAAAAACCAAACTATCTGACAGTGACGACGGTAACGAGAGGAGGGAAGTGTCTCCAGGATGAGATGCTGAGGTGAATAAAACAGGAAGCTGCTGACACACAGAATCAATTCTGTTGTTAAAGGCTGTTTTTTTTTTCCACCTATGAAATATTTGCCAACAATATAAAAGTAAGACAAGTAAAAAAGACAATTAAAAAGTGTTATGTTTGGAAATAAAACGGATAAAAGAAGAGAATAAATATAAAATATTAACCCTTCATGTGGTTTAATGAGAGGCAGCAAACAGAGAAGTCACAGATCTGCAGTTTTCTGGGAGTTTGTTCAGATATGTGGAGCATAAAACCTGAACGCTGCTCCTCTGTCTACCTTTGGGAATAAAGTGTTCCTCCTCTACAGACGCTTTTAAGGCCAAACTAAAAACTCACTTGTTCACCAGGACATGTGAAGGTCGTCGTGTTTTTCTATTATTTGTTCTTGTTTCTTGTTATGTTCTAATCTATTGTTGATATCTTACTGTACAGCAGTTTGCTCAGCGAGGGCTGGACGATATGACCAAAATCTAATATCATGATATCGATACATATCATCATGATATCGCACATTGTCTGTAAATCCAACGAATAAATATTTTACATAAAATGACCACATAGAAAGGATTATATCTTATTATATTTTGAATTATATACCGGACAAATAAAAGCTACTGACTCATATTTGATTATTTTCTCCTTTTATTTTACAAAACGTCTTCAAATGACATCAGATATTGCTGTGACACCACGATATAAACAATATAAAATGAAACAATATATGTTTTTATATCATCTTATCGCACAGCTCTATGGTCAACTGTGGCTGTTTTTAAATGTGCTTTATAAATAAATTAGATTTTTATGGAGCTTTATCTTTATTCAAGAGTGTAGTCAATAAATTTGAGAGCATTTTTTGATTTTGTGTTGCAACCATGGCAACCACCCTGTCAAAATCATCCAATCAGTAGAGGGCCCGGTTTTGTGTTGACCAATGAAATGAACCGGAAGCGCTCGCTTTAGATTAAGTGTCCTGTATGACGTTGTTTTCTCCTCCAGCACACCGACTGGCTGCTATTATACTGTATGCACTATTATAGTAATAAATGTGGGCGCATGTGTGTAAATTAACAGTCACTTTATTCAAAAAGTCTTAAAGAAAGCAAGAGAAGTACATTTAATAAGCCCAGGAGGGCATCCATGATTTATCTGTTTAGCGTCGTCAGGCTAGGCTAGCAGCATTTAGTAACTGACACACTGTAGTCTATATTGTATATTTACTCTTATTAAATGTACTTCTCTTGCTTTCTTTATGACTTTTTGAATAAAGTAACTATTAATTTACACACATGCTCCCGTATTTATTACCATAATAGTGCATTGAGAGAGATTTTTGATTTGAGAGAAGTGTCACTTATCATAATGTGTGTTGGTTGTGTGTTGGTCGTGGACGCCGCTACACACCGCTGCTGTTAAAATAACTTATTCCCTTTGGTGAACGCTTTCATCCAGTGTTCATTTTTAGACCAGGGAAGCTTTCCAGAGTGAATTTAACCCCCAACATCACCAGCGTCGCTGCTGCAACATGAGAACACGTCCGTATTAAATCTATGAGACACATTTTTTTCAGTAAAAAAAAAAGGCTCCACATCTCTTTATTAATCCCCTTCTGCTTTCTGTCCCTTTGTGCAGTATCTTCCTGCTCCTTCCTCTCTTCAGCTCTCACCAGATTCCTCCCAACAAACTCCCGTCGCAGTGTTTATTTCGGTCGCCCGCGGCAAGGATACGGATAAAAGGATTAACTTATCGTCTACCAGTTTAGAGCTCTTAAACTCAGCCTGACGGCCCCCCTGAAAATTGAAAAGATGGATGCCAGAGAGGCTCCATTCAATACACGTTAAATTAATTTCCCCCGTTCATTACACAGAGGGGTGTTGATGTTTAAAGCCTCAACAGTTTGGAGGTTGAAAGGCAAAGCGAGTTTTATTTATACAGCGCATCTCGGCAAACAGAGCGCTTTACATAAAACATTAAAAGCATTAAAGATAAAGTGCAAAAGAATCATGAATACAAAAAAAAATACAGTTAATAAAGAGCAGCTGAAAGAGAATAAAGAAAATAAGAACAAGCTGAAATAGAATAAGACATAAAATACAAGAATAAAAGTTACAGTTCAGTGTGTGAAATGAAATTTAATTAAAGGGAAACAGAAAAGTTCAGCTGCGATTTAAAAGAAGAAGAAGAAGAAGAAGAGAGTCGCAGCAGATCTGCAGTTTTCTGGGAGTTTATTCAGATATGTGGAGAATAAAACTTGAACACTGATTAGACCGGAAGAGGAACGTTGTTTATTTCGCATGTAGCATTGTAGCATTTCTGTGTTCTGCTTTGGACTGAAGATGATTAATTGATTGATTGATTGATTGATTGATTACGAAGATGATAGAGGAGAGACTCATCGCTGATGTACAACTGTATGAGTGCTTCTTCTTTTTCTTCTCTTTCGTTGTTTCATGGCGGTTGGCAAACTACTTTCATACTTTAAACTAATTTCATACCTTCTGGACTGGCAGGATCAGCAGATTATTAGCAGATTACAACGTGACGTCACACAAATGGCCCAAGTAGTCACACACCCACAGATCTGCACTGACCTGCAGCCTTATAACCATTGTGAACGCACAAAACAGGGCCTGAAAGAGGCGTACATCACTTCCCACGTAAAAGCTGTGATCTATAGCGACAAACTTGACGAGAGAACACCTGTAAGTAAACTCTGAGCCATGTAAGAACATTTTGGAGACGGGAAATCTATGACTCATGTTGTGAATTGAAGCCAGACTGTACAATCAATCCTGTCAGACATTTAATTTCACTTCATATCAAACATTAATTATAGATCCACGTTATTATAAACATTCAAACCAGCAGTGTTATCTGTACTGGGGTTCATTGTGAGTCATAATTATTCCATAAGCATCTTTCAGTTTCAAAATATATCAGCCAAGTCAAAACTGAACGTCTGCTCAACATTTAATCAGTGCTGTTTAAACCCGGAGTGCAAAGAAGAGAGAGAGCAGCTGCTGAAATGAACGTTAACTAACTGATAAACCGAGATGACATCACATAACTTAAACAAACGTAAATAAAACACATGTGGAGGACGGAGCGTTATATATTTTGTCATACTGTGCATTTATCAGCAGGTATGAGTTAAGTGTCCATTTAGTTTGTGTGTGTAAAATCACTACAGATGAGCTAGAGGATCAATACGCTGACTCTAGACACTGATTGGATAGATTGGCATCGACCATTTATGGTTAAAAGTGGGCGTGTAGAGGGCGGGATATGAGGCTGAAACGTGTGTGCATTTCCAGGTGGACTGTGATTTATAACAGGAAGTATGCGTGCATTCATGCATACGCATGGTTTTATAAATATGATTTTTTAGTCCTGATCCTATGCACTGTTTTATAAACGAGACCAGCTGAGAGGTCTGGATGCTTCATTACGTAGCAACAGATCTTTATAAACCTAAAGTCTCTGACAGACAGGAAGTCAGTGTGAAGGTCTGGACGCGCCAGCAGGAGACGGACGGGACGGTCGTTAGTTCAGTTTGAGTTTTTAGTTTTACGGAGATCATTGCAGGTCTTGTCTTCGTCCACTTCCAGACTGGTTTGGCGGGAGTCTGCGCCGCTGAGGAGTGACGCTGTTTGTTTTTCTTTGATTGTTTATTTTTGTTTTGTTTTGTATGTCACATGTTCTCACATCCACGTAACCCGATCTCCATAAAACCCTCCAACGCTTTCCTCTAAAGTGATAAAGTTCATCTTCTTAGTCGTGCTGTTCGCTCCTCTCCGTCCCCTCGACTCGCTCGTCTTCTGTAAACTCTGATGTTTGAAGCTGATATCGTGTTACAATGGAGTTAACATAATAACATGTTTCCGACTTGTACATAATAAGAAACTGAGAAACTCTGTTTTTTTACAGAGTCCATCGCTCAGTCTAATTAAAGCTAATGGATATAATGTAATTTAGTCAACTCTCCGTATTTTAAACTCTCGTGCATCAAACTCAGTCATCATATGACCTTCCTGAGTTGTCAGATAACATGAACGCTCGCAAAATCCTCAACATGGCAGCCTTCTGATATCACCTGTGAACGTCTGGGGCGTTACAGGAAATGGCGGCTAAAAACATAAATATTGATTGAACTATGATATTAGGTGTCTTTTCAGAAAACTGCCATCCTGATCTAAACATGCGGTTCTGTCTGAAGGCTGGATTTGTACGCAGAGTTAAATGTTCACTGGATTGTATAATGCCAACAATATCTGGACATTTTCAGGACATATTTCAGGAATAAATGTCTTGAATGGCTGAAGTTCACATTTTAAAACACCAAAAAAGCAAAAATGATTCAATTTCTAGAAAATAAAAGCAGCAAAGTCTGAAACCAAATAATTAATATTGTCATAACTCGACCTTTTGACTGATTGATAATCACTTTATCTCTACTGCTGCTGTATTTTTGTCAGTTGAAGTTCCCGGAAATGTTTTTTTTCTGACGACTCGTTCAGTAGATCTCACTGTAGAAACTGAAGTAAACAAACAAACAAGTGACAGTAAACAGACACACACACACACACACACACACACACACACAGCGACAGATCATCACTGACTCTGCTCCCAGCAGATGACGGAGTTACGTAATGACTGTCTGATGTAACACACACACACACACACACACACACACTGGTTCATCACTACGAGCGACAACAACACGCTGACATTTATACAGTGGTATTATTATAAACATATAGATTAAAGCTGAAAAAAAACAACAAAGAAAAACTCATTTTTAAATCAAAACTTTTCTCTTTTCATAAATATATTTTTGATTAAATGTGATGTTGGATGATATAAATCATATAAACTGTTAGCTAGTGGATGTTAGCAGCTAGCAGTGTGTGTTTGTGGGTTTCAGTTTGAAAAAAATATGATGATTTATTAATATCTCCTGTCTTATTGCGCCATAATGACATAGCCACGCCCACTTTTGAGTGAGCCAATCACATCTGTAGGATTTTATTTAAACGCCTCTTGTACCCAAACGCTCTGCTTTACTGCGTCACATGACTGAAGACGCTCTAACCTCTGTTTCACCTCTGTGATTTTAAGGATAAAAGATTAATTGATTAATCAGTTTTTAAAATAAAGGTTACTTACAGCCGTCCTGTTCGTGTCATAAAGGCTTCACTTCCTGTTTACTGTGTAGTTTTGGTATTCAGTGTTTTTTTTTTTATTATTTAGACTTTTGGACATGATTACTCATCACTGTCAGCGCTATCAGGCGTCCGATCAGCTGAACGTGCACATCGGCTGCCTGCTGAAAGTCACGTCCTCGTCGGACAGGACAGGACGCACTCTTCTGTCACATCTTATCAAACTAAATCAAGATCCGATCTCTCGCATCACAAAGCGTCACATGAACCGTGTGAGAAAGTCACATGCTGCTCGTTCTGCTTGCGTCAGAAAAAAAAAAAAAAAACCACACTCAGCAACACTTTCACCTTCAGTGACCTGAAAGGAATTTCCTTTCATCTTCAACCTTAAAGCTCAGAGTATTATTTAATATTATGAATAACTCTGTAGTAATAATAATAATAATGAACTTTACACACAGTTACAAAGTGATTTACAGTAAGAATGAAAAACATAGCAGCATAAAATGATAAATATTAAGTCTCTATTGCAGCTGCTGTCATTTGCTGCTAGTCGTCACAGGTGTCGGAGCTCCAGTTCAAAAAGTAAAAGGTCGCTTTTACGGTTGTTCATAATAAATCTGATCGTCTGAAGGAGTGTGAAGCTGCCTCACGGTTTGTTTCAAACCAGCCGATGCAGGAAAATAAAGGTTAATGTTGATGAAATTTGCGTTTAAGGATGAGCGGGCTCAGAAATACATGTTCAGTTTCGTCCGATGGAAGAATAACTGTGCTTCGTTTGCAGTTAAAAAGCCGCCGTAGTGAATTAAAACGCCAAAACGACACCAAACACTGGCTCTAAAAAGACTCATTTGGACGCTGAAGCTTCATATCAGCCTCTCATAAACTTTTAAATACATGCACAGAAGGAGGACTGTGGGTTTATTATGAAGGCGTCTTTCATCGTTCATCTGGGCTCCTGACTGTTCTCTTCAGACACACACATGAAGAAACCCGTCCACGGTTCAAGTCATGTGTGAAAGCCATGTGCTGTATGTGTAACAGAGGCTCAGTTCATGTGTGTGTCATGTAAATAATGTGGAGTAAATCTGTTACGAAACCACAGAGATGGAATCGCACACACAAACATGTACACGGTTAGAATATCTCCAGTTCTTCAGCGTCGCGTCTGCCTGCAGAACAGAGCAGCAGTTAGCGCCAAGATAACACACACACACACACACACACACACACACACAGTCACAGGGTTGTGTTTACCCCCGAGGCCTTTACACACACACAAAAACACACACACACACAGATCTTGTCAGCGCTGCATGAAAACCTACTGTAGTGTCTCCAACATGTCACTTGACAAGAGAAATGCAGCTTTGTTTATTAATCAACTACAATTTATTCTTGAGTTTGTCCTTTTTGAGACAGTTTCAGAGTGATTCGAGTTCATTTTAAGGCCGAGCTCAAGTCAGTATTTTGGTTAATTTACGGTTTAGCTGACAGTTCTCCTTCTGCTCTGTTAGATAACGCAATTGATTTGAGTCATGCAGCAATAACATTACAACAGTTATCTGGTTCCACTGGGGATTGAACCCAGGACCTTCTGCGTGTAAAGCAGACGTGATGACCACTACACTATGGAACCGCTGTGCTGTAATGTTTTATGATGTAATCTTCTTCCTGTAGTCTAGTGGTGTCACACATTCGTTACAGTCCCTGATAACAGCGTACATCTGTTGTCCACTACTGGCTAGAACAGTCAGAGTCCTGGTTGAGATTAGTTAATTGCACAGAAATAACTGTATTGATTGCAACTATGTGGAGTTCTAGTTCCACTGGGGATTGAATTTTCATGTATTTTCATGTAATTTCCTGTAAAACGTGAGAATTTCCAAAATTGAGACTATAAATGCTGATCTGGACATGATCTTGTCATTAAAGACACTGTTCCATACATAGATGCTGTAACTCTACCAAACTACAGTTATGTTGTGAGATTGTGTTAGGGCTATATTAACACCAGGTTTTCTTAGTTTATGAGACAGGATTACCTTTGTTGGTTCTACAATTGATTTAAATCCATATAAAGGTGATTATTTGGTTCCACTGGGGATTGAACCCAGGACCTTCTGCGTGTAAAGCAGACGTGATGACCACTACACTATGGAACCACTCTACTAGTACATATTCCGGTCTAATCTGTGTATAGAAGTGTTTCTGACTGTAGTCCAGCAGTTAAGAGTGGTTTAGGTCAATTTATTTTAACTAACAGTAAAGAAATAAAGTAAGTATCATCAGGGAAGACTATGAGAAGGAACGACTCTACACTTTAGATGAGTTTCATCATTTCATTTACAATCAGTGTCAGATTTTTGTCACACATTTGTTATGATCTCTGATGACCGTAACAGCGTACATCTGTTGTCCATTAGTGACTAGAGCAGTCAGAGTTCTGGTTAAGATCAGTTAATTGCACAGAAATAACTTCATTGATTGCAACTATGTGGAGTTCTGGTTCCACTGGGGATTGAACCCAGGACCTTCTGCGTGTAAAGCAGACGTGATGACCACTACACTATGGAACCACTGTACTGTGGTGTTTTATGATCTAATCTTGGTATATAAGTGCTTTTGACTGTAGTCTCATGGTGAAAAGTAGTTAGTAGGTAGAGGAAGGAAATAAGAAACAACATTAAGGAACCCAAATCTTGGTTGAAGTTGAGCATTTTACAATAACGTGCTACCTTTAGGTTTTCTTTCTATTATCATAAATGTGTTTACTCTACAACTGATCGTAGTAGTCTGGTAACTGTTCATGGTATTAATTAGAATACATTAAGGGGAAGTTTAGTTCTGGTTCCACTGGGGATTGAACCCAGGACCTTCTGCGTGTAAAGCAGACGTGATGACCACTACACTATGGAACCACTCTCCACTGATGTTTTATGATCTAATCTGGGTATAGAAGTGTTTTTGACTGTAGTCTAATGGTGAAAAGTAGTTTAGCTAGAGGAAGGAAATAAGAAAGAACATTAAGGAAATCCACATTTTGGTTAAATTCAAGCATTTTACAATAACATGCTGGCTTTAAGTTTCCTTCTATTATCATAGTTCTGTTTACTCCACAACTGATTGTAGTAGTCTGGCAACTGTTCATGGTGTTAGTTAGAATATGTTAAGGAGGTTTAGCTCTGGTTCCACTGGGGATTGAACCCAGGATCTTCTGCGTGTAAAGCAGACGTGATGACCACTACACTATGGAACCTATGACTTGTGTTTTTTTTTTATACTCAAACCACACATTTTCATGTAATTTCCTGTAAAACATGAGAATTTCTTAAACTGAGACTCTAGATCTGTTGATCTAGACATGAAAGACACTGTAACTCTTCCAAACTGCAGTTATGTTGTGAGAATATGTTACAGCTTTATGAAACAGGGTCGCCTTTGTTGATTCTACAACTGATTTAAATCCATATTAAGGTGATTACTTGGTTCTACTGGGGATTGAACCCAGGACCTTCTGCGTGTAAAGCAGACGTGATGACCACTACACTATGGAACCACTCTACACTGAAGTTTTATGATCTAATCTGGATATATAAGTGTTTTTGACTGTAGTCTAATGGTGAAAAGTAGTTTAGGTAGAGGAAAGAAATAAGAAAGAACATTAAGAAACCCAAATCTTGGTTGAATTGGAGCATTTTATTTAAAGCTACCTTTGAATTTTGGTTTTCCTTTAATCAACATAAATCTGTTTACTCCACAACTGATTGCAGTAGTCTGGCAACTGTTTATAGTATTAGTTAGAATATGTTAAGGTGAGGTTTAGCTCTGGTTTCTGTTAGTTAAGAGAAGGAAAGACCTTCTTGACTGCACAATTGACAGTACATGATAAGAAGCCAGAGTTCTGGTTCCACTGGGGATTGAACCCAGGACCTTCTGCGTGTAAAGCAGACGTGATTACCACTACACTATGGAACCAGTTGCCTGAGTGTTTTTTCCACTAAAAGCACACATTTTTATGTGATTTCTGTCATGCAGCAATTTGACAGAGTTCTAGTTTCACTGCGGTTTAAACCCAGGACCATCTGTGAGCATTTTAGTTATGAACAACTACAGGTTGTTGTCACAGTTTTCCTCTGATGACAATAACTTCACACATCTGTTGTCCACAGTTAAGTAGAGCAGTCTGTGAACTCAAGTCACGTGACTTGTCTTTTGAAGAGATCTGGTTCCACTGGGGATTGAACCCAGGACCTTCTGCGTGTAAAGCAGACGTGATGACCACTACACTATGGAACCACTGCACTCTTAAGTTTTCAGGTCTAATCTGTGTATATAAGTGTTTCTGACTGTAGTCCAGCAGTCAAGAGTCGTCTAGGAACCAGTTGCTTTTGTTATACCAAAATGACACATTTTCATTTAACTTCCTGTGAAATGTGACAGGTCCAATCTTTTGAACTGATTATATAATGTTTGATGCACATCTAGACAGTCATTAAAGATGGTGCATTGCATCTCAACACTGTAACTCTCCCAAACTGCAGTTAACTTTTGTCATGAGATACAGTCATATTTACATCATTACTGGTTCCACTGGGGATTGAACCCAGGACCTTCTGCGTGTAAAGCAGACGTGATGACCACTACACTATGGAACCACTGACGTGAATTGTTTTCTATCAAAACCACAAATTTTTATATAATTTCTTGTGAAAGGAATATAAATTTATTAAATAGCTGATATTTATCAAATAGCAAAAGAACAAGTAGAGTATAGGTAAGGTAGTAGAGAGGAGATTTTACCTTTTGGTTGAGCTGAGGTTGCATCAAGTTGTTCTTCAGGAAGTTGTCGAACTCAATGTTTGTGGATTCCACAACTTACTGCAGTTATTCAGAAGTTCAACAGAGTTCTGGTTGCAGTGGGGATTGAACCCAGGATCTACTGTATGCAAACCTAACATCATGACCGCTACACCATAGAACCACTGTACTGTGAAGTCTAATGTTGTACTCTCAGCATAGAAGTGATTCTGATTGTAGTCTAGTGCTGGAATGTGGTTTAGGTAGAATTTTTTCTTTTAGTTAACAGGAAAGAAATTATCTATTTCAGCATTTATTTGAGGAGATCTGGTTCCACTGGGGATTGAACCCAGGACCTTCTGCGTGTGAAGCAGACGTGATGACCACTACACTACGGAACCACTTTCCCTTGATGTTTTCAGGTCTACTGTGGGTATAGAAGTGCTTCTGACTGTAGTCCAGCAGTCAAAAGTGGTTTAGGTCGGTTTATTTTAATTTATAGTAAAGAAATAAGAAGTAACATGAAGGAAGTAGTGAGAATGAATGACTGTACTCTTTGGTTGAGTTGGAGCACTTCAGTTACAATTTCCAGCTTTAGATTTGACTAGAGCAGTCTGTGAACTCAAGTCATGTGACAGTATGACGGAGTTCTGGTTCCACTGGGGATTGAACCCAGGACCTTCTGCGTGTAAAGCAGACGTGATGACCACTACACTATGGAACCACCATGCTTTGTTTGGGTATAGAAGTGATCCTGACTGGTGTGTTTCTCCTTTTAGTTTACAGGAAAGACTTTGTTGATTTTAACTAAGTGACAAGGGGAACGATTGGTTCCCATCGATTGGTCAATTTATTTTAGCTTATAGAGTTGGACATTTAGCTTTGTCACAGATCTCCTCTGATGACCATGACAACATACATTTATTATCCACGATTGACTGGAGTCCAGTTAACTTGGAGTTCTGGTTCCACTGGGGATTGAACCCAGGACCTTCTGCGTGTAAAGCAGACGTGATGACCACTACACTATGGAACCTCTGTGTTTGACCTGCAATTTATTAAGAAGAGTTCATTAATAATCTGGATGTAAACAAAATCACTGCTATACCATTTAAACACAGCGGACTCTTCTCATTTCTCTATTTTGTGCCTCCTCGTCTCCTCTGAGGATGTCTCAGGAATATACAACCATTTATAGTGTGTATGTGTGTGTGTGTGTGTGTGTGTGTGTGTGTGTGTGTGTATGTGTGTTAAACAGAAAATAACACCCGTACATCCTTGTCACATTATGTGACACGTTGTGATTTGAATCAACAGTATATACGGTGTCATGAACACTGTTATCCTCGTCTGACAGAGACCATAAAACACAGCGGCTGTTTGCTGTAGGCTATAACACAACAATGGACTGATGAAGCAGCTGTGCCGCACATCATATTTAAATGACATGACGGCTCCGAAGCAGGGATGTCTCTTTACGTTAAACGCCTGTTGCCTTGACTCCTCTCTCCTCCCGTCTGCTCCTCGCTTCCTCCTCCGCTCACATCTCAGGTGGGAGGCGAGGAGAGGAGACGAGGAAAGGAAGTTTTCCACCTACAGATACTGTAAAGCTCCAGTCTTCAGGTATAATTACATACACATTGTGTTAGTGAGAATATGTTGGTTAAGGCCATGTTTAGTTTTCTTATTTCTTGAAATATTATCTCTGTTAGTTCCACAGTTGGCTTGAACCAAATGAAGGTGATTATCTCTGCATGTAAAGTAGATGTGATGATCACTGATCTTCTACCTACTAAGACGTTTTTGTTGGTTTCATATTTCATTTGAGTCCATATCAAGGTGATAACTGGTTCCACTGGGGATTGAACCCAGGACCTTCTGCGTGTAAAGCAGACGTGATGACCACTACACTATGGAACCTGTGGTGTGTGTTTATTTTTATACCAGAACCACATATTTTCATGTAATTTCCTGTAAAATGGGAGAATTTCTTAAACTGAGACTCTAAATGTTGATCTGGACATAATCTTGTCATTAAAGACACTGTTCCATACATCGATACTGTTACTCTACCTAACTGCAGTTATGTTGTGAGACTGTGTTAGGGTTATATTACATCAGGTTTTTTTAGTTTATGAAACAGAGTTGCCTTTGTTGGTTCTACAATTGATTTAAATTCATATTAAGGAGATTACTTGGTTCCACTGGGGATTGAACCCAGGACCTTCTGCGTGTAAAGCAGACGTGATGACCACTACACTATGGAACCACTGACATGAGTTGGTTTCTACCAAAACCACAAATTTTTATTGTCTTGTGAAAGTTGACAAGATTTTTTTTTTTTTTAAATATGACTATAAATATCTATATTTATTCCTTCCTAATAATTCAGTAGAGTTAGGGTACCATATTAGAGAGGATATTGTACCTTTTTCTTGAGTTGAGGTTGCTTTAAGCTTTTCCTCAGGTAATTGTCAAACTCTGGAATTGTGGATCCACCAGTGACAGAGTTCTGGTTTCACTGTGGTTTGAACCCAGGACCTTCTGCGTGTGGTTGAGTTATGAACAATTGTAGGTCATTGTTACAGTTTTCCTCTGATGACCAAGACAACACACATCTGCTTTCCACAGTTGAATAGAGTAGTCTGTCAACTCTAGTCATGTGACAGTATGACAGAGTTCTGGTTCCACTGGGGATTGAACCCAGGACCTTCTGCGTGTAAAGCAGACGTGATGACCACTACACTATGGAACCGCTGTACTTTTGAGCTTTCAGGTCTAATCTGTGTATATAAGTGCTTCTGACTGTAGTCCAGCAGCCAAGAGTAGTTTAGGTCAAATTATTTTATCTAACAGTTAAGAAAGTAACGTCAGGAACTCTGAGAAAGAACGACTGTACACTTTGGTTGAGTTGCATCATTTTAGATTTTTGTCACACATTTGTTATGATCTGTGACCATAACAACATACATCTGTTGTCTACTACTGACTAGAGCAGTCAGAGTCCTGGTTAAGATCAGTTAATTTCACAGAAATAACTCTATTGATCTCAACTACGTGATAGCTCTGGTTCCACTGGGGATTGAACCCAGGACCTTCTGCGTGTAAAGCAGACGTGATGACCACTACACTATGGAACCACTATAACATGCAGATTTCTGTTAAATAACTCAACAGTGTTCAGGATTAATCTGGGTATAAATGTGAATAGCAGTAACAGAAAACGCAGCATCCAGATTTGCACAGTTTGTTTAGTTTCTCTGTTGAACTCTAATAAGAAATCAAGAGATGAACGATGCGTTTTAAGATCCTCCGAAGATTTAAACTCACACTCAATTAAACTCAACTGTACTTTGTTATCACTATGTACTGTACCCTGATACTCTGCACCGTCTGTCTATGGGGCCCCGAGGGCGGGAAGGAGATGGCGTGTGTGTGTGTGTGTGTGTGTGTGTTAGAGTGTGTGTGGTTTGGGGAGGGGACACAGAAGGCTGAGCAGCATGTTGTCTCTCAGTATGGAGTCCAACTGGAGCACCGAGAGGCTCAAGACCCCTGTTTAATATATTTAATAAGCATGGGAGGGGATGGTGTGTGTGTGTGTGTGTGTGTGTGTCTTGGGGGGGGGGGGTGATTATTGCTAAAGGGCCGACGGCTTTGTAAGAGCAGTCTGAGCCACTCTGGAAAGTGATTTTTGTTTTTTGTTTTTTATCAGAAATCATATTTCTGGGCAGATATTTCCTCTTTCTTCTGAAGGCAGATATGGCGTCCTGGATGGCGAGCGGTGACTTCCTCTTGTCACATGCAGATAAAACAGAAACGACCGACCTGCACTGTGCAGAAGAGGCTAGGTGCTACGATTAGATCTTTTCTTTCATTTCAGGATGCAAAACCCCAAACGTGTGTCCTCATTTCTAGCCTTCATCAGTGAACTAGAAAATATGAGCATATATCTGCTGTTTTGGCCTCCTCGCACTGGTAACCTTAACTTTAAACCTTTATTACTTGTCTTTCATTCTTCATTTACACTTGGCATTAACATGTGATCTGTCTCTGATAAGAACAAACTGCTTAAACCTGTTAAAGGCGTCCTAACAAACTACTGAGTATGTGCAGAGGACCTGACGAGCAGCCACAGAAAACAGGCGAAGAAGAAGAAACAATATTCTGTTTCCTTTTCTGCGGTGGCTTCCTGACATTTAGTTTGCATCAAAGCAGGTTTGCACAGCTGCGTTTCTTGGTGTTTTTACAACCACCTATAGATGAGTGGAATAGTGTGAAACCACTGGGCAGGAGCGTGTTTCATGTCACCTACTGGTGCTACTAGAAGTCAGAGAGTCCACAGAGAAGCTTTGCTGCAGGTTAAGAAGAGGATTGTGATCAGACTGTGATGGGATCAGCCAGAACACATGATATGATCTATCGCTATCTGTACACACAGCAAGTTAAACGGACGACTAACTCCTCCTCTTAGAGGTTTAATACGTTTATCCAAGACCGTAAAAACAAACAAACAATAAGAACAAGTTAAAGTTTCAAGTTTATTTATATAGAAAAGTGCTTCACAAAGTCAAGAGTATGTATACGTATATGAAGACAGACACAAAGACAACACTTTTAAGCATAAAAGTGAGTCTTCAGGTGTGTCTTAAGAGCATCAACAGACTGTCTAGTGTTCTCCGGCAGGCTGCAGAGCCACAGCTGGAGGATCTGAAGGGTCTGATGGGGCTTTAAGAGGTGAGAAGTTCTGAGATAGAA
Source organism: Euthynnus affinis (assembly GCA_029490765.1). NCBI lineage: Eukaryota > Metazoa > Chordata > Actinopteri > Scombriformes > Scombridae > Euthynnus > Euthynnus affinis. Next base: position 35,861,548 of record CM055839.1, on the reverse strand, counting down.
GGTGAGTTTAGACCGTGGAGAGATTTATAGACGATTAGAAGAATTTTTTTAAGGTTTATCCTGTGTGTTCAGCAGCGTTTTGGAGAAGTTGTAGAGGTAGAGGGATGATATCGGCGCATGAATAAGTCTTTCTAGATCAGAGGGTGGAGGGTTTAAATTCAACGGGGCACCTGAAGAAGAAACGAACGATCACTTGACGTCAAGCTGCCGGTTTAAAACGAGTCAGCAGCGGCCGCTTCGCCGACGCTTAAAGGAAAAGTCTTTATTTGTCTTCCTGTCAACGGATCCCCGTGCGGCGTGTGCGTGGTCGGATTTCAAGATACTGTAACAACAGTAGACGGATGTTATTTACTGAACATCTAAACATGATGCTGTTGAGATGGAGGGTGTGAGGGGAAGGTGGCGATGGGCTGCTGTTATATCAGTAATGTAAAAACCCAGATCACAGGCGTTGACGTGTGTTTTTTCATGTTGTGATCTTTGTTTGACTGCATTTTTATCCCTTTTGTGTCACATTTCCTGTAACTACATCACAAATAAAAACAACACAGGACCAATAACGTGTGCATGAACTGATCTGCTGGCAGCTTATTCCTCTTCCATCTCTGCACTGCAGTTTATACACTCACTCACTCACACACGCGCCGTTCCTGCTGCCAGAAATACTCACGAGAGAAATGTGGAAGCATCCGCCGCTGAAAATAGTCCCCCCAGAACTAAAGTGCAATATTTCATTTATATGTTTAAAAGCCTGTGTAGCAGCAAGCGTCTGATCCCTCAGATCTGCACTCGGCGTCCACTGAGAGGACTTTCAGATAAAAGCAGAGCGGGGACTTTTAGCGACCGCAGACAGGCTTCAAGGCGCCGCGTGTGTGTTACGGCTGCCTCGCTGGTTTATTTGGTGGTACTCCCCCTCTCTATCCCCCCCATCCCTCCTCCCCTGTTTTACCTGCAAAACACAGTGTTTAAGCTGCTTCAGTTGCAGCAGCAGCGTGTCCGTTGCGTTTGGCTGCTGGAGATAAGCTGCTGCTGCTTTTCATGTGTCGCTGTCTGAGGTGGCAGCAAACGTTAAAAACTGCGGTTAGGCAGGAAACAACTACCAGGAACCCTGAGCGTGTGTGTGTGTGTGTGTGTGGAAACCTCATATATCATCCTATATGCTCATGAACTTCAGTTTCAGTGTGATTAGAAGAGGCATCTCTGGAGTTTTAGAATACAAATGTAATGACTTTAACAACAATAGTTTGACATTTTGGGAAATAAACTCATTCATTTTCATGACTTAGCTTAATAAAACAGGGAGAAACAGCTGATCTAGTTCTGTTTTACAGCACAAAATCATTTTTAAACTTCATTTTGTGTGTGTAGTAAACATGCAGGAGGTCCTGGGTTCAATCTGCACAACTCTTAATCTTATCGTCACGTGACTGAAGTCATTTGTGGAGTCAAAATGTAAGATTAATCCACTGAACAAAAGGGAAATGTGGACTTAAATCTATCTGTGATCTAAATATGTTCAACACAGGTTAAAACTGCAACGTGTTGTAAGATAAATCTACAGTTAAAGGTTGAAAATGGCAAACACATTTATAGCAGAAAGCCTTCAAAGTGCAGGTGTGGAGTTTGAAAGATGTGGGTGATTACCAGTCAGAGAAGGTCTATTATAAGACACTGAGTTGCATTGTGGGAAATGAGGGATCCAGTGTTTTTGGAGCTTGATCTGTTTATATATATATTAATGTGCCAGATTAACCATTTAAACATAAGAAATACATGGATGTGACTTAACTTATAGGTGTTGGTGTAACATTCACACGTATTCAGATCCTTTACTGCAGTAAAAGATGACAAAAACAAAGTCACTCTGCTCATTTTAGGGAAAAGCTAATTGATGAGGACATAGTTTGACTATAAATTATATTTTATCTGCATGTTTTATTCTTTATTCACATTTGGTGACTGCAGTTTGTCAGAGATCAGCTGTGCTTCTCTGGCCTCAGCTCTGAAGTCCAACCCCTCCCATCTGAGAGAGCTGGATCTGAGTGGAAACGAGCTGCAGGATTCAGGAGTGAAGCTGCTGTGTGCATGTTACTGTTGTAGCTGCTGGAGGTGGAGCTAGTTTTCACTACTTTATATACAGTTAGCTAGTTTAGTCCACTGGTTCCCAACCTAGGGGTTGGGGCCCCTCCAAAGGGTCAGCAGATAAATCTGAGGGGTCGTGAGAGGATTAATGGGAGAGGAAAGAAGAAAAAACAAAGTTCTGATACACAAATCTGTTTTCAGTTTTTGGAAATTTTGGGTAGTTTTACTTATTTATACCTCAAATAGTTGTTTAAATGAAACCATGTGAGAAGTTTAGAGCAGAAACATCCAAGGTGACGACCTCAAATGTCTCGTTTTCTCCTGACCAACAGTAAATAACCCAAAGATATTCAGTTTACTGTCATAGAAGACTAAAGAAACCATCAACCAACCACAAAATATGAATTTGGATAATATTTTATGCATTTGAGAGTCTGAAACCAGAGAACTGTGGATTTTTTTCTTTAAAAAATAAGTAAAAACAACCAGTTATCAAAATAATTACAGTTGTTGCAGCTGATAAACAAATCTGTTTTCAGTTTTTGGACTTTTTCTCTAATCTTTGATTTTTGCTGAAATATTGGATGATTTGAACATTTATTGAAATGAAAGCATGTGAGAAGTTTAGAGGGAAAAATCACTATTTGGTGGAGCTGTTAACAACTCATAGACATGTGAAATGTGACCCCGACTACACACTGCTTTTTGTAAGACGTCAAAAGACAAAAAGGTTGGAAACCACTGGTTTCATCTTTAACAATGTGTTGTATTTTAAAAGCTTGTTATATTATCCATTGTGTCAAATCTTCATCTGAAAAGTAACTAAAGCTGTCAAATAAATGTAGTGGAGTAGAAAGTACAATATTTCCCTCTGAAATGTAGAAAGTAGCATCACATGGAAATAAAAAAGTAAAGTACAAGAACCTCTAAACTGAACTTAAAGTCAAAAACGTGTTTTTCTTCTTGTTTCTTCTTGTGTGGAAACAAACACCAAGAATGAACTTTACAGTGAAGGAGGAGACATCTGGTGTGAAGCAGTAAACTTTTGAAATGAAATATATTTGCATATTAATAGACTTTTGGAATTTCTAATGAGGGAGAAGGAGTAGATGTCATTTTAGGGATTTTAACATGATAATTACTTGTTTTTGTTTTTTTTGGTGGAAAAACCACATCAGACACACAATATTCTTCCAAGCAGAGTATTTTTATGTCTTAATAAATGTTTTCTTTCAGTAAAATAATTGAGTAAAGATTCTTTCCACCTTTAGTTAAAACTTTATTTAACAGTTTTACATTTGGAGTCGTATTTCTGCTCAGTGATCTGCTGATAAAACATCTAAGACTGACTGGATATATTGATTTTTTTCCCTCTTTCCTCTCTCTCTGTGTTGTGGTTTTATATAAAACCATCATTCCTGTGTTGCATTTCAGCAGCAGTCAACTTCCTCTTTTGTCATTTTTTAAAACAAGTCACCCAAAGTTCACTCACATCTCTCTCTCTCCGTCTAATCCTTAAAATCTCATTTTATCAGCGGCATCTTAAACCCTCAGTTCATTTGATGCTGCTGCCGGAGAGTTTCACTCTTTTCTCTCTTTGTTGTTTTTTTTTTTTTTTAGCTCCCTGATGAACGGCAGTGAAATGACTTTGGCGGCCGCTGCTAATGCGCTATAATTGGCGCGAGGAGCCGGCTCGCTCTGAACAATTAAAAAAAAAAAAAAAAAGATGCAGGAGCTGTAAATCTCCGCTGAGAGTCTGGCGGCAGATTTCTCTCCATCTTTTGTTGTCTTTGTTTCATCTCTTTCGGAGCTTTTAAAAACAGGTTTCAGACACACTGTCGTCTCTGTTTTATGTCGTTCAGACGCGTCGAAGAGGCAGCGGCTGTGGTTTCTCTGTAACCTGCTGCAGACTGGGGGAATAATCTGCTTTTTCTTGTCAGCGGTGTTTGAAAGACAAACCGTCAGCCGGCGGACTGAAACCTGACGAAGCTTCTTTAAAAAGCTCTCCGGTGTGTCTTAAAGTCTCGGTTTGACAAAGATCAGGTCTCGGTTTCCCTCTGAAGTCCTGTTGATGTTCAGCGTTTCGGGCCTCGAACAGATTCATTCCTGTAAGACCGAAGAAGATTTGTGGGATTGTTCTGTAGGTAGAAGCTCAAAGTCAGTCACGAAATATCGAGAGGTTTGTTTCGATGTGCTGATGTTTATGTGAGACGTTTAAGAAGATTTTCTTGTTCTGTAGGAGCAGAAAAAGGGAAACAAAGTCTTCATCTGAATGAACTCTGGAGGTTAAACATGAGAATTAAAACTAGAGCTGCAACGATCAGTTGCTTAATGCATCAGTCCATCATTTCGATGGTCGTTTAATCATTTTTCAAGCAAAAATACCCCAAAACTTTAAGGTTCCAGCTTCTCAAACATGACGATCAGCTGTCATATTTGACAATTAATTTAATATATATTGAATATCTTTAAGGTTTCAGAACGTTACATCGGACAGAACAAGTAAACTGAAAACACTGTGGAGAAATTTTTCACCATTTTTTTTAGGTTTCTTCGACTAAAAAATCAGCAGATTAATTGATAATGAAAATAAAACAGCAGCTTTCTGTCATTCATGAAAAGTTTGACTCATCTGTCCTGAAACATAAAGTCTTCAATCTGGATGAACTTAAATATGAGAATTTAAACAATCAGTTGCAAAATAACATTCATTTTGATGGTCGTTTAATCATTTTTCAAGCAAAAATGCCCCAAAAGTTTATGGTTTCAGCTTCTCAAACATGATGATCAGCTGTCATATCTGACAATATGTTCATATATGTTATATATATATATATCTTTATATGTCCAGAACCATAACCATCTTAAGGTTTCAGACCGTTATATCAGACAGAACAAACAAAATGACTAAACAATCGATTCATTGTAATCAATAATGAAAACAAACAGCAGCTTTCTGTCCAGCATCATGTTGTGTTGTAGCTGCTTTAGGCTGAAAAACTCCTCTGACCTGAAACAGAAAGTCTTAAACATGAGAATTTATCATCGATTAATCATTTTTCAAGCTAAAACGCGTAAACATAACGAGGCTGCAGCTTCTCGAACGATCAGCCGTCATATCTGATAATAAATCGAACATCTTCAGGTTTCAGACTGAACAAGCAAACTGAAAACACTTTTTCTTCGAGGAAATAATCAGCAGATTGATCGATAATGATAACAGTCGTTAGTTTCAGCCTCGATTAAAGCAGAAGATCAAACTAAAAACACACTGAGTTCTTCATATCAGCAGTTTGTTGACGTCGGCAGCTGTAAACATCTGCAGCATCATGCTGACAGAGGAACATCAGCTGCTGCAGGCTGAAATCTTCCCTCCTCTAATATCTGCGTGACTCTTACATGACCTCCTCTCGTATTATTCACGGAGCGCTTTGCTTCAGAAAGACAGTTTTTTTATTTATTTTTTTTTTCTGAGCATCTGACTTTCATCTCTCTCTCTCTCTCTCGCTGTCACAGCTCTGCTCTGATGACACGTCGCTGGCAGCTGCATTCAGAGGGTTTTTTTTATTATTTTTATATATTTTGAAGTGATGCTGCAGTGTGAAAGTGTTTCTGGGAGCAGAGTCGGCGCAGTTTGAGCTCTAACAGCTGTGACGTCTGATTGTTTTACGTCTGTTTTCTGAACGTGAAGCTCAGATAAAGATGAAGCTTTAATATCGAGACTCTTTCCCTCCTTTCAGTTGATTCATGAGCGACTGTTTCTCCCCTCCATCCATCACAGCCCCCTGAGGGGAAGCGCTCAGGCTGCCGCCGCCGCCGCCGCCGTGGCCCCGGCTCACGGCTCACGCCTCAGTCGGACCCCGAGGGGGGAAGCAGCAGCTCCTGCTTCCCTCCTGTGTTTCCTTATGTTGCTGCTGCTTTCTGCTCAGATCCACTGATGAATAATTGAGGAGAGCAGGAGGACAGAAACACCCTGAAACGCTCTGATACGTTTATTAATCCGACACGCTGCAGATAAACACGATTAATAAGAATCAGAACCGCAGAAATGTTCACTTCAGTAGATAAATCATCACGTTTTAGAGGCCGGAAACAGAAAATAATGACTTCAACAGTGAAGCAGTTTATTAACAACACTAATTGACAGTTATCAATTGATTTTATGATCAATTATCTGTCTTGAATCAGTCGAGTCTGTCAGAAAAACAGAGAAAAGCAGCAAATCTTCACATTTTAAAGGCCGAAAACAAAGAATGTTTGGACTTTTTTTCATGATAAATGACTTAAAATGATTAAAATTGTCCATTAATTTCATGCAGACTTCTATTAACAACACTAATTGACAGTTATCATGTGAGACAGCGATTAACTTCATTATCAATTATCTATTTTGAGTTCTTGCAGTTCACTGATTGATTGTTGAGTCTTTAAAATGTCAGAAAACTGAACCTGTTCACAGATTCACAGGTTTAAAATGACAGAAAACTGAACCTGTTCACAGATTCACAGGTTTAAAATGACAGAAAACAAAACAGCTGAACTGTCAGTTAGTTTGCTGCAGATTGACTCTAATAAATTAATTATAATCCGTCTATTAACGTAACTCGTTAACAGACACACAGTGTTTTTTATCCATCCTGTCATCGTGGCCGTCTGAAGGGACGCTGCGGACACTTCTGAACCTTCTGCAGCGTGTAACAGACGCCTGGATACAAACAGAGAACCGGAGTCGCTGTCTGTCTGTCGTCTCTCCGCCGTGAAGCTCTGAATATTTCAGCAGCAGCAGCAGCAGAGAGCTGCAGGTTCTGGGTCAGTGTGTCAGTGTGTGATCTGCTGCCACACAGAGAGACTGACGGAGGAGGAGGAGGAGGAGGAGGAGGAAGAGGAGCAGCCGATAAACCATCACATGACGTTACAGACACACTGTTAGTTCACGTCTGGTAAAGTCATTGTTTGTCGTTGCAACCTGGACGAACAGCTGAGTATGTTGACGTCTGTGCAGATCGAAGCGACCAATCAGAGGCGAGAACGTCCTCACCTGGTTTGAACTTTTAAAAAGATCTGATTCAGATGTTTTTATTGCAGATAAACGTCTCACACATGCAGGATACATCAAAGCCGCCCCGACAGCGCCGCGTTCTCAGGCCGCCGCCGCCGTGTCGATGGCGTCCTGACAGGCGAGACGTGTTTCTGGGAGTTTTTCTACATTTCTCTCTCTTTTCTGTGTGTGTGTGCGAGCTGAAGCAGCTTCTCCTCCTCCTGCAGCCTCGGAGTTGGAGTTGAAAAGGGCAGAGCTGATGAATATTCTAATCTGGCCTAGATTCCATGATGAAGCCTCAGTAGATGCTCGAAGACAACGCCTGTTATCACGTCTTTGAAATATGGAGTGTGTAGTGAAGTAGCGGGGGATGTGTGTGTGTGTGTGTGTGTGTGTGTGTGTGTGTGTGTGTGTGTGTGTGTGCAGATAAACAAACGACGCCCCCACCGTGTGGTTTTTCCGCTGACGAAGGATTCTGCAACCACATTAAGTCAAGTTGTTGCTGAGAATCATTTATATTTACTCTCTGTTGTTGTTGTTGTTGTTGTTTTCTCTTCCTCTGCTGCTACGTGCAGGTCGCTCAGCTTCTCTCGTCGGTGTTTGTTCCGAGTCGTCATCTGACAGGAAGCAGATCAGATCAGGAGGGGTGCAGAGTGAGGCCGAGGTGTTAAAGAGCGTTATCTGACACCTTCAGGAACTGAATCCGGTTTGTGACAGAAACAAGAAGGTTGCTGATTTCATCTCCTCTCAGAGGTTTACAGAGCGCTTTCATCTGGAGAGTGAAGCAACAACTCTAAAACACCTAACACACACACGTCCACGGCGGGACTTTATGTCCCTTTAACACCTCCGTCCGCATTCAAACGCCACGACAGCACGGCGTTCTCCTGCTACTGAGCGCGTGCAGAAGAAACGGTTTCTGTTTCTGCGGCGGCTTCCTGACGTTTAAATCCGACAGTCTGAGCAGAGAAAGGTGACGAATAAATACGTTTAACCTCGAAACAAGCCGGCAAACTAAACTAGAGAACACTCACATGAAGACGTCCGCCATTGTTGTTGACGTTGTGTTTCTTCTTCTTCTACCAATGAAACGCTGCGTTGCTGCCACCGCCTGTTATCTCATCTGTGATACGACAAACCAACCAAGCCGGCGTTTTTTATATATTTATAGCCGGTTTAGTGTGGACCAGGTCTCTGGTTTCTCAGTGCGTCACTCTGAATGATATCAGTATGTGAGTTATGACTCCGAGAGGAAGATTTTTGACTCTTCTTCACCTCACGCAGCGTCGTTTCCTTCTGCTTCAAACATCGTGGAGTTCAGTTACAGCTCAGAGAGAATTTCATCCCCCAGTGTTTAAATGTAAATGTTGTTTCCAGCAGGATCGTCCTCTGCTGCCGCTTCATCGTCCATCGCTCCCGTTAGCTTTCAAACGGCGGCCATGTTCTGTGTTCTGCATCAGAGACGCCGCTCAGCAGCTTAAAATGGAAGAAATGTTTATATAAATGTTCTGCTGACGTATCATTAACGTGTGTGTGTGCTGTTTTACGCACAAAACACAACTTTAAAACCAGTGAAATCAGCTGAACAGCTGCTCACACCTTGGTTTCCGTGGTTGCCACGGTTACGCGACAAAACCGCAGAAACAAAACAGCCGCTATCAGGCAGGAGATGGTTTGTTTTCTTTTTCATTTTGTAATTTGAGCTCTGAAAGTGAATTAGCTGTTATGATCGAGCAGATTGCATCCTGTTAAACATGTACAGACACATAAATGGTTAAATATGATCAGTTTCCTGTCATGAAAAGAACGTTTTCTTGTTGTCTCGTTGTCATTTTTCTCTGGAAACAACAACAACAACAATCCCTTCAGGCGTGAATCACTTGCTGAGGTCTTCAGGCGACGCTCGACAAGCTTTAAAACGAAGGTTATTCTCATTTATCAAGGTCATTTTTCTTCTTCTTTAGGTTTTAATGGAGTTTTAAGGTTGTTCTGCTGGTCAGTTTGAGGACAAACATCATCAGGTTTGTCCTCTCAGTGTTCAGACTGTTAAATGTGAACAGAAATAAGAGCTCAGAGGGAATAGAGGAATCATTCTCTGCTCCTCAACGTCCCGAAAAACACTCCAGCGTCACTCAAAACCGGTCCGAGCTTCATAAATCAAGAGGCAGGAGAAGAAGCGAGGACAGAATCACGAGTCAAATCTGTGTTTTCGCTGCATTCCTTCCTATAAAAGTTGCTCAGTGACGCGTGAATCCCTCAAAGAAAGCGTCTGCCATGTTTATTCAGGCTTCCTCACACATGCTTTCTTGGGTCCGTTAGAGTTTCTCCAGACAGACTGACAGAACCTTGTTGTTAAATAATTTAATCTCATTTACTCGTCTAGACTTTCCGAACATTATCGAACCGAATGGATTAAACTCTGATAATGAAACGAGTCGTTTCGCTCAGAAAAATTAATTCACTGTTTTACAGCTGCTCTGTGTTTTTCCAGTGACTGTGAGCGGGGAGATGCTTTTCAGGGCCAGCGTGCATCATGTAACGTTGGCTGTAATTACACAGTTTGGGCTTTTTTATGTCAAATAAGCTTCACAGCTCCTGCAGCGCTGCAGGAGAAGAGCGGCAGCCGAAGCTTAAAAGATGGAAAATCATCATGACGGAAATGTTTCTGTTTGTTTCAACGGAGCTGACAGATTGAAGGTTTGAATAAAAACAGCTGGATGGAAACATTATCAATCACTGCTGAGTGATAAGTCTGTTTAATGATGAGACGTCACCATGGTTACGATGCTGACTTTCAGATTGATTAACTGCAGTTTGTCAGAGATCAGCTGTGATTCTCTGGCCTCAACTCTGAAGTCCAACCCCTCCCATCTGAGAGAGCTGCAGCTGATTAATAGTTTTCAGTCGGCAGCAGAGAATTCACCACTTTAAAGCTTTTGTTTGTCCAGATTAAACAAATGAGATGTAACATGTTAATCAGTGCTGGACAGCTGTTTCCCTCTGTTTCCAGTCTTTATGCTAAGCTAACTGTCTGCTGTTTGTGAGTGAAGAATCAGTCTGAACAACGAAAAGATTTCACAACATGTTGAACTATTATTTTATTATTCCACATTAAAATGTGTAAAAACAACTAGACTTATGTTCTATATGTTGTTGAGTTGTGTACTTACATTATCCCAAATGTTTCCAACAGTTTTCAAACCCAGAGAAATCTGTCATTTTAATCAAAGTAACGGACCGTTTCCAAAGAGTATAGTGCACAAGATGCATGCGTCGGCGCCGTGTTTGTCCGCTACAATGGCGTCTAGCAAAGAGTAACTTACACACATACAAGATAATACATGGGCTTTGTTGTGCTTGTTCCACACAAACTGTTAGAAATGGACTTTTATTCAGTTTGAAGCCACATTTTCATGATAAATTTAGCTGGTTTTTAACTTGATCTTTTAGCCCCAAGAAGGATTTTAGTCATTGGACGTCTGGATCTTAAGTTATCAGAGAAATAAACTGGGCAAACGTTAGCAGCAGCTCGGCTAACAGCCCCTCCAGGAAGTCCGCTGCTCGCCCAACATGGTGGAGAAACACTGATTTTTTTTTAGCTGAAACTGCTTTATTCAGTGTTTTTACCTGTAATCAGCGGGTCCATTTGTTCTGGAGAGGAGGAGACCTCTGCGGGTAAAAACATCCTGAACCATCAACACTGGAGTAATCCTATCCCACTGAAGCTGCTGGTTTAACAACCAAGACAACAACTCCCATCATCCCTTGCTGCTTCACACCGTCATCACACTCCGTCCGTTTGTTATTGTTTTGATCGAGACGCCGAGCGGCTGAAATTACATAATGTGTGTTTAAAGTTTGATGCAGATTTCTGTTGTTTTTTTTATCCTGATTTAAATGATAATAATAATAAACAGACAGGACATGTATGTGTGTGTTTTACCGCTCAGCTGTCCCTCCTCTGGTTCACCTTCCTGTCAAGTCTCCTCCCATCAGCCATCTGGGCCTCCGGCGTCTAACGCACAAACACACACAAACACACACACAACAGATCGAACACAGCCTGACAGGCGGCGTCCTTCCTGTCACCTGTGATTTCAGTCACCTGAGGCAACAAAAAAAAAAAGTGTGTTTTTATTTTTTAACTAACTAGATTTAAACAAACGTGTGATCATCATTAATCTGAGAAACTGTTTCATTTCAAAAATAGCTGAAAAAATCTGTCACGTTTTGATTCAAACAGTCAGATGTGTTTGTCTTTATTCCTGCAGACACGAAGCATCAGATGTAAACTAGTATAAACATGATAAACATCTTAAAATCAGCTTGTTAGCATGTTAGCATTTAGCTCAAAGCATCACTGTAGCTTCAGAGTTTTAGAGATATTTACTGTCAGTTTAGTCGAGTATTTACTGAGAATACAGATTCAACACTCTCAGTAAGTTTCACTAACCAAGACCACAACTTTATGGAATATGGATGTTAATGGTTTATTGGTTGGCGGGGGGGTGATGGAAAGCAGGGTGGAAAGGGAGAAGGATAGATTAGAGGGATGTTGGGAGAGGGTCGAGTCATGGGATGAGGGGGTTAGGGGGAGGTATGGGGAGAAGGAAGGAGGGAGCGGATAGGAAAGGATAGGTGTAAGGAAGAGAGGCGTCGATGGGGAGGTCAGTAGGAACGGAGGGGGATTGAGATTGTCTCGTTCGGGCATCCGTACGAAGCCCCCCGTTCCTGTGATCAAACAGAGAATAGAGAAGTTAGTTAAGGGTTTGGGGTGGGAGGGACTTGTGATCTGAGACAGAAGGGGAGAGTGGTGGATGTGGTGTGGCTGAATACTCTGGTCTTTGGTTCCCGAACTTAGTTTATAAGCTGCTGTTTGGATGCAGGCCGAGCTCGTCAAATCAATAACTGAATGCTTTCTGCTGCTGAAGCTTCTGGATCTTCAGCGTGTGTTAACGTACGTATGTGAGGAAATAAAACATCCTGAAAAAGAATCAAGAGATTTTCTGGTAAAAAAAAACCTTTAAACTCCTTTGACTTCTTGTAAACGCTCTTCTTTAATAAACCAGAAGCGTCTGCTCTGATCATCATCATGCTGGACTGGAGCTGCTGAAACATTAAACAGAGAGTTTCAGTCAGAAACGCCTTAAAATACATAAAACATTGAGCCCTAACATGCAGTTTGCTTCCATTTTTACTGAATGAGGCTGTTTACATGTTAATTATCAGTGTCCCTTTAAAAAGTAGGAATGTTCTACCTTAATTGTGTAATTACATTCATGCATTAAATGTACAGCATATATATATATTTACTGCTAATAGTTTATTTTACAGTTACATGGTAACTGCGATGCATTCAAATGTTGTTTAAATGTCTGAAATTATGATGTTCATTACAGCAAAACCTTGATTATAATGTGCAGATGAACCACACACACACACATTTACTTTGGATGTGTCCTAAGGTGAGGCCTGGTCGTCATGGTAACAGCCTCCACCACTTTCCTGCTGTCAGTGTTAATATAGAGGGGGGAAAAAACACACACACACACACACACTGTGGCTTCATCCAGATGGGCTGAGCGAGCGGCGTGTGTCAGACAGATTTTTGGCTCCGCCCCTTCCCCGAGCTGCGTCGCTCTGCTGCTGCGTGTCGACGTTCACAAACAACAAATGTCACATTAAGATTGATAATAACACTCTGAGATAAAAAAGTGAATTAAGAGTTCATTTGATTGATTGTGTCTGTCTGTGTTGATTTGTGTTTGTTTGCTGAACTTTAAGGACGTATTTTTATTCTTTTAGTGCTTTTATTTATCATTTTTATTTCCTGTTCTGATGTCGGATGTTCAACATGATCAAAGTTACAAAAGCAGGAATGTTGCCTGCAAGTCAAAACTCAGGGCTTCAACCTGCTCCAATCGATTTACGATATTTTTTTCTACTTTGCTGAAGGCCGTAAATGTTGCTAAGGTGGTTGCTAAGGTGTTTCCATGTGTTGTTGAACATTTGTGAGTAAAAAAGGAGAAAAAGAAGTGAAATCCTGCTACTATAGTTTGTTTACGTAGCCTCCGGAGCCGGAGGAAGCTTCCTGAAAGCTGGCCAATCAGAGCAGAGCGGGGCTCATCTGGAGGCGGGGCCTTAAAGAGACAGGAGCTAAAACTTCCTGTTTCAGACAGAGGCTGAACTGAGGGGCTGCATAAAGGACCAGTAGAAGATAAATAAGGAGGTTTTATTCCAGTAGAGAACCAGAATATAAATATAGAGGCTGGATACAAGCAGGATACGTTTCCTTTAACTGAAATAAGAATCCAGTCTGCAGAGTTTATCTAAGAATTAAGCAGCCTATTTTTATTTTAGATATCTTATAGTATGTGTGAAGCAGCGTAAATCACTAACATGTTTGTCCTCAACACGGATAAAAATAACTCAGCAGAGGCAGAAATATATGGAGCAGAGGGAGGGAAATCCCCAGCAACCCCAGCAGCACGTCGCAGCCTGCTCTCTACAACCTCAAAAACCACCAACTGCAACATTTTCCACTTTTTTCTTTCTTTCTGCAGCTTAAAGTGATGATTGTTGCTCTCTCTCTCTGATTGTTTGTTTGTTTGTTTGACAGGTTTGTCAGCAGCAGCATCCGTGAAGAAGACGCACACATGTAAGTTCACGGATTCTTTTCTTCATCTGTCTGTTTACTGGAAAAACTAGGAAATATGTTTATATGACAGGTGAGGATGAAGCTCAACTGTAAGACCTGCAGTTCTTTTTGTTTACATGTTGCATTCTTATAAATTCATGTGTTTATTTTTGGAGGATCGGGGGCCCCTGGAAGCATCTATCAGCAGCCGTTGCTTCTGTATTTCTGTGTTTAAGAAGCAGTTTTGCGCTCAGAAGCTGCACTTTCCCACACTTCAAAAAACAAGTCAATAAATAAAAAGGACACAAAGCTCGCCAGCGGCTCACTCATTCCTCGTCTCTGTTTGTGTCACGTAGCTCTAATTTTCTTGTCAGCATCTCAACGCCCAAACTTTTTTTCCTCTAAACGCTAAAAACAGAATTTAAAGGAATTAATAAGCAGCAGTTTCAGGTGTTGCTACAACAAACCAGTAAGACTCATCCTGAGATACTGGAAAAGCCCCACAGCTCCCACTTTCATATAATCAACATCCTTTTAAATGAACTCAGCCACACTGACTTCCCAGAATCCTTTGCTGTGTCTGAATATGTGTGTGTTTTTGGGCCTCCTCGCCTTCCTGTTTACGCCATTTCTTCTTCACCTTGGTCTGGTTTGTCACTCAGGAAGTATCTGATAATTTATCCACAGATCTGTGTTTTGCAATATTATGCCCCAAAGCATTATGGGAGCTGTAGTTCCAAAGTTAGATCATCTTTAATAAATGGCAAAGAATGAAACAAACCCATTAGTGTTATCTTTCTTTTTTTTGTTAGACATTACTAAGGCTCCTCTAGCGTGTTTAGTACAACCTGGGGGTACCCTCGCACAGAGAGGAAACAAAAATAAAACAACTGATGCTGAGTCAAAGCGAGGTGATGCGGAAGTGGTTGCTTTGAAGAGGAGGAGTAAAGAGGAAGATTTCAGTTCTGAGATGAGCTCTGCCGGCTGGATAAGACGTCAGATTGTTTCATGAGAACTGAGAGACTTTCTTTCACCTTTTGCCCTCAGACGTGTCGAAGATCATGTACGTGAGGTTTTTCTTTCATTAAAAAGGCGTGTGCGTACATGATTATTTCAAGGCTTCTTATGCGGATGTGGTCTTCCAGTAAGCTATAGGAACAGTTTCCACGGTGACGGCTTGAGTCAACAGCAAGACAACTTTGTGGAAATTTGATTTGCAGTCCGGCCATCGGTGCGTTACATGCTGCTATCTTGTTGGATTTCTATTTACAGTCTATTTATGTTGCGTACATGGACGTCTGCTGCTTGTGATCATGCTGCACCTGCAAATATTGTTCATAAGTTAAGAACCTTCATCATCAGACTGATCAGTTCAACAGTTCAACATCAAAGCTTCAGCAAAACCACGTGAAACATGAAGCTGCTGCTGCAACATTTCTATCTGCACTGGAAGAAAAGTCACCAAAGTTACTACACTTCATCCTCTGAGGGACATAAATGTCCTCAAACGTTACAGCAGTCCGTCCAAAAGTTGTTGAGATATTTCAATAAAGAACTAAAAAGTCAACCTCATCATCTCAGGCACTTAAATGATAAATAAAAACACCAAGTCCAAGAGGCAGTTAAAATGCAAAAAAACAAGCAAAAAAAAACAATTCCCTATATTTTGTAAAATCGTCTCGTTCAGACTGATTCTTCACTCACAGACAGCAGTTAGCTTAGCATAGCATAAAGACTGGAAACAGAGGGAAACAGCTAGCCTGCACTGATTAACATGTTACATCTCATTTGTTTAATCTGGACAAACCGCAAACTATTAATCAGATCCAGCTCTCTCAGATGGGAGGGGTTGGACTTCAGAGTTGAGGCCAGAGAAGCACAGCTGATCTCTGACAAACTGCAGTTAATCAATCTGAATAAATGATGTAGATAAAAATCCAATTGGGTTTTAAATCAATCATCAATGAACTTTTCTCTAAAATGAGAAGAGTGACTGTCGTTGTGTTGTTGTGGCTCTTTGGTAGACGAGGTATGACGCCATTGACAGGCCACCAAATGAAACGGCCCGTTACTTTGATTAAAATGACAGATTTCTCTAGGTTTGAAAACTGTTGGAAACATTTGGGATAATGTAAGTACACAACTCAACAACATATAGAACATAGGTCTAGTTGTTTTTTTACACATTTTAATGAGGAATAATTACATATTAGAGCTTTAAAGGCTTTTACAGTTTGGGTGGAATACCCTTTAAGAGATTTAGAGGGCAGCTGGAACTTAAACACATTCACCAGATGAGTTTTTAATGCAGTGTTTTCTGTCTGTGGTGTGCTGGAAGTTTTTCTACCACATTTGAACCTTTTTTTTTTTTTTTTACAGTAAAACCTTTTAGGAGTCTGCAGTAGAGACGAGTGTGAATGTGTGACTGAGAGGAGGGGGGGGGGGGCTGCCAGAGTCTCTCTCTCTCATTACAGCTGATAAGGACGGATAATGAATGTGAGATCTTCCCGCAGTGCGTGGGATGATCGGAGGAAAGAAACAGCGAGGCCTCCGGGCGCTGCGGAGGCATTTTCCAAAACACTCGTAATGAATCTATTGACTGGGCTTGACGAGGGGGAGGCGGAGAGCCGGCCGGCCCTTTTCCAAGCGTAAATCATCTCCCCTGTTCTGCCAATTTGGAGGGAAAAATGAAGCTCCTGCTGCTCCTCAGTTTCGGTGTCTCTGCTGGCAGGAGTCGCTCTCGCCTGCAGCCTTCTTTTTCTTCTTCTTCTGATTATTTCTCGGCCCGGCTGTTTTTTCAGGGAGCTTAATCGTTTTCGCTCTCCGCTGCAGCGTGGTCGGGATTTCTCTCATGAAAAGCAGCAGAGTGGGATGTTGGAGATGGTGAAGCGGCCTCTGTTTGCTCCAGCTGCAAAAACAGTTTATTTAACTTTTTTTATCTACCGCACACATCAACTGGAGCGACTCAGAGTCACTTAAACACTTACTGTAGAGGAGTTTAAGGTTTTAATCCTCTTTACGGACAGCATACAGTAGTTTTCATCCACCTTTCCAGCAGCTGTGTTCAAATCGCGCTCTGTCACGGTCACGTAGCGTCACGCGAGAAGCAGATTCATTCAGCGTGTGAACAGATTCATTCTTCAGATGCACATACGGGCGGTTGAAGATCATCTGAGGCGTTCGTTAATCTTCTCAGACGTAGTTTTCTGGAGAGTTTGTGACGTGAACAGAAAGTCTGACTTTCTTCTGCACATGTGGAGAAACACTTGTTTGATTTAAAACGTCTTCCTCTGAAGGAGTTTAACTAAACAAACCTATATTTCCTTCATCATATCTTCATCTCACTCTGCCTTACGTCAACTGTATTATGAATAAATCATGTTGTGTATACCTCACAGTGATATGTAGTAGCTGTAAGAGGCACTGGGCCAATTTATGGGTGAAACACACTATGTAGTGGGAAAAAAAACAGTTTGAGCAAGTTTTGTGTAACTCCACATTTTAAAAAAATCAGACGTGTATTTTTTTGTATTGTCACCTTGTAAACTAACCGTATGATAAAGAAATCAACGAAAATAAAATATATAACTAAAAGATCAAATTATTCAAGAAGAAAGTGTTAATTAAGTATTATTTTGGTGTGAAACGGTTCCATGTACATTTTATGTTAAATTATGTTCTTCTGTCTTTGTGTCTTTATCGTTTAACCCTTCTATTGTGTTCGGGTCAAATTTGACCCGTTTTTAAAGTTTAGATTTGTGAAACATCAAAACAAGGCTTCATTACATAACTCTACCACGGCCTACAGAATATGCTAAAAACATTTTTTCAATGTTTTAATGCCTATATATAAAAAGTTACATCTGTTGCGTTACGGGTCAAATTTGACCCGGTTGTAATTATGAGTTGCTTATGCAGAGAAATACATATTAAATGATGTCAATCCATCATGAATAACAAAAAAATACAACAAAACAAAAATAATAGTAATAAAATCCTTTTATAATAAATTACACAATAATATTATATTATTATATATATGTTATTTAAAGAGCGTGGTCTAGACCTGCTCCATGTAAAAGTGCCCTGAGATTTGGTGCTATATAAATAAAACTGAATTGAAATTGAATTATTATGTAATATTATTAAAATTATGTTTCATGCCAACTTGAATTCAGTTGTAGAGTAGCGCACAGCAAATATGATCCCAGTTAAATGTGGTCTAAGGTACATAAAATGTCAAAGTAAGTATATAAATATTATGGTTATGGTTGAATAACAAGTCACAGAACAGATGAAACATGTTTCTGGGTGATAATTAGTTTTTTTTCAGTGCTTGACCCGCTAACACTAAACTGTTTTCTAACACATTAGAAGGGTTAAATATTGTCATGGTTTTATTTACAGTAGACCGGTGTTATCATGTGTTGTGATGAGGTGTATTAATGTGTATTTCTTATATTGTCGCCTTATAAACTGTGTGGAAGAAACAGGAAGAACAGCTGCTGTCATGCAGAAACTACCAGACTTTTCTATATAATATAAACGCAGCTTTGTTCATTTGAAACATAATCCAGGCAGCATTTACGTTTGTCACTGAGGAAACAGTTTAGTTGTATGTGGATGTAATTTCTAGCAGTCAGAGTTGCATCATCACAGCCGCCAGTTTATTTTTGAGGATGTTTTGATGTGTCCAGCTTCCTGTTGACAGTGTAATCTGTAATATTCTCTCTGTGACGGTCACATGACCTCCTCTTACTTCAGTCACTTTGCTTTAGATGCTTTTTCAGCATTAAGCAGGAACAGATATACACATTAGGTTCACATGTCAGTAAATTAAATAAACATTTCCTCTAATGAATGTGAATAAAAAAAAGCATTTTATCAAGTTAAATGTCATGATACATAATCATTTGTTCCTGCGGCACACAGTGTCCTGATCCTGTTGGCTGAACTCAGTCACCAAACATCAGCTGCTGCTGCTGCCTGCAGGCATCGCTGCAAACATCATGTTCATGTTGACGTACACAATCTTTAATGGATGAGGCCTCGTGTTTTTGTCTCTGTGTGGCTGTGAAGGACTGAACTGATCAACACTGTCACATAGTGTTTATTTACCTTCAGTGAGGGTCGTGTAGTGGAGGGACTGTCAGCGGTGAGGAAGATTAAAGGAGACGTGCTATGCTTTTCCTTATTTTCAGACATGTAATGTATAATATGTTATATAAAGTCACAATGTCGGATGTTCGTGTTAAAAGTGGCCGACGTGTCAGATAACGAGGTAAACATATGTAGCAGTAATCCTCAGGCTGCTCTGAATGCTTGGTTTCCAACGTTTTTTTCTACTTTCGGCTCGAGCTGATGTCATTTTGTGACAGATTTCCTTATATGGACGTCTGGACAGTTCGCTGCTCCACGACGCCGTTACACAGCACAGCGAAGTAGGATAAGCAGTTAACAAAGAGCTCCAAATGTTGTTGTTACTACGCTAAGCCAGAGAGGAACACGTTTTTACTTCCTGTAAATTCTTCACAATAAAAGTCTCCCATCAGTTAGTCGTTTAAAAGCTTTTAATTTGAAGCAGTGAAGCAGGAAATGTTTGGTTTGCGATGACGATGGGATTGTGGGATCCATGGGATTGACATTTTAATACCTCTCGACAACTATTCAATCATTCATGTTCTCCAGAGGATGAATTGTAACAACTTTGGTGACTTTTCCTCCAGTATCATCCAGTCAAAGTTTTAATTTGTCCAATAATTTGGTTCATGAACAAATAAAAACAAAACTCATGATGTTCCCGTCAACCTCAGCTGTACTTTGGGTTTAGTGCTAATTAGATGGTGAAGATTATACCTGCTAAACATCAACACGTTAGCATAAACACTAGCTGCGTCTCAAATCACACACTTCAGTTAGTATACTGTGTACTTACTGGCATAGAGCGCAAATTTTGACAGAGTAGTGTTTCTGTTGTCTTAAATCAAACACAGCTGTTGTGCACTTACTGGAAATGACGATCACAAACTAGCATTAGCTAGCGTTAGCATTCACGTTATTGTTTGTGCTACCAAATCATTACAGACGGCTAAATTAAATCAATAAACATACTGATGGTTTATATCTGACAGTAGTTTAGTGGTGCTTAGTGCTAAAAACACATGTATAACTTACATTTGCATAATGCAGCGATGTTCAGTTAGTTACAACGTACACTGCCGCCATTTCCAGTTTGAAAAGCGGTCCCTCCCCTTCTGCTACGTAGCCAAGATGGCGGCCATTGAGAGTGAGAAGTGTCCATAGTTGAACACTCAACTTTTTGACTGTTTTGAGTGAAACATCCGGGTACTCAAAATGTTAAGTGTAAATACAGAAGTATGTATGATTTGAACCACAGCAACTGTGAGCATGTTAGCATGCTAACACGCTAATCTAGGATGGTGAACATGGTTTACATTGTACCTGCCAAACATTAACATGTTAGCTTGCTAATGTTGGTATTTAGCTTCCTGTCGACTCTCATTTGTTCTTTTTTTTTATCATCATCAGGTGAAATAATCATTTTCTGTGTTGAACCTGAGCTCAGATGATGATCAGATGGTTTTCTGATCATTTAAAGTAACCAGTCGCTGACTCTCTTGTGTAAACTGGGTCGAGGGTGTGAAATAATCTTGACAAATAAAGGTTAAAATGTGTAAAACTGTGAAAAGCTGCAGGGGGTTTGAATGTTTGGATGTGGTTGGTGGACGGGTTTCTGCTGAAGCGTCTCCTGGTCTGCCGTCCTCTCTGGTTGGTTGGCGTGTTGTTTGTTCTTTTCTCTCCACATTTAGTTCTGTGTATCACACGTCCTTCCTTCCTTTTCATGACTGCTCGGCTTCTATTCCCCCTCTTGTTTCTTTGAACTGTTTTTGTTTCTGAACCGCAGTGAAGAAGAGAAGCTGCACAAACACGTCATGTGGGTTTTTTTTTTTTTTTTTTCAGTTTGTGTGATGATATGTCCGTCATGATGCTTTGCTCTGTCCCGATGAGGAAAATTGATTTTTAATTGCAGTAAGAAAACTCAGCACAAAAGTACAGCTGCAAGAAGACTTTATGAGTCTGTTTGATCCCTCCATTAGCTGATTCAGTTCCTTTAATTGTCTCCCGCATTTCTGGAAACAAATATGGAAACATTTAAGAGCTGCAAAGGAGGAATCTGGGAAAAATATTTGGGAAAATGAAACGTTCTGCCCTCGGAGGTGATGTCTCAAGCAGCACAGCTGGATCTCATGCAGCCACAAATATGAACAAACAAAATTCTATTTCCAGTTCAATACATAAGTTTGTCTAAACTGGTACATACCGCCTCCAGGAAATAACCACATCCTGAAAGCCAAGCTGTGGCAACACAAACAACAACTCTCACCTTCGCCCACCTACTCTGGTTTTATATGATACCAAAACTACTGGCAACAATAAAAACATAAACATTACACGCTTGAAACTCCCTTCAGTTCTGTGTTACTGATGTGTAGCTTTATAGAGAAAGTATCTAGCTCATTTACAGCTTCTATATTTATAATCTGGGGCTCTACTGGAATATCTTTAATGGTTTCCGGTTAAAAACTCCTGTCTCTTTAAGGCCCTGCCTCCTGATTGGTCAGTTGTTCTGATTGGTCAGCTTTCAGGAAGCTTCTTACACATCGGAGCTGAATCACATCTGAAATATGAGAGTGAACGATATTAAAAAAAACGGACGTAGTCAGTGTGACATGAGTTTAGCAATTTGACCGTCGCCATGTTGGATTTTTGGAGCCAGAAGTGGCCATATTTGGGCCTAGCTGCTAGCTGCTAGCTTGGTTAGCACGATGCATTTACAGTCTGTGCTTAACAGTGATAATGCTAATGCTAAATTTAGCTAGTAAAAAACAGGCGTAAAACCATGAAAACAAAATGTACTCACCATAAAATCTTAGAGGACTCATTAGAGGGTCTTTTATTAAAACCAAACGCTGAACAAGACTTTCTTAGGCGACCAAAATGAACTGGAAACACACAACTTGTCAATCACAACGTAGCCACGCCCTAAAACATACACCGCTTTGTCATCAAATTTAAATTAAATGGGAGCATAATTTACTAAATGAAGATAATTCTGTATTGAATAAGACTTGAAACTAGTGATTGAGGCCATAAACTCATCAGTTTACTGAGCTGATAAATCAACAGAGAAGTAGGATCATTTTTCTCACAGGCTTCCATACAATCAGCCGGTGGCGTCGCCCCCTGCTGGCCGGGAGAGAGACCGCAGGTTTAAGACTCTTCCACACTGGCTTCACTTTTCAGACCAGGAGCTTCCTGCTTGGTGGACGACATGAACATCACATGGAAACACGTCAGCAAACCGCCTGACGTCAGCTCGATGGGGAAGCTGAGGTCACTTTGCAAACAGAGTATTTTAGAGCAGGTTGAAACCCTCAGTTTTGACTTACAGGCAACATTTTTATAAGTGTTAACTTGATGTTTTGGAGCTTTTAACCACGTTTAACATCCGATATAAATAACAGGAAATGACAGAAAGCTGAATATGTCCCCTTTAACTAAAGGCCTCTGTAGTTGAGATTCGTCTGTGAGGATCGGAGAGGCGCTTTGCATGCTGGGAAGGTGACTGTTGTTGTTAGAGACTAGCAGCTTGCTGGACCTGGATATAACCAGATAAGAAGCTTCTTCAGGGCCTTCTTCTTCCTGTCTTTACGTTCTCGCTCCCGACCAATGAGAGCAGAGAACACTCTCACCTGGTTTGAATGATTTTCAGAGCAAAAAAAAAGAAACTAAATTAAACTGTAGGACTTAAAAAATGCAGTTAAAGTTAGTTTTTAAAATCTGAAAAGGTGGAAAATGTTATAAAAAATCCTGCTGTGAATTATTCTTTAATCTAAATTTAAACTAAATCTTTATAGAGCAGAAAACACACACACACACACACACACACTGTCCTGCCTTCTCATTGGTCAGCAGCCGTGTCAATCAGCAGCTGAGGGGCGGGGGTGGGCGGGGCGTTGCGATGACATCACAGTCACATGGATCCTCATGCGGTGCAGCGAGCAGCTCAGGATGTCAGAGCAGAGAGAGCTGCTGCCGATTACACACACACACACACACACTCACACTCACACACATACACACACACATATACATATATAAACACACACACATACACACACACACATAGAGAGGAGATACTGCCGCCACTGTTTCCTCCAGGACTCTGGATTATTAATTATGTATTTTGTGATTTCTGACATGAAAGGTAGGACAGAAAAAAAGCTGAATGTTTGTTTGTTTGTCTTGTTTCTCTTTATGTTTGACTTTTATTTTGAAAAGCACACATTTCTGTCAGTCAAAAGATGAAAATATTTCACATTTGTGATGTTTTTGTGTGTGTGTGTGTGTGTGTGTGTGAAGATGCTGCACTCTTCCCCGTCGCTGCTTACTCAACAGCTTCTTTCAGGATGTTTACTAGTAAACAGTTTGCTTTTATGTAAGATGAAGTGCTCTCTCTCTCTCTCTCTCTGTCTCTCTCTCTTTGGTTCATCGTGGTGTAATCACTATTTTGGGAGTCGTGATCAAATTAACGACACTGTAAAGTCAGTGTGTTAAGAGCAGGTGTGTGTAGGTGTGTGTGTGTGTGTGTGTGTGTGTGGAGGAGGATGTGGTTTGTTTTTTTTTAAGACCTGCAATGTGGTGAAAAAAAAAAAAAAAAGTAATGTGCAAGTCTGAGTAAATATGAGCTGCTGATTCGGAGGAAAGCTGACGAGGTTTTGGTCACGTCTGTAAAACAGGAGATGAATTTATTAAATAAAAAGGAGTTTAAAACTATAAATCAGCTCAGCGAGACGTCTGAGCAGCGGCTGGATGTTCAGATTACAGATTACTTTACATTTCACACACACTCTATGATTTTTATCAACTGACCCAGACTGGAACAGACTCGCTCCATCAAGTCGCCGCCAGCAGATCAGATGCAGAAGGCGTCATGTGTCGTGATGTCACATGTGTGTCTCTGCCTCGCCGTCAGATAAACAAACATCATGTTTATTTATCATAAACGTGTCAAAATGACTACAAATGAATGAGGTTTTATCTGCCGTGGATGCTTTCTGATACAAGATGACGTCAGCCTGTCACGTCCATAAAGGTCCGTTCTGTAATCTTTGTCGCTAAGGCGGTTGCTAAGGTGTTTCCAGGTGTTGTTGTTTGGATGGATGTAAGAAGTTGACATCTGTGCGTAAAGAAGGAGAAAAAGAAGTGAAATCCTGCTACTATAGTTTGTTTACGTAGCTTCCTGAAAGCTGACCAATCAGAACAGAGCGGGCTCATCAGGAGGCGGGGCCTTAAAGAGACAGGAAGCTAAAACGGCCTGTTTCAGACAGAGGCTGAACTGAGGGGCTGCATAAAGGACCAGTAGAAGATCAATAAGGAGTTTTTACTCTCTTACAGTAGAGAACCAGAATATAAATATAAAGGGCTGGAAATGTGAAGAATATGAGTCCTCCACGTCGGTTTCAGGATGTCGTAGCGTAAAAACGAAGTCACGTTAAGCGCTGCCGTCAACGTCTGTCCAAAGTGCTGGCTTTAAACTCTACACCAGTTTTTGCTTGGTGCTGATAGAGCGAGGAAAAACGGAGATACGTTGATATAAAAATCGAGATGGGACGGTGGTGGACATCACATTTATTTTATATCTTCATTGAAGAGTACGCCTGTTGTTACATCTGCTTTTTGTTTTAAATAGATGTTTATAGACTGATTTTATCTCAGTGTTTCCATCATATGTTCATAT
The DNA here is from genome assembly GCA_029490765.1 of Euthynnus affinis. Classification (NCBI taxonomy): domain Eukaryota; kingdom Metazoa; phylum Chordata; class Actinopteri; order Scombriformes; family Scombridae; genus Euthynnus; species Euthynnus affinis. The sequence goes on along the minus strand of CM055839.1, from coordinate 35,836,969 downwards.
GTGCAGCCTTTAAAACATTTTGTTTAACATGTTTGTGTTTCTTATAGTCGAAACACGACAATTTTCCAGTTCAGATTTGATGTATTTTGTGTGTTTTTGGGTTCAATATGATGATATAAGTATGTGAAAGTGGAAAAATAATTGTCTGGTCATATAAATGATGATGTGCTGAAAAAAAGATACCAAACATCAGCATGTTTAACATTTTTTTTAAAGTGATATATAAAGGCAAAGTCAAAAGTATGCAGAAACAGCTCCTGAGGGTTAAGTTAATATTTCTGTATAAATGACATTGCAGCCAGTTTCCTGACTTTAATAGAAGCAGCATGTTGAGTTCAGACAGTGACAGACTGTCAGCATTAAACATTATAAATAATCAAATAATATGTAAAGAATCAACTGTAAATATTATTTTTGCTCCTCAATCAGCAGCAGTTTGTAAAAAACAGAGATTACTATGAAATACTGACGACTTTTTACTATCTGATTCACCAGGTTTAGTTTATGTGTCAGTGAGATGACTGTAAAATGTTTTATTGTTGGTTGAAGAGGTGAAAATAGGACTTAATAATGTTATATCTGTAAATTAGCAGATCAACAGACAAATTAATTGGCAACTATTTTGATAATTAAATCATAATTTTGCTCATTTTTTAAGCAAAAAACACAAAAAAATGTTGTTTGCAGCTTCTCACATGTGTAAATTAGCAACTTTTCTGTCATATATGATTGTAAATTGAATATTTTACAGGTTTTAAACTGTTAATTTGTATTATATATATATCATAGATATACTTGTTTTTCCTCTGTGGCTGCTTCAGACTGCTGCTGCTGTTCTCTCTCTTTGTGTTTTGAGACTGTCCTCCCACGATAAACCACAACACCAGTGGTTAACGCAGGTGTTTCATACGTACAGTGTGTGTGTGTGTGTGTGTGTGTGTGTGTGCGTGTGTGTGTGTGTGTGTGTGACGGCGCCCTCTGCTGGCTGTGGTCGTGGTGAACGGGGAAGAAAAAAAGGAGGAAATCAGGTGACGTTGGCGTTGAGGATCCACACAGGGAACAAAAACATCAGACCGTTCACTTCCTGTTTCACATTAACGACCTTCCCGTCGACGACCACCACAGTCTGTCTCCGGAGCTTACGGCCTCGTGGTTGCCGTAACCATGGCAACCTAACAGAAGTAGTCACCTCGCCGTTCCTCTTTAAACTTTAAAAGCAGCTTTATAGTTGAGTTTCAGCTCATTGTTTATCTGTTTTTATTGGTTCTGGTTGACTCTCAGCGGCTCTCATGGCGTCGCTTTCAGACTAGCTGGTGAACATAGATCATGGAGCGTTTAGCAGCTACAGAGCCAGATATTTCCCTCAGGAAGTCGATAGAGAGCAGAAACAGAAGCTGAAAGACAGAGAAGATTGTTGTTGTGTCTCCGTCAGGCCGCCGTTTCTGTTTAAGAGGATCTTCATCGGTCAGTAGATGTGATGTTTGATCATCCAGAGGCCTGAGAGAGTCTTTGAGAACAGAGTTACCTGCTTTTAAATGAGCTTTATTTATCTGTTTGGTGACCTGGATGTTTGCTGACATGTGAGAGGAGCAGATTTCTGAGTTTGTGTTTAGTTTTAATTTATTTGTTTTAACATTTTTAACCCAAAATGCAGTTTGATTTAAATCCAGTCATCGTTTCTCCTGCAGGAGTAAAAGTCTGTTCATTCAAACAGTTTGTACAGGCTTGTTGTTGTTGTTGTTTGTTTGTTTGAGTGTGTCTATCTGTGTGTGTGTGTGTGTGTGTGTTAAATCTGTCTGGTCCAGATTCACAGTCTGGAGGAGAAAACGCTGCAGGAGGCGTTCAGCCAGCCGGTTATGTCACAGGATTACAACAGCGAGGAGATTATTTAACTGTTCTCTGCAGGGAGGGGAGGGAGGGGGGAGGAGGGGGGGGGGAAGGAGGCGCTGGGGGCGGTGACATCACTGGTGACATCACTGGTGACATCACCTCTGCTGAGGAAGAAATGGCTGAATATGATTATTATTATCTAACTTTATTGTCTCATGCTCATCTGACTTATTTTACCCAGAATTCATTTGGTTTTCTGGGTTGTTTAAGACTCTGTAATAATAATAATAATAATAGTTTACAAAGCACTTTGACAGACATGAAACAGAAAACAATAACAGGCTGAAGACAAACAGAGACAATAAAGAAAAAGATAAAAAAAAGTTTAAAACAAAGATGAAAAGTTGTAAAAGTTAAAAATAAAGATGATCAAAAGACAACGTGACATCAAAGTGAGTCTGTAAGAAGTGATTTAGAGGAAGTTCGAGCTGCAGATCTGCTTCATGTTTCCTCATTTTCGTTAGCGGAGCCTCCAAAGGATGGAAAAATGTGAGTTTCCCAAAAACAGTCAGTCCATGAAATGCTTTGAAATGTCAGCATATTTGGAAGAAAACTACTCTCATGGTGGAAAATGGCTCCGTCGCTGAAGCAGAGGATCCTCAGCTGAAAAACAAACAACTGATTTTACAATCTAACGTCAGAGCAGAGACGCTGCGTCGCTGTTATGACGTACGAGGCTGAAACATCAAAGCAGATAAAACAGAACGTGCTGTTAAAAAGTGAGAATAAATCAGCCTGAAATGAAGGAAACTGCTGTTTCTGTGAGGTTGGACAGTTTCACCTGTGATTTCTGGGAGCGGATCTGAACTCAGCGAACACAGAGACGCTTTAGAGCAGCTGCTCTCAGCCTGGGAACCACAAACTAACACTTTTATTTTGAAAAAACAGCGTTCAGAGAGATTTAGGAGGTCCTTGAGCAGCAATTCGACTCTTCAACTCCTTGAATTGATGAGATAGTTTTTGGTTTGTTATAATTGGATGAGCTGTGGACAATTTGAATTTCCCTTCAGGGATTAATAAAATATCAATCAATCAATCAATCAATCAATCAATTCAAAAACACATTTAAACATACTAACATGCACACAAAGTGAATTTAAGTAGTTTTGTTTACATGAATCATCTGCATCTATAAAAGTTACTACTTTACTTTTTACTTTCAAAATAAAAGACGAGTGCAAATTGGGATGAACAGCTTTTATTTTTTATTTTATTCACAATTTAGCACAATAATTACACACACACTCCTTCACACAGCCGCTATATAATAATCTAACAAAACAGCACAGTGAGAATGTCAGGGCGCTGCGGTGGACACAGGAAGTGACTGTAAATTAAAACACAGGTGAGACACATGAACTAATAAATATACAGGAAGTAAAGGTGACCAGACACAAGGTAGAAGAGTATTTCAAAATAAAACAGGAACTAGAGGAAAACAGGTGACACAGAAACACAGGAGGAGGAACACACAGAGGGGGGAAACAGAAAACCAGGCACAGATAAGACGGGGAAGGTGAAACACGGGACACACGAGGAGGACAGGAACAGGAAATCAGACAGTCCTGATCAGTGACAGAGAAATCAGGCCTGGACAGATAAGTTTTACTAACATGTTTGACTGAAAACACACGTAATAATAATAATAATTATAATAATATATAATAAAAACGAGGCCACAGCAAATGAATGTTGAATAAAAAGAACACTTTGCATAAACCAAATAATTACACCAGTCAGTCAGCGGTCAGTATGAACAGGATGTCCTAAATAACATTAAATATGAAATATATTCTCATTAGAGCAGCTGTAATCCTTCCAGTCGTCTCTCAGCTTCCTCATCAGGTCTAAAAACGTACAGTGTTCGGCCTCTTAAGGCGAAATATTTACAACAAAAACTAGATTTTCAGTCATTTATAACAAATTTCAGTCATCAGTATAATAACACTGAGTGGGCTTCACGAGGGGTCAGCAGGAGGTCGGGCCTCCTCACTTGTATAAAAGTAGATGTTTTCTCCCATCAGTGTAAATATAGTGATGACTGAAATACATTATTAATGACTGAAACTGTCAAATTTATTGTAAATATTTAAACTTATGACACTGTGGCACATTTTTTACATTTTACGTCTTCAGTGGAGCAGAAAATTAAAATTTTGAAAACTAAAAATGTGTTATCACCAGGGGAGTTTAGTTTAAGTTAGATAGCTGAATATTTTCATGAATTTAAGAAAGTTATTGATTATTATTATTATTATTATCATTATTACCTTTGAGTCAAACATTTCCAGGCCTTTATTTACACTGATTGTGTTTTTTGTTAGATTATTAGGAAAGTGAAGAGAATACTCTATTTTTGTGATTTGGTTTAACTTTCCCTTTGCACGACTACATTGACTCTTGTCAGTAATTTGGTGCCCTCCCGCTCTGAGCCTCTTGCCCCTTCCTGTATATTTGTTTTAGCCGCGACACCGGAGAAAACAGACGCTTTTATACAAGTGAGAGGACTCGACCTCCTGCTGCCTCCTTGTGAAGCCGACTCCGGCTCACGTGACAAAACAAAACACACAATCTGCGTGTCGTCTGTTATTGAAGTGAATTTATAATTTTATAGTCTTCATATAGTTCAGCACTGAGCAGCACGAGGAAGGTAAAGATTCAGTTATCTGCTCCATAAATCCATCTGATAAGTAAACATGTCTTTTCTTGCAAAGGAGGGAAATTTTCCACATCAAAGATTCAACAAATATAGCAAAGTAAAGAGTTTAACTCAACTCACAAGAAACTGAACTGAACCAGGCTGATCCGCCGATTCAGACCAGAATAAATAAAAACAAACAAACAAACAAACAGCCTGAAAGAAAGAAAGAAGTTTAATAGAAGCAGCTTCAGTTTCAGAAAGTTATCAAGTCAAGAAACAGCTGAAAATATGAAGTGAAACAGGAAATAAATCAGACTTGCAGCAGGAGGACAGAGGGGGGAGGAGGAGGTTAGGGGAGGTGGGGGGGAGGAGGGGGGAGGAACAGGAAGGCGGGTTTGTGTTTCCACTGCAAACCTTGACATGTTTCAAAGGCTCGGTGGCGTCTCCTCTCTCTCTCTCCTCCCTCTTTGATCCGTCTCTGTGAAACTTTATTAATTCTATTTATCATTTTTTTTTCTTTACAGCTCCGGTTTCATATAATTTATCCATCAGGGACTTGTTTTTGCCGAAGCTTTAGCATTTCTGGAGTAAACACAGTAACGTTGGTGGTGGCCCTCATGAAAATTCCTCCGGCTCATTAGCCTTCGCTTTACTCGCCCGCTCGGCTGCTAATTACACGTTACGCCGCTCGTAGCCGCCGCCGTAAATACGGCGAGCATCTGCCGCGGCGTCCACGGGGGAGAAGGAACCTCGGCGAGGTTCAAGCGTTCAGTTCTGAATTTAATTAGTTTAGAATATGTAGAGTTTGATTTTAGAGGAGTTCAACACCTGCAGCAGCGCGGTGAGGCGTTCGAATCGTGCTTTCTGTCACAGCCGTGTCAGCCGCTGCGTCTGTTTACCAGCAGCGATCAATTTCATTATCGATCGATCTGTTGATTGTTTTATTGATTCGTCTCTTCACAGTTTCAGAGCACGATGATTGTTTGTTTCGTCCGAGATATTCAGTTTACTGTCACGTACGACGATGAAAAAAAGCAGCAAATCAGTTGCTTTATTGATTATTTTTCTACTGATTGATTAATTGATTAGTCTAAACAATTATTAGTTTAATAAACAGACGCATAAAACTCACACAGCCACTCGTTCTTTGACTCTCTGACCTTGTTCTTTGTCTTTAATCAAATGTTTTGTGTTCCTCATGTTGTTCTGTCTCTAGTTTGTCTTCTAAATAAAAAAATAAATGAATAATAATAATAATAATATTTTAAAAATAATGGGTTCAAACCTCTAAATAGATCAAAGTTTAAACTGATTTTAAGCTGATAAATGATGAAATCTTGATTTATTTTCCAAACAAACAAACGCAGACATAAAGAATGAAGTATTATAGACCAAACCATCTAAATCAAACAGGATGCAGCTCAGCTTCTGTCTTCAGACTGTAAACAGTTCGAGGCTCGCTGATGTTCACATGTGGACTCACAGTTTGGAGATTAAAGCGGCGACGCAGCTGCTTCGTCTGTCGGCAGGCTGCAGGAAGGCGTCGCTGCCGCCGCCACCATATGTCTGCCGTTAGAACATCCACTCTGAGATTAGGAGGAGATTAACGCTGCAGCGGCGGCGGCTGAGTGAGAGTAACCCATGAGCACTTTACTGCTGGTGGAGCTGTGGTCACGTCCCTCGCCACTTCTTCTTCTTCTTCTCTGATCCAGATCGATAATATTCGTTAACAAACACATAAATTAATAACTGATCTTTGACCTCATCTTCACTAATATCTATAATAAACATGAAGCTTAAAGGGAGCGTCTCTACTGGTTTAAAACCTGATGATAACTTGCAACTTGTGTTATTTTGGACGCTTTGGTTGCAGCCATTAGATGCACAGGGTCGTATATTTAGGGTCAAAGGTCACAGGAAACAGGAGGCACAGGTAGGGAGGTGTTAACAGACACACACACAGCTGACAGAGCAGAAAACCAGATGTGTTAAACAACAAACTGAACGGCAAGGCAAGTTTATTTGTCTGACACATTTCAGCAAGAAAGTGCTTTAGATAGATTATAAAATACTTTAAAACAGAATATACAAGCAAGACAAGTAAAAAGAAGCTAAAAAGGAAATAAAACAGATAAAAGAAGAGAATAAATGTAAAATATTAACCTTTAATGTGGTTTAATGAAAGGCAGCAGCAAACAGAAAAGTCTTCAGCTGTGATTTAAAAGAACTGAGAGTCGCTGCAGTTTTCTGGGAGTTTGTTCAGATATGTGGAGAATAAAAACTGAAAGCTGCTTCTCCATGTTTAGTTCTGACTCTGAGGACAGAAAGTAGACCTGATCCAGACCAGCTGGATGGTTCGTAACGTAGCAGCAGATCAGAAACCAACAGCAGCATCTTTAAGTCTCTTCTCTGACAGACAGGAAGTCTGTGTAAAGATCTGAGGACTCGAGCAGCAGCGTCAGAATCAGCTGCAGCTGTCTGATCGACCTGTGAAGACAGCGTTACAGTAGTCCAGTCTACTGAAGATAAATGCATAGACAAGTGTTTCCAGATCCTGCTGAGACATAAGTCCTTTAACTCTTGATCTATCCTTCAGGTAACCTGACTGACCTGTGTTTTTTTTGGCAAACTGGAAAACTAGGAGAATTCAATTGAAGCAGGAACAGCTGGCGACAGGCAGAAAAATGACGCCAACACATCAGCATGGTTTATGGAGCTTCCTGTGGATCAGAGAGCACAAAGAACTCTGGGGAAGAAGTAAAGTTACATGCATTAATAGTAATAAAATACATAGAAATGGAGAAGAGGAGAGAGGAACCCAGTGCATCATGGGAAGTCCCCTGGCAGTCTAGGCCTATAGCAGCATAACTAAGGGCAGTCTAGGCCTATAGCAGCATAACTAAGGGCAGTTTAGGCCTATAGCAGCATAAGTAAGGGCAGTCTAGGCCTATAGCAGCATAACTAAGGGCAGTCTAGGCCTGTAGCAGCATAACTAAGGGCAGTCTAGACCTATAGCAGCATAAGTAAGGGCAGTCTAGGCCTATAGCAGCATAACTAAGGGCTGATTTAAGGCGAGCCTGGTCAGACCTAACTATAAGCTTTATCAAAGAGGAAAGTTTTAAGTCTACTCTTAAACATAGAGAGGGTGTCTGCCCCTCGGACCGAAACGGGGAGATGGTTCCACAAGAGAGGAGCCTGATAGCTGAAGGCTCTGCCTCCCGTTCTACTTTTAAATACTGTAGGAACCACCAGTAAACCTGCATACTGGGAGCGCAGTGCTCTAGTGGGAGAAAAAAGGACATTTAAAAAATGAAAACTGCCGTTACAGTGACTGTAAAATGATGAATAAGCTGAATAGATAGATGGAAACAGGAGGCGTCTGGCGAGAAACACAGATACTGTTAATGATAACGGCGACAACAAAAATAAACTTAATGAGAGTTCGATTGTGAGGATTTCCTGGAAATCGCTGACATGTTGTTTCTGAGCACTTTTTCACTGTTTATTTTTTATCATTACAGATTGTTGATTTCTCTGTGGCACCATATAAATACATTTTACTCACTTTTACTTCAGTTTTATTGATCAGCAGCAGAGATAACAGAGTAGATCACCTGGCAGGTTACTGTACTGTACAGCTACTGTTAAGATATTTAATGAGAGCAGCAGCCAGAAGCAGATTTGAGGTTTTGTTAAAGCTGCTGCTTCACTTATTTCACTTCACTATTGTTTCACCATGAAGGTTTACTCTCGTCCGACTCTTCTTGCATGTTCCTCTCGACGCTCCGGTTGCTGTTGGCTGCATGTTTGTCTTATTATTATTATTCATTTGTTCATCATGTTTAATGGAGGTGTGTTTCCATCAGCCTGGTTTTTTATGTGTTTTTTCATTATTATTACGAAACCAGTTATTAGCTTTGATGAGCGGGAAAAGTTTCTGTATATTGATAAAAGCAGAAAATAGACACAGATTCAGTGAAATAATGCTGATATACAGGAAGCATAGATGTAGATGAAACATATATCTATCTCTGTGTGTGTGTGTGTGTGTGTGTGTGTGTGTGGTTTCTTATCTGTCACTCGCAGATTTTTAAGAGAAAGACGGAACTTTTTTTTGAGTTTCGTGACACATTTGAAGAAGTCACGTAGTTTCGCTTGAATACATGAAACAAACAGAAACTATGTTTTTATAGTATTTCTATCGTGTTTCTGTTTTAATGACCTCCTCCTCTTCCTCTTCCTCTTCTTCTGTGACGTTTTAACGGCGCAGAGACCAACTGATCAAATCCTAATATATAAACTTAGCACAAAAAGTAAGGAAATTAATGTTTGGTAGATTATTTCTTTGTTGTAAAAATGCTTCTTGGTAATAAATCTGATATTGTTAGAAAGCCTGTTTGTTTCCCTTTTAAATGGAGACACATTTATAATCAACATGTGTTTGTATGAAGAGCAGCGGAGCTAAAACTTCTCTGCCAACGCAAGATTTATTTACTTTCTCTGCAATGCTTATGTGCATTTTTTAAGATTTTCTGCAAATTTGGTTAATTTTTTTTGCTACGAATCAAATTTCCAGTTGTTTTCTGTGTTTTTATTGTTTTTCAGCACAGAATACATTTAACAGAATCTAACAGAACATCTTTTTGACTGAACTTTTCTTAGAAACGCTCAAAAACAAATTAATTTCTGGTAAACTGTTCCTGTCGCTCGCTCTGCTTCCAACTCACTGCGTAGGAAAATCATAAATAACACAACATAACAGTATATCAGTCATAATCTCATGATTTTTACTCCCACTTTAAAAACAAAACAAAATGTTCATTCTGAGAAGTTGAGATCCTGCGGCTGAAGCTCGATCACGCCGTCACTTTGAAGTTCTGCTTTTCTGGGAATATCTGAAGAGACGGTTTCTTCTTTTATGGTTGCAAACAAAACCTCAAACAAAAACCACGTTTACGTTTAACTCTTTATTTGGCTGTAAAGAAGCGAAATGACTGTAGTGTTTTAAATGAGAGGAAGAGGAGGATGAAGGAGGAGGATGGAGAAGAAGAAGAATGTGTTTATGCAGCAGATGCTGACGAACATGAAAGCTCTCCGTCTGTGTTTGATGCTCTGACGGCTGATGATGACTCATTAAAACAATTTCCTCTCAGGTTCACTGATTTAAAGACTCAGTGAGCAGAAGAAGAAGAGGAAGAGGAGGAAGAGGAGAAACTGTCATCTCATATCCGTCTTAAGCAAAGGTCACTCTGAGCTGCAGGGACAAAATCAATACTGTTTCATTCAAATAGATTTTGTTTAAAATGTCAAGAAAAAATGCAATAAAATCAGTAAACGATGACGTCAGCGAGTCAGACGATTATTATAGATTATAATATAATAATAATAAAAACAGAAAATCTTCTCAAATGTGTTGTAAATCTTTGTTTTCAGCCTGTTTGAACAAATTCAAATATACAAACACTGCAGACAGTCGCTCAGCACAATAAAAACCTGAATAAGTAAAGAATGATGAGCTTAGACTGAGTTAGATTAAATAAAAAGTAAATTATCTTAAAATTAAGATGAAAAAACCCCAAAAGGCTTCAAACAACTTCTCATTTAAAGAGTTCATCGTGCAGTTTGACAGTTTTATTGCTTTTTTTTAGTGTTTATAAGTTCAACAGATTTGATATAAACAATAAAATTCATGGACTTTTTCATTATTTTGCACTTCTGTGTATGAAATTTACCATATAGAATCATTACGTTTGTTATAAATGTCATGTAAAAATGTTTATATAACATTTTTACGCTCTTACGTCGTCTTAGATTTATTATTTTTATAATCTTCCCTTCGAGTTCATGACGAGGTGAACGTGACTCAGATTTCAGCTTCGTCAGCACTTTACACGTCTGACACGACGTGATATATAAATAAAGTTACTATAAATAAAAGACTGAGATTCACAGCTGAATGCACATCAATCCTTTTGATCTTAAACACCAAGAAAGAGACGAGAATATTTAATAAATGCTTCTAATGTTTGATGTAACTTCCTGTCTTTAGTGTGTTTTAGTTCTCCAGGATCTTTTAACTTGTGTAAATATTTAAATAAATTAAATATATTATTATTAATGTAAGAAGAAGTGGTGTCTTTGAAAATGTGGATATGTGGGGGCGGGTCAGATATTTATTTTTTCTTGAGAAATATGTAGATCTGTGAAGAGAAATAGTTTTTAACAGTTAGAAAAAAAGGCAACTTATATAATATTTAAAAAATGTTTGAACCTGGATTTAAAGGAGCAGTTTGTAGAATTTACTGGCATCTAACAGAACAGACTTATATAATATCCATAAGTATGTTTTAATTAGTTATAAATAAAGAATAGTCGTGTTTTTGTTACCTTAAAATGAGCCTGTATATCTAAATAGGGTGACGAGTTTCACCTACAGCTGCTGTTCTGTTTAAGAGCAGCTGAGACTGGCAATAAAATGAGAAGAGAAGGTCCTCCTTAAAGCTCTAATCTGTAATTATTCCTCATTAAAATGTGTAAAAAACAACTAAACCTATGTTCTATATGTTGTTGAGTTGTGTACTTACATTATCCCAAATGTTTCCAACAGTTTTCAAACCCAGAGAAATCTGTCATTTTAATCAAAGTAACGTTTCATTTGGTGGCCTGTCAATGGCGTCATACCTCCTCTACGAAAGAGCCACAACAACACAACGACAAAGTCACTCTGCTCATTTTAGAGAAAAGTTCATTGATGATTCAACTTCACATTTAAAACCTGATTGGATTATAAATGGATTTTTATCTACATAATTTATTCTTTATTCAGATTGATTAACTGCAGTTTGTCAGAGATCAGCTGTGCTTCTCTGGCCTCAGCTCTGAAGTCCAACCCCTCCCATCTGAGAGAGCTGCAGCTGATTCATAGTTTTCAGTTGGCAGCAGAGAATTTACCACTTTAAAGCTTTTTTTTTTTTGTCCAGATTAAACAAACAAGATGTAACATGTTAATCAGTGCTGGCTAGCTGTTTCCCTCTGTTTCCAGTCTTAATGCTATGCTAAGCTAACTGGCCTGCAGTTATTAACACACACACACAAACAAAACATCTGCTTGTTGTTGTTGTTGTTTTTGTAACGTTTGTGTCACTGGCCTCCACTTCACAGATTTTATTATGTCCAAAGTGTGAAGTTTTTCTTCCTGTTTCGCAACGCCGTGAGGTTGTCACACATTCAAACACAACAAACCCTCTGGTTTTTGTGGGATTTCTATGAACTCTGTGTCGCCACGGTAACCGGCACAAACATCGTCATGTGGTCCTGCGCGCAGCTGACTCGCAGGAAGTGGATGGTATCATCAGAGAACATCTTGTGTTTTTTGTTTGGTCGTCCGGAGTCGTTGTTTTTGATTTTTGTGGTAAAGAATACGATTGGCCGGCTGGTGTTGTGACATCACAGCGTGTCTCTGAGGGGAAGAACACACACACACACACAGACTCACTCTCACTGTGCCGGAGTTAATCTGCTGCGGTTCACTGAGTTCATCAGAGGATCTTGTAGATCTTTATTCTGTGGGTCAGCTGGTCAGTCCTGCTCTGAGGGGAGGGAGGGCGAGAGACACTGACACACAGAGAGAGAGAGAGAGAGGGGAGTCACAGTAGATCATGATGTCTGACGTCCATCACAAATAAACCTCCATAAATCCACTGAGAGAGAAAAAACAGGCTGCAGAACTCGTCTGAGTATCTTCATGTTTATGTTTCCTTCAGTAATTATTGATAATTGATCAGATCAGTCACATGACGATCCACCAGAATATATAAAAATACATCTTCAAACATCATCCTGCTGTTTTCACGAGTCATCCGCTTGATTTCAAAAGTGCTGAAGAAGAAGGTCGCGGCATGAAAACACGAAGTTTAAAGATTCAAATCAAACTGTTTATTTTATTTTATTTTATTTTATTTTATTTTATGTAAATAAGCAGTTAAAATAAATAAATGTGACTCAGGAGCAAATCTATAAAGCAGACAGAAGAAGAGAAGAGTTTCTGTTCTGCAGACAAACAGCTGGGAGATGATTTCTCCTTCAAGTCTTAAGACTGATGGTAATGTGTGTGTGTGTGTGTGTGTGTGTGTGTGTGTGTGTGTCTGCAGACTTGCATAACTTCTTCCTGTCTAAATTTAGCAGCTGAGAGGCGAAGTGTCACTCTGTTACTGCTGAGTGTATAAATACACAGAGTGAGTCAGAGTGAGCTGCGTCTGACAGCTGAGATCCTTCAAACTACTGCTGAATAAAAAATACACTTATACACAAATAACCAATAAACACTTTATAGTAAAAATATGTCGATATATAAATATGACTATAACATGACTCGGGTCAGACGTCAGATTTCTGTCTATTTGATTCGTTCTCGGCTGTTTGATTATGATTATAAATTAATTTATTTCAGGTTAAACTGATCTACTGACTCTAACGAAACCTGCTAGCCTAGCGACATCAATGCTACAAACAACCCATAATGCATCGCTCTCTGTAGGAGCCGCTGTTGTTGAGCTGATGTTGTGAACGTGTAACTGTCTCTATATTGATAATCGACTCATTTTTTCTAGCAAAAGTGCAAAATATTTAATGTTTTTAGCTTCTGATTGTGAAGATTTTGCTGCTTTTCTTTGTGGACAGTAAACTGAAAGTGTTTGAGGATATTTAAAGAGTCACGTTGGACTTTCATAGACTAAAAAGTTCAACTTAATAAAGGAAATAATCAACAGATGGATAATTACTGAAAATAATTATATACATATAACTGTTTAAACAGTCTGTATGTTGAAGACTATGAGTTTGAAGAGTAAATAAATCTGGAGGTTAGCAGCTGCTAGCATAAAACACACCAGGAATGTTTAGAGAGAACAGGATACGGCGTCAGGAACTACTCTGCTGGCTCATAGCAAATCTCCAGGAACGGCACCAAGCTGCCAAACAAAACTTTTTTTCGTAGACTCACATTGTGAAAGAGATGTCTGTAAATCAGTGGATACGTTTGTTTGAGCGTCACAACTTGTGAAATGACTCGTCTCCGTTCGTCTGGTCACATTTCGAAAGGTCCCGCTCAGCGCGCAGACTTTACCTTGTTATGACGTCACAGAGTTTTAAATCGCTTTTCTTGGCTCAAGGAAAGTTTTACAAACATAAAAACCTCCGTGGATCAAAAGTTCATGACAGAAAGAGTCAGAACTGACGTTTGCAGTTCGAGGCGTCATGGCAACAGTTTTACAGGTGTCTGTTTTATAATGGTGGTCTGCAGGGAAAATGCTTTTATTATGAAACATAATGCACCCACGGAGCATGCTCAGTAGAGACCGCTAACTTCTGGTTTAGCCCTCCAGCTAAACTTAAAAATTTCTAGACTTTCAAAACGATGATGATGATGTGAAACGAATCATTTCTTGATTTACAGATGGGTTTTTTTTCATAATGTGGGGGAAAAAAGTCTTTGTGACGTTGTAATTACACAGTTTGGCCACTTTGTCAAATGTGGCGCTGTTCCTGGAGGTTTGCACATCACAATCCGTTGAGAGGAGTTGCATTGTGGGTAATGTAGGCGGCAGGTTTTGCTTCTGATGCATCGATTTGGATCCTTTTTTTTTTGAGTCTGACTGTTACAGTTTCTGTATAATCTAATCTGTGTGTTTGATGGTTATCAGATCAGACGTGTGTGTTGAGGTTTTCAGTCGACCTCAAGGTGGTTTTTCATTAACGAAGCTTCTCAGACACGAAATCTGTAACATCTCTGATTTTATCTGTGACGCTTTTACACAAAGAGACATGAAAACGTTCACTGATCAGAAGGAAGCAGGAACATTTTCACATCAGGGAAAGTAGTTTATCTGATCAGATTTTCAAAATAAAAGCCTCTTTCACAGCGTTTCATAGTTTATTAAACTGATTTTATTATTTGTGCATCACAGATGAAGATTGAGATACTTTGTGTTGAAGTTTTACAGAAATGTTTCAGGTTTTTGATTTCCCGTTAAACCTTCGCCGTTTCCTGTTTCCTGTTTGTTTTTCTCGTCCAGCTGCCGACAGATGTTTTCTGATCTCTCTCTTTTTTTTTCCTCTCTGCAGCTCAGATTGAAATCATTCCCTGTAAGATCTGTGGAGATAAATCGTCGGGGATCCACTACGGCGTCATCACCTGCGAGGGCTGTAAGGTAAGCCCCGCCCCCTCTCCTTCCACATGACCTCACTTCCTGTCGAACCAGAGCTCCCCGCCGTCACTCAGGTTCTTTATCTTTCTTCTAGAAGATCTCAGACTATTTCAAAGTCTTAGATTTTGGTTCATTTACAGTGTTTTTACATTTTTAAGGATTTTATTTTGAAAAGTCTTTTCTTTCTTTATACAGAAAGTGAAATGTGTGTTTTTTATTTATTTGTTTGCTGTTTTTATTCTGTTTGCAAAACTTTTATTAGTAAGGTGGAAAAAATACTGTTTTTCTGTTCTGTTTTTTTATTTATAACAATAATGATAATAATAATAAGTTTATTTAGAGTAGCATGTTTCACAGAAATGAAATTCACAATTCACAGGAAGTTGAATAAGATCTAAAAAAACATGCATAGTGTAAGAACATGTGCCACAAGTTATAAATAAATAAAAATAACAATAAAAAATAAAATTAAAAAAACACAAACAAGTATTTAAAATGATAAAATGAGGCCTTTCGCCGCAAATTTGCACCCAAAAAAATTCAAGTTTTCCTTTTGACGTCTTTATTTTATAACAGTTTATGATGTCATGTGATTTCACTGCATCACACACATGCAAACAGTCCATCAGCTGGAAAAATCACACCAGTTACTCGCTTGTAACTTGTGAACATACAGAAATGTTCGATATGTTCATAGAGTCGCAGCAGCAGACGGTTAATTATCTTCCAGAGAAGCTGCCTGTGTGAGCTGAATGTGTGCTGATACATGAGAGGAACAAACTGAGGATAATTTAAACCATCAATCACAACCGTTTGGCACCAAAAAAAAACAAAACCCAGAAACTTTCTCCTGGTTTGGTGTGTGAAGCTGCTGCAGCTGCTGTGACAGCTGTCGGCAGCTGGAGGCTCATTTCACAGCCGACGAGCAGCTTATGCAGATTTATCCGAGGCCGGGATCGTCTTTTCAAATGTGACGGACGGTGTGTAAAGATCGGTTTCTGGTTTCTCAGGGTTTCTTCAGGAGGAGTCAGCAGAGTAACGCCGCCTACTCCTGTCCTCGCCAGAAAAACTGTCTGATAGACCGAACGAGCCGCAACCGCTGCCAGCACTGCCGTCTGCAGAAATGTCTGGCTGTGGGCATGTCCCGAGACGGTGAGACGCACACACACACACACACACACACACACACACACACACACACACACACACACACAAGCTCTTTCACACTCACCTGCAGGAACAACCAGTCGTCAGCCGTCATGTTTGCTTGCAGACACCTGTTGTCACATCTCAGTCTTTTCTCACTCATGAAGCTGCGGTGTTGTGGTTTATTTATTTCTCTATTTAAATCTTTTATTTTTTTATTGAAGTTCTGAACATCTTCGTGGTCCTGCAGCAGAAACTGTAAGAAGTATTTCTTCTCTGAGCTGCTGGAACAGTTTGATGAGGATCTAACAGTCTAAATACCTAAAAACTATCCCTTCAAACTCATTAAATGCATCCAAGTTACATCGCTGAGAGGAGTTTGACAGATTAAAGGTGTTTTATATTACCAGTCTGGACTCACAGGGTCATTCAGGTTAATGGGAAGTTGTGTTCAAACACGATTTATGATCACTTTTTCAGTTTCTTTTGATTTTATGTGAAGCTACAATGACATAAAATGAAAATAACAAACTAAAACACTTAATAAAGACAATAAAATATGCTTTATTTGGGTTTTTTAGAGTCATATTTTGGCTTTGGTGACGTATTTTGTGTCAATATTTGGATTATATATAGTTATATTATAATAATAAAATAAAATGAGACAAAATAAATCTACAGTTATAGTGAAATGTGTGTTTTTATTGATTTGTTTGCTGTTTTTATTCTATTTGCAAAAGTTTTATGAGCGAACAGAAACAATAAGATCAGCCCAGAGGAAAAATACTGGTTCCTATATTATAAAAGAAAAAACATAAAAACCCTCCAAGAAACAAATATGGACAGTTTTAATATCTTTATTTATTGATTGACTTGTTTTTTCTTGAGGCCCTGGGATGCAAAGACAGTAATTTACACATAACGTTGCACAAATATTAAAACAGAAAACCAAAACTTAGCGAATAAAACCAGAACTTTGCACCTTAACGATGCTTAAAACAAACTGACATCTCGTATAACATCGTTTCTTTTCCTCGTCCTGCAGCTGTGAAGTTCGGCCGGATGTCTAAGAAGCAGCGGGACAGTTTGTACGCAGAGGTGCAGAAGCATCGTCTCCAGCAGCAGCAGCAGCAGCAGCAGGGTCCTGCCGAGCCCGAGCCGCTGTCCCCCCCCTTCGGCCTCTCCTCCGGCGGCCTCACCGAGCTCCCCGACGAGCTGGGAGGCTACATGGAGCAGGACTCCCCCGAAGGAGGATCCGTGTCGTCAAAGGTTTGCTGTTTGTTTGGAAAGACATAAAACACACGTGTGATGAATTAAAGTGCTCATGTAGGTGTGTTAACGCTCTCTACCTGACACAGACGGACTCTGGAGGAGGAGGAGGAGGAGGAGGAGGAGGAGGAGGTGGGTATTACCTGGACATCCAGCCGTCTCCGGACCAATCGGGGCTCGATATTAACGACATCAAACTGGAGCCGCTGTGCGACTACAGATCCAGCAACGGCTTCTTCCCGTACTGCTCCTTCAGCGACGGAGAGACGTCGCCGACCACGTCGATGGCCGAACTCGGTGAGACGCTGGAGGAGGAGGAGGAGGAGGAGGAGGAGTTAGACATGACTGATCAGCTGTTTTAATCTTAATAAGAGAATCAGTGGATAAACTCATCAGATCATTTCAAATGTTTCTGTGCACAAAAACTTCACGTGAACCAGCGAGTGCAGAAATTTTAGGGCTATTTTTTGGGGCGTCTTTGCTTTTATCTGATAGAAGACAGGATGTTTATTTCAACCCAGTCGCCAGAAGAAAACGTTGGTGTTGAACGTTTCTGCAAACCACAGAAAGGTTGACTATCTATGTTTCAACCATAGACTGTGTAAAAACATGGACGTAGTTACCGTGACGTCACCCGTTTGCTCCAGCCGTCGCCTAACTCCCAGCCAATCAAAAACGGGCAAAGAGGCGGGGCCGAATGGCTGAAACAAGCCACCTAGCGGCTGGCAGACCTGTCACTCAAAGCAGCAGCCACCTCCTTATTATACAGAACTTTACGGTTTAATAAAATTAAAAAAAAAAACCCATACAGTCGTCATGAACGAGTAAATTAGCTTTAGAGACCAAAACCATTGTTTGTAGCAGACTGTAAACATGATTATTTCTTCTAAAAACATCCGATGTCTGGCTAAAAACACTCGCTTTTGTTGGTTGAAACAGGAAGTGTGTGTTGGTTTCGAACCGTGTTCTCTGCTGACTTCCACACTGATGCCATCAAACTTACTAACCATCCACTGACCCTCCTCTCTCTAATAGGAAAGATCAGCTCATATAGATCACATGTGAACTACGTCACAGACAAACGTTTTATTCTGGCGACCAGGACGTTTATTTATTAGTAAATTGTTTCTCCAATTACATCACAGTGACAAACATAATCACTTCCTGTAGCTGAAGGAAGTGCAACATGGTGGTGGGCAAATATCCGTTAATTCGGAAATTTATAATCATCTGTGTTTGGTAGCATCTGTGCGGTTTTGTTCTGAAACGTGAGTCGACCTCTGTGTCGTTGCCATGGAAACGTCTCGTCTCTTTAAGGTGTTTTTGGTGCGTAAAAAAGTTCATTCAGATATTTAGGCAGGAAAAAATGTTGCTGTTATGTTCAGTATCGTCATTTTTGCAGCTTGCCAAATACATTAAATTAACATTTCCTCATTATGGTCCAATAGAACATATTTGCTGCTGTATATTAGTTGTATTGGAGACCTTTATGATCAAATTAGTGACGTATTTCAGCAGCTTGGAAGCCAAACCTGAGTGAATAAACTTTCTTTGTCTTAAATCTCTTTTTAAACTGAGTTTGAACATTTAGTCTCAGTGAACGATGACGTGTCAGTGTTGTTTGGTCACTATTGAATGAAACGAGCGGTTCAGTGAGATTATCATCATCATCATAGCTGCTATTTACACGCTCTTATTCTGGCGAATCCCGGGAGAGAGAGAGAGCAGCTCTGCGACTGTGTGATCTCTCTCTCTCTCCACACAATAATAGAAGAAGAAGAAGAAGAAGAATGTGGATCCACTGCTGGCGGTGGGATGAATAAATAAAATAAATAAAACATCCGCAACCATGTGGCAGAAGGTTGTAAAAGAGCTGGAGGGAAAAACAAACACGCAGACGCGAACACGCAGCGAAGATGAGGAAATATCTTGAAAGAAGTGGAGCAGACGGAGAGGAGGAGGAGGAGGAGAGAAGAAGAAGAAGAGTTAGAGACAAAAGGAAGAAAGAGAGAGGAGGAGGAGGAAGGGGGGGGGGGGGGCTGTGGGGCAAACAGACAGAAAGGTGGTTTAAAATAGCAGGAGGTTGGAAACTCATCTTCAGAGCTCATTAAAATCTCTGTGTGGTAATTAGCTGTCTGTTAATTAGAGCCGATTGGGACGTGGCAGGGCGCTCGTTTGGGGAAATCATCTTCTTCTGCTCCCCGGAGATTTTTTTATTCACTTTTTTTTTCCCCCCTTTGACAAAAGCATTTATCGTAATAAAGCCCCCCCCCTCACCCCCTCACCCTATCACCCTCCGCCCGATCCAAGCAGAGGCTTTATTAGCTGCCCCCCTCGCTCTGTGTTGTTTTGGTCTCTGCTGTTATTTCCTATCTGCTCGTTCACGCTGCGTCAATTAACAGAACAATACTTACACTGTCTCCCTCCTGGGTTTGTATCTTATCGGAGGGAGCTGCGTTCATAAAACATTTTGTTGACACAGTTCTGTAAAAAAAACGTCAAAATGTACAAGAACACGCACGTCAGAGTCGTAGAAATCATCACATGCTGGTGTACGGAGGGACATGAGGGTCATTTTATGAAGATTCCTCTTTTTCAGCAGGAGAAACACAAAGTTTTAGGAGAAGAAAATACAGTTATATGACTTAAAGGACTCCTATTCTTTACATCTTCAGCCTCTATATTTATATTCTGGAGCTCTACTGGAATATCTTTGCATGATTTCCAGTTAAAAACTCCTTATTTATCTTCTACTGGTCCTTTATGCAGCCCCTCAGTTCAGCCTCTGTCTGAAACAGGAAGTTTTAGCTTCCTGTCTCTTTAAGGCCCCGCCTCCTGTTCTGATTGGTCAGCTTTCATGAATTCCCGCCTCCTGATGAGCCCGCTCTGTTCTGATTGGTCAGCTTTCAGGGAGCTACGTAAACAAACTATAGTAGCAGGATTTCACTTAAAATCCATCTGTACATGTTGGAGCTTCAGATGAGAAAAGGCTGATTGATTTGTAGCATTTGGACGTCGTTTTTCAACAACAGCAACAGGATAAAATCAGCAGACTGTGTAGATGTGTATATGCATGTGTTTGTGTGTGTTTATAGTCAGTGTTTGTGTGTTTGTGGCTGCAGATCACCTGGCTCAGGTCGTCTCTAAGTCTCACCTGGATACGTGTCAGTACCTGACGGAGGAGCTGCAGCAGGTGAGCTGGCAGACCTTCCTGCAGGACGAGGTGGAGAGCTACCAGAGCAAGGTGCGTTTCCTCTCTGCTGGTTATTTTTACATGCGATGCTAATCTCTAAACATCCTCCCAGCTCGCCCCTCCCAATGTGACATCTGATCACATCGCTGGGTGTTTTAAAGACGTCTGGTTGCGTCTGTTGTTTGTTATTTAAACGCCGTCTCTGTTCTCTCGCAGCCTCGGGAAGTGATGTGGCAGCTCTGCGCCTTGAAGATCACCGAGGCCATCCAGTACGTGGTGGAGTTCGCCAAACGTATCGACGGCTTCATGGATCTCTGTCAGAACGACCAGATAGTGCTGCTGAAAGCAGGTGAGAGTCTGAGAGTCATCTATGCTTCATGCAGTCAAGATTTAGTGAAGTTTGTCGAGATGAGAAGTTAAAGAAATATATAATAATCAATACAGCAGAACCAGAGATATCAACTTTTTTATTCCACATATTCTTCTTCCTCGTCAAAACCTGCTGCCTACATTACCCATAATGCAACTGGAGACTGTGGTGTGTGATGCTAGTAGCTGCTAGCCTCCAGCATTTAATTTCCAAACATTGTAGTCTTCAGCCACGACTCAAGTGACATCATCAAAAGGCTTTATATGACTTTTTATACAACGAACACCTGGAAACACGTTTCATATCATCAAATACACTGAAACCGCTCCGTAGACGCAAGACTAGTCGGATTACAGATGTTTCTACATGAGTCCAAAGCTGGTGTGTGTCGCTCTTTACACTGTCTACATGTTTTAGTACGGCTTTGGTAAAACTACAAAGCCGCACCGCTTGCAGCATTACGGCTACTGTAAAAGTAATACATACCGTGCTTCACCATAATATTACAGTGTGTGTGTATAAGGACTCCAAAATGGCAGCTGTAAAGAGACATGCTTACGACACAGACTTCAAACTCAAGGCTATCAGTCAGGCAGTAGAACATGGGAATAGAGCAGTTGATTAATAAAGTTTGACTGACTGACTTATCTGACAGTTTTGTTTCGCTTTATATATGAAGCACACCACACTATAGGGCGCACTGGATTATAAGGCACACTGTCAGTGAATGGTCTACTTTCAAAGTTTTTTCATATATAAAGCTCACCGGACTATAAGGAGCATTAAGCGAAACAAAACAGTCAGATAAGTTAGTCAAACTTTATTAAACGCGTTCACAATAACTTTCAATACTGCTCAGTTGTAACATGTAAAAAATCAAACGTTAGTCAGTGTTTCCCCTTTAATAGTACAGGCCAAATATATTTTTAAATGTCAAAAATAACGCCACATATTCATTCATTTTTAAATCAATAGCGTTTAGGAGCCGTTGAGCAGCGCTGTCTCTAAACGTCAGTTAACGGTTGTGTCGTTGCCATGGAAACTGCAGGTACCGTCACTCCTTAGCCAGTGAGTGGTGAAGCGAGAGAGAGAGAGAGCGTCTGAAATAACAGTTAATGCTAACGGAGCAGAGGAAACGGTTGGCAGCAGCAGTAAGTTGTCAGTCTGGCAGTAAATGTACAGTACAGACTACAGTGTGTCAGTTAATAAACGCTGCAGCTTGTCAACACCATGAAAAGTCACGTCTGTTGTTTCCCTCAACTGCTGGAAAAATGAAGGTTAGCTCCAAAGTTAGCAACAATGGGTTAGCCTAGCTTAGCGATGCTAAACTGATAAATAGAAAACGGAGAAATGTGTAGCTGCCTGCTAATCCCGTCATACTAAAACATTTTGACAGAGCGCCGTGTACCACACTAAATCACTTAGAGGTCAGTAAACACAACTAGAATTAATCCATATATAAGGATCTCCGGATTATAAAGCGCACTGTCGTTTTTTGAGAAAATTAAAGGCCTTATAGTCCGGAAAACACGGTAATCTGTATTTTTTAGTACTTTTCAAAACCCAAGGCAGTAAAAAATAAAATCACGATGTATTTTATGATAAAAATAATGAAAAAAACAAAATTATTTTGGCATTGTCAGATAAAAGAAAAGGATTAAAACATAAATAGAAACAGTTCACAGACAATTACAACTGAAGTCAAATGAAACCAGGACACTGAACGTAACAACAGACAGGAAACCCTCCTACAGTAAAAGTCACTATCTGTAATTTACCAAACTGTTTTTCATGTTTCCAGTGTGTTAAACCAGCAGTCAGGTGTCCGTATGAGCAGTGAAAGCTGTAATCAGTCCAGATAAACTTTTAAATACATGTTTGACCTGTGAAAACTTTATCTGATGTTGAGTTTAAAGGTTAAAGTTATTGATGACTGATTAACAGCGAGTCATTAAATTATCATTATATGTGACACATTAATCATCTCCCGTGTGTTTTCTCTCTCCGTTCAGGTTCTCTGGAGGTCGTCTTCGTCCGAATGTGTCGGGTGTTCGACTCGCAGAACAACACAGTCTACTTCGACGGGAAGTTCGCGGGTCCTGAAGTCTTCAAAGCTTTAGGTGAGTTGAAGGATTTAAAACCTGACTCGTCTCCTGATGTCGAGTCGCCGTCACAGAAAGAGGAAACGTCCCAAATTACATCTCACACAACATGTGATGAGTTTAAGGACAGTGGGATGTTTAGAGACTTTTCTCAAGTACTGGTAGAAGGTCACAAAGCACATTTACTGCTTTTGTTTCACAGTTTCTTCTCAGATCAGAAGTAAAACATGATATATTTCATCATTACATTAAATCACTTTGACATTAAAGAGTCTGTTTCTGTTCATCAGTGTCAAAAAAACCTCCTTTAATTCAATGTTTTAAAGCAATAAAGTTTCAAGAGGCACTGAATATCAATATATACAGCATAAACAAAAATAAAATACTGTTTTCTACTTTTTCTTTTGGTACTATTGTATTTTTGAGACCTTGTAGGATTTGTTGCTATTGAATCCATTTTTTTTTAACATTAGCTCAGCTGCTAACTGACTGAGTTACTACATGTGTCATTGTTGCTGTTTCATTTACTCATCGTTGTAAATTAAACAGCTTTTTATATTTTATCCATTAATTCAGCTGCTGTTTGGAGCTCTGAGATGATGTTATTATGTTTATGAGTTAAATGGATCTTTATTAAAAACATTAGAAGTTTCTATTTCCTTCTCTATAAACAAACCAGGACGTCAACACGGATGTTTTTTCTGGTTTTTTTGTTTCCAGGTTGTGATGATTTGATCACGTCGGTGTTTGACTTTGCTAAAAGCATGTGTTCGCTGCATCTGTCCGAAGACGAGCTCGCTCTCTTCTCAGCGTTCATTCTGCTGTCTGCAGGTACGACGTCTCCTCACTCACCTGTCCTCACATTTACTGTACTTAACTGAACTGTACTGACATAAATATAAGACGACCATGAATATAAAACGACCCTGAATACGAGACGACCTTGAATATGGATGGATGGCATGGATGTCATCTAACTTACTCCAACTTAACAGCCTGTTAATCCTCAGAAGTTTAGCTTGTTCTCTTTCTGTAAAGTGTCATTGGATTCTTTGAAAGGCGCTATATAAATCTCATTAATTATTATTATTATTATTATTATTGAATATAAGACGATCTCCCTTTTTTC
Source organism: Euthynnus affinis (assembly GCA_029490765.1). Lineage (NCBI taxonomy): Eukaryota > Metazoa > Chordata > Actinopteri > Scombriformes > Scombridae > Euthynnus > Euthynnus affinis. Next base: position 35,813,024 of record CM055839.1, on the reverse strand, counting down.
AACAGCTGTTTTATGAAAAACATTTTCTGAAGATACAACAACAAAAAAAAGTATCTCAACTGATGATTCAAATCAGTAATGTTGTAGGAGGAAAGCTAACCACCCTGTGTGTGTGTGTGTGTGTGTGTGTGTGTGTGTGTGTGTGTGTGTGTGTGTGTGTGTGTGTGTGTGTGTGTGTGTGGGTGCAGACCGGACGTGGTTGCAGGAAAAGCTGCAGGTTGAGAAGCTGCAGCAGAAGACTCAGCTGGCTCTGCAACACGTCCTGCAGAAGAATCAGAGAGAGGACGGAGTGCTGAACAAGGTACACACACACACACACACACACACACACACACACACACAGTATAAGTCAACACTGAGCATGTGCAGAAAATATAGAGTTGTCCTTTAACACTGAAGCAGGTCTTCACTCTAAAATTTAATGATTTACGTCATGGAGACTCGATTTCTGTCCTCACAACATGATAAATAATTATAATGATTATAATAATTATAATAATTATTCCTAAACATAAACATCTGTCCTGATCAATATTATTAATCAGATGGATTTAAGGCTGATAGATCAATAAAACTCATTCCAGCAGTGAAGTCATGCTGCCATCTAGTGGACAAACTGTGAAATGCAAACTCTCATATTTCCATCTACACACTCAGATTCAGCTCACACACACACACACTGCTTCTGTTTCAATGGTTGATGTCTGATGTGAAAGCTCATGTCTCCAGTGGAGTTTATAATAATAATAATAATAAATATCTAAACCTGCTGTATTAATACATTTGACTCACATCCTCCCTTGTCTCCTTCTTTCCTTGTTTCCTCTCCTTTTTACTCACCTCTCCTCCTTTCTCATGTCCTTTTTTATTTCCTCTCCTTTCTTCTTTTTCTTATCTCCTCTCCTCCTCTCTCCTCTCCTGTCTTGTTTCCTCCTCTCTCCTCCCTTGTCTTCTCTCTTTTCCTCTCCTCCTCCTCTCTCCTTTCCTCTCCTGTCTTGTTTCCTCCTTCTTCCTCCTCTCTCCAATCCTCCTCTTCCTCTCGTTTCCTCTCTCTCCTTCTTTCCTCTCTCCTCCCTTGTCTTCTCTCCTTCTTTCCTCTCTCCTCCCTTGTCTTCTCTCCTTTCCTCTCCTCCTCCTCCTCTCCTTTCCTCTCCTCTTCCTCCTCTTCCTCCTCCTCAGCTCAGATTTAAGGTCTCGGCGTTGCGTTCGCTGTGCAGTCGTCACACGGAGAAGCTGTTGGCGTTCCGAGCCGTTTATCCGGACATTGTTCGGACACATTTCCCTCCTCTTTATAAGGAGCTGTTCGGAGCGGAACTGACTCTGCAGCCTGACGACTGAACGGAGACCAAACAACACAAACAAACAAACAAACAAACAAACACACAGAGAGCCGACGAGCTGCTGCGTTCAGAGAGACCGAGCTCAGATTAACAACAGCGGCGGAGTCAGGACGACGACTCCCGGGACGCTGCCGCCGCTCTTCATCTGGAAACAAGGAGATAGTCACTCCTCCTCTTCCTCCTCCTCCTCCTCCTCCTCCTCCTGTGGGTTTGGATGCTGTAAAGGTTCAGGTGGTCTCTCTCCAACATCTGGTAGACATCATCGTCTTTTTCTTCTTCTTCTTCCTCATCTTTTGCTCGTCAGATTTCGTTTGCACTCACTGGTTTAACTGGTGCCGCTGGGAGCTCGTCAGCTGACAAACAGGAAGTTAAAGCTTCCCTGTGAGGTTTTAGTTTGTAGTTTACATTCAGTGTTACTCAGCAAAACTAAACGTGTGAATCTTTTAAAGTCTCGACGAACACGTTTGAACGCTTTTAGCTCCAGAAAACATTTGAAAACCCGACTTTTAAAAAAAAAAAAGTATTTTAAATACAGCGTTGTTTACGTCTGCTTTTCTTTTCTTCTTCTTTTGACAAACAAAACCCACCATGGATTATTATTATATATTGCTATATATATACAATTACTATTATCCAGGGAGGAGAGAGGTCAGAGACTCCGCAGGGCGACTTTAACTTTAACATTTGTGAAGCAGATTTCAGTCAAAGGTTTTAAAACTTTTATATAAATACTCACATCTCACCTGACAGATAGTGTTTCCGTTGAAATGTTGTTAAAGTCTGAACCTCTCACAGCTGAAATACACCAGACACCATCTTTGCTGTGTGTGTTTTGGAAGTGTAGACTGTTTTAACTACAACATTACGGAACAAAAAAAAAACCCTCCACAAGCTCACAAAGCTGCGTCACGTTGCTTCTGGCATTCATTTTAATCATTTCTAAACAGATTGTACTCGTTTTCTACACAGTTCTATGTAGTTTTTAGCCTCAGTTGATTATAACTCTGTGTCTGGTGTTTGTCGGCTGTTAAACACGAATTTCACACAAGTTTCTTTAAACTTAGGAGGGAAAGTTCACATTAACTGGATCGTATTTATCTTCTCTCATCTTCTCCATGTTTTCTTTTGGCTGCGTCGTTCCACCAGATGGAAATATTTATACGTTATTTTAAATACATTTCCCCTAAAACTCAGCCCAGCAGATTCAGTTTGATTGAAAAAGTCTCGACAAGGTATTTAAAATACAGTTTTATGGGTTTGTGCAACGTTGTGCAAACATAATATTTGGATTTGTGCTTAAAAACTAAAGATCAGTTTATAGAAGTGTGATGTTTGTACACAAACACTGAGGATGAAGACGTGTGGTGTCCAGCTGGAAGACTTTACAAATCAACAATATTTATATAATCAGAGATCCTGGATTGTTTTTTAATGAAGGAGAAGGAGGAGATGATATTTTAAAAACTGTTAAATAGAGGTTTTTTTTGTGTTTTTGAGGGAGGAAATTGTATTAAACACAAATTATTTACATGTTTTAAAGCAAATCTGCAGCAGAGCTTTAAGAAAAGCTGCTGTTTCCTGTTTGTAAACTGACGTTTCATCCTCTTATGTTTTCATTCCTCCTGCCTCCATCCTCGCAGCATCCTCTTCCTCGGCGTCAGACACAGCCGTTAGTCTCTGGCGCCATCCGGTGGCTCTGGCAGCGAAGTGCAGGGAGTTTTTATTTATTTATTTACTGCAGGGGCAATATTTGATTTTGGAAGTTTAAACAGTTTTTTTATGTGTTGCAGCAGATAAACAGAAACACTCAGAGGAGTGAACAGAGCTGCAAGTGTTTTCATCCTCAAATCATTCAGATCAATAAGTTTTTCATCACTGTAAATGCAAAAACACAACAGATGAGAGGAAGAAGAAAGAAAAAATACAGTTCATTACAATCAAAAAATATCTAAAAATAAAATAAAATAAATAACCCCAAACATCTGTCACCGTCTGATAAATTGATTTGTCTATAAATTATTGGAAAATATGGATTAATGCTCATCACAATATCCCAGAGTCCCAGATGACATCATCAAATAATAATAATAACGTCATAAAAGAACTTTAAAAAGACAAAATAACAAAGATTAAAGTTTTAAAAATTAAACAAAAGCTGTTCAAAATCTAAAGATTTACAGTTGTTTAAACAGTGATTTAAAGGAAAAGCTTGAACCAGATACAAGTTTATATATAAGTTTTGCTTTTTTTTTCTTCTTATGAAATACTTTTAAATCTTCTGCTTGAATGAGACGATGAGACGAACTGTCTTTGTTTGAACTGCTCACAGCTCACCATGATCCCACATTCATCCAGCTTAGTGAAAGCAATAAGAAACAATACAGACATAAAAAAAACCAACCTATGCAGAATGAAGTGATGAAAATATTCACTACAGTCTTTCTACTGCCGACCTTTCGTGTGTTTATCTGCGTGTGAGTTAATCTGCGGTACGTTTTCAGCGAGACTTCGTTCACCCTTCACTGCTCTCTTTGTTTTATTCACATGGCGGCGTTTTTTATCCACAGTTAAAAGGAGAAGTTCAGGTTTTATATAAGTGGAAATACAGACCCTGACCGAGACTACACTGTAAGAAATGGAGGATAAAACCAGCAGCCTTCGTTCCGACGTTCATCTGAAGCAGTCTCAGTCGGTATATTTCAAAGTTACAGCCTGTTTAGAACTGAATTTCCTCTTTTTGTGGAGAAGTATGGATGCCCCTACGTCTACAACGTGGTTACGTGGAAATGGCGCCATGCTTGGCGATGGAGAAACTAACCTATGTAGTCAAAGGGAATAAGTTCAAGGAAATATGGGACACCTTTATGCAATCCCTGCAAAGTGACCAGACTGTAATTGATGAATAAAAAATAAGACAATAATAAATTATATGTATGGAAAGTCATAAATGGATTTATGGTAACTATTAAGCCTCTAATCAAAGCACTTGATCAATGACATTTATTTCATTTTCCTTTTAAACTTATCTTCTTGCTGGTTCCTCGCTGATGGTGTGGTGGAGGGTAAGTCTGTTGATGTTATCCGGATTTTACTACTCAAGACCTGTAAGCTGGACCTGCCAATAAAACCTAAAGAAGAAGAAGAAGAAGAAGAGCACCTTTTGAAGTGTTTGATAGCTGGAGGGTTTCTGCAGTCTGTGTTTTTGGACGCTAATATTTTATTAACAACCTGCTACAACCTAAGTCTTTAAATGTTTTGGGATCGATCTCCAGCTGTGTTTATATGCTGTGTTGGGAAAACTGCATGTGTGCGGTGCATCAAGTCTACAGACGACTACTAGAACGTATCCCTCCGCCGCAGCTCAACCAGGAACGTTCAGGAGACACAAACAGGGAATTTCCTTCTAAACAGACTGTAACTTTGGACTTTATTTGGCTAACTGGGGCTGCTGAAGCTTCATATCAGCATCAGCTGAACATCTAGTTGCATATCAGAATGAGGACTGTCGATCGTTGCAGTGTAATCTCGCTCCAGGAGAAAACGTGCAGCGTCCGTATGGAGAGTAGATGATGTTACAGCAACCAAGACCAGAAGACAGACTTGAAAACTCTGTCTTGTCCTTTAAAGCTGCGTTCAACATGTTTCAGCCAATAGACAGCAGAACGTAAACTCCAAGTTAACGGGATCTCACCCGGATAACTTCCTATGTAGCAACATATGTCATGGCTAACGTATTAGCAAAAAGCTAACGAACGTCCGTCCCTCTGGAGCCTTTTCTGTCCAGGTGTTGAATGTCTTCTTCTCTTCTCCTCAGAAACTCCTTAATTTAGGTTTCCCGCCATTTTTTGTCAGGCAGGTATTATCCAATCAGCTTGTTCGATCTCTTTCGCCAAACAAGAGTGCTGTTATCGGCTAATTCTGTGACATTTCTCTTAATGTCTAATATCAATGGGAACGACTGTCGGGTGACCCAACTTGGTCTTCAACTATAAAAATATAAATATATTCCTCAATATAACTAGTTATTCATTGTTTAAGTAACAAGCTACACCTTGTTGTATTTCATTACGCCTTTGCAGAGCTGACAAGTGAGTCTTTCTCACCTTCAAACATCAGGAATATATTCAAACAGCCAACCAATATGAAATAATATCAATCAATATCATTATTACTGTCTTCTTTCACCACCTGCTTCACCTCACAACATCCGTCTCAAGGTCCAAAGCACAATGATGAAAATCTGTATATTTGGCAAATAATGAACGTGACTTTAGCCATAACTGAATGTCAAGCAATAATGTAAATGTTGTATATTTATCTTTGTGTATAGTTTGAAAAATATTGGCATGTCGATGCAGATTTAATCTTAATTTAAAGGTTTAATTTGGAGGTTTTCTTTGGACTCCTGTGTGTCATTGGCTTTTTTTCTTTTCGTCCGTTTTAAGTCATCACATACGCCGATGACACGCTTTTCTCCCTTCATGACAACTGATCAGTTTGGCCCTCGTTCTGTAAGTAAATTTATTGATTATTCTGTACAGGCCACTGCTCCAGATGCTTACTGAGCGTCAGACTTTGTATCTGTTGATTGATATGCATTATTATGTATAATACCTGGTTTGATATGCACTGCTCTCCTCTAGATATAGTTTAGTCGCAGAGAGAGCAGCATTTTCTTTGTGCTTTTATTATTATGCGTATTGGTGCTAGGTTACCTTTTGTTAGCAGGGTCTTGATTTTAACAACTATGCCACATTCTATGTTTCTTCACAGGGTAATATAATAAAGGGAAAATTCAGTTTTTAACAACCTGAAAGTCACAACATTTACAGAATTTTTACTGTTGTAAGGTAACAATCTTTGCTGGTTATGTTTCAAACAACCAATTTGTCTGATTGCTCTTAAAACAATCCTCAGAGGCTACATTTTCTTATTCTCTTGTGACCAAAATATTAATTTAAAATATATAATGTTATGTGATTGGAAAAAACTTCAGACTAAAAGAGTAACGAGTAAAACACGTTACACAACAGTACACGTCAGATCAATCAACACATTATATTCAAGTCAGACAAAGATAATCAGGACATAAAATTGATTTTAACGTCATAAAGCTAACGTTGGGATGTGTTAGATCAGACTCTCGTGGTGATTTTTACTTCCTGCTTACAGTAATTTTTTGATCGTCCTTTACACTCAGATCAAACTCTGGACCAATTAAGCTCAGTTCAGTAAACGGTTCTTTACCTAAACTATAGTCTTGATTGGTTCAAAGGTCAGACGAACCAGTTAGCTTGCCGCTGTTAGCCTAGCGTTAGCGTTTGCTATTGTCAAATAGGAAGCGACAAGTTTGAAACGAATGAAAACAAAATTTCAGGGTAAATTTGGGGGATTTTTAACACAGGAAACGGTTTTCCTTTCTACTGTCCTCAGTTGTATAATAAACAGGATTTTCCCTTTAATTTGTAAAATGTTATTATGATAACGAAATATCATAGTACGAGGATGTTATTGCCGAGCGCGCACCTGTATCAGTGTCCGTCGCTCAGGCCTGTTGGTTTCTTTGTTTAAACTGATAAAACATGACTTCTTTTGTTTTGATACGAAGCAGAGCTGCTGTATCTGAAATGTATTACAAATAAAAGACAAAGAGGAAAAATGCATTTGTTTGTTTTGGCTTCTTTAAGAGTCCGTCTACAGCTCCGCAGCACAAAAACACACATGAATAAAAGCACAACTGACTGATGATTTGGTGTCGTTGGAAACCGAAAGGACTCATTTTGGACGACTGGAGCTTCAGATACAGTTTTCATTTCATCATTTACACTTGAAGCACAGTCAGAAGGAAGCTTTCAGTGGTCAGTGTGAACAGACTAAATGATTCCAGCAAGAACAAACCCAGTTTCAATGTTTATATGGGGAAAATGACCGATTGTTTTAAAGAAAATCATGAACTCTTTAAGTTGTGTCTCGTTCTTTATGTCACTGTTGACTTTTGTAGCGTATTAAATGAAAACCACCATCTTTTCTGAACCTTGAAGTACTTTAAATAACCATAAAAACATTCATTATGCCTTGGTTAACAACATTTTGGAGTCTGTGAACATTTCCTTTTTATGTTGAACAAAAAAAATATAAAATTGGGGCGCCATTATCTTCCTTTCAAAACATATTTACTGTTGCAAATTACTAGTAAATAAATGTTATTTCTAGGAGACAAAGGTTTCCTCTAGAAATGAAAGAACTGAGCATAAACTTCTGTGTGTTTGAACACTGTTTGGCAGCACAAATACGATGATATTACAGCTTCTGATCAGACTAACCAGCAAGTCGTTTGTGGGAAAACATCTTTTTTTGTGCATGATTTGAACAGAACCGTCACTTTTCTTCTCTCTCATCTTGTTTTTATTACATAAGTTTTCTCTCTCTGCGCTTCATCTGCTATCAAACTGTAGGAATGCAGTGATTTCCTCGTCTGCAGAGCAAAAGGAAAGGAGACAAGGGGAGAAGTGACGGTTAAAGGAGAGGAAATAGGACGGTTGAACAAGAAGAGAGTGAAGGATAAGATGAAGGAAGTGTTGATGTGGATTCCCTTTACATGTCTGCCATCTGTTCGGGTCTCCAGTAGATGGCAGTAGAGTACAGGTGGATCTATTCTAACCTGCGGTGGAGCAAACAGGCGACTGCAGAGCTTCAAATACACACTGTGTGTGTTTGAAAGAGATGATTTTATGGTTGATGGAGTGTTTTTTTTTATCTGTGTTTAGACTCAATATTATTTTCTACATTTTAGTTTCATCACATAGAGAGAAAAGATTTCAGCTGACAGGTTACATAATGTCCAAATCCATTGTTTTTCTCCTTTTAACTTGTTTTTTTAGACTTTAACACCTTTATCTTTGTTTTATATTTCTCACCTGCTCTTTAAATGCACCAAACTAGTAGTCTTTGCTACTTCCTGTCTGCAGCTTGAGTGTTTTTTTTTTCTCTGTCAGATCTTCAGGCTCTCTGCAAAAAACCTCCTTTCTTACAAAAACAACTTCATATCGCCTCTAAATCTTTGTTCCTTCTCATTTTACCTCATTTTGCCTTCAATCCACTTGTCGTCCCATCAGCTCGTCCTGATCGTTGTGAAGGTGTCTCAGTTTTTCTCTGCCTGTGAGAGCAGCTGGTCTGGAACAAGGAAAAGAAAACTTACCCTTTATTTTCCTTAATTTCTCGGTTTCTCAGTTGCTCCCCGTTTTGTTTACAACTGTAACAGCAAAGACTTTTGAATTCATTTCTATTCTGATTGGCTTTTTCTCCATAGCAACGACAGCTGAGGCTCATGGGTATTGTATTCTTGGCCATCAGCCCGAAATAACAAACAGAATCACTGAACCTTGTGGTCCCAACATAACATAATCACTACATTATCTGAGAGAGTCCTGAGTTTCTACGTTCAAGAGATTGTTTAAACAAATTTGCAGGTCAAAGTTCACCAAAGTTGAAGTGGAGACGAGCCGGAGGGAAGCGTGTGTTTGGTTGTACGACATCTGTAACGACAATTCCTTTGGTAAATTAGTGCGGCGCTAATGAACATGCATCAGGGGCTTTAATGAAACAGGACATATTAAAACCGTTTATATCAACACCAGCTCACACTCTTAATGCATTACTCATTCTGTCCTCATTAGCACCTGTTTAGCATCACGCACGTCCGGCGGCGACATGAGGAACATCAGGGACTTTGTAAATCACTTTACAGATGTGATGGCGCTGCCGTTTTTTGTTTTCTGCCAGAGGAGAACGTCCTCGAGAAGAAGATGAAGTGTTCAGTCAGAGGAAAACACCTGTTGTATCAGGAGACGCAGGTGTGGTGAGGACACGGGTTCACAGTAACCTCCAGGAGAAGCTGTCAGTGATGTGCTGCTGGTTCTTCTCATGATACCTCACATGAACTGTAGAGGCGACTGAACCGGCATCAGTCTGAGTTAGCAACATGCTACAGCTAGTCTCCTTTTCTTAAGAGATTTTAAGGAAATCCATCTTAAACAAATGAGATAAAGTGTTTCAGTGAGTTTTAGGAGGATATCTTTTACTTTTGCATAGAACCAGACGAGCTGTTTCCGGTCTTTGTGCTAAGCTACGTTAGCTAGCTGCTGCTAGTGACCTCATATTTATCTTTAAACTGAATAATGTGATGAATAGCTACCTCTGCTTTCTACTTTAGGTAACTCTGACTTGGCTCTACGTCTGCTTTGAGATAAAGAGTGCCGACTTTCATTACTGATGAGTTTACAGCTACTGGAGCGCTAGCTAGCCGGGAGCATGCTAGCTGAAGTTAGTCACAGTAGTTCTGTATTTACTTAAATACACTTAAAGTGGTGATTCCATTGAGTTTAATTTATCTTGTCATGAAATTTGGTTTGTTTTAATGCTAGTGTGACTTTTAGTAGTATGTCGTCACATCACCAGGCACTGAAACAACAAGGACACACTCTGTACAGATGTAACATTAAGCAACACTTTCAGAAACTGATTTAGAAATCACAAAGATGCGAGGTCATCCAGGTCGTCTCTAAATCTCTGCTCAGCTTCAGGTGGAAAACCAACAAGTCAAACCTCACTTATCTCGTCTTTAGATGCTGCAGAAGAGGTCGATGTGATTGGACTATTAGACATAATCATTGTGGATTTTCTGAGCTGATGTTGGAAGTTTCGGTTGAAGGAGACGAACAGACGAGGAGTTTGGTGAATTTAAAGCCGGGAACACTTTAATGACTTGATCAAGGAGAAATACAGAGGCCGAGTCCGAGTCCAGCCTTTAAGCAAATCAGAGATATTAATCTAATTGGTTCATCAGTTTCAAATCATAAATCTGTGACCTCAAGTTATGTTTGTATCTCAGGTTTTTGTCTTATTTCGTGCATTCTCCTGCTTATCAGAGCAACACATACAGCTGTCTTCTGCTTGAGAAGGCAGAAAGTACAGCTTGACCTCACCAACTTTATTTTCAGATGTATAATATATGTATATGTGGAGTTGTTTCCTTCTTTTTGGTGGTCTTGGACAGCGTGACCTCTGGGCTGCCAAAGGGTTTTACATGAGGCAGGAAAACAGGTGGAAAGTAAACTATATCTAGCACTGCAACAGGATTCCTTCCATCTTCCATAAACTCACCTCCTGTGTTGCCACCTGCTTCGCTCGCATCGAGTCTGTAACAGGCTTAAATCACAGAATGTGTCTTTGCACAAAGCTTCGGGAAGATCGAGCTTAATATGTGGAATAGATGGCGAGTTGTTGTCGGTCCTGATAGCTCTGCCAGGCGCAGTTTGTTTCTGGAGCTTTGTTCATAGAAGAGCGTGTACATTTAGCAACTGTCTGCTGTTATTTTTTTCCTTCTTCTTCTTCCTGGCTGAACACAAACTATATTAAATCCTGAGAGAGACGAGTTACACACACACACACACACACACACACAACGAAAGCCGGAGCCAGAACAGTCTGTCTGTTCACCGCCAGGCTGTAATAACCAAAAAACACTCCCTCTGTCTCTCCCGAATGACACTCTGATTTACACAAACAGCTTAACATGTGCCTCCTCTTCTTTTTACCTCTTTACCCCCTTCATCTGGCCCTCCGGCTCTAATTACCAGGACACACACACACACACATACATAAATAGGAGGACATCACTGACAAGACTGAGGGAACGAGGGGATGGCGAGGAAGAGGAGGGAAGTCGCCGGGGAGGTGTGTTTGTTAATGAGATGGATCAGACTTGGCAGGCGGTGTAGCCTGGCAGCAAACTGTGGACAGAAAGAGACAGAGGACCGAATCTGTGAGCTCCACTCACACTTAACCAAAACAAATCTGGAGCAAAACACAAAGACCCGGACTGTAAATAGCCTCAGAGTCCATTTTAGAGCCTGGGGGGATTATCTGCATTTTCATACCGGCGATTCAACAGAAAACCTTCAGCGAAGCATATGTGAAGGAGGACGGATTTCACGGCGGAACAGAGGAAGCAGATTGTCGCTTCACTTACAAAAGGTTTTTGTTTTTTTTTCAGAGGCAGGAATAATCTGGCTGAATAATAAAAGGTAGAAAAAATGGAGCTGCTGTTCCCTCTGTGGGTATTTATCATTATTTATGGGCGCCCCCAAACAGTGATGTCAGCACAGGTGTTTGGGATTAACAGAAAACACCTGTTATAAACATCATAAACCAAAGTACTGGACAGATGAAGCTTAGTGTAAGTTCATCTGAATCATTCAGTCTTCGGCCTTGTTGTCAAACTCTAAATCCGTTTCCCGAAGTCACCAGGAGCCGATACCACGCCGCCTCGATCCACGCCTCCCCATCACCGCCGCCAGCGTCTAGACTCCATCATCACCCCCTCTATATTCAGCCAAGACTTTTACATTCACTTTCAAACACACTATTCTGTTAAAACTTTGAATATATGATCCGGTAGATATCGAGATACCAAATAATTCCCATCATCAAGGCTGAGATGGAAACGACACTGTGACCTACGGGCATCCTAAAATGATCATAAGAGAGGTCAATTTGTTTATTGGAGAGTAGAATATAAGACCAAAACAAACGTAGCAGGGTTCAGTAACCTGAGATAACCTTCGTTATGATGCTGCTGCTGCTATATAAATAAAATTCAACTGAATCAATTTGAAGAGTGATGATGGAAAATTCCACTAAATATGCTAATTTTGAACAAAAAATATCCCAAAAAATACATAAAACTGAGCCAGCTGAGGTCGTCACATCGAGCTTCCAGCAGAATAATTGTAAAATGAAACATTTTCAACAATCAATACAGTGAAGAATCAATCGTGTAGACTTAACCCGGCATTTCTGCTCAAGTTCCTCAAGTCACAAAGCAGCGATGTCACTTCTCACATCATCATCAACAGAAACGCTGTTCATGTACTGAGATATGATCCACTGCTAACAAAGACAGCGGAGGGAGAGATATCAGCCTGCCCGCCAGAATAAAACGTTGGTAGTTTACGTTTCTGCAAACCACATAAACCTTGAATATCTACGTTTCAACACGTGTAGTATACATGTCTCAATATTTCTAAAGTAACGTAGTTCACATGTGATAAATGAGCTGACGTTCCTATCAGGAGGAGGAGGGGTCGGTGGACGGTTGGTAAGTTTCTTGGCACCAAGTCGGAAGTCGGTTCTAGACCACCTCGAAACCAAACCAACGTCCACTTCCTGTTTCAACTGACAAAAGTGAGTGTTTTTAGCGAGACGTCGGGACATTTGCAGCCATTTTTCAGGCAAGAAAACCAGGTGTTTTTAATGAGAAATCATCTGTTTTTATTTCAATTTTTATTTTTATTTTAAGCCAAACCAACCCAACAGATGATCTTCTTCTTAAACCCTAACCAAGTGGTCTTTGTGCCTAAACCTGACCAGACCTGAACCACAGCGTCGTCACACCATAAAACACCATCAGTCAACTGGTAGAAATGTTAACATGCTACGTTTATAGCATGATATGATACGTTTTACACGTGTTGAAACGTATATATTCAACGTTTCTCTGGTTCCAACGTTTTGTTGAGGCGACGAAGAGTGGAGGGAGAGAAATGTAGTTTGTGATTATGTTGTAACACTATCAGTGGAGGGATAGATATATAGTCTGTGATTATACCCACCGTATCACCAGCTGCCACTGCATCTTAAGGACCTTTGTTGCAGGTCTTTCTCATCTCGTTTTCTGTCATCGCTTTACTGTGTAGCTTCAATGAAGTCATGAAAAAAAAAAGCCCCCAAAAATACTGAAAACCCATCCAATATTTATTTCATTGTGAACCCGAGCAGTGAACCAACAGACAGGCTGACACTGGCCATCCCCGGACCCCGCCACCAGCTAAACGAACCCGCCATTAACCTATAATGAACCCCTGGATGAGCCCAGAGACTCCTACTGCAGTCTGCCGCTGAAAACCTTTTTTTTTTCTTCCAAAACAGCATAACTGCAGCATTACAGAGACGAGGAGGGACTGATAAGAGGAGGATGAGTGGCAGCAGAACTGCGGCAGTGTAAGGAGAGATGCCCTCCAGCTATCGTTCACCTGAAATGGATCACATTTAGCAGCTTTCACCCCTCCACACTCCGTCCTCCGCTCTTCATTTTCTTCCATCTCGGCGTCCACTTCTGTCCATCATATTATCTGCTCGGCGAGGCCACATCTCCTGTCTGTCTTGCCTCCCGTGGCAGAGCCCTTCAGAGGGTTTATCACTTTATCAGCCCGCTCAGGAGCGTCCGATAAAAATCACATCATGGTTTCTGTCCAATGACACGCCTCGAACCGCTCCAGGCTAAAGCCATTAGCAACTCTTCACGGTTTATTTTTCACTCACAGGTCCTCTACGCTGCTGCCGGCTACAGAGGCTCTGACATATTTTTTTCATACTTCAGTGAAGGTAAATAATCGTGTTTTTATTCTGTTGCCTTTAGGAGCTTAAAAAAAAAAAAAAAAAGCAGTGTCAGTCCAGGTGAGAATGACACATATCCAGCTGGTGTCATGTACATTATTCACTGTGGGAACAGATATATGCAGGTGATGTTTGGGTACAGATATAGATCCAGGACCCAGTGTTTAGTGTGGATTAGCATTTAGACTAAGAAGCAATAACAATAATAATAACAACAGGAACCTGAGCAGGACTCCAGGTTAGTTTGCTTCTTTCAGTTTTCTTTAAAAAGCTGAAACATGAGATTGAAGTTATAATTTGTCCATGCTCTAAAAATAAATTGTTATCTATGACGGAAATGCACACAGATATCTGTCAAAGGGTGCGGCAGAAAGACCGCTGAGTTGAAAATGTTTCATGTTGAGTCAAACATTCGTGTATGTCAGGCTTTATGAATGATTTTCACAACTTAGAGAGCAAGAAAAAGGAGTGGAGGGAAATAATAAAAAAAAACTTTCTGGTCAGGTTAGAGACCGTCACATCTGTTGTACAGCAAACTCACATTTGCTTTGTTGGCTTTTTGTTCCGAACACACAAACATGTCAGCGGTCAAATATACTATCTAGCATGCTGTCTGAACCACTAACCTAACCAAAAAGTTTTCTTCAGCTACATCATCAGCTAACAACATGCTAGCCAAAAACAACCAGCTAAGAACATGCTAAGCTAGCTTCTAGTTAGCGTGATGCCTGAACAACCAAACAACTTTCCTCAGCTATCTCTCATTAGCTAGCAACAAAGCATGAACCTCTGTCTATAGCATCTCCAGCTAACATGTTACTAACAAACTGAACCACTAAACAAACCAACTTTTTTTTTTCAGCTACATCATCCGCTAACAACATGCTAGGCGGAAACAACCAGTTAAGAACATGCTAAGCTAGCTGCTAGTTAGCGTGATACCTGAACAAACCAAACAATCTTCCTCGGCTAACGTTACATCACCCACTCACATCATCAGCTAACAACATGCTAGCTAAAAACAAACATATTAGACCATGTTGAGCTAACTAGCATTTTTGTCCAAATTAATGGTAACTGAACAACAAAACACAACAACACTGTGTAGATGACAAATATTTATAGTATGATAAGAAGCTTCACTTAGCCTGCAGTAAACTTCCTGTTTGTCTCAAACATGAACACATATATTCATTCATATCTCTTCATATCTGCAGCAGAAACTTCCTTCAGCATCCTCTAACCTGCTAATTTGAACCCTGTTGTCTTCCATTACCTCCTACTACTGTACCTCCACCCCGCCTCCTCCATCTCATCTCCTCTCATCCATCACTGTCCTCTCTCTCTGTGTTTCTATCTAAATCACCTCTGAGCGCCGGCAGGACGGCTCCACACCTCCCATTTACCTGCAACCCCACATCTCTCTCGCCATTTCTCACTTATTTCCCCAGGTAACCCCCCCTCCCTCTCCCTCTCTCTGGTGTGTTATCTTAACCTCTCCTGTGTACAGCTGAGCTTCTTTTCAGCCTTGTTACATTCAGAAATAACTTTGTGTACCCCGAGTGTTGAGGTAAAGATGTAACAGTGATGGCGGAGTCCTGACTTTCATCTTCCTCCTCACCGGTTTTCCATCTCTTGTTCCCTCCTCCACTCTCCTCTTTGTTTACAGTGTATTCGCTCTAATCTTTGCATCTCTTAACAAATATTCACTTGTTTTGTCGTCTCTTACGGTCGATCTGCTCCCTCCGACACGTCTCTCCGGCTCTCTGAGAACAGCTGAAGCCATCGCCGTGTCCCATTTTCATGCTGCGTGTTTATAACATGCAGTGAAATGCATTGATAGAAAGGTTAAAATACAAGAAATCAACATATTAAAAGGCTTTAAACTAACAAGATGTGATGAGGAGCTTGCATCAGGCTGTGGGATTGGTCCATGAACATCACAGAGAACATAAAAAGCCTCAATTTGTGTGTGTGTTTAGTTTGCAGATGTACACACACACACACAAACCTCTCCAAAAAAATCAGGTTTAACTTCTTTCGCTTAGTCTCTACAAATATGCAGCGTTTCCATCCATTTTCTGTGCATAAAAAGAGAAGAAGAAGAAGAAGAAACAGAGACAAACAGAAGGTTTTTACTCTTGTCTGAGGTGTTAAAGTTGTTGTGTGGATAAATTATGAGCTCCTTAAACGTCACTGAAGAGCTGAAAACATCAGCGATGATGATGATGAGGAGGAGGAGGAGGCTGTGACCTTCCTCACATGAACAAACAGAAATATTTCCATCATGTTTTCCATCGTTTGCGCTTCGTCTGTCGCTCTTTTTTCTTCTTCTGCGACGCTTTAACGGCACCGGCTGTTGACCTGCCTATATGCAAACATGTCTGGACCCTCGTCGCCATAACAACTGACCCGATGTGGGCCCCCGCTCCGAGGTTTGAGAAACGGTTGTTGGACTGAACAGCCTTCTGTTGACACTCTGCGCGACAAACACACACTTGAAACACTTTAATGGCTTTTAGAGACAATTAAAACCGTGTCGCACTGGAACGTTAACACTTCTGTTCCCAAAGAGCTCTCAGGCCGCCATCATCATCATCATCATCATCATGGAAACAGACTTTCATGGCTCCATTAATCTGAACAGTTTAATGTTTTGTTTTGACTTGATAAACAGTTTGGGCATAAAAACTACAAATTTGTGCCTCTGACTGGCTTCTTCTCCATGGTAACGGCAGCAGAGGCTCATGGGTAATGTAGTATTTTTTGAGACATCTGCCAAAATGACAAAAGAGCAAAAGTGTCTCAGGTGTTTTTTTTTTTTTGGTTGTTAAACTGCTTCAGGCAGCAGATTCATGACCCAAAGACACTCACAGATAAACCAAAGTGTATTAAACCACATCTGGAAGATCTGGAGACGCTTGAAAGTCAGGTGTAGAAGAAGAATACACATTTAGGCAGACTTGATAATCGAGTGACGTCTGGGACAAACATCCTTCCTGTTTTGAGCCCTTTAACTTGATGTAAATGCCCTTTTAAAAACCACTGGCGCACATGTATTTCAAATTACTGTAACTCCTCGCTACTTGGTGCAATTTTAATCATTCAAACTGCCCCTGAAAGCTGTGAAACAACCGGGGCTTTCTGATGCTGTTACATGCATTACGGTAATGACTGAGTGTGAGAGTGTGAGTGTGAGAGAGGAAATGAGCAGCGACTGCAGGAGGCGTCTGTGTGACAGAGCCGGAGAGGATCCAGTCAAACTTTTGCTGCGGTTTCTTGAAGTTAAGCAAAGTTTTAGAGGTTCATTCTGTGTAAATAAATTTGAATATTGTAAATAATAGTTGTAGTATTTTTCCTGAAGTGATTTTGCATCGTTTCACAGCTTTTGAATGATTAAAATTGCACGATGTACCGAGGAGTTACGGTAATTTTAATCGTGGTTTTAAAAGGGCAGTGGGACCGTCAGGGAGAAACAGTCACAGATAGGAAACACCTCGGCCGACAGGATGTACCGCTCTGTTTGCTTTATAACGGCGGTTGATTGGCGAGCAGCGTATGAGGTGCGTTAGCGCCACCTTCTGGTCCTGAGTGAGGAGCAGAGATTAAATCCTACACATTAATCCTGCCTGTCTAATAAACTCAATGAAAACTGCTCCACCCACTCTGCAGCTTCCTAAATCCTTCCTTCATATATTATCTCTCTGGATCATATTTAGTCCACATGGTGCATCCCTTACTCAGCCAACTGTCCGTCCAATCAGACGACTCCTGAGTGAAAAGGAAACATCAGCATGCAGACGAAGCTACCGGCTCTCTCACAGAAACATGTTGAGTCTCTGAACATGCATCACTGAGCCCTTCCTTCCTTCCTTCCTTCCTTCCTCCTTCCTGGTGTTCAGTATTCACTCAGGTGTCTCCTCTGGCAGCGTCGGACCAGCTGAATACAAATATTTATTAATTAAGAGGCTAATTTCCTGCTCCATTGATTCCAGCTCCCGCGTAGCTCTTCCTCGGAGGATCGATGAGAAAAAACACACAAACACCCCGAAGAAGTACAAGACATGGATGAGGATTTTCTCTCTTTTTTTACCAACTTTCATGGATTTTCAGCGTCGACTGGGTGAAGCTGGAGCTTCCAACAGACTCCTGATCAGCGGATATCACCTCCAACTGCTAAAAAGCAACTCCGAGTGAGTCTGATGAACGTCTTCCCTCTCTGTTTACACTTCTGTTTCTGCTCAGCTGACATTAATCACGACAGAAACAGACGGGACCGCCTCAGGTCTGATTTACTTTTCTACACTCAGAGTTTAAAGGTGTTTTTTTCCCTCCCTGACACATCACCGCTCCGTCACTTAGCGGGCTGTCGGCTGTGAGGACGGACGGCTCGTCGGGTTTCCCGCCGGCTGGCAGCAGGTGGGATCGGTCCTGTAAGTGATGGCGGTCGGAGTGTAAAGGAGCGAGAGCGAGAGGTGCCGCCGTGTTAACAGACAACAGCTCCAGTGAAGATCTGGTGACATTTTAAACACTAAGAGTCGTTTCTCTCTCTCCAGCAGGATGCCTCTGCAGCTGTTTACATTTAAAAAAAAATCTGCATTATTAACGAGCAGCGGCTCTGATTGGCTGGAGGCGAGGTCCCCCGACCTTCACCCGCAGCCAACGAGCTGGTGTGTTTACCTGCAGCGGGTTTATCTGATCCCGCCGCCACCGCCGCTCAGCTGAGACTCGACAGGATGTTTCAGAGCGGAGAGATCGAGTCGAAGCGGCCGGAGGGGTCGATATCTTCAGCTTTAGTCCACTTCCTGTTTCGCTGCGATGCAAAACTGAGACTACAGATGTTACGTTCGGCTTCGCTCCCGAGCCACAAGATAATCAAATAAAATCAAATAAATGTAATAATTTAAAAGGGCAGCAGAGACAGAACGGATCTTTAATATTTTATCTGATGAAACCTGAGCAGCATCACAACTAGAACTGTGAATAATTTAACAGCTGTAAGTTATAGAAAATAAATAATTCATTAAAGAATAATATATTTAATTCAATAGTTAAAAAAATAATTATTCTAAAGCTCTGCCATTTTAAATGAAGTCTTTATTTTGTGTTATTTCATTTATAATTGAAGTAATTTTATGTTTATTGAATCTGTTCTTGAGAAGTTTGATGTTCTGAGTCACTTTTATTAATTAAAAAAACTTTATTTCATCAGTCGTCAACGACTAATTGGCTTCTGATTGTTAATGTGACCGACTATTGATGAGGGAAATGTCTTCAGACTTTAATCTGTGTCTGTAATAAGAGCAGCAGCACAGAGAAGACTCAGACTCTGAGATCGGCCGCTGCGTCGGAGCCGATCGTTTCTTAGAAAACTGTTTAGAGGAAAAACACGACGAGTTGTAGTTTGGTTTCCTGTCTCCATGTTTTGTCTTTGTCATTTCCTGTTTTATTTTGAAAAGTTAATCCCCTCGTTTCAGGTTGTGTCCTCACCTGTTCCCCGTTCCCTCGTCAGTCTCGTCTGGGTATTTAAGTCCTGCTTTTCTGTCCTCGTCGGTTCATTTGGGGTTTTTTGTCCTCGTCTTCAGTCACGTCTTGCTGAGTTTTGCTTCGCCGTGAAATAAAAAGGTTTTTTTGTTCTCGTCTCTGCGTCCGAGTCGACACAGCTGACTGCAAACCGCAAGCAGAAACAGAAAGAAGGATTCTGATAAAACATCAACAGAGTGGCGAGACGTAGTATTCATTCACAAAAAAGATGATTAACATATAAAGCGGCAATTATAGTAAAAAGGAAGCAACTTAGGTGTCAGGGTCTCCGAGGCCAAAACAACAAACAAAGCAAAGACAAGGTCTTACTTGACCTACAGAATGAGAAGAAAGGGATGATGCTAACGATGCTAACGCTCCCTGATGAACCACAAGACAGGAGAAAACAGGCAGAGAAGTCCTGCAAGGCTTCCAGAAAGTCGGACGGTTACACAGAACTATATCTAAAGGTACTGATGATCCACCAGCACCAGCAGCTCAGCGGTAAAAACGGCTGAAGAGCTGGTTCAAGGGGGGTTAATATATAGATTCACTGACAATCGAACCCAGGCGAGGAGCGAGGAGACATGAAAAGAAAGAGAAAGAAAAATAGGCGGAGAGAAAAGTCTCCAGGAGAGACGCTGCTGCAGAAGAAGAAGTAGCTGGAGGCCAGACAGGAAGTGACGTCATGCATTTGCACCCTCCTGTTACGCTTTAATGCTTATTACCAACACACAGATCCACAATAACACAACACTGAAAGTCCTGATCAGCGTCCGTCTGTGTTTCCGTACCGATCTGTAACCCCCCCTCCTCCCCTCCCTCCCATCCCTCCCTCCTCCCCGTCGTACTGAGCACAGGCAGTGATGCTGTTCTCACTTCTCCTTTCATGTCTGTTATCTTCTGTATTTCCTTCCTGATCACAAGTTTAAAAAAAAAAAAAAAAAAAACCCGCTGCAGCTTATCGACACTTTTCGCCGTCTCTCTAAACGTGTTTATCCGACTTCCTGGAGTTTAAAGTAGCTTTGTGCTGCTCAGATTTATCTCTCAAATAATAAAAAAAAAGGTTCTTATCTGGCTGCACATATAACACTAACAGAATAATAATAATAAAGTTAGATATTATAGCTGTGGAGGTTATCTCGCTGTCAACATGATGATGCACTTTTCCTGCAGATGAAACGGCGGGACGTTTACATCCTGATATTAATGAATTTCCACCTTTTTTTAAAGTGTTTTTTTGGGAGTTTTTCTTTATTAAAGTGAAGGTTTTATGTGTAGAAACTGTTTCATGTTGTACAGATTATAAAACTGCTTTTAGGCCAATTAGTGATTTAAACAAAAAGCAGCTGACTTATTGTGTTTTTGCTTCAACCAACATGAGGAGCATCACCACAACGGCTGCAACTAGAGATTATTTACATTTATGTTGTGAAATGTCACGTTTTAAACCGATTAATCGCTATTATTTCCACTATTTTTGTTTGACAAAATGACTGAGATGATTAATAGTTGCAGATAATCGTCACCGCTGTGTGTTTTTATGAAGTTGGACCATTTTAATGAGTTTAACGAGGCGACTTTCAGATGTAAATATAATCATCTAGACCTCCTGGTGTTTAGTTATCAGTGGGAGATGTTTGGTGAAACTTTTAAACTCTTGTTACCGGCTGCTTAAAAGTCATATATCAGGACAAACAGAAACTACTCTGTGTGTTTTTATAAACCTGTTTTTACCAGAATTTCTGCTAAATTTCAGTTTCCTGCTGCAGTTTTTATCCTCCGAACTCCCAGAAATCTGCAGGTCTGCTTTTAAATCGCAGCTTTATCTTGTCTTATTTGCTTTTATCTCCAAATTGAACCCTTTCTAATTGTATTTAAAGGTCTTTTTTTGCTTGTGTTGCTTTTATATCCTGTCTGGATGTGAAGCTCTAAACCTGCCTGGCAGTTTTCAGCGACTCAACAGGAACGCCTTTTAAATAAAAATACATACTGCATGACACCAAACACACTATTTTCCACACACACACTTGCTGTTTTTCTTCCATCGGCCGCTTCGGTCAAATCATTTTTATTTATGAAGCTCAATGTCACACATGACACATCTGCCTGAGGAGGCTTCAGTCGACCCGTATGACACACAGCAGCCTCTGTAGTTAGAAAAACCTCTTTAATGGTGGAAAAACCTGTAAAAACAGCAGGAAGAGCAGCAGAGAAGACTGAGATACGAGTGGAAAACCTCCTTGAACTGAAAAAGCACAATTCAGAGGAAACAAAGTGATCGAATTATTTATTTATGCATATAAATGTAAACCTGTTAAGATTGTCTCTGAGCTGTATGAAGAAACAACACACAGCAATCAGTTTACAATAATAAGTGGAACAACCACATTAAATCATCAACGTTAAATAGATGTTAAAAGGTGATTTGTTCTTTGGTCTTACTTACAGTTTTTTTTTTACCCAACATGTTAGGAATGTTTTCAGAATAAAATTTTATTCTGCTCATTAAATATTTCTTTGCAGGCATACACATACGACTGCAGTGGTGTTCAGATTCAGAAGCAACACTCACTTTTTCCAAACAGACACAGTGACTGCCTGAATAAAGCATAATGTCTGTTAAGGACTGAACTGAAGCGCAGCAGAAAACTGGAACAGCTACATTTTTTACATTTTTTTTTTATTATTATTATTTTTTGTATCCTTATTTTTTATTGATTTCAAGCAACCAACAAACATATGTATTCAAAAATATACACTTCTCGCCTCCCAACAACACACCCATGAACATTTAGCCATCAATAATAGTAATATTAATAATACTGGTTTACAATAAAAGTAGCAATAATAATAATAATAATAATAATAATAATAATAATAATAATAATAATAATAATAATAATATATAAAAAATAAATAAGTACATTTAAAAAAAACAACAACAAACTGATACATGAGGGTCCAGTTGTACTTGTTATTGTAACATTTAAGGACACGATGGATAAAGAAGATAAAGGATGTTTATTATATGGAAAACAGCAAAGTTACAGCTAAACACGAAATGATCTCTGATTATTTCTTTTCTTTCCCTCTGAAAAGAATAATGCTCCCATTCATCGTCTTTTTATTTAAATGTGAACAAATTTTAACGTTTTTTTGTTTGTTTGTTTTGCTTCATTTAAACCTGCATTAATGTGAATATTTAATAAGCTGAAGGAAATAAAACACACACACACACACACAACTCAGGCTGTTTAGCGCCTAAAACAATCAAATCAAATCATAAAATCCTCAGTAAATATTCCACATAACTCACATCTGAGCTCAGTAGACACCTGGAAGGAGAGCAAACTACAAAATAAAATAAATAAATAAATGTGTTTTTATGTGAAAAAGATGACGAACAATCAGTGAGAGGAGAAATAAAAGAGGTTCAGTTCCTGCAGATGTGAGAGTGAAAAGAGGAGAAGAAGAAGAAGTTCAGATCCTTCAAAGAGAGAAAGAAAGCAGACGACAGATTGAGGAAGAGGATGTGATACCCTCCTCCTCTTCCTCCTCCTCCTCCTCTTCCTCCTCCTCCTCCTCCTCCTCTTCCTCCTCCTCCTCTTCCTCTTCCTTCCTGTGGAGGGTTGAAAGTGGAAAGTTGTGAGTTTGAATTAGATCTCTCCTCTCTCTCTCAGCGCTGCCGGGGCTCCATCGACCGTCGCCTCCCAGAGTTCCTTTCACCTCTTCCTCCTCCTCCTCTTCCTCTTCCTCCCCCGAAGCTCCGCCGAAGCTAAAACAGCCGGTAATTACATCCAGAGCGCCGGAACGCCGAGACGCAGCGCCCTAAACAAAGAGTCGATAAAAGCAAACACGGCTTTTTAAACAACAATAAAGGACGGAAAAGGTAGAGCGGAGCGTCCAGATATCACTGAGAGGTATGGAGAGCGGTGGGGGGAGGGGTTTATTTAGCCATTAATGGCCAAGGTGAGCGTTCGATGGAGCGGAATAATGAGGCAGATCAATGACCATCGACCCGCCGCCCGGGCCCCCGCCATACTTCCCATTACACTGATGCCTCGGGGCAGCCTAATCTGCTCCCTAAGTAAGAGGGTTACTGGAAATAACATTCAAAGGAAGGAGGAGCAGCAGAGTTTGAGGCGGAGAGGAGAGGGGGAGGATTATTGATTCACGTCATAAATGATAAAAAAATATTGATTGTTTGAAGGTTTCAGATGTTCGTTGTGGACCTGGAGAGGCCGCTCGCTACCTCAGGAGTGTTTTTATTTATGGGGGGACGAGTCAAAGTTCTGCTCGTTGTTTTTATATTCATACATTTATTCACCTGGAACGTCTGCGCTTGTTGAGTTTCAGCAAACACGCCATCAGGACGCCGATCACGCCGGTTTCAGGACATCATAGCGTAAAAACAAAGTCGCATGAAGCGCTTCTGTTGACGTCTGTCCAAAGTGCTGGCTTCAAACTCCACACCAGTTTTTGTTTGGCGTTGATAGACGGAATAAAAACGGAGATACGTTGATATTGTCACGTGAAGTTTAGTTGGGGTTTTTTGTCCTGTCTCCATGTTTTGTCTCGTCACTTCCTGTTTTATTTTGAAAATTATTCCTCCTTGTTTCCGGTCACTTGCCCTTCCTCATGTGTCTGTGTGATTACCTCAGTGTTTCCACCTGTTCCCCTCACCTGTTCCCCGTTCCCTCGTCACTTCTGTCTGTGTATTTAATCCCTGGTTTTCAGTTCTGTCCTTGTCGGTTCATTTTGGTTTTGGTTCGTTGTAGTCACAGTCACAGTTTTGTCTTGTCTTGCGATATCAAAATAAAGGACTTTTGTCATGATACCTCTGCGCCTGGGTCCTGCTTCTGCGCCAACCGTGACAGATATAAAAAGCAAGATGGGACGGTGGCGGACATCGCGTTTATTTTGTATCTTCGTGGACGCCTGTTGTTACATCTGCTTGTGAAGCAGCACTGACGTCATACTTTAATATCACAATACAATTATATAAAAAATAACTTTACATGATGAAATAAAACCTGACTCCATTAATAAAACACAGACTCTACAGTAGCATCAAATTACATGTTAACACCAACACGTCACTTCCTGTTAGACACACACACACAGACACACATGCAGTGAAATGTGTTTTTGGTCATTAATGTATAAATTCAGTGCAGTCAGATGAGTTTTTGCTCATTTGGTGTTTAATTCATTTGCTAATGAGCTCGTGAGGCATCTTGTTGGGTTGAGACATCAGAGGTTTGATGGAATAATCAAAAGTCTGAATTTCAACACAAACACATTAAAGATGAAACTGAAAGAGATTTTTAACCACAAGGAGACTAAAACCAGCTGATAGAAACAATCCAGACTGTAGGAGCCTTCCACTGCTGAGACATGAGAGTTTATCACTGAGACAAGACATGATATTTAACATTTAAAGATTTTAAATAGAATAAAGGTTTAAACAAACAAAATGTGAATTTTAAAATTTCTTTCAGGAATGTGAACGAGTGCATGTAAACATTTATTTAATCTGCTGAAACGGATCTGTTTACATACTGACTGTTACCTGGCAACCACATGTCAACACATCAAAAATAAAAACAAAACACAGTTATATGAAATAAATAAACACAACGTAGGAAGTTTGATTCATTACAGACGTCACAGCAGCTGAAAACAAACCAACATAAACAGACTGAAGAACACGAGTCATGTGACTGAAAACATCAGATCTGTGCGGAGCGATGATGATGATGATGATGATGATGATGATGATGAAGAGGAGGAGGAGGAGGGGATGTTAACCTTCCTCACATCAACACATGAAACTAACAGAAACATGAATATTTACGATAATTTATTTTAATTTAGAGTAAAATTAGAGCAGATTCAGAGGAATTAAATGAAATATTAAATATAGATCTACATGTTGTCTTACAAGAGTCCCACAAGACAAAACAGAATAAACAACAACAAACACAACAACAACAACACCACAAAATCAAAGAATAAGAATAAATAAACATTTAGAGGAATTAAACTAAATATACATCTTCATGTTGTATTACAACAACAACAACAAGAAATAAACCTGATCGGGACCACAGAGCCCCCCCCCCTCCACTGATGAACAGAATAACTTCATAACAGACTGGAGATTATTGATCGTGTGATTCCAGCATGTCCAGCACTGTTGGAGTTATCATGTCGGTTCATCAATAAAGTCTAATAAACACTTCTGTAGCGACCGCAGGAGATCTGAGAGGACGGGATCGATCCGGACAATCAATCAATCAATCAAACTTTATTTATAGAACACTAGTCGCACATAAAATAAAACTCAAAGAGCTAAAAGAACAGAAAAAAACATATAAATAAATTAAATAAACTGTAATAAAACTAATAATAAAATAAGAAAGAAGAAGAAGTTTTCTTTTAGAGACTCTCTGACCCACTTCAGGTCCTCGCTGTGGGTCTCAGACCGGATCCCAGGAACCACAAAGAGACAAATCTTAAAACCACATCAGACCAGCAGTCAGACTGTTTAGTGTTTTATAGACCAATAAAAGCATCTTTAAACCAGTTTAACACCCACTGAACACCAGCAGATGAGTTTATTATCAGCTGGAGTGGATCTGTTTGATATTTTCAGTAGACTAGAGAGGACAGCCTGCTGGTGGTAAAACTGTGCACCAGTTTATCAGTATGAACTCTTTTTATCAAATAGAAAAGGTGAGTTATGACAACAGAGTGTTTATAAAACATTAAAGTAAATAACTGATAAGTTTCAGATTGCTGTCGTTAGATTTCAGGTCCTTCTTGTCATATTTCCATCGTTTGAGTTTTGACTGTCGCTCCTCTAACGACGTCATCTCGTCGTTTCTTCTTCAATGGTTTAACGGCACCAACTGGAGAATTTAGCGCCACCTGCTGTTCATCTGCTGATATTCACACAACAGCAGCTCAATGGAAACAAACAAACAAACAAACTTGGCTTATATGTTAAGAACAGAGGAGGAGTCAGTATGAGCTTATCTTTGCATTAATTACCATCTAATTTCTTTGGGGCTGCAACTAATGATCATTATGATTATCAATAAATGTGTCAATTATTTTCTCAATTATTAGTTTAGTAACAAACAAATAACTTGTAGTTTTTAGGGGGATCAACAGGCTGAAACTGTTTCTTAACGAACAAGTCAGATGAAGTTTGGTAACATAGTGTCTGTAAAGAAGCCAAAACCAAAAACCTGAGTTCACAAACATGTCTGGCAACATAAACTCCAACCAGAGACGCTGCACAGACGCACTCAACAGATGGAGACACTGATGTTTGCCAAGAAATAGTTCCAGCACATAACATCCCCCTAAAAAACACAAATTGTCATTTTTTATTCTTGATTTTTAGTATTTTCCCCTCATTACTGACCAGAAAATCAGTTCATAATACAGTTATAATGGAAGTGATGGAGGATAAAAATGTATTTAAAAGTTTATGTGAAGCTAATATGAAGCTTCAGAAACATCCAAATGAGTCAAATGAAGTAGATATCTTTCAACGTTACAGTCTTTTTAGTGCCAAAGTCCCTCTTTTTGTCCCTTCCATTGAAAGCACATTTGTAGGAGATCCTTTAAAGCTCTAATCTGTAATTATACTGCATTAAAATGTGTAAAACAACAGTTTTTCAAACCCAGAGAAATCTGTCACTTTAATCAAAGTAACGGACCGTTTCATTTGGTGGCCTGTCAATGGCGTCGTACCTCCTCTACCAAAGAGTATAGTGCACAAGATGCATGCGTCGGCGCCGTGTTTGTCCGCTACAATGGCGTCTAGCAAAGAGTAACTTCCACACATACAAGATAATACATGGGCTTTGTTGTGCTTGTTCCACACAAACTGTTAGAAATGGACTTTTATTCAGTTTGAAGCCACATTTTCATGATAAATTTAGCTGGTTTTTAACTTGATCTTTTAGCTGCAAGAAGGATTTTAGTCATTGGACGTCTGGATCTTAAGTTATCAGAGAAATAAACTGGGCAAACGTTAGCAGCAGCTCGGCTAACAGCCCCTCCAGGAAGTCCGCTGCTCGCCCAACATGGTGGAGAAACACTGATTTTTTAGCTGAAACTGTTTTATTCAGTGAATTGAAGAAGGACGTTGCGCTTCAACAATTCTCGGTGGAGAGCTAAACCCAAAATCCAGCAGACTTGTTCTAAAAATGTAGAAAAAAAGGGTAGCACATCTCAATTTTCCAGTCAAGGAGGACAAAATATGAACATTTCACTTGTTTATTTGGCTCACATCACATTAGAAAAACGCTTCCACGTTTGGGCACAGAACCTTTTTTCAGAGCGTTTTAAGTATAAAGGTTCAATTCACTCATATATACAAGGGAGGAGTTAGTACTCAGCTGGGGGTTGGACCCAACCATTTGGGAACCAATCAGCCTTCTCATCCCATGGTTCTAGACACAGGGACCAATCTCAAGTCTACAATGAAATCTGCTTTAATTAGTATTTGAATGATTTTAATCAGTTTGTTCTGGAGAGGAGGAGACCTCTGCAGGTAAAAACATCCTGAACCATCAACACTGGAGTAATCCTATCCCACTGAAGCTGCTGGTTTAACAACCAAGACAACAACTCCCATCATCCCTTGCTGCTTCACACTCCGTCTGAGATTACATGTTGTGTGTTTTAATATCCAGCATGAACAGGAGGAATGATTACAGAGAGGAAAACCTTTATGAACTTTGTCCTTTTAAAATCACCGACACAGCAGATCAGTGTCTCTACAGACATAAATCCAGTCAGAAAAGGATTTCAGGATTAAACAAATGAGATAGAAGACGTGATATTACATAAAGCATAAAGTGACATAACATGAGATATCATAAGAAAGTCGTCATAATACGTCACTGTTTTGCCAAACACATGTAATAATAAATAAAAATAATTCATTGGAAAAGCAGCAGTGATGTCCTCTGGCTGCAGACTCATGGTGGGGGGGTGGGGAGGGTGTTTGGGGGGGTTTGGTTTTGCCGCCACAACTCATTCACTTGTAAATTGGAGGAAATAACAGGACCAGATGTTCTCATTATTTAGAAGCAGCGTTACCAGTTGGTGTTTTGGACAATTTCCAGTGACCACAAACCTCTAATTTCACAGAGAATTGTGTCCCTCCGTCCTCTCCGGCTCCCCCGCTGCCACCGCCGACAACAGCTTACCAGAGAAAAAAACAGCAATCATGTCCGACCCCGGCGGCGGCGGCAGGTTTCAACTGCAAACCCTGTTTACGTCCACAAACACTGCTGTGAATAAAGATAAAAGACGTGTGGTGTGATCTGACTGCAGTGGAGACTCTGTAGATGTTATTCCTCCCTGTTTGTACGTTAATGACCAGCTGGAAGGAAAAAAACTCTCTGACTGTGTCATGCTGTTAATGACAATAAATATCTGTTGACGGTTTTTTCACAACACAAACAACCTGAAACTAAATAAAAAATAAAAATAAAAACCTGATGGAATGTTTTTTGTTTACATCTTTCAACAACAAATAAAAACCAAACAAAATGAACTAATAACTGTTTTAATGTTAATAATTAAGTCGTGCAGAACATGAGGAAAACACCGACCTGTAACCACGGTAACAACACTGATTTGTAACCACGGTAACAGAGACAACAAAGATGGACGCTGCTGCAGCCAAAAAATGCTTCAAAGATATTAAAATCTGAAATTAGAAAATCAAATATTACTGATTAAAAATAGAATAAAAATGTTTTTATTGACTGAAAATCACAAAATTAAATTAATGTAAAAATTTTAAGATTCTTTTTATTAATACTTTTGTTAATAAAACTAAATATCAGGAGCTAAAATGAATCATAATGAGATTATTCAGCTCAAGATGTTTTGTTTAGTTTAACAAACAAACTGGAAACTGAAATAAACAGTAAACAAGTTTATTGGTAAACAAGCAGTTATCTCCCAGTCAGACCAGTTTGAACTGGGAAGCTGCACAAAGCTTCTTAGTGGTCCAGTCATCAATAATTATAACGATTATAAAACTGATATTTAACAAAGATACAAAGATTTAAAAAAATAAATAAATAAATAAAAGCAGCAAATCATCACATTTAAGAAACTAAAACAACAGTTTTGATATTTTTGCTTGAAAAATAAACAAACTAATTGATTATCAGAATAGTTGATCAGTTTTCTTTTGGTCAATTGATTGATTAGTAAACTGATCGTTTATCTTTTGACAGCAGCAAACTGTTCTTCAGCTACATCTGTTTAAAAAATAATAATGTTTAGAGCAGCTTTCTCTTTTATAGTTTGTTTATTTGTTTACTTTTATTTTTATTTTTGTAAACAACATTTTATTCTCCATCGTTGGTCTCAAGAAGTCTGACAGCAGCAGCAGAACCAATTGAAGCACTAATATATGAAAACATCACCTACATTATACATTAAATAACATTTCAAATACATTCAGATGATTATTTTTCTATTTTTCTCCCTTTTTTAAACGTATTTTTATTTATTTCGAGTTGTGACTACAGCAGCTGTAACTGTTATGATCCAAGTATGTACAATAAAATCAATTACTGTTCAATAAAGTACTAAAATAAACACTTTAATGTAATCATAATACAGCAGCTCGGCTACAAATTCAGCTTTTATGAAGTTTATACAGTTTCAGTCGTTGTTGACGTTGTCATAAAGGTGATAATTCTACTGACTGTTTACTTGTGCTGTTGGTGAACTGGAGTCTTCCTAATGTTATATGCTTCATAAAAGTAGAATTTATGCTGTGTTCGATTGCACAGGTGCTCGGTCAGAGTGTTTTCAAGTGCAGGTAAACAACTTCCTTTTGGTAAAATTAAGAGAGACGCTACACGACATCAGAAGGAGACCGAGTGTGTTTGTATGCTCGGCTTCATCTTGTAGCCTGGAGGGGTTCCTCAGAGGAGATTCAGGCCTGAGAAAACACTAATTAGACCTTCATCTTCATACGAGTGACAGCAGAGGAGGAGGAGGGAGAGGAGGGAGGGGGAGGGGGAGGGAGACCTGGAAACAGGAAACAAAACCAAACAGAGCGAACCGCTGACAAATGTTTGCCAATCTCACGTCGTCGTCGTCGTCGTCTCTCTACACCCACTCACAGAACATCAGCAGCACTCCAAAAAAAAAAAAAAAAAGAAGGGTTGTGTTTGCCTAATTGAATTAACGCCTGTGGTCTCATTAATGTGCAGCGTCAACAAGAGGCTTAACTGGAGTCTTTGATTGGAGCCGGTGCCGGGGCTCGACAATAATTCCCTGGCAAACAAAACGCTATCAGGAACGCCGATGGCCGCCACTCGGATTAACGCTGACAAAACGCCATAATTGGATTTCCTGTACAGTTAATTGAATCGGGCTAAATGTGTGTCTGCCGTTGTTTGTTTTTGTGCTTCGTGTGTATCTGCACTGAATTTTTAGAAGACGTCATTTCCTACTTTCACACGTCTTTTAATCTCGTCTCATCCTGAAGTAACTTTAACCCAGAATTTTACTGTTTTATTGTAAATACTGTAATTATTTGCTTTTATGTTGAGTTTTTTGTGTTGTGATATATTAAAATTATTATATTACTCCTCATATCTTTCACTAACATGTTTCTTTATTGGAATATTTTACATTTTTCTGTTGTTTCTTTGGTTTTATTTCTTTCTGCAACATTAACTGAGTGATTTTTGTGTCTAAATTTCAGGTTTAAAGGTGCAAGAAACAAAACAATAACGCGTCTTTTTGGCAGGCAATTAAAACATATTTTGCTTAGTTTGTATGAAATGTAAAATCTTGATAGTTTATAAGTTAAAAATCTTAATTGGTGACATTATAATGTCAATGAAAAAGTATTTATAAGTGTTCAACAACTATAAATCCTCCTGTCGGCACGTAGGTGAAGTTATAATAAACTATACATTAATAAACACTTAATAAATGGTTTATAACTCACTATAATGGTGTTATAAGCAGATATAAGAACATGTTTAACTGTTTATATACTGATTATAAATGTTAAACCAGAGGGACTTAAAGTTCAGTGTTTGTTCTGACTTTATTTAAGTAACTATGGAGGAAAAGTCAAAAGTGTCCCAAAAAAAACAAAACAGGAAATACTAAATTAAAGAACCAGAAGCTGAAAACGTGCAGAAATACAGCGCTGGAATAAATCAATGCAGTTACTTCTCACTTAAACACATAAATAATTAGATTCATTTCAAAATAAAACAACAGACATTAACATAAAGAAAATGAACCTGCAACTATTTTGATAATCAGTTAATGGTTTAAGTCATTTATGGAGCAAAAATGCCAAAATTATTCAACAGTTCCAGCTTAAAAATGTAGAATTTGCTGCTTTTCTTTATCCTACAGCTGAATATATTGATTTTTTTTGTGTGGTCAGAGTGTCTGATTGATCTGGACGTGTTTTTATGCATCATTGCTCATGAGCTGCTTTCATCCTCATAAGTGTTTAGCACACTTTAAGCCTGATTGTTGTGTGTGCGGATTCGGTGTCAGATCAATAATTCTCAGTGAGTGGCGGTGCAGCGTCTGCCGACAGTCCAGCAGCTCCTCTCTCTCTCTCTCTCTCTAAGTGTCTGTTGTCATGCAGTTAAGAATTTACTGCCGCTTCCTTTCACATCTTTATGAGGCAGGTTATGTCAGCCACAAAAAAAACAACAAGGCATCAACAAGGCTTGTGGTTTTAGATCCAGAGCTGCTTTCAGCTGTCAGTCATGTCTAAACGGCTTTTTATGGTGTTATTTATTTGTTGTGTGCTGTGAATGCAGCGTCTATATTGTTTGCTGTCTGAGTTTCTCTTTATTAATAAAGCTGTCTAATCTAATTTGAAACAGTTAAACCATGACATTCTCATGCTTAAGATATCTGTTTTCAATTGTTCTTCAGATGCACATAAATGGATAAATATAATAATAATACCTGTTAAATCATGCGTCGTCTGTCCACAGGTGTCCCACAAGGCGCTATCCTGGGCCCACTACTGTTTGCTATTATATATCAACGCATCCAAATGAGTTTCCCCTTATTAATAAAGCTGTCCAATATAATTTGAAACAGTTAATCATGGATCCTCATTCTTAAGTTATCTGTGTTCTTCAGATGCACTTTAATGGGTAACAGGTGTCCCACAAGGCTCTATCCTGGGTCCGCTGCTGTTTGCTTTTATATATCAACACACATCTGTTCGCCCTGACACCAGCATCCAAATGAGTTTCCCATTATTAATAAAGCTGTCTAATCTAATTTGAAACAGTTAAACCATGACATTTTCATACTGAAGTTATCTATTTTTAATTTTTCCTCAGATGCACTTTAATGGATAAAATCATACCTGTTAAATCATGTGTCGTCTGTCCACAGGTGTCCCACAAGGCTCCATCCTAGGCCCACTTTTACAGCAATATTAATTATTATAAATAAACAGATAAACAAACAAATAAAACAAGATATGGGAGAACGTCCTTCCACACAATAACAAATCAGTTATGTAGGAACAGATAAAAGTTCATGTTATTTCTTTCTGTTGGTATCAGCTGTGGAAGGTTTTTTATGACATGTATCACCATTAAAACACTGATCTGACTTTATTATAAGTTATATTTTGTTTTAGTTTTAACACTGGCTAACATGCTAATAATATTTAATTCCTACATGATGTGAAATAAATTAGACGACGAGTTAAAGAAGCAGAAATGTCAGAAGTCTTCCTCTCATGCGTTTCTGTTTCTGACGTTTCTTTTGTCAGTAAATTGTTCTCATTAACGTCCTCCAAGCCTTTAATGACTCGTTAACGCCGCTCTGTGTGTTTTTTTTTTTCTGCGGCCCTGATGTCGACGAGCCGATGCGAGGAAAAAAACAAACCCCACCAAAACAAGATGAGTCACGAGCCCACGAGGCTGCGGCGCTGATGAGCCTGCGGTGCAGTGTGGGTAATTAGGCAGCGCAGAGGTAATCAATCATCGCACTCCTCCTCCTCCTGCGATCTTAAAGGAGGAGCGGAGCAGATTAACAGCTGGGCGGTTCTTTAATGTTTGACAGTCAGCTCTCATCAGATCCAACACCTGATGAATCGACGAGCCGACATCTGATTTAATGTCATGTGACGTTAAAACGATCGATCGCCGTTCGAGGAAAAGTGATTTTCACAACGCAAACCGCAAACGCCGATCGACGCTCCGCTCGTTACCGCTGATTGATTGATTCAAAACTGACAAAATCCAGGAATTAATATGGAAAGAAAAGAAGAAAAACATCCATTAAAATAAGATTAAAATGCAACATCAGGCAGGAAATAACAGTGACGAGCAGGAATGTGCTCAGTGGTTAGTGTCTACTGGACACAGAGGACTAATATACCTTCAGTCCAACAAAAAATATATAAAAAGGAATAAATAATGTAAATATATCAATAAAGGGATCTGTATTTCTCTTCAGGTAAAGCGTAAAGGTGAGTTCTGATAAAACGTGAAGTGAATTTTAGACGATTCGAGCAGCACGAACCGAAGCGTCTGCGTCAGTTTCAACCTGAGACGAGAGGAAAAAGTAGAAAGACTGAAGAGAAATAAAGAAACCGGAGTTCCTGCTGAGTTCTGAGGTTTCTAGATAGTTTACGGATTATACCTTTATTGATATATTTTGTAATAGAGTTCAGTTAAATGAGTTGTTTAAATTACAGAGAAGATTTTTTAAATGATTCAGAAACTGCAGATCTTTTTAATCGTCCGTCACTACCAGCAACCTCTTTCAAATTCAAACTTAAAAATATAGATTTAAGAACAATTCACACATATAATTTCTTTTTTTAAAAGCTCAGTTAATGTAAAATGTTACTGTCGTTTTTAGCAAACAGAGTGTTTGTTTGCTTGGGACTGTTTTCAGCGGCGGATGAATCCATTTATTTACTCAGAGGAAACAAAGTGAGAGCAACACTCTCGTTTCTGATGCTTCAACGGTGGCAAAAACACAAACTAAACAACCAGAAAACAAAAAAAGAGTATAAAACAAACAATCGTACATCAAAATAAATAAATACGACACAAACATAAGAGAAACAACTTATAAAATACTAAAGAACGCAAAGAAAAAGACTAACCGGAGAGTTTACTGAAGATTATTCCACCAGAATCATGAGGAATATGTAACACATTCTCATGAACGGCTGTAACACTATCCCATATTTATAAGTCTTAAAAATGATAATAAATAAAAACAGCAGCTCATTTAGGACGGCTTTATAAATAATAAAAAAACAAGACAGTGTTGTTCCCTTCGAGTTGTAAATGACGTCCATCACGGCACAATGACGGCTCTAAAAGCGTCACCGGTTAATAAATCTAGAAACAGCAGCAGCGTGCACGTAGATTACACCTCTAAATAAAATTACACCTTCTAAAAGAAAAAGAAATGACTCCAAACATGAGATTTATCGACAATAAGAAGACCCTTCAACACATTTACTTCCTGTAAGCTGAATATTTTGCCCTGAGTCTGGACTGATAAGGTGTTTCTCCCTCAGGATATTACTGTTCAGGAGGAACAGTAATATCTCCTGTGGAGAAGCCCGGCCGGGGATCTGACAGGACTTTCTCCCAAACAGCACAGCGTGAGGGGGAAAAAAAAAAAAAAGAAGAAGCTCTTCGGGGTCACGGTTGATTCATCACGGCGCCGAGGAAAGCGGGAAAAACATATCGCCTCTGCCGGGACGCTGGAAAAAACCCTCACAGTGAACCGGTGGAAGAGGATTAAAGAAGCGGAGAGAAAAGGTTTAGAAACTCTGTTCAGTTTGTTTCCTTCATGCCAGGATCAGACGTTTCCAGTCTTCTTTGACAGATAAAGCGAACATAGAGTCAAACATGTTAGCGTGACGCAGCGAACAGACTCCAGCCAATCACAGCTCAGCTCAGATCTATAACACTGACGCAGACTGTATTCATGACAAACACCTGGGTCATTTTTATTATTTTACCGAATTACAGTTTAGTTGAATCTAAAACAGACGTACTTCAACAAATGATCTAACTCATATCAAACTCGACACACAACAAACTCGAATTTTCAGCCTCACACGTCGTCTGAATGGAAAATGATGATAAATGAAATATAAATGTGTTTTAAAAAGTGTTTCATGCTCAACGACAGACTCTCATTTATCTTTATCGTGATAAAAGTTAATGAAGGAAATAACAGATCATTAAACTTTCTAATAAATGAAGAAAGTTGTTTATGGTTCTTATAGATTTTTAACTAGTTTGGAGCTTCTTTTTTTTTTTTTTGAGAGTGTCGTTTTTCAATTTAAGAGCATGATTTATTGATCTCACGGTCAGATTTTGTAGTTCTTTCCCTCAAACTGTCTGCTTGCACACAGATATATTATTATTATTATTGTTTGCACAGATTTGGCTTCTCTTCTTTCTCTTCGTCCTGCAGATGATTGATCAGAGTGAACCTGATCACCTGGGCTCGTTGTTCCTGCGTTACTTCAGGCGCTGATGCTGCTGCTCGCACTGCTTCCCTTTAACTTGGCTGAATTTATTTAAATAAACATCTTTTGTTAAACTTCGACACAGCGTTTCTCCCTCCCTCTCAAATAGTTTTATTGCTTTGACGAGAGAAAAATGGAGAGAAGTCTTCAGGACTTTGTTTGAACTGGGCGAGTTCTTCCATGTCAGCTTGTATGATTCACGATTCACGCCATCAGGAGACATCGGAAGACGCCGAGAGCAGAAACAGTTGATCAGCCAATGAGTGATCAGCTGTGAGTTAAATTTTCGCCATGACGTTATTTACTTGTTTTGTTTTGTGCGTTTCCAAAATCCACTTCAAGCAAGCAGGTTCCAGCTTCTAAAATGTGATGAATTGCTGTTTTTTTTATCCTACTTCTAGTTTCTGTGACTTTGTACAGAGTCTTACAATAAATGATGCTGTTTAAGTCTCATATTTCAGCCCATTATGGATATTAAAGTTTCTGCGGGCGACTTGTCCGTCTGCCTGTAACGTGAGGCGTCTTCCTCTATACCATCACATGTTTTGGTATTCCTGAGTGCAGCTGTGGCTCATCAGAGGAGGGTTAGATTGGTGGTGTGTGTGCGTGTGTGTGTTTTCTGTCTTTGTACATGTTTATCCTGTCGGGAGCTTGATAACGGCGTCAGAAAATAATGGAGCCGAGGCCGGCCTGCTGTACGAAGAGAGATAAGCCGCAGACGAGGGGTTACGACGGAGGAGCCAAAATGTCAGCCTGTCACAGCGCTGATGACTCACAGGGTGACAGAAGTGAGACATTTCACCACAGAGGAAGGTGTGAAGGACGGAGGGACGGGCGGATGTGCATCAGCGTGGATAAATTAATCTCTCTGCAACCGCTGCACTTAAAGAAAACAAATGAAGCACGAATGACTGTCTTTCTAAACATTTGCTGCTATCGTTAGCAACGCTAGAGCATCCTCTCCATCCTCTGAACAGCAGAAATTAATTGTTTTTTTGACCATTTTATAAAGGAAACACACAGCAGGGGTCCAGATGTACAAACTTTGGATACACACATAACACATGTACATAACTTTGGTATGGTATTTATAAAAAACAGAAGGTGCATGCAGCGATCTGAGGAGGTAGAGATGAAAATTAAAGGTAAACAAATGGAGTCCAGCACTCAGGAGAACCGCTGTGTGACGTGCAGTCAGACGTTATCTACAGTGAATGTTTGCATTATGTTAAGTTGTGAAGAAGAAAGAAACGGTAGATTTTTATCACCTTCATGCCGGATATACGACGACTGCGTGCAGAAAAAAAGGCATCAAAGTCTTTGAATCCATGGCTGAAAAGACTTCAGAGGTTTGTTATCTATGAACAAATAATCATGTTTGCATTAAGTTGCGTTAAAACTTGAGTCCCATGGAGACATTTTGAGTTTGGACTTCAGTTTGACCAAACTGTACACCATCAGTAGTTCACTTTGTTTCCTTTGTTGTTGTTTTTTAATTATTATTATTGTGTTTTGTTTGTTTGACAGACAGAACCAGTACATGAACACGTACAGAAACCTGTTTTTCTTGCTGTAATCATTCCTCCTGCTCATACTGACCATTAGAAGATCCCTTCATGATGACCTTACACATACAAAAATGTATTTAAAAGTTTATGTGAAGCTAACATGAAGCTCTGGCCTCAGCTCTGAAGTCCAACCCCTCCCATCTGAGAGAGCTGGATCTGAGTGGAAACAAGCTGCAGGATTCAGGAGTGAAGCTGCTGGAATAAATATTTTGTGCTTCATGTGTTTAGAACAATGACTAACCTGTAGAACTATGTTATACTGGTTTTGGACAACTTTGGATCTTAAGTTATCAGAGAATTGTGACTAGACGTCCAATGACTAAAATCCTTCTTGCGGCTAAAAGATCAAGTTAAAAACCAGCTAAATTTATCATGAAAATGTGGCTTCAAACTGAATAAAAGTCCATTTCTAACAGTTTGTGTGGAACAAGCACAACAAAGCCCATGTATTATCTTGTATGTGTGTAAGTTACTCTTTGCTAGACGCCATTGTAGAGGACAAACACGGCGCCGACGCATGCATCTTGTGCACTATACTCTTTGGTAGAGGAGGTATGACGCCATTGACAGGCCACCAAATGAAACGGTCCGTTACTTTGATTAAAATGACAGATTTCTCTGGGTTTGAAAACTGTTGGAAACATTTAGGATAATGTAAGTACACAACTCAACATATAGAACATAGGTCTAGTTGTTTTTACACATTTTAGAGCTTTAAATCAAGCTGACAGCAGAGACACACATGAACAGAGTCTCACAGCTGCGAAGGTTTCAAGCTTTCCTGTTTTTGAAGATGACATGACATCACCTCTACTTCAGAAACGTCTCAGAGGAGGAACAGAAGTCTTCCTCCATCTTCCTCCTTTGCATTCAGAAAAAAAGTGTTGACTTGAGATGTGCAGATTAAAGGATGTTTCATGAATATTTTAGGAGTTAAGTTAAAGTTTTAAGGGGTGTGATATGACAAGAAATAAACAGAGATAGTGTCTCAGTCAAACTGGTTAATTAAAACAGTCTGTGTGGTTTTCCTGGATGCACTGAATTTAACAGATGAAGTGAAATCCAGTCAGATCTCTCAGATTAAACCTCATTTCTGGGGATTTGTGTGTGTGTGTGTGACGCTACGGCTGAAGATAAGAATAACTTCAATAAGCAGACAGTGTGAATTTTATTTTATTTATTTATATTTTTTTGACAAGATGATGGTTTTAAAGTTTTAAGTTTGAAACATGGTTTGCTCTTTTTGAAGTTACAGTCTTCATCCAGACTTGCTGAACAGACTGAACATATTGAACTATTAAATAAAGTTATGTTCAGTCGGGTTTTTAATAGTTTTTTTTATTTCAATGTGAGTTTTTCTTACTTCTGAAACAGAACCTGGAAGTTCTGGTTCCTCTTCTGCTGTTTAGAGAACAAGATGATAGTTAAATAATTGTTTAAATCATTATGTCTAAGACAAGGTAGCTTTATTTGTGCAGAACATTTCAACAACAAAGTGTTTTACATCGAGCATGAAAGGCATTAAAACAGAATATAAAAGCAACACAAGTAAAAAGACATAAAAACAATTACAACGTGTTCAATTTGGAAATAAAAAGAAGCTAAAAAAGGGAATAAAACATAAAATAAGAGTTTCAGTGCAGTGTAAAATATTTACCTTCAAATTCAGTTTAATAGAAAACAGAAAAGTCTTCAGCTGTGATTTAAAAGAACCGAGAGTCGCAGTTTTCTGGGAGTTTGTTCAGATATGTGGAGAATAAAACCTGAACTCTGCTTCTCCAGGTTTAGTTTGGACTCTGAGGAAAGCAGACCTGATCCAGACCAGCTGGATGCTTCATAACGTAGCAGCAGATCAGAAACTAACAGCAGCATCTTAAAGTCTCTGACTGACAGGAAGTCGGTATAAAGATCTGAGAGCTGGACTGTTGATCCACTTGGTTTAAATTAGACTACAAGCAGACAGGAGCAGACAAGAGGGAAAAAGTTGATCTTTTAAGAACAAGCTGTTAATCCAGCAGGTTGCTTTGAATGTGAAATGTTATTATGCTTGTTGGTCGACTGTATACGTGCATGTTTTTATTTACTTATTTACCTCTGTGATCATCTGTGACTCAATACTAACCACTGAAGTTCAGGAAAGATCCGTCTGGAGGAAACACGTCCAGTTATCAACTGCTTTAAAATCTCATAATAAGACGTTTTTCATCATAAAATAACAACCTTTTCTTGTGATATTACAGCTTTTTCTTGAAATATGATTGTTTTTTGTCTACTGTTACATCTCTAATTTACATGAATATTTAGTTTTGGACTGTAACTGCTCAAATATTTCATCAGTCGGGAAAAACATGAATCATTCAGGGATTTTCTACAGAAGTGGTTTGTAGTTTTCTGGAGCTCCATGTGAACTATAAACTTCCTCTTCCTCCTCTCTATAACGAATCGTCCCTCTGAGACGCCGTCGGACGTGATTGACAGGTGTGCTGATGGCGAGCGGCTTCGTCCCGAATATCAAAAACGCTCCTGACCTTCGGCGGACGTCAGACACACAGAAGCTGACGGGACTCTTCTCTTCTCATATGTTGCGTCTGGTTGTGTTCTCTACAGATTCTTCAGTGTCTCGTAGCGGCTTCCTTTGTTATGTAAAGCGTGACGGATTCTCGTCCCGGTGTT
This sequence comes from Euthynnus affinis, assembly GCA_029490765.1. NCBI lineage: Eukaryota > Metazoa > Chordata > Actinopteri > Scombriformes > Scombridae > Euthynnus > Euthynnus affinis. The sequence goes on along the minus strand of CM055839.1, from coordinate 35,772,894 downwards.
GTATATCTGCTGGCTGGAGAGAGTTTCTGTCTGGCTAACGTCGCTCTGATGGTCTGAGGCCCTTCGGGAACACCGTCAATTCAACTCTGTCTCTGTTAGTGATGTTTAAACCTCCGTACTCCTGCCTCTCAGGACCCTGCTGTACTGAATACACCTGTCTGTCGTATGAAGGACTTTTATTGATTTTCAAAGACAGATTGATCCAATACGCTGCTAATAATCGACCGTCCCTGCAGCTCCGGTGAAAGGCACCCTTGAGGTGCTTTTTTTTGTTGAGTTTCTGTCTCGCTGGAGAAAACAAGTGAATTTTCAAGGATGTGCAGCCAAAAAAACATAACAAAAAAGCTCCTCATAACTTTTACAACTTTTAGAAGTTCTGCCAAGTCGACCTACTTGTTTCTTAAAGTGGGATTATTGGGAAAAGTCAGTGCAGTGATGAGAAATAAACCTGAAAATCCTGCTGTTAGAAGCAAACGAGCCTCAACTGTGGAAGATATTTAAGACTCAAACACACTGAAACACAGGTTTGCTTCTTTGTGTTAATTAACTGCTGCATTAATTGGATGTAATGAATGAATGAAAAGCAGAAATTTAAACTAAAGAGTGTCTTCAGTAAATCATCTGTCGACTGTTTGATGGTTATTTATTCGTGTGTTTAAAGAATTTCTTCTTAATGACCTTTAAATGACGGACATCGAGTCCAAAGAATCAGAGTTGGATTTATTTTCTTGGACAAGAAGGAGCGTTTTCGAGAAAAGACTCCCAGTGGATTTTCTTTTGATGCTTTCAAACACGTCCACAGGTAAAACATCTGAATTTATGCCCCCTCCTCCTTAAAATACTTCACTCTAGATCAGCCATTCTCAGCCACTGGGCCACAGTCATTTACAAAGTGAGTTATTTTTACATCTAAATGTTCTCAAGAGCTCACATCAATAAATAAAAAAATAAAAATGCATAATTTCAATGACCAGTTAGGTTTGAGTATCCAATCATGACGTGGGTGGAAACATTTACAGTACAGAGAGTTTATGGACAGACTGTTTATAGTCAGTGTATGAAACTGTGACCAATATTACAGGGACAGTCACTGTTAGTGTTTATAATGTGATTTTTTCCTTCATTTATTTGGGAAGTTGGTCCTCAGAAAGTTTTGAACAATCAGAAGTGGGTCTTTAGTTACAAAAGGTTGAGAACCTCTGACCTAGATAACCTCCTCCTGACCCTTTCTGACCTCCTCATGCATATATGTATCCTGGCCTCCCACCATTAATCTGAGCTGGTGTTACTGACTGTGTAAGTTACAGAATAAAACAGAAACAGAAAAGGGACACACACTCAGAGGCATTCATGCTCTCTCTCTCTCTCTCTCAGCTGCAGGGAAAACAGTTTTAGTCGCTCGGTTCTTATTTGACGCTCCAAAACCCAAAACAAGATCGAAGTCTGAGGCGCCTGGTGACGTTTTTAGTGCGTGTTCGGCCTTTAAAAACTTCAAAACGCTTCCAGTGCGTTCAGGCCTTCACTCCTGTCTTTAAATCTTTAGGATTGCAGGAGGATGTTTTTGGGGCGATTGTCTCCGTTTTGTCCCTCTGTCCTCTGCACTGAAGTCCTCATCTCGCTGAAGACGTTTGTGGTGACTTGTGACTTTCAGGAAGAGACAATCCAACAATCCCGCAGTGATCGGTCGGGTGTGAGAGCTCTATTTTTTCATTCTTATAGTTTTTTCTGTCATTTTATTTGTCCATGAACGAGGACGAGGCTGCGACAGAAAGCTTTTCACCACTACGGAGGATGTTTACGTTTGTCTGGTTCGGTTTTCCGGCTCTGACTAAAGTCTGCTGCTGCTAGTTGTGTTTTCATGTTGAACGTTATCGTAGCTCGAGCGTTTCTCCTCCAGTTACTGTTTGCTAGAAGCTCTGCAGCAGGAAGCAGCTGGTCACATGTGTCCAATCAGCTGGTTCAATCATGTGACCTGCCTGAACACCGCTGACATGGGTTTGATATCGTCTCACTAACATCTCCGTTCTTTTAATACCGTCTGTTTTATTGCTGTAAAGCGAACTGAGACTTTAAATAAAACACATTTCACTCTTCAAACCTCTTGGTGGGACGACAGCGGGGCTTTTCTATCATCCTCATCTACAGCTGAAAATAACATGAAATAAAAACTCCCAGAACAACATCAAACATTCAGCAGCAGGAGTTTGAACCGTCCTCCATATTTTTCACCTTGTCGTCCGGTTGCTTTAGATGAGGTTCAGGCTACAGTGTGTGTGTGTGTGTGTGTGTGTGTGTGTGTGTGTGTGTGTGTGCACCAGCTGCTGTTGTTGCTGACACAGAGGATGAGCATCATTAGACTTTTAAAGCAGTGTGTATCAGTGTACAGTCGGTGTGTACAGGTGGCAGCGCCGAGGTTACCGATTGTCCTGTTACTGTCAGGATGACTCAACACACACACACACACACACACACACACACACATATTCCCAGCAGCATTTCTGCTCTATTTACTCTGATACTCGTTTTGTTGTTATGCAGGGACGGCGGACAGTACATGGCGTGCGAAGCTGCCGTGTCACCCAAAGGTCACGGTGGCTGTCGGCATGTGAATCACCTTTTTTATTTATTTTGTGAAGCAGACTCACTGCTCTGATGTCACCCTCCTCTTCCTCCTCCTCCTCTTCCTCGTTAACTTACTTTACATTTTCCACAACGTGCTTCGTGTTGTTTTTTTTTGGCACCAGATGTAAGAAGGTATATGAAGCTGGCAGGTAACCATAGCAACAAGTGCGCTGGTGCTTCCCACCTGTAAACTCAGTAAGTAGTGAAACCACCCAGATAAACGACAACAGGCTTTATAGATGTCACCAGCCAGCTGTACATCCCATAATATGTCCCGTTTCTTTACTTATAGAAGGTTGTTTGAGAGCGAAGCGCCTGCAGCATTTAGAGTTTAATTGTTGTTGTTGTTGTTGTTGTTGTCAGTCGCTCGGACCGAAGTGTCAGAATAATGTGATGCAGTGAATCATTTTCAGTTCAGTCAGCTTTACTGGCTGCATATTTACACAAAATACAATCATAACAGACAGATAAACTATATGTATACACACACATATATAAACAAAACAACAACAACAATGCAACACTGATGGTTTAAACCGAGCAGGAACCTCCAGAGATAAAAAATTAAGCTGATAAATGTGAAAAAAAGTGGACGTAGTCGCCATGACGTCACCGTTGGTTTGCAAACTGCCGCTTCGAAGCCTCGAGTGTAGCGATTTGACCGTCGCCATCTTGGATTCGTTTGATTTTTGGAGCCAGAAGTGACCATATTTGGACGAGAGGGTGGTGCTGACCGTAGCGTTAGCTGCTAGCGTCTATGGTTAACAGTGACAATGCTAATGCTAATTTTAAAAAACAGGCCTGAAACAGTTAAAACAAAATGTTCTCACTGGAAAACCTGATCATGTGACTCATTGATGGTCTTTTATTAAAACCAAATGCTGAACAAAAGTTTTTTTTAACTTTAGTGAACTGAAACACGCAGCAGCTAAACGCCATGGTTACATCACGTAAAGCAACACTCTCGCCATGGTAGCAACTCGTGGCCCTGCAACAGGTGAAAACCAGACAGAACTGTGTAAAAAAGTTTTTTAGTACAATTTGTTTAAAAACTATTAAAATAAATACCTTATTGAACCAGAGGAAACACGATACGGCAGCACAATTTTTTTCATTTCAATCAGTTTGTTTGTTATTTGCTGACATGCAGAGCCGGAGTTGTTCTGTTAACAGCTGAAGCCTTCGCAGTTTCCCTGATGTGATTATGTGTAGTGTGGACTTCTCATAACCAAGTATGAGGGCATTTATGTGTGTGTATATATCTCTTTAGATAAGTCTCACTGAAGGGTGACGACTGTGTGAGTCTGAATTTCCATATTTCCATTTTCAGGAAGGTGGAAACTATATTCACATTTACTGTCTCTGACACAATTTATAAAAAAAAAAAACAGATTAGATTTGTGAAGACATCCCTTCATGTTCTCCACTTATTACCCAACACATTAAGTGCAGAAACACGATTTATATGTAAATCCTCGCCGGATGAGCCGCGCAGCTTCAAAAAACCCGGCGCTGAAAAGTCCACATGAGAACACACTGTGAACATCTTATAGTAAATATTGTCCTTACTTTACATGTTAGAGGTGAGAAGCATGCTGATAAATATGCATCAGCAGCTCCTAGCGCCTCCTCTGTATCTGTTTCCTCTACGTGTGTGTGTTTATATGTGTGTGTGTGACCTAAACAGCAGGTGTGTGACAATCATTACAGGTGATAAATATTTAAATCCTCCTTCTGCCTCGGCGGCTGCGGGGAAACATTTACTGTGGGATGAGCACAGAAGCTATTTGCTTTACAAGCCTGAGTGCACCGCTCTCGCTGAGAAATCCCCGCACAGGAGCGCGAGGTGTGCACAAGCTAGGCGTGTGTGTGTTTATGTTTATGTTTATATGTGTGTGTGTAAGAGAGGCAGTTAGAGGCAGATTTAATTATTCCCAGATTTAGACAAACAGCTGACTGAGACCTGCTCCTCCTCGCATGTTAGCCGATCTCAGGATTAGATTTCCGAGCAGGGACGCCTTTTTTTTTTTTTTTACTGCACGCCGACCTTGAGAACACCTGCCTCTACATGTGTGTGTGTGTGTGTGTGTGAAAGACAAACATGAAAGGGAGGCAGCAGGAGGGAGAGCCGTGTGTCACATCTCTGTGGTGTCACGCACGTAATCCAGTAAACATATATACAGAGTCCACAAGACGTCAACAGTAAATTAAACAGTTTCCTTAAATACTGTATTAGCAGCACATTAGTGATGTAACGCCTGCGTGTGTGTGTGTGTGTGTGTGTGTAAGAATGCATCCATATCAGCTGCAGCCGACTCACACAGTCACAGAGACCTGATAAAGAGGCGGCGGTGGCGAGAGGCGACGGCGTGCTACTCAGAGAACCGTGTTTATGCAAATAAGCCGGAAGATTTATTCCTTTTTTTTTTTTTCCAGTGGCGGTAAACAACACGTGTGGCCCGCTGATAACTAACTGTGCTGCACTCACAGAGCTTTACAAGATATTCAGGGATGGCGTCGGTAGTGTTAACATGATAAACAGCGAGGTGGGGCCGCGGCGGCGTGCCGACACTCCCACACACACATACACACACACACACACAGCGGAGAGCCTCTTATAGTAAAGCTGCTCGCTCACGGAGAGTCTGACAGCAGCTGTTTAGCTACCAGCTCTACATCTGTTCATGCTACACTGAGCGGCGGCGGTCAGTCGGCGTCCTCTGACCCGCCGCCACACACACACACACACACACACACACACACGAGGTAACCACAGTTTACTCTCTGTGTTATGAAGGTTTTATATTTGTAAAACTTTCTCTGGAGTTTAAAAAACTTTAAACTTTGTTAGCTGAACCGGAACATGCACAGATTTCTATTTGAGTGAACAGTCGCCATCTTCCACTTCCTCTGATGCATCCACGAGATCGCTGTTCACTTCCTGTTTTCAACTTCCTGTTTAAAACAGAAGTTGAACATGTGAAAACTGGTTTATTCAGTCGTTTTTGTGTCCAAACGAAGCGGACATAGCCGCCGTGATGTCACCCGTTGGTTTTTATGGATCTCCGTTTTGAAGCCTTGCGTTTGGCATTTTGGCCGTCGCCATCTTGGTTTTTTTGGAGCCAAGTGACCATGTTTGGATGATGGTGGATCTGACAACCTGAGGACAACATGCTAGCCCGACTATACCAGCAAGAAAATTATAGAGACCGTGAGGAACAACCTCGGTGTCCTCTGACCCACCGCCACACACACACACACACACACACACACACACAAGGTAACCACGGTTTACTCTCTGTGTTATGAATATTCACTCTATGAAGGTTTTATATTTGTAAAACTTTCTCTGGAGTTTAAAAAACTTTAAAGTCTGTGAGCTGAACCGGAACATGCACAGATTCCACTTCCACTTCCTCTGATACATCCACGAGATCGCTGTTCACTTCCTGTTTTCAACTTCCTGTCTTCTAAAAACAGGAAGACTGTCCAAACACTGTCAACATTTTTTAAAACCAATTTTTTCTTTCCTGAAACCTCACCGAGTGGTTTTTGTGATGTCATTGTCACCCGTTGGTTTTGTGGACCACCGTTTTGAAGCCTTGCGTTTGGCATTTTGGCCGTCGCCATCTTGGTTTTTTTGGAGCCAAGTGACCACGTTTGGATGACGGTGGATCTGACAACCTGAGGACAACATGCCAGAGACCGTGAGGAACAACCTCGGTGTTCGGCTGGGATGGTCTCACCTTCTTCACACAGTCCCTACGAGGAAGAGCAGATCTTCTTCTGTGGTGGGAATGATCCTGGCTGGAGGTCTCACAGCCTACAGTTTTATGCCCCATGTGATGAGTGTTATAAGTGCTGTTTCTTGTTTCCTACACCCTCTCTCTCACGCTGTCTCACTCCCTTACCACCCCGTGGCTTCTGGCCTCCATGTCGGACGTCGCTGTAACAAACTGTAAATAATTAAAAATGTTCATAGTTCATATAGTTCACAGTTCTCAGTTACTATAGTTTATGTAAGTGTGCTGTTCTGAGAGCATTGAGAGGTTGTAACTGAGGCACATTTACATCCAGATACTCGGTCTGGTCGCCTTTTTGTCCTCTTCCACAGTGATCCCAGTAAACCCCCCCCACCCCTTCCCCAAAGCTGTGAGCCTGTTACATATAAACTGTCTGACACACGAGGACTCATGATGAATAATGGGGCTCCTGGACTTTTTTCAGCACCTTCCTCCCATCTGCTGCAGAAGCTTTTTTTCTCCTCATCTATGCATTAAAAGCCAAAACCTACGTGTTCGCTTTAATTGTGAAGGCAGCTTTTATTCCTGCAGAAAAGGCTTTGGACTGATTGAATGTACAGACTGCTGCACCGAGCGCTGCGAGCTATAAATATTAAGTATGATTTATATATTGAGCTTTCTCGTGTCGTCTATTTCTGCTGGAATTTATTCGCGTTACTAAAAGTTATGCTGCAGTGAAGATTCAACGACTTCTTTTCATTACGCAAACTTCAAGTTCACGTTTATCCACAGCTCAGTTTTATTTATTTTTAAAGTGTCACTTGATTGGAAGTTACTCTCTACACTGTTTAATTTATTAATTTACTGTTGTCAGATAATAAAATGTGCAATAAACATATTATTGAAGCTCTTTCTCTGCGTGTGTTGATGGTTTTTTTATGAATTTTAAAGGTGCAGTGTCGGTTTTTCGTCGCCCCCTGCTGGCAGTGAGACTAAATGCTCTGACACAGACATGCAGGGGATAAATATTTATTTTGGCTGTCAGAATTTAAACCATTTGGTTCCAACAGGAACATGAGATTTAATGTCATCTGGAAGTTCATTTATATGTAAAAGAGCTGCACTAGTGGATAATAAAATGCAGTTTAAATGTGAAATAAATGTATTATTGAAGCTCTTTCCCTGCGTGTGTTATTATTTTATTTTATTTTTATTTTAGTGTATTTTTTATTTTGTATTTTTATTTATTTATTATTATTATTTTATTTATTTATTTTTATTTTAGTGTATTTTTTATTTTGTATTTTTTATTTATTTATTTATTATTATTATTATTATTATTTTATGTATTTATTTTTATTTTATTATTGTTACCGCTACTTTTATTGTAAACCAGTATTTTTAACTACTATTATACTATTATTGATGGCTCAGTGTTCATGGGTGTGTTGTGGGGAGGTGGGCAAGAAGTTTATCTTTTTTATATATATATTTGAAGACATATATTGAAAGATTGTTTGTTGTTTAAAATCAATAAAAATAAGGACACAAAATGTTGCAGCAAAACATTCAGATTAATTGTTACTGAAAAGTTCTTTCACCACTAATTATTGGTACATTTAGAACGTTTACTGTGTAATTAGTCATAAAAACTGAACACTCGGCGTTCTGGATGCTCACCGCCAGCCTTCTAGCAGTCGGTGGCGGCGGCGTAAGGGGGCGGAGCTTCGAGCAGAGCTGCAGACGTCACGTTCAGTTGTGGCAAATATCAAGTTTGTAGTAGAGTTATTCAGCTGTGTGACAGTCACCAGACATCCCTGCTGTCTCTGACACCTCGCTCTGTAGGTCTTGTTTGTTTGTTTACGTCACAGTAAACAAACAACAGCGAATCGTTCAGCTAAACCAATCAGAAATCAATGATCAGTTTCTCCTCTGTTATCAATACAGAACCGAACAGATGATTTCCGGGAGCTTCGGTCTATCTGTGATGAAGGAAATTAAATCCAGTTGGTCGCTGCTGATTTGCATAAAGTCAAACTCTCCGTCTCAACTTCCTGTCGCCGCTCTTGGCGCCGGCGTCTCGCTGCTCGCCGCTGCCAGAGCATCTGAACGCTCTCCGTCGCCAACTTTCACAGAAAAACGGACGACTGCCAGCTGCTTCTGTTGCTCAGGAATGTTTGGCTGAGAGTGCAGTAAAGGAAGAGTGTTTACTGTTGTTTACTCAGACTGATGTGTACGTTTATATATATTAACGCTTCACGCTAATACGGCAACACATCTGCAATTTATGTTAATGTTTGTTTATTTAAGAGGAGACAATGCATGTTAATTATCATGAGCCAGGCTGCTCCTGGCATTAAAAAGAAAACACATAAACACAAACAAACAATAAAACTATGTAAGGATTAGCAGGCAGAAAGCAGCCATTAGCACATAAGAGCACATTAAAGCAGAAATAAAGACGCCGGCAGCATAAACATGGAAGTGGAGTCATAAAAACTTATTAAAGTTATATCAAACAGTCAGCGTGTCAGCGGTGGAGTCGCCTCCTGCTGGACGTAAGAACGAAGATATATCTGTATAGATTTATAGAGCACATTTCATACAGCAAGCATGAACTCAATGTGCTTAAAAACAAGTAAATATCATACATGATGAATATATTAATGTTACATATATAAAACAAATAAGATAAAACATTACATAAGAAGATGTTGCATGTATAAAAACATAAGACAGCATAAAAAATAGAGGGTAAGACGGTGTTATTATTATTATTATGACTTTTAAAAGTGTTAACAGTTGTCACGGATTGTTCCAGAGAGAGAACCAGGACCCAGATGCAGAGGTGAAATATGATTTTATTTCAACAAAAATTCACAAATAAACAACTAAAAGGCGTCCAGGAGCGTCTCAACTGGCGAGGGAACAAAACACAAGCATTTTCTGGAGGGACACCTTGAAAACACACGAGGCAGCAGAGTTCACAGGAGGATTAATCTGACGTTGGTGAAGTGTTCGAGGCTGCAGCGTTTAAACAGCTGGTCGATCATAATGAGGTGCAGGTGTGGCTCGATGATCTCCCCGCCTACCTGCACACAGCCTGGTGGGCCGTGACGAACTATAATAATACTGTTTCTAATAAGAAGGTTTTATAATAAAGGTGATGTGTGAAAATTGTGATGCTTTACATGGTATTGTGATTGTCGGAGGTTAGACGTCACTTTTTCTGTGTTTTCATGTTTGGTTCAGGAGATACGACGCAATAAACATAAATAGATTATGGCGGAAAGTTAATTGGTTGCCATGGCGCCATTTCTGAAAATGTTCACGCCCCTTTTTGCTTTTATGAAAAAAGTGACCTGGACTGTTTATCCATTAACTGAACTAATCCACTAACTGAACTAGTTTGAGAAAACATGTTTTTATTCTGTTTTTTAAATGAAGACGCTGTCGTTACAGACCTGAGTTCATCTGGTAAAAGACCTGGTTTAGAGTTTATTCTGGGTCTGCTGAGGAGACCTTTATGTGTCTGGAGTGTGTTCAGAGAGCTTGAATGCTTTAAAAACAATAAAAAACATTTTTAATATCAATTCTTTGCTTTTCTGGGAGCGACTCTGTGCGATCTAGTCGTTAATTATGAGAGACGTCAGCCTCCAGATGTATAAACCATACATACATCACTTCCAGAACATAAACTGGTGTTTATATATTGCACATTGTATCATATTTATTTATTAATCTGGACTGGGAACAGTTTTTAACATAAATGAAGCAGCTCAGAGCTAATTTACATCTACAGTCCCTCCACATTTTAAAACACACAACAACACAACAACACAGATGTTCCTCCTTCAGTCCAGACGTTTGTCTAAAGTGATGAGATGGAGATTAAATCATATAAAAATATAAACTGAGGGATGAAATCTTTCAGTAGAACATTAACAAGCAGCTGCACAGATCAGTAAAACCCCAATCAGAGGGCACATTAAACACACAACATGTAATTTCAGCCGCTCTGCGTCTCAATCAAAACAATAACAACAGACGGAGTGTGATGACGGTGTGAAGCAGCAAGGGATGATGGGAGTTGTTGTCTTGGTTGCAGCAGCTTCAGTGGGATAGGATTACTCCAGTGTTGATGGTTCAGGATGTTTTTACCTGCAGAGGTCTCCTCCTCTCCAGAACAAACAGACCCGCTGATTACAGGTAAAAACACTGAATAAAGCAGTTTCAGCTAAAAAATCAGTGTTTCTCCACCATGTTGGGCGAGCAGCGGACTTCCTGGAGGGGCTGTTAGCCGAGCTGCTGCTAACGTTTGCCCAGTTTATTTCTCTGATAACTTAAGATCCAGACGTCCAATGACTAAAATCCTTCTTGCGGCTAAAAGATCAAGTTAAAAACCAGCTAAATTTATCATGAAAATGTGGCTTCAAACTGAATAAAAGTCCATTTCTAACAGTTTGTGTGGAACAAGCACAACAAAGCCCATGTATTATCTTGTATGTGTGTAAGTTACTCTTTGCTAGACGCCATTGTAGCGGACAAACACGACGTCGACGCATGCATCTTGTGCACTATACTCTTTGGTAGAGGAGGTATGACGCCATTGACAGGCCACCAAATGAAACGGTCCGTTACTTTTATTAAATGACAGATTTCTCTGGGTTTGAAAACTGTTGGAAACATTTGGGATAATGTAAGTAAACAACTCAACAACAACTCAAAAAGCTTTAAAGTGGTGAATTCTCTGCTGCCAACCAAAAACTACTAATTAGATCCAGCTCTCTCAGATGGGAGGGGTGGGACTTCAGAGCTGAGGCCAGAGAAGCACAGCTGATCTCTGACAAACTGCAGTTAATCATTCTGATTAAAGGGTTAGGGTTAGGGTTAGTAGATAAAAGTCCATTTATAATCCAGGTTTTAAATGTGAAGTTCAATCATCAATGAACTTTTCTCTAAAATGAACAGAGTGATTTTGTTGTTGTGTTGTCGTGGCTCTTTGGTAGAGGAGGTATGATGCCATTGAGTTGTGTAAGTACACAACTCAACAACATATAGAACACAGGTCTAGTTGTTTTTACACATTTTAATGAGGAATAATTACAGATTAGAACTTTAATGAATATAACATTAGTTACTTTTCATGTGATTACACAGGAATCAACATTTTATTTTGCTGTTAATATTCTGTTTTATCTGTAATTGGTTCAGATACGAGAGCGACAAGCTAATCATTGATTACATCTCTGAGATAATCAATGCTGACGACAGTTAAGAGTCCATGAGATGAATTAATGACAACATTGTTGGTATAAAACAGTCGGTGCAGCTGATTAACGGCGTCTTCATCAGTTTATGGATAATTGTTGGAGTGGAGTCTTGTACACACAGATTTATAAATCTGTTTTTTCAGTGTTGCTGAAACCATAAAAACTGATGTTTTTCTGCTTTGTGTTGACTTCCTGCTGTGTGTGTGTCTGTAATCCTGGACTTCAGAGCTTTTTAATTTCTTCTATCCACAGCAGCAGCAGCAGCAGCATCAAAAGAACCAGAAAAAAAAGAGAAAGTAAATAAACAGAGAAGATCCACTTTTTGGTGCGAACACATGGAAGCCCTCGCTCTTAAACTCAAACAGAGACGTTTCTGCCTGTTTGAACGCCGTCGACACGACAGATGTCGAAGCTGTAACTCAAACAATAAGTCGCTCCTTAAACTAATGATCCGCGCCGAGATAAATAGATGAAGAGTTTCAAAACCGAAGAAGAATAAGAAGAAGCGTCGCCGTAGCAGCGAGTGGAATAAAAAGTTTAGTTCTCTGTCTGCCGACCATATGTTCACTCACACTTTTAAAAACGTAATATCGACTCGGCGGGAGTTCTGGGAACATATAATGATCCGAGACGAGCCGCGGCGAGCTGTCGATTGGAAAATGACTCAATGATGTTTCATAATAAAAAAAAAAAAAGCTGAAATGAAAGCAGCGACACATCTCTCACCTCTGCTTTCAATTTGATGTAATCATCCGATATGAATGTTTGCAGCCGGTTTCCTTCCATTTGTCTGAAACTACAGCAGCAGGAGACAGAAATGATACAATCAGACTGTGATGCACATATCAAACAATCAATACGTTTTCCCCCCCCGAACGGGAGGAAACTAATCCACAGTTTAGCTCGCACGGTGAAAGGTAAATGGAGTTAGGAGGCGCTCGCACGGCGAGACGGCAGCTTGTAATCAAATGTACTCGAACGACAGTTTGTTCTGTGTGTAATGAACAACAATAATAATAATACTGTAACCACAAATGAAATCCTGCTGTATTGTTTAAACCCAATGAGAGGTTATTGATTCTGTGTGAAAGCTTCAGGAATGAAAAGACAGAAATGTTGTTGTTGTTGATGTGTTGAAAGTTCAGAAAGTCCTTGTTTATATTATTATAAATGACTGAAAATCTAAAATTCTTTGTAGATATTTCGCCTTACACCACTGTGGTTGAACACTGTACATTTATACATTATGAGACCTGATGAGGAAGCTGAGAGATGAAAGGAAGGAGCTCCGGTGGCAGATTACAGCTGCTCTAATAAGAATACATTTCATATTTAATGTTATTTAGACTTGTGTTAAAGTTCACTTGTTATCCTGTTCATATTGGCCACTGACTGGTGTAATTATTAACACAAATTACATTACAATAATATTTTAAAATATGTCTGGGGGGCATCTTCCACTTCCTGCTGCAGCTGAGATGAGAAATAAAGTCACAGCCGATTAAAAGACAAAAAGTCTCCAGTTTATTGAAACACATCAATAAGAAAACAATGCAGCAAACTGTTGACTGGCGACAAATGTGTCTGCATACATACTGTTTGTCTTTATTTTTGATCCTAATTAAATGTACAAACAAAACTAAGAAGAGTTAAGAGTTTAATTCCTTTCAGTCTTTTGTACAAGATTGTAAAAGGAGAGAAAAGTGAGGAAAGAATCAACAGCAGCTCAGATGTAGATGTAAAGTATCTCCATGAAAATAAATGTTCTTCCTCCAGTGGCGTCCACTTCCTGTCAGCACTCAGAGCCTCTCCATCTATCTATCTATCTATCTATCTATCTATCTATCTATCTATCTATCCTCATCAGTCTGCTCTTAGTGACTCAGACACATTAACGTATTGACGACTGAACAGGATCTGCTGAGTCGAGTCTTATAAATTAGTTAGCAAACAAACAAACTAATCTGACTATTTACACTGATTCTTTTTCAGTTCGGCACACACTCAGCCTCCAACTCACACTTACAAAAGCTCTCTCTCTCGCCTCTTCCCGCTTACTCAGCTTTTACATGCGACCAAACTAACTGCCATCAGCTACCAGAATGGAAGCATTAAAGCCTTTAACTGTATTAAAAAGTCATGCGGCTGCTGTGTGTACTCGCCGTTCAGCACCACAGACCCGTAAACTCGATTCAGCCTGACTCAGCAGACAGACTCGCTGTCCTCCGCACTTCCTGTTCATGCTGAACAGCTGATAAGAATGACTGAAGAGACCGTTTGGAGGCTTTCAGACCCACCAGAGACTCTCTACTTGTGAGCTTTTCAACTTATAAATACTTATCCTCTGTTGTATAGTTTCGTGTGAAATTGTCCCTCCGTGCCGCGGCCGCCGAGGGTCGGCCGGGGGTCGGTGCTCGCAGTGGAGCCTCGTCCTTCCACCTTTCTGTTGTGTTTTGAATGTTTTAGTCATGTGAGTGTAGACCGTCTGTTTTCTCGTTCATGCTGCAGAGTTCTGGGATTGTCGTTAGCATCAGTAGCTAATTAGTCTGTGTTAGCTTAGCGCTTTGCTAAAGCTGCCTTGCTTTGTGTAGCGTGGCAGCTCAGACCTCATAAATAGTTAGGACCATTAAACTCTTGAAGCAGTAGTTGTTTTCTCCTTTTTTTGTTATCGTAGGGAGATAAGTTTAGAAAATGTCTTTTGTTTGATGAGGGATTATTTAGGAATAGTTCTGGGTCAGATATTTTAGCCTTGATTCACCCTGAAGCTCAGTCATTTTTCACATTTTGTCATCCTGCTCACTTGTGGTAGCAATAAACTGCTTCTTTGTCTTCATGTTGTGCTCTCATCATTATTCTACTTTACTGTGCTGTGTAACGGCGTCGTGGCTTTGGTGTGTAACTACTCTCAGAGCGCAGCAGCGAACTTGTGCACGTAGCAGATGTCCATATAAGGAAATCCGTCACAAACTGACATCAGCTCGAGTCGAAAGTAGAAAAAAACGTAGCGTTCAGAGCAGCCTGAGGATTACTGCTACATACGTTTGCCTTGATATCTGACATATCGGCCACTTTTAACATGAACATCCGACACTGTGAGGTTATAAATATGTCTGAAAATAAGGAAAAGCATAATACGTCTCCTTTAAATAGCAGATTCATCTTCGTCAATACTAGTTTTGAAAGAGCTTTAACTAAAGCTGCTCTGCTGCATCGTCTCTATTATCTATAAGAAGTTGGTGGAAATAAAAGCTTATATATAAATACTCCAACATTACTTTAACAACATTATTTTACTCGTATGTACACATGGTATATATGAATATATTTATATATATGTTTCCAGTCTTTCCTTTGTGATTTCCAGGTGAATATTTTTCCATTTTAACTTGATTCATTAACGTCTCTGTTCAGATTCACTGGAACAAATCAAAGTTAATGTCATGAACTCTGAAGCAGCTTCTGACTGCGATGAGTCACGCTCATTTATATTTTTTTTTAGGGAAATTTTCCATCTGAACTGCTTGTTCAGTGTTCCAGGACATATTTCATGAAGTAAGTGATGTAATTTACTTTTTCCATTTCCTGCCTTTTGACCTTTTGCAGAGATGAGATTGAATGTTTTGTTCTCTCAGCTGCTGGTTTCATGTTTTGGGTTTAAAGAGAGAAAATTGTTTTTCTAGTTTAGAAAGTGTGAGCTGCGAGCAACATAAACACCATGTTTTATTACTGGAACAGTGTGAAGACCCTTATGTTTGTTTGTTTCTTCTTTCTTTCTTTCTTTCTTTCTGTCTTATTATAACGCAACTTCAAACCTGAATTTGACTCCCTAAACATGCTCAAAAACTCACCAAATTTGGCACGCACATCCGGTCCAGTGCCTAGAAAGCACTCCACAGCGCCACCTAGGTATCTAATCCGGCCGCTACAGCCCGTAGGAATGTCGTAGAGAGATGGAACCAACACTTAACTGTTCATCTCCTTCAGACCTACAAATCATATGCTGACACCCCAGACCTAAACCCAACAGGAAATCCACAATACATTCATGAAAATCAGATTTTTTGGCCATTTTTGGCTCCAAACAAAACCTATCTCCTCCTAGGGCTTTCATGCTATCGGCTTCACATGTTCATACATGACTCATGAGACTGTGCTGAACAAATGTTGTTAAAGACTTTTTAATAACTCGTATGGTTTTGATATTATGAGCCCATAAAGTTTCCACTTATAATGCATTTCAATGGGAGAGGCATTCTCTGAGCATGGACTCTGTCTCATAATTACAGTCTGCCGTCTAAACTTTAAGTCACACCACTTTCAAACCTTTATCAATGGATTCGCGACAAAAATTACTACAAAAAATGATATTTTCAGTCCGATTTGGCCAAAAGTCATGGCGTGTATGTAATTCTTTCCACAAGAAAATTTTCCTCACTCCTCTCCACCCGTTAGAGGGAGAAGGAGGCATCTATTTGCTTTTGACACGAGCCATTTGGTGTTTAATTATATCCGAAGCCGCAGTGCATTCTGGTCCGTTTACTCCACCTTTGGGTGTCGAAGAATTTCCTGTAATGAATTGTGAAGCAGCTTCGATCTCATCCAAACATGTCAAAGATTTGTGGCCGTTTTACTGTTTTCATTAAATACGTCTGGTCGTATCAGGACATCACACTGTACATATCATTAATGTTTGTTTGGTTATCTATTGACATCTATATATAAATAATGAATTAAAAGGTACATATTCATTGTTAAAGCTGCAATAACTGATATTTTTTGGCTACATGAGGAAGGTTGGCTACATGATCTGGTCGTAAAACCAGAACATGGCTGATATATTCCACGTTAAACATCTTTATTTTATCTATTTTGAATATTAAAGTTCTTATTAATGTAGTTTTAAAGTGTAAAGTCTGAGGTTGACGCTTAACAGGAGGTTGAATTATCTGATTTTTAATGTTCTTTAAACTTCAAACAACATAAAAACAACTATTAAGTTAAATGTTCTTCTTTTGTCTTCCAAGTGTTCGACTCATTAAATGTTTTAATTTTTCCTTAATATGATTGTGATTCTTCAAACCAAACAGTTAAAACACATTTTCTAAAGCCTCCTAATATTTGCCTTCTTGATCATTACAGCACTTATTCTGCTGCTTTTTTTTTTTCTTATCACATCTGGTGTTTTATATTAAGTGTTGTGTCTTTCATAATCATTTGACAGATCATCAGATGGACCGTGATAATAAGAAAAAAAAGCTTTTAACGTGTCAGAAGATCATTTCAGCTGCTCAGACGGAGCGAGGCAGCAGACGAGATAATGGATGTGAAAGATCTCCGAGAATTAAAGTAAATATAAAAGCTGCGTTTTGGCCTCAGATTCACAATAGAAAAGCTGCTGGAGGAGGAAGACTGTCTGCAAAGGAGGGACGGGGAAATGTGCATCATTTATCAGCTGATTTAAGCGTCTTTACCAATAAACTGTTTGGTTTTGGGGATTTTTAGAGCTCAGAAAATCACATTTGTTTTAATTTTCACCTATTAAGTTTTAGTCAAACTTTATATTAATGAACGACACGTTTAAAACAAAGACTGTTGATGTTTTATACGATGTCTCATGTTTGTTTTATGTGTTTTCTACTAATTAATTAAAGTCAAGGTTCAATTAAAATGAAGTGATTTAGCTTTTCATCTGTTATTCATCAGCTAAATTTATGATCAATACATCAGACTGATATGTGAAGAGTTTGGTCAGCTGTAAAAAATTATAAGAAGTTTAATTCATATCATGTCCTTTCAGAATTAAAAGAGCTTTAATATTTAGATATTTAAAGAGTTTCAACTAACATTAATATTAAACATATTCTGGATTATTACATTAAATTACATGTAGTTTATATAGCAATATATGTGCATGATATTTGTTTATGTTTGTTTGTTTGCGCATTCACATGTGTGCGTGTGGCTTTATATTTAACATTTTAATTATACTGTATATTATTTATTTTATATTATTTATATTTATCATTATATGTACAGTCCATTTTCTAGTATAGTTTTTTGTGTGCATGTGGCTCCATATTTAATATTTTTCATTATATATTCTTCAAATGATTATATTTAAATACACTTTTATATATAACATCATATTATATTTATTAATATTCTACCAGTTGTCTTCCATACTTTGTCTACATGGGCTTCCAGGCCTGAACCTTGTATGTGCTCGTGCACGTGACCACATGCACGTGCACGTTGTGGTCACGTGCACTAATATGTGAAGGTATGTGTAGGCTACATATGCAAATCACTCGAGACCTAAAAATATTGTTTTCATGTTGATTTGAGTCTTAACAAACTTGTTTTAATGTGAAAAATGTCTGATTATTTATTATTTTTCTCACCAGTAACGTTTGAGGTCAAACTTTGGAAGAGCATATCTCATTGAATATTTGGTGTAGGAGGATAATGTTGGTATCTCCATAAAGCCGAGACTTTCCTCTTTACAGACATATAGAAAACTCAACATGTGTGTCTGGATTGAAGTGATGCAGCAGAATGACACAAATGTTTTCGTTTCATTATTAATCGACTGGTTATTCTGAAATACTGGAAAACATAATTCCTTAAAGTTCACTGTGACGTCTTCAATCTGATATTAAACAAATAAAAACAGCAAAACATCATATTTGAGAATCTGAAGCCAACAAATATTTCACATTTTCGCTTGAAATAAACCGATGAATTGTTTCCTTTCGATCGATGAATCGTCTGATCATCGCAGCTCTAAATATTTATATTAAATAACGTACAGCAGCTTTCTGAAAGGTCTCAGTGTGAGGGGAGATCACATGTTTCGTTCATATTTAATCGGGTTAATAAATAGTCGAAGGAAGGTCAGATTCGGCTCAACAGGAATCCACCTGCTTCTCTCACTCATGCAGGATTAAAATCACAGTTTGACATCTCGTCCGGTTTCTGAAGGGTTTCTGTGTTCTGTGTCAATGAATCAGCCGCCAGTCAAACAGCAAACAGCAGCTATTCCTGTCCTCAAAGAGTCATTAAAAAAAAAACTGTCAGAGAGAAATTACAGCAGCCGACTCGACGATCATTAGTCCGGCCTGAATGTGTCATTAATTCAATATAACATGTTGTAATTTCTTTCTCTTAGTCGGTAATACTTCAGATGCTGGTTTGATTTTTTAGTTTCAGTCCTCACTGCGGGAAACACGAACATCTGCAGAGAATTTCATGACAGTTCATTCGATATTTGTAAAACTCAAATAACCTCATGGTTGCATGAGGGAGAAGATTCAGGGGACCATGAAGGTCTGTTGTTGAGATCAGTCTGGAGCAACAGACTGAAGGTTTCCCTCCTCGGAGCTGCAAGACTGAAAACTGAGAATAGAGAGAACACGTGTGGACTCAACACTGTGTTACGACCTTTACTGTCTAGTGGGGGAAAAACAAGGAGACACATCACCAGTTTCATATTAACAAAAAGGATTATTAACAGATTATTAACAGATAAACCGAAGTAACTAGAGCGTCAGAGTCTCCAAAACAACAAATAAATCCGTCTCTAACCAGAAAAATTAAGTTCACACTGAAACAATAGAAAAGTCTGCTGCTTGCGTTACATCTGTGACTCTTAAAGGGACATATTCTGCATATTTATCAGCCTCATTAACAAGTGCAGAGGAGGCTGTACGGAGGCTCGGAAGTGGCAAATGTTGCTAAATGAATAAAAAGTATTTACATTCATGAATAGATAATAGAATGAACTTAATAATTAAAATGGATTGTGAAATAAAAAACAAATTATTTACCTTTATCATTTTTAAAGCTCCCCATGGTTTTCCTCCTTATTATTTCTGGCCTTTTAAGCTGATATTTTCCTACCAAAAGGTATTAAGGACTCATATTCTTTACATTTCCAGCCTCTATATTTATATTCTGGAGTTCTACTGGAATATCTTTAATGGTTTCCACTTACAAACTCCTTACTTATCTTCTACTGGTCCTTTATGCAGCCCCTCAGTTCAGCCTCTGTCTGAAACAGGAAGTTTTAGCTCCTGTCTCTTTAAGGCCCCGCCTCCTGATGAGCCTGCTCTGTTCTGATTGGTCAGCTTTCAGGAAGCTTCCTCTGACTCCAGAGGCTACGTAAACAAACTATAGTAGCAGGATTTCACTTCTTTTTCTCCTTCTTTACTCACAAATGTTCAACTTCTCACATCCATCCGTACAACAACACATGGAAACACCTTAGCAACCACCTAGCAACCGCTAAAAAAAAAAACCCTGTTAGGAGCAGATTGAAGCCCTGACTTTTGTCTTACAGGCAGCATTTCCACATACGTTCACCTCAAGTTTTGGATCTTTGATCATGTTTAACATCCGACATAATAACAGAATATAAATAAACAATAAAGCGAAACATGTCCTGCTTTTAATGGTCGTTGTAACTACAAAGAGAAATGAGTTACTCAGATCCCAGTTATCATCCTGGGACGTTAGGAGGGAAAAATGATGCTGTTTATATCCTCCAGGTTTATTATGTTCACCTTCTGAATATTACGGCTGACAAGAGGAAGATTTACGACGTGTAAATGCAATAAAGAGTCTTAATGTGTGTCTGTTAATGGACTGTTAGAGCAGAGGAACAGATTGATGCTTCCTCTCTCTGTCACACTGACTTCATCATCTGTTCTCTGATCCGCCAGCGTTCATCGTGTTCGCATCCCAGCCGTGTTTCTATTCACTCTTCAGTCTCTTCAGCTGCTCGAATAACGTTGACAGAACAGAAGCTGTAGAGCCTGAAACATGAAATAAATAATATTGGACTGAAACATTTGACAGAATAACAAAACAATCTGCTAATTTAGCTTGTATATGTTGCTTTTGTTTGAATCATTTGTGATATCTGCAGCTTTTAAGGCCAGTTATTAATGTCAGTTGCATATAAGTGGACTAAATTTATTACAAATTAATAATAAAATACAATAAATCAATATTTATAACATGCATGTGTATTACATAAACACATTACTGGTGTAACGGTACAAAAAAATCACGGTTTGGTTCATTTTCGGTGCAATAAGGGAAAAAAAGTGTAAAACAAAATTGTTGTTGTTGTAAAAATCAACAGTTTGTACATTTTTAAATAATTTTTTTAATACATTTTTAATATATACAGACACTCACATACATCCATACATACTGAGGCAAACATGCTGATAATAAAAAAGGTATAAAAAGTATTTGCTAAATGAAAAATGACAAATTGTTCAGTGTGAGCGTCGCTGTGGTAACGTGGAGGAGGATCAGCGGCTTGTAGGTGAAAATCAGCTTTATGACGTTTGAATCTAAAATAGACGTATTTATGGTTTCAGAAGTTTTTTATTGTTTATAAACTATTTCTATACTTTCTCAGGATATTTATGGATCTGTGTGGTTCATCAGAAGGTTTTATCTTCATTACTGCAACGACAAACAATAAAATGTAAGCATGTAAAGCATGTATAGATGTGGAATATTTAACATGAAAGACACTTTTTCAATTAGAGAATAAAATAATGTGAGTGTAACTGCTGAAAATATGAAAAAAGATCTAAATATTGTGAGTTTTTATAGTCAGCTGAGGTGCAAAAGTGCTTTTCTAGTGATTAGAACAGTGATTAAATCATGATGAGCTTGAATCATGTGACTTATATTCACTTTCTGTTCCACTGAGGAGCAGAAAACATCAGATCTTCCTCACATCTATACATGAAACTAACAGGTTGTTTTTTTCCTCCAACTTTATTGATAACAGTCAAAATTTAAACAACAATTTAACAAACAAGTTTACAGAACAAAAGCAAAATAATACACAGGAATAAATAATCAATAATTTCATATGTTTCAAATATTGTTTGGGTCTTTGCTGCTTTTCTATTTGTCATCTTGACTATAGAGTTATAATAGAGGCTGATATCAATCAGAAATAAGGTAAAGTTTTATTTCATATACGAGGAATTTGAGGTATTTTTTTAATTAAATGAAGATTTCACTGCCAGAAAACATCTGACTTGTTGTTTTCTAGATAGAAAGTTTTTCACTTCTTTGTTTAGACCACAGAAATTAATATTAGTTAATTAATATTCAGCTTAAACCTTTCCAGAACGAGCTTTACAGGATATAATCTGTGTAAAAATGTTTAAATGTCACCTCTTTTTATTTTTTATTAAAATACTCGTCGTTCGTTTTAATGACGTCACCTCGTTGTGTTTTCTTCTTCTGCAGCGGTTTAATAAGTTTCCCTCCATGAACCAACTGCAAACATTCATATAACTGAAGCACATACGGTGGTCATAGATATTAATTCACATTTCTTTTTGCAAATAGTCTGAAAATCCAGTTAAAATCTGCACATTTGGACGGAAACGCAGCCGTTCGATGTTTCAGTAGAGACACTGAGTCCTCGTCATCAGGCTGAATCACTGATGGTCTCTCCGTCTCCTCACAGCTGAATCCATCAGTTTCATTATTTAATGTTATCAGAGAGGCTTTTTTTAATAAAAGTCTCTCATGCAGCAGCATCGAATGACAGGATGTTCATTTATGCATCCAGGCAGCTGATCTGGATGAAAAATGTAAAATATAGATGATTATTGAGGTTATTTGAGGGGTTTAAAAGCTCTAATCTGTAACTATTCCTCATTAAAATGTGTAAAAACAACTAGACCAGACAGAAGCTTCTCTCCTGAAACCGTCAGGTTGTTGTCACTCAGGTCTAGACCTATGTTCTATATGTTGTTGAGTTGTGTTCTTACATTAATGTTTAAACCCAGAGAAATCTGTCATTTTAATCAAAGTAACGGACCGTTTCATTTGGTGGCCTGTCAATGGCGTCATACCTCCTCTACCAAAGAGTATAGTGCACAAGATGCATGCGTCGGCGCCGTGTTTGTCCGCTACAATGGCGTCTAGCAAAGAGTAACTTCCACACATACAAGATAATACATGGGCTTTGTTGTGCTTGTTCCACACAAACTGTTAGAAATGGACTTTTATTCAGTTTGAAGCCACATTTTCATGATAAATTTAGCTGGTTTTTAACTTGATCTTTTAGCCGCAAGAAGGATTTTAGTCATTGGACGTCTGGATCTTAAGTTATCAGAGAAATAAACTGGGCAAATGTTAGCAGCAGCTCGGCTAACAGCCCCTCCAGGAAGTCCGCTGCTGGCCCAACGTGGTGGAGAAACACTGATTTTTTAGCTGAAACTGCTTTATTCAGTGAATTGAAGAAGGACGTTGTGCTTCAACAATTCTCGGTGGAGAGCTAAACCCAAAATCCAGCAGACTTGTTCCAAAAATGTAGAAAAAAAGGGTAGCACATCTCAATTTTCCAGTCAAGGAGGACAAAATATGAACATTTCACTTGTTTATTTGGCTCACATCACATTAGAAAAACGCTTCCACGTTTGGCCTTTTTTCAGAGTGTTTTAAGTATAAAGGTTGAATTCACTCATATATACAAGGGAGGAGTTAGTACTCAGCTGGGGGTTGGACCCAACCATTTGGGAACCAATCAGCCTTCTCATCCCATGGTTCTAGACACAGGGACCAATCTCAAGTCTACAATGAAATCTGCTTTAATTAGTATTTGAATGATTTTAATCAGCGGGTCCGTTTGTTCTGGAGAGGAGGAGACCTCTGCGGGTAAAAACATCCTGAACCATCAACACTGGAGTAATCCTATCCCACTGAAGCTGCTGGTTTAATAACCAAGACAACAACTCCCATCATCCCTTGCTGCTTCACACTGTCATCACACTCTGTCTGTTGGTATTGTTTTGATTGAGACGCCGAGTGGCTGAAATTACATGATTTAAGTGATCTTTAATGACATAATATATAAACTAAAATCTCTTTTCTGGTTGTTTTTCGTTGTATTAACATCTTCCTGCTACACAGACTCCTCTCTACTTGGTTTCTTTCTGTCTTTATTGACATTTATATCACATTTTCCTCATTATTTTATTACCTTCTACTGTATTTCCTCTCTCATTGCATCCTAAATTGTTTATAGACTGATCTGATGTGAGATATAGTTTGTTAAACTGATTTTTTTTACTTTCTTCATGTATCAGAAGAAGATCTATATAATAAATTGATTTCTTAATCTGCATGTTTGTGGTTTTTACGCTCCTCTCACCATCAGAGTTTCCCCTCAGTATGTTTTTTTTAATTCTAATTAAAGGGTTAAAATAGCGTGTGAAGGAAGGAGAATGATATTTACCGCTTCATACCGGGATCCTTCGTCTAACTGTCTCTCGTCTCTTCACACGTCTCCTTCCTCCGCTCTCCCACACATGCAGAGAAAGCTTTCTGACATTTCCGTCGCCGCCGTCGTGTGAAAAGAGGCCGACAGAGTAAGAATCAGCTCCCACACACACACACACACACACACAGCGTTTCAGTGGGATATTGCGGCCGTGACCTTTCTGCTCCTTCGCCGCAGACAAAAAGCAGAGGTGGTTAAAGCCGCCGCGGTGACGGAAGGACGATGAGAAGCTTTCAGGAAAATCCATGTGAGGGGAAAAAAGGGACAAAAAAATCAAAAAAAGGACCCCTGACGAGTTCTGGATAAAAGAAGAGAAGCTCTTTGTGAGGCTGTAGCGTTAACATCCGGAGCTGATGTGTTCAGGTTAATCCTTCATGTCTGATGCTGATGTTCTGACTAAACATGATGCAGGAAAGAGTTTAAGAGGAGAAACGAGGAAAAAAGGAAATCATAAAGATGCCGTACACAAATTAAAAATCACACATATGTTAAATAAATTCTTTTTCTGCAGGAGAACATCGTCTATTTTGAGGGATTTGTTACTCTTTGATTGTGGTTGTGATGTTCTTTAGGCAACTTAAAAAGGTAGAAAAAAGATGGCTGCCGTGGTTAACGTGATGTCATCTGTTCCTGGTTCTGCAGGTGGAAAGCCAACGTTGCAATATTACAACATTTCCCTAAAAATTTTACTAAAATGTAAAAAAA
The DNA here is from genome assembly GCA_029490765.1 of Euthynnus affinis. Taxonomy (NCBI): domain Eukaryota; kingdom Metazoa; phylum Chordata; class Actinopteri; order Scombriformes; family Scombridae; genus Euthynnus; species Euthynnus affinis. The sequence goes on along the minus strand of CM055839.1, from coordinate 35,748,226 downwards.
AAAGAATTAAAAACCCTTTATTTTCTGCATCAGAAGCGTCCAGAAGCAACATCTGAGAGGTGATCAAATGTAAAATGTAAAAGTTTTTTACAGGTTTGTTTCCATCCAGAAGCAAACAAGTGAAAAGGGTTTTTTTAGGTTTATTTTTATGGGATTTCAACAAATAAATGTTAAATATGTTTCCTCAGCTTCTAGCTAGCCAATGGTGGAGAAGATTGATCCCAGTTTCATGTCTGTCTGTTAAATATGAAGCTGGATCCAACAGCTGGTTAGCTTAGCTTAGCTTAGCGTAGCATAAAGAGTGGAAACAGGAGGCACACAGCTAAAGAAATAAAAATCATCCTGATCAATAATTATCATCTAAAACTCAAAGTAAGAACTGTATTTATTTTTGTATGTTTACTTTTACATTATATTTCCTCAGTGGAAGTTAGGACCATGTTTACAGTCTTTATGCTAAGCGAAGCTAAGCTAAGCTAAGCTAAGCTAAGCATTAACTGACAGACATGAGTATCGAGCTTTTCATCAAACTTTCAGCAGGAAAATGAATAATTTTACCCAAAATATCAAACAATGTGTAACAACATGAGACTAAGACTTGTAAAGAAAACAAATGTGTTGTTTTCTTTTCTAAAACGTTGAAATGATTCTATAAAACAATAAGAAAAGAACAATCTGCTGGTTTGTTACTGACTTGACTTCACGTCTTTAATAAACTGGAGTTTACATTCTATAAATTACACATTACAAACATTTACATGACTTACAAACTGGGTTTTGAAGATTAATGATATGATATTTTTGTCTTTGTTTTGAGGTGAAATGCTGATTAGATTCAGTGTTTCATGAGCAGATATTAACTTTACAGAGAATATAACTGATTGGTTGAACGAACAAACAAACAAATATGTTCCTGAGGTTCCTGTGTGATAATTAGACTAAAGATAAAGGTCTCAGGAGGGGTAGGAGGGGGGCGCTTTACATTCAGCCGCATGCTTCCTGGCGTGAGGTGTAATTATGGAGCTCTGGATAGAAAGCACACAGGATGAAGAGACAAAAAGATGAAGGAGAAGATGGTGAATTAGAGGCAGAGAAGAAAGAAAGCTTTTGTGTTTGTTTCCTTTTTTTGTTTTGTGGGGAAATAAAACGCTTCTTTGTCGACTGCAGCGGTGATTACAGTCATCTGACGCCAAAAATACACACAAAACAACATCATGATGTTCCTGAAATACTGTCGCCATGCTAGTTATTTACATATACACACACACATATATATGGTTGAACAGAAAAATGACAATAAGATCTGATTTAAAAAGTATAAAAATGATGATGAATAAGTCGTAATTATGTTTATTTCCTTTTATCTGGTTGCACTTGATTCAAAACCAGAATGATGATGTTTGTTTTATTATATAAAAATATGAATCACTGCCATTAAAACAGTTGCAGTAATTAAGAAAAGTGAGTTAAAACTGAAGTGTAATGAAACTAAAACTCTGCTGCATCACCTGAAGACTGATTCTTACTCATCAGTTTTCTCGAGCCGCCGTCTGTTTGGATGAGCCGATGTTATTACACAGAACTGAATGTTATGATTATGAATAAAACCTCTCAATATATAAATACATTCCTTCATAGAGACGTCTGACTGGAAACACAAGAGAAGGACTTACAGCAGCTAATAAATGAGATTATTTAGACAGTTTCAAAATGTTTGTGGTTTTTACACCAGAAACATTATTTACATGGTAAACAAACAAAACCAGAATGTTTCTGCATCCTTCATTTATTTTCATTCTTAAACAAAATATATTTATAAAGATTCACTTCAAAATCAATAAACGTTTTCTTTGAATTAAAAATAAAAAATACATTAACTTTATTTTGTCTAATTTGTATATTTCTAACGGTGCAAACAAGAACATAAACTCCAAAAATATGTAACAAACATGAACTTTGATTGTTTTATTACAGATTAATAACTATTAAATGTCTCATAAACTATCGTACTGTTTCTGCATCCGTCATTCCTCATTTATGTTTAATCTTAAAATATTACTTTAAATCTTTTAATTAAAAAAAAAGTTTTTTCAAATTAGCATATTTTCATTAAGCAAACAAAACTGTTTAAGATTAAATGAACTATTAAATGTCTCCTTCTTCTTCTTCTCAGTAAATAAAGAAGAACCACTCCCACTTCCACTGTCACATGACCTCCCACGTGGTCACCGCCATGACGTCGGCCATGTTGCCAATAACAACCAGTAACATCTCTGCTTCTGTGTCGTCTCTTATTTAACTTCTTAAAAAAAATACCGTAACTCTTTATAAAGGTGATGATGTCAGAGCGGCGGCACGTCACCTGACTCGTCTGGAGGATTAATGGACTCATGGTTATTTCACATATTACATGTTAAACAGCATTTTAATGATATTCTGCTGTCGTAAGTCGTTTTGTTGGCTTCTGCTGCTCATTCTTACATTAATATTTTCTCCTATAAGCTGCGTTTGAATCATAATCACAGCGACAACAATAAAGTTTTCTCTACTTCAGACCGCATCAGGAAGTGACATCATCAGCGAGTAACTGTTAGAAACTTTGCAAAGTCAAATGGAGGTGAAACTGAAGGATAATGTTGGAGGTCGGTAACGTCGCTATTTCCTTTATAAATATGTTTTTTTGTTTTTTTTTTGATGGCAGAATCAAGCGATCCGTCTCTCTGATGTCGTCTCTGCAGACAGATTTACAGTCGCAGCAGCTGCTCCAGAAGGCTGAAGAGGGAATAACACCGCTTCCTGAACGCTGTGAGGGAGCGAGAGAGGAAGACGAGGGAGCGAGAGAGGAAGACGAGGGAGGGAGTGAGAGAGGAAGACGAGGGAGGGAGAGAGGAAGACGAGGGAGGGAGAGAGGAAGACGAGGGAGGGAGCGAGAGAGGAAGAAGAGGGAGGGAGAGAGGAAGACGAGGGAGGGAGTGAGAGAGGAAGACGAGGAGGTGAGCTCAACCTCCAGCAGCTCAGAGGAGGAAGAGGATGAAGAAATATGAGCACTTAACTTATTTTACAGTATAAAAACTTCATTTTAGTTTGTTGATTCCTTTAGTGTTGACATGTTACTGTTTGTTGTTTATAAGTTATTTAAACTTAATTTATACGTTTCCTCACTCTGTTTTTATAAATGGAAAAATATATATTTGCATTATAATAAGCTGTAACAGTCACCTCAAGATGTTTGGTGATGTTCACTTATTCTTATTAAACCCCTGACGACTGCAAAGCATGCTGGGTAAACATGTCCAACAAGAGCATTTAATCAATAAAACAAAATGTAGAGTTACAGATGTACATGTATAACCACAGATATCATCATCAATAATAATAATAGTTTTTATATCTGTGGTTATAATCACTAAAACATTCAGTTTGAGTTATTGTTGACTTCTATAAACTCAAGGTCCACTTACTACTTTTCTTCTGGTGCTTTCAGCCACAACTTTATGTCCTTCATCAGCATGATGTCCTTCATCGGCTAATGTTAGCGGCTAACATTAGCCATTAGCTGTAGATAGTTTCTACTGTGAATTTGCCGCCTGTTGAATAAAACATCCGGAGTTAAACTTTGACACAAAGCATTTTTTAGTTGTAAAGTTGTTTTTGATATTGAAGTTTATCTTTAAAGAGCTTTAGAACTGAACAAATACTGCGTTATGCTTATAAGAATTGCGGCTAACGCTAACAGCAACATTAACAGTTTAACGGTAGACTGGGGGGACAAACAGCTAATGTTAGCGGCTAACGTTAGCCGCTAGCTGTAGATAGTTTCTGCTGTAAATTTGCCGCCTGCTGAATAAAACATCCGGAGTTAAACTTTGACACAATATATTTTTTAGTTGTACAACTGTGTTTTATATTGAAGTTTATCTTTAAACCAACGTTAAAACTGAACAAATACTGTGTTATGTTTATAAGAATGAGCTAACTGCGGCTAACGCTAACAGCAACACCAACAGTTTTAACTGCCAGCTGTTACGGCACTTTACTGATCTGAGTTTATATGTTTCTATGCGATATACAAACAATGTTTACCCTCCTATATTTAAATAAAAAGCGTCTCTATCTAGAAACACTGAGAGTTGACTACTGATGCTGCTACTGCCTCTTCCTCCTCCTCTACATCCTGACTCTGCTTTAGTCTTCATCACTCTTTCCACTTTCTTCCTCCTGGAGGTCGTCTCTGAACGAGCATCACTATGTTCACCTCCACCTCTCTCCCTCTCGTCCCTCCTGCTGTCTGACTTTCCTTTAAAACACTTTTAATTCCTGCTACATTTGCACGTTTCCCCCGTTTGGGCGTTTCAACATCCGCCGCTGTGCTTTTGTCTCCCGTTGTCGGAGAAGTCACATCCCAGCGAAGCAGCGTGGAACAAAAAGCATCGTATTAGTGTCTTGTCGTGTGCCGCGGGCTAATAAGCAAACACGCCGCCTATGAACAGAGACCGCAGGGTCTGAAATAAGGAGGCGTGTTGTCAAATACAGATGTTTCTCTTCCATTTAAAGAACATTTCCTTAGAAAATCTCCCTCCCTCTGTTTCCCTCAAACAGACTCATTGTTTCGCTCCATTACAGATGCGTCTCTGTGTCTTCTGAAGCTGGAAAATAGCAGCAAATAAACAGGATGTGTTCTCCATTATCACACACATAAAACATGATGATGTGCGGATGTTTTTTGAGGACGTGATGCTGCAGAACTAGTCCTCCAGTCCAGGATAACGTTTAGCGTTTGTGGTTCTGTTTCTGAAAAGCTGCCAACAGTTTGTGGAAATAATAACTCCAAAACTATATTTTGCACGTTCAGTTTAGTGGATTAAACATTTTCTCTGAATAAAAATCTTCCTCTTGATGCTCCTGCATTTAATTTATGCTAGGACTCACTGTTTGACGTGGACTCCGAGAACGCTGCAGCTGCTTATTGACCAGACTTGAACATAAAAGAATAAAGACAACGTTTCCTGCGCGAGTCAGAGCTGTAAGCGGATGACACAGAAACACATTTCACACCATCGAATACAGATTTTCACCTTCTTCTTCTGCAATGCTTCTTCTTTCTAAACCATTTGGATCACAGACCTGCTACACCTGCATCATTATGGCTGATCTTCTCAGGACTGTGTGGGCTCGATCGGCGTCTCGTGCTCTCTGCATGTTCTCCACAAATAACACCTTTATCATCTCTAATAGTAGACGGTTTATTACCCACACTATGTTTTCTGTTGCCTTTTCCTAATAAACAAAGAGCGAGGAGAGACAAGAGGAGGATTTTTACTGCTTTAAGCAGTTTCAACACCTCATCTCCAGCTCTTCTTTCAGTCCATGTGACAACAGCGTGTTTAATTTGTCTCCAAAACGCTTCATATTTCAAAATCGACAGATGCGTCTCGCTTATTACGATTCGTCTTCTCAAAGCCTTGAGATCCTGTTGCTGTTCTAGCGAATGTTTAGTAGAAGTTTAACTACATTTGATCAAATTTGCTTCTGTGATCTCTCGTATCTTACTGGATTTATCTTCCAATATTTACAAGTTAAAGATTTCTGTTCACCTGAAACACTTCAGTCTTAGTTTGAATACAGACAGCAGCTGTAAACAGATAAACATGAGAAGCTGATGTAGAAATGCGTTGTGTGATTGAAGCAGTTATCTGAAACCATCCTAATAAATATACACATGAAATATCCTCCTGTCTCGTTTTATTCATAAATTTAGTCTCAGTCTTTACAACCAGTAGACACACAGGCAGACTGGATGTTAGTAAGTGTAATAAAATGTACAGATGTTGAATCCCTGCAGCAGTGAATGAGATCTGTACAGTTTGTGTTTGAGGTTTCAGCAGCTCAGATTCAAGCTGCTGTAAAAAAACAAAACAAAGAAAAGAAGGTACTTCAGGGAGCGATTGTCTATTGTTTGAGAGGATTTCCATAATCTAAAAGGCTAATTATGATGTCGTGGATTCATCTGTATCCGACTGCTCGATACGGCTGATGGAGAGCAGAGCGGCTGAGCGATCGATCCGGGATGGTGAAGGTTACCGTCATCAATCAGGTGATGCTGCTGCTGCTGCTGCTGCTGCTCTCAGGTCTGGAGACGACTCGACCGTTTCACTAAAACCCAACGCTTCCTTCTTCCTTTACATTCACTGCATGGAGCAGGAGCCACAGTCAGATGAGGCGAGGCTTGTTCTTCACTGCTGACGCCATTATTCCAACACTGAGATCCAAACTTCCCAATGACGGCTTCATTGGACCATAAAGACGCAGAAAGTGTTACTGGTTGTTAACTGGTCTCATTGTGAGCGTTTGTACAGTTTAAACTCTGCTGTGTTTGAATCTCTGTCAGTATCACAGTGTTCAGGAACAGAAGTCAGAATGAATAAATCTGTCTTCACTTTCATAAAACCAGACACATTTCAGCGAGAAACTAATTTGTTTTATCATTTTTAATCGGTTTTCTATGTAAATCAAAAGAAGTCTACAGTTTCTATCTCTAATATTATTGCTAAGTTTGATTTTTTTTGGCCACATGTGGTCCTATTAAAAGTCCCCGAGCCACGGTTGATGAGATATTGAAAATAAGCTTTTGAGAAAATTGAGAGAAAGTCGCAAAATTTGACAGTTTTTAGAGCAGAAGAGAGATTAAAACTAAATAATCTTGACGGCTTTTAGTGGAGTTTGATTAAGTTCAAGGCTTCACTTCGTCCTCCTGCCACGTTTTTACCAACATCTATCGAGTCCACGTCATAACTTTATTAGATTTACTCCCAACACGACGTCAGAGATGCGGTGAGACATTCATCCGGTTGTACACTGACTCCCCACACATGCTCGCGTTCAGATGCTGTTCAAGCTTCCTGTAAATGGTGTAAACTTAACTCGGGTCACATGACGGGCCTCAAGGACAGACCGGTGTGTCGGCTGGCACGCTGCGTTTGAGCAGGTAGATTTTATGATGAAATCTCAAGCTTTCTTTGATCCTTCAGCCCACTTTGATCTGCTCTTCTTTTTCATCCAGCTGAGATCCATTAAATAAAATATATATATATATTTTGCTAAACAAGACGTCCCCCTGAGGACGGCCACGCTGGACCAGGTATTTCATTCTGTTTAGTTTCAGTAAAGTTTTCCTCTTGTGGCTAAAACTTAATTTCATTGAATAAGTTGGTTTTTGTAATAAATCAATATATTGGAGAACGTTGAAATCAAAAGAACAGAAGAAGAGCAAGACATGGTTTTTACTTGGTTTTGGTTGTACTGCATTGTATCTGGAGTCTTTTGTCTTCATGTGTGATGGTGAACTTGTGGAGAAGAGCGAAGCCGCCCTGCTGAACTTCAAAGAGGACGAAGCGGTTTGTCTCACACACTTTAAACAGGAACAAACGGCTATGGCTACAAAACAAAACGCTGTCCACAAACTAAAATACAAGTGAGTGATACATAAACACAAACAGAAAAGACTGTGAGTCAAACCTGTCTTACCGTTCTCTTGTTTTTATCTCTTTTCCCTTTTTAGCTTCTTTTCATTTCCAAATTTAACACTTTTTAATTGTTTTTATGTCTTTTTACTTGTGCTGCTTTTATACTCTGCTCGATGTAAAGCATTTTGTTTTGTTTATTTAAAATGGTACTATCTATAACCACCTTTGTAAATGTTTGCCTGAAATCTGAGGCTTTTTTTTAAATTAATATGTTCTCACAGTTTTTTGGGTGTCAGTGTGAAGATCTGGAACTGGATTCTGTTTAAATTGAAAAACAAAGTCAGTGAATGACGTGTCGAGCACATCTGGAGACACCTGATGATCTGGTTCATGTGTGAGACGACGCATTTATCTGGAAACCAGTTTAAACTCTGGTAAAAAAAAATGTCTCTCAATGTAGGGAGATAAGAAATGGCTGCAACCAATTTATAAAATGACATCCTTTCCTGAAGAGACATCTAAAACTGTCACACCACGGTGAGGTTTAGTTGGGTTTTTGTCCTGTCTCCATGTTTTGTCTTGTCATTTCCTGTTTTATTTTGAAAAGTAACTCCTCTCTTTTCAGGTCACTTGCCCTTCCTCATGTGTCTGCTTGATTACCCTGAGTGTTTCCACCTTGTTCCTTCACCTGCTCCTCGTTCCCTCATCAGTTCTGTCTGCGTATTTAAGTCTTGGTTTTCTGTTTTGTCCTCGTCGGTTCGTTTTTTTGTGGTCATTCATGTTCATGTTCATGTTCCTCATCACACTTGCCAAGTTTTCTTGCCTCGCTTCACTGTAACTCTGCCAAAAATAAAGGAGTTTTTATCAACTCATCTCAGTCCTTCTCCTGCTACTTCAACAACCTGACAAAAAGGAAAAATACACAACTGTTAGAGCTGTTAAAATCATTTAGTCATGTAATTAAGTGAACACAGGTGTTTTTGAAGCTTTATTTTGAAGCTTAAACCAAGTTTCAGGAGCAGGACCAAACCTCAACCACACCCTTTCCAGCAATCCCATAAATACTGACCAAACCTCCCTCCTAACTTTTTCCTCTCCTTATTCCCTCGTCGCATCCAAACAAGCCTCATTAATCTTTATTCAATAAATAATAAACCTGAACCTTTCCTATCAAGTGATGTGGAAATGCAGATGAGTCTTTTGGGTAAACAGGAAGTAGAGAAATCAAACAATCTTCCTGAACAAGAGAAAGAGGGAAAAAAAAAAAATCTGCCTGCAGGTGCTGTGTGATGTTTGTGTGTATTGTTTAGTTTTGCTTTATCAATGACAGCTGATGGTTTGAGGTGACTGAAAACAGAAGCAGAGGATATTATCAGAAGGACTTTTACAGCCTCAGTCAACAGATCGGCAGCACCTGTATATCTGGGTCCTCTGAGTCTGACTCATATGTCAAACATGTGACACAGCAACGGTGACAGGGGTTGATGGTGGTGAACCTTTTTTACAAACAGGATGAAAGTCAGCAGACTGATGGAGAAACAGTCGAGCAGGGATTTATTTCCTCCAGAGCTCTGAGCTTTTATTTTCTAGTGATCATAAATTACTAAACCTGGTAAACTGATCATTACCAGGATTAACCACAAGAACAAGCAGAGGATCTGATTGTACTGACAGCATATTCCTATCAATTAAGGTTTAGAAACTAGTATATTTACATTTTGTCAGAGAGGAAGCTTGTGGAGACATTTCGCAGGTGTGATGTGTGTTTGGAAAGTTAAACCTGTAGGAGATCTCTGCCTGATCACAACACGCCGGTGAGACCTGGGAACCGCTGTGAAAGCCCTCACTTTGGACTTAAATTGCTCCGAAAGTACAAAAAGGTATCACACAGAGAAATATAACTTTTTGAAAAGTCAAGTTAAGTCTAAAGTTTTGTTATCGATTTAAAGTTGGAACAGGGCCTGTAGGATAATGGATGTCTGAGCAGTTGAGTCTCAAAGTGACAAAACGTTCTAAACTTTAGACTCTAAACTCCAGACTGCTTTTATAAACTTCAATACTTAAAAAAAAAATAGAAAGTTACAACCAAAAAAAAGTGGAATAAATAGCAGAAGAACAACAAAAACTGCTGTTTGTGGCTGGAAAGCGTCTCTTACTATTATGTTGAGCTTAGCAGGTTTATTTTATTATGAAATAAAACTGCTTGTTTAATTTTCATGAATGAACAAGCTCAGTTTCAACATTTCAGCTCTGAAAAGAACCTTCAGAAAGCTGATTAAAATGTAAATCAGTCCAAACTAGGCAAATAAAGCAAAGAAACTGTTTGTGTGAAATCTGACTGAGTCTCCTCACTTTCTTTTGTCGCCTTCTCTCCTTTTTCTTTAATTTACATTATTTTGTCTTTCAAATCCAGTTAAACACATTTATTGAAATGGTTTAGATTATTTCTTCTCTTTGTTCATGAACACTTCAATCCCGTGATGTAGTTGAAACGATGGCTGCTGCTGCTATGGTTACGGGGACAGGTTTCCGTGTCAGTGGTCCAGACTGGTTTTCCATGATGATACCAGTTTGTTCTATTGGTACATAAATCCAGTTTTAACAGGACAGGGGGAACAGATTTCAGCATAACACTGGACCTCTTATAGACGCTAACCAGATATTCTTTAACGACATATTGTCACTTTCTTGTGTACTTGCAAACAGAAAAAAACAAAATGCTGTTCTTCCAGCCCACAGCAGTACAACAACAGCAATGAATAAAGATGTATATCTAAAAACTCCCTTTTAAAAATGATTAAAAAATCTGTAATTTTCATCAGGGTAATGAACTGTTCCATTTGGTCATACGTCCTCCACCAAAGAGTACACACATCAGATAAAACATCAACATTTTTAGATCTTGGCTGTTTTTAAGTGCATCTTCTAACCAGATGAAACACTGCAGTTATTGGACATCTGGATCTTATCAGAGAAACAAGCTGAACAAACGTTAGCGGCTCACAGTCCCTTCAGACGTCTTGTGTCCAGCAAACAGTGGCAGAGAGACGCTGATTTTTAACAGGAAGCTGCTTTTTTCAGTGTTTTAATCGCTGTGGCCTGTTTATTTTAGAGAGGAGGAGATGTCTGTGGATCATCCCACTCCTGAAAGTTGCCTCTTCACCAGGAGAAGCTGACTGCAATGATAAAGACACCCATGATGTCATTAGCTAGCGTTAGCATTAGCTAGCGTTAGCATTAGCATTATCGTTCATGCTACCAAATCATTACAGACCGCCAAATCAACCCAAAAAACATACTGATGGCCTCTATCCCACAGCAGTATAGTGGTGCTTAGTGCTAAAAACATATGTATGTATAACTTACATTTGTATAATGTGGTGATGTTCACCATGGTTACAATGTACCCGCCCGCCATTTCCAGTTCTGCTACGTAGCCAAGATGGCGGCAATTGAGGGTGAGAAGTGTCCGTAGTTCAATACTCAACTTTTTGACCGTTTTGAGTGAAACATCCGGGTAATCGCAGCGCATTTCTCCAAACTTCTCGTTGTGAACACACTTATGTACTCAAAATTCAAATTTTAAGTACAGAAGTACACGATTTGAGACACAGCTCTAACTCTTCTGTTAGCTTCCCTAGTGCAGTTTCTACTTCGTTAGCAGCTAGCGGTTAGCAGTTGACAGCTAGCTAGTTGTTGTGATTTTTATAAAATATAGCCATGGGTGATGGCTGTCTCTGAAATTTGCTGTTTTTAAAACATGCTGTTTAATGTGGTAAAACGGTATGTGAGAGTTTTTATTATTGTTATATATTAGCTTATAAAATTGGATAATTTGCTGCTTTTTCCTTTTTTTACTGTTGGATATATAACACATTATATCTTTGTGTTTCAGACTGTTGGTCTTGACATCAGCTTGAGCTTTAGAAAATGATGTTAAACGATCAATCAAGAAAATAACAAAACAGATGAAAATCATTTTCAGCGAGCAGCTTTTCATTTAACTGCAGGTTCTTAAAAACAAAGCAACTGTGAAATAATAAACTTTAATTAAATCAAGTTGCGTAAGAAAAGTTGCGTGTCACATTTCGCTAACAGATTCGAGTCCAATCAGGAAGCAGTTTATTCCCACAGCAGCAGAAACACACTCACACACTCTCCCATTGAGCTGTTATTGTTTACACCTCACTACCTCCAGCTTCACATGATGTCTTCAAAAAAAAAAAAAAAAAGGGGGAAGGAAGTTGTGGGAGATTATTGAACTCCTCCTGAGCCCAGAATGAAGCACGCAGGCATGAAGAGCAAACGACTCCCTCGGAAACCTTTTCTCTCACCCGGAGGACGCCCCTCACCCATCACCCTCACCCAGGTAGTCTTTAATATGTTTGTTACACCTCATCCCACGGCTCATTACGAGCTTCAGTCGCACACTGAATGCAAACAGAGTGATTTAAGTGTGTGTTTGCATGCTGCTGTGTTTCCTGAGGCAGATGGCTAAAGGGATGAAGATGGAGGTGGGGGGGGGGGGGGGGGTTGTTGATGCAATGTGTGTGTGTGTGCTTTGGGATCATTGGCAGGGAGGTTCTGCCTGTTTGATTATTGAGTGACAGGAAGCTCAGGAGAGATGTTGCCTTGCTAGTTCAGCTGGCGCCTCAGGGCTTCAAGGTCGACGGGATTAGCATCTTTAAAAAAAAAAAAAAAAAAAAAAACCGCAGCCGCTCCTCAGATCTGTGAGAGGAGAGAGGGAGGGAAACGGTGGAGTGGCAACAACCTGGATGATTCAAAAGGGAATCTTCCGCCTCGCTTTGAGCTCCACCTCGGTGTAAAGATAGGAAGCGGAAGTCTCATTACGCCGCATCACACATCAAGACGCTCGACGGCTCAGACTAACAGGAAGTGTCTGGTTACGCCGCTACGGATTTGATCAACAGATAGTTAGATATTTTTTCTCAGGCTGCTCAGAAATGTTCAGAAACAGAAGCATCTCCGGTTATAGTGAATATAAACACTCCTTAAACCTTCAAACCCACGGCTGCTTTAGCTCTGCTCTAAATCATGTGTACATATAAACACGCCTGGATGAAACCTGTTGTAACTCTGCTAAAAGCCTGTAAATAAAGAGACTGAGAACTGTTTTTTTATGAATCATTTTTCTGCAATGTGTGTTTTTGCTTGTACGTGGAAAGAAAGAGGTCAAAACTCAGCCGCACCTGCAGTATATAGAACAACTGTATTATTATAAACTACAAGTGTTGCTGCAGTTTTGACCTTTCTTTCTTTCTTTCTTTCTTTTGTGCCAGAGAGCTCTACGCTGCATCTTTCTGCTCGCACGTCCACAGGTTTTCATCAGCAGAAATATATTTACTCCAGGAGGGAGGAATATAAGATTCTCAGCCTTAGTAATGTCAAAAGAACTGAACATGTTGTTGTTCTTCATCTTTTATTGGTGATAATCTATTTCTATATTTAATCTAACACTGTGGGGGGTAAAGACAGGAAGTCATGTTGCCATGGAGCTTCACCTGAGCCCTGTTTCCTCTGTTTGTTTACTTTCAGGTTGTCACTATGAAGTCCTGATTTAACTATCAGCAGTCATTACTATCACTGAGACACTGAAGAAAACTCTAAACATGATTATTAGCAACAAAAAAAAATCCCTTTCTTAAATGTAAATAAAGTTTTATGATCATTGTATTTGGCTGAAGGTGTTCACTCTGTCCTGTGAGCAAACTCTCTTCCCATCAGCCTCAGATGTAGTTTGAGTTTAAGGCTGATTAGCAGTTGTTAGCATTTGTAAGAAAACAAGAATATAGTTCACATCTTCAGCCCAGCTGTGCTGATTTAACTGATGCTAGCAGTGTTTCTCTCTATATAAATATATCTGGGACTGTAATGTGTCTGTTAATGTATAAGATTTGGCAATAATTTTAGTTTAAAACATTCCAAAATTAAAATTATCAACAAAATGCGAAGAAAACAGTTTTGATGTTATGTTGGAGACCATTGTGGACTGTGTTGTAGAGATATCTACTGAATGCTAACCAAAGACATGTTGTCACCCGTTGGTGTCTGAAGAGCGGTTTTAAAGCTCTAATTGAGCCACACTGGCTGTCGCCATCTTGGCAGCGCATGACGCAGCCTGACTCCCGGCAAATCCAAAACAGGCAAAGAGGCGGGCCGAAGCTGGAGTGCTGAAACAAGCCAACTAGCGGCTGGCGGACCTGTCACTCAAAGCAGCCACGTCATTCATTATACAGAACTTCACATTATAAAAAATTCACCCCGTGTACAGTTGTCACGAATGGGGAAATTATTAGGGCTGTAGTCTGCTGGTCGACTAGTCGATTAACTGGTCGATACTCTCTCATCCGACTAAATTCTCATTGGTCGACTAATCTCTGTGTATCTCTGTCTCTACTTTCATAAGGAGAAAAGTGCTACATCAGCAGCTTTCTGGGATTAATCCGTTATTTTCCTGCAGCGGGGGGACAGACCAACAAACTACCTTTTGTGTATTCAAAACACCCCCGCTGTTTTGGCAACTTTGGACTCGCCCAAACAGACTGTATGAAGATAGGGTCTAACTCATGGTCTGACTGTACACGTTACTGAGCGTTTACTAAATGTACTGAGCTTTTACTGAATCAGTGTTTCTCCAACAATTATATCAACAAGAACCCCCGCTAGGCCAAAAATTTTTTTTAATGCTAGAATAAATGCCAAATATCCACTCATTCAGAAATATTTAGTGTTTGGGAGTCTGTGCAGCGCGTGAGTCAACCGCTGTGTTGTTGCCTGGGAAACGAGCAACTGTGTTATACGTCATTGCGTAGTATGTTTATGTAGCGAGTTGGACACAGAGAAAGTGACGGTGGACACGAGTGGAGCAGAGGAAAAGGTTATCGGTAAGTTGTCAGTCTGGCAGTAAATGTACAGCACAGACTACAGTGTGTCAGTTAAATGATGAAAAGTCACGTCTGTTGTTTCTCCAAGTGCTGGAAAAGTGAAGGGAGTTAGCTCCAAAGTTAGCAACGATGGATTAGCCTAGCCTGAAGACGCTAAACAGAGAAATACAGATTGCAGAATTCACTGTGCCCCCCCCCTCCCCGCGACTAATCGATTAGTCGCAGATTATTTACAATTTCAGTCGACCAAGATTTTCTCTGGTTGACTACAGCCCTAGAAATTAGCTTTAGAGACCAAAACCGTAAACATGTTTGTTTCTGCTGTAAATTTGAGGGAAATGACTCGCTGTTGGAGCCTCAAGTGGCCATTCGAGGGACTGCAGTTTTTGGCGCTTCAGCATTGGCTTCATTTTTCAGCCCTGGAGGTTGCTGTTCTGTGCTAACCAGCTAGCTACATACCACTCTGTACCACAGGGGGCGATGGTGAGTCACTGTAGCGTCCAGTCTGCTCTCAGTCCAACGTGAGAGGAAGAAGCAGCAGCGCTGCCAGTGATGGCAGAGCCAGACTGAAAGGACTGTAACCCTGGGATTGCACTGTGGGAAAGCCATCCGCTGTTTAAAGTCAGTTGCACTCCTACTACAGTAATTACAGCAAAAATCTTATAAAGTGCCTTGAGGCTACCGTAATTACTGCAGTAGCAGGGTAACTAAACTGCCCAATTTTTGTTAGCTTTGTTAATTTGGTCATTTTCCTTGATTTTTGTGCTTCTGTTACGGTTCAGTAGGCTAAATGTTTTCTTTATTTGTCTGTTTTAATTGTGTTTATTGTTGACATACGACTAGGAGTCTGCACAGGATTTTTTATTTTGAAAACTGACCGGATGTTCAATGCTGTTTCTGAAAGGACTGTAGAACTGTTAATATGTCACTTTGTTGAGTTTTAATATTTTTTCAGAGACTCCCAACATGTAGTCAGTTTATCTAAATAACATCAGCTGATCAGATGAACTGCACTTTGGCACCATAGCTCATTAAACTGGAAATATATCAATAAATTAGGTGTGGACTGGTTGTAAAATGACAGCGATTAATTTTTAAAAAATGATGCGGTGTGGCAGAAAAAGTGCCGTTTTTACCATCAGTGAGAATAAAATAAATATTAAGTTGTTACTCAGATTTATGTTTTAACCTCCGATCTGTTGCAGTTTGTTTGTTATTTACTGCTGTGTTTAACGTCTCTGCAGCATTTTCATATCTTAACAACATCATAACACAGATTGAGTGTAAACAGTGAGTGATGATGATGTGTGTGGGTGTTTTGTTTTTTTTTTTTTAATATAAATATGACTCTTTATTGAATGATAACATCTGACAGCAGGAAAATACATTCTGCATATTAACCCGTCTGCTGTGGTTTCAGATTGAACATGAAACAACTTTATTGTACAGATATTATTTTATTATTCTATTCTGCGTCCTGGGAGTTAAACATGCTGCACCACTACAAACCCTGCTGTTTAAATCAAAACATGCAAAATGCAAAATATCAACAAACAACCATTCATTAAGTCTTGTTTCAGGCTGAACGCCGGGAGGTCGCCACATCTGAATAAAGAAAATGTCCTTACTCAGGTAATTTAAGCCACAATGTTGTGCTGTTTTTTTTTATTTTCTGAGTCAATCAAAACGCTTAAAGGGATTCAACACGATATAAGTAGTAAAAAAAAAAAAAAAGAGGAGCAAATTAAACAACTGCCTGTGGTTGCATCTATTGATTATGAAATATCTTGCTGAGGAGGCTGAAACATTCAGTAGCAGCTAATGATTCACGCTGAGAATCAACACGATGTATAAACCGCATGGAAATATAAGTAATGACGAGCCGACAGGAACATCTCAGTGAAGCAGAATCCTTCATCAGAGAGAGATTTTATACACAAGAACGATTTAAGTGCTTTAAAAGGATGCAATGAGAGAGGAAATACAGTAGAAAGTAATAAAATAATGAGGAAAATGTGATATAAATGTCAATAAAGACAGAAAGACACCAAGTTGAGAGGAGTCTGTGTAGCAGGAAGACGTTAATACAACGAAAAACAACCAGAAAAGAGATTTTAGTTTATATATTACATCATTAAAGGCGTCTCAATCAAAACAATAACAACAGACAGAGTGTGATGATGGTGTGAAGCAGCAAGGGATGATGGGAGTTGTTGTCTTGGTTGTTAAACCAGCAGCTTCAGTGGGATAGGATTACTCCAGTGTTGATGGTTCAGGATGTTTTTACCCGCAGAGGTCTCCTCCTCTCCAGAACAAACGGACCCGCTGATTAAAATCATTCAAATACTAATTAAAGCAGATTTCATTGTAGACTTGAGATTGGTCCCTGTGTCTAGAACCATGGGATGAGAAGGCTGATTGGTTCCCAAATGGTTGGGTCCAACCCCCAGCTGAGTACTAACTCCTCCCTTGTATATATGAGTGAATTGAACCTTTATACTTAAAACGCTCTGAAAAAAGGCTCTGTGCCCAAACGTGGAAGTGTTTTTCTAATGTGATGTGAGACAAATAAACAAGAGAAATGTTCATATTTTGTCCTCCTTGACTGGAAAATTGAGATGTGCTGCCCTTTTTTTTTCTACAGTTTTGGAACAACTCTGCTGGATTTTGGGTTTAGCTCTCCACCGAGAATAGTTGAAGCGCAACGTCCTTCTTCAATTCACTGAATAAAGCAGTTTCATCTAAAAATCAGTGTTTCTCCACCATGTTGGGCGAGCAGCGGACTTCCTGGAGGGGCTGTTAGCCGAGCTGCTGCTAACGTTTGCCCAGTTTATTTCTCTGACTTAAGATCCAGACGTCCAATGACTAAAATCCTTCTTGCGGCTAAAAGATCAAGTTAAAAACCAGCTAAATTTATCATGAAAATGTGGCTTCAAACTGAATAAAAGTCCATTTCTAACAGTTTGTGTGGAACAAGCACAACAAAGCCCATGTATTATCTTGTATGTGTGGAAGTTACTCTTTGCTAGATGCCATTGTAGCGGACAAACACGGCGCCGACGCATGCATCTTGTGCACTATACTCTTTGGTAGAGGAGGTATGATGCCATTGACAGGCCACCAAATGAAACGGTCCGTTACTTTGATTAAAATGACAGATTTCTCTGGGTTTGAACACTGTTGGAAACATTTGGGATAATGTAAGTACACAACTCAACAACATATAGAACATAGGTCTAGTTGTTTTTAACACATTTTAATGAGGAATAATTACAGATAAGAGCTTTTACTGTTTCGTCCAATCTCAAATAATTGAGCGTAAATGTGAAACTTCTGTGAATTCCTTTTAAAAAACATCTTAATCTTACTTTTAAGAAGATTGTTCACATTTCTGTACCTGATTTATTGACTTTTCACTCAATTTTAGTGAATTTTATTGCTTGTTTTGATTTGTGAAGTGCCTCAAATGTCTTATGGAATTTATGTTGAGCTGCATTTCATGTTTGAAAGGTGCTATCCAAATAAAGTTTATTATTATTTATATATATATAAAACACATTCCTCTCTCAGTGTGTGCTGAGTGCATCATTTGAATGTTGAAACACGGCGTTTCACAACATTTCATCAGAACAGGTCGGTTTCATTAATGCAGCTGCTGCTCTGCTACTTACTGCACTGCGACCTGAACCGTAACACATACGTGTCCTCTCCTCCCGGGGGCTCAACTCATCTCACATACATGTATTTCCATTCCATTATCGTAATTAATGAGACAATGAATGCTTATCGTGTCTGTCATGCAGGCCATTAGCGGCTCAGCCCCTCCGGCTTCTTATCATCATGTTGCTTCAGAGAGAGAGAGGGAAGGGAGCGCGGAAATGATAAAAGCAAACTGTACATCAGAAGAGAGAGTAATATTAGAACAATTAAACTGTCAGGACGACATGATTGTTCTGTGGTTGCTGCTTCAATTATGTAACTTAGACCGAGATCAGAATAAAGCTTTTAAATCCAAATAGTGCAGTTTAAAGGGGCAAATTGAGGGCAAGAATGAAGTAATCTGAGGGCACGAATAACTGAGTCAAGGGTCAATCGAGTGATTTAACGGCACGGATGACTAAACGGAGGTCAGAAATGACTCATTTTTTTTAGCTTAAATTTCAAATAACTCCCATTAACTAAAGTTCCAAATGTGAACTTGTTAGCAAACAGTTGCTTTTATTTCCACATCCAGCAGTTACGGAGCAACATTATCATTCATGTGGAGTCGTGTTTCTGTCCACCTGGTGAATATAAGTCCAATCTTCTGTCTTTTAGCTTCTGTTTCTGCTCTCTACCAACTCCTGAGGGAAATATCTGGCTCTTTAGCTGCTAAATGCTCCACTATGTTCACCAGCTAGTCTGAAAACGAGCCAATAACACATCACACACTGACTGTGAGACTCAAGACACAATTAACACTTCGTCAAAATGTAAATTTTCTCACACAGTGAAAAACAAATTCATAATTGATAACGTTGTGGTGTGAAAACAGCGCACAGGCAGACAAGACAGAGCAGCAGTGAGTTAATCAGACTCTCAGGGGGAAAATCAGAAATATAAACAAATCTACTATATTGTAATTTATGTGTATGTGTGTATATATCTTCTAGGGGTGGAGCAAAAGTACAAACATTTGTTTCATACAAATATTACATGTTATATAACAGCGCACAGGTCTGGACTATAGATTGTAAAAAATATGGATGTAGTCACCGTGATGTCACACATTAGTTTACAAACTGCCGTTTTAAAGCCTTGAAATGTAGCGATTTGGTCGTCGCCATGTTTGAGCCAGAATTGACCATATTTGGATAAGACGGTTGAGCTGACCATAGTGCTAGCTGCTAGCTTGGTTAGCATGGTACATTTACAGTCTATGGCTAACAGTAATAATAGGCTCAACCAGTCAAGGCAGATGGCCGCCCACCTAGAGTCGGGTCTATTCCCTTTAAAGGGGGGTTTTTCCTTCCCGCTGTTACCCAGTGCTGCTCATGGGGCGAATTGTTGGTTTTCTCTGTAAATTAAACAGTGTGGTCTAGACCTTCTCCATGTGAAACTGCTCTGAGATTAGTTTTGTTGTGATTTAGCACCATATAAATAAAATTTAATTGAATTAAAACCATTATGTACTCACTAGAAAAACTGAACATCCGACTTATTGATGGGTCTTTTATTACAATCAAACACTGAACAAGACTTTTTTTTAGGTGACAAAAACATTACAATTAACTTAATTAATTAATAACACTCTGGGGTTACACCATGGTTGCATTACATAATCAACGTTATTGCCATGGTTACATTACATAATCAATCGTAGCCATGCCCTAAAGCTGCTTTATCGTCTATTTTACTCTAAATGGGACCATAATTTATTAAATGATCATCACGCTGTATTGAATAAGACTTTAAACTAATGATTGGAGACCATAAACTCATTTAGGAAGTAGGCTCATTTTCTCATAGACTTCCATACAATCCAGCCGGTGGAGTCGCCCCCTGCTGGCCGGTAGAGAGAACGCAGGTTTACGGCACTGTGGCTTCACTTTTCAGGCTGCAGAGGAGCTGATTATAAGCACTTTAATATATATGAAGAAAAAAAAGCTAAGCTCTTCTGTTCAGCTTCATTTATTCATCCCACCTCCTCCATCACTCCCATAGCAACCACTGCAGACAGGTTAACAAGGCCTGAACACACAAAAACACTGCAAAGAAGAGTTACATCAGAGCGTCTGCAGCTCTGACCGCTGAGCCTGCAAACAAACATCACATCGCCTGTGTGTGTGTGTGTGTGTGTGTAATTTGCATCTTAATCATATTTATTTCTGTATTTGTTCTGCTTATGCTGGACAAAATGTGCCCCCACACACCACTTTTTTTTTGTTTGTTTTTTCAATTTAAAATGCGTGCCGTCCCTGAAAGCGTTGATTGGAGATAATAAAAAGGTGTGTGATTCAACAGATATTTATCTCTGCGAGGTAATTTCCCCTTTCAGTGTCAAAGAAGTGACATTTTCAACCCAAACAAAAAAAAAGCTCTTTTCATTGCAGCTGGGGTTTTACTGTCTGGAGTGGTGATGGCCAGACAGGAAGCGTGTGTCTGAAATTATCCCATCATGTCCTGTTAGACAGACAGTCCATTAAACAAAAACAACAATCTGTGCTGTCGGCGGCCGGCTGGCAGCAGATTTTAAACATTTGCTTTTGTTTGCTGCATGTACACACAGCAAGAAGCATATGAATGTAGACCAGTTATCACCAGAGGAATCATCTGACAGGCACTTTGAGTCCACTAAGACACGTCTGAGTGCAGACGGGACACTTCATGTTAGACTTTTGACCAGATGTAACACCAGAGGAGCACTTTAATGTCCCCAAATATCCCTCTGATCAGCTCATAACAAGCACAAAATGCTCCTAAACTTCGATGCCAACAATTACTTAATGTCTGTTTTACTAAAAGGCAGTAATATAAAATTCATGTTTTACTGCTTAGTTGTGAAAAGGGGCGCTTTTACTTTGAAAGGCAAATGATAGATAACATTACATGACCAGGAAATCCTGTTTGTACCTTTTTTCTCATGGATGTATAAAGAGAACTGGCTACAGCATTCCTTTGAAAGTTGCTCATTGGAGCATGAAACCAAAAAAGTTCTTTGACTTCCGCGTCTGAAATTAGCCAGCTCCTCCGGGATCATTTGGCCCATAGACCATGCTCACTAGTGACTTACAGCTACTTCCTGTAACTTGATTGGAGATCAAACAATTGAATCGTGCAGCTCTTTTAGGCTTTCGAAATGTGATCAGACCAAATGGATCAAATTCTAACAGTGAGACGAGTCATTTCATGGGTTGTGATGCTCCAAAAAAAAGTTTGCTGAATTACGGATTACAGAACGGCTCGGTGCTGTTCCTTGAGGTTTAATAATAAAAGCTGGATAAGGCGCCGCTCAGCCTTGCAGCTATTTTTCCCAGTGGCCACTCGCGGTATTGCAACGAAAAATCCTGAAAAGCGTTTTCTTCATAGACCGCCATTGTAGAAAAGACGCCTGTAAAATTGTTGCCATGACGCCTCGAACTGCAAACGTCAGTTATGACTCTTTCTGTTATGAATTTTTGATCCATGGAGGTTTTTATGTTTGTTAAACTTTCCTCGAGCAGAGAAAAGCAATTTAAAAAATCCGTGACATCATCACAATGTAAAGTCTGTGGGCGGAGCCAGTGGGAGGAATATTCAGTGCGCGGCACAACCTGGAAGCTAGAAACTTTCTTTGGCGTATGAGCCAG
Source organism: Euthynnus affinis (assembly GCA_029490765.1). Classification (NCBI taxonomy): domain Eukaryota; kingdom Metazoa; phylum Chordata; class Actinopteri; order Scombriformes; family Scombridae; genus Euthynnus; species Euthynnus affinis. The sequence continues at coordinate 35,726,530 of CM055839.1, read as the reverse complement.
CCGAGTAGTTCCTGTAGGACTGAATGGGTACCATTTAGTCTGGTATCTTGCTCTTATCATATATCCATGCAGTTACTACAGTAGCTAACTGGTTAGCCAGGCATGCTAATGTAAGTGGTTAGCATTAGCTGAGATAAACAGAGTTAATCCATTTCTTACACTTTTGCTCATGTTTTTAGTTTTAGAAAGGAGATTTTAAAAAATACCAGGTAATTGGAGAAGGGATTTAATGAGGGATTGATCGCAATATATCTGCATTTCATCAAAGTCAGACAAAGTTTAAGTCTTTTATCAAACTTTTTATGGCGTATGCGCCAGCTGAGTAGTTCCTATAGGACTGAATGGGCGCCATTTTCTCTTATAGCTCTTATAATACAGCCATGCCTTTTTCCCCATGGACACAGAGATCATGATCTGAAAGCTACCAAAGTTGACTAATTCTTCAGTATTTAGGTAAAATCCCATCAAGAACAAACTGAAATACTATCTGAGTTTAACATTTAATTTTCATCATTAAAACCAGTTTAGATTTGATTGGAAGTGATCTGTGTGCATTAAACCTGTTGGACTGTTATCGACCAGGACTGTGAAGCTCCAACCTCCTTCAGTTCACTGTTTTCAAAATCACAGGAACTCTCGCTGAGGATGAAATGAAAATATCTGAAACATGAAGTAAAGGACTATGGTTTATGCTCAAATGATTGCAGCGCACTTGCCTGATATTTTTCTTGCCATGGGCGCCATTAATCATGGAGCAGTGAATAGATCATGTATTCTGGATATTTTAATCTTCTCTAAAATCAACTATGAGGATGTTTTGGTAAGTGCAGACTTTGTGGCAGAAACCACTGATTATAATACATATAAAACTGAACTGAGTGGAAACATTTTTCTATCAAAGAAATGTCTTTGTAACACAGTTTTCTTAGATACTGATGATCTTTTAAGTCTTCAGCTTACTGCCTGGCTGCCATTAATTATGTAATATCTTGTCTAGAAGAGACTGGAACACAGTGAAATTCATAAGGTTGTGTAAATGTCTGATTATGTCCTCCAACACTATAAGTACAACTGTGACACCAGCTGTAAACTTGTCCTCCTCTGATCAGGTTCAGGTGTTTTGCCGACAATCTATATTTGAGTCGTGCACACACTGTGTTTTTCCTGCAGATTCTATCAAGAGAAATGAAATGACTCCAATCAGCAGTCGTCCTGTATATCATTACAAACAGAGTGAAGGGTCCACGAGTAAAATAAACAAACAGGAAACTTTAATATATTGAGAGATTGAGCTGAAATTGGCTCTTTTCAACGCTCCGCACGTCGTACAATCATTACTGCGTTTCACATGAGGTGAGACTAACAACACCTTCTTATTTTCTCTCCGAGCACTTTGATCTGCCGACGAAATCCAGTTTTGGCTCGCCGCTCCAGTATGTTTGGATATGTTGGGTCATACTCAATAACACCTTTCCTACGCTCAGCTGATCAGGTTTGGATTTCTTCATTCTGCCCCTCTGTGGAACAAGACGGCGCCATAGAAGCTGTTAAGTATTTTATTCATTAAATAAATAAACAAAGCTTATTAACCTCACGTGACCTCGCCCTCCTTCACCGATGTGGATTAACACCTCTGGGATGGAATTACTGGACCCATGAAGGCAAATGTTGGACTTCCCTCTGGAATATTAAACAAACAAATTAGTTTACTGGCCTCAAGATGATTTAATCACAGTCATTGCCCCTAACCCCAAGGGGTCTCTGTGAGGGTTCCAGGGGGTCTACGGTCCAATTTTACTAATATTTTATTCTCTAGAGGTTCGCACAATGTATAAGATGACTATTCTCTCTGCTGTTATCTCCCCACCTACAGTACTGACAGCTATGGGATTCTCTACTGAATCATATCTAACTGTCTCCTCAGATGAGGGTCCACGGCTCGTTAGATATCAATTTAGAGTCCTTGACATGAAAAGATTAGAGAAACAAATGTCTTAGTACCGATTGGATGAACTGAAGGACTGATTAAGAATAATCATCACATTATAATTACAATATTCAATAAACAGCATCCAGTTCTATATCATAAATATGAAAAGTAATCATATTAATTTAAATTGCCAAAATCAAAATGTATCCAGAGTGTTTATTGTGTTTTCATTAAATGTACAAAATGATCCTTTTCCCTTCACAAGTGTCCAAATGTTCCAGTCATGAGGTTTTTTTAAAAAAAATCTTTATTAGTAACACATCCCAGTCATAACGTACCATTACAGTAAACTAGTGTTAGCTGTGCAGTCGACTTAACCCAGGTTGGCTGTTAACAATATATTTGTCACTTGCTAGCTGGCTAGCTAATGGATAACGTAAGAAGAGCTAATGCTAACACACATTTGTAGCCAAAAGAAAGACATGACAGTAATGTTTACATGACTTGCTAACACATTACATATGTAGCTTGTGTTTAAAGTGCATATAGAAATAAAACCGTGAATGCTTTCAGTCCCATTTAGAACAAGGATAGTGCTGCTTTTCAGCCTCTAGTGGCCAAAATGAGTATTACAACAACAAACACTGAAAAATTACTCTGATCAAAAACACTTTTTACACCTGCTGAAACATATTTTTTCCAACATGTTACACAGAAGAAAGTAAAGGAATTTATTAAGATTATCCTGGCAAACCTCCTTTTTCACCAGTTCTTGAGTCATAAACAGAAATACAGGAGAGAAAACAGTTTTTCACATCAGGCAGCTTTAATACGATGCAGCTGCTCGCTGCGGACATGCTGACACTTGGACTGCTGTGGGATAATTTTATGTTTGAAGCACAGTTAACTGATGTTTTTAATAATTTAAGTGATGTTTCATGGTGTCAATTAAATACCATAAAACGATGTATTTAATTGATGCCACAGTTTATTTCCAGCTTGTCTGTTCTATTACTACTGTTGTTTTTATTTATTTATGTAACATTATTATCATTCATCTCACACTAGATGCATTTAATTCTTGATTTATTTTATTTTAATGGTCAGATTTGACTGTTTAATTGTATTTAAATATAAATGTAACCGCTACTACTAACTATTAGCTGTACATCGGCTGTGACAGCTGTACTGTAGGTGTGACTCTACACCTGGAAAAGCTGCTTTCTCACTTTCACTGCTTCCTCTTACAAACTCTTTGAACTCTACATTAAATCTGAAATACATTTCAGACAGGGAAAAAGTCTCATACTGTAAGTTACAGAGGCAGCAGGAGCATTTTAACAAGTCCACTCTCTTCCTTTTACTTCAATATTTCCCCTTTCATGAGCCCTCTGAAAAGATAAGAGGGATCCGGACCCAGCAGGGGTTCCTGGCAGGACTTTTATCCCAGGTTAGAAATGTTTGGTTTCAGAGCCCAGGTTTTAAACGAGCTGCGGCTTCTCTTTGACTGTTTGGCTTTGTTTTATAGCAGCAGGAGAGAAGTGAGAGAGCGAGAAGGGTAAAAACATTACTGAAACATTCGCTGCGGTGAACTTACAAAGCTGACGGTGAAGGTTTAAGCAGCAGTTTGCCCTCTTTTATATATATATATATATATATATATATATATATATATATATATATATATATATATATATATATATTAAAAAAACGTATCTTGTTGACACTTTAAAGGCGCATTACGCAGGATTTTCCTAAAAAAAATATCAAAGTATAGACCAAACTAATTCCTCTCAATGATCACTAATGACCCACTAGGGCAGGGGGGAGTTTATTTGTGCTTTAGAATGTAATTTAACTGCCATGAAACAATCAGAAAATAACATTTTATTTATCTGATTTAAGCCGTTGTCATCACTAGCGCTGCTCGCTCTCTCTGATGTCATTGAGCGGGAAGGAGGGGCCAAACAGCAACCAAATCCTGCATAGTGCGCCTTTAAAGAACAACTATAAAGCGGAAGGACCTGGTTGTTTGGACTCACAATGTTTATGAAAATAGATGATTAAAATATATGTTACTGACACGTATAGTTCAAACTCTCCGTGTTGAATCATCAGAGCAAAAGATGATCAACAATGTTAGAAAATATCTGGTTATTTGATAAAAAAAAGTCAAAGGTACAAGATTGTTGGCATAAAAAAACTACAACTCCCAGGGTGCATTTCTGTTAAAAACATAAATAACTGAAAGTGAGGACATTCAACGGTTGTATCTAGCAGAAAAGTGGCTTCTCAGAAACAGAAATGTAATATTTATACAAGGTTTCAGTTCAATTCAAGACTGTTTTAAAGACCTTTCTAAAATCACACAGAATCCAATTTAATATCTGTTTCATGATGGAAACCAATCGAAACGATATGGCTTAAAATTATGGTCCCAACATGTCCCAACACCATCATTAACTGGTGAACTTGTTCTAATATAGTTTTAATAACTGTCAGTTCATGTTACGACTAAAACTGTGGTCTTTTTAAAAAATATATTCTTCACAGAATAATCTGAACAAAACCTCCACATGGTAATAAAGAAACGAATGTAAAGAAGATTTTATAAAGACCACAACCAAATGTTTCAAAATAAAATGTTAAGAGGGAAAGAGAGAAACCCATCAGTGGATCATCATATCCATGACGACGAAGGTGGCCTAACTTTAAGGAAGTAGTAACATGTTTCTCTGACCTTAACAGAGTGATCATTTTAACCCAAACATCTTTACCTAAAACTAACCACGTGGTTTTTTTTAGACACAAAGACGCCAGAGTAGAAGACGCTCCCGTGTGTCATTTTTGAGTCACATGATCAAACTGTGTATCTTTATCTCCCCCTCCTGGCAGCGAGTGTAATTACAAAAACACCGTCTATGTGCTTACATCACAGGCTCGTGACAGACTCGTTTCGCTGTCAGAATTTGATCTTTTTGGCCTGATAACATTATAAAAATCTAGAAGAGATGCACGATTAAATTTTATCTCCGTTCAGGTTAGCAGAGCGCCAACAGGAAGTTAGCTGCTTGGCTGGTGGAGGTCTCCGGTGCACATGCTCAGTACGCATCATCCTGACACCAGATTAAAAACTCGGAGAGATTTAATCAGCATTGTGTGAACTCGTTTGTCTTGAATGTTCATTTAAAAGCTTTAAATCGGAGGACTTTTGTTACGTCCGGTTTGAGCTCCGCGTCGATCCGTTCGCAGAGACGAAGATTAAAAGTTAACACAACGTCTAAGATGATTTTTTTAAAAAAGCAGCATGTTCATAGATTTAATTTCCAGCTGAACAGTTCCTCCCTCTGTTCTTCCTCCTCCAGGTGAGTCTTTTAACTCCAACTGTGATAAACAATATTGACTTCTGCACATTTAAATATTCTCTCGTCGCTTCACGCTGAGCAAGCGCACACAATAATATTAGATTTGAATAATAAGCAACCTTCCTCAGCATTAAGCTAATGGATCTGATTGCCTGTAATACGTCTTCATCCGTCTTCCTCCTCTTTAATTATCTCTGCTGTACTTCAAACAACAAACTGCTCATAATTCAAAACCTTCAAGTCGAAAAGCGTCTAATTTACTTCTCCGCAGTGAGTTCTGTCTCCAGGAGAGAAACCAATACGCAGACTTTTAATCTGCGTCCTTCATCTTGAAAGCTTAAAGCGAGATATATAAAAGCCTGAATAAATTAAGATTCTGGTGTACAGTGTGAATAACTTTTAATTAAGGTTTGGTTTCAGTGGCTGAGCCCGTCTGGGATCCGGAGCCAAGGCGGGAAAATACACAAATCTGTGAACTTTTTTTTACCTTTTCTTTTTCTTTTTCTGTCAAAAAAAAAGCACCAAAGTTTCAGGTCATTACTCAGCTGATAAGTAAATAACAATATGTCAAAACTGAACTATTCTTGGAGCGTCAGTCTCTGTTAGTTTCCAACTTTTGAAAACCTTTCAGATCGAATAAAATAATCTTTATTTATGAGAATGTTTTCTGCCGTCTGTCAGCGGGATACTTATGAATAAAAACCGTTAACTACTGTGTGAGATATGATTGACGGATCGGCTGCAGCGCCGCAGAGTACAGATTCCTGTTGCTGATCTGAATCTCACATTTTAAATATTTCAGCCGCAACTTTCTGAACCAAACAGGAAGTGGTTCCAACATTAATGAAGTTGCTCTGTTAGATTATTAGTGTTCAGTCTTTTTTGAAGGAATAATTTACTAAATGTCAAAGAACATCAGCTCACTTCCTGTTTGATAACAAACTGCATCATTGTTGGTTGTTGCTTCTTTCATAGCATCACTCACGCCGACAGTATCACGGAGCGCTGCGTCATTTGACTCGTGCAGCAAACGGCGAACCTTCATTAGCGGCTTTTCATTCATTCTTTGTTTCTCAGGATCGCGATCTGGAGGACGGAGGAGCAGACTGAGAGATGTTCAAACCCTTCAGTAATCCTCGCCTTTGTAACCACTCGACTGCAATGCACTTTATATAGGAGTGCATTGCTCGTCTTCAACTGGTGCGAAATGCTGCTGCACGTCTTTTAACTGGCAAAAGCAAGTATGAGCAACATTTCAGCTTTTCTAGCTTCACTCAACTGGCTTCCCGCCCATTTTAGGATTCATTTTAAAATGATTTTATTTGCTTTTAAAGCCCCACCTCACCTCTCTGAGCTGCTGCACCCGTACACTCCCAGCCGCCCTCTCAGGTCAGCTGACCAGCCTAAAGCTCTGCTGAAGTTCAGAGTGTTTTGCTGTCGCAGCTCCAAAACTGTGGAACAGACCGCCGCTGCACATTAGACAGACCTCCTCACCGTCTCATTTTAAATCTCATATTAAAACCCTCCTTTTCTCTCTGACCTCTGACACCATTTTATTTGTTTATTTTATTTGATTTGATCTTATTTTATTACTTTTATCCTATTGAGACCTTCTTCGTTTTATTGTGTTCTGTTGTGCGTCTTTTATCTTGCTATATAAATAAAGTGGATTGGTTCTAACGGTTTGATGGCACCAGCTGTTTAACTAGATGAACTTTTAATATCAAAACAGGAGAAGGAAGCGCTGCGTGGTTCTGATGGCTCATGCGACAGGTGCTCTTCAGTAGGACAGCTGAAAACACTCTGGACTCCGTCTTTAAGTGAAATAATACATTTATTCTACGAGCAAGGCAACCAAACAGACCGACGCCTATCGACTCCAAGTCTTCGTCTTCTAATACTGACAGAACAGTGGATGGAAACGAGCATCAATGAGGGAAAAACGGTTCAAATTTGTGCTTCATTCATTCACTTTTTGTCGGTTCAGTTCGAGGGTTCGTTAACGAAATGTACACGAAGCGCTCCGCTGCTGCTCTGAGATGAAACAAACACGGGAGACGTCAAAAGAACACCGGCTCACTTCCTGTTTGCAGCAGCGTCATATTTCTACACTTCTACTTCCTTCTTCTTTCCGTCCTCCAGATCAAACGTCCACCATCATGACGGATGTTCAAACCCTCTTCCTCACATCTCTCTCTCTCTTCCTGCCGGGTGGATCAATCACTTCTTCTACAACAGCTTAACAGCAGCAGCTGTTTATCTTGATGGTATTGACAGAACAGCGGATGGAAACCAGCATTAATTAGCATTTTTCTTTTGATGAAAAATGGTTCAAATTTTGTTCTATTTTGGGAGCGTTCAGTTTGTGTTGTGGTCGCTTTCAGCAGACTGAAGATCCTCTGATGTAGAAACTTCCTTCACTTGTTCTACGAATCTTTATTCTTTTTATTCCGTCTTCCTTTTCAACCATTAAAACATCAATCTGTGCAGCTCCTTCAGCAGATGTAACACGTTTCAGCGATTTTATATCATTTTTTTTTAAAGCATTAAAATCTATAATGGCACATGTTAGCTTGGTGCAGGTTCACTTCCACCCATCGCTCATCTTAATCTTGTTACATTTTTTAACAGTGTTCAGCTCCCATTAATGCAATCGAAATACGCTTTCAGCAATTGCACGCAATTTCTACATAAATTGCATTTATTATATTTACTTAAATTAGAAAAAAAAAACAAGATTTTGTCTTTCAGGCAGGTTCAGTAAATGTGTTGCGGTCCCCTTTCTCAATTATGACAAAAAAATCAAAATTTACCTTTAATCAATGTTAAATCAATGTGGAATGTGAGCAGAACGATCAGATGCATTAACCCCAGCCTTTTTAGTTCAGCTTAGTTTTCTAATTTTTTCCTTTTTATTGCACTTATATAATTTTTTTGTTGTGTTTTTTTTTTTTTTTTTTTAATTTAAACTGGAGTCACAAGCGCAGCTGTTTGTAATCTATAATATTATTCATTTTTCTTCATGGGAACATATGTGATATGTAAACAATATAAACAGGTGCTTATGTATATGTATGTTCATCCAATTGCTGTATAATTCTGTGACAATTTAAAAAATGTTGGAAAAAAAAGAACTAAACATCTCTACAAACAGTTTATTTTGTTCGATGACATTGTTTTAGGAGTTAATGTGCACGCTTCTTGACTGGAACATATGTGCATTTTTCAATGACACAATATAAACAGGTGCTTGTATGTGTATTTTATCCAATTTGCTGTATAATCCTGTGAAAAAACAAACAGTACAAACAGTTAAATGTCATCAAAACTTTATGCAAAAGGTTTTAAAATTGGCTGAAACACTTCTTTGTGTTGTTTTGTTTCACTCGGGCGTCTTTTTTTTTTTTAACAATTAGAACGACACGTTTTTGCCAAAAGGTCTGCAGTTCAAAGATAATGATGAGAAAAATCTAATTTAGGTGACAGTGTCTGTATCAGCAGGTTGGAAGGTTCCCTCCTAATTTCATGACTCACTAAAAGTCACGAGTGATGCTCAACGAGTCGGTTAATACTCAGCAACTGGATTCTGCTACATCACACTGTCCAGCCTTCATCTCTCCTCCTCTCCCTCCTCCGATCTGATGCTGAATGGCTGCCAGAGAGAGAGAGAGAGAGGGGAGATTAATGAAACAGCGTTCTCCTTCACAGCGATAAAAACCCCAGCCGCCGTCGTGCCCCTCAGCTCGTCTCGCAGGCCGCATCCAAACGGATCTGTCGCAGTTTTGTGGAGATTAGATTAAATTTGGTGGTAATGTGATGCCATTCTGTGAAGAGAGATAAAGTACCATCTGCTCTTCTCCTTCCTGTTTTTGTGTGTACTCTTTTTTTCCTTCCTCTCTGCAGCCTCTCGTCACCTTCACGCCCCCGCAGACACTTCTTCACCTCTTCTATTTTCCTCCTCCTCGTACTCCCGTCCTTCAGTCCCCCCCCCCCCCCTCCTCTCGGATTTTCTCACTCACACAGTTGCTCTTTTATTTTAGCTCTTAATTAAATTTAAATTTTCTTTCCTCTCTCTGTCTTCCAGGGAGAAGATGCTCTGCAGAAGGCTTGTGGGCGTCGTGTCGGATCGCTGTTTGTTTGCCTTTTGTTTTTTTTTATAAATGTATTATTATTATGGATTTGTTTTCTAACCGTGAGGAAAAAGCTGCTTCGCTGAGGGGAAAGTCAACAGTTCAACTTCCCTGAGAGCACATCTTTCGTTCCTTAATTAATTCCTGCAGCACTTTTAACAAGTAAAAAAAAAACAAAACAGCAGAGCAGAAAAATGTTTTAATGGAGGAAACAACAGGACGTCGAGCTGCGAGAGGCTAAAAGTCAGCAGCAACACACATAACGTCATTAAAGAAATAAACAATGAAGAAATACTTTGATGAAGCCGTTTATATAAACGCACTGATTTAATGCTTTTTCAGTCTTAATTACACTTTATCTCCATAACTGAAGTGAACAGAAGCTGCAGATTAATGAACATGTGTCTCCTGCTGCCTTCAGAAGCTATTCATACAGTATAAAGCCGCAGATACATATTAAACTTTATATTTTTATGCTGATTTAAAAGGCATTTATTAGCTGGAGAGTGTTTGATTAAATGTACTTTATTTAAATTTAAAGCAATATTCAGTTATTTCTGTGCATTTGCTGAAAGAATTTAGTTTGTTCTTGTTGATAAAGTCACTAAAAACACCAGCGGAGTTACAGGTTCATCTGAATAAAAACCTCCCAGCCGGCACCAAAACACACAGACAGGAAACAGTCGGAGCGCTGCTGATGTTGGTCTTTATAGTCGGTAACTAGAAGCTAGTTACAACAACACAACAACAAAGTCACTCTGCTCATTTTAGAGAACTTCATATTTAAAACCTGATTGGATTATAAATTATTTTTTATCTACATCTTTATTCTTTATTCAGATTGATTAACTGCAGTTTGTCAGAGATCAGCTGTGCTTCTCTGGCCTCAGCTCTGAAGTCCAACCCCTCCCATCTGAGAGAGCTGCATCTGATTAGTAGTTTTCGGTCGGCAGCAGAGAATTCACCACTTTAAAGCTTTTTGAGTTGTTGTTGAGTTGTTTACTTACATTATCCCAAATGTTTCCAACAGTTTTCAAACCCAGAGAAATCTGTCATTTTAATCAAAGTAACGGACCGTTTCATTTGGTGGCCTGTCAATGGCGTCATACCTCCCCTACCAAAGAGTATAGTGCACAAGATGCATGCGTCGGCGCCGTGTTTGTCCGCTACAATGGCGTCTAGCAAAGAGTTACTTACACACATACAAGATAATACATGGGCTTTGTTGTGCTTGTTCCACACAAACTGTTAGAAATGGACTTTTATTCAGTTTGAAGCCACATTTTCATGATAAATTTAGCTGGTTTTTAACTTGATCTTTTAGCCCCAAGAAGGATTTTAGTCATTGGACGTCTGGATCTTAAGTTATCAGAGAAATACACTGGGCAAACGTTAGCAGCAGCTCGGCTAACAGCCCCTCCAGGAAGTCCGCTGCTCGCCCAACATGGTGGAGAAACACTGGTCTTTTAGCTGAAACTGCTTTATTCAGTGTTTTTACCTGTAATCAGTGGGTCCGTTTGTTCTGGAGAGGAGGAGACCTCTGCGGGTAAAAACATCCTGAACCATAAACACTGGAGTAATCCTATCCCACTGAAGCTGCTGGTTTAACAACCAAGACAACAACTCCCATCATCCCTTGCTGCTTCACACCGTCATCACACTCCATCTGAAATTACATGTTGTGGGTTTAAACGTTTATCAGAACAGTCGTTTGCAGTTTATTTTTCTCTGTGTTGAAGTTCTTATGTATTCTTATATATATATATATATATCATATTAACAGTTTCTCAGCTTTCAAACTGACTCTGTAAACTTTTCTGGGCCAAACTTCTCAGCAGCTGTGCGGGTCATCAGCGAGTCACATCATGAAGCTTCTTAAACTCTCCGTAAGCCTTCAGTCAGCTGACCTTGTCCCAACCTGCTGCTCCTTCCACATTTCTGTGGATCTGTAACAGTAAGCTGCTGAGTCACTTCTCCCATCCTCCTCCTCCTCCTCCTCTTCCTCTTCCTCCTCTCTGCAGGTGTCTCCTGTCCTCTCCTGTCCACCCCGAACTAGCTACAGCAGCGTCCAGATGGGCCACGCCGACCCCGACGCTCCGTAGACGGGAACTCAAGAGGGAAAGTTCGCAAAGGCGTCGAGAGAGAGAGAGAGAGAGAGAGAGAGAGGACGATCTGCTTCTGACATTTTAACCACGAGAAGACAACTTGTATTTCACATTTCAACAACAAGGCGATTCAAAGTGCTTTACAAGGAGCATAAAAGGTTATAAAACAGAATAAAAAGACATAAAAACTATTAAAAAGTGTTAAATTTGGAAAGAAAAAGAAGCTAAAAGCATAGACGAACAGACAAAACAGGAGAATAAAAGTTACAGTTCAGTGTAAAATGTTAATAAAAGGCAGAAAAGTCTTCAGCTGTGATTTAAAAGAACAGCAGACCTGCAGTTTTCTGGGAGTTTGTTCAGATATGTGGAGCATAAAGACTGAACGCTGCTCCTCCAGGTTTAGTTTTGACTCTGAGGACAGAAAGCAGACCTGATTCCAGACCAGCTGAGAGGTCTGGATGCTTCATAATGTAGTTAAAGTCAGTTTAGACAGACAGGAAGTCAGTGTAAAGATCTGAGAGCTGCAGTTTAATGATCCACTTTCCTGTAAAGACACCGTCACAGTAGTGAAGTCAACTGAAGATAAATATTACAGAAACATTCTGGACCTCCAGGAGATGACAGGATGTGGTTTGTAACGGACGTTCGGCAGGATAAAGGCTCCAGGAAGGGGGCGCCGGCGAGTTAAAGGCGAGGAAACGATACTGCATGAGGTGAAGAAGAGTCTAAAAAACATCATCCTCCTCCTTGGAGTTATAACCCAGTCAGACATGAACACACACTGACATCATTCAGTGTGACTAACAGTTAATTATCACCTAGAAAGCAGAAAAAAGAAGCTGCAGAAGTTAAAAATCATCAAGTTTTCTTTCAGTTTTATTTGTCAGATTATCTTCTTTAAAATACAAGGCCATCACTCCAGATGGGATTTAAATATCAGTCAGTGCAGCTGTAAGTATTACCAGGTGAAAAATGAGCCACATACAGACCAGCAGGTGATGTTAGAATCACTGCACCTCCTCCGAAATCGCCGTGACATTAAAACCAAACAGCTGGAGCAGAGATGGTAATCCTGTTTAAATAAAAAAAAAAAAAGGGAGGGGAGGGGGGGGTTGTGTACATTTGTAGAGAGACTATCAGAAGTCCACAAACTGAAGGTCAACGAGCAGAGACGGTAAACCGAGCAACACGACGCCGAGCGCAGCAGAAAACATCCAGCGAAGACACATAAACGTTAAACATTCATGAGTCTGAATACGGAGGCTCGTAAACACACCTCTGCCTGCTGAAGCTCCGGTCCTGACGGAGTAATGAAACTGCAGATTTTCAGTCATATTTGAATTATTCAGAGTTGCATTAATCCAGTTCATCCTTCCATGTATCCAGCTGCATCATTTATAACAACTCGGGCTGAAGTTTTGCTCCAGGAAGAAACTCAGACGGGGTCACAGATTCAAACCTGAGCTCAGAGTCCATCAGTCCACTTCAATTACACTTCAGTTTAAAAGAAAAGACATTATTATCATTATTGTTGTGGAAGTTTTGGTGCCGTTGAATGTGATTACTTCTCCAATATCCACCAATGCAGGCTGAGAAAAATGCTGTTTTTCTGCTGAGAGTGAAATTAAAAACAGATGTTTGAGTTTTAATTGAAGACTGCAACAAAGTCTATATGGCCAAAAGTATGTGGACACCTGAACATAGCAGCCAAATGTGATAGATGAATATACTATTTATAAAAATAAAAAAAACCCTCATGTTCATTAATCTGCTGCTGTACGGCCCATTCAGCATTTCTTTATGGAGCCGAGCCTTAAACTGAGATAAATGACATAATCGGTAGTTTTTGCTGTAGGTGACTTAAAGAAAACAACAACTAGCAGCTTTCTTTCTTTGATGTGAAATGTTTTGTTTCATAACAGGCATTTCCTGTGTTATTTGTGAAGGTGAAATTATGCCGTTTACGCTGCTATTTCAGGTTACAGAGATGCAGAGAATCTGTTTGACATTTAATAGTAATAATCTGCATTTCACACATCATGAGTTTTAATTGATTTGAATGAAGCTGCTGTCGTAACTGTGCTTAAACCTGCATTATCTGATTGTTTTTGTCCACTAGTCATCATGTGGAGTCGTGTTTCTGTCCACCTGGTAACTATAAGTCCAATATTCTCTCTCTTTTAGCTTCTGTTTCTGCTCTCTACCAACTCCTGAGGGAAATATCTGGCTCTTTAGCTGCTAAACGCTCCACTAATGTAAAAACGACGCTATGAGAGCCACTGAGAGTGAACCAGAACAGTAAAAGTTTTAGCCGGACAGATAAACAATGAGCTGAAACTCACTATAAAGCTCCGTAAAGCCGAGAGGAGCTGGAGAGTCACTGATAATTCTCTGTAGGTTCATCAATACGAGCCAATAACACATTAAAATACTGACCAAGAGACTCAAGACACAACTGACACTTTGTCAAAAAACAAACTCATAACTGATCATGTTGTGGTGTGAAAACAGCACAGTGACAGCGCACAGGCAGACAAGACAGAGCAGCAGGGAGTTCATCAGACTCTCGGGGGGGAAAAACAGAAATATGAACAAATCTATTATATTGTAATTATAAATATAATCTTCTAGAGGTGGAGCAAAAGTATAAATATTTATTTCATACAAATATTACATGTTAAATAACAGCGCACAGGTCTGAACTATAGAAAAATATGGACATAGTCACCGTGACGTCAGCTGCTGGTTTGCGAACGGATGTTTTGAAGCCTCGAGCGTAGCGATTTGACCATCTCCATCTTGAATTGGGCCGTCGCCATGTTTGATTTTTGGAGCCAGAAGTGACCATATTTGGACGAGAGGGTGGCGCTGATTATAGTGCCAACTAGTAGCTTGGTTAGCACGGTTCATTTACTATCTATGGTTAACAGTGATAATGCAAATGCTTATTTTCACTAGCAAAAAACAGGCTTAGAACAGTTAAAGCCAAATGTACGCACCAGGAAAACGTCATGTGACTCATTAATGGATCTTTTATTAAAACCAAACAAGTTTTTTTAGGCGACAAAAATGCTATGATTAACGTTCATGAACTGAAAACATGCCGTGAAATAGCAGCAGCTACGCCTAATCGCCATGGTTACGTCAACTAAGCAACGTTGTCGCTGTGGTAGCGACCTGTCAATCACAACGTAGCCACACCCCCTAAAGCATACGCTGCTTTATCGTCAAATTTAAATGAAATGGAATCATAATTTGCTAAATGAACATCATGCTGTGTTGAAGAAGACTTGAAACTCGTGATTGAGACCATAAACTCATCAGGAAACAGTTTACTGAGATAATAAATCAACAGAGAAGTAGTTGGTGTTTAAATACTGTGGCTGCAGGTCTGTGGGTCTGAACTTTGGCTGAGTGGTCAGTGCAGTCATCTGTAATCTGGGAGACGGCGGTTCGAGAGCTGCTGTGGTCACCCTCCTCCTTCCAAAGACAGTTTACTGAAGAACACCTATTTTATCACTTTAATATCCTAAAATTAGAAATGTAATCAAAACAGAAACAGGGCTGTTACACCTGTTTCTACTTTTCATTTGAACACAAATACAAATAGATTTTGCTGCCTCAACAAACACGCCTCTCCGCCTCTCTGCCTCCCACCTGGGAACGAGTCTCACGCCAAGCTGCAGTCAGAACTTGGCAGCTCAGATCAGAAATACTGATGTAGCTGCTTTAATAAATCAACTTTGTTTTGTTTTTTGGGGGGGAGCTTTTCTCCTGAGATTGTTTCTGCCTTTTTATCTACACATCAGATGTGCTACACCACCTCCAGGCACACAGTCTGATATAAAAACAAATTAACAGCACCTTTGTCATATCTAAAATAAAGTGAAGCGGCCCTGCATCTAATGTTTGTTTCACTTAACATGACAAATAAAGAGTATATAAACTAGGAAAGAAGCATGTTGTTGAATATTGTTTATTCCTTCATTGTGATGACATGATTCATGAACATGACCGTTAAATGAAAGCCAGAATTATCCTTTTAAAACACCAAGGAGGTAAAAAGTGTCGTCATCGAGTCCGAGTCATTAAGTTCCAAGACTTGCTTCAGTGCTCCACTCTGGCAGGTCAAATAGCCGACATACGACTAAACAAGGTTTACATCAAACAAAAATGACACAGCTGTGGTTTCTTATTAATATTAATGATGCACCGATCGCAGTTATTTTGGATTTTTGTTGCTCAGTGGCGCATGAGATTAAAAAAGTTCAACATCTGCGTATCAAATTATCCGGATCTTCCAGGATCATTGGGCCCATGAAACATGCACACCAGTGACTTTCACCGGCCGAGTCGGCTACTTCCTGTTTAGCCCTCCGGCTAACTTGAACCGGGATAAAACAAACCAATTGTGACTCTTTTAGACTTTTGAAATGTGATCAGACCGAACGGATCAAATTCTGACAGTGAGACGAGTCATTTCGTGGGTTGTGATGCTCAAAACAAATGTATCCACTGATTTACAGACGTCTCTTTCACAATGTAAGTATGTGGGGGAAAGTCTTTAAGGGCCCGATAGCGTCATGTGACGTTGTCTTTACACAGTATGGCCGCCATGTCAGATTGGCTTCACAGCTCGGTGCTCGGTATATATATATATATATATATATATATATATATATATATATGTATATATATGTTAAAGTTAAAACGTGTATCTAAGTGAAAGTAAGATGTGGATCTTTGTGGATCTTCTAAAGAGAAACCATAGAAATCATCTGTCAGGACTTCAGGAGCTCCACAGACACGACCAGCAGCCATACTGGAAATATTTATTTCATTACTCCAATATAT
Organism: Euthynnus affinis; assembly: GCA_029490765.1. Lineage (NCBI taxonomy): Eukaryota > Metazoa > Chordata > Actinopteri > Scombriformes > Scombridae > Euthynnus > Euthynnus affinis. The sequence continues at coordinate 35,710,146 of CM055839.1, read as the reverse complement.
TCCAGCCAAACCAGTTTCCTGCTGCTGGTCGTGGAGTCGACGGCACGCAGAGCTTCTGTCACTGCGTCTCTTCCTATCAGACGGCTCCTCCCTGCTTTTTGTTTCTCTTTTCTCACCTTCAGGCTGTCGGTCGTTCTGCTACAGAAACACAAGTACTGCCTGCAGAGGAAGCAGCTGAGGACGAAGGAAACAGAAAGTTCAGCGGATGTTTAATGCAGCAGGACGGCAAACATTCAACAACAACAACAACAACAACGATGTGGGTTTCAGCAGGATGCATCGCCGTGGAGATGTTTGACTCTGAACGTCCCCGGAGTCACGAGGCTGCAAATGTTCGGATGGAAAGTGTGAATGTGCAGAAAGTCTGAGAGTCTCAACAGACACTGCAGGGTTTAAAAATACATCTTCTCTCTCTCTAACAGGTACAGGAGGTGTGATCCCAACTGGTTCTCACCCACTGCCACTATGGAAGAGAGCTGTCTGACTATTTTAGTAACAGAGTAAATGTTTTAGTTGTTTTTTTTAAAGCAAAAATGTCAAAAAAGAAAACTTCTAAACATGATGATTTAATGCTTTTCTTTGTCCTTTATGATAGTAAAGTCATTATCTTTGGGTTATTGGACAAAATATTTGACTCTTTATTATATGAAGATATATTTCATTAATATCTGATATTTTATAAACAAAGATTGATCAAGAAATGAATCCAATAATGAAAATGATGGCTTTAATGATGATATAAAATACATGAAAGTCAACAATAAAATACAGACAGAACATCATAAACTACAAGCAGCAGATTACTAATGACTCCCTTTGAAAACCTTTCAATTAAGTTTAATGATCTCAGCAACATGTTCATTATTAATAAACTCTCTGCTGCATCCAACAACAAAAACTAAAACCATTAAAATTAATCTGTAGTTTCTGAACGACAAAAACACAAAAAAAAAAAAAGTCTTTGAAGCGAGTAAAATTTTAAAAATGTCTCTTGTAAGGGTGAAGGAGTGAATATCTGCCTCACATTTTAAGAAGACAACACAGTGACACAAATCTACTGTTTTTTATTTTCATGACTCCATATTTTTATAAACACGACGTCTTCCTGATTCAAACAAAACCACAATCGGACTGTTTATGTATGGCAACATATCCTGCGCGGAGCCTGAGGCGAGGTCCTTGATGCTGCTGGCCTTCCTCAGTGGACGTCGCCCGGGTCAACAAGGTCCGCGTCCTGTTGGGGAACCAGGACACCCTGCTTAGAAACAAGCTACTGAAACAAACATCGATGGAGTAGATGGAGCAGTAACCCCGATGAGAGCGGTGACATGCAGCGGTTGTGGGATGTACGGACGCTTCGAAACCCGACATCTAAGCTGTCAACTCAACTTGCCTTTTTTGGTTTTCCATTATGAAAAAGTACCTGGTACCAACTTTTTTGGTATCACCTCTGTCAAGGTTCAAAACAGCAGAGCTGGAACCAAAATGTGACATCAGAACACTGCAGTTGCTGCCGCCAGCCTCTTCTGAAACTCAATCCTTCTCTTTGCTGTGACGAACAGCCACATACCGAGTATCAAACACACGATCCCTTCGATATCCTCCATTGTTCCTTTGTGTGTCACGGTGAAGATGGCGTCACGGCAGATTCAGAAAAGTACCTGAGCCGGTACCACGTCAATGGAAATGTGTCAAAAGAAACAACTCGCTGTCACAACTAGAGACTGATGAGATGCTACAGCGAGACGGAGAGATCATCATCCTCCTCACACTCTGAGAAGCCCCAACATGTCCCGACAACCTTCACACAAGGGCGACTGACCTAAGAATGACTATCATAACTAAGCTGGACGCCCCCACAGCTGACTACCAAGGCTAAGTGACAAAATACCCTCTGAAAGTCTGCTAGAGGATATATATGTGTATATAAATTATAATAGATTTGTTTATATTTCTGGTTTTCCCCCCGAGAGTCTGAATAACTCACTGCTGCTCTGTCTTGTCTGTCTGTGCGTATCACAACGTTATCAGTTATGAATTTGTTTTCTACTGTGTCTTGAGTCTCTTGGTCAGTGTTTTAATGTGTTATTGTCTGGTAGTGATGAACCTACAGAGAATTATCAGTGACTCTGCAGCTCCTCTCGGCTTTACGCAGCTTTATAGTTGAGTTTCAGCTCGTTGTTTATCTGTCCGGCTGCAACTTTTTACTGTTCTGGTTCACTCTCAGCAGCTCTCATAGCGTCTGCTGCTCATCCCACAGACGCGTGTCTCCTTTACAAATGTGTCCCCGTTTTAAAAGGGAAACAAACAGGCTTTCCAACCGTATCAGATTTATTACCAAGAAGCATTTTTACAACAAAGAAATAATCTCCCGAACACACATTTCATTTCTTTACTTTATGCGCTGTGTTAATATATATAAAAAAAACCCTGCAGGAGAAGTCTAAACTAAATCTTCTTCTTTCCAAACCAGCAGTGACCTTTTAACTTTAATTCTACAGACAGGAAAGATGAATTGCGTCTCATCCTTCCTCCTCCTCCTCCTCCTCTTGAGGCCGTATTTGAACCTACTACACAGTAATTACAGTACAAGGTGTTAAAGCTTCAACCTGAGTGTGGCTTTATCTCTGACATCCTCCTCCTCCTCCTCCTCCTCCTCCCTGAACCCTCGCTGAGACGGCGATGGCGGCGGCTGAAAGCTCGATAATCTGACAATCTCTGCGGACATTAGCGGCTGTGGCCGGAAGGCAGGTGCCTTAATTTTCCAGGAACGGGTAGTTATTACTGAGCAGATCTTAAAATGGAGAAGGTAATGGCCCATTGTGCTTTGGGTGCTCGTCTAAGCTGCCTATTAGAGCTTTAATGTGATTTACACTGCAGAGAGAGAAGGGACAGAGAGAGAGAGAGAGAGAGAGCAAGCGGCAGCGTGTTTGTGTGCTTCTCTTATCAACGTGTCTCTGAAATGTGAGCACGAATGAAGCCATGAAGGAATTTAAATTGAATGTGATCTGCTTTTCTGCACATCCTGCTGGAGAGAAGAAGAAGAAGAAGAAGAAGAGGAAGAAGAAGAAGGAACCAAAACAGACGGACTGGGACGTCGACACAAGTGTGTGAAGTGTGTGTGTGTGTGTGTGTGTGTGTGAGGATTAATCCCTGAAGTCAATTTCAATGACTTGCAGCAGTTAATGCTTCTCTGCATAATCTGAGAAAGAGAAAGAAGAAGAAGAAGAAAGCAGGAAGTTGTGTCGTCTGGTGGGATTCACGGTGAGGTTTAACCTTCCAGTACATGATGTCACATTTTCCTTTATTTTTATTTCTTTAGAAGCTGAAATGAGGCCTGATTTATACTTTTTTTTGTCATCTCAAGCGTCTCAAATTCAGATAAAATCCAAAATCACAACTAGAAATGACTGAATATGTACAAAAAAAACCCATCATGTGACTGAACATATAAATAACAACATTTATTACAAAATAAACTCACATGTCAGACAAAAGCAGCTGGAGGACAATTTTGGACCAAACTACTAATAAAGATGATGAAAATAATGAGTCGCAGCCTTAATCAACATGTTTTATTACATTTATCCAAAAGTGAAACGATTAATTTACACTTTTTTTTGTCATTTCTGGCATCCTGATAAAATCCAGATTAGATTTAAGACACTTGACTTAATTTTCTCATCCTAAAGAAGCAACTTCCTGTTTTCCTTCCTGTAAAAACAGTAGAAATGATTGAACACGTACAAAAAAACCCATCATGTGACTGAAATGAGACTCAATAACAACATTTATTACAAAATAAACTCGACTTACACGTCAGATAAAAGCAGCTGGAGGACATTTTTCATCGTTTTCTGATGTTTTATGGACCAAATAAGTAATCAAGACAATAATAAGCAGATTAATCAATGATGAAAATAATTAGTTGCAGCTTTAATCAACATGTTTCCTGACAGACTATTTCAATATATGTCTTTATTTTCTATCTGTTTTATGGTTTTCATTCCATTAACAGCTGGTTCAGATGGCGTCTAGATGTTATTGATCAGTCCAGCAGCTCAGGAACGAACCTTAAACGCCACCCGGGTCGTTTTTATTCCCTCTCAGACATTCGCAGCTCGTCACAGAGAATTAACAGAAATTTAAAGTCCCTCCACGCAGCAGCGGCGGCGGCGGCGGTGGCGCCTGCAGCGATGGCAGCTCCAGGTGTGGAAGCAGAGGTCACCTTCAGCTGCTGCTCACACACACACACACACACATGCACAGCTCCTCCTCCTCGCTGCTCCTTAATCCGCTGTTAATTAACCAGAATCTGCTCGTTAGCCAAATAATCCATCAAACGGCCAATAAGGTTCAGGAGAAGACACCGAGGGAGAAGCTGCTCCTGTTCAATTAAAATTAACTTTTATTCAAGTAGCACGTCCAGCTGGTTTAATGTATTATACATAACACACACACACACACACAGTCTGATTTTATTCATTTTATTTCACTTCATTGTCCAGATGAAGCAAACTGAGCTGCTGACTTTATATATTTAACATTATAAAGTATCACTGACCTCTGTTCTTTACTCATTTCCTTTAAATCATTACATGATGTTTAATATTCTCTCAAACTGCAGACACACTTTTCCCCAGAAGAGTCAAACTCAGCACATAAACAGTTATTAAAACGCTGCTGCTGAGTGTTTTCAGCTTCATCACTGCCACTGTATGGAGAGAAACTCCTGCAGTTGTTGCTGCTGTTACACTCGGGTCTAGGGCGGCATGTATGCACAACATAAAGACATAAAGATGGATGCTAAAATAAGGCAATTTTATTGCTTTACCACAAAGAGCTATAACGATAAACAATAACAGGTTTTGACAAGACTGTACAGCGATGGTGTCTCAGGTTGTGAAGCTGAACTTCAGGGTGAATCCAGACCATAATAACAAACAAAACAACCTGTCTAACTCAAACAATTCTAACTAATCCCTAATCAAACAAAAGAACAAACAAAAATACCTTCACTAAACCTGCAGTAACTCCCTACACTAACAAAAACAGGAGGAAACTGTACAAAAGAAACAGTGATTCACCCCTCCTGCTTCAGAAGTGCTCGGTGGTTACTGTTTACAAGTGAAGAAGATTTACAAAGTGCACTAGCGACCTGCTAGAAGTGTGCAGTGACGTATTTGGGCCTGGAGGAACTACAGACTGTTACGGCTCTGAGTAGCCGGTGAGCTTCAGAAACAAAACTTCCTTCTTCTCTTCACTTTTAACGCAAACTAGATTTGTTTCCAACAGAGAAATATGAGTGCAGAGGATGTTAAGGACGTTTCGCATACAGCGTTTTGGCTGACTTGGATATCCAGACGTATTTATTTGAGTATTTAGCTGAAGAAATGCAGCAGATAGAAGCTGAGGCTGCAATGCATCATGGTACCTGTAGGCGAATAGAAATACTCAGCTAAAGTAGTTTCAGCTAAAAAAATCAGTGTTTCTCCACCATGTTGGGCGAGCAGCGGACTTCCTGGAGGGGCTGTTAGCCGAGCTGCTGCTAACGTTTGCCCAGTTTATTTCTCTGATAACTTAAGATCCAGACGTCCAATGACTAAAATCCTTCTTGCGGCTAAAAGATCAAGTTAAAAAACAGCTAAATTTATCACGAAAATGTGGCTTCAAACTGAATAAAAGTCCATTTCTAACAGTTTGTGTGGAACAAGCACAACAAAGCCCATGTATTATCTTGTATGTGTGTAAGTTACTCTTTGCTAGACACCATTGTAGCGGACAAACACGGCGCCGACGCATGCATCTTGTGCACTATACTCTTTGGTAGAGGAGGTATGACGCCATTGACAGGCCACCAAATGAAACGGTCCGTTACTTTGATTAAAATGACAGATTTCTCTGGGTTTGAACATTAATGTAAGAACACAACTCAACAACATGTAGAACATAGGTCTAGACCTGAGTGACAACAACCTGACGATTTCAGGAGAGAAGCTTCTGTCTGGTCTAGTTGTTTTTACACATTTTAATGAGGAATAATTACAGATTAGAGCTTTAAGAGTCTGATGGGAGGTAGTTTCCCACATAGAGAGCATCAACATCCACATAAAACATGTTTTATTGGTCTGATTCCTTGTTAGTGTTTCAAACATGGACGTAACTTTCTAACATGAGTCAGCATGTTTTGACCCAGTTTTGTCGACACTGAAGGTAAAAGTCTGCTTCACACCTCCGACCTCCTTTTTGTATCAATACGTTCTCCTCTTTCTCCAGCTGTGTCGCCTCCACCTGAACCTTCCTGTCAGGGGGGCGAAAAAATGGATTTCTCTCACTTCTTTAGAAAACCCAGCAGGTTATTTGCATTTTTCTGATACGGCGCCCATTTCACATAATTTCACAGGGAGTCGGGTCGACGGATCAACAGCGGGAGGTCAAAAGTATCACAAAACTCTTCTCTTTTTTTAAATATAAATATATAAAATGCAGAGAGAGTGGAGAAGTGGAGGAAGTTGAGGAGCAGTTGAACTTGCAGCGAGCGTGTTTTGTTCCAGTCGTAGTCAGCAGGTTATTGCTCGGGAAGGTCGAAGCGGCTCGGCTGCGTGCGTGCGTGCATGATAATGAACCAAACGAGCCGCCGAGCACCCGCTGATGATCATTTTATCCTCTTGAAAGGGTATCTGGAACATAGAGGGTAGAATAACTTTCTTTAAAAAAAAAAAAACACATAAATCAGACTCCAAGGTGAGCGCTCGTTCTCTCCCCCTCGAGCGTCCCAACACCTTTACAACCTCTCCGGTATTCAGACGGAGGCGACGGCCACGGGCGAGGACGCAAGAAACGTCTGTGGAATCTGCCTTTTGCACCCCCCCTCCTCCCCCTCCACCCCCCTCCTCACCCATCCTGCCAAAAACAAGGCGATCGGGGGAATCAGGCAGTGATTAGTCTCCCCTGAGCCGCACATGAAGCACGATCCACAGGGCTTGTCCTCATTATGTCTCCATTAGCAGGAGTGTAATGGATTTTTAATGAAGGAGGGAGACACAAACACAGACGAGCCTCGACATCAGCGGGTGGGGGTTGGGGGGGGGGGGGCCTCCTCACCAATCACCAGACTGAATCCTCCTCCTCCTCTTCCTCTTTTGCTGCTGTTTGTGTCCTCAGAGGGACAAAAACGTCCAGGTTTCATTTTACACTTTAAATATAATTTCCGCTGCTGCTATACATCTAAAAAATCATTTCCCCAAACTCTCTTATTACTTTCTGTGAACCTTTAAAGAAAACAAGAAGTTTGTCAGTAAAACTCAAATCCCAGCGATGAGCGTCACCTCCCGTGTGAAGACTGTTTTTCTTCCATTTAATCTCTCATTAGCAGTTTTGTTTCCTCGCTTCTCGCGACTCGGACGACACTGATGAGAACTCTTGAGAAACCAGAAGCAATCAGCTCCTCTTCTTTCTTTTTCTTTTTTTTTTGTGTTGTTCGCTGTTCGTCCCCCGACTGTGTCGACTCCCATTACACCAGTCCGACAAACACCATTAAGATCCTGTTGTTGTGATTTGCAGGACTGGCTGCTGACTGGCTGGAAGTCATTAAAGCTGCGGCAATCAAACTGAGCACTTAAATGATCAGTTAAAGCAGAATCACAGATGAGATTTTGGTTTAAAATCCTGGAATGTCGCACACAGATCGTTTTCATATCATTTTAAAGCCAATATTCTTTGAGGATCCCCTCCAGGCATGATTTAAAAAATGCATAAATTCTCAGCTTTGAATAATAATCGTGTCTGATGTGATTTTCTCAAACAAAAAGTTCAATTATAGAGTTTAAATACAGTCTTAAAGTAACGTCTCTTCCTTCTTTTTCATTGTGAAAATCCAGATTATATAAATATTTCTCACTTCAAAAGTTTCCACATCACACATGTACGTTACATACTGGATCATGATTGGCTCCAAACTAGCTGTGATGTCACACATAACCTGAGAACCTTTCATCCTTGAATGTAAAAAAAAAAAAGCAAACAAAGCGAGGCTACAGACGGACAAAGCTGAATATGTTTAAACTTTAAAAACATGTCTGAAGGGGATCTTTAAATATATTCATCAGAAAAATCTGACTGAAGATGTTTTTATTCTGCTCATTTTTATGAAGCTTCGGGTTTTCAGTAACTTTATACAGAAGCAGCAGCAGCTTTGACCTCGGCGGGTTAAAGATAATGAAATTACCATAAATTCTGTAACAGTGGCCAGGACTCTTATTACCTAAGTGGCAGAAAGAACCAGACTTATATTAGAGACAGACCTTTACTTCTAATTTCCCCTGTTCCCCAGTTAATACACACTCAGCACTTCCCCCGTGTTCACCTTTCGTCCTGATAAACTCCGTATAATGTCCAAGAGTCAAGTCAGGTGTTTCACTTTACTTTTGTCCCTGAACGATGCTAAAGAGGAGACATATTCTTCACATTTCCAGCCTCTATATTTATATTTTGGGGCTCTACTGGAATATCTTTGCATGATTTCCAGTTAAAAACTCCTTATTTATCTTCTACTGGTCCTTTATGCAGCCCCTCAGTTCAGCCTCTGTCTGAAACAGGCCGTTTTAGCTCCTGTCTCTTTAAGGCCCCGCCTCCTGATGAGCCCGCTCTGTTCTGATTGGCCAGCTTTCAGGAAGCCCCGCCTCCTGATGAGCCCGCTCTGTTCTGATTGGTCAGCTTTCAAGAAGCTTCCTCCGGCTCCGGAGGCTATGTAAACAAACTATAGTAGCAGGATTTCACTTCTTCCTTCTTGGGAAATGAGAGTTGACAACATGAACAAGTGATGGGAAAAACCTTAGCAACCACCTTAGCAACCAAGGCTACAGATGGCAGTAACATGGCCAAAGTATCAGAGCAGTTTGACGCCCCGACTTTTGACTTACAGGCAGCATTTCTACATATGTTCACCTCAAGTTTTGACCATGTTTAACATCCAACATCATAACAGAATGTAAATAACAGAAAATAATAAAACTCCTTTATGGACGAGTACAGTTTTTCAAGTCTGTCTTCAAACAACAGTCAGGTGCCAGTATGAACACTGACATATTATCCTTCCTCCTGTTCATACTGATTATGGAGGAATCCCTTATTAATGTGCTTTCAGTATCGTTCTGTGTAAAACAAGAAGAAAAAGAAACAACTGCACAGTTTATCTGAGGCCGATATGAAGCTTCAGGTGTCTAAATTAAGAGAATCCGGTGGCTGTTTTCCAACGTTATTGTCTTCTTACCGTGAAGAGTTTCAGCTTTTGCCATCAAACAGAAGATTAAGAGTCCCACAGGTGAGACTGAGCAGACTGCAGAGCTCTTTTGTTGCTCAGTCTGTCAAACTGTTGAATCACATCTCTGTGTTCTCAGTGCAGCTTTGTAAACTGAGCTCTGAATGTGAGAACGAGAATTTATGAAACTGCAGCCGTGCGTTCATCATTTCTGACGTAACATACGTTTTGTAGTATTTGTTTTTAGCTGTTTGGTTACATGTTGGATGTTTTTACCTTGAGACGCAAGACAAAAAAATATTGTAGTGAAAAGTGAAAATTTTAAATTGAAGCTTCATGCAGCGTTGATCGGGCTGTCACGCCTTCGTGCATGTCAGGATTGCACCACAGTCCACGCGCTGTTATTGCCAAGCAACATGATGCAGCATTTTCTAGAGGGCTTTGTACACTGATATGCATTTACTGAATATTTGACATTATATGTAGGAGATAACAATCATTCCTGCTGCTAGAAAACACAAAATACACATTTTTAGGCCTTTTTCCATCCATGTGTTGACAACGATCATCGCTGCTTGCAGCTTTAATATGAGATTGTTATTTAAAAACCACTTTTGAACAAAAGAAAATCCTGATTGCAGAGAGTTTTAGTTCAAGTGCTTTAATTCAGGTAATTCAGGTGTTGGGACGTTCAGAGCTTCAGAGCCAGGTCATGACAACCTTTTTCTAAAAATGAGAATACGCCATTGGGAAATTTTAGCCCTCCTAGCTTTGACGCTACATCCTGACACAACAACCACCGAGGATGATTCAGGAGAAAATGGGCATAAACAGGTCAGTCTCCACACATCTCGCCCACAAGCCTGTCTGGGAGTAAGAAGACTGCTTAAGTCTATACTGGTCGGGTATATACTAATCTAAAGTGTTCTTTTTAGTCAACAATCATTAGCTGTGACCTTGTTTGGTGTTATTGTTGTGTTACTAGAACATGTGTTTGTCCAGGTCTTAAGTTATACCAAACTGATTTCTCTTTTTTTGTTAGATTATTAGTCCGTCTTGTTGTCTTTCCACAGTATGTGGTGACTTAATTATTCATTGATGTTATTTTATGTCGTTGCTGATGGATCAAACATCACCTTCAAAGTTTGTGAACACTGATGATCCGGAGGTGGAGAGGCTGCGGCAGGAATGCAAGCCACTCACTGTTGGGGTCCATAGACGCCTTTTAAATGTGTTGGTTCAGCAGCAGCAGCTGGAGATGGAGCAGGTAAGTACGTCATAAAAATTCATAAGAACTAACGTCATAAAAATAAGATTGTCACACTTCCTGTTTTTGTCTACCATGTCTTTAGATGAAACTTGTTTCCACCACACAGCCAGTGATCCTCCAACCAAAGCCTCCACCTCACCATGATCTTTGTCTCTGTTGTTTTTAAGTATGTTTATTATAATAAAAACGTGTTGAGAGCCTCCTGTGGTTGTTGATTGTCTGTTATCAGGTGTATTTTACCAACAAAGTGAAATTCAAATGTATAGTATTGTTCTATTGTGACAACAGATTTATGTTCCCATGAAAAACAGAAAACATTTATATGATTTACATGACATACATTCCTATTTTCTTAGTATATAGAAACATATAAAGTAGCACAAAGCCGATAGTGTGAGACAGGAACAGATCAGTGCTGAATATTAGAAACATTCACAGATCTAGGAGTGAAGGTTCACATCAGAAAGTATTCAAATACATGACTTACTCTGATCTATGTGCACGATATACAAAGTATAATCTACAGAGCTGACATGTTAACATGAACACAGAACTCACAGTTAAGATTCAGAAAAGTACGAATTACAACCGTAAGTTTATATGAAACACTAGAAGGCTTTAAGAGTTGAAACAACGGATACAGGAAATGGCAACACTCGGCTAACATGGCAGTAACCATAGCAACTCTGTTAGTAACTAGGCTAGCAGAGTGTAAGCTGCAGCATGACCGGAAGGAAGCACAGCCGGTTAGCCTCTGCTAGCCCCCCCAGCTAACGTTAGCCCCCTAGCTAACGTTAGCCTCTCCATGTGCAGCACTGAGGTTTGTTATTCAGGTTAAAGTGGGAGGAAGCAGCGGATCTGTTGGAGGAAACACCGTTAGGGAGAAAGAGTCCATGGAGGAGCCGCTAAGTTCGGCTGCACAGATAGGTTACTGACAGGATGTACCACTCTGTTTGAAAAAAAAACAAAACTTTTCTTCTCTTATTGGTTCATAACAGCAGTTGGCATCCAGCATTTTAGTTGCATTACAGCCACCCTCTGCTTCAGTCTGTGGAGCAGAGATTAAATCCTACACATTAATCCTGTCTGTCTAATGAACTCAATGAAAACTCTACTGCTCCACCCACTCACAGCAGCTTCATTACAGTTTTAATGTGAGCTCCTCAAGTCCAGTCTGCCTCAGTACTGCCTTCATATATTGTCTGTCTTATGCTGGCATGTGTAATAGTCTCCTCAGACAGGTGGAAAATAATGTGTGTATACCAGCATCAGCAAAAATGAGTCAAAAAGTACTTCTCAATATTGACGAAAACAATCATGATTATTGTTTTCTTTAATAAAGTGTTACTTGAATGTTTTTCATTGTTCTCCTTTGGGGGGGAAATGTAAGCGTTGAGCCCTGTGAGGGAAATATCTGACTCTCTACAGCCTTTTCTCTGCAAACAGCTGCCTGCTGCGGCCCAAATAAACACAAAACCAAGATGAGAAATCACTATTATATAAAACTACACCCACTCTTTTATTTATTTGTGCTCAGCATGTCAGCAGCTGTTATTCGAATATCCGCCTTCATATGATTCATTCATGTAAAACGTCTCATTACAGACACCTGCAGTTAAATGGAAGGTTAGATGTCTTATTTGTGTCTGTTATGTGATTTAAATCCTCTATCAGTAACAAAGCGTTAACGTTCATTACACACTCCAGTGAATGTTATCTTCCTCAGTCATACATGTGTTGGATTAAAACTCATTTCCCTCCACCTGCACTTCATAATAATCAAACACAGTTATTGATTCCATTTAACCGCTTTTAAACTCAGTGTTTGATTTTTTTGAAAAGAGCAAAGACGGCCCGCTTAATTGGCGCCTCCGAAAGGTCAGTTTTAATTAATGTTGTGACTCCATAATGCAAGTGTGATTATCAAAGTCTTTCCCTCAGAATACTAAACATGCACAAATACCACCAGGGCTTTTAGAGCTTCTCTTTGTGCTACGCTGTGTTTTTATTACTAAAACACACATCACACACCAGCGGTGCAGAAAGCTAATAAAAGAGGCAAATCAATCATAATTTACCTGCAGGAGAAATGCATTTACTGTAGCTCAGACCTGAGCTTGTTCTCTAAATGAATGGAAAATTGATGTGAGTGCAAGGTCAATCACTCAGGATCATCTGCTCTTTGCAGGCAACACAAAGGCTCTGCTAACACTTGATTAATAAATACACTTTTACATCAGCGTATGAAAAGCTGGAACAACTCTCTGCACTCGACAGCTTTTCACCTCCGCACAGAGTTTTAATAAAGAAGCTGCGTTTGATAGAAAAATATGAGGTCGGTGAAAAAGCTCCTGAACATCTAAGCAGACTTTCCTGGACTGTTTGAGGAAGATGTTGTCTTACGTAGGCGGCAAAACTCTGTTCTCTGTTAAAGAGCAGCTGAGATCGGCACTAAAATAAGAAGTTCTGGTCCATCTTAAAAGTAAGTCCACTTTAAGTGAGTCTGGTGAAGTTAAGCTAACGTGTTGGTGATAAATTCGGGGCTAACCCGCTTTAATAGACGAGTATTTTGTTGAGGAGCTGCAGCATTTATTAACTGACACACAGCTTAAACCTTTCACGTCACGTTTCTGCCGTGGATGTTATAAAAGCTGGATACCGGACTAAAAACGGCGCCCGTTCAGTCCGATAGGAACTGCTCGCCAAAAATAGTTTCTAACTTCCTTGTTGTGCGGCCCGCTGAATATGCCCAGTAGTGTTTCCCCTCGTTGGCCCCGCCCACAAGCTCCCGCTCGGCCCACAGACTTCGCTTTTCTCAGCTTGAGGAAAATTTTACAAACATAAAACCTCCTAAAAATGGATCAAAAGTTCATAACAGAAAGAATCATAATAGATAATAGTTTGCAGTTCGAGGCGTCATGGCAACAGTTTTACAGACGTCTATTTTATATCGGTGGTCTGTCGGGGGACAGCAGGGCGATTTTTCTCTGCAATACCGCGAGTGGCCACTGGGAAAAAGTGGCTGCAAGGCTGAGCGGCGGCACCGTATCCAGCTCTTATTGTAACTTTCAGAGAAATGTCCTTTGAAGAATGAAGAGAGTGACGATGACAAAAAAAAATCAATAACGTTGGGTGTTAATGTGCTTGTGAGCCCGATGATATTAATTTTTAGCAGCGGTGCTCATACTTTTGCAGCAATGTAAATGTTGTATGTTTATGTAGAACCTCCAGAGTGTGTGAGTGTGTTTTATCGATTAGAAATGCAGCAGATAAGCTGATCTGTGCCAATACTTGATGGGTATTGAGTCACTTGTATCATGTTGAAATAAATGTAAATATATATGCAGTCACTGTGGGTGCATTTCAGCTTCCTGCAGCTTATTATTCTTTTTTTATTACTTAATAACCAATGAGTTAGTGTCACTCTAGTGTGTTTTCATGGCTATGAAAGGAGCAGCAGTGTCAGACAAGTCATCATATAAATCATACATTCATGTAAATGAAGGCTACAAACTGTGTCGTCACGTTTACAGAAAGCGGCTTCATCCTCAGTCCGGTCCAAAGTCATTGTAGTGAAAAGCTTTTTGAAGTGAAAGGTCATCAGGCAGTAACTTCTCCTAACAGATGAAAGGCTTCCGATAATTGGAGCAGGTTCAGAGAGGAGGACGAACAAAACGCACCTCAAAAAAATGAAAAAGAGAAAAACCTGGAAAAAAAAAAGAAGAGAGAGAAGAAGAAGAAGATCAAACGTAGAACGGAGAGAGCCTGTGATGCCGGCACAATTACCAGTAATATTCTCAATTTACTCGACATGACCTGCTGGGTCTCTGTACATGTAATAAGAGTACGGTACCAATCATTTTCTCATCAGAGCCCGGCAGCCTGTACATCTAAAACCCTGCACACATAAGCACTTTATCTCCGTCTCTGTGCGGCAAAGACGACGGCCAGTCGGTCACAAACTTTATAAAAAAGAGTGACGAGCAGCTTGTCGTTTTATCGCTGTTGCTGCTGCTGCTGGTGAATCCTGTCAGACGTATTAAAGTTGTATGAAAGGGGAAAAAAAAATATGCTTCATTCGCACTTAAAGTCTGAAAGGAAGAGCGGGAAACATGCAGGTGATTGTTAACTTATCATAAAGACTGGGAACCTTCATCTGAGTCCCTTCAGTATATAAACCAGCCGATTTTCATTCATTTCCTGTCAGATTGTCTGTTGTTATGCTCCTGCTGCAGCTCTCCAGACCCCTTTTCTCCTATTTAAGCCGTCATATTCACTTTACTATCTTATCTCTCCACATTATGGCCGTTTACTTCTTGCATTTGACAAACTCTCCTTCCGCTACCGTCACATTTTCTTCAATGCTCAGAGCATCAGAGCGCAGCTTTCACTTCATAGAAACACAAATGTAAAGATCAATTAAACCAACTTTACACTTTTTTGTCTGATTTTTCTTGCACCACTCTCTCTGTAAAATGACTTTACAGAGAAATTAACCCTTAAACACCTGCAAATTATTCTGAAAATTACTATAAAATTAAAGGAACTTTAAAATATAGGGCTGTAGTCAACCAAAGAAAATCTTGGTCGATTAAAATTGTACATAATCTTCAACTAATCAACTAGTCGTGGGGGACAGACGTGACTTTTTCAGCATTTATTAACTGACACACTGTAGTCTGTGCTGTACATTTACTGCCAGACTGACAACTTACCGCTAACCTTTTCCTCTGCTCCACTCGTATCCACCGTCACTTAGTTACGCTTGTTTCCTAGGCAATGACATGGTGGTTAACTCACGTCCTGAACAGCTGCACAGACTCCCAAACACTAAATATTTCTGAATGATGGATATTTGTTGTTAATTCTGGCATTAAAACATATTTTATGTGATTCCTGAGTGTCCAGCGAGGATTTAAGTTGCTCTAATGCAGCTGATACAGATGCCAGCCTTTCCTTCAAAACTGTATCTATTGATCTATGAGGTCAGCTAGTGAATGCTGAAGCTCCAAAAACTGCAGTTCCTCTAACGACCACTTGAGGCTCCAAAAGTGAGTCATTCCTACAGACCTCCTCCATGTTAAAATGCCTTCACAGCAGAAATAACCATGTTTACAGCGTGTTTACAACAGTTTAGAGCTAAAGAAAATTTCCTCTTCCATGACAACAGCACGTCCGCCTCTTTAACCAGTTTTGATTGGCTGGGAGTTAGGCAGCGTCATGTACTGCCAAGAACTTTGAGCTTCAAAGCCGCTCTTCAGAAACCTACAAGTGACGTCACGGTAACTACGTCCATATTTTTATACAGTCTGTGACATTTACCCATCACTCTTTAAAAAAATCTTCTTTACCAAATGTCACTTGCACGGAAAAAGACGTCTGCTCGCTGCATGATCAACCCAGACATCCTATAATTCCTCATATCAATAAATCTCATGTTTGTATCAGAGCTGATATATCTGATTAAAAACCCATCAGTGAGTCTCACAAAGAGTTTGGTGATGTTAGTTTGTTCAGAAACGGCTCCAAAGACAAATAACAGTGTCACGTTTTCATTCTCCAGAGAGTAGTTCTGTGTACGGCGGACGCTACTGAGCACGTGCAGGAACCCGCTTCTGTTTACAGAACTTTCTCCGTCCTCGTAGTTGATTCCAGTAAACTTTTTTACTTCCTGTTTACTGAGGCGTGACAGTTTATTCGTCTGTCTGAGAGAATCCTGTCGTGTACCGATTAAACAAATGACTTCTGTTGTTTATTATTTCTCAAATGGCTTTTTGTATATTCTTCATAATGGAATTTATAAAATATACAGTATATAATGTTTGAGTGAATGAAAATCCTCCCACGAACCAAACAAGCTTCTTCTCACCACTGAGCTGTGTGTGTGTGTGGACGCTAGAAGAAGTAGTAGAAGAAGAAGTTGTCAAGGTCAGCGGATCTGAGAGTTTGTCGTCGTTACTCGTCTCCTCGTTACGCCGCAGGCTTCATTAGCCGCTTGATTGGCCTGGAGTTCAGCGCCCTGACGAATCTGTTTTATCATACCGAGTCATTACCGGTCGCAGCGACAGTCACGACTGGACGTATACGCTCACACACACACACACACACACACACACACACAGTTAATAATTATATTGGTATCCTTTTGTAATATAGGACGCATCTAAATGAAATAGACCGTGATGACATTAACTAGAAGCAGCGGTTTGGTTGGCATTCGATGCAAATTAGAGAATCCTGTCTAATGAAGTCTGGAGACACCGAACAGCTTGACCCCACACACACACACACACACACACACACACACACACCGAAGGGCTTCGGGAGACATCCGAGTCAAAACACATTTTCCCACCAATTTGGCAGAGCGCCACAGGAGACTTTAATTGGGCGCGAGCAGCGAGGAGGAGGTGACACATGTAAAAAAAAAAAAAAAAAAAAGGCAACGCGGTGGTAGACGGAGGTCGGCGGTGGCGGTGGAGCGGAGTGGCGCTCTCAGGATACCGAAGTGTCTCATGTCGATCACCTCTGATTGGACGGAGAGTCTGCAGAGTGTTTCAGTTTAGAGAGTTCAGACGTTTAAACATATCAAATACATCCTACTGGTCAAACTAAACAGGATTATAAAAACATGTTTAACCTGAAGTTCTTTATTGTTTAAGATCCTTATATCTACCTGGATGTGTCAGGATGAACCATATTTATGTATTAAGTGATAAATGAATGTGTTGGTGTTGATCCTACAGTCTCTGAACTCTTCTGGTGCTTGGATGATGATGATGGTGATGAAGAACACCTCAATCCAAAATTCACACCATTTTCATCCTCATCAAACCGTCCAGTGACTCCTCGTGCAGCTGAACGCCTCCGACAGCAGAAAGAAGCATCAGTGTGATGCTGATCTGAACCATCTCCACTTATTATTCTACTTATTTAACCTCAATTTTATATTAACAAATGAGAGCATGCTCCTATTTCTAGACGGAGCCTGGAGGAGGGAAACTAACAAACACTCAGAGTGTCATACTGGCACAGAAAGTGTGTGTGTGTTGGAAAACAGTGGGGGTGGTGTTTGTGTGCATCGGTGTGGAGAATCCAGACAAAAACAAAGTTATAAAGTGAAGAAACACAACCAGAGGGGGGGAGAAAGAAAGAAGGGAGGGAGAGGGAGGAGGGAGAGAAGGAAGGAAGCAGCTCTGAATAAATGTCTGGAGGAGAAAAGCAGTAAATTGGGAGTTATAAACCGTCAGATCTGAAACATAAAGAAGAGTTTCAGTCAGTTGTTTTCTAGAAGAGAGGAGAGGGAGGAATAAAAACACTTTTATAAAGACAGAATCTGTCATATTGCTGGGTTCATTTTCCTGTTAAAGTGAACGATTGCTGGATATCATACGAGTGGTTTCTATACAGCAAATAACATAAGAGATTACCGTAATGGCCCTAATATGAACCCATTATTATGTTTGAAAAGTGGAGGACATCGCCTTATATTCTCCTCTCCTACAGTGAGTGATGCATTATGGGTTGTTTTTAGCCTTAATGTTGCTAAGCTAGTGAGTCTGTTAGTATCAGTCAGCACTAAATGTGTTTGGTTTTCTCTCTGAATGCGGAGGGAATAAATTCCTGACTAGAGACGAGTCGGAAAACGTCTTGTGATGTTTTTTTACAGCAGACTGAATCTGTCAAGCTGCCAGTTATGAACGTCACAGATGATGAGCAGCACAAAAAAAATAAATAAATAAATAAAAAAATACAGACAGATATTCTGTGTGAAAGATGCAAACTGCTGGAGGAAATCATTTAGACCACTCTGACAGCAGCATGAATATGTGAACACACTCAGATGTATCTTCAAAAATGTCTGTATAATTAGAGACGCCTTACATTCAGACCAACATGTGTTAACATTAGCCTGATGTCTGCAGACTGCTGGCTGGACTGTGGTGTGTTTCACTTCAAGACACTTGTATTTATTTCTTCTATTCCTACTTTTACTCGTCTGTTTTCCTCCGTTTCTTGAGCATAACTACACTGATTGTGTGTTGAGCTCTAAGCGCCTCCCATATATGTCCTGACGCATTTTAAAAAAGAGAGCAGCTGTGGTCGAGTGAGCTAGAGCTAGAATGATTGAAGAGAGGGAGCTCTGGTAGTGAGAAAGCCATTAAAGCACAAACACACCCCTCCATCACTGTTGCTGCGGGGCTGAATCCTCCGTGTGTGTGCGCAGCGCAGCGGAGCAGAGGAGAGACACCAATTAAACTTGTTATGTTACTCTGAGCGCAATAAAAGCCAAGAAGAGTGATTTATCAATGTGATCCACAGACCACAAATGACGAAAAATATCGCCGTAAAGAGAGTGATTTGCGTCACAACGATATAAACGATAGTAGATAATAAAACGATGGACATTTTTCTCTCGTCACACGATATATGTCGTCATATCTCACATCTTTAATCCCTCGTTGTTAGACGCGAACGGCAAATTCGTGGCGAGACAGTCGGAGACACGACGGTCCCGTAATCTGCGACGTACAGTTCTACTCTCAACGTCACAGTTAGCTAACGTAGCAGTGTTAATTTACGCTACTTGTTGATTAAAAAAATGTTTCATAAGCTTCCAGCACCACATATTTAATGTAGGAGAGTAAAAAGAGCTTAAATAGAAGCTAAAAGTTGCTTTTCTTTGTGTTCACTGCGTCGTACTTCCTGTTCCTCCTGTCCGGCTCTCAGGAGGTTTTGCTCTCTTTCATTCTGCAGAGGTGGTTGTTGTGAAGCATTACGTGACTTGAAGGAATAAAGTTTATATATATGTTCAGGCGGCTGGAATGAGCTCACATTTCCCCTCGTTTTTCCTTCCCATTGCGTCCCATCAGCCCACATCTGCCCTCTCTGTTCAACACCGGTCGACCCGGGTACAGCCAGAGCGCACGGAGCCGCCACCGGTCCCAGACCGTCGGGCCGGGGCGTGATCCAGTTAGACGTGTTCAATAAAAAATAAAAGTGGCGAGCCCAGACAGCTGTGAATAAAAGGAGCTGAATATCCTTTGAATTTCCTGTCACATCTCTCAGTTCCCTCGGCGTCGAGCCTTGACAGCCCACAGGAAATGTTCAGATGACAGTTTGCCTCTGAATTCTTTCTAAAAAACGTTGAGCTGCGAGCGAGTGAGGCATGAAGAAAACACACATCAGCCGGCAGGATGAAGATATCCACACTGACAAAGTCTACAGATACTGAAGTGAGCAGAGATGCTCGGGGTTGAACAGAGTTTAACCTGCCGTGAGTTTTCTAAACGGCTAGTCTTATGTTTCACTTCTTTACCATAAAACAGATCAGACGGTTATCTGTCATGTACTTAAAAACTGGTTTGAGAGGAACATCATGTCAGGAGATGTAAAGTCGAAGTGAAACAAGCGGGAGAGTCTGAGAGCACAAGACTGAAGCTTCAACAGAAAACAGACTTAGATACACAAAACGAGGTGGAAATAATCCACAAATAGAGTTCAATTTTTAGCTTTTACAAAGTAAAGAAGCAAAGAAGACGACTAATTAACAATTCAGTAATTGGTAAATGTTCAAACCACCTCTACAGATTAAGAAAAACCTAAACAATTTCCTGAAGGTCTTGTCTAATAACAATAATAAACAATAACAACAGACAGAGTGTGATGACGGTGTGAAGCAGCAAGGGATGATGGGAGTTGTTGTCTTGGTTGTTAAACCAGCAGCTTCAGTGGGATAGGATTACTCCAGTGTTGATGGTTCAGGATGTTTTTCCTCCTCTCCAGAACAAACGGACCCGCTGATTACAGGTAAAAACACTGAATAAAACAGTTTCAGCTAAAAAATCAGTGTTTCTCCACCATGTTGGGCGAGCAGCGGACTTCCTGGAGGGGCTGTTAGCCGAGCTGCTGCTAACGTTTGCCCAGTTTATTTCTCTGATAACTTAAGATCCAGACGTCCAATGACTAAAATCCTTCTTGCGGCTAAAAGATCAAGTTAAAAACCAGCTAAATTTATCATGAAAATGTGGCTTCAAACTGAATAAAAGTCCATTTCTAACAGTTTGTGTGGAACAAGCACAACAAAGCCCATGTATTATCTTGTATGTGTGTAAGTTACTCTTTGCTAGACGCCATTGTAGCGGACAAACACGGCGCCGACGCATGCATCTTGTGCACTATACTCTTTGGTAGAGGAGGTATGACGCCATTGACAGGCCACCAAATGAAACGGTCCGTTACTTTTGGTGCATTTCCATCACATGGTACCGGCTCAACTCAACTCGCCTTTTTTTGGTTTTCCATTATGAAAAAGTACCTTTTTGGTATCACCTCCGTCGAGGTTCCAAAAAAAGCAGAGCTGGTACGAAAATGTGATGTCAGAACACTGCAGACACCTGATTGGTCAGAGAGGATCGTCACTGTGTCATCAATGTGCAGCAAAAACCAAACCCGCCATTTTTAAACAGCCAAGCTCCGGCCGCAATTGTTTAATCATTCAAATACACGTCTACTATTAACGTGACGGTCGCTATGGCAACCTGCAATTAGGGTTAGGGGTTAGGGAAATGTACCTGGTACCAGAGGAGAGTTGAGTTGAGCTGGTACCATGTGATGGAAATGCACCATTAGATCAAAATGACAACATATAGAACATCTAGTCTGGTCTAGTTGTTTATAGCTTCAAATGACAAAATGTTCCATAAACATTGTGAACTTGTCCTTTAAACTCTTTCTCTGCGTCGTCACAGGTTTGGCTCGACTGCCTTCATTGTTTTATTCACATAAAGTCTCACATCCAGTCTGTACTGTTGCCAAAAAGCAGCATATTCTCGTCTCCATCTGTTTGGTGTTTCAGGACGCTGCATTGTGTGTCGACAAAAAGAAAATCTGTTGTTCAGCTCCTGTGTTTGTGTTAAATACAAATATTTAACGGGTCAGAAGGAAACTTCATCATTTATAGTCGAGCTCTGTGAAATCTGAGCAGACAGGAGATGAAGAAAATGACAAATAATTGTCTTAAATTAGAAAAAATCAGGAAGAGCAGAGCGGAGCTGAAAGAAGAAGAAAACATGGGTCTGATTACAGAGTTATTACACAGCTTTGTTCGGCGCTCCGCTCTGATTGGCCGACGGAGGACAATCAGAAGTTCACATTTCACTCCGGAGCCAAGACGCTGAGTCCAAATTGTTTATTTCATTTCTCTTTAACAACAGTTTCATCATTTCAGTTTTCTTTTGGTGACGAAGCGACACTCACACATGTGGATGTTTGTGTTTTATTCTGATTTATTACATGTGGTGGATCAGGACCAGTAAAGACCAGGTCATGTGGACTGACGGGTCCAGTATCAGCAGGCTTTAGAGTAAAATGGGTTCAATAATTAAACATTGATGTTGAAGAACATTAGCAGCTGTTCTGAAGGTTTTTCCAGGATTCTGAAAACTCTTCCAACCATCTGAACACTACAAAGAAACAAACCAGCTGGATAAGTGTGATGTGTTCAGACACAGGATCGAGTGTAAGTTGATCAATTCTAGTCGCTTTAAGAGGAGAACAACGCTTATGCACCACTGAATGAACACTCCAAAAATGCTACAAATATTAAAACATGTGGAAAACACAAACAGTGAGCTGTACATACAGGCGTGAACGCATCTAAGACGCATTGAGGACGCATTGAGATCCACATCCAGAGGTGGTCTGGACCGCATGTGGCCTCGTTCTTCTGGCAGCGAGTACGAGAACGTGTCCTGGACCACGTTGCCTCCGAGATAAAGGAAAGCATTATGTTGTTTTTGTTTTTCGTGTGAATTTAAAAAAAAAAGAAAGAAGTGTGATACAGCTCTGACCTTTTGGATGTGAAGAACACAGAGCATTAATCAACATTTCGATCTTTCGTTCTGTAGATTAATCTCATCTCTCCTAACAGTGACACATGATAACAGCGCTAAAGCAGAATGTAAATGCAGTAAACGTCACATTATCTCCCCTGTTAGACTCTTTTATTTCCAGACTGTCCTTTTATCTCTCTGACGCTCCTCATCATCAGTGACAGCAGTAAATCTGCAGCTGTCTGACAGATGATTCAGTCCTCGCTGTTTCTACAGTAAAACACGTTCCACAAGCCTTCAGAAACTCCTGCAGCAGGTTAAACAGAGCAAAACAAACACATTCAGTGCTGATGACGGAGGTCTGGTTCCACTGGGGACTGAACCCAGGACCTTCTGCGTGTAAAGCAGACGTGATGACCACTACACTATGGAACCTGTGATGTGAGAGTTTTTCTAATAAAATCACATTTTTATGTCACTTCTTGTGAAATGTGACAGCAAAACATTTCAAAATGAGACTATAAATGTCTATATTTATCATATAACAGAACAAAATGTGTTTAGCTCAAGCATAAATTTACACAGTGGAGTTTCGGTGGATTGAACCTTTTGGTTTGAGCTAATAGAAGATCATTATCAAACTCTATATTTGTGGATTCAACAGCTGACTTCAGTCTTGCAGCAAAATGATAAATGTCTGGTTCCACTGGGGATTGAACCCAGGACCTTCTGCGTGTAAAGCAGACGTGATGACCACTACACTATGGAACCTGTCCTCCAGCATATTCAGGTCTAATCTTAATATAGAAGAGCTTCTGGCTGTCGTCCAGCAGTGGTAGGAAGGTTTTCTCCGGGTGGTTGTTCTTGTAAAGAAGAGATCTTGTGCTGGGTCTTCATCCACTGTCTTATATATCCTACTCCATGTGGTATCTGTTACATGTTTACTTACTGTACCTAGAAATACATCCAGACAGTGTGGGTCCACTTCCATCATGCTGTCATACAGTGGGGTTGCCTGACATCTCCAAATACATCGACTCATCATATTCCTCAAATACCAGCTGTTGTCTCTTCTGCTTTCTCCTTCATCATATAAGGAAACGTATGCAGGAGTTCATGCACAGTTCATGCTAGGCAAATATAAAATATAAGATACTAACAAGCAGTCAAAAGTGGTTTGGGTCAATTTCATTTAGCTTATAGAAAGGAAATAAAACTGGGAAGACTGAGAGAAGGGCTCTACATTTTGGTTGAGTTGGAGCATTTTAGTTACAACTATCTATATTTTTGTCACAGTTTTCCTCTGATGACCATGACAACATGGTGTCCACAAGAGAATAGAGCAATCATGTGATAGCTCTGGTTCCACTGGGGATTGAACCCAGGACCTTCTGCGTGTAAAGCAGACGTGATGACCGCTACACTATGGAACCTGTGATGTGATATATTATGATCTAATCTGTGTAAAGAAGTGATTCTGACTGTAGTCTGGTGGTTTAGGAGTTTTTCTTTTAGTTGATACGGAGCTGGACGTTGTGAGGTGTGATGTCACCTCTTGGTTTCATTGGTCCACAGCTGTTTTCAGTTTGGAGTCAGGACCTTCAAATAAGGAGGAGGTGTTTCCGTTCACACTCTGGAAACACGCCCCGCTACTTCTCACCCAAGCTAACGTTAGCTTCCTTGGAACATCAAGCGCTACACACTCGGGTTAACGTTAGCTACTTCGGCTAAATTGTGCTATCAAGGTAGGTATCATTAAACTTAGTGACTCAATTCGAGTCCTGGAGCCAACTGTCAATCACAGCTGTCAATCAACACCCGCATGACGGACATCAAAGCTACTATAAGTCTACAAATCTTATTAAATCTTATTAATCTTATTAATGGAGCGATAATTTCCAAAGTGACCACCAGCACACTTATTAGAGGGCCTGAATTTAGAGATTAAGAATGTTATGAGTCAATGAAAACAATGACTGATTCTTTTTTCTGGAGAGAAGACGAGGCTTTCTGAATGGGAGTTGTTATGGATAATCCATAACTGACCAGGACAACAAAATGTCAAGCTGTACTCTTCTGTTCTCTCAAACAGAAGATAACATGCATTGTTTGATAAACCAGGACCCTCATGGCGAACCAAGACCAGAATACAGGTCATCCCCAGACGAAACAAGACAAAACTCAAAGATACAAATTGAGGTCATAGATTTGTGATTTGGAACTGATGAACTAATTTCTCTGATTTGCTTAAAGGCTGGTTTCGGACTGTCAGGCGTCAGACCAGTTGAGACAACGTACAACAAAGTCGTATTTCGCGAGTCGTTCTCCCCTGCAGGGTTCATTAATGCATTCCCAGAATTTTCAGCAAACTCTTCTTCAAAACTGAACACTGCCGACATCAGCTCAGAAAAATCCACAACAGGAGTCAGTCGGAGCAGCTAGCGCTACTTTAGCCTGAAGACGTGGAAGCTGCTGATTGGTGCTGAATGAAGCTAGCAACATTAATGTTTCAAACACCCATAATGCATCACAGCCTGTTAGACCGGTACTGTCATTCAAAACAATCTGATGTTGTGAACATATAATCATATTTTTCAAATGTAACTTCCAGAATAACATATTGTCTCATATTCTGATCAATCTGGTGATCAATTAGCATTCAAACAGCTGATCAGCAGCTCTCACTTCACTGTGTTTGATTTCAGCTTCTGTAAAGTCTGTGACGCTTCATGTCTGAAAGCGCTCAAATCATCTTCAGCTTGATTCATTTTCATTTTATTATTATTATATTTCATTATTTTTTTTTACCTTGAAGCTTAAACAGCGATCATATCTGATCCTGAAATTTGATGATAGCGCTGCACTGAGTTCTGGTATGATAAGACTCAGGATTAGTAGCGGGGGTCACTCTGCGTCTCAAAATGCAACGGGGGACGTTTTTTAATAAAACTGCACCGGCTCAGCAAACCCACAGGAACAACTCTGTGTGTGTGTGTGTGTGTGTGTGTGTGTGTGTACTCCATGTATTTCCCTACAGGAGCCGTGTGGGTTTTTTTTTTGTTTTTTTTTTTGCACGCCGCGCTGCAGCCGTAACAGATGAAGATGGATTAGCGTCGCTGTCTGACTGTCTTAGGGAAGCAGAAACGGGGACGGAGAAGCGCCGACACATCGCGGCGGAAACACATTACTCCACCCCTGCCAAGGTCCCCAGATGAAAGGTTCAGCGGTTTTGTTGGCTGGTTATCAAAACCAAGACACAGCAGTTTCCTCTCTTCTGCCCTCTTTCACTCTCTCCGTCGCCTCCTCCTCCTCCTCCTCTTCCTCTCCTTCTTCTTCTTCTTCTTCAGGGAGACGAGGCTGCTGACTCAGACGAGGAGCTGCCGCATTTCTTTTTTGTTTGATGACATTTCATGTCTCAGTGTTTGGGGGGGTGAGGAGAGGAGATGACTGTAGCGGTGACCCAAATTCAGGGGGGGTCGCTCTTCTTCTCAGCGACTGAATGACAGACAGTCTACAGAGGATTTAGCACAACATCATCATCCTCAAACCTCACTGAGAGCTAAAAGCCAGCACGGAGAGTCACACAGTCCAGTGTTTTATATTTTCATTTATTCATTTGGTGTTTTCAGAGGGACATATAGATGAGGTGACCGAGGTGACAAACAACATAAACAAAATAAAACTAGCCCCATTTTTGAGTCTATTTCAGAGATTTATCTGTGAATCATGCAAAGATATTCCAGTAGAGCCCCAGATTATAAATATAGAGGCTGGAAATGTGCAGAATATGTCCCTGTTGAAGGTTTTCCCCTCATGTGAACAGATGTTTTACGGGCGTTTAATCAGAATATTCTGACAGCAGAACGACTGGAACAGCAGAAATGTTTTAACTAACAGCTGTCAGTCAACGTGTGCTGCTTTTCATATCATAATGTTAATGACTTGTGAACGTTCACATCATCAGGACGGTCGTATGATGACATATGATGTTAGTCGTGTAAAGATTAAAACACTTTAAACGTATTAATAAACCAAAGCAGACTGATCTGAACCAAAGGTATTCAATGGTCCAATTAGAGAAAAGGTCTAGAAGATCATAATGTCTGACTATTTATTGTGATATATATTGAAGCAGCCTAGTAGTTGTGTCATTATCTGCATGTAATCAATACCCGACTGTCAGATCAAATGAATTCAGCACAATTCAACAATATTTATTGTCACGTAACATGTTATGAGCCGTGGTCATTATTGATTTGTTCTGCACCTTCGGGTCATTTGCTAACTTCTCTCTCTCTCTCTCTCCTCACCTTCCAGTTGTGTGGATGGTTGATTGTATGCAGGTGGTGCATCCTGATTGGCCTGATTGCCGGGACAGCTGACGACTGATTGGCTGACCCAATGATTTAAAAACCAGCTGATACCAGCTCCCGCCCTCTCTCTTTATCTCTTTCTCCCAAGACAAACAATGGAGGCCGACCTTGTCAGCATTTAGTGTGTATGTGTGATTCTGTAAGTGAGAAACCCAGTGATACAGAACCAGGTTCTTCAGGTCTGTTAGGCTTGTAGCCTGGATGGTCAGTGTACACTGTAAAAAGTTGCACCAACACTAAGCAGCAGCAGTTGATTAGTAGGAGAGAGAAGCTCCTTTTCTTTTGTGTACGTCCTTTTCCTCCTGTTTTTGGATTAGGAGTTAGGTTATGTCTTTTGTTTTAATTTTACTTTACTTTTGTTGTTTTGGGCATTGCTCATCTCTGCAGTCGAAAAAAATAAACTGCTTCAGTGAACTTTCATGGTTGTTGGGCTGACCAGAAGAGTCGGGGCTCTTAACATGTTACGTCCAGGTTTCCCCTAGACTGGGGCGTAACACATAGAACTGAACATATGTGTGACTACTGATTTAATGTAATGATAATAATCTCATTTACTAAATAAAACGGGGCTGCAAAAAATAAAAGGTTCAAATAAAGTGCTTAACTTCAGAAAAATAAAAACAAAGGAAGTCTCACTGCTCCTTTACTCTCTCTTCCTCCGTCTCACTCGTCTTCTTCTCATTTACATATTTTATTCATATAGTGAACGATTATGATCACAAATATGATTGAGGCTCGTACACACTGGGCGGCGCTGACCATTGGTCACGGCCGACCAAACCGCTGCTGCAGATTAAATCAATCCTGAGAGACTTGTTTCGTTTCTAAAGTCTCTCTGAGAGATTAAACTGCGTTAGAAAAACAGACACCTGACCGTGAGATGGCGAGCGACCTCCATCCTGCAGACGAGGTTTCATGGCTAAAGGTGACGTCATGTGACGACCACCTGGATCCAGGATTAGTGTTCAGGCAACAAGGGATTCTGGGATACCAAGGACCAAAAGATAGACTGGATTTTTGCAACTAAATTTTTAGCAAAAGTCGACTGAATTTCGGCTTTTGACAATCTCACAAAGACATTCACCAGCTGAAGTGTGTGTGTGTGTGTGTGTGTGTGTGTGTGTGTGTGTGCACGCCGGGTATTACGCCTGTCACAGTCGAGCGCTCTCAGGGATCAGTCAGTCTGACAGATCATTAACCTGACTGAGGCAGAGCAACAGCCGTCCACCAGCCAAAGGTCAGAGAAAGGTCAGATTCATATACAGCGTCTTATCTGACTGATACGAAGCCGCCATCTTTATCACCCACCTCCCCTTCACCTCCCACACACAGCTTCCCTCCTTCTTCCTCTTCTTCTTCTTCTTCTCTTGTTTCATGTCCCTCGTGGCCCCTCTGGGATGCAGCAGACTAAATGTCAGAGAAGTGGGCTTTTGACAGGAGGTCAGCGGTTCACGTCTTCAGACCAGAGGGGAGGAAGGTTTAAAGGACAGACGTTTGTGTAATCGTCTCCTTTAACCATTTACATCCATGATTCCTCAATCAAATCTGCGCTGCACTATGATAAACATTTATTAAACCTCCTAAAATCTCAGAGAAACCAGACAAACACTTCCAATCAGAGATTATAGTTGTACCAGTCGTTCCCAGTGTGATTAAAATGCTTCTACATGATAATAATGAAGCTTCATCATTAGAGGAAGACGTGATATCAGAGTAACAGATGGAGTCGAGCCCATTCAGACTGATGTTAGTGCCGTTCAAGTCTGGCTGAAGCATTTCCTGTTTGTTTTCAGGTGTAACAACAAAACAAACAACAAAACGTCCCCAGCATGTCCACTAGAGGATCTCTGAACGGATGCTGAACGTCGTTGTGTAGGGCTCCTGATACGTTACTGCAGGACAAATGACGTTTGTGAAAAGTCCTCTAGACCAGGGGTTCTCAGCTGGTCTCACTCATAGACTGTATGTAAACATGGACGTAGTTACCTTGATGTCACTCGTTGGTTTCTGAGGAGCGGTTTTGAAGCTCAAAGTTAGCCGCTCCGCCATCTTGGCAGAACATGGCGCTGCCTAACTTCCAGCCAATCAAAACTGGGCAAAGAGGCGGGGCCAAATGGCTGAAACAAGCCACCTAGCAGCTGGCAGATCTGTCACTCAAAGCAGCCATGGTCTTCAATATGCTTAACTTTACGGCTTAATAAAATTTAAACGGGTGACTTATAAAAAAAAATCACCCTCCGACTAAAACCGTGTTTTGTACCAGGCTGTAAACATGTTTATTTCTGCTGTAAAGTTGGACATTTTAACGTGGAGGTCTGTGGGAACGCCCTCGAGTGGCCGTTAGAGGAACTGCAGCTTTTGACACTTCATTGTACAGCCCCAGAGGTCGCTGCTTGGTCTCACTATGGGACACCTATGCACTTAATGGACTGTAGGAAAAAAACAAAACAAGAAAAAACATGCTTCTATACACTTTAAACATCGCCTTGTTGCACTTCCTGTTGGCATCTACGTCCCATTTGGCCCAAACTTCAGCTTTATGGCTCTTAACTGGTGTTGTCGTTTCCTGACTGGATCCCTGCTTGTGATGTATCAGACTCATATTTACGTCGCTTTGGATAAAAGTGTCTGCTAAATGGAAAAATGTAAATGTACTGTGTAGCACAGATATCTACTGACGTTAACAGAAGTTAGCTAACCAACTGACTGTCTCGTTATACTTTGTACCCACAAGGGAACAGCAGCATTATATGAATATTTAAAAGATGCACAGATATATTATAGGTGGTCGGCCATGTCGCCTTCGTATAGTGAACACTCTTCACAAAGCAGCATTTACTTTTCAATGTTTATTTCCTTGGATTCCTTCTGTAAATCTATGTGTAATGACTACAGACAGCAGTGTTGAGAAAAGCCGTCAGAATAGAGAAGGTACATTTGCAGCAATTTATTGCAGAATAATCCTCCCACCACCCCCACAGGGACCCTGTATAAACACTTTACAGTTTGTTCCAACTTAATTATTAATGTGTGATTGAATAGCTGTTTGTAGACATCCATTTTTACATCACCACAATGTAATTACACCTTTTTTCTTACACAGAGGTCATTAAGTTGTTTGAAGCCTTTGAGCAGTTGGATGCTGTTTAGTATGGAAATGATGCGAGGCCAACTAGAGTAATGCCATTAGGAGGGGCGCTGGACTCGCTGGAGGCCAGACAACAGACGTCCCAGGAGGACGCTGGTGACACGCTGCAGGATCCGGGCCAAACCGTGGAGAGGTTTTGTGCCTCCAGATTCAGTCGCTGTTCTTTCAAGAAGAGAACAGTGAGTGCAGTGACATTTCTTTTCCTGGTATTTTGACAAATGACACAGCACAGTAACAGAACTTTTTTTTTGATTATTACAGATTCAGACCACCACAGTCTGCGTGATGGTGTGAGGAGGGTGGAAATACAGGGGAGAAATGGGAAACTCTCAATAATGGAGGCATGATAAATGAGAATTTGTTGAGTCATTTTGACATGAACATATCAGTGTTTGGTTACATAACAGCAATGACAAAGGTGATGGTTCCACAAAATACTAATTCACTTTATTCCAGAGGATCCACTGGTGTCTTTCCATGTCACATCACATCACATCACATGGTACCAGCTCTGTTTTAAAATGGTTCCTGTGGTCATCTGAGACCGTTTTAACCTTTTTATTGGTACATTCCAACAGCCAGGTGTTTTCACCTTATCTTAAATACAACCATGACCCTTCATTTGTCTTGGTGCTGTTGAGGATATTAGTAGTAGTCTTTCCTTGCTGCTGTCGCCAAGCGCTGCTCATGGAGGAAATGTTGGGTCGCTGTAAATTACAAAATAAAGTCTAAACCTGTGAAAAGTGTCCTCAGATAACTTTTGTTATGATTTGGCGCCGTATAAATGAAACCGAATTGTAAAAATTGAATGGTCAAAATGGGCACCAAGACAAGACGGACAATTTCAATTTGGACACGGGACAATGTCGCCACATTCACTGCAAAACTAACGTTAGCTAACCAGTGTTAGCTAAGGTTAACGTTAGCTTACATTCACATAAACGCTGCTCCTTTCCTCATTTCTATAATTCATATCTTTTATGTAAACCTGATTTGAAGGTGCCGTCTTTTTCATTTGTGTAGATGCCGACATGTGTACCTAGAGGTGATGAACATGATGAAGATGAAGAGGAGGAGGAGAAGGAGGAGGAGAAGGAGGAGGAAGTAGTACTGGAGGACTTAGAAGATTAGCGACCCGGCCTCGTCCCCCTCTGTTCATTTGGTTTTTTTTCACATATTAGCTTAATTGTCTTGTTAAAAACCTTTAAATGACGTTGAAAATGGCAAACAGTCTCCATTAAAAGTGCTGAACTAGCTTTAGTAGTTCCAGTTTATAGTGTAGCTGAACTATCACTGGATCACTCTGATACTTGTCATCTTTGTATGTCACTTTCTGGACACTTGATCTCACAAATGTCTTAAAAGAAGAAGAAAACCACCCAATCTTCTGGAAGCTGTGAATGAAAAAAGGCATAAAAAGCAGAACTCTGAGTCACTTTGTTTAAATCTACTTTATAATAAAAAAAGCTTCAAGGAGATTTTTTCCACAGGAATGTTGTAGTTAACAGTGACATCTTCTTGTTGCTTAGTAACCGCTCCCCTGATGGCTGCCCTCGCTGCTCGGTCTGAAAAGATCAGAGTGGAGGTTAGCGGCTGTGGCTTCACCTACCTGGATTGTTATTAAAGACCTTGTCCCTCCGCTGACGTGACGAACAACTCCTGACCTGGCACTGAACCCCCGGGGACACGCGGAGCTCAGAGACGATAGATCACACCGACGACAGAGTTTTAAAGTAATTTACCTGGAATTGTTCATTGAAGTTTAGAGGTAAGAGTTCAAACGGAGGGAAATGGAGGCCACACATTTCTCCAAAAGGCCATCATTCTGAAACTCCAATAGTTTGAAAACCAATAGTTCCTGTTTGATCGAAAGCCTGTTAGTTCAATGATCCGTTACCCCAAAAACAAACGCACATCGCTCCTAACATACACACTGCTGTAATCCACTGACTGCCAGACTCAACGGACTCTGTTTATATTGTTTCATTTAACAGATACTCCTCCTAAATCATAATATATGACTTTATATGACATTTCAGATGATATTCTGTGAACTTACTTGAAGTTAAACTGAAGTAAGATGTCAGTTCACGCCGTTTTTGAATCTCATACTGCATATTTAATTAAATCATTGTTCTGCTTTATCAAACATGATGCCGAATTTATCAGAAGAACTGAATGAATTTGTGAAAAGTCTCTCTTTTATAAGTTAATTTACATTTTAAATGAGTGACGACGAGGCAGCGGCACAAACAGTCAGACACAGTCAGCTGTCTACTAACAGTCGATTGGGGAAAATGTATTTTCATTGTTTTTGTGATGTTAATAGTGTCGTGTTGTGAAATAACTTTAGTAAAGTCAAAGTCCTGCATTAAAGACGTATGTAGCAGTAAATGTTCATTGGTTAAATGTAGTTAAATAACATAAGTAAGTCTTCAACTGTATATTAACATAAGCTTTCCATTAAACATCTGCTCCTTCTAAAAGATCGTTTATGAATTTTTACAACTCTTAAACAGACACTGAGCTCATTTGGTGAAAATTTGACAGAATTCTGTATTAATTTTAGCTCCATGGTAATACTCATTGACGCAGTTTACACATATTTATACCTACTGATTTATTATATCGAAGTTCCACTGAGTGAAACATGACGCAACATTTAGCAGAAAACCCTCAGTAATGTATAAAAAGTGTTAATCAGGTAATAAACATAATCAGTGTCTGATAATAACCAATAATGATGAACTCTCACTGGGCTACTTGTCTGTAATATAACTTAATATATCTATTTTGACATGCTTGTTAAAATACTTTTATTTTATGATGCGACAACGCTGTGGTTCAGGTCTGGTTGGGTTTTAAACATAAAAACCACTTGGTTAGGTTTAGGTAAAGACTATAGTTTGGGTTAAAATGACCACTTGCACATCAAAATACACTTCAGAGCCAAAAAACCTGCAGGTGAATTGAGTATTTTCAGAGCTATGGGCCTTCGCAGTAGTGGTCTTTTGTTTTCGGGATAACGGGCTATCAGACTAATGGGCTCTCGATCCAATGGTGAGTTTTCTGGACTGTTGGGGTTTGGGTATAGTGGGCTGTCAGACCAGTACTGTTGACAGAGGGATTATTTAACCAACTGTGGAAATCACAGCAGTATTTTATAAACTGGCTTCACTTTTTTTTTTTAATCGATAATGCCTTCAGGTTGTTAAATAAAGCGTTAAAAAGGATGTAGTTCATTCTCCATCAGGACGCTTTGAATCATCGAGTTTCATGCATATAAATACAGTTATTAAAAGCAATAAATGATTCATAGTGAGAAGGCAGTGAAGAAGAAGAATATAAATGTGAACCATGAAATCTAAATTTAAAAAACAAAGATTAAAAATGAAAACTGCATGAAAATTACAGAAGATCTAAAAAACTATGTTCAAAAATGCTATTTTTACTTAGTTTAAAGTACAGCTTCAACAATCAATCATTAATCAACAGAATATTCATCAGCGACATTTTGAAACCTTCAACCTAAACTGGTCCAGGTCTTCATAACCATCCACAAAACGTAGCCAAATCTGGACACTAGTACTGGAACAGAGCCGACTGCGCCACAGACTCTCAACAACAACCCACATTAGCTGCTAAAGTCGCTATCTTATGTAACGTACAAACATGAACACATGTCTGGTCCTGAACGAGCCACCAAACATTTACCACGGAGAAATGCACCGCCAACATCAGTTAGCAGGTTAGCTAATCAACCAGCATGTAAACAGACCTGCAGTCATTTCAGACCAGTCAGTTGCTTGTTAGTATGAATTTTATCTTATCAATCACCTGACAGGGGACTCTGATGAATGACAGCATGAGGAGAATCTGTTATTCATGTGATAAGATCCAGATGTGTAACCCTATATAACCTGCACGCCAACAGTGGTACAGTACCCAGACCATCTTCGTACATGGAGTGGACCCGATAGCCATCATCTAATAAAACGTCTTCAGAATAAGAACTTAATCGTCTCTTCCTTTGAAAAGATACACCATCACACATCCATCCTTTCAACGCTGGTTCTTCTTGTTGCTCTTCAAAGTCTGTTAGAAACACTGTTAACATGAAGTTAGAGTGCAAGTTTGTTAATATTAATAAAGAAATAGACTGTCTGGAGAAAGACTGGCTTCATATTTGATGACAAAGACTTTTGACCAAATGTGATTTAAGTTGTTGGGTTTTTTTAAGAACAGGGACATTTTACAGTCTTAAAATAAACTCTTTAATGGACCAACTTTGTGACTATTTGTTGCTGAAGTTTTCAGCCTACACACACACACACACCAGTACTAATATCTCTGTAACAGACTAACATCAGGTAATTTCTAGCTCTAACGCTTCAGAGAAAATACCTGAAAACCCGCTAAATTATTTGATATAATAAATAAGTCACTGTCATGATGGCTTGACTTTGTGACCTGATAAGAGTGGTGAAAACACTCCTGCAGCAGGAGAGGTAATTAAAAAACTTTTTTTTTGTTAACCTCTGCATTACTTCAGATTTTACCACCTTGAACAGCCCACTGAAGGGAGGAGAAACATCTCTCTGCACATTTGCTCTTTCATAGTATCATAAAATATTTGCAGGTTGTATTTTGCCTCTTGTTTTAGGCCCTCTGTGTCATTAGAAAGCCAAGAGGATAAAGTTTGGGAACTGTCCTGGTTTTTATAGCCGCAGCATCTTTGGCAGATACATACAGGTCGTTAAAGTATCCGATCACATGATTTATGGAGGCTGAACGGGCCATAAGTCAACCGGGCAAAGGCCAATGAAAAATTAATAACTGATCGAGCCATTAAAGATTCAGGGGTGGATGATGTGGTTGTACTGTATAATATCGGCTTTAAAAGAAACATTAATACCAATATAAAGAATTTATGAGCGGGGAGAAAAAGCTGAATGCCTTTATCATTCACATCTAAAGAAGAATAACAACATTCAGTCTCATTTCATCATTTCACAACAGTATCAAAATAAATATTAACAGTTTCAACTACAGCTCCTTCACACTGGGTTTATCTCTCTGGAGGAATCCAGTCCGGTAATAATTACAGCTGCAAATACCGACCATGAAATTTGACTTTTGTGTGAAAATGACAAAGTAGAAAAGAAAGAAATCATGAGGAGAGCAAGAGCCCATAAACACTCATCAGATGTCTTCTTGTAACCTGTTTTTAGACCATATTTGTTTACATTTTGCCAAATAGTCTCCTGTTATGTCCGGGTCTAGACGGGCAACTTGTAGACAAAGAAGCGGAGGACAATGAATCCAAAAAAAGACACAAATAAGCAGTATGACAAAAGACTGGCTTCCTTGTGGAATGACTTAACTTTGAATTAATGAAGTGGCTTCAGGGTGAATCAAGGCCAAAACAACTCCTAACTAATCCCTCATCAAGCAAAAGAGCAAACAAGACATTTTCTAAACTTAACTCCCTATGTTAACGAAAAACAGGAGAAAACAGTACAAAAAGAAATATTTATTCACCCCTACTGGTTCAAGAGTTTCATGGTCTTAACTATTACTATACTACAAAGCACATTATCTACAAGGTCTGAGCTGCTACGCTACACAAAACAAGACAGCTTTAGGCTAACACAGACTCATTAGCTACTGATGCTAACAGTATCCCCAAACCTCTATGGCAGAAACAAGAAAACAGTCTAAGCTCACATTACATGAACATTCAACACACTCAACGCTTGATAAAAAGGTGGAAGGACGAGGCTCTGCTGTCAGCACCGACCCCCCCCCCCCCGGCAACACCTGGAAACACCTGGACAAAGAAGACCGGCGTCTTGGGCCACCCAATCCAGGCACCTGTCAATAAACACAGATCTAATACAGGAAAGTTCCAACTCTGTTATGAATCTGTTGGACAATAACACACAAACTATACAGCAGAGGGCTGTAACGTCTCCATTAAAAGCAGCTCCTGTAACATGATGTTCAGACAAACATCGCTGGATTACTGTGATACTGAAGAAAACTTAGAGAAATCAGAGAAAAAAGAAACTTCAGACCTTCCCTGAGAATCGTCACATTTCTAGATGGATTTATGGAGGTTTGTTGTTGATGGTCGACTCCTAGAAGAGGACGATTTTACCTCCACTGAATGTTGATGTCTATTAGAGACCAGAGAGAAAACAAATGACATGAATACATCACGGACAAACAGGATATATGGTGTGATGTGATGTTAATCCTGTCTGAATGGAGCTTATATCACAGAAAAGATTCTACATTTAGATCAGATGGCCCATAATGCACCAGGTGAGCAGCTGTAACACTGACTCTCTTTGTACAAACACTTATAGTCTTTAAGGACGTTTATTATTAGACATTTCAACAAGCCTCTTCTTTATCTCAGCTGTCCATCAAACACACTTCACGCCTCTTTTCTTCTTCTCCTTCAAGACTTTTTTTTCCTCCTTTTGTTCTCAGAAGGTTTCAATCAGATCTTCATCTCCATGAGATTTAACTCAATAGATCTAATTAAAGCATAAAACTCACTTTGTTTTATTATCTCAGACTGTTGAACCCTCAGAGAAGCTTTGGAATATATTTTTACATTATATGTTTTGTCCTACTTCTCCGCTGGATGGATCAGAAAGGGAACTTTTAGATGTGAAGGTCTATTGATTACATACAGACACATGAGTATTGTTTGAAGACAAACTTAAAACTATAGAATATGGATCTATCCTTTAATTTGACAGGTATTTGATCATAAACCAAAGTTAACATTGATTCCTTACCATTGCATTGGTGGTGACGTTCTTTCTTCAGCTTCCAGTGAGACCATGGATGTATGAACTGAACCCCGGGTTCAAAGATGGCGTCCCATTCATTCTTATGGAAGTTGCCAAAAAAAAAAGTCACGCCTCTGTGTTTCTGTGGCCATGGAGCATGCTCAGTAGAGTCCCTCTCCAAGAGAGCTGACTTCCAGTTGGTTCCTCGCCTGTTACTGGTCCAAATGGATCCAATCTTGGTAATAAAGCTCCTTTTCCAATGACTGTGAATGGGGTAAAAGTGTGCATCCATCACGTGATAAACAAAGACATACACAGTTGGGCCACTACATAAAATAGCTAAATTTTGCTAATAATTAATAAATAACATCACAGGCTGGTGCTGATCATGGAGGCTTTAGGTGAGACAATGAAATCCAATCCAGGACGTTCAGATCTGAGAATTTGAGAAACTCCTCAGACTGTAAAAACACAACACTGTGAATAATGATGCTCTCATCTTAACCCTTCTAATGTGTTTAGAAAAGGGTTTACACCTTTAGTGTCAGCGGGTCAAATTTGACCCGTGTTTGAATTAATTAACAAGCACTGAAAAAGAAACATGTTTTATCTGTTCAGTGACTTGTTATTCAACCATAAACATAATATATATATACTTACTTTGATATTTTATGTACCTTAGACCACATTTAACTTACAATGTACAAATCGTTTTTAGTTTAAAATAGGCAAAATTTATTCATCAGTTGAATTCAGGTCAATACACTTACTAATATTATATTATTTTTTAAAGGGTTTTATTACTATTATTTTGTTTTGTTGTATTTTTTTTTGTTATTCATGATGGTTTGGCATCATTTAATATCTATTTCTCTGCATAAACAACCAGGTCAAATTTGACCCGTAGCACTACAGATGTAACTTTCTTTTTTTTTTTATAGGCATTTTAAAAAGAAAAAAGATCAAAATGTGTTTTATCATATTCTGCAGGCCATGGTAGAGTTATGTAATGAAGCCTTAAAAGTATTTTTCACACATCTAAACTTGAAAACGGGTCAAATTTGACCCTAACACAATAGAAGGGTTAAATCATAATCATCCCAAAGGGAAACTGGTTTGCAGAGTGGGCACAAAACTGAACATACAAAATAAAATCACACACAATAAGAAAGAAAACAAGGCTCACACATCCCTGCTACAACACTCTCCATTATGCAGCATTAACTATATTAATGCTGTGAGTGCTGAGAGTTTTATGTGCAGGACTTTTAGTGAAAGTGTTTTTTCCTCCCGCTTGTGCTGTAACTCGTGTGCATGTGTGTTGTAAAGCGTGACGGCTGATGGGATAAAGGAATTCCTCGCTCTATTACTTTGGCAACTGGGAGTCCGAAGATGTTATCACACCAGAAACTTATTCTATCATCCGCCCCGACGAGCTTGAGTTTAAAAGCAAAAAAAAAAAGTTGAGTTCTTGTTATAAAATCATCCACTGAACGAGCGAACTGCAGTTTCTGTTTTGACAAAACTAGACATGTCCTGATGAGAGCGTCTTTAGCAGTCCTTCCTCGAGGCTCGGCCCTCTGCAGCCTTCTCCTGGCCTGACTTCCCGTCTCTCTGCGTGTTATCAGCTTCGAGCCGTGAACACAAACAGCGGTCTGAAGATGGAGAGAGCAGAGGCGGCTGAAGTCTACAGGTCAAGAGAAGGGCCAGACATGATGCTCCCCCTCCGAGAGCTCTACATCTTCCTGATGGTCATGAATCAGGGAATATTCTCAGTATGAAACTAACGAGATGACACAGAGCGGTCCTCGGTGTGGGGGCAGGTTCCTGCTCAGATATACAGCTCTGCCCTCGGTCTCAGTTGGCGAGGGTCTCACCGCGGCTGAGGTGATTTATGTCCTTCGTTTTTCTCCCCTCCCCTCCCTCTCTCCGCCGCTCAGAGTCGAACCACGGAGCAGTTTTCACGCCTTGCCAGCACCGCCAGGATCAGATAGTAGGTTGTTATCGCTGCATGTGGGCGAACTTCTTTTAAAAAAAATGTCTTCCATACATCACCCAGCGCCGCCGACACCGAGGGGTGAAAGAGGAAGCTGCAACCTGCTGGCACGACACAACTTCACTGCACACTTGTATAAACACTTTCCTCTCCCTCCGGCTTCTCTATCACACACATATTTATTCTTCTATTCTTGTGGATCCACACTGAGGTAACCTTCCGCGAGACCTTAACCTGAACCTTAAAGCTGTAAAAAAAAATAATCTATATTTTTCATAATCCCACTGTGTGAAATGTCAGTGTTTATGTGGCTTGTAGAGATGAACCCACAGCTCCCCTCCACCTGTATTTAACCAGGAAGCCCCTTGAGATCGAAATCTCTTTTCTGAGGGAGAGCAGTTACAGATTAAATAGAAATAAAACACTACAGATAGGGAATAAAAACATACAAGGTTAACATAGCTTTAAGTTCTCCCCAAAGATTATTACAAATCCAGGGAGCAAAGTACCCACCAGCTTTATTACGGAGCTTTATAGTGAGTTTCAGCTCATTGTTTATCTGTTTTTACTGTTCTGGTTGACTCTCAGCGCTCTCATAGCGTCGTTTTCAGACTAGCTGGTGAACATAGTGGAGCATTTAGCAGCTAAAGAGCCAGATATTTCCCTCAGGAGTTGGTAGAGAGCAGAAACAGAAGCTAAAAGACAGATTGGACTTTACATTCACCAGGTGGACAGAAACACGACTCCATGTGACGACTTAACGCAGGTTTAAAGTTATAATCCTTTATTGTACTGTCTTGCTGGAATATGCTTTGCAGATTGGGATTCAAATTTCGCACTCAAGGGATCAACAGATGCACGGTTATATTATAAAAGAGAGATACTGGGCTAAAAATGGTGTTTAGGTAATAACATTCAGTCCTTTAAGAATCACTCGGCTAGCGCATACGCCAAAAAACATTAGCTTGTTGTGCAACCCCCTGAATATGCCGTGAGCTCCCGCTCTACTACCCATAGACTTTACATCTTTACACTTCATGGATCAAAAGTTCATAATAAAATAGTCATAATTGACGTTCAAGGCGTCTTGTCAACAGTTTTATAGACGTCTTTTTGGGCCACAGGAGGATTTTTCGCTGCAATACCGCGAGTGACCACTGGGAGAAATTGTCTGCAAGGCTACCACACCTATCACACAAGTCAGTGCAATTCAAAGCGCTTTACAGGTGAAACTGATAATAAAACAGTGCAAATGTACAGTAAAACAACCAGATAAAAGACTATCAATGTTTCCATCAAATTTAGCACAAATTCCAAGAAAATCAGTGAAAGAAAATCCAAATTAATGTGCCTGTTCACATGTATGTTAAGTGGTTTTCAGGATATTGATAATTTCATTCATGCAGCTGTCAGAGATGAAGAAACCTGCAGGGAGGGAATGCTGATCACATCATTACTGAGGCTTTTCCTGCACCGCAAAGAGAAGAAAATACTTTTTTTAAAGACAGATGTAACAGAAGGAGAATCTAATACGACTTAAAATCTGATAGAGTTTGAAGATTAGATCAATTTCATACTTTTTCAACAAGTTTCTCTTGAGACGCTGAACAACAGCACGATGGAAACGCAGTAAAACTGGTTCATTTTATCCCTTTACATCATTTCCTCATATTTTTCCTCTTATTTCCTCATATCTGTAATTTATAGGCTTGTATTCGCCGCTGTGACACAGAATGAACTCATAAATTAATCCATGGTTGACTCTTTGCTAGCCGGCCTCAGGAGAGATCTGCCAAGTTCTTGCTAAATATCCAGACGCTGGCCTTTTCCGACTGAGCGGAGAGACGTTCACACAATGGACAGTGTGCCACAGTAATGGTTGACTCCTGTCTGACCCCTGAGTCTCGCTTTTAATCTGAGCCCAGAAGGCTTTGACATTTCTCTGACATTTAGCGTGACACCGTTACCTCACAGAACTGAAAAGGGCCCAGTTACAGGCTCTCAGCAAATCAATAGCCGGTTAGTTCATCCTGCAGAAGAGGCCCGGAGAGAAGGAGGCATCAGTGTAAATCCTGTTAATCATCGTTTAATTTCTGCAGGTCAAATAGTATAAAACAAGAAGCAGCCCTGCGGTTTGAAGACGGCGCTACAATCGCAGCGTTTTAGTAAAAATGATCCTGCATTCAGAGCCTCTTACAGGTTAAGTGTTGTGATTGTTTGATGAAGGATAATGAAGATCTTACTGGCAGTTTTTTTTTTGGCTTTCAATCCTGCAGCAGCTCAGACAGAAAGAAGCAGAAGCATCGTTTCATCGAGCTCTCTGCTCTGCATCTCTGTCAGGTTACATCCCACAGCTGCAGTTTTACTTATTTATGTCAACTTGGACATTTGAAAATGAAAAAATTGAGTTTAGTCCATAGACAGAAAATTGTGCAACAACTATTTTTTTTTGTTTGTTGCTTTTAAATTCTCATATTTGAGGATTTTCTGTCATACATGATAGTAAACTGAACATCTTTGGGTTTTAAAGACCATTGGCTGGGAAATTATAACTTCATTTTTTTTTGGCAAATTTTAAGATTAATTGAGGAAATAATCAGCAGTTTACTCAATAAACCGTCGTTCTGCTCCAGAATCAGAACAGAAGTTAAACTAAAACTAGAAAACAACTTGTGTCAGCTTCATTTAATGGAGCATGTTCATGTTTTACCCAAATTACTCTTAACATGAGAAATCCAAGATGTGTAACAATCGTCTTCATCGTCTAGTAATCTGATGGATTATTTTCTCATTTGATTAGTTGTTTGATCTATAAAATGTCAGAAAATGGTGAAAAAACGTCCATCAGTGTTTCCCAAATCCCAAGATGACGTCCTCAAGCTGGTCCAAAACCAAAAGCTATTCAGTTTGCTGTCATAGAGGACTAAAGAAACTGGAAAATATTCACATTGAAGAAGCTGGAATAAGACAATTTTGACCTTTGGCTGAACCAAAATAGCTGGTGATTAATTTAATAGTTGACAACTTAATTGATTAATCATTGCAACGCTACCTGCAAGACAGCCCCAACCGACGATTATCAAACAAGGCCTGCAGCTTCTTCTGGCCACACTGGACCACCACTACCATTGATGAGGTATAAAACCAAAGAATAATGGCTGAAAAAAGGTTTATTGCAAAGCTGTGAATGCAGCATGTGTGGCTTGTTTCCTATATGGCTGCCAAAAGGACTGAGAAAGGTCCCTCAACCATGGCTGGAGGTTAAATGGACTCAGGTTGGACTGATGATGCATTTGGTGAACCCCATAAACGTGGTAACATCACTAGTTTACCGTAAACTACACCTGAACAACCGACCAACCAGTAAATACAGAAGATTAGCTGTTTGGTTTCAATATAAACCTTTGGAGACTGATGTCACGCAGAGAAACTGTGTTTATAGTCACCAAATCTGTCTGCTGTGCAGTCAGGTGAATAACATCAACATCATCATCAACACACTGATAAATCAAACCTAAATACAGAGGATGTGTGAGAGGATTTGTTTCTGTTTTGTTCAAACTCCACACTTGGAACTACTCTTTCTGTGTCTGGAAAGGAACATGATAAGAGGAAGGGTGGAGAAAGAAGGAAACCACATGTTAGATGGAGCTGAAAAGGTCGAAAGTGGACTAAAAATGTGGAGGAAAATGTCCTCTATGATGCTCAGAGGAGTCAACTTGTGGAGTCCAGCGGGACGACTGATACGCTGCAGTATTTACAGAGTTGGTGAATTACTCTGTCTTGGCTCAATGCTGAGAACCTTTGTTTGTTGTGTCAAGCGGAGAAGCAGGAAATCGACCCGAATGCAGGACAGAGCAGGCAGAACAAATCTGAAGAAACTTGTTTATTCTGAGATAGTGCAGGCGAAAAAACAAAAGCTGGGTGATGAGAGCAGAACAGAGAACAAACTAAACAAACTGAACAAACCAGAACAAACTGAACAGACGATCCAACAAAGCTGAACTGAAAACCAGGACTTAAAAACAAACTGAACTGACTGAAGGGGAAGCAGGACGGGGCTGACGAGCCTGATAGAGGGCAGGTGTGGAGAGGAGTGCTGAAGGAAGGGAAACACAACAAACAGAAACCCAGAAAACACAAACTCTTAATAACTCAGACTGAGAAAGCCGTGTGAGCCCAGACTGAAATAAAAAGACAAGTAAATCAACTTTCTCCAGCAGTCCAGTCTTAACATTACGGAGAAAAGGCCGAGGTCTCTGGCGGGACGGGGGAGAAGAGCAACCGAGGGACAGAGAATCAGGCCATGACAGGAAACCTAACAGGCTCAATAACCATGAAGAAGAACTGGAATTAAACACCCAGAGGAAACACAGGAGCCCAACAGAACAAACACACACACACGAGTCCAAACACCAGGAGTCCAGGACACGTTGAGGGATTTGAATCTTAATTCAGCAGGGCTGCAGTCAACCAAAGATAAACTTGGCCGACTGAAATCGTACATAATCTTCAGCTAATTGATTAGTTGTGGGTGGTTTGGTGGGTGATGTAACAGGACAGAGAGCACAGTGAACTCTCATTTCTCCGTTTTGCCTCTTCCAACCTATTATTGCTAACCTTTATTCACTTTTCCAGCACTTGAGGAAACAACAGACGTGACTTTTCAGCGTTTATTAAGTGTCACAGTCGTCTGTTCTGTACATTTACTGCCAGACTGACAACTTACCGCTAACTTTCCTTCCTCTGCTCCGCTCACATCCAACAGCACTTTCCTGCCGCTCTTTCCCGCTCACTACGCAAACATCAGCTTGGACGAGTAAAGTCACTCCCTTTTTCGAACATTGAAAGGTTATTATTTGTGTTGCTTACTGAAAGTTTGCTGTTATTTATGTTTTTTTGTTCTGTTTTCCTGCCTATATATTTTATTTTGTTGGTTTAACATGTTTGAAATATAAAAATAATCTAATCTAGATATGGAGTATGTACTCTGAATTGTTGACAGATGACTGAATCCCAGGGTTCTGGCTCTCTTTGGCATGATTATTCTTGTTTTCTGTATTGAATGACCTTTATAAACATCCAGACTATGAATCAAACTCATCAGCATCTCTGTATGTTGATGTTGCCGACGATAAAAGAAGGCGAGCGGCAGGTTCACTGTACAAATCCACCAAAATCGTATGGAAAAGTAAATATAATGATCGTCCTCTTTATTAATTACACCGCTAGTGACATTAGGCAGTGGAGCCTGACTAAGCTGGTGTACTTTTCATTAGTTATAATTACAGAGTACAAAGACTGACAGCCCATGACATTCATACAACAATTAAACTTCAAGCACACATTTTTATTTAAAGAAATAATAATAATAATGGAGTGAAACAGTCTTCTTATGTTTTGGGATGTGACAGGTTGTTATACTGGTAAATAAACTGAGCGCAGATTCTCCACAGGCTCCAGCAGTGGGCTTAAGCCGTCTCCTGGAAACCAAATATCAATCCATTCTTGTTCTATTATCTTTTCTGTGGGAGTCGTGTTTTGGGAAACATAACCCCGGGAAGATCACTGCCCTAATTGAGAGCTCAAACAGCGAGCTACAGAGGACGAAGAGGAGGAGGAGGAGGAGGAGGAGGAGGACTAAGTAATCAGCATTGCATTTATCCAAAATAAATACACATCTCAAACAAATCCAGAGATAAACATCCTGCTGTGTTTAGATGGTGGAGGTCTCACCATGTTGGCAAACATGCACCAAAGTCAAAGGGTGTCCACCTACCTCTGATTAAAATATGACCCTTTATACACATCTGAAGCCGTGTTACACAAGAACAAATCAAATGCCCAAATGTTGGAGGGTTTATTTTCATGTTTCAGCCATTTCCTATTATTTAATAATTGCATCTTGCTGTTGAAAGACTTGATGAAAGAATGATGTCTTCCTTTGTTGTTGTGTTTATTGTTATGTTATTGTGTTGTAATGCAAGGTAGATGTGCCAAATTATAGATAAAAAATTATATGATGATACAAATATGAATTGATGACCTAGCATGCACAAACACAGGTGTGTTCAGCTTGGTGTTGATATACAATATA
Source organism: Euthynnus affinis (assembly GCA_029490765.1). Classification (NCBI taxonomy): domain Eukaryota; kingdom Metazoa; phylum Chordata; class Actinopteri; order Scombriformes; family Scombridae; genus Euthynnus; species Euthynnus affinis. The sequence continues at coordinate 35,665,363 of CM055839.1, read as the reverse complement.
GAAATATTGCTTCATCGTCGTGTGTGTGTGGCTTCTAAAAGAGCTGTTTAGGTTGGGCTTGTGCAGTAAACAGTGTCTTGCCATGTGACACTTCCCTCTCCTAGAGAAGTAGGATACAAACCTCCATAAACCTGATGGCCTCTTTTAGTCTTCCCAGACCTGGCCATGGACCTTGTCTGGGTTGTCCTCCACAGGAAGCTATGGAGAACACAAGTCGCCTTCAAACACTTCTCTGTAAGTTCTGGATGGACCTCAATGGCACGTCTGTACATGCTCCATTGGGAAGAAAGGATCCCAAAGGTGTTCTCCACAACCAGCCGAGCTCAGGACAGATGGTAATTGAAGATAAGTCGATCTCTTGGAAGGACGCAGCAGGAGAACGGCTTTATGAGGTTTTTCCAGAGTGGAAAGGATTCATCAGCAACAACGACATGTGGTTGGGGTCTTCAGTGGTCAGCTCCTGGTGGTGGAAGGTCAGCAGGAGGTTGGAAGGTGCCAGATTGAAGCGCTTGACCAAAAGCTGAGTTGGCCAGAATCCCATTATCGTTTGATCTAAACAGTGTCTTGCCATGGGAGAGTTCCCTCTGTAGAGAAGTAGGATGCGAACCTCCCTAAACCTGATGGCTTCTTTTACTCAGTTGTTGGCAGCAAGTCTTCTCAGACCTGGCGGTGGCGCCACCTCACTGCAGTTGTCTCGATTGTCCTCCACAGGAATCTATGGAGAACACAAGTCGCCTTCACACACTCCTCCACAAGCTCTAGATGGACCTCAACGGCACGTCTGTACATCCTCCACTGGGAAGCAAGGATCCCAGAGGCGTTCTCCACAACCAGCCGAGCTCGGGACAGATGGTAATTGAAGATCTGTCGCTCTCTTGGAAGAACACACCAGGGGAACGGCTTCATGAGGTTTTTCCAGAGTGGAAAGGTCTCATTAGCAACAAAGACATGTGGTTGGAGTCCTCGGTGGTCAGCTCCTGGTGGTGGAAGGTCAGCAGGCAGTAGGAAGGTGCCAGATTGAAGCGCTTGACCAAAAGCTGAGTTGGCCAGAATCCCACTGTTGCTTGTTCTTCCGTAGCCTCCGATACCAGTCATGCAGAAACAATACTGGGCATCCACAATGTTCCCTTGTCGTTGAAGATCTGGGAGCCTGAGTTAGCAGTCTCTGCAACTGACCTCCACCAGGCAGTCCCAGATGGCAGCATGGCAACATCAGCGACAATCTCGGAGACAGTGGAGACCCCAATGGTCCCGAATGAGTCACCAGTGGCTACATATCTGCAGTATTGAAAACATTTAACTGAGTGAAGATCCTGTAGGTGGTAGTCTACATGAAATCTGTTTGTGGTGGATAAAAGAAGAGCTACCTTTCCTTCAAGAGAGCTTCATATTGATAAATCCATTACTCATGAAATACACCAAGAGTAAAGACAATACAGTTTCTTCTGAACTGGTCATACTGGTTTTAAGTTAATGTGTGTAGTAATCTAGAAGGAATGTACTAACTGGTTATGTGTGGGTTAAAAAAACATACTCTAAAGTAGCTACAGTAGCTTATATAATGTAACAGATCCTGGCAAATGACCAAATTAACAGTAAATTAGTTGTGTTAATGTAAAATTATTAACAGGAAACAACACACTTTTATCTATACACAAATTATCATACTGCTGTAGTAAGTTAATTCAGCCAATGTGTAAATAGCTAATATAGTTAATAGATAATAAGGTTGCTAGATATAGTTAATATTTATTTGACACACCAGTTATTAAACTGCCCCTCATAGATGACATAGAGACAGATGGGCAGGCAGTCTCCAGCTGAGACGGAACGGTTGGTGTCCATCCGAGAAATCCTGGCACTGATCCTAGTTAACAGATCAACAAACTGGGCCGTGGTCAGCTTTAAGTAGCGCTGGAAGCGGCAGTCATCTGGACGCTGTTCCCGAAGAAGGCGGAGAGATTCACCGAGCTGTGTGCGCCCCCGGATGATGCAATGAACCCAGACACAGCAGCGTTTGGTTTTCCGACGCATCTCGGACTTCCACTACAGATACAAGGCAGCAATAGTGGTTATTTCAGCCACGGAAAGAAACGTTGGTATTTATATGAGGTAAACTGCTCCTCTCTATTCCAGAAGAGAAGGGCGAATATCTGTAGGTTGTGTTTATTCATGTTACCGACGTGAGTAACGCAAATAAAAATAAATGATCCCATGGTCACGTTTGGTGTGAACACACCATAACAACTTAAACTGGCTTCTTTTATACTCTGTAAAGCCACACATTTAGTGTTGATCCAATATATCCAGTGTTTATCCAGTAATGCTGATTAAATGGCAAAAGTCCTTTTTCACTGAGCTTCAATTTGAAAATGTGGTGAAAGTGCAAACTCACCAAGAACTAAACTTTGAATGAACTGTCACTGCATTGCTGACTAATGTGTTTTTTTTTTTTGTTTGGAGCTTGGAGTGATTGATTTTTGTGCTTTTTAAAGTGGGTGCTTGTGTTGCACTTGTATGACTCATCTGAAATTTGGACGCGTTTCTCAAATCCAGAGACTCATAATCACCGGTGAATATTTGGGTTTAGTCAGGTTTAATCCGTCCCTCACACAACCAACCATGAGTTACTATTATTAAACAACACACACTTAGACAAATCAACCCCACCGCTATCCATCTGCAGCTGTTCTGTATTTCTTGTTGTGGAAGTTGGCAACCCTGCTGAGGAAGAAAATTCATCAGAATTCATTGTGTGCGGGTCGGACTGGGAGAAAATGGAGCTGGTGGGTGAAATCAGTCTGTTACCAACCCAGTGTCTTCTCACAGCTCCTGGCATCACACTGTGGCGAGGCTGTTTGTTTGTTTCTTATTTTCTGGGGATAAAATCTGTTTTGACCTTCTATCTATCACACATCCCCCCCACCCCATCCTCACAACTTCTCACCTAGACTTTGTTAACTAGCTCGCTTGCTACTGCACCAAACTGAACACAAGTCTGCCTTTGCCTTAAATTCACAGTATTTCATCAGCTTGTTGAGCCTTTATTAGATCATGTACATCATGCATATTATATGTGACTGCATATAAGATATTTAAACTACATTTTCTAGCTACCAAACACTGTATATGGACTCCACAAGCCTTACACATTCTGATTATTCTAATTTCTTCATAGATAAACAGTAGGTGTTACCTCTTTGCTTCACTCTGTGGTCTACTGACTGCCATTATTGTTGTGTCACAGATGAAGTTGCTCTGAATGCCAAGTCCTGTACTGCTCCTGTCGGCGGAGGGGTTGAACCTAGAAGTCTACAGGGAGCATCATCTCTCACTGCATCCACTCGCATTCAGATGTTGGAGTTTTGCTGTTGTAAATTTCTGGCCAGCTACAACTTTTCATACATATACTTTTTAATTAGACTGTCCAAAGCTGGCGTAGCAGCTTGGGGTGTCAAGGCATTTTTTATGGGTGGCAGCTGCTACCCCAGTAGATCCTTGGCCAAGTAACATCAACTAGTTTTGTTGGCGGTAGTGGATTTTTTAAATTTTGGCGAGATAGTAAAACTCTTCATGGTGTAACGACAGTCCCCTGCCTCTAACTGCACCTGAGTCATTAACTACTACTGCTTCACCAAAAAACGAGAGGAGACAGGTGGTGAAGAGATAATTTCACTTCCTCATATCTCCTGTGAAAATCTGAGGATGACAGTTTGATTTCACAAGTTGATTGGTGAGATATGTTGACGTAAGAAAATGGTGAATGAGAGAAGAAAATGTGATGTGGCTAAAGCCTCAGAGGATGTTTTCACTTTATCTTTAAGGTCATACTATCAAGTTGCAGTTGATTTACTGTGTGGAAAACAAACACCAGAGAGTTCAGGTGGTTATCAGACAGGCGGCGGCGGCCAGGGCAAGCTGGAGAGTTTCCACCACAGCGATGAAAGGATGCTTAAGGGAACAAATCCGACCCTAAAATGCATGCAAAGTGTGTCCTTTCTTTTTTTTTCCAAGAGCCATGAAATTACATCCTTTTCAAAATGCAGCGAACCAGCTGTACAACAAGCAGGCAGAGCTTGTCTCCAGTGCTCAACCAGATAATAAGCAGAACAGGTGCTTCTCCATCAGACTGAAACTTTGAGGTTCTCATTGAAAGACCTTGACGATTTATTTTCACCAGCACTTCCCCTCCGTCTCCTCCTGTCAATCACTAGTAAACAATGGACCATGAAAGGTCTTTTTGGAGTCGGAGCTGACTGAAGTCTGGATAAAATCAATATTACCTTCAAAGACAGAAAATTAAAGAAGAGCGTGTTCTTGTTCTTGTGTTCTTAAAATTAATATCTTTCATCAGCAGCACACTAATTTTGTGTCAACAACAGATTCCTGAACAACATAAAGGTGTTGATGTGAATCAGAGAGTTGTTTTGAATGTCTTAAAGTAAAACTATACAACTTTTTAATGTCCAAACATTAAATTCAAAACAAAAGTTAGATTTCTAAGCAATAAAAACAATGTACCAAACCCACCCATACTTTCACTTTCACTTTTTCCAAAGTGGTACATCATATCGGTGTCCACAAGCAACAAGGTGTAAACAAAGGTGCCATCAAGAAGCAAAGACGCCAATGATGCCAACCTTCATGGAAGATGCTGGCAGTAATGAGTCACTTTAATAGTTTAGGAGCCACCATAAAACAAAAAGAACAAGAAGGAAGGCGTCTACAACATGTTTGGGGGAAAAACAGCCACCACCAACCAGAACGCTGACAAGAAGAAAAGAGTAACATCGACCGGAGTAATCATTTGAAAAAAGATAGTTTCAAGTGCTTTCTTTTTTGTCCTGATGTGGTTAAAATCTTAAGATTAATCTTTAATCTATAAAATGTTAAGTTTTCAGAGCTCAAGGTGACGTCCTCAGACAACTGGTTTTGTCAGTCTAAAACATTTACTTCAATAATTTAATAATATAAAGAGAAGAAAAAACTCCTGATATTTAAGAGGGAGGACATGTGTTTTTCTGAATAAATAACTCAAAAGATTAATTCATTACAGGGGTTGAAAACAGTTTTACAATCTTTTTCATCCCACTTGAGTTTGCAGTCTGGTATTCAAGTCTCTGCTTTTACATGGTCTGTTGGTTGTGCTGATGACAGTAACCTTCACCTTTATCTCAGATTAGATACCTGCTAAATGTTACATCAAAATTTTAGCAACTGTAATAAAAAACAGCAGGAAATATGTAATGTCAGTCCGTGTTTCCAGTCTTGTGGTAACCTGGTTTAAAGGATAGGAACTAATTTGTATCGAGCACGTCTGAGCATACAAACATGATGTGGAGTTCCCCAGGGCTCCGTTCTCAGTCCTCTTCTTTTCAACATTTACATACCGCTGCCTTTTTATTACATTACATGTTGGACTATTTACAAATACAGTGTCTCGGATTGCACTGAAAATGTTATGCTGTTTCATCTGTCTTCTGTGTTTTTAAATCCTTTTGTCTCTTTTTTATTACTTGATTTTTGATGCATTTTGTTTTTATGTAAAGCACTTTGAATTGTCCTCTTGAGAGGTGCTATACAAATAAAGTTGCTTTTATGTAGTAAAATCTAACATTAACTTTGTCCAGTAATGTTTTAAAACAACTTAACAAAACTTCATTATCAGTTATTTTTGCTGTTACCATCAAAACTTACTTTCACAGTAAAGGCCTACCACTGCTTCCACATTAAAAGACATTTATTGTGAAGCACATGCAGGAAGTGCTTTAGATTGTATGACATCTTAAACTCATGATATTCCTGAATTTTCATTTTCTTCTCCTAAACCTCTCTGATGTTTTTCTATGAGGTTTGTTCATATGAGTAAATCTGATTTCAGCCTAACAAATGTCACCTGTTCATGAGGACGTGAACGTTCCTGAAATTTAATTCATTAGGATCATTAACACCCTTAAAACATCCATATAGGGCGACCTGTTCTGCTCCGTTTGTGAGTGAATTTCATTCACAAAAATGTTCCCAAAAAGGAAAAAAAAAAGAATTTCAAGTCCTTCTTCCAGTTAGAAATCAGCAGACACAAGTTTCCAACAACTACTGACATGTAGAAGCTGCTGTGCTGAAATATGACGATGATAATAATCACATCTAAAAAAAAAAAAAAACCCCTCCTCAGTAAACTGGCAGCCATGATGATGATATGTTGAGAGCTGCCAAGTCAATTGACACATTTCACACGCTGTCACGCCACACATCCTTTTCCTCTCACGGTGAAAAACAAAATTCATAAATGATATCGTCGCGGTGTGAGAAGAAGACACTTGACAGCGCACAGGCAGACAAGACAGAGCAGCAGAGCGCAACAGCAGCAGCGAGTTATTCAGACCATCAGGGGGTGGAAAAGCCAGGAATATACACAAATCTATTATATTGTTATGTATTCCCATGCATGCTGCTCAGAGTAATCTCAGTCAGCAGCTCTTCTGGCAGCAGCACAGCGTCTCTCCTGCTGACTGAGAACAGGAACAGGAACAAATCTCACGCCAAGCTGAAGTCAGAACTTGGCAGCGCTCATAAGTTGAACATAATATTCAATTTGCATCAAGTTTGTTTTTGGGTTTCTATTTGATTTTTTGGTATCATATTTAAACTGCAAATCAATTCAGCTTAAAAGAAATTATTATTTCAGGTCAACAATCCACAGAAAAATGTATCAGCAACTATTTGGATAATCAAATTTTGGTTATTTTTAAAGGAAAAATGGTTGCAGCTTCTTGAATGTGAAGATTTGAAGTATTTATGTGTCACAAATGATTTTAAACTTATTATCTTTGGATTTTGGACTGTTGAGCTGACAAAACAAGACATTTGAAGACCTTTGACTCAGAAAAGTACAAGAAAAGTGTCTAAAAAACCCTCATACATGCTTATTATCACAATCTATTTCCTGTCTGTCCTGGGAGAGAGATCCCTCCTCTGTTGCTCTTCCTGAGGTTTCTTCCATTTTTTCCCCATTACAGGGTTTTATTGGGATATTTTGTTTTAATAAATCGAGGGTCTGAAGACAGGATGTTGTATTGCTGTACCGACTGTAAAGCTCCCCGAGGCAAGTTTAAGATTTGTGATATTGGGCCTTACAGATAAATTTTACTTGACTTAAGAAGGAAACTGTTTTTGTATTTGTTTCTTGGAGGGAGGTCCTTTTGTTTGTTTCACTGGGCTCTGTATAAATAAAGGTTGATTGAAGCCTCTGAGGACATCATGGTAATCATCACATCACTCACAATAAGGCCCTCCATTTATCACAGAGCTTTGTCATGCCACCATTCGACTGAGTGTGTGTGTGTGTGATCACCCCGCCGCCACATGATGCTCATTGGCCGGCCTTGTTAGACATCGACCTTCACGGGTCCTTGGCGCGGAAACGTCCCCATGACAACCTTTAAATCAGGCTCTCGTCTCACGGTCAATAAGTCGCATTATCTCCTCTGCTGAGGCCTCTTTATCCGCATCGTCGATACCCCACAAGTCACAGCTTCTCACCGTCTTTAACTTGGGACTGATGCGCCATTATGGCCGCCATCATCGCCATCATCATCATCATCAACGTTCCGCCGGCTGTGATAAAAGCGTGTAATAAACGGAGTCGAATTAAAGCCTCCAGCTCGCCTCCATCATCAGCCGTTTACGTTTTTTAAGAGGTCTGTGATGTACTTCGCTGGATGTGCGAGAGTTAGAATAACAATGAGAGTCGCATTAACGCCGAATCAGGCGTCAGACTCCATCATCGCGCCTGACGGTTAATAGCTGGCAGATACCGAAGGTGTGTTTGTGCTCGGCTGCTGATTTCCCTCGAGGAACCTCAAAATAATTCAGCTAATCCAGCAGCCTCCTCCATCACTGAGCGCCTGTATGTTTCTGTATGTATGTATTTGTGTGTGTGTGTGTGTGAGTGTGTGTGAGTACTACACATATCCATCTGCAGCCTCTGTGTGGGTTTTTTGCAGTTGTGCACTCACACGCCGCCACTCCAGGGACGTTATTTGAAGTGTCGACGCTGTCAGAGGTGTTTTATTCTGACGTGACTGAGCGAGCCCGGGGAGCGAACCTCCATTTGTGTCTCTCACGTCTTTTGTTTAGTTTTTTTTTGTTTTTTAAAGTATCTTGTCTTCTGCGTTTTAATTCACAGATTGTTGTTGCTTTGTCTTGTTGTGTTTTTGTAGGAAGATGGAAGTGGAAAAACTGCAAGATGAGTGAGTATTGATGAGCAATCTCTCAGACCATCTGGCTCACAAGGTGTCGACACGCTTCACCGTGTTTGTATGCAAACTGCTCCCTCTCTCTCTCTTTCTTTTTTTTTTTTTATTGATGTTTTGCTGTTCTGTTGGGATAAAATATGATGTTTGTTGTTGTTTGGCTTCATTATTTTCCCTGCAGCCCAGTGGGGAAATTACCAGTCATCCACACATCTGGCAAAAATATATTTGCTGTTATTTCAGCAAGTGACAAAAGCTATAAAAAGGGACGTTTCCTGCCATTTGCATCAAACTACTTTAATGTGTTTCACTGAAGAACCGGCTTTTTCCTGGCAAAAAAAGTAAAGCTGTTAGAAGGTGAAAGAGCTGCGTTTTCCAGTCAGCAGATGTATTTATTCATCAGAAGACGCTCCTTGTTTGCTCACCTGCTGACATCCTTGGGATTCTGCTGAAGTTTTAAATCCGTCCCTTTGATAAATTGTGCGGGTTTCAAAGTTTAACATGTGATACAAATCAAACTCAGCCGCCTACGAGAGCGAAAAGAAACTGACAGTAAAATCTTTCTTTGGTGGATTAAATCAATGAGTCACTGTCACGCCGGCTGCCATCTTTTAAAAAGTAAAAAGGCAAGTTTATGTATAGAAATGTATACATCCACAGTGTGTCCAGATAGACATTTAAAGTTGATGTGTGAAGCTTCTGTTCAGCTTCAGCAGTCTGAGTTAGTCATATCAAGTGGATATCTGACACATTTACAGTCTTTTTAGCATCAGATTCTCCTCTTTGTGTTTCCCTGTTGAGCTGCAGGTGGAAGTATAGAAACAAAAAGAGGGACTTTGCCACTAAAAAGACTGAAACGTTGAAAGATATCTACTGGATTTGACTCATTTGGATGCTGAAGCTTCATATTAGCTTCACATAAACTTTTAAATACATCCCCTCCAGCAGCTACAACAATAACATGCACACAGCAGCTTCACTCCTGAATCCTGCAGCTTGTTTCCACTCGGAACCAGCTCTCTCACATGGGAGGGGTTGGACTTCAGAGCTGAGGCCAGAGCTTCATATTAGCTTCACATAAACTTTTAAATACATTTTTTCACTGTGGATTTAGTCCTCCATCACTTCCATTGTAAGGTCATTATGAAGGGATCTTCTAATGGTCAGTATGAACAGGAGGAATGATTACAGCAAGAAAAAACAGGTTTAATGTTCACTTTGGCTCCTGACTGTTGGTTTAAAGACATACATGAACAAGTGTGAACTTGTCCTTTAACACCTAGCTATACCTGCATTATTTATGACACCAAAACTAGTTTGGACGCTGAAGCTTCATATGAAATCCTTTTTTTTTGCACAGAAGGAGGACTGTGGGTTTTTATATGGTGATTACAGCAAGAAAAACATCTTTCAGTGTTGATTTGGGCCCCTGACTGTTTTCAGACACGCTTTTAGAATAGTTAACCCGTCCTCTAAGCTCCTCAGTCGTCTCTAATCGATGACGCGTCTTGAGGGATCAGCAGGTGGCTCGGACAAGGTGAGCTTTGAAAACAACAGCTTAAGCCAACGTCCAGGCTTTCAGGCAGCGATCATGTGCAGATAGTTGTCACCAGGAGATTTTAGGCAAAGCATGAACACACGAGATTTGTTGTTTTATTGAGGGAAAGTGTTTTCATATGTTGAAGAGGGTTTACTTCGCCGCAGGAAGCCAGAAAGACTCTGCGAAGCCAGCTGAGGACGGCGGGACCCAATCGAGCCCGCTGTTAGCAGCAGAGGGAGGAGAAGCCCGAAGCTCGCGGCGTTTTGGACATGAAGAAGCTGCGTGAATGTGAAGAGCACATTAACAGCTGCATTAATGATGAGCTCTCAGAGATGCAGCAGAGGCGCTCGTTCCTACAGGCGCTGCTGCCTTTGATGGCAGCGTTTAAAAAGCAAACTCCAGCCGCGGATCCCTCTGCTGCTGCTGCTGCCGCCGCTGCTGCTGCTCGGATCACTGATCTGACGATGAGGAGGTGATGTAATGCACATGAAGAGTGTGACTCCTCTTCACTCGCTGACCTCCTTCGTGTTAGGGACACTTCTCGATCATCAGCACTCTTCAATCCTTTTAGTTTAACATTTATAAAAGTTATTTTTTTCCCCCCAAGTTATCATGAAATCCTCTTTTTAAATTGCGCACAGGTTGTTGCTTCAGACACGTCAGCGTAACAGCTGCTGTGTCGCTCATATCTGAACACCTGTATTTATAGACAGTTGTTTTTTTAATGATGCATTTCATTTGTTTCTGTCCTCATTTACTAGAGAGAGAAGGTGAAGATGAAGGGAGGCTGTCGTCTCCTGTCATCACACACACACACACACACACAGCCGATTTACATCGCAGTTCTTCTTATTTACATATTTCTCAGTTTCTTGCGTCAGACGCCGAACGCGTCGTGTGTGAAATTTTGATCACAGCTCCAAAATATTACCTGTGAACCAGCAGTCACTACTAAAATAGTGCATTATTATATCATGACATGATGAAGTTAATGAGCTGCGTTGACATTTAAAACGAGTGATGGCAGAGAACCAGCTGCAAAACAACTCTGAACTTCTATCAGAAAAAAGTAGTAACTTCTGAAACGGTTCCAGTCGACGTCGAAACTACGCATGTTGTGCACATTTGACAGCGATTAACGTGCGTTTAAGAGCAGAGTTGTTTGATTTTGCAGCTAATTAAAGGTTGTGTTTGTGTTTGAGCTGATGCTGCTGGTGTTTCGGTCTAAAACATGGTTGACAAATACAAATGTTACAAAAGAATATTAATAAACACGTAGAATGTCCTTAAATCAGCTGACAGCTACATTAAAGTGTTTTAAATCATGTATTAACTGATTATTAATGAGGAGGAGGCTGTTAGATTTACTCAGAGGTGAATAAGTGATGGATAAATCGCACCGCTGTTGCAGAATCAGAAGGAAAGTAAAAGAAATTAAACGTAGAGTAAGTGCAAATGAGTCTGTTTCATCTGTGAAGGTGTTGACGTTGATCACATGACCTGCCGATGCCGGATGATTCACGGCCGTGTGGGAGCGTTTCCTTCTCCATCCTAGACGTATTCTACATGATTACTGCGGCGCCACTAAAGCACATTTGATTCTGAACCCGGAGAGGAGGAAGAGGAGGAGGAGGAAGAGGAGGAGGAGGGAAGCAGAGACAAGTTATTTGGGCCTCTAATTTTCTGCTCTCTAACTGGCACTGATGGGAGCCCTCAGGACATCACAGATACATTTCATTAAGGAGATGAATGACTGTCTGGGATCATCACATGACCACCTGTGAGGATGAAGGAGCTCAGTCTTCTTCTTCCTCCTACAACAAATGCTGTTTTTTCTTCTTTTTTTTTTAAGTTCCTCCGAGTGTTTTCAGTCTCAGAAGGCATCAAAGGCTGAATCTAAACGCCCAGCCTGCGGACAGTCGTACGTATGCTGATGTGTTCGCCCGTACGAGGATGAAATGCGCCGTGAGACGAGGACTTAAGACCTCAAGTGTTTCCATGGAGATGAACTGAAACTACTGATCCTCTGACTCATTTCAAAGAGTTTTTCTGAACGGTTCTTAATGGGGGTTTTTTTTTTCAATAAAGTGCAGATCTGCTGGTTTTTTACACCACAGCTGCAGCACATCTGGTCCGAAAGCTCAGAGAAAATAAAACAACTTTTTCCCCGTCTACTTTAGCAGATTATAATAAACAAATCCACATTATTAAAGGATCAATCTGGTGGTCTTCTAATAAATATCATGTGGAGTCAAACCAACAATGAGCTGATCTACTAACAAGTATCACATGTGTCTGCCAAGAATAAAAATATAGAAAATCAACATGAATTGTCATTCTAAGCCGATATCTTGCAGGCATTTATCAAACTCTGACATGTTTGTGTAAATAATCACACAGACAGCAGCAGGTGTGTTTATACTGCAGAGCTGCATTAACCAGAACGTACCACTAGCGCACAGTTTGGCTGTAATATGATAAAATGTAACACACACAGAGAAAGTGTGACTTCATTCTCTGCTCAGGACGTCATTACTGAATGTCGTATATTACACCTTTAATTATTTATGAAACATCGTCACTTCCATATTGCTGTTACGGATACTTTTCCAAGCAAAGTCTGGTGAAGTCTGCACCCCAAACAGTACGCAGCTGCAAAGTCTACGAGTCTGCAAGTACAGTGATGTCCAGACATTTAGATTCAGCCGAATTCTCTGAAATATGAACCTGTAATAACAGTAGCGCAATGAAGCTGACATAAAAAGTTGTATAAAATGTTCAACAGTCAAGTGAAGTGTCTCAAAATCACCCTCAAGTACAGACTTTACTTTCCACCACTGAGTTTCGGTGTAAACTGCAGCATTTGGAGCAATTAAAGACATTTCTGATATGAGTTCAAAACACTTAGAGAAGCTGGAAAGTGTTTAAATGTCAAACTTTTAATGTCCCATAATATAATATGATTGTTTTGTTCTTCTTGTGATTTAATGCAGAACTTTGCAAATTATTGCTTGGAGCTTTTCAATCTATAAAAAATGCATTCAGTCTGTTTAATATATATGTGTGTGTGTGTGCGTGTGTGTGTGTGTGTGTGTGTGAAGGTTAATAGGGCCATGTGTGTGGGGGCAAGAGGAGAACGAGTTTTGGATGAGTCCCATTTGTAGCGCATCATTACTCTTCTGGCTCCTGGCTCGTCCTCAGACAGGCTGATCTATAAATACGACTGGTCCAGACTCTCTGCACGGATGATGTCACGCTTCACAAAAAGAGAGAGAGAGAAGAGGAGAGGAGAGAGAGCAAACACGACCGACAAACAAACAAACAAACAAACAAACAGCCAATAAATGAACAAAACAAACATCACGGAGAAATAAATTTCAAAGAAACGAAGGCTTCATATTCTTAGAAACTCAACGCTCTGAAATGTAGAAATAACGACTGTCAGAGGGAAATATTGTACTTTCTACTCCACTAACGTTACATTTATCTGACAGCTTTAGTTACTTTTCAGATGCAGATTTGACACAATGGATAATATAACAAGCTTTTAAAATACAACACATTGTTAAAGATGAAACCAGTGGTTTGCAACCTTTTTGTCTTTTGACGTCTTACAAAAAGCAGTGTGTAGTCGGGGTCACATTTCACATGTCTATGAGTTGTTAACAGCTCCACCAAATAGTGATTTTTCCCTCTAAACTTCTCACATGCTTTCATTTCAATAAATGTTCAAATGATCCAATATTTCAGCAAAAATCAAAGATTACAGAAAAAGTCCAAAAACTGAAAACAGACTTGTGTATCAGCTGCAACAACTGTAATAATTTTGATAACTGGTTGTTTTTACTTATTTTTTAAAGAAAAAAATCCACAGTTCTCTGGTTTCAGACACCCAAATGCATAAAATATGATCCTAATTCAGATTTTGTGGTTGGTTGATGGTTTCTTTAGTCTTCTATGACAGTAAACTGAATATCTTTGGGTTTTTAACTGTTGATCAGGAGAAAACAAGACATTTGAGGTCGTCACCTTGGACGTTTCCGCTCTAAACTTCTCACATGGTTTCATTTAAACAACTATTTGAGGCATAAATATGTAAAACTACCCAAAATTTCCATAAACTGAAAACAAATTTGTGTATCAGAACCCTCAGATTTATCTGCTGACCCTTTGAAGGGGCCCGACCCCTAGGTTGGGAACCAGTGGATTAAACTAGCCAACTGTATATAAAGTAGTGTAAACTAGCTCCACCTCCAGCAGCTACAACAGTAACATGCACACAGCAGCTTCACTCCTGAATCCTGCAGCTTGTTTCCACTCAGATCCAGCTCTCTCAGATGGGAGGGGTTGGACTTCAGAGCTGAGGCCAGAGAAGCACAGCTGATCTCTGACAATCTGCAGTCACCAAATGTCAATAAAGAATAAATTATGTAGATAAAATGTAAATTATAGTCAAACTATGTCCTCATCAATGAGCCACTGGAACCAGTGGACTAAACTAGCTAACTGTATATAAAGTAGTGTAAACTAGCTCCACCTCCAGCAGCTACAACAGTAACATGCTGCTCTAACACTGATGCTTGACTATTAATAATCTAATGATGTTATATATAATAATATATCAGTCAGAGGGACCAAACCACTACTTTTACATTATGAGTATTTTTTATGCAGGACTTTAACTTTAATGGAGTATTTTTACATTCTTCTGTTGGTATTTTTAGGATCTGAAAACTTCTACCTGCTAACTAGTAAGAATTAAATTAACCTGTTTAACAAGACTAACAGTCAGCAGTCCATGTGAGCAGTTTGTGAGGTTGTACTTTGAGAGAAATTAAGAGAAATTATTGCCGCTTTGTGAGGATTCATCAGCGGTGTGAAGCTTCGTCTAGATCTCCAGCTTGCAGTGAGTAACTTAAACATTAGAATATAACATTTGAAAGCCTCTTTGGTGACCTGTGGTGAGAAAATCAAAACCTTTTACTTATTAGGGGTTAAATGTTAAGTGGAAATCAATCCCTCTACTTATATTTCTCCTTCTCTTATCTTTCTTCAGTCTTCTTGTGGAAAAATCAGCTCCATATCCAGTCAGCTTGTTTTTATTTTACCACACTATCATCACCTCTCCCTCACTTCCTTCAATTTTCTGCTTCCTCGGCGGATTGAACGTTCATGTGAGTGCGTGAGCGAGTGACTGAGTCGGCTCCAGGGAGTGAGAGGAGGAAAGAAAAAGAAGAGTACGGGGGCCAAGTTGTTCTTTGATCAGGCCGTGTGCTGAGTATTATACATGAGCATTGATTGAAGAGGTATGAGACACGGGGGGATACCATAAACACTTACAAAAAAAAAAAAAAAAAAGTCGAGGCGGAGTTGCCTTGTTCACCCTCCAATCTGGATAACAAGACTTCCATCAGGCCTCGAGCAGCTTGTTTACCTTCCACTTACTGCTGCTGCTCCTCAGATTGCCAGATCAATAGCTGTGTGCCAGCGCAGCAGGGTGCTACTACAGCAAACACACACACACACACACAGTCATGTTTCCATCACTTCAGAGGACGTTACATAGACTTACATTCATTTTCTGGAGACTTAACCGTAACCACCACACATCTAAACCTTAACTTCAAACCGAGTCTTCACCCTCAAATTAATGATTTATGTTAAGGAGACTTCCCTCGGAGTCCCCACAACATGAGGAATACCTGCAGCACACACACACACACTTAAAATAAAAAAAGACATCTGAATGTTTCTGCTGTTCACTGATTAGGTAAAAAAAGGAGGAAAATAACAAGCATTGGCATGTTTGGTTTTCAAAAATGTATAATTTTGATCTTTATGACGCTGACAGGTTGTCACATATAAAAACACAACATGATGACAAACATGTCAGATACGTCTCAGCTCTGTTTGTCTTAAAATCTATTTTTACGAGGCTCTAATCTTGTTGTTGGGTCTGCAAATGAAGATAATAAATGTCAAAATACACCGTTATATTCACCAGAGTGATGATTTTATTTCAGCACGAGCAGATTTAACACAACAAACCTGATGATGAGTTTGAGTTTCTACACAAGAGTCGGGACTTAAAGGGGACGTATTTTACTTTATGTGATTTTTCTGTTATCTAATAGAAGATTAGTAAAAAGTGTGTATGTAATTATTATTTTTAGAACATTACTATTTGCAGGAAAAGATCATTATTAGAGGCAGAGTCAAAATGTTACGGCTATGTTTACATGGACCCTAATATTCCACTAATAATTGGAATAAAAATGCCCCATGTAACCACCTCAATCGGAAGAAACTGATCTGATCTGGCCTGATTTTCAATCGGATTGAGAGGCGAAAGGTGTAAACCTTTGATAATCCGTTCAATAGGAAAATATCACCTAATAACTATGTAAACACTTTAATCCGATCGTCTCTGGTTGGAATAAATATATTCCCTCTCGGTTAACGTCGGGTGGTTGCTGGATAGTTTCTTGTTCTTCTAATGAGCTCAGGATTTATCTGCTTTACTCCAAACAGTATGAACCTGGACTGTGTGTGTAGCAGCTGAGATCTAAATAATCAATGAAGTTATGCTGCTGTGCGTAAATACGAAAGACATCGCTCCATGGGAAGCGCTACAGGAAGTCAGGAAGTTTGGTCTTTGCAAACAGATGTGATGTACGTGTTTATTTGCGTACAGAGGAGGGGAACGCATGTTAATAGCAGGTGTAAACAAGGCCAACATCACACTTGTGTAGGTTGCACACGATTGGCTCCAAACTAGTTTTGATGTCATAAATAATGCAGGTACGTCTAGGAGTTAAAGGACAAGTTCACACTTTTTCATGTGTGTATTTAAACCAACAGTCAGGAGCCAAAGTGAACATTAAACCTGTTTTTTCTTGCTGTAATCATTCCTCCTGTTCATAGTGACCATTAGAACATCCCTTCATAATGACCCTACAATGGAAGTGATGGAGGACTAAATCCACAGTGCAAAAATGTATTTAAAAGTTTATGTGAAGCTAATATGAAGCTCTGGCCTCAGCTCTGAAGTCCAACCCCTCCCATGTGAGAGAGCTGGTTCCGAGTGGAAACAAGCTGCAGGATTCAGGAGTGAAGCTGCTGTGTGCATGTTATTGTTGTAGCTGCTGGAGGGGATGTATTTAAAAGTTTATGTGAAGCTAATATGAAGCTTCAGTGTCCAAATGAGTCAAATCCAGTAGATATCTTTCAACGTGACAGTCTTTTTCGTGTCAAAGTCCCTCTTTTTGTTTCTATACTTCTACCTGCAGCTCAACAGGGAAACACAAAGAGGAGAATTTGATGCTAAAAAGACTGTAAATGTGTCAGATATCCACTTGATATGACTAACTCAGACTGCTGAAGCTGAATAGAAGCTTCACACACACTTTAAACGTCTATCTGGACACACTGTGGATGAAGGAGATCTTTTAATATCCAGTATGAACAGAAGGAATGATTACAGCCAGGAAAACCTCTTTCACTGCTCATATGGACACCTGACTGCTGGTTTGTTGTTTTTTTCATAAAGTAATGTGTGTTCCCTCCAAACTCTGAATAACATTTCACAATAACAGTTTATTCAGTTCAGCTGTGGAGCTGCAATAAATCAGTTTTTAATTTACTTTCATTTAAAAAAAAAACAACAAACAGCAGAGATCAACAAACTAATGAAGAGCTGTAGGAAGTCTGATACATAGCCACCCGCCTTCACACTGTTTATATATATATATATATATATATGTGTGTGTATGTGTGTGTGTGTGTGTGTTTGCATTGGGAGCGTACTGAGACTCTGTTGGTACTAAAGGGGAAGAAGTGCTTATAGGAGGCTTTCTGCAGACTGCTGACAGAGGGCTGCTATCATCAAAATCAGGCCATAACATCCAGGAAATCACAACAAGATAAACCTGAGACAGCGCACACACACACACACACACACACACACACACACAGAGAGAGAATCCCATCCCACTTTTCCTGTGCATGTCAGCAGGTGACAGAGTGAGGAGATGGGGGTCACAGTGGGCTCATCAACCTGACAATTTTCTTCAGGTAAGCAGTTTTACACACAGAAACACACACACACACACACACACACACACACACACACACACACACACACACACACACAAACACAAACATAACGGGGTGCGGAGATGAGAGGAGCTGTATCTGTGTTATCCCTGTAGGACAGATTTTTCCCCTATTAATCAATTTTCTAGTATATAAAGAGTCTAACTAAAGACAAATATACTGAAAAAAGTGACGTCTGAGACAAACTTGTTGTAACAAGAAAATATCTGTATCTGGATATAACCAAAGTTCTTAACTTATAAACACAAGAGAGAAAAGAATTTAGATCAGGACAGAAATTGGATCTCCAGAAATGTTTTTTCCTCACTTGCCTTTCAGGGCTACCGTACTAGATGGGCTTTTATCAGCACAAAGACAATAAAAGCAAATATGATTATAAGAAAACTTAATGAGAAAAGTCTAAGTGAAAAAAAAGAATATTTTTCTCATTAAGTTTTCTTACAATTGTATTTGCCTGTATTGTCCTCGTGCTTATAAAGCCCATCTAGTATGGAAGCCCTAAAAGGCAAGTGAGAAAAAAAGGGTTTTGGATCTAAATTCTTTTCTCTCGTGTTAATAAGTTAAGAAGAGGAAAAAAAAATTTTTGCCGCTAGCTAGCACGCCAACAGCTGATAGTATAGCTAACGCTAATGGCAGATTAGTGACAGTAATATTACATAACTTGCTGACAGAAATCAGATCTCTAGAATTTTTTTTTTTTTGCTTGCCTTTCAGGGCTTCTGTACTAGATGCGCTTTTATCAGCACAGGGACAATAAAAGAAAACACGATTATAAGAACAAAAAAATGAGAAAAATATAAGTGGGGAAAAAAAAAGTTTTGCCGGGATCATAGCCATTAGCCATTAGCCCACGCTAACAGCTGATAGCATGGCTAACGCTAACAGCAGATCAGCGACAGTAATGTTACATAACTTGCTAACACACATATGTACCTTGTGTTTAGAGGGTGTGGAGCTATTAAAACTCACCTGCTAGAAATCATGAACGCTTTCAGTCCTATTTAAAACACAGGGTAGTGGTGCATTCGTATCCCCTTGTGGCCAAAACAAGTATTTTTTTACCTGCTTTTTTTCCACACATGAAAAAAAAAAACATAGAAAAATGATCCTGGCAAAACCTTTTTTTTCACTTAGAAATTGTATCTCCAGATTTTTTTTTTCTTATTTGCCTTTCAGGGCTTCCGTAATCTAGGTTGCTTAGTAAGAGCAAGAATTTCATTACATGTTCAGTCCAACAAAAGAAAGAAAGATCGATTCATTCAGTAGTTCACATGCATCCATTTCAGCAGCAGCGACACTGCTGTTTACAGATCTAATGTTTCAAACCAACATTTCTCCTTTTGAATAAAGATCTCACTGTAATAAGTTGTTTTATTAGAAATATAATCTTGCTATAATGATTAAACCCTCATAATGAGAAAACCTTTTCATTGTAACGTGATGCTTTCTCCTCATAAGGAGAAAAAAACCTTCATGATATTACAGTTTAGACAAAACACAACCAATAAAAACAAAATGTCAGATTCATTTCCTGTCAAATGTTTAATCCAGTAAACTTTTCAGCACTACACTTGTTCTCAAAAGACTCAAACTAGTTAAAATAAATAATCTACAACATTTCACGTATAAATGTTTTTGGCTCCGTGTTGCTCTCTGATTGATCAGTGATCCCAGCTTGATGAAATCTGCACCTCCTGCTGTCTGGAGACTGTTTTGTTTTTTTACTCGAAGAACTTAAAAAGGAAAAAAGAAGCAGTTTCATCAGTTGGAGGAAGACGAGTCAAACCTGGAATGAAACATTGCTGTTGTTGTTCCGAGCTGAAGAAACTCTCTGAGGTGTGGAGCGATGATGAGGAGCTGTCAAACGCTTCCATAGCAACGGATCAATATAGCAGTAATGGCACAGACATGATGTTCATACTGATCATTAGGTCGGATAATAAAGTAACAATAACGATACTGCTGATCTGTTGTGGAGCTCCCTGATGATCCAGATTCACTGCCGGTGGCTCGAGACTGATGTGCTGCCAGAAATCTCCCCGTCTTTATTATTATTATTGTTTCATTTGCATTTTTTATTTTACTTGTAGCAGGAAAAAAAAAACAGAAAAGCAAAGTAAAAGTATTACCAGCTGTAGGACACTGGAGGACATGTATATATTTATATATATGGGCTAAAACATACCTGTTGTAAGAGTGGATTGGCAATAAAAACATATGGCAATAACAACGGTAAACAAATGTTAGATGTTTACAGATAAAGTCAGACAGTTGATTATTGAGATGTTACAGTTTTGATTCAGGGGAAGGAAACTTGTGTGTAAATGCTTAAATTATAAACAGGAAGGAGAATTTCTAATGTGAACGGAGGATTTTCTTCTAAATTTTAGTGTATCAGTAAGATATTTAGTCAAGTTTAACAGGTTAATTTGCAGAACTTAATTCATCTAATGGGTTCAATTTAAACAGAAAAGTTCATGTCTGCAGGCAGTGTAGATCATCCTAAATGCCTTTCCAGGATACAGCAGTTGTGAGTTTGTGTTTCCTTCAGTTTTGTTTGTGGATGCGCCGTCTGGCTCCCGCCACCAAGTTCAGCTGCTGAGTCAGAAAAAGCGAGTTGTGAAGGAGAAGAAGAAAACTGTTGTTGTTGTCCATCATACCCAAGAGAAGAAGTTTTAGCAGCAGTATATGTGAGCTTTGTTTTCATTGTTAAAAGCAAAAATAAAGACATTGCTAGCTGCTCGACAGTCCTGCATCTGCATCTGAGTCCTTGGCTTCAACATGTAAACAGAAAAATGATCTTAAACTGTTATTAATTAATAGTAGGTAAAGGGGTTCAGTTCATTTGTAATAACTCTGGTTATTTAGAACAAAGTGAAGAAGGGACAAGGTGATAATATAGTTGATAGTACAAATGGATACCAGTAACTACTGTATAAATATGATAATTTAATGATTTAGATTGTAGAAATACTAAACAATGATGTGTCCAAGGAGAAAGTTTATGATTAATGTAATAGTCTGGCTCCAAAACTGGGAGACAACAGGACATTTTTGAAAGTATGACGGCATGAAGTTAAGTATTAGAAACAGAAAGATGTGGACTGATCTGACTGTAAATGTAAAGGGTTAAAAAAAATGTTGTGTATACCAGACATAAATATGCAGAGTGTTAAGGGTTAAAAATTGATATACAGGAATTAAAAATGGCATAAAAAGATGTTAAAAAGTCATTTGGACTATGGTACAGGTCATTGCAAAAGTCCAAATTTCATTGTACTCTACTTGTTACCATGTCAGTGCGATGTTCGACGTGTCACTAGAGGGCGCTTATCATTTTGGGAGGAACCTCAAACCCCGTAGAGGCGAGCTGTACGCTAGCTAAAGTTTTCTGCCTCTTTTGTTTTTACATAAAGAAAGCTGCAGGGGGGCAACATAAACATTTATTTTCTTTTTCAACTCTTTCATCAAATACATACATTCAGTTTTTTAATGTTTCTGGGATCAGAAGAGAGTTTAATGTTTATCACGTTAGTATTTTGGTTTGAAACGAACATTACAGTATCGTCTGCATACAGAAAGACAACAGAAGTAATTAATGTACATGTCAAAGAGCAATGGACCGAGAATATTACCCTGAGGTATCCCAATAATCACACATATAGGGGGGGAGAAGATTCTTGACCAATTTTAACTACCTGTGCTGTTTGATTAATAGGAAGAAAATAATTTCCAAACAGAGGGAGGAAGCTGAAGAGTTTAATTTACTGAGTAATTGGATGCCTCACGCAGGTCAATAAATATCGCTGCAGTGACATCACCTTGATTAAAGGAAGCGCAGATCTGCTCAGCAGTTTAATATTTCCAATTAGAAGAGAAGAAATCAAAAAATATCCAAAATGAACACATTTTTACATCCAGATGATTCCTCGTCTTTCTTAATTGAGCACGCAGGGACCTCTGTCCTCTCTGAAAATAACATTTCTGTTTGGTTTTGTATCGTCATCTTTGATTTTTAACACAAATCTCCTCCTTCCATGCTGCCTCCTGGATCTTCAGAAGGTTTCTGTTTCACTATATTTATGTTATACTACAAATTATTCCTGAAAATAAACTTCTTCTTTAACTTCTTTAGTTAAAGATATTTTTGTACACATGTAGACAGGGGTGTCCATATACTTTTGGCCACATAGTCTGTATATATATATCCGTATATCTGCAGTGAGTCTTGACGAGTGTCGACACTCAACAACAACAACAACAAACCACCAAATAATCACTGAGATTAAAGACTCTGATGTTTCTTTAATTTAACTGACAGCTTTTACACGAGTGATGTAATTAAATGTTTATTCAGATCCCTCATTAACTCGGAACATGACGGTCTGAAACCGACACGTCAGACACAACACCGCTGACCCTGCGTCCTCCTAGCAATTATGTAAATATATATATGACTAAACTGCAACAACAAATACGTCTTGATGGAAACATGATGCTGACTGAACTGAGTTTTCTGTCTACATGATGAGAAAATGTTAATAATCGTGTTTCTAACTGCATTAACCTCAGGAACAAAGTCTCATACGACCCCTTTAACAATATTTAATCTAAGTTTTTGACTCATAAATGTAAGGCTTTCACGTTTCTGTCCAGTTCATCTCATAAACCAGCTCGATCGCTGCACTGGTTCCATGATCTGTAAAAAGCCTACGGTCATGTTCTTTTATGACAAATGGTAGCTCTCACAGCCTGGTGGTTTTGTTTTGGATCTTTATCTTGAACTCATGTCCATCGAGGCGTAGATCAGACGGAGCTGCATGGCTCTGCAGGACTCTTGAGGTAACCCCTTTTCGTCCATGATGCTCTAAAACCATCACGCTTCCTCCTCTGTGCTCTTACAGAGAGACTTTTTAGAAGGTTTAGAAATATTCAGCTGATTGTTTGCATCAACTTTAAAGACTTCTTTCACTTCCATTGCTGCAGAAAAGCTGTTGGATGTTGATCCCTGAAATTTTATGACTCTGAAATTTATTTTTCAGTGTATGGATATGTATGTATATGGTGCATTTCCATCACATAGTACCGGCTCAACTCAACTCGCCTTTTTTGGTTTTCCATTACGAAAAAGTACCTGATACCAACTTTTTTGGTATCACCTCCATCGAGGTTCCAAAAAAGCAGAGCTGGTACCAAAATGTGACGTCAGAACACTGCAGACACCTGATTGGTCAGAGAGGATCGTCACTGTGTCATCAATGAGCAGCAAAACCAAACCCGCCATTTTTAAATAGCCGAGCTCCGGCCGCAATTGTTTAATCATTCAAACACACATCTGCTATTAATGTGACAGTATGGCAATCTGCAATTCTATGTGGTCAGTTGACGAGGTGCAGACCTTCCTCTGTTTGGTCGCCAGCGGGAGCTCGATGGAGCAACACGAAACAAGAAGGTGTACCAACAAGTCGCTGAACTGTTGGCCACACACGGCTATCAAAGGACATTTCAGCAGTGACCGGAAAAACTAAAAAAACTTAAAAGCGACTACAGACTACATAACAGCCGGAGCGCAAAAAATGGAAGTGGTTTGAACAGATGGAGGCGATATATGGCCACTGACCGGCCAACAATGGGAGGGAGGGTGGCGTTGACTCGGCCACTGCTTTTTTGCAGTCAATCCTGGAGGATAGTGCTCTTTGCCTGAAAGCTTCCTTTTCTGTAACCAAATATATAACGATGGCCGAACAGCAAAAACTCCTATCTGCACATTTTTTTGAGAAAACTAAAAAAAAAAACATGTTGTTTTCTTGCAGAATGCTATGTGTTAAATACACTCAGTACATAATATATTATGTGTTAATTTCTCCACTTTTCCTGGATCGTACTGCAGATAGGAGCTTTTGCATTCGGTGCAAGTTGGAAGAGCTTCTACTAAACGATGCTGTCATAACTCGGCTCCTTGGCCATGACACATAAGGAAATGGACACCATGGATGGCAGTAAAGTAAAGATATTTATTATAAAGTAAACTGCGGAAACAATAAGTTGCAAATATGGATCGTGTCAGCCAGTAACATCAGTTGTGTCAGTGTAGGTGTGTGGATCATGAAGTGGAAGGTGTAAAAACAAAACAAAAGGCCTGCGGCTGCTGGGAGTCGACCTTTTATCCTTTACGGCAGCAGATTCAGCCGGCTGCCACACCCACACTCTCCCAGGTAGCTTTATAAAGAAGAACATAACCCATCACCACACCAGCAACAGCGATCTATAGACAGGTTAGACAGGAGCCGTCACAATGCTCTCAGAGTTCAGCGGTTGGAGGTTTTTTCGTCAGGTGACTCTTGTGTCACAATGAAGGCTGAGATGATGTCATAAACAGACTGAATATGAGCAGACGTCATTGTTCTCGTCATCCAAAGTGAAATCCGCCACTGCAGATCGGAGGTCATGTGCTCATAAGTCAGAATCTGTAAGATGTGAAGCGTTCATAGAGTCTCTAGTTTCTGTCTCATCAGGAGTTTTGAGGTTTGTGTCGTCGCTGTTTGGCAGATTGTCAGCAGGATGTTTCGTGGCGTTGTCATAGTAACGGCTGTTCTCTGTCAACTTGCCATGTTTTGTTCAAGTTCCTCCTCATTGTTCATCTTGAAAAAAGCCTGCATGTTGGGTTTTTTCTTTGCAGCCTGAACAATTTTTCCTGCAACTGCAAATGTTTCCACTTCTTCTTCTTCTTCATCAGAGCTTCAACACTACTGATTGGTGTTTTCTAATCTCTGAGTATCTTTTTATATCCTTTTCCTGCTTTATAAAGTTGAACTCCCTTTTCTTTTGCTTTCCTCACAGCTCAGTATCCAGTAAAAAGACGCTAATTCCAGGTGTGAAACTTTCCCTTCACAGCCATTTAAACCTGTGTGTTTATCATCAGGTCAAACATTGAAGGGGATGGAAACCATTTTGGTGACTTCAAAGCAAATACAATGATAAATTAGAGAAAGGTTTCAGCATCATCTGTCATTTTTTTACAAAATATGACAGATATTTCCCAAATTCTACCAGGTTATGTAAATTTAAGAGCACATCTGTGTGTGTGTGTTTGTCTTCACATCATTCCTGAACACATGTTGGGATTTTTAATCTTCTCCTTCGTGTCCCGACACTTTGCTCCTCCTTGTCGCTTCACTCCAGGTCACCTCAGATCATCATAACGACCTTCTTTCTTTTTTTTTTCTTTCGCGCTAATAGCAACTCATTTAGTTTTAATCTCGAGCACAAATGCAGTTCATCATATTTCAACCTGACAGAGCTCTTAAAATTGAATTGCTTTTGGCTCCGACACTGATGTTATCCCCTCGTCTCGCCGTCTATTTAAAGTCAATCCCCGGCGCAGAAGCGGAGCGACAATGAACACAGGAGACGGAGGGAGGTGGCGGTGACATGACAGAGCCATTCTTCTCCCTACACTACAATTTAGATCCTCCAAATGAGAACCTATTTCTTAACAATAGGATGTATTCTTTATGACGGAGACAGAAAACTGATAGAATGATTCAATAACAAGAGCCGTGCGCTATCTTTAGGGCCTGAAGTCCTTGATTAAAAATGGAAAGGTGCCACTCAGCGGTAAAAAAAAAGAAAGAAAAGGAGATCCGCTTTGGATACAATAGAAGAAGAAGAGAATAGAAAAGAGGAAGAGAGAGAGAGAGAGAGGATGGAGGTGGATGCAGATTAACTGATGAATTCGGTACCATGAACTGTGTCACTCATTGTCTGAGATACAATGAAATGTGCCGCCGACACAAATGGAATCCATTTTCCAACCCGACAATGATTGTCTCCGCTTTTATTATTACAGTTTTTTTTTTTTATTTTGTTTTGTTTTGTTGGGGTTTTTTTTGTTTTTTTACACCTCCTGTCTCAGAGTAATTCGATTTTTCTGTCACAGACTGTCGCTGTCCTACATGCAGAATGAATCCTGGGTTTTTTTTTTTTATTATTATTGTTCTGTTAAACTGGTTCAAACTCCCTTAACAACATCCTTCCACTGACGTTTCAATTAACATTCAAATAGCTGGTGTGATTGTGTTTTGTTGAAGCTAATTTTAAGCAACACTGCAGATGTATTAATATATCAGGAAGAAGAACGTCAATCTGATCCTTTTTCTATTTAAACACACATTGAGAGTCTGACGGTGTTTCAAGCTGCTCTGAAGGCAGGAAGTTACCTCTACTTCCTCCTCGTGATGACGTCTGATTGTTCAAAGATTCACGTATTTTGGATCCGATTCAGCTCCGACATGTTCTGATTAATTTAAAAAGGTTTATAGTCTGAGTAAAGAAGGAGGAAAAAGAAGTGCAATCCTGCTACTATAGTTTGTTTACGTAGCCTCAGGAGCCGGAGGAAACTTCCTGAAAGCTGACCAATCAGAACAGAGCGGGCTCATCGGGAGGTCGTCTCCTTCGTCGGCCTCCAAAGTAAAACTCTAACAAATTTTAAAATATCCAAATCTTTGGATTTACTAGCATAAAAACATCCAAGACACATAATAAAGTATGTAAACAGCAGTAAAAAGATGACATAAACACTGGAAATCATGTAAATATACTCCAGTGGAGTCCAGGAATATAAATATAAACCCTTTATATTATTATTTTTAACAAACAAACAAACAAACTGGACGGAATAGAGCATGTGTCTGGAACTATTTTCAGCGGCGGATGGATCCACATTTGGTGTTCTAGTGAGTATTTTTTTTTACAACTTTTCATCTTTATTTTAAACTTTCTATCATTTCTTTATTGTCTCTCTTTGTTTTTGATAACACCATTTTATTTATTTGTTTATTTATTTTTTTGAGGTCAGATCAGATCTGTCATTGTTTTCTGCTTCATCTTTCGTCTTTGTTTGTCAAAGCACTTTGTAAACATTGTTTTTAAAAGGTGCTATATAAATAAAGATATTATTATTATTATTATTATTATTATTATTATTGGCAGTAGAAGTGTTTGTTTGGGATGTGTGTTCATGGTGATGAAGGATCATGTCGCCCAGCAGCAGCGGTGAGGCTCACTGACGCGTTTTTAATAGTTTTTTTTTAATAAAAATGGAAGTCTACGGCACAGAGGAGGAAGATCTGGTGACAGAGGTCACATGGTTCAGGTCCTGATTCACCTGGAAGCTGCTCGACATCTTCTTGATCACATTATTCGTATATATTTTAAAGTTTGTCCGTGTGTATTTCTATAATTTGTGTTCTTTTCTGTGAACACGTTTATCTCCTGGGATAAAGATCCTTCCTCTGTTGCTCTTCCTGACAGTTTCTTCCATTTTTTCCTGCTTCTTTATTTAAATCAAAGGTCTGAGGACAGAGAGATGTTGCATTTCTGTACAGATTGTAAAGCCACCCGAGGCTAATCTGAGATTAGATATGTGGATGTACAAATAAAATTGACTCGACTTGATGCATCAGACGATACTCGATCAGTTTATTGTTGTTCTGAAACATGAGATCTGTTGTCAGACGTTAACGGTAGCTCGTGTGTGTGTGTGTGTGATGTTCTGCTCTGATGTAAACCGATTCGAGCCGCCGGAGATGTTTGTAGTCGCCTTTGTTGTCTTGAGTCTTTGTGAAAATGACGACTGAGCAGTAAAATGCAAACAGACACCGACGCAGCAGCAGCAGCAGCAGCATCACATCCATCCTTTCATCCTCAGATAACAGGATTGGTGGCGATTACGGGGTTAAATGATCTTGTAATCTACCAGTCATGGCTCGGATACAGAACGACTGTTTAAAATCCTCCCAATCCTCCCCAATCCACTCACGAGATGTCATCGTCTCAGATGCATCATGTCGAGTGTGTGTGTGTGTGTGTGTGTGTGTGTGTGTGTGTGCACGGCAGAAAACAATTTTTATCTTTTAAAAAAAAAAAAGGAGAAAAACACACAACAGTTGGATTTCCATAACAAAGGAAGCAGCAGTTCTTGCTTCCAGAGCTGCACAAGGACACACGACGTCGACTTCTTCACTTTTATTAAGATCGAGATGATAAGATGCTGCTTTATTTATAAAGTCGCCCTTTATAAAGGTTGATTAATGGTTTCATTCATGATTAATAAGTAATTTACTGAAGCTTTTTACATCATATATAAGCCAATAATAAGAATAAAAAACCCTCCTCTGTATATAAACTGAATCCCTGAACTACATCTGTAATATTAATATCAGAAAACTTCTTATTGTTATGTCAGATGCATCCTGCATGTAGTCCGACGTCTAACAAGAAGCTTTTTTATCTTATTTAATTTTTAAATATTTGTCTTATAGTCCAACTGGAATCACATCCAGTCATGTTTGTGAGCGTCTGCTCCGCCGATGAACGACACGTCCTCGCTTTATGCAAAGATTTGACTTGCTGTATGTAAATAATGACTCCAGCTAAGAACGTTATTTAATCAACATGATGTTGAACTGAAATATAATTTCTCTCTTTTGGTTTCCGATCACGACACGAGTGAGCAGAGCAGATACGTGTTCATTTCAGCTGGATTTTAAATATCTTTTTTAATAGAAGAAGAGAGTTGAGCGCATATTTAGACTGTTTATCCTCAACCTGAGCGTGAAGCTGATCTGATAGCAGGTCAGTCAGAAACTGTAGTTACAGACACCCTATTTACAACTGAATATATGAGCAAAATCAAATCAAATAAGCCTTATTGGCATGATGGCATATATTTTGCAGCTATTTACTTTTTTCCCCACATAAATAAGGTAGTTTTTGGGGATCAGAGAAGATGGTTGAATAGGGTTAGGGTATATATAGGTGGTCTGCGATGTGGATTTTCTGAGCTGATGTTGGCAGGTTCAGTTTGAAGAAGAAAAACCAAAAGAGGACTCTTTCTTTTTATTTTTCACAAGTGGTGCAGACGCATGTTACTACCAGGTGTAAACAGGACCAGACACTCATTCATTCAGTCAAACTTTTCTGTTCAAAGCCTGTTGAATTTTAAAATATACATTCAAACAGATTCACATGTAAAACAGCAGTTTTCTTTAAGATTTGGACATTTCTTCTCTAAGCACGCTGCTGAAAGACTCAATTGCAACTCGGTTAACTGGCAAAATGACATCTTTGGGTCATGAGGTCAGATTCCTGTTGGCTTGCTGATCAAATGTCAGGTATTTATTATTATTATTATTTTAAGTTAATTTTAAGTTAATTTGTAATCATCTTAAGACTGTTAGTTGTTGTATCACTATCAAATGTAATGGACTGATCATTTTAGCAAGATGGGTGGCCAATTTTTGTGGCCGTTGTTTGTTTGTTTGTTTGTAGTGTTTGTTTTTGTATGTTTATGGGAAAATTAGAATAAAAATATATTTAAAATATATATATATATATATACATTCAAACATCTTCACATCCTGTTTGGACTCTCTGTTTTGGGTTTTTTTGGACTCTTTGTGTTTTGTTTCCTGGATTTAGATTCTTCTGGTTTCCGTGTGTTTTCTCTTCCTCTCAGCTGCTCTGCATCGCCCTCGTCACCCTCGTCAACCTCGTCACCTGTTCCTCATTCCCTGATTAGTTTAGCTTCTATGTAAGTCCTGGTTTTGGATCCTCTGTGAGTCGGTTGTTGGCTGTTCACGTCTAAAAGTCCTTCACACCTGCGTCGCTTCCCGTCTCTGTGTTTGAGTCCGTTCCTGCTTCTCACTGTGACAAACATACAGTTAATTACAGTTATTCTGTTACAAATAACAAATTATCACAAGATGAGATTCGTTTAAAAAAAAAAAGGAAAATTGTCTGAACACAACAGGTGATAAAATACTTGGAGGATTGTTTTAATTGAAGTGCGGCCTGTGATTTCCTTCCCGTGTTGAACCCAGTAGGTCACGGCGGCTTCTTTCACCTGCTGCTGAACA
The DNA here is from genome assembly GCA_029490765.1 of Euthynnus affinis. Classification (NCBI taxonomy): domain Eukaryota; kingdom Metazoa; phylum Chordata; class Actinopteri; order Scombriformes; family Scombridae; genus Euthynnus; species Euthynnus affinis. Next base: position 35,635,535 of record CM055839.1, on the reverse strand, counting down.
AACTGCAGGCAGCCAGCCATTAATTTTACAGCAATCAGCTCTGAAGGGCTTTTATAATATGTATTCAGGTGTCTGAGTGCTTCCATTTAAAATCATTGTGTTTAATTCAAATCAACGTTTTTTTGTTTTGTTTTGTTTTCCAGCTGGTTTCAGTTTCCAGGAAACGAATCCCAGCCGGAGGTCTAAACGGGTCCTATAAAAATGTCTGCAGTGAATTAATTGTGGGTGATTATTTCTTTCTGCAGCTGCTTTTTTTTTTTTTTAGTAAATCTGTTGTTTGCAAGTAAATGTGTTGGGTTTATTTACTGCTCCAGTCCTAGAAACATCCTGTAAAATGAAGAAAAATCACTAAAATGACCTGTAAAACATCTTTTTCTGCACATTTTTCATGTCTTAACTTGATTTTTTTTACTTTACTGCATTTTCAAACATTTGCCAAAGAGCTTTATATGTAAACCTTCCTCCTCTGGCTGCTTCATGAATGTACAGTATCAAAGTTTGTACGCATACGGAATCAAAAACATGTTAAACAGCATATTTTCGATGCTTCCTTTGTTCTTCATGTCTTAAAGTAACGATGGACCGTCGTTTCTCTTTACTTAGTCGACAGGTTCTTTACTACAGTAGTCGATTATGGCTCATTGCTTTATACCAACACAACATAACTGATGGTTTTACAGCGTGGTTCCACAGTAATGGTGGCAGGGCCAGTAAAACTAATGGTGGGCCAGTCAATTAAGCAAAAAATAGTATAAAGTCGGGCGTTTCTACTTCCTGTTATCTGGTGGATGCACCGTGATGATGGCAGCCAATGACGGAAAACTACAAGCTAAAGCTTAAATCAATGGAAAGAAGAGTTTAACTCCCATAAATATTATTTATGTCAATGTTAATGTTTTGTTATTTATTTTTATATGATTTTATTTTCTTGGATACTCATTTGTGTAGGAACCTTTATTTGTGTGCCGTGTTGCACGTTTTTTTTGTCTTTTTTTCCGCTGTTGTAGATCTGAGATGCGATTTGAAAATTGTGAGTTATATGTTTACATATGTGACGAATCTGCTGATAGAGGCAGAAAACAGCTGCTGCTGTTAGATACGGAAAGCAGTTAGCTTGAAAACCAGTTGGGACATAACACCATGGAAGTATCTTATTGTACATCCATGCGTAACAGCGGCACCAAATGAAGGCGTTCAGCACATTTCCTGGTTAAAAAGGCCGACAGTGCGTCTGACCAATAAGTGACGAGCTTTTCTGCTAGAAGTTAATGTTGTCGTGTTTTATGATTTCTTGTTGTGATGTGCACTTCAGGGCCACCGTACCCAGGCCTCGTCTTATATCAAATATCTCCACAGAGACGCATCTGATGATGAAATAATTAAACTGACGGATCAGCAGGTGTGTGAATCTGCACTGCTGCGATCTAAACGGTGGAAAGTCAATAATGCTCTATTTCAAGATCCAGAAATTAAAAAGTAAATAAGTTCAACTTTCATACTTTTATGGAGATAAACAATAATTGAATTCCAGACGTTCCACTGTTATAGAAAAGAAAAAACCTTAAAATACCTTCGAGGGGAATTAATTAAGATCAGAAGCATAAAGAATAAAAAGCAGCAGCAAGAAGAAAATTAACAGAAATCAAGTTGTTTATAAAGTTTAACGTCAAATTAATATAAAGATGAAATATTATAAGCTATAATAGACGTATTAATTACGGAGTTCGGTCCATATAACTTAATTACCGCTGATCCAGATCAAATAAATAAAACCTTTACAGACTTTGATGAAAATCTCTACAAGTAAGTCTGACAGCGATCATAATTAGATTAATAACATTAATCTTCTCTGCTTATCAAAGAAACTGCACCAGAACGGCCAATAAATATGTTTGAAATGAATAAAACCATTAACAGATTTTCTAAAAATACGTCTCTAAGTGTTTAGTAAGAATCCTCTACTTTTGTATCGAGCATCATTTGGAAGTTTTTCACCTGTATTTAACTGTTCTCACCTAAAAACATCATTTAAAGCTGACAGACATCAACATTCATCTGATAACACAAAGAAATTATTCAAGATCATTAAATAAGCAAAAAAAACCCCAAAAAACCCCAAAACCTCCCTTCATCCGGCAGCACTGAGTACTTAAAAGCCTTCTATCGACCTGAACGGCCTTTTCTGCTTCGTACTCTGCAGAAACGCAGGTTAACGGCGTGATGCAGCGGATCAAGACGATTGATCCGCTGCTTCAATGAGAACCAACGACCTCATTTCAAAAACCTTTTTGTTTTACATCCAGCTATTAAACACGGAAGAGTCAAATCTATAAAATATCAAGGATCTCCATTAAACTGGACGATCATATCTTCTGGAATAACAAACGGAGAAACACAAGACAACTTTTCTGTTGTACAAAACTACATAAGTAAGGTCATTTAACCCTTAAAAGCCCAAATACAGGAAAAAATTAGGGAGTTTTTTTCACCTCTCAGATGTTTGAGGAGGCGTCTGATGCAGAAATTAAAGGGTTTTCAAACTTTTTATACATTTTTAGGGAAATGTTGTAATGTTGCTAAAGGCTCATTTGCTGGATTGACTTATCCCCATAACAGTAGTCAAACTTTCTTCTATTAACTTATATAAAATAAGAAATCAAAACAATCAAAATAGCACAGACAAAAGCTTTATACCTCTCACCATCAGTGTCAACGTTGAATGATTGGCATGACGTTTGACTGAATGTCGTCTCCGTCCTGGTGTTCAGCCACGTTCATCTGCAGTAATGACCCCAAAGACGCTTCTTCTCTTCTGAAAAGTAAAGATGAACATCACACTTGCTGCATGGCGTCTTTATTTATCCTTTTTTATTGGAGCGTCTGCAGCGATGCCTCGTCAATGAGCATGATGTGTTTGTTTGGTTGGGACTCAATGAGGTTTAGTTGGGTTTTTGTCCCGTCTCCATGGTTTGTCTTTTGTCATTTCCTGTTTTATTTTGAAAAGTAACTCCTCTTGTTTCAGGTCACTTGCCCTTCCTCGTGTGTCTCAGTCTGATTGCCCACCTGTTCCCCATCATCATTAGTGTGGTCTGTGTATTAAAGTGTTGGTTTTCTGTGCTGTCCTTGTTGGTGTTCTGGATATTTCCATCACTAAAAGGTCCAGTTGTACTTCCTGTTTTCTCAAACAGAAGATAATGTGTGTGCTGTTTTGATAAACAGGAACCTTACTGGCAAACCAACCAGAATGTAGGCCATCGCCAGACGAAACAAGACAAAGACTTGAGATACAAACATAACTGGAGTTCACAGATTTATGATTTTAAACCAATGAACCAATCAGAATAATATCTCTGCTTGGGTTAAGGACTGGACTCTGGCTTTCAGGGCTCAGAATCGGAAAGAGACGGAGCAGAACACTCTGGTGTTTGCTGGTTTAATAAAATAAACAAGACATCAAAGTCTCACAGGTGCTTTTCTCCACTGAAGATGCCGACCATCACTCAAAAATATCCACAACAGTCGGATCATTTGTTTGTTGTTTGCCGTTCATGTTCTCGTCACTCCCCAAGTTTTTTTTGTCTACAACTCATCACATCGCAACTGAGTCCATTCCTGCTACCTCGCCATGTGATAACTGGCCAGGAAGTCACCGGGTTGTTGGGTTTCTTTTGTCCACTTCACTGGGATCTTCATCACCTGCATCATTGTCGTCTGGCTCCATTTCAAAACCATTTTCTCCATTTTTGACAGCAACAATCACGTCCTGCACATTTATAGAAGCTTCTCTTTGCTGGTCGCAGAAATGGAAAAAGTAAACAAATGAATATACGTATTAATGATACATATAAGTATTATGTTGTATGAGATACTGACCTGAAGGAACAGAACTTAACATAAAGGACATAAGAGAATGACAGTAAATGTATAAAATGTGCTGCTGAAGATCTTTTGGTTTGTTGTAACAAAGCAAACGTTGATCCACCCCAATAAAAACCATCCCAGTAACACCGCCATCCTGTTTACTGGGAGATCTGCATAACTACCAGCAGAGTATCTTCAAAGAATAAAATCATTATGTGCAGTCACAAAGAAGGAAAATCATGAATAAACTGGATTGTTTTAGCAGCTCAGACTCAGAAAAAGGAAACTTTCAGACTGTAAAAATAATGAGACAGAAAAGGCTGAAACATGGACGCCAGAGAAAAAAGCACTTAATGTCACTACAGAGGAAGAAAGAAGAAGGAAAAAAATCCAAGAGCCCCATTTATTTATTTCTTTTCTCTTTGTCTGACTTAAGCTAATAATTGTCTTCTTCTGTCAGTGCTGCTCTGTGTTTATGCTGCAGCTGTAAGATGACAGTACAGAGAAGATTAAAGGAGAGTCGCAGCGTTTATGTTGGTTTACATTTATATAAACTGGAATCAGAAATGGACAGACTCATTTATTTGTTTATTATTTTGGGTTTTTTTCTTCTGTTTTTTTGTGAGTTATTTTAAAGAAAAAGCACCGGGCAGTTTGCCTGGTGATGTTTTTAATCCGGCTGAATTGGACTTCCTTTTGGCAAGATTTTAGTTTTTGGCAGATGTGAGAACAGCAGGTGTGGACCAAAACAAAAGGAAGTGGCCTTACTGGTCTCACTGGTTTCACTCATTTGACAACTTCATGCAAGTTTCCAAAAACGCCAAACAGGAAAACCTTTAAAGTCACAAAGATTTCTTCTTCTTCATCATCAATCTGTGTTTAGGTATCCAGCATGTAACTTAAACCATTGTGATGAGGAAACTTGAAGCCTGAGGAGACGTCTGATTCATAGATTCTGTATTTTTCAGGAAGAAGGAGATGATGTCATTTTAAGGGTTTTTAAGGGACTTTTTTTTTTTTGTGGATAAACCACATTACAGTATTTTATATACAATTTTTAAAGCTCTAATCTGTAATTATTCCACATCAAAATGTGTAAAAACAACTAGACCTATGTTCTATATGTTGTTGAGTTGTGTACTTACATTATCCCAAATGTTTTCAAACCCAGAGAAATCTGTCATTTTAATCAAAGTAACGGACCGTTTCACTTGGTCGCCTGTCAATGGCGTCATACCTCCTCTACCAAAGAGCCACAACAACACGACTTGCGAGTTGTGTACTTGCATTATCCCAAATTTTGCTCATTTTAGAGAAAAGTTCATTGATTATTGAACTTCACATTTAAAACCTGGATTATAAATGAATTTTTGTCTAAATAATTTATTCTTCATTGAGATTGATTAACTGCAGTTTGTCAGAGATCAGCTGTGATTCTCTGGCCTCAGCTCTGAAGTCCAACCCCTCCCATCTGAGAGAGCTGGATCTGATTTTAATAGTTTTCGGTTGGCAGCAGAGAATTCACCACTTTAAAGCTTTTTGAGTTGTTGTTGAGTTGTTTACTTACATTATCCCAAATGTTCCCAACAGTTTTCAAACCCTGTCATTTTAATCAAAGTAACGGACCGTTTCATTTGGTGGCCTGTTAATGGCGTCATACCTCCTCTACCAAAGAGTATAGTGCACAAGATGCATGCATCGGCGCCGTGTTTGTCCGCTACAATGGCGTCTAGCAAAGAGTAACTTACACACATACAAGATAATACATGGGCTTTGTTGTGCTTGTTCCACACAAACTGTTAGAAATGGACTTTTATTCAGTTTGAAGCCACATTTTCATGATAAATTTAGCTGGTTTTTAACTTGATCTTTTAGCCGCAAGAAGGATTTTAGTCATTGGACATCTGGATCTTAAGTTATCAGAGAAATAAACTGGGCAAACGTTAGCAGCAGCTCGGCTAACAGCCCCTCCAGGAAGTCCGCTGCTCGCCCAACATGGTGGAGAAACACTGATTTTTTAGCTGAAACTGCTTTATTCAGTGTTTTTACCTGTAATCTGCGTGTCCGTTTGTTCTGGAGAGGAGGAGACCTCTGCGGGTAAAAACATCCTGAACCATCAACACTGGAGTAATCCTATCCCACTGAAGCTGCTGGTTTAACAACCAAGACAACAACTCCCATCATCCCTTGCTGCTTCACACCGTCTGTTGGTATTGTTCTGATTGAGAAGCCGAGCGACTGAAATTACATATTGTGCATTTAAAACACGTCTTGAGAGGATCATCCATCAGTTGGGTTTGTTTTTGGTAAATGAACATTACAACCTGCATGGCTGAAGAAGTTTAATAATGATTTTACAAACACACTCCTGAGTTCACTGATGAGACGTCAACAACTTCTGCAAAACAAAAAAGCTTCTTGTCAGCTTCTATTTGTTTTCTTTTTATTGGTTTCATAGAAACAATCCACATCACCTCTACTTACAAGCTATTTTATTACAGTTATTATCATTTTTCCTTCCTCTCTACAAACTCAGAGAGAGAGTGGAGGGAAAACGAATAGAGAAACACGACCGCCCCGAGGGAAATCGCCCCACATCTGCTGTGCTGACAACACGCCGCCGTTGCCGGTGCCGAGATTAACTCTTGTGAAACGCGGTGGAAAACATCCCTCCCTCCTCCTGCAGCTCTGCACGGGGCCCGTTAATCTGAGATGACACGCAGAAGACGGTGGCGAGAGGTGGCGGCTGTGACTGAAAGAGGCGGTGACATTTATTTTCCTGAGATATCGGCGCCGTCGTCACCTCGCCGCCTGTCATGTTCGCTCAGTGCATTCAGCGTATGAATGAATAAACGGATGAAGTGTGTGTGTGCGCGCCAATCTATAAATTCCATACAAGTCCTTGTTTGTTCTGGCAGGGACGGGAGGGAGGAAACAGGAAGTTGTATTGATGCTTTTAGAAGTAAAACCTTCAGAGGCAGATTCGGCTCTGAATTCGTCACCTCCTGAGTCGCATGATGTGCAGTTTGAGGTCATGAGGGGCTTTTTGTTGGATGCTTGTCTGCAGTTTGAGCAGTTTCACCGTCTGATTTCCCAACCCGCTGCTGTCAAAAGTTCAGTTTTACTTTGTTTTTGATATTATTGGTTGTCTGACTGACCTGCAGGTTTTTCTGCGTCTTCCAAACATCTGAGGCTCCGTGTTTCTTCCTTTCTCTCTTTTTTTATCCACATTGTCTGGTTTCTGAAAGCTGACCAATCAGAACACAGCTTGGCTCATCAGGAGGCGGGGCCTTAAAGAGACAGGAAGCTAAAACAGCCTGTTTCAGACAGAGGCTGAACTGAGGGGCTGCATAAAGGACCAGTAGAAGATAAATAAGGAGTTTTTAACTGGAAACCATGAAAGATATTCCAGTAGAGCTCCAGAATATAAATATAGAGGCTGGAGGTGTGAAGAATATGAGTCTGACTGGAAAAACTGAAATTTGAAGTTGAAAAATACAACCAAGATCGAAGCCAAAAGTCTGACACTGAAAAATATGATCTGAAAGTGACTTGAAAGTGTATAAAGATAAGATATGAATCTGAAAACATAAGTTCTGCAACTGAAAAAATAAGACTTCAAATATCAAAAATACGTTTGAAAGTGGAAAAATTGAAATAAATAAATGATTCAAAAGAATTCAAGAACTTATTTAACCTGAAAAAACTTTGAATACGTTGTTGTATTTTTCAAAGTTCAAGATCAAAACTTGAACTTTCAGTTTCAAATTTTTAGTTTTCGAGTTATAATTTTTGTTTTCAAACGATCAAACTTTTTGGCTCTGATTTAGCACCAAACTCACTAAACTCTTGCTTTACTGCTTTTTTAAAAACTTTTTATGTTTCTTCTTTTACTTTGAAAAGTAAAAAAACAAACAAGTCTTCTCCTAATTTTTTCTCAATGCAAATAAATCAAATCACCACTGTGTTGGTTTTATACCTTCTTTTTAAAAAAGCTGTTTCTTTTAATTATTCTGTTGTTTGCTTTGAAGTTTGATTATTATAAATGTGAACTAGTTCTCACCTCAGGTGAGGAATGCAAATTAATGACAACACCAGTATGTTGGCTTTTAAAGCTGTTAGTTTAATTACTGCGTTGTTTGCTTTGAAGCTTGAATATTACAAAGAAGTTCCTGCTCTCTCTGTTATCCCAGCTTTTATCCTGCTATTAAATCCATTTAGTTAATTATTGTTATCATTATTGTTATAACTTTGAACAACAAACATATTTAATTGTTGTCTCTGAAACCCTCGCGGTGCCGTTTCCTGTCTGAGTCGTCCAGGTCAGACGGGTTTTAACGAGGAGTCCAGGTGAGTTCTGACACAAGTTTTTACAGGTTTTGGGAAAAGTAATAACAAGCTGACAAAATGAGGTTGACTGCAGATGCATCGGTGTGTTTAAAAGAAGCCATTGTCAGTGATTTATTCATCTGCTGTCCTCGTTCTGCTGAGGGGAACTTCCTCTTTGTCTTGGCTCAAAGAAGCAGCAGCAGCATGAATATAAATGAGTTAATCAATTTCAAAACGCCACAGTTTTCTGGCCGGCAGCTCCCACGCTGTTGGCCTGGAAACCAGCGGTCCAGATAAGACCTGCGGAGAACGCTGACGGGCGGCGGCGGCAGCAGCGGCGGCTCTGTCACTGTCGAGTTACTGCAGAGATGCTTCAACCTGCCGCCGGACTGAACCTGAACCGCCCTCAGGTGTGTGTGTGTGTGTGTGTGTGTGTAGTGTATATACTGTGTCCTGTGTACTGGGACAATATGGGTTTATTCTTACAATCACAATATAATTAAAAGTTAAATGACAACAGTGTGTGACTGCAGGATACTTCTCGCACTGGTTTGAATATAAAATGAAAAGAACGATCATACATGCAGCGAAGTGCAAATAAGCTTTCCTAAACTAACTAAAACAAAGACCGGGCAGGAGGCCGGCGGCGAGGCATGGGCTGTGGCAAGAGCTGAGGAGCTGGGGGGGGCCACCAGGGCCAACCGAGAGCGCCCCAGTGGCCCGCCATCAACATCTTAGCCAGTGCGGGATCGAAAGAAGTCAACTATCCCCTCACTGTCCGCATCGTCGGGGTGGATGAGGAGGAGGAAGACTGGGCTCACCTCTGCTGGTTGGTTTATTCTGTCAAAACTGGTATGGAGGCAGGGCAGGGCTGAGAATGAACAAAAAAAACCTTTTTATTTCAAGGCAAAACTAAACAGGATCGAGCACATGGACAAGAACAGAGACAAGAAACAAAATGAACCAACAAGGACAGAACAGAAAACCAGAACTTAAAATACATAATAGATGATGGGGAACAGGTGGAACAGACAGACACAAGTGACCTGAAACGAGAGGAGTAACAGGAAATAACGAGACAAAACATGGAGACAGGACAAAAACCCAACTAAAAGAAAGAGCTGATGTGTTGATGGATGGATTGGGGAAACCAATGAAACGATGAGGAATGGAGGGATGAAGTGATGGGGGGAGTAAAGGAGTGAGGTGTGAGAGTTGAAGAACGTAGAGTGGAGGGTTGAGGGTCGACGATGGATGGATGATGTGTCAGCAAGTAAAGGACTACCACAGTGAGAAGGTAGGAGTGAACAGAAGAAGGTTGAGACATTGACACATAACTGGAGAGGTTTGGAGACACCACAAACTAAAAACACCTGACCTCCCGTCAGGTTAGACCCAGAAGTCTACAGGTTGGCAAGATGCAGAAGCTCTGTGGTGATTTGCATGATTCTGGCACAAAGCACGTCCTAATTGTTATTAAAATATGACTCATTATATCTCAATGGGACTGATGTAGTTTTGTTTGTTTTAGCCACATGATAAACAAACACATGAAGTCAAATGAAGCCTGACACATGGTGCATCATGACTTTAAAGCTCTTCTGTTACAAGCTTTTACCAAAAATTCTTTAAAAAGGGGTGGATGTTAAAGGGTTAATACACATCACGACACCATACAATACATGTCATCATGTTTTTGTAGTGTGAGATATTAAATATTGATGTATTTTCCCATCTCTAATATATGCTGAGGGTTAATGATGACCTGCTCGCTCAGGTTTTCTCTGTTTCTGTCTTTTCTTGCTGTCAACTACTCAAAAAAGCCAAAATACTGAAAAAAAACCCACAATTATTTGAATTTTACTTGCTGTGTGTGTTTAAATAGTTTTATTTTCTCCTGCAACTTATGATCTGTGTGTCCCTTTTTTCTTTTAATATTTAATGAATTTAAAAGTCGCTCCACATCAGTTAATTTCTATATTTACATGAAAATAAACATTTTCCACTTCATTATTCTCCTGATCCTGCTCACTGACGGGGAGGACAGTCGAGGTGGTGGTGGTGGGGTGACGGCAGCCTCTCATCAGCCGGCAGCTATCCGAGAGCCTTCCTCTCATTTCTGACATCACATGACTCAACGAGGCTGCAACGGCGGCGTTTAATGAGGGCGAAGGGGTGAACACGCATTTACACGATGGATTCATTAGAGACATATTGCAACATTTGGTAAATGAAGCCCGACCGGTGGTGCGGTGTTGCTCTGCTAAATTTGAGTGTATATGTGTGTGTGTGTGTGTGTGTGTCCTACGTGGCCTCCGGGTCTCCAATTACAGACCAAACTTCTCATCTGGAACAGAGGCCGAAACACCTGCTCACAACATCTGCTGAGCTCACTGCAGGAAGTGTGTGTGTGTGTGTGTGTGTGTGTGTTTAAAAGTGTGTGAATGTGAATTAGGTGAACACAAGTACAGTAGACTTACTCAGGTTTGTAAGTCGCTGCTCTGGAAGGACGACAACACAAGTTTTTAGCAACGTAAACATATTTTAAAGGAGACTCGTTGATACAGAAAACTCACTTTATCAAACTATCAGTTGAAAATATTGATATTTTGAAGAAAGGGGTTGATTATGATGTTTTGTATAGATGCTATTTATGCTGGTCTGACAGTCACATGCCTTTCGAACACTTGAGCTAGAGAACCGAAGCCATGACGTCACTTCCTGTCAACCCTTTGTTCCACCTATAAATACCACCTAACCTTCTCTTCTTCTTCTGCTTTGTTTTTATTTGTGCCTTGGCCCACATGTGTCCTGATACCCCATGAGTCCCCCAACTCCTTCTGCCTCTCCTTCCAAGATCACCCACTATGGACAGAAAAGGGTGGAAGCCTTGAGCTATCCCACCAGGCCCATGATCCTCTGCGTCTACGTCTCTTCTTCTGCTCTATTCTTCTCTTCCTGACTCTTCCTCTCCTTCATTAGGGTCCTAAGGGGGGTCAGAAGAATTATGCACATCAGTTGTTTTCCTTAATAAATCATCTTGTTGATGGTGTGGTCCTTGCTAGTGAAAGCTCTCGCTCAGAACGACATGCATGTTTCAAAGGAGAGGACAGATGGTTTGAAAGAGGCATGAAAGGAGGCGATCGACGTCAAAGTAGTAGAAACCATCTCAACAGAGGAGAAGGTCTATAACACCACTTATCCCAAACTACAAGAGACTGAACAACCATTCACACCTGGCCTCAGGTGACTCTAATGACTAATGACACTCAGGATCAAACTGAGTAGTATAACCCTGATAACCTGCGACTGGATAAAAGGTCTTGACGTCTTCAAGTATTTACAACCAAGTCCAGTTTTCCTTGATTCAGTCCTGCTTGGACAACAAGGACCTGATGACTCTTTACAGACGTCTTTCTGAAAAAACAAAGTGTGTTCCTAGAGTTTACTTCCCATATCCTCAGATCTCTCAGCTCCACTACAGCAGCTGCTATCAGATATTTAAAGATTTGATATTTTAAAACTACAACTCCCACTGAAAGAACTACAAGTGCACGTCCATAAAACTCCTCAACACGTTCTTCTAAAGTCATTGTTCATGACGTTCTGCTGCTATCTCCTGCTCTTCCTGCTCCTCCTTCCTCCTCTCTGAACCCAACCGGTCGAAGCAGATGGCGTCCACCTAGAGTCCGGTTCTGCTGGAGGTTTCTTCCCGTTAAAGAGGAGGTTTGTCTTCACCGCTGTCGCCAAGTGCTAAAGAGTACGATCTAGACCTGCTCTATGTGAGAAGAGGCCTGAGATGACTTATTTTATGATCTGGTGCTATATAAATAAAAATGAATTGAACTCCTCTCCTCTGTCAAACCGTGATGTTTAGCCTACAAACCTCAAGGACTTATGGGAAGTAGAGTTCCTTAAAGGCAGCTAAAAACCATAAATATTGAAAAAATAACAACATCAGGTAGTTTTTCCTGAAAACTCTCGTCCTTTTATAAACATAGGTAGAGGTTTTCTTACTTAACATAATCCAGAAGTTCCTGTTTGACTTTAGCTCTCTATAACCTGATAAATGTGAGATAAATTTAGCTATAAATAACAAGGTATGTTTACTAAAAAGTTGACTTTTCTGGGAGTAACAGATTATTAAAAGAACGTTGGGAAAACGGACAGGGAGCAACTGAATTTTCTGATTCTGTTGTATTGATATAGATTTTTTTTTTAATTGTGTGGACCACAAATTCAAACTAGGACTTTAATCAATGGAAAAATAATTACAATTTAATTGGTCGAAAAAAACCACAATCAGATATTGATGTTAAATCATTCATGGTGAACACTTTATTTGAACTATTACCTTTTCAATCTGGTCATTGACAGTCAGTTTGCTCACGCTGGAGTCTTTTCTAGTCTCTGTGACTTCATCATTACCAGCCTGGATTACAGTTATCAACCCAAACCCTCCAGAGACCCGACAGTCAATAAAACAGACAGGACAATAACCACGGCAGAGTAAATATGATAGATACATCACCGCTCTTCTTCTGTGAGCCTAATCGCTGCTGAGAGAGACAGAGTGTTAGCCTCCCCTTTATTGAGCTGATGAAGAGGAGAAGAAAGAGACGGAGCAGTTATTGCCATTGATCTGAGGAGGAGGAGGAGGAGGAGGAGACCTCTGGGCCGCTGGTGGGTTGGTTTTGGTTGAAGTCACATTGATCCTGCCTCGGCTCTGACACTAGTAATTGGTCTATTCTTGACTCAGGACCAGGAGAGAACCTGGATAAACCTGTCAGAGTAACAGAGATGAGTCTTGGAAACATATGAGCTCCAAGCTGCGCCAGGAAAGATGTTTTCAGCCATCCTATTGGTCAGTGAGTCCGCCGCTTTGGTCCAGACTGAGGATGAATCCTTCTGACTTTGGTAACCCTTTTCCTCCAGCTCCACCAGCACATTTCTCACTTACGCTCTGATATATAGTGCTGTGTTTAGATTCTTCTCCATAATGCAGCAGCATCAGGGAGGCGTCTGATCATCTGCAGCAGGACAACGAGTCCAAACATTTAGACAGAGTCATAAAGAAACTATCTTCAGCTACAAGGAGTCCTGCAACAGGACTCTCCACTGACTCCACTTTCCACTGACTTTGCTAATCCTCAGACTTTTCCTCTTGAGCCACCATGAGGTTGACTGTTTAGGTCTTTAATTGACACATTCATGTCCTCCAGAGGGTAAACTGTTTTAACTTCCATCATCTGTTCAACATTTAATTTAATTTTTGACCAAATATGCTAAACTAATGAAATCAGCCTCAACTGTACTTTGTGGTTAGTTCTAAACAAATGTTAGCATGCTAAATGCTAAACTAAAATGATTATGAACATTAAACAACTTAACATTAAAAACATGAGAATATTAACATGCTGGTGTTAGCCTTTAGCTCAAAGCAGTGCTGTGTTTTACTACAGCATCACAGAGCTGCTAGCATGGCTAGCTTAAAATTATAAGAATATTAACATGCTGATGTTTAGCATTTAGCTCAAAGTAGCGCGTCACAGAGCTGCTAGCATGGCTGTAGACTCTCAATCTTGTTATGTTCTTTTCTAAATGAAACTAAGCTTTTGGAGGATTGTTTCTTGTTTGTATTTAGATTTTTATGCATCTACTGTGTGACAAATATGACCAAATATCTGCAAAACTAATGACAGTGACCTGATAACTTGCTAACTATCAGATCAAATAGCATCATCACTGTGAGCTCGTTAGCATATTTTATCTCAAGTACAGCCTCACTGTAGACTGAAGACTCTAACTGAACATGACCTGAGCGAGTGTCAGCGACGAAAATCAGTTTAATTGCTTTGTTTGATGCTGTTTGGAAACTGGTTGGACAGTCGCTTGCTGTCAGGACACAGTGTTAGTTTCATGTTTCTGCCATTGAGTTCTTGTCACCACTGGAATCCAGTTCACCTGCTGTGAATCCAGGCTGACTGCAGCTCTCCTCTCTGTGAAGAGGCAAAACTTCCTTTCAGGTCGTTAGATTCAAATCTCCAAAGATTTTTCATGAATTAGCATATTGTACTGTAGCCGCAGGGTTAGCCCTGAAGTTAGTAGTTGATTTCACTGCAGCTGTGTGTGTGTGTGTTTGAAACTGTGTGTGGTGGAAAAATATATTCAGAATGCCAATATATATATATATAGATATGTTAGAGTAGTAACCTGTGAGCATGCATCACAGTGATTAAATTGTAATTCAGATAGAAGAGGTGAAGTAAACAACAGGATTTATTCCTTAAATCTCCAAAATTGGTTTGAAAACAGGCTGAAAAAGCTTCTTCTGCCCGACAACAGTGCATCAGCTGCTTTCTGCTTTAGTGAGCATGGCTGTGGGATCGGGAGGCTTTTCTCTTCCAGGAGATGATTATCACAGTGCCTCAGTTGTTTTTGCAGATATTGGAGATGGAGGTGGATATGAGGAAATGCTTGACTTCACAATTTATATTTATTTATTTTTCCGCACTCCGTTTTGTGAAAGAAAACCTGGAGAACGGAGGCCATTATTCACTCAATACATCGACAAGACAATTCAATTTCCAGGCTTGTGGCAATAAATGTCAGAGCAGGAAACTGTTGACAGAGAATTGTTTAATCTGGTTTGTTCTTTTGTGAGGAGGTGTGTGTGCGTGCGTGTGTGTGTGTGTGTGTGTGTGTAGGTGTATTAAATATATTGTGGGGACTCACCTCTAATTCAGGGACATAAAGCTGGTCTCCACAAAGTTAACCATGACATTTCAGCTACTAAAAATATTACATTTGGTGTTAGGTGTTTTGTAGCTTTCAATCATATTTTCTGATCAGCAGATGTAGTTTGTTGATGTTTAAAGATCCCCTCCAGATATGTTTTAAAGGGTAGGATCGTTCATTTTTTTTGTTTGTTTTTTAGGTTTTATATCATTCTGCAGCTTCTCAGTAGTGTTTCATGTGTATTCCAAAACGAAAAATTCAAATTTTGGTTGAGGTGCTCATGTTTTTGTGTCTAAATGCCATTTTCTGAAGCCTTCTAAAAGCTTTTTCCCACATGACCTGATGTGGATTTCTGCATGATGACCTTGCTACATATAAACTGGCGAGGAGTCACAGAGACGGATGGAGCAGTCACGCTGCTGCTGCTCTGCTAAATGCGCTAACAGACACACAGACGGAGCACTCCTTGCTACTGCTGCTCAAAGTTAAATAAACCCTAAGTTCTTCTCGTGCCAGTAAACGGCTCCAGATCAGAGCAGAATCCAGTGTGACCTGCGGGTGTTATTCAACTTGAAGCTCCGGCTCTCTCCTCCAGAGCTCCCAGCTCATCTCAGCGCTGCGACATCGCTCGTAGTGTATCTGGACAATTTTTCAAGCTCTAGTGAGCAAACGTGTTAGAAAGACGCTGTGCTCAGCGCTCTAACTCACATCAGACAATAATTATTGTCTGATATATTTTTC
Organism: Euthynnus affinis; assembly: GCA_029490765.1. Taxonomy (NCBI): domain Eukaryota; kingdom Metazoa; phylum Chordata; class Actinopteri; order Scombriformes; family Scombridae; genus Euthynnus; species Euthynnus affinis. Next base: position 35,619,866 of record CM055839.1, on the reverse strand, counting down.
TATTCTCACTGTTTGTGTAGTGGAGGCTTCAACCTTTCACATCACATTCCTGCTTGTAGTTTTATGCCTTTTACTGAGATTTACTGTGAGCTCAGAGACGCTTTCCTCCTTCAGCAGCTGAATATAAACAAACTCTGCACGGAGAGCAACATCCAGCTGGAGGAAAATATGTTTGAGTGGAGGGGAGGCTTTATATTTTAATTTTTTACTAGCACTTTAAGGACGTCTCATCCATGGCAGCTTTAAAGTCGAGCTTCAAAAGGATTCCTCGACATTGTAAATGACAAATAAATTTTTTAGGGTTAAGACATTTTGTCTGCTCCTCTTACACGTGAGGTCAAGTGAGGAAAAGTGTAGATGTACAAACATTTAATTTAGATGAAGAACATTCATTGTTTCATATTCAAATAATACTGAAGTATTGTATCCACAGCCTGATATGTCTTATTCCTCTGTGCCGTAGAGCTTTGTTGCACCGGTTGACATGATGTTCCTTCATCACCATGAAAACACACACTGTCCTGCTGCCAGAAATACTCACCAGAGCACCAAATGTGGATTCATCTGCAGCTGAAAATAGTCCCCAACAAATGCTCTATTCCCTCCTGTGTGGAGTGACCAGTCGTTTTAGGAATTTACTGTGACTTCTTCTAAAAAATTTAATTCTATATTTGTGAGCTGTTTTTAAATATCTTCAGTGGGAACCAATGGGTTTGGAGCTGAGAGTCACAGAAAGAGTAGTGAAGGAGGAAAGTAATGAGAGACGGACTAACACGTTGTTGGTTTTAATCTTTTCATGGGATTTGTTGACAATTAAAAAACAAATATAGAAAAACATCAGATCTATCCTTTTTAATGTAGACATAACGTTTGCTATATTTGCTCTGATTCTTTATCTTTGTGGAGGTTTTAATGAATGTACAGTCTGTCTGGTGACACTTTGTACATATGGGGTTTTGCTTGGCCTACATGCAGAGCGACTGACTAATAATTGATAAGCTGTTGCTAAGACCCCGGAGGGAAGAAGTGGATGCATTCCCGCTGTGGTGAAGATGAGGAGCTGCAGGGCTGCTCCACTTACAAACGCGCAACCCTGAAGATCAGCACTGTGTCACTGCAGGTTTACTGTATACAGTGGATAATAAAGACATGTTGGAGGTCTGGGAATCATTTCGAGCTGCAACAACTGGCGGATATTTTGATAATAAAGCAACTGTTTTATTCTTTTAGACAAATATGCCAAAAGGTTTGCTGGTTTCAGCTGCTCAAATGTGATGATTTGGTTCTTTTTGTTTGTTGCTAATTATAGTAAATTGATTATCTGTGGGCTTTGTGTTGCTGTTGAGATAAAATAAGATGTTTAAGAGCTTTGAGTGTGGGAAATCAGGAATCAAAATACTCAATGAATTGACAAAGTAATCAGCAGATTAATCAGTAATGAAAATAATTGTTAGTTGCAGCCTTGGATTCATTGAATAATGACTTGTTTTATGTCATCAAGCTGCTCTTTAGTTCATAACATGTTTGGCTTATTATACTCCATTAGCACATTATTTGTGTTTTAAAGGAATATTCCAACATTTTAGGAAATCTGTGTTACTGGGAATAAGATTAGAAAACAGAGAGGTCATTAAACTGTGTATAGTTTATGACTAAAAGTGTGTGTACAAACAAAGACAGTGATACACATTGTTTTGTTTAGATTTATCAAAGCGACTATAATCAATATTTTTTATAGTGTCAGTGTGTAATGTTTTAGTTGTGGCTCGTAGTGATGAACCTACAGAGAATTATCAGCGACTCTGCAGCTCCTCTCAGCTTTATGGGGCTTTATAGTGAGTTTCAGCTCATTGTTTATCTGTCCGGCTGCAACTTTTACTGTTCTGGTTCACTAGCGTTGTTTTCAGACTAGCTGGACACAGTTAGCTGTAGACTAGCTGGTGAACATAGTGGAGCATTTAGCAGCTAAAGAGCCAGATATTTCCCTCAGGAGTTGGTAGAGAGCAGAAACCGAAGCTAAAATAGAGAGAATATAGGACTTACATTCACCAGGTGGACAGAAACATGACTCTACATGAACGATAATGTTGCTCCGTAACTGCTGGATGTGGAAATAAAAGCAACTGTTTACGAACAAGTTCGACATATCAACATGTTGATATGTCAGAGTTGTGTTCACTACTTATTACAGTTTTAATGCAAATTTCTGCTTTTTAGCCACAAATGGATGCAGACAAACCCTCAATCAACCCATTTGCATATCAATGCTTCTCTCTGCTCTCGCCTTTCAATCAGTGACAAAAACAGTGCAATTCCAGCTTTCATGATGCAGTGAAATGTATTGTTATTTCATCGTGTGTGTAGTTGAAACAGAATTACCAGTGAAACTTTTATCATTAGATTTTATCTTAGTCTGAATTTCAGGTGGTGAATTACCGTCTCTAAGGCGACACCATACTCAAAAAGTGTTATTTGTCTTACTTACATGTTTGTATATCACAAAATCTTAATTTTCTACTACACTATAAATTTCTCAAAGAACTTTAGCATACAGTAAAGAAGTTGTGATATGTAGTGCAACAAGCTAGCAAAGCTGTAAACAGGACCGTGTTTCTGCACATGCTCAGTGGTTATCTTATCGCCAGCTGTTTCTAAACAAGTTACCAAGAAACCAAGGAAATTGCCGCCAAATCCTTTAAAGGCTCAGGCTTTTCGAGTCTCTCTTATTACAATATTCACGTGCTATATGTGCATCAGCACCCGCAATACCAGCCTAGAAGTGACCCTCCTTTACAGGACTGCACTCATAAAGACCTGAACCTTGACCTGAACCCTGCTGGTTTTATGGAGCGGCTACAGATGAGAGCTGCAGTGTTACATATCTGAAAGGGGCTTTACTCAGCAGGGTCTTTGTCACATCTGCACAGAGTGGAGGTCCTCTGGGGCGGGTGGGGGGGTGCAGGTTTAATGGCTGCCTTCTTTGTTGAGTGGATCAAAGAGAGCATTAGAGGCAGCGAGGACACAAACTGATGTAGGTTTTCTGTAATCTGTGATGCTGCAGGTTGGCTGTATTTGGGTTTGAGTTGAGGTTGTTTTTTCTAGTCTTTTGTCCACTTTCAGCTTTTAGTCTGCGTCTCAGAGAACTCGGAAAGTAACAAGCACAAAATAGAAGTGTTCTCTGATTATTTATTTAAGATTGTAAATGCCTATCATCTGTCAGAACCGTCTGTGAGTTCAGTATCAGTGAAAGTTTCATTTATCATGTTTGAGTTTATCTTCAGTGCTCGTCAGGGTAAAGTTGACGGAGATGGGAGCAGAACGACAGAAACATGCTGTTACTTTTGTCCCGTTATTATTAAAGATGTGTTTCTTTGCTCTTCGTTGTTTGCAGGAAAAAGCAGCAGAGGTCTCACCCGTCCAGATGTGACCTGAAAACAAACAACAGTGAATGAATGTTAGTGCAGCATCGATTTGTTCAAGGCTGCTTTGTGTTATCTTTAATTTAAGCTGATGTTCTGAACAAGTGAGTGAATGGAAATGCCATTGATCAGTTTACCTTCGTGTCCACATTAACAGGTTAATGGAGTAACTCGTCTTACTGGTCCGTCTATTTAATTGATTATCTTTGCTTCAATTGTCCTCGTTGTTAATGACAAAGAGAGGAACAGAAAATGATAATTGTGCTTTAAGGTGAGTTTGATGCATCGTACCAATTTCATACAATCGCAACATTTAACAAAACATGATCAATTGATTTGATGGTCATTTGTTTAGAGGAATATCTGAAGCATTAATCAGCATTATATGTCATAAATATTCAGTACTTAGTTGTTTTGTGGTTGATTTATCCAACTGTCACGTATATTTTTCTATCGTCCCGACTGAGAGAACGAAAAGTAACAATATGCAACATCAATTTTCGGCCCGATTGCGTCCGACTCATTTATCCAAAATTTTAGAAAGTGGTTGGTTTTAGTAGAAGACATGTATGTTGTTCACAATAGATTATCTAAATAAATGCATCTCTGTGCAAAGAGGGAAATACAAAAAAGTTATACTACCATGTTGATTCTATTTTAAAAACAAACTTTTCACAGATTTTTTCAGATTCCCTTTTAGAGCTGCATCCTGTTTGATGTGGCTGGTTTTGTTGACATTTTTCAACCAAACAACTAATCAATTAACTGAGAAGATCATCCACAAATGAACTGATAATGAATAATAATCATTAGTTGCAGCTCTAGATGATATATAATACTTACTATTTTCCACCTCCTGCAACTGTTGCTCATGTTTGCTAACATTGTAAACCATGTTGTGCTTATTGCTCTACAAAACAGTTATTATTACATATAGGTACAGTATATATTCTATATATACTGTGTTTGAATGTGTTTTAAAAGGTGTGTTATGTCAAGTTGGTGAATGAGAGTAACGATCAGCTTTGTACTCTGACAAAAGTGGAGAAAACAAAGCGAAAGTGCTTCTCATGTTCAGAAACAAAGAACATTTCTAAACAAAAGCAACAGTTCACTTTTAAACACACTGCAGAGAAACTTATGTGTCCAATTAATTCATTGTAATTTGCATTTAAACAGGACAAGAAGTATCAGGGGACTTCCTGCAGTCATCCAGACTCATTTAGTTCGTACTGGATGTTTCCTACTTGGACCAATTACACACATGGAAGCTTCACACAGGCTTAAAACTCACTGATTTCTGTAAATATTATACAATCCTGGATTATCACAAAACATTGTTTCATTCAGTAATAACACTGCAGCACTTGAAGTCGATGTGACGCTGCAGAAAAATCAAAACACTCCAGACAAAGTGATAAAAAAGGGCAAATTTATTTAAAGCACTTACATAGAAAAATATGATTGATTTGAGTCAACAATAATAAATAGAGTGCCTGACTTTTTTTTCCCCAGGCCCTGTCGGTACAACAGTACAATCAATATCCAGTTTCACAATACAGCAAAGGCACTAGCATTTACCACAATCAACAACAAGTCAATGGAGGCGGCGTGGATGGCGGCGGGGAGGGAGCAGGGCTCTTCAACAGCACGCTCGCTCCTCACCAAACAACCTGTCTGAGCCCGCGGCCGTCACATAAACCCGTCACTCACGATCCGACGCCTTCGACCGGCGCTTAGTGCCCCTTTCTTTCTCTCTCTCTCCTTCTAATTCTGCATCTTTTTTTCCTCTTTGTGTGGAAATTATTCTTTAATATTTGAGTCAATTCTTCTTTTACTTGCCTTTTTTGTTCAAATGCAGGTTGAAAGGAACAATGTGATGAATTTTCTAACAGAAATGGAAGTGAGGAGGTTAAAGAAAAGATGAAAGATCAATTACAAAAGGCTGCAGTGTTTGTTTATAAGTTTACAGCCAGTAGTGGAGCTAAGAAAGTAAAGTTTGTCCAGGATTAGAGGAAAAAAACATCAGAAACATCATGAATCTTCCTCTAGACATACTGAATATACACTGAAATAAGTGTAAACACGACCAATAGTTTGTCAGATTGGTGGTCATGGGACAAAGTTTCTGTCAGTTTCAGTCAATCTGAGTTTTCATGTGACTAAAATCATTCTCAGCATTAAAATCCACATTGAACATATAACAGAGCTGCAGTGATAGTCGATTAATCGTTTAGTCCATCAACAGAAAATCTTAATCTTCAAGCGATTAAGTCATTTTTTTGGCAAAAGTGCCAAAACGTTTGATGGTTCCAGCTTCTCAAATGTGATTTGCTGCTTTTTCTTCATCATGTGTGATAATAAATTGAACTTATTAACATTTTAAACTGCCAAACAAACAAAAACAAGCAAAATGAAGACGTCACCGTGACACTTTTTATCTATAAAAATACAGGAAACTGGGAAATTATAATCGTCAAATTTACAATTCAGTGTTTTGTAATTTAAGTTGGATTTTACAGCAACAACAAATAAGTGGCTGAAGTGTTTGTTAATTAAGTTTACAGCCAGTAGGGAGATAAAAAAAAAGTAAAGTTTGTCCAGGATTAGAGGAAAAAATATCAGAAACATCATGAATCTTCCTCTAGAAATACTGAATATACACTGAAATAAGTGTAAACACGACCAATAGTTTTTCAGATTGGTTGTTGTGGGACAAAACTGTCATGGCAAATTTTCATATTACTGTAATTTTAGACCAAAATCATTACGTTTCATTCTTTGGGGAGCATGAAAATCCACATTAAACATGTAACAGAGCTGCAGCAATAGTCAACAGAAAATCTTAATCTTCAAGTCATCAAGTCATTTTTTTGGCAAAAGTGCCAAAACATTTGATGGTTCCAGCTTCTCAGATGTGATGATTTGCTGCTTTTTCTTTGTCATGTATGATAATAAATTGAATGTATGAACATTTTAAACCGCCAAACAAACAAAAAACAAACTAAAAGACGTCACCGTGACACTTTTTTTTGTTGTTGTTTTCACAAGAAAATTAGGAAATTATAATCGTCAAATTGAAAATTCAGTGTTTTTGTAATTTAAGTTTGGGGGTTTATGGGTATGAGAGTTACAGTAGATGGCACATATATATAAATCCAGTGACTCAGACATATTATAGATGTAATGGCACAAAAAAATACATGAAACTAAAGAAAGCTCCTGCCCTTCACTCGAGTGTCACATTTCACAGCTGATAGCTTCGTTCATAACAACAACAACAACTCGCTGTACAGTCTCAGTGTTGGTCGCGTGAGTTGGTCCCAATCAGTGATTAATTACCTGTTAATTTAGTTTAATAGATTTTTTGCTTCTTTTCAGGAGGGATGAACGACGCCAGAAAATAGAATATTTTCTTATTATGAGAAAAAGAAACATGTGGTGCAACAGTTGTTTTTTTTGTTTGTTTTTTTACATGCATATGATTGAGACGAAAGCCAGAAATGACGTTCAGGATGACGAGCAGAAAGCGTGTTGAAGCCATTATGATGCAGCTGGATCTCACACACACACACACACACACACACACTGACAGACCAAGCACATCCCTGAAGCCCAAAACAAAAAAAAAAACAATCTGAACTAATTCGACTGGGACATGATGGATTTTTTTTTCTTTGAAAGAGGTCAGAAAAATATAGAAAGGAGAGAAAAAAATAAACTGATTCTTATGTAAAGTCGTAATCAAAACATTGTAAATGTTTGTTATCATCATTGGTTCTGATTGACACTGAAAAACAAAAACAGAAAAAGGAAATTAAAGTATTAAATATCTTAGTAAATACTGTGGAAAGTGATAAGGCTTTAAATCTTTCTCCAGTTCGACTTCTTCTCTGTTTAAATTTAGGTTTTTCTCCCCCTCCCCTCCCCACCAGAATGGCACGGGTCTCCTGGTTTTCGTGTCCCGGTAATCCATGCGGACGGATTGGTTCATGTCATCTTCTGGAAAAAAAAAAAGCCCTGATTGTCAGAACAACTTATAAAGAATATGGTTGTTATTTCCCGGCCTTTTAAAGCTAGTCCCATCGGTATCCTTTCAGCCCAGAATATCCGCTGTCTGTCTCTCTTTGTCCTGTCCTCGTCCTCCGCCACCTTCAGGGTGGAGTCGACTGGTGAATTAATGCACAGGAGCCCCCCGAGAATGTCCACAAAAAAAAACAAAACAAAAAAAAGGGCTGTAAAGCTTTACCGTCATAGTCGCAACTCGGCGCCGATGTCAGCCACGACGGAGAGAGAGCGCCGCCCGCCGCGTCAGTACATGTCTGAGCTCTCTCGGGGCCTCGCTGGCTCTCAGCAGCTCCTGTTTTTGTTTTTATATATATGTATATTTTTTTAAATGTTTCTCTGCGCGGTGAGATACTTGAGAGCGGCCGAGCCGTACTTCCTGGACAGGTCCTGGTGGAACTCGTCCTTCAGGGTGTTCAGGCAGTTGCGGTAGCTGGAGCTGGAGCGGAACTTGGAGATGTCGAAGCTGGGAGCGTGCGGCATGTGGATCATGAAAGCGTTCGGGAGGACCATCAGGTCGTACTCCTAAGGAGAGAAGAAGAGGGACAGGTTTGAGACAACAGAGCAAAGAAATAATAGTTGTTCTCTTCTACAACCTGCAAGTCATGTGACCTTGTCTTTATTTTACATCTTCAGAAACGAGCAGCCGTGAACAAACTCGACATCTTCAGTGTTTATCAGGCAAAATTATTGATCCCTGAAGGGTAAATTCAGTTTGACACAGCAGCATAAGAAGAAAGAAAGAAAGTATGAAATAAAAAAAGATGAAATAAGAATGATGAATGGATAATTGATCGCTTTATTTGAATACACTTCATTGATCAGGAACCTTCCTCCATATTTTCATGAACTGTTTTCCAACAATCATCAATTCCATAATTATTCCACATGAAATAACTGAACTCAGACCTGCTGTCTGTCAACATCTCCCCCAGTAGTAATTAATCATTTTAATTTCATTTTAATTACTTTGTGTACTCGTATACATGGATCACTGCAATCTTATCTTTTGTTTTCTGTCTCTTTTCAAGGTTCAAGCCTCAGTTGTTTCTTTCTGAATCAAATTCTATATTTTTATCTTAAGTGTAAACAAAAACAAACAAAGAAACAAAAAAATGTAATGGGGTAGCTGTGCTAGTGCTTCCTCTGCGTGTCCTTCATGATGATATTTGCCGCTGGACGTCTTCAGCTGGTCAAAGAGGGAATATTCTGTGATTATTAAACTGTAAGATGAAAATATTGGAAGGATCCTTTAAATATTTAACAACTGTGGATATTACATCACATTTTGGAGGGAAGTTAGTTTGCTGCAAGTCTGTTTCTCTCATGATCATAGATTATATTCATATATCAGCATGGATTAAAGATCCATCATCCAGCCAGTCCCTCCATAAAACAAAACGTCAGCATCCAGCTTGAATCAACCAAACTCTGTTCGGTCTGCAGAGTCCCTCTCTGTCTTTAAGAAAAGACTAAAGACCAGCTCTTTTGCAAACACCTCTGCACTTAATGGACTGTCGACTTGCTTCTATGCACTCTAATCATTGTCTTGTTGCACTGCCTGTTGGCATCTACGTCCTATTGGGGCCCAAACTTCAGCTTTATGGCTCTTACTGGTTTCCTGACTGGATCCCTGCTTGTGTATCAGACTCATATGTACGTCGCTTTGGATAAAAGTGTCTGCTAAATGAAAAATGTAATGTAATGTGATATTTTTGCTCATCTTTATGGTTTAGAGTTCGTTTTTTTTTATCATTTTTTCTCCAAATGCTGGATTATCTCCATTTTTAAAGCAGCAATGACTATTAATGCTGCGTCTGGACCATTCAAAGCATTGGTGCGTTCATACCTGTGCATCCAGCTCCATGATATGTGACACCTTGTTCCAGCCAAAGCCCACAAAGCGCTGGTCGTACTCCGGACAGTCTCGTCTCACCACGACGTAAGGCTCGAAGTCCGGCTCCCACTCCACCTTATACGGCGTGGTGGCTGTTCGCCATTTGGCATAGTTGGTAGGAGCGTGACCTTTGGGCCACACGTGATACCTGGAGAGGAGAAACAGATATGAAAACGGAGACCACGCCGATAGGAAGGGTTGATTTAAAGATGATGTGTCGTCCTGTTGTGGTACCTGAAGGTGTAGAGAGTCCCCATGTCCAGCATGGAGAGCAGCTCGGCTTTGGATTTGGGGAAGGAAAGACGGTAACGGAGCGTCTCGAAAGCTGGAACCACCAGAGCCTTCTTAGTGTGAGCCATGTCCAGCTGCACCACCGACTTCCTGCAACCATGGAAACACGAGGACGACGATGTCACCACACAGCAACGACTGGTTACGGCAGGAGGTTTGCTTTTATATTGTTGATTTTATAAGTTTGTGTTTGGCTTTAATGTCCTGATTTTGTTTCTCTATATGTGCTTGACTGTTGATCCAATGAGGTGAGATGTTTGTTTGTTGTGTTTATGTGGTTTTAGTGTGTATATGTGGCTGTGTGTGTGGTGAATTCCTGGTGAGATGCAGCTAAAAAAAAGTCTGCAGACAGACATAAATAAAACTGAAGAGGACTAAAACAGACTTTATATTTTTATAAGATGAACACAAGCAGTTTTATCTTAAATGCAATGGAGGTTTTTCATAACAAAACTGATCAGTGTCTAAAATTCTGAGAAAATGTAGTTTATCAAGAGCTGCAATGATTATCTTCATTATCAATTAATCTGTTGATTATTTCCTCAACTAATCAATTAGTCGGTTGGTCTTTAAAATATCTTAAAATGGTGAAAATGTCAGTTTCCAAAACCCAAAGATATTCAGTTTACTGTCATAGTAGACAAAAGAAACCAGAAAATATCCACATTTAATAAATTAAATCAGAAAATTCTTCATTTTTTTTTCCTTAAATAATGACTAAAAATATATAAAAAGGGTAGCACATCTTAATTTTCTAGTCAAGGCGGACAAAATATGAACATTTCACTTGTTTATTTGGCTCACATCACATTTCGGCACATCGCCTTCGGACTGACATGAGCCAAATAAACAAGTGAAATGTTCATATTTTGTCCGCCTTGACTAGAAAATTAAGATGTGCTACCCTTTTTTTTTACATTTTTGGAAGATGCCTGCTGGATTTCAGGTTCAGCTCTTCGCTGAGGATCTTCTCCTTCTCCAATTCAACGACTCAAAATAGTTCAATCAACGGTAGCGGCTCTGGATTCAGGTCTCACCTGAGGTAATCGTAGAGACCGTACATCGGCAGGAAGTCCACGTCGGTGAGGAACACGTACGGCGTGTTGGCGTTCTTCAGCGCCACGTTCCTCACCAGGTTGACCGGGTAGAACTGACCCTCCTTGTAGACGATGTGGTAGCCGACGTTCTTGCGGTTCTTGAGGACCTCGGAGGCCTGAGCGTAGCGCAGGAACTGCTGCGCCTCGGCGTCCGACATGTAGAGCGCCAGGCTGATGGGACCTTCCCAGTGTTTGCAGATGGCCTCCAGCATCTGCAGCCTGCAAACCGAGACACGGAGAGGTGAGAGGTGAGAGCTGCTCCTGCTGCTGCGGCGATCAGACGATGTGTGTTTGGGGGCGTACTGGGTACCTGTCCATGGAGAGCTGAGCCACCAGCGTGATGTCGGTGTCGTCCTCGGCGGGCGTGTACTCGTACTGCAGGAAGTAGAGGTGCACGCGGTGGACGGTGAGGCGCTCCCGCCGGAAGTCGTAGCACTGATCGTCCTCGTCCAGATCCTCCAGAGCCGCCTGCAGCTGGAGACGCAGACGGACAACAACACGTCTCAAATCTCTTTTTTTTTTTTCTCCTTCAGTTACTTTAAAACAAACCAAACATCTGAACATTTGTTTCTTCTTCTGTGGTTTTTTTTTATGTCTTTTTGTCTGGTTTAGTTTCTTCCAGACAGACTCGACTGTAAAAAAAAAAAAAAAAAAAAATCTCGTCTGAAGATTTGACAAATGTGAGCTGGTTACCACGGCAACCGCACTCCTGCTGTGAGAAATCTCTCTTTTTTCACTTCAAAATCAATTTGAAAATGTTACCAACAGTATTTCAGCAGATATGTTTTGTTTGCAGTTTCTATTGTAATTTAGTTTATTATATAAATCATTTTTATTTCATCTCTCAGTTAAAAGTTTAAACGTGTTGCTGCTGTCAACATTGATAATAATGAAACTATTTTAATTGGTCGATTCATCGTTTTTCAAGCAAAAATATCAAATATTTACTGATTCCAGCTTTTCAAATGTGAAGATTTGATTCTTTTTTTTGCCTCACTGTCAGCAGACGCCTTCAGACTCTCTCTCTGCTGGTTAAACTGGTCTGACTGGGAGCAGATAACACTGGAGTTTAATATTTGTTTCTGTAGATTTGAGTTATTTGCATTTAAAGCGACTTTTGTTTGCAGGTTCTAGTGTCCTTAGACGGGTTTATGCATGTCAGTTAATTATAAAAATGATTATGTTGTTTGTTTTTTTCCCTCCTGTGTCTCTGGCTCCTTTCCTGTTCTACCTGCTCTTCATCCCTTCGCCTCGTTTAGTTTGTATTTTAAGTCGGATCCTCTGTTCTGTTCTGTTCTGTTCTTCACTTCCTACCGGCTGCTTTTGTCCTGCTGCTCTCCTCATGATGACAGTAAGCTGGATAAACTGGATATTTGAGGGTTTTAGACTGAATACAGAACGTCACTTCAGGCTTTTTTTTTTCACATTTTTCCAACAATCTGCAGATTAATCAGATGTAAAAATAAGTATTTATTAAGTTATATTCATCCTTTAACCCTTTCCTGCATATACCAAAACTATCAACTGTGTCGTACAGATGCGGTTTCTCAAAATTAGAAGCTACAAATACATGAAATCAGAAGTTTGTTGGTGCTGCTGTTGCTCTGCTTTTGTCCTGCTCTGCTCTCCTGATGATGACAGTAAGCTGGATATTTAGGTTCAGGGTTTTAGACTGAATACAGAACGTCAGAATGAGCTTTTTTCCCACATTTTTCCTGCATTTTTAAGACAAAACAATGAATTTATTTAACTGAGACAACAATCTGCAGACATAAAAACAAGTATTCAGTGAGTTATTTTTAAGATATTCATCCTTTAACCCTTTCCTGCAATACCTGCTGACAGTTTCTCATAATTACAAGCTACAGATACATGAGATCAGAGGTTTGTTGGCGCTGCCGTTGCTCTCTTGTTGTTGTTGTTTTCTGACCTGGACGGTGTCGGGGCTGGCCTGACTCGGGCAGCCGAACAGCTCTCGTCTCAGCAGGTTTCCGTCGTACTCCAGGAAGGTCAGGTAGAGGTTCCTGAAAAACTCCACGTGCTTGTTCTTCACTCGCAGCTTCTTGGGAGAGTTCCAGTGGATCACCTGAAAACCACGACAGAGACGCAAACTCAGGACTTTTACTGCAGTTACTGCTGCAAACAGACAACAGGGGAGCAGATTCAGGAAATATCAGGATCTAGATTTGATTTCTTAGGGTGGCGGTTCAAGATTGATTTGACTGCAACAGACACTTTTATAGACAAAGGGTCAAATGCAAAACCTTCCTGTACAGATTTCCACCTCATTGATATTTATATATTTACTACATGTGTATAAAGGAATGAAATGGGCAGCTTCGCTATTTACTGAACTTTATTGACCATTATTATTATTATTATCTTCATTTGATGACGTTAAAAGTAAAGTTAGGCTTTGCTGACTCATTTTTTAAAAAGATGAGAGAGAAGCGGCGGTCGAGCGAGCTAGGGAGTGAATGAAGAGAGAGAGAAGCTGGTGAATCGGATCAATTAAATGTTATTTCCTGACTGTTTTATAGCGGTTACAAATTAATAAGCCCACAACAACACAAACCTGATCATAACATCAGTCTCGTAAAGCTCCTTTTTTTCCTTCCAGCTAATAAAATCTGAAATATTTATTGTTCTGTCCGGTACTCCGCTGCTCGCTGCCTCCATGACACACACTTCACCTTCATTTCAGTCCGAGAAAACCGGCGCGGCGTCAATGTTTTGCAAACCTCTAATGGACAAAGACAAGCTTTATATCCTTTAAACTCTGCAGTTTTTATGTTGTAACGCTCATTGTCTCTATTTAATAATAAGCAATAAGCAGCATTTTCTGAATTATTGAAATGATGTTAAGATCTCAGCGTTTAAAAGAAACCTGATATCACATCTGTATTTCCGCTCTGAGAGACTTTCCACGTTAGTTTTGTGTTTTATTCTCCACAACATTTTGTTTTTATCACCTTTTTTTACCTCTTTGGAATCAGAAACACAGCTACACAAGATAAACAACGTAATAAAATATTAGTTTGACACGAGATAACTGTTGTTTGTAGCCCGAGGAGGCAGACACATAAAGGATCTGTATCTGTGACCTGCCAGAATTAAACTGGATGAGCTTCTTTCTGCTTTAATGTCAGTGTTTCTTCTAAAAATACATCCATGCATCTACTCCTAGAAGAAAAAAAACAACATATAATGAGACTTGTATCGTCCCTGAATTGCATTGCATAACGTGTCTTTAAGCGGCTTTTTATTCTTGAGGTTTTGAAGACGTGTCAGAGTCTGAGGATGGAGATACTAAAACTGATCCGTCTGGAAGAAAAGAGCAGCGCTAACTGGTATCACAGATGGTCAAACTGGCACATTTTCCCTTCCCTCACACTGGAAAAATCTAGATATTATTCTTAGTGGTTAGAACAGAAATGCTCCGAGCTCCGTTTTTAGCTTTTTTTATTTGGCAAACAGTCTCCAGCGAGTCTGCTGAATCAGCTGTTAGCGGCTCCAGTCTGCAGGGTAACACGGCGTAGAGACGACTGTCGCTGGGTTAGTTTAAGAAAACGTGACGATTCCCAGACAACTTCTGCAGCCTTCTCTGCTTTCTAAGTGATATTATTACACTTCCTCCATAAATCCAACGTGTGTTTTCATGTCTGTGTGTTCAGATCTGACTGAGTTATGACTCCAAGAAGGATTTCTGAGTCTTCCTCAGCTCACCTTCAACCATCCGACGCCCCTCTGGAGAGGCTTTGTGCTGCTGAATTCACTCCCTGATGGTATATATATTATATTCCTCACCTCCCGCTGTGGCGTTAATACTGTCTGAAAGGGGCTTCAGTGTTAACAGCTGCAGGTGTTGGTGGTTTAATCTCAGAAGGATAGATATAGGGCCCTATCTTATGCACCCATCAGTGCGCCGATGGGTGTGTTGGTGTAACAGTGAGGTGTGGTCAGGTGTGTTGTTGGTGCTTTGCTATCTTGAGGCAGCAGAGAGCGATTGACCAACATGAACCTGGTTTAAAGTCAATGGTGCAATGTTTCACTGTTATTTTAAGGTGCATTATGTAATATGCAGCTACACAGGCGGCTGCACAACAAACACTCTGCCTGTTACACACACACTGGACGCACAGCAGCACACACACATGCAAAAGGCAACAAATAAAAGTGTAAATGTGAAAGATTATTATTGTGTATATTAATATAGTTTAAAAAATTACATAATATTTATCAGAATTAACTAATTGCAGTAATGACGGATTAAATTGTTTAATTATTTGACCAAATTGTAAACAGACGGACAACAGCTGATCAGACACAGATCAACTTTCCTGCTTCATCAATACATGATGACATGAGGAACACATGAGGAAATAAAAGAGGTGAAAACAATTATTAAACTAACGAAGGGAATAAATCTGCACAGCTTCTATATTCTTATACATATTCTTTAACAGTTTTGAGATTACAGTGATCAGGTTTCCACACGTTCAGCAATTTAAACTGTGCTGATTTGACCTGTTACTGCATGACCGAACAAAACCATTTTAAAGAAACTAAAGCTGTAATTTAAAAAATAAACCTTTTCAAAAAGACAAACGAGGATAAAGTTGCAGCAAATGAATGAACAGGATGTTGAATTGGTGGTCTGTGGCGGACCACAGGAGGATCCAGGGCCAGTGTGCGCATTATGGATCGTGTGCTTTCCCTTTGCGCACCAGCAGAGAAGCGCTGCCTCTTACTATTTGGCTAATGCGTTGTCATAACAGCAACCCGCCAAGGTGCAAGTGCACCTGGCTCCTGCTGTCTTTGGGTCAAGGAAGGACAGGAAGAAAGAAGGAAGGATGGAAGGGAAAGAGGAACTGAGGGAAATAAGTAGGAAGGAACAAGGAGGGTGGAAAGAGAGAAACTGGGAAGGAAGAGTGGAAAGCAGGGATGGAGGAGGAAGGAAAGAAGGAACAATCAATCAGATGGGGGTCAGTTTGACCTGGGAAGACAGCAGGAGGGTTAAAGGGAATGAGAGATAACACTGTGATTGGTTTATTGCATGTTACACACCCATGATTAATGAGGAGACTAAGTCCAACCCCTTAAATAGCAAAAAGTGGATTTGGACACACCCTAAATGCGATTGCACTTCAGACCCTGAGCTTTAGATCCTTAAAATATTCCACCTAGTATTTCTGTTGGTGTCGATCATGTCAGGGTTCCTCTAAATGTCTCTATACTTCCTCAGCAGTAGATTATTGACTGACTGACTGTGTGTGTGTGTGTGTGTGTGTGTGTGTGTGTGTACCTTGAGGTCGGACACCTCGGTGTAGCACTGTTCGGACCGAGTGTGATCAGACAGCTGGACGTTCCAGAAGCAGGGCAGCTGGTGAACCAGGACGGGGTTCTGCTTGATGAAGGCGTTGAAGATGTCCTGCAAACACAGACGACGGGGAGGATGTGAGGATCCAATAAAAAACACAGAAACAGTCTCTCCAGCTCTCTCAGGCTCATTGTTCGGAGATGTTTTCTCTCAGATTTCTGAAAGCGTGAGTCACCGCGGCATTAAGGTCTCCTCCCGGTTGGAAACGTAGCCGCTCGGCTCTTGAAGGCATCAGGAAGATGAACCATATTATCTCTTTGTCGGTTCCCTGGCAACATCAGCTTTTATTTTTCTTTGCAATCTGTAGGATTGTCTACAAAGAGAAGAAGCCTCTCTGTGAACAGGCCGCATTGTGTCTTTTTTATAAAAAAAAAAAAACACAATCAAGGTCGCTGATGGAAGCCGAAGACAACACTTTGATTGCTGGATGTACGACTGTAAACAGACTGACAGCAGCAACATGTTATGGAAGTTATAGAGCTGCCATTAAAGATTAGTGCTAATTAACTTGTTCTGTAGTCAGAAGATTCCTGAGAGAAATCATAATGTTGCAGATTTTAGACTGTACTTTATTTATTTTGTAAAAAATAAACAATTTTCATGCAAATTATTTATTATTGGATTGAATAAAATGGTGAAAAATGGTCCAAACTCCAAAGACATCCAGTTTACTGTCATTAAATCTTCACATATGAGAAGAAGCTGCAACTTCAACAGGAAATATTCAGCTGTTTGAGGTTTTCTGTCATTTATTTCCTGTCCTGTTTCAAAACATATGTAAAAAATGGTGCCTGCAAGTCAAGTGTCAGGGCTTCAACCTGCTCCCTGTTTGTGCAAACTGATATTAGCTTGTCGCTCATGTCCATAAACAGCTGTCTATTCAGTAACCTTGGTTGCTAAGGTGGTTGCTAAGGTTTTTCCATGTGTGGGTTGCTTCCACTCTCATATTTCAGATGTATAGATGGATTTAAGCAGTTTAAGAAGCCTCCAGCGTGACCGGAAATCAGCTGTGACGCAGCTTCCTGAAAGCTGACCAATCAGAACAGAGTGGGGCTCATCAGGAGGCGGGGCCTTAAAGAGACAGGAAGCTAAAACTTCCTGTTTCAGACAGAGGCTGAACTGAGGGGCTGCATAAAGGACCAGTAGAAGATAAATAAGGAGTTTTTATTCCAGTAGAGAACCAGAATATAAATATAGAGGCTGGAAATGTGAAGAATATGAGTCCTTAATATAAGTGCGTTGGATTTGTTCCTGACCTGATCAGCCAATGACGTACTGAGCATGCTCATTAGCTCCCGCTCCGCCGTCAGCCGCCACATCTGCTCCCAACCGATCCGCCGCAATCTCTCCAAGTAGAGAAGAATGACGCCTGCGACGAAAACACACAGAGAACGACACACAAACATGACTTCAAATCTCCGAACCTCAATGTAGGAATTTCAAAATAAATGTCAGCTGGTGTCTTCAGGTCCGAGTCCAGACTCTGTCCAGACAGTAAACGGTTACCTGTGTTGAAGCCTCGTCCCAGCGCCGGCCAGGGTTTGTGGTTTTTCCACAAGTTCCCCAGATACCAGTCGCTCTGGTTCTCCACCAGACCAATCACCTGTTTATCTGTCAACAAAACAAACAACAACAACAACAATCAGTAAACATGTTCATGAGTCATTTTTTTCCTTTCATGAAACATCCTGATGTGAGCAACAATCCTAAAAACGATGAGTTTATGTTTAAATACGACACTGTTGGTTTTGTTTACACATGTTAGACAACAACAGGTTAATAAATAACCAAATAAAACCATCCTCTGATAATAAATACTGAATTAAACGATTATATCTTTTGTTAGCAGAATATCTCATAATCTGCTTTACAGGTTTAAATTCAGAAATAGCAGCAATCTTCAATCTTTTACTCTCATTCCTTTGTTCAGGATTGAACCATATTATACTCTTTAGAATAATCTTTATCAAAAATTGTTTCATTTATTTGGATGACCCCAAAAATACGTATTTGTCAGTAGATGATTTGTAGGTTTGGTTTATTTGACATAAAGCATCTTAACTCTTGAGCACATTGTGCAACTGCAGCTGTGTTTAACTGACATGAATGAATGTAACTCAGCAACTTGATCGATTTAAATGGACTTTGCTGTCATGAATTTAACAGTTTTTGCACAATTTATCCAACTGGAAATTAAAATGCTTTGTTTTTGTCAGTACAGCAACATATCTGCTCTGTAGATCATTGTTTTTTGTTTGTTTTTGGTTTCATGACTCATTGAAATATCCTTCTGTTATCACTCTACATAGCTGGACTCCTTATTTTGAATCAGCGAGTCAAATCTTAACATGAAATGATAACATGTTGTTCTGTAATCAGCAGAGCAGACGGTCACACTGAGCCTGATTGCATCCTGCTACACAACAAAAACAACCCACATTATCTTTCCTGCTAAATTCTCCTTCTTATCAAACTTACAAACATGAGCACACGTCCTGTCCTGCGGCTTAACTTGCTGAACGAGCCGCAGAACAAACATTCACCAGAGAAAAGTGCACCGCTAACGTTAGCAGCTAGTTAGCTAATTAGCTGCTCAGCTAACATTCCTGCAAAAGTCACTTCAGACCTGTTAGATGCAGGTTTGGTTCTTACTCTTTAAAGAGCATATTGCAGGTTGAATTCAATGTCTAGGAAAATGAAAGTTCTGCATTTTGAAAAAGCTAAACCAGAAGCGCCATAGCGGGAAGTAGCGTGGTAAATTCGAACATGCGGCAAATAATCGATCTAAACTCTAAAACTGTGACACTGAAGAGGTTGTGAAGGTGTATCACATCGATATGAACATGAATACACCTTCACAACTTCCTTAGTATTCAAATTTATAGCGCTACCTCCCGCTACGTCACTCCCGGTTTAGCTTTTTCAAATGCAGAAGTAAAATTTTATCACAAAAACGTCTCCAGAGGTCACTGTAGAGTGTGTATAGTTATGCTTATTCCAATAAAACTTCAGTCCCAACTCCATTTTTCTAGACATTGAGTTAAAGGGTCTCCTAACAACTGCTAACAACAAGCTGTCTGTTCATGACTTGTAGCTACAGCAGTTTGTTTACAGTCTAACACGAGTAGCCTGCCAGCTGCTGTCAATCAAACACAGACGCCGACACGCCCCTTCAGCTTTAACAATACATTTAAAAAAAAACACCTTGACATTATTTTAGACTCCAGAAGGGGTATGGAGCTTTTTCCCTATCTTTATTGAAGAGCGTGGTTTATCAAGTTGAGAACATAATTTATTGATTTTATGTTCAAATTTTGTAATTAGTCCCTCAAAACCCTGCCTTCGCACTCAAACATCCTCTGCTTGCGCTCAGATTTGCTCTGCTTCTGCTCAAACTGTGTGCTCGCACTCAAATACAATGTCCTGCTGCTCAAGCTTAAACT
This sequence comes from Euthynnus affinis, assembly GCA_029490765.1. Lineage (NCBI taxonomy): Eukaryota > Metazoa > Chordata > Actinopteri > Scombriformes > Scombridae > Euthynnus > Euthynnus affinis. The sequence goes on along the minus strand of CM055839.1, from coordinate 35,600,274 downwards.
TCTCTCCTCGCACTCAGGCTGCTTCTGCACACTCCACGTAAAATTTCTAAAATCACCCAATCAATAGAAGGTGTGCAGAAGCAGCCTGAGTGCGAGGGCAGGGTTTTATGGGACTAAACATTACAAAATTTGAACGGAAAATCAATAAATCATGCTCTCAAATTGATAAAGAAAGGGGAAAAAGCTCCACAGAAGGTTGACGTATGCGTAAAATTCAAAAGGTCTTCTTACCTGTGAATTTCCTAAAAATACCCCACAGCTCTGCGATGTCGGTGGCGAAGGTGATGTCCGTGTCCAGGACGATGACCTTTGACAGGTCGGAGGGCAAAGCTTTGGTTAGCGTCAGCTTCATCAAGCCGTAAATACCTGAGTAGTGCTTGTTGGGTATCCACGACACCTCGGACTGAAACGAGAAGGTGTGGAAGGCGTCGGTTAGTCGCTCTCATTTCTTAATTTTATTCCACTTTGTCCCTTTAAAAAACTTCAGCAGTGTTCATTATGTATGAGCAGTGTTCTGTACGTGGGTTAACACAAAGACACATTCAGCATATTTTGTCAAAGGCTCAATGTGTCTGTTTTTTTTTTATATCTGCACATAGTGTGTGTTAATTAATTCTCTTGATTCAGTGTAATTGGATCTGCATAAGTGCATCATCTGCAAATATAATCGGCTTAAGAGAGTCTGGTGCTGTTTTTCTCCACTTTAATGTGAGTTAATGGAAAGAGAAGCGAGCGGCTGCAGGTCGAAGCATCTGACGGCACAAAGGACTCATTGTTCAGCACAAAGACTTGCGAGGGAGGAGAGAAATGTGATGATGTGAAGGAGAGAGAGAGAGAGAGGGATGCAGGTCGGAGTCACACACGCTGATTCATGCTCGTTCTTTACATTCCCGTCACTCTGAGAGCACATTCATCAACTTGGAAGTTAAAATAAATTATTTGGTGAAGTGTTACTTGACTTTCGGGGGGGAGGGAGGGGTGTGTGTTTGCTGTCGAGTGAAAACCTTGTAAGCACCTTTTGTGTTGCTTGTCGTGTCTTTAATTTCAAGGATCAGCGTGCACGACTCAAAACCAAAGAAGAAGAACTCGTAGCCGCCGTGTGGTCGAGACGTACAAGGTTATATAAGACATGAGGATTCACTGGGAAACTGAACTGTTGTCAGGTGAAAACGTGTCTGTTTGGTAACAAAATGTAACCTGGACACACTTTTAAATGAAGCTTTTGCTCTTTCAAGTTTTTGGGGCTTTTAAACGAGCTGTGTGGACGCGTTTAGTCCTTTTAAAGTGTCTGAAAAACATGATCAACATCACTTTACTGCATTTTGTCCTTTTATAATTATTAGCCTGAGATGAATCCTGTAATATCTGCTATCAAGATATCTCTCTGTTTTTACATTTCATTTCACAGATATAAATCTTTTATGTCTCAGTTTTATATAGTTTTATCTTTTATGTGAACACAGCCTGCAAACTCAAGGTGACAAACGCTTGTTATTGTCGCTCAAACATCCGCCTCTCAGCTTTTACTTCCTCCTCTCTCTCTCTTCTCTCTCCGCTCTGCTGTAGGCGAGGACGGCTGGCGGTGAGACTCAGCTTTGCGTCATTTAACGGCGCCTGTAGTAGCGCGAATCAAACGCTCCGTCGTTCAGGAAATCTCACTGAAGTCGAGATTTGTTTTGCAGTGGAGACACGAGAACAGGTTACACACACAGGATGAGCAGATAAGATGACAAAACTATCATCACACACACGATTTAACAATCAAACATGATAAAGAATGTCAGGTATTAAAACTTTAAAGTCCCTCAGGGGAACACGTGTCTCTAACTTCCAGCTGTCCCAGTTCACTGAGCTTTTAAAGCTGATGTGGTGTCAATGTTTTCAGCTCTGAGCTCAAATAAGGACGTCAAATATCTCGGAAACGTACATAGCGAAGCCTTTTAAATGGAGACGCAGGTGTCCAGTAGAGATGCTCCCTTTAGGTTTTTAGATGTTCTCAAAAGATATTTGGTGAAGTTGAGGTCAAAGGTCAATTATTAATTTATGTGTTGAAATTGTCGCACTAACGTCTCCGTTTCTGTCACCAGCTGAAACGACGTGATAAAGTCGATATTGTGATGTTTTCACATGATGAGCTGCATCACTTAGTTTCTATGTTTTGGACCACTTTTAAATTACTTTTATGTTTTTCTTTCCTTTTCTTTTTTGTTGTTTGTTTGTTTGTTTGGTTTTGTTTTGTCTTCCTTATTGGACTATTGTTTATATTTGCTGCTGTAAAGTGTATTCAGACATAAAGTGTTAATTGATTGATTAATAGTTAATGTTGCTCTCTGCTCCACATTCAACCTTTTAGTGTCAATCTGCAGGAAACATCTCAGTTTGTGTCACAGACATGTTTGATTCAACTAAACTCTAGGATGGAGATGGAGTTTGCAGCAACGTGAATGCGGAGTTTCTTTCTTCTTGTTCCTACAGTTTGATGTTTGAGCTTCTCTGTGCACGTTTTCAGCTGCTGCAAGTTTCTCTGAGCTCATTGAAATTCAGATTTTTAAAAAAGAATGAACTTTAAACAGTGAAGATTAATTTATTTGCATGTTTATAGATTCTAGGATGATGAAGGATGAAGGAGGAAACCGTATCAGACACATTCCTGCCTTATTGTTCCAAGCAGAGTATGTTAATATGTCTTGAAACATGTCTGGAGGAGATCTTTAAACCTCTGTTGTCAGTCTACAAACGAAGCTAAACTGTCGATCGACCCTGCGGTGACATCCAGGTAACGTTAAGAAGCCTCTGATCGCTGCTAATGTGACACGTTGTGATCTGACAGGCGCCTAAAGAGGCGAGCCGTGACCTCCCGTCTCGTCGTTAGTGACGCGTCTGAACCGTGCGCGGTTTCTCGTATTGATGTCTTTTCACGCTTCGACGCCTCCTGAGGTGAAGCTCTGCTGTTAGAGGAGCTTTTTTTATAAACACCTTAGAGATCCTTTCATATGTTAAATAAATAAAAGGGTCTGACTTTGACTCACCTTGTCCGAACCGGAGAGACAAAGAGAAGCAGAGATAACGTAAAGAAAGTCTGGCGTGTGTTACCTTGAGTTCATCTGCATCGTAGAAGCTGACTTGCACCGACGGGACCATCCAGGACTGGAACAGAGAGCTCAGGATACGATTGGCTACTGTGTCGGTGATGAAATGAAAGTGAAGAGGGTTTCTCCTGGAAAAAATGGAAAGAAACGAAACAAGACGTCAAGGTCAAAGAAGTTCCTGCTGAGGATGGAAAAAAAAAAAAGCTAGTTGTTGTTTTGCTGACGCCAGTTTGGCTCTTTTGGTTGCAGTTCAGCTCATAAAAACAACAACAACAGACGGAGTGTGATGACGGTGTGAAGCAGCAAGGGATGATGGGAGTTGTTGTCTTGGTTGTTAAACCAGCAGCTTCAGTGGGATAGGATTACGGACCCACTGATTACAGGTAAAAACACTGAATAAAGCAGTTTCAGCTAAAAAAATCAGTGTTTCTCCACCATGTTGGGCGAGCAGCGGACTTCCTGGAGGGGCTGTTAGCCGAGCTGCTGCTAACGTTTGCCCAGTTTATTTCTCTGATAACTTAAGATCCAGACGTCCAATGACTAAAATCCTTCTTGCGGCTAAAAGATCAAGTTAAAAACCAGCTAAATTTATCATGAAAATGTGGCTTCAAACTGAATAAAAGTCCATTTCTAACAGTTTGTGTGGAACAAGCACAACAAAGCCCATGTATTATCTTGTATGTGTGGAAGTTACTCTTTGCTAGACGCCGTTGTAGCGGACAAACACGGCGCCGACGCATGCATCTTGTGCACTATACTCTTTGGTAGAGGAGGTATGACGCCATTGACAGGCCACCGAATGAAACGGTCCGTTACTTTGATTAAAATGACAGATTTCTCTGGGTTTGAACATTAATGTAAGAACACAACTCAACAACATATAGAACATAGGTCTAGTTGTTTTTACACCTTTTAATGAGGAATAGTTACAGGTTAGATCTTTAACCAAAGTACTTTTATTGTCTAAACTTGAATACAAACAGGACTTCCTGTGACTTCAGGTTTTAGTTTTCTGTATAAGTACGACGGCACCAAACAACCTCAACCTCACCATGACTTCCAGACTTCAGGAGGCTGCAGGAAGTGACTGTTATTTGCCAAAAAAAACTAATAATATCATGAAAACTCCTTTCAGGTCAGAGACAGGCGAGCTTTCTCCCTCTGCTTTCAGCCTTAAATAAACACATTTCCCAAAAATATTAAACAATTCCTCCCATGCTTAATCAGCTGTTCTCAATCAGGAGCATGAGGAGCGATATGTGAAACTACTGGTAACCAGAGCAACAGCACGGACAATCTTGTATTTTTCTTTTAAACATGACCACGATCATCCTCTGACCTTAACCACATGGTTACTGTTGTCACCGTGACGACAAAGTCCATAATAATGTAGTTATTTTACATTTTGTCATTTGGTAGACGCTTTTAGTCGAGACAATAAAGTGTTGGAGGACAGAAAGAGCCGTCGTATAAACTCTCAAGTATCTAGATGTTGTGTTTTGGTGCATAAAAAAAAATACTATAAACAACAAGAAATAAGTACTGAAAGGTTAAAGGGTTCAAGTGTTGAGGTGGAAGAGCTGAGTTTTCTGACGTTTCTTGAACGCACCAGACTTTAACCTGACGTCATAAAACAGATTTTTTTTGGTCTTTTCATGAACTTTGTTGACAATTAGAGAAATACAGAAAAACTCTCCTCATCTATGAAACATAAAACTTCTGCTGACAACCGATAAAAACAACACCGTGTTGCGTTCACTGACACGAACATTTTGCAGTGGAAAACATCTCCTTTAATGTATTTTCGTTATTTTAAGACCTTCCTGCCGCTGACGAACAAAAAGACCCGAAACAACAAACACATCAGAGAAAGAGAGAGACGTGGACTGTGAGCCTCACTGAGATACAAACAGCTTAAAAAAAATAAAAAAAAACAGCATTAAAATATCTCGGATAGAGGGACGCTCAGCTTCGCTCTGAAGAGGAAACAGTCAGAATTTCATTTGCAATTACAATGGAGAGATTACTATTGAAATCAGTTTAAAATATGTCTAAAAAGGAAAACATCCAATTCATCCTCAAACCAGCAGAACATTTAATACGCTGGAAGGAAATATAACTGTGGGGGGAAAGGGAAGAGGGGAGAGGGAGGAGGGGAGAATAACTTAAATTGATGTTGGGAGGTTTAAAAGCATCTATAAAAAGGAACAAAAGCACACGAGCGAAGCCGACTGAGGTCAGTAGAAATCCAGAAAAACAGGAACAAAACAGTGAAATCCTCTCAACATTTAAATGAGCTTTAAAAACATGAAAACAGTCATAAACAGGACAGATGAGTCCTCACAGTATACTCCTTAAATATGACTCAAAGAAGAAGTTACTGCTGCAGTTTGTTTATTTCATTTAACTTTTCACAGAGAGTTCAGGGTTAAAATGTGTAAAAACAACTAGACCTATGTTCTATATGTTGTTGAGTTGTGTAATTACATTATCCCAAATGTTTCCAACAGTTTTCAAACCCAGAGAAATCTGTCACTTTAATCAAAGTAACGTTTCATTTGGTGGCCTGTCAATGGCGTCATACCTCCTCTACCAAAGAGCCTCAACAACACGACAACAAAGTCATTCTGCTCATTTTAGAGAAAAGTTCATTGATGATTGAACTTCACATTTAAAACCTGGATTATAAATGGATTTTTATCTACATAATTTATTCTTTATTCAGATTGATTAACTGCAGTTTGTCAGAGATCAGCTGTGATTCTCTGGCCTCAACTCTGAAGTCCAACCCCTCCCATCTGAGAGAGCTGGATCTGATTAGTAGTTTTCGGTTGGCAGCAGAGAATTCACCACTTTAAAGCTTTTTGAGTTGTTGTTGAGTTGTTTACTTACATTATCCCAAATGTTTCCAACAGTTTTCAAACCCAGAGAAATCTGTCATTTTAATCAAAGTAACGGACCGTTTCATTTGGTGGCCTGTCAATGGCGTCATACCTCCTCTACCAAAGAGTATAGTGCACAAGATGCATGCGTCGGCGCCGTGTTTGTCTGCTACAATGGCGTCTGTTATTGTTTTGATTGAGAAATTACATACTGCACCCTTAAACCAACAATAAACAGTAGACTTGTGTTTCTTTGCTGTAATCTTTCCTCCCGTTTCTGTGCAAATGTTTTATTTTGTTCGGATCATGAATGTCACTTTTTAACAGTTTGGCACAAACATAAAAACATAAAATAAGTTTGTCTTTCTGTCTTGATTTTCTTATATTTTTGCTGCCATTCAAGGATTTTCAAGGACTTCTGTATTAACTTCTGCTTTTTTTCCCAGAAGAATAAAAAAAAGTCAACTCAGAGAGATTCAGGGACGAAGATTTAGAGAAAAGAAGAAGAAGTAAACGTTCTTTCTTCCTGTTTTTGGAGGACGAAGCGACTCACCTGTGAAAGAGGACGGACTTGACCAGCGTGACCACGTCTCTGCTGGCGTTGTGACCGGCACAAACGCACGCTACATGGATCAGCTGCAGAAACACAAGACACAAGACAGGAAGGAGTTTTTTTACACATTTACACTCCAGGTGTTGACAAGTTTCACAGCGAGCTCCTTTCTCTCTCTCTCTCTCTCTGCCAATCACGTCTGCAGCTTGTAAAGACAAGATGTGAATAAAAATCTCAACAGTTTCATCAGTTTTACTGAAGCTAAACAACTAAAGCTCCATTTTCTGATTATTTTTAACTCAGTGTGGAGATGTGAGCAGCCACGCCGTGATCTCCACATCACAGCGGCTGAGTTTTATCTCCTCAAATATGCAGCATTTCCACGTCTCTCTCTTTTCAGCTGAAAAACACGACAGCGCTTCCTGTTTCCTGTTTCCTGACCTCACACTTCTGGACGGTGGGCGAGCGAGGACACTCGGTGTGGTTGTTGTTCTTCTCCTCCGCCGTGTTGTCCCCGTCCTCCGGCCCCGTGTCCGCGGACGCTCCCCACTGCTGGTTGCCGTAGTTACCGTCCGGCGGCTGGGCGGCGGTGCCCTGTGACTGGCTGAGCTGCAGCCGGATCTGCCGGTTCTCTTCCTCCACCTCGCGGACCCGCGACTCCAGGACGGCTCGCTCCAGGACCCGGGACGCCGGCGTGTCGGCCAGACAGGGCGCCAGGAGGAGGGAGCGACCATCTGACGGAGGAGGAGAAGAAGAAGAAAGAGTTAATAAGACTGAGAACATTACAGCAAAGCAGAGTAGAAGAAGAAGAACATGATGATGACTGTTAGTCATAACGTTCTGACTGACAGGAAGTGTAAACCTGAGCAACATCATCACACTTCTTCTTCTTCTCTGTTTCTGACAGACTGACTGGGGTGTGACTATTCCCAGAGTGCCGCGGGGCTCGGCGTGTTGTTACAAAAGGCGGTAAAAAGAAGATGAGAGTCGGGAAGTGAGAGCAGCCGTGTTGAAAAGTCTCGTTAATGCTTCTCACAGACGATGTTGGTGAAGAAAACTACAAACTTGTGGACATAAAACGACTCCAAAAGTGGAAACATCCAATCACGGAGCTGCTAACGGCGTTAAATTTAGTCTGTGGAGTTCGTTTTTAACGCCTGAGTTAATTTTATGTGAATTTAAAAACTATGATGTCCTGTTTTTGTGTTTTGAATTCACTACTGACTGACTGCTTCATCATAGAGGATCATGGGTAATGTAGTATTTTAAGCAGCGAGTCAAATGACAGACAGGAATCCCAGCTTTCCACTAGGGATGCACGACATGGGATTTTTTTTGCAGATATCCAATATGCCGATATTTCCAACTCAATGTGGCCGATTGCCGATACCAATATATGCACATATATGAGTTCAGGAGCTCAGCATTAAAACTTTAACTGGAGCAGTAGAGTTTATTAGACAGGATTAATGTGTAGGATTTAATCTCTGCTCCTCACTCCGGAGCAGAAGGTGGCGCTAATGTGCTGCTCGCCGACCGCTGTTATAAAGCAAACAGAGCGGTACATCCTGTCGGCCGAGGTGTTTCCTGTCTGTGACTGTTTCTCCCTGATGGCCCAGTGTTTCCTCCCAGCTAACGTTAGCTCAGAGGCTAACGTCAGCCTCGGCTCTCCGTGTGGAGCACTGAGGTTTGTTATTCAGGTTAAAGTGGGAAGAAGCAGCGGATCTGTCGGAGGATCATTTTGTTCATTTTAGAGTTTATATCGGCTGATAACGATGACGTGCCGATAATATCAAGCATCTCTACTTTCTACTGATTTCTACCTCTGCAAGTTTCAAGCAAGAGAAAAAAAACAAACAAAAAACTAATTCATACTGAAATTAATAATTTATGCTCACAAATGACTCATTTAATTTGTGTTGCAGAATTATTTGCATGAATAATATGCATCAAGTAACAGGACATATTTCTAAAAGTACATTTAATAGTAAGTTTAAAACAGCTATAATTGATATTTTCATAATAATAACATCTGATGTGTCAGTGTTTTAATGTGTTATTGTCTGGTAGTGATGAACCTACAGAGAATTATCAGAGACTCTGCAGCTCCTCTCAGCTTTACGGAGCTTTATAGTGAGTTTCAGCTCGTTGTTTATCTGTCCGGCTGCAACTTTTACTGTTCTGGTTCACTCTCAGCGGCTCTCATAGCGGAATAAAGAGAATAAAAGCTTTTAAAAAGCTGCTGTACACTACCTGCTCAGCAGCAAACGGCAAACACACATCTATCTATCTCCCCTTTCTCACCACTTTCTCCTCACTGTCTCATCCCCTCCCTCTCCCTCCCTTGCTCTCTCTCTCTCTCGCCGTCAGCTGGCCCACAGCTGAAGTGAGGCATGCTGGGAATGTTCACACCCTCGTCTGAGGGAAAGCAAACGGAGAGGACAGTAAGCAGAGAGAGAGAGAGAGAGAGAGAGAGAGAGCGCCTCTAAAATCTAACCTCCTCTTTCTGATGTTTATATCAGCGGTTGTCAAAGTAGGGTCCGGGGACCCTCAGCGGTCCCTGAGGAGGTTCAAGGGGGTCCACAGCAAAAAGGAGAATTATTAATTTTTGCTATAATTCTATAAATAAATAACAAAATGACAGAATTTATGTAATAAAACATCCGACAGCAGCTCTAATTTGTGCCAGTTTAGGTTCCTGGATGTGAAAAAATTTATATTTTATCACTTAAGAACATTAATTTGTTTATATTCTGGATATAATGTGAATAATTTAAATGTGCATTTGTTGTCTTCTCACTCTGAATGATCATAATCACGTTTCAAAGCTTGTAAAATCTGTTTTTTTTATTATAGTCAGAGGAGGAGGAAACCTGAGAGCAGAATCTGATCTGCAGTCAGACATTTAGCAGCGACAGAAGAGACGTCGGGTTATTTTCTGCAGCTCGGAGCACAAAACACTCCGACAGAAAGCGTCCGCTGCGTCTCTGCTGAACTCAAACAGAAACGCTGCAGCAGCATGAAAACTCATCAAGTCATCCACGTCGCTGAGTGTGTGTGTGTGAAGAGGAGTCTTATTTTACAGCTCAGTTTACCCTCCAAGAATCACCGTTAACCTCAAGACCAACATCAGATATCAAACACACAGCTGATATCTTTAAACACACGTTTGACCTACAAGTTTATTTTCTATCTCATCGTGTTTCCAGCTGTTCTCTTTGTGTTAAAAACAGTATAAAAGGCTTTTGTGTGCCTCCTGAAATCTAATAAAAACGCCTCGAGTGATGTCACATGAGTTGCATTGTGGGTATTGTAGGCTTTCACCAGCTCGACTCTGCAACAAATCAGACCGATTATGAGGCTTTAAATTAAACATTTTAAAGGTTAAATCCGCCCTGAGAGGAAAACAAACGCTCAGTTTATCGCGTTCAGTCGACGCCGAGCTTCGTTTTCATCGGTTGAAAATGGAAAAAAACGCAGACGGCAGCGGATTAAATGAACTTTAAACCTTAAATGAACTTCGACAACAAGCCAAAATGAAACATGTCTTGTTGTTTTGCTTCGTTTGTCTCGTCTGTGCAGCCGTTTTATCTATTTTATTCCCTTTTTTAGCTTCTTTTATCTCCAAATTTAACACTTTTTAATGTCTTTTTTTACCGGTGTTGCTTTTATATTCTGTTTTAACGCCTTCTATCCTCTCTGTGAGGCACTCTGAATATAAACTCACCTATAGATGAGTCATATTATGTCACTGAAGCTTAATTTAACATCAGTTTGTGAACTTCCTGCATTTGTATTATTTCAGTGTTGTCAGACACATATTAGCTCAGCGCTGTAAATCTGCTGCTGCTGCTGCTCTATAAATACAAATATTGGCAGATATTAAACCAATATTTAAGGCTTCAGACACAGAAGAGACTCGATCAGGAACCAGATACACATTCAGCAGTTTTTCTTCAGCGGATCAGCATTTAAAGAAACCACAGAGAGATGTTTCATAACTCTCACTGCGTCAGTATTTCATATAAAAAACACGTCGGTTAAAGTTACCAGTTTTGGTTTTGGCTCCGTGTTCATGTTAGTCTGCATTAGTCGTTTCTACAGTAACCCTGCATGTGTGTGTGTGTGTGTGTGTGTGTTTTTCCAGGAAACAGCAGACATTGCGTTGACCCCGGCCGCTGTTTTGATCCACAAACACGCAAAAAGTTGCTGACTGCGGCTCGCCGAGACGTCAGGACTGAGAGGAAAACGAGCTCCATGTGTTTAAAAATTAAACTTAATAGTCGTATTGAAAGAAAATCGAGCTGACTTCGCAGAAAACTGTTTTCTGTCCTCCCAAACCGCAGCTTCAAGCCTTTTATTATCCGCTCTGTCCTTCGATTATCCATGAGAGTTACACGCCGTTGTTTTCTAACACTCACTCTCCAGGTTTCCAGCCAGCAGGTAGAGCCAGGTGAGGAGGACGACGGCCGTGAGAGACGCCGCCAGCAGCTTCAGGCGTCCGCGGCACAGCAGCAGGTTCATGATGGGACGGCGGCGGCGGCAGTGGCGGCGCTGAGGGCTGTGAAGAGGGGGTCAAGGGGAAGGGAGAGGAGGAGGAGGAGGAAGGAGGGAGAGGGGAGGAGGGGGAAGGGGGTTCAGGTAGGGCTCAGTCCCTCGTCGGGCCCCTGCAGCATCCTCTCACCTGGAAAGAAAAGAGGATGGTCTCAAATCACTAAACCGTCAAATAAACAGATAACGTTCGTCTGAGTCCAGAGTCCTTTATTAAAAATAAACATGAGAAGCTGCCAGTGATGCTTCCAAAACAAAATCTACTTGATTAATTTTCCAGAGCCAAGTGTAACACGTCCAAAAAGCTGAAAATGACCCACAGAAAAACCTTCAGGAACCAGATGAGCTTTAAAAAAAAAGTGGTGTTTATCTTCACTCGATCAATAATGTGGTGAAGTTGAAGCTGACAGGATTGATTATTAGATTTAAAAATAATTGCATATTAATTTTCTGATTGACTAAATGTCTTTAAATGTTAAAAAAAATCTAATTTCATGATATTTTCTGCCAAATAACAAAAGTTGTAAATGAAATTCTTGCCCTTTCATTGGAAATAAATTACAACTATGAGCTTTTTGTTGATGTTTTACTAGTTGAGTTCATTTATTTTACAGCAAAGGAACAAAAATCAGTTGTTTTTTATAAAATAAAATAAGTAGTTTAGCTTGTGGGCCACATTTATATAAAACTAATTCAAGACGTTTTGAAGGAAACCATCAACCTCCATCTCAATCCTAGGATTTCAACCATCAATCATCCGTTTCCATCCTAGCGTAAATGTAGCTTCACTCACGTCTGCTAACGTTATTTCAACTGTCACCACAATTTATTTGGGAAACAATTAGAAAAGTAAATTTCCAGGAATTTGAAGAGAATCGTCCTCACAGGCAGGAACAGGAAACAAAAAGGAAGAGTTTCTGTGCAACGCCGACAGCCTGAAGTCCGACAGTATGTGGACACAATAACACGAACACCTGCGACGAAACGACTTCCACAAACTAGAGTTTAAGTTTCACAAAGTTTAATTAGATTTTTGTTTGGTTTTTTATTTCTACACAAACTCTAGATCCACAACACTTCACATTCACAAAGTTAGATTTTTTCTTTCTCTTCAGCTCTGCAGAGCTTTTTAGCCTCTTTTAGCTGCTAGTTTTTGGTTTTGCGGTTCATTTCCTGTCTGGTTCAGTCTCAGCAGATGAAGTTAAAACCATAAAGCAGTTAAACAGACAGAAATTATCCTCCAGAGTTGGTGGAGACCAAACCAGAGCTAAAATATTGGACTTAAGATTGCAGAAAATGACTCACAGTGAAGGCTGATGATGCTAAACGTCTGCTGGATGATTGAATAAGCAGCAGTTTGCTAACTTGTAAGCTAAATTAACTTTATAAGGTGATAATATGTTAGATCTTCTGCTCCTTAGGGGCCAAAAATGAACAAATGAGAATCAGAATCAGGACTTTTAAGGACTTTTCCTTGGAAAACTGTGCTTTAATCTCCATATAAGGAATAATAAAGTTAAATCTCACATAGCGGACGTGACTGACAGAACTTATATATTAAATCTCTTCTTGTTCAGTTTGTCTGTCTGGCAGATCTGGTTGCATAAAATATATCAGATTAAATTAAATAAACGTCCATTTTCTAATCGTGAGAACAAAATGATCCCGAACTGTAAGAAGGAATCAATAACATCACAGTTGTTACAGGAAAATCCTGAACAAGCTGGAGCAGCTTTCACCTCGCCAGCCGCTGCTGTCAGTCCATCTCCCTCCCCGTGTGTGTGTGTGTGTGTGTGTGTGTGCTGAGCCTGATTAGAGCTGGAGGTTCGTCTTTTGTTTTACTGTGAGATTCATTAATCCCAATTTAATTAGACAGAAGCCTGAAGGAAACAAGACAAGGAGACGGACGCCAGCAGATAACAGCGGCGTTTACACTGCGGTGGTGGCGAGAGAGAGAGAGAGAGAGAGAGAGAAAAGGAAACCGGGCTAAATCCAACACAGCGGCTGAGTCTCTTTTGGTTTCTGTTGACTTGTTGGATAAATACAGCGAGCTGGCAGCGTTTAAATCTGAGAGTAAAGCCGCTGAGACGGAACAAAACTCTGACAAATGTTCAAGATTAATGACGGATTCACTAAAACTGGAAACTCTGAAATAACAAAATCGGACTTTTCTCTCTTATAAAACATGTAAACATGTGAAAAAAACAACAATTTCACATCAAATATCACACGTGACGCACATAAACTAAGTGAGGAGGGAAAGTTTTGACAGTTTGAAACTAATTATCACGTACAATAGAGTCAGAAAAGTTCATTTAGTTTGTTGTGCCTCATTTGATCTGCAATGATTCCTCATTAAAATGTGTAAAAACAACTAGACCAGACAGAAGCTTCTCTCCTGAAATCGTCAGGTTGTTGTCACTCAGGTCTAGACCTATGTTCTATATGTTGTTGAGTTGTGTTCTTACATTAATGTTCAAACCCAGAGAAATCTGTCATTTTAATCAAAGTAACGGAGCGTTTCATTTGGTGGCCTGTCAATGGCGTCATACCTCCTCTACCAAAGAGTATAGTGCACAAGATGCATGCGTCGGCGCCGTGTTTGTCCGCTACAATGGCGTCTAGCAAAGAGTAACTTACACACATACAAGATAATACATGGGCTTTGTTGTGCTTGTTCCACACAAACTGTTAGAAATGGACTTTTATTCAGTTTGAAGCCACATTTTCATGATAAATTTAGCTGGTTTTTAACTTGATCTTTTAGCCGCAAGAAGGATTTTAGTCATTGGACGTCTGGATCTTAAGTTATCAGAGAAATAAACTGGGCAAACGTTAGCAGCAGCTCGGCTAACAGCCCCTCCAGGAAGCCCGCTGCTTGCCCAACATGGTGGAGAAACACTGATTTTTTTTTTTAGCTGAAACTACTTTATTCAGTGAATTGAAGAAGGACGTTGCGCTTCAACAATTCTCGGTGGAGAGCTAAACCAAAAATCCAGCAGACTTGTTCTAAAAATGTAGAAAAAAAGGGTAGCACATCTCAATTTTCCAGTCAAGGAGGACAAAATATGAACATTTCACTTGTTTATTTGGCTCACATCACATTAAGAAAAACGCTTCCACGTTTGGGCACAGAGCCTTTTTTCAGAGCGTTTTAAGTATAAAGGTTCAATTCACTCATATATACAAGGGAGGAGTTAGTACTCAGCTGGGGGTTGGACCCAACCATTTGGGAACCAATCAGCCTTCTCATCCCATGGTTCTAGACACAGGGACCAATCTCAAGTCTACAATGAAATCTGCTTTAATTAGTATTTGAATGATTTTAATCAGCGGGTCCGTTTGTTCTGGAGAGGAGGAGACCTCTGCGGGTAAAAACATCCTGAACCATCAACACTGGAGTAATCCTATCCCACTGAAGCTGCTGGTTTAACAACCAAGACAACAACTCCCATCATCCCTTGCTGCTTCACACCGTCATCACACTCCAGCTGTTTGTTATTGTTTTGATTTGAGCCACCGAGAATTATTATTTACATCATTATATACTGAATTATTTGTTTCCTGTGGATAAATTTCACATGGTTGCATCGTTGACCTCTCAGTGTTGCTGTGCAACCAGCTGGAAGGAATTAATTGGAAATGTACCAACTGGACAACTGGTCCACACACAGTATTTCACTTTTAATTAGTAGCAGATTATGTTGTTCTTTTCAGGAAACCTCCAAGGAAATTATTAAGAAATTCTTGGCAGGCGTTACTCGTCTTTCTATATGAGCAGTTTTACTTTTTTTTTCTCCCTCCGTCTATGTGTTTAAGTTTCTGAATAAGAAGCAACAACCTTGTGAGACAGAAAGCATCGTCCTGACCTTCAGTATGTCCACAGACAGCTGATGAAGTTTTATTTTTTTAAGAGCGGTTTGAAAAACACGCTGAGGAGACGTCTGATGGAAAACAGCGAGATGAGAAAAGAGAGAGAGACGTTTTCTTTTTTTTCTTTTTTAGAAGTAAAAAGGCAAAACACAGTCAACCTTCAGAGTTTAAATAAAAACGTCTCCAAATAAAACCGGCTGAGAGGACGTGATGACAGACGGAGAGACGAGAGACCTTGACTTAAAAAACAAGAACAATTCAAACAAAACAGAATCAGACCAAAGAGATGAAGAGAGTTCTGCTGTTCGTCTTCAGCTGCGGGAAGAACGAAGATCTTCTATAAAATGATCCGTGTGTTTCCTCCGAGGACACAAACCTCCTCTTCCTCCTCTTAGTTTATTTGAAGATACTGAGACTAACTGTTATCGTACTTATGAACGTTATCTTCATCTGTGTTCTCATTACGTTTCACTAATTATTCTCTAAAACTGAATTAAAGCTGCAGATGATAATGATTATTTAAATCATTGGTTAAACTGCAGATTATTTTCTCTATTAATTGTTTAGTTTATAATATGTTGACAAATTGTGAAAAAAAGGCATTTACAGTTTCTCAGCGCTCATAGCAACGTCTTCGATTTGCTTTTTTTGTCCGACCAACAATCTAAAACATATAATTTACTGTCACATATGACGAAGAAAAGCATCTGAGAGGCTGAAACCAGAGTATATTTGGCTTGAAAAGTGACAGAAACAATTATTTGATTTAAAAATAATTGCAGATTAACATTCTGATCGACTGATCGTTGCAGCTCTACACTGAACAATGTTAAAAATTGAAGGTTGTAAATGAAATTCTCGCCTTTTCATTGGAAATAACCAACTACTACGAGCTTTTTTTGATGTTTTACTTGATGAAAAACTGAGTTGAATTCATTTATTTTGCTTTAAAAGAACAAAAACAGTTGGTTTTTATAAAATAAAATAAGTAGTTTGTTTGCTTATTCCACGAACCTCGTTAACGTTTAACAGACAGATCGAACACTCAGCTCAAACGTTAACTTCCTGTTTCTAACATAAATGTATATTTCTTGTGTGTTTTTATCTGCAAGTGTCTCATTTAATGATCCGGTGTTTCCTCTGAAGGCACAAACCTGCAGGATTTGCTTTTTTTTTTTGTCTAACCAACAAAGTAAAACAAAGATTTATAATTTACTGTCACATATGACGAAGAAAAGCAGCAGATTGTTTCATCTGAGAGGCTGAAACCAGAGTATATTTGGCTTGAACAATGACAGAAATGATTATTTGATTTAAAAATAATCTAATTTTATGATGTTTTCTGCCAAAAAAATAAAAGATTTAACACCCGGCTCGAACGTTAACTTCCTGTTTCTAATATTAATGTATATTTCATGTGTGTTTTTATCTCATTTAAAGGATGTTTTCAGACATCATTACATTTCTAGTAAAACATATTTTCTGTCGCAGTTCATTCGTATAAAAACAACAAACCTTTATGAGTCGACTGTAAACAGACAGATCTATGAAAGCAGCAGCGAGCTGGATGTTATTTTATGATATTAAAGCGTTTATATCAGTGATTCTCTGCAATCAGATCAGAAACACTCTGATGTTTTCAGATATTTCACATCTTCACTATGTGAAAACACCAATAAATCAACTGTTAAAAACGCAGATCAGACCTTTAAGATGCTTCAATCGCATCCAAACTCTTGACCTTTTTGTAAGTTTTAAGACGATTCATCAAACGTTCTGCTTTAACATTTCATCCCGAGTCGGAGGAGAACAGAACAACAGATTGATCGTTTACTAAAACTCCATAAAACTAAATGTTATTTGCAGTAAAGTTTCTGCTGTGAATGTGGATCAAACTGTGCAGGAATCAACCAGCAACACGCTGCCAGACATTTAAACTTTTCCAAAGTGCACAGAGATGATTTATAAGTTAATTAGCGAGAGTTGATGTACGTCGTTAAGAGAGATGAAAAGGTGCTGAGAGGAAGGAGGAAGGGATGTGAGAGGAGAGAGGAGAGGTTAAAGAGAGGAAGAAAGAAAAGTAAGGAAAGGAGAGGAGAAGAAAGGATGGAAAGAAAATGTAATGAAGAGGAGGAGAGAGACGAGGGAGGGTTAAAGAGAGGAAAGGATAGCAAAAGAAGAGAAGAAAGTAATGAAAGCCAAATAAAAAAGAGAATAAATGGTAGAGGAGAGGAAAAAAAGGAGGAGAAGAAGAGATGAGACAAGGGGAGAGGAAGAAAGAAAAGTAAGGAAAGGAGAGAAGAAAATGTAATGAAGAGGAGGAGAGAGAAAGATGGAAAGAAGGAAAAGAGCCAAAGGTTAAAGAGAGGAAAGAAAAGAGAAGAAGACATGAGATAAGAGGAGAGGAAGAAAGGATGGAAAGAAAAATGTAATGAAGGGGAAGAGAGAGATGAAGAGGAGAGGAAGAAATGAAAAGAGGAAAGGTTAAAGAGAGGAAAGGATAGCAAAAGAGGAGAAGAAAGTAATGAAAGCCAAATAAAAAAGAGAATAAATGGTAGAGGAGAGAAAAAAGGAGGAGAAGAAGAGATGAGAGAACAGGAGAGAAAGAAATAAAAGAGAGGAGGAGAAGGAAAAGAGTCGAGATGAAGAGATGTAAGAGGAGAGAGGAAGAAAGAAAAGTAAGGAAAAGATAGAAAGTACAAGGAGAAGAAGAAAGGATGGAAAGAAAATGTAATGAAGAGGAGGACAGAGACGAAGAGGAGAGATAAAAGAGAAAAGGTTGAAGAGAGGAAAAGAAGAGGAGAAAGGAATGAAAGGAAATAGGAGAAGGAGGTATTATGAGAGGAACAGGGAGGAAAGACAAGTAAAAAACAGAAAAAATGATAGAAGAGAGAAAGAGAGAGGAAAGAAAAGAGAAGAAGGAAAGAAGAAATGGTTGGAAAGAGGAGGAAAGGACGTGATAGGGGAAAAAAGAGAAGAAGGAAGTAAGAGGTGGAGAAGAAACTATTAGAGAGATGAAAGGAAATGATATGGAAAGAGAAGAGAGGAAGGAGAAAGGAATAAAAAAAGAAAAGAAAAGAAAAGGATGAAAATAGAGGAGAGGAAATGGAGGGAGTTAAGAAGAGAA
This sequence comes from Euthynnus affinis, assembly GCA_029490765.1. Taxonomy (NCBI): domain Eukaryota; kingdom Metazoa; phylum Chordata; class Actinopteri; order Scombriformes; family Scombridae; genus Euthynnus; species Euthynnus affinis. The sequence goes on along the minus strand of CM055839.1, from coordinate 35,582,199 downwards.
GAAGAGATAAAGTAAATAAGGTGTTTGCAGGCGGAGCGGTGAGATGTGGAGGTGTTTTGGCCTCTCAGCCTCTAACACTCATAAACCCGGCGAGGATATAAAAGTGAGGGACAGCGAGACTAAAGAGGACTTTAATAGGCGGCTTTTTGTCGATTCGGCACAAAAAAAAAAAAAAAAAAAACACTTCTGGAGTCTAATTGCAGCTGTAAAAAAAAAACGAAAACAAAACAAAAGAGGCTCGGCCAGCGCTGTGAGGAGGAGGAGGAGGACTGCAGCAGTCATCTAATCAGAGCTGACGACAGCGGCGGCGGCGGTGGAGGCGGAAGCGAAGGCTGCGTGGGCGATGCCGGGGACGATGTGCAACACATAACTCGGACTAATGGGTGTAAATGAAAGGATAACAGCAGCGACGGCGGCGGCGCTGAAACTGTTTCCTGCCACTTTCAGTTTTTACCGACCTCCGAGGAAAACGACGCAAATTAATCAAAGATAAAAGTTTCTGAAATTTTGTTTTCTGTAAACATGAAGAGAAAATTAATACATCAGGCAAACGCTCAGTGACAACATATTTATTTGGTTTTCCAGCAAAATTACTTGCAATAAAATATCTGCTGGTGAAACAACATGATTCATCTTTTTATGGTTAAGTGGATCTTGGTTAAAGGAGACATATTCTGCTTATATCCAGCCTCTATATTTATATTCTGGTTCTCTACTGGAATAAAAACTCCTTATTTATCTTCTACTGGTCCTTTATGCAGCCCCTCAGTTCAGCCTCTGTCTGAAACAGGAAGTTTTAGCTTCCTGTCTCTTTAAGGCCCCGCCTCCCGATGAGCCTGCTCTGTTCTGATTGGTCAGCTTTCAGGAGGCTTCGCTTATATCTTTAACAACCACGGCTGTGAGACGAGCTGATGTCAGCTCATCAGTAAAAAACCGTCACAAACGAAGCATCAGAGCAGCGCTGATTCCCTGAGTTTTGACTTGCAGGCAACATTTCTACATATGTTCACCTCAAGATTAACATCCGACATCAGAGCAGGATATAAATAACAGAAAGCATGACATATCCCCTCCAGGTTAGAGAAAGATCTTCTGTCTGCAGAGACAAAACAAGTGAACCTGAACACACACAACATCCTAAACATCATCCAGGCAGCAATTATGTTTGTCATATAGATGTAATCTCTATGAGACAGAGTCGTCCATGGAGACGTGGAAACATCTCAGCGCATCAATATTCACTAAATAAAGACCAGAGAGGAGATTAGAAAAGTCAGAATATCACCAAAGTCAGTAGGAACATGTGGAAGATTTTACTGAATATGTGGAAATGTTTGAGCTGCTGGTGGCGCTAGAAGAAGAATCAGAGGATGATCAGAGTCGACAGGAAACACGAATGTCTGTGGTGGACCAACAGACCGATATTTACATCAATAAAGCGGCGCCGATGATCAGGACAAGAGGTGGAAAATCGTTGGAGATCACCTTTTTAAATAAATATGTTCCTCCCCAAAAATGCTGAGCAGCTAAAAGCAGCTTTTAGTGACATTTAGTGACCTTTTCTGGTTGGTTTAAATTGATTTCAGCTTGATTTTATCTTCCCAGGAAGTTAAAAATGTGTTCCCTGCTGCCAGAGGACGAAGTTTACAGTAAAAAAAAAGAAAAAGGGGGGGGTCCTGTGGTGGTGAGATTAGCTCATAATAAGCTTTAAACAGACAGAAAGTGGAAAAAGGAAAACCGAGAGTAAATCCCCGATAAGCAGATAATTTCCTCGGTTCCTGGCTCGTACCTGCGGGGGAGTCTCTCTCCTCTCAGTGAATCCTGTCAGTCAGTGCTGCAGGCGGGGGGAAACGCAGCGCCGCCGGTATGATAATGCAATTAAGAAGCCGAAAGCGCCGCTGCGGTCCGGCGGCCGCGTTCCCCCCCCGTTCGGACCGAAAGGGCTTTTTAGCATCGAGCTAATCACAGAAGGGGACAGTCCTGATTAAGGGAATAATCATCCGGCACTTCCTGCATTAGAGCGCGGAGAGATAAGAGTGGAGAGACGGGTAATCAACTCTACTCGCTCTCTCTCTGTTGACCTCACTGTCTCTCACACACACACACTTTCAAATCTGGTCATTTTATGAAATTGTCCTAAGCAGATTAGCGTCTGGAGATCTCCTGGTTGGTTTCCTGCAGTTAAATCTGAGCGAAGCTGAAGTTCTGCTGATGGGTTTTCGATATCTGCTTCCCGTTCAGATCCATTAAAGGATAAGTCCGGGCAATTTTCTATATATTTTTTTTCTTCTTGTCAACAATCTGCTGCAGCTAATAAAGTTAATCCTGTAACGGCTAAAATAAAAAAGGTTAATGTCTCTCCTGCAGCTGGTGTCTGCTTTCAAAGATTTGTGTGTTTTTTTTTTGGAGTTTGAGAGCAAAGACTCAAACTTTGATTCATCTCAGACTGAAGTTTGACTCTGAAGCTGCACACAGAAACAGATTTAACATTTCACGATGCTGCACGTCTCATTTTCAGGCTCTGAACATGAATATTGAATGCTTATTTAAGCCTTTTAGTTACCTCCAAACTTAACTGAATTAATTCCACTTAAATGACCGCACAGTTACCCGAAAGTCCTCCAAAACTTCACCAGCAGGTTCGATCAACAGCGAGCCGAATAACAACAACCTGAAGGATTCATATGTGCATCTTCCGCTTCACATTCTGCATGAATAACCTAAATCTATAAAACACAGCTGTCTGCTGCCTGCTAGGTTCACAGTTCAACTCTGATCATGACGGGACAGAATCCTGATACAGAAATTAATATTATCTACGTAATTAAGTCGTTAAGTTAGTGATAAAGAGTGAACAGAAACTGCTTCCTTAACAGCGACTAAACACTTTAAACCTTCTTTATGCCTTCACACTAACTTCAGAGGGTCTTCTACCTGCAGCTGGTCATAACAGCTCTTCATACTGGTTAAAAAAATGATACCAAAAAGTGTGTTTCTCCAGCTTTTAGATTCTCATTTTAATGTTTAAGTATTAAAAAGCCTTTTGTGTCTCCAGAGGAAGCTGATGATGATGGAGGCTCGCAGCTCATATCATCATGATGCAGCACATTTTCTGTATATTCAATGGGGGGAGGCCTATTTCTTAATATATTTTGAATTATATACTTGACAAATAAAAGCTACTTACTCATATTTGATCATTTATTTTACAGCAAAAAGCAAAAGGCGGCAGATGTTGCTTTAAAGAGTGTGATTAATGACACCAACATAACATAACATAAAATTAAATGATACATGTTTTTATATTGTCCAACGATATATATCGTCATATCGCACAGCCCTAGCCGCTGCTAGCATCACACACTGCAATCTCTGACCAACAGGTGTACGAAGAGAACTGGATGCTCAGTGGCGCATGAAGCCAAAAAAAGTTTGACTTCCGCGTGTAAAATTACGCAGATCTCTCGGGATCTTTGGGCCGATAGAGCGAGCGCGCTAGCGACTTTCGCTGGCCGAGTCGGCTACTTCCTGTTTAGCCTGGATGATGATAAAACAAACCAATCATGCGGCTCTTTTAGGCCTTCGAAATGTGACAAATTCGCTCAAAAAAATGTATCTGCTGATTTATGGACGTTTCTTTTTACAATGCAAGTCTTTGGTTGAAAAAGTCTTCTTGGGCCCGCTATCGTCATGTTACGTTGTCATTACAGAGTTTGGCCGATATGTCAAACTGGCTTGGAGGCTATCAGCAGATGAGTTGCATTGTGGGTAATGTAGGCGCCAGGTTTTGACAGGAAAGGGAAAAAGAATTAATTTCTGAGTTATCATCATCATCATCATCATTATTATTATTTTTCTGTCAGTCGGGTGGATGGCGTTCAGCCACTGTTGCCATGGAGACGAGGTCAGTCAGAGGAAGTTTTGAGAACAAAACAAATCATCTACAGTTGCTTAATTCTTCCAAAAAAAACAAAAACTCCCCCAGAATCATCAGATTTAAACTGCTGAATATTTTATCAGTGTAATATTTAACTTCAGCAAAACAGCAGAAGTTTAATCTTTCTGTGTGACTGGCTGAATGTTTCTGACTGAAATGCATCCTGGGAGTCGTAGTCCACAGAAATAACTCGACTTTTCTGCATTTCACAAAACAAACAAAACTTCTCAAACGCACATGAACGTTGTTTTAAAGCTTAAAAAATACAGAAAATTCTGATTTTTTTATCAACAACTGTGAATCTCTACTCTCTTCTCTGCCTCTTTAATTTCTGATACTCGATGCTTTGGAAGCGTTTCAGCCGATACTCGACCGGTTCTGAGGTTCAATAGCGCCTCATCAATACGGCCTCCACCTTGTGATGAAATATGTACGTCTATACATATTTCATCACACAGATTCACAAGTCAAATAGAACTGATCCTCCTCTCTCACCACCTTTTCTTCCTCTTTGAACATTTCTCGTGTCGTCAGTTGTCTTTTTTTTCTTCTTCTGACAGGATGGAGTGTGTGTGTGTGTGTGTGTGTGTGTGTGACAGGTCGAACGTAAAAGGTTAACTCCACCTGTTCAGCTTCTTCGTTTTAATTTGATTCCTTTTAGGTCACAGAAACACGCCGCTCCGTGTAATCTGGTGTAGCAACGGCGGCGGCGGCAGCGTGCACGCGGCCTTCTGCTGCTGCTGCTGCTCTGTGAGGTCGACGGTTATTTCTTTCTGTGATTTATCAAGAGTAAGCTGAGGTGGGATTAGTGGGCTTGTGACCCCTTTTTTCATTTCATTTCCCTGCAGTCGCACAGATACAGGCGGGAATTCGCAGCGATACTCTCGCTCTCGCTCTTTGTCACAGATGAAGTGGGAACAGATTTCACATTTCACACTGCTGCTATTACTGGAGAGGACGGGTTATCTTTAAACATATTATTGTCTTAATGTGCAGTAATAGTATTAGAGCAATAGAGAGGTTTATTATAATAATAATAATCAAGACACGAGACAGGAAATAAGATGAAACGTACCATGAAATATCATTTAGAGCAAGAATAAAGATGTCTAATTAAGATTAAATAACTAACTAAGATATAAAAAAATATATAAAATAGCTAAAGAATGAAATATACAAGATAAAAAACAGTCAAATGTCCGTTGTGGGAGCGAGTGGAGACAGTAGTGCAGCAGTTCAACAGATTATAGTTGCTAAAGGGACGGAGGAGGGTGAAATAATAAATAAATGTTCTTGTGCTCTTTTATTGAAAATCACTCAGAGGATCGTCTATATTTAGAGTCACAGGATTGTAGAATAATAATCTTCCAGATTCTGTGCGAAACATGGTTTTTTTTTTTAATGGCTGCTTTAAGAAGCTTATAAAGTCATACGTTCACATCGGGATGTAAGTTATAGTTGTTGTTGTTGTTGCTGGCTGTTATGACATCATGATTGTTTTTATGTTGACGGCTGTTAATTGATAAAAATATATGTGACTCACTGTTCTGTTGGCCTGATAATTGTCATTAGAACATCAGTTTATAGGCTGCTGCTGTAAATGTTTGATCCTTTTATACTTATAATATAAACTACGCTATAAATACTTGCACTGCTTACTGTATCTTAGTGTATTTTAGTCAGTGCAGCACTAAGAGTACAATCTGATGTCTTATTTTCATATTATTTTAAAAGCAGAACATGGTTTTAAGCTTTAAAAAAAAGAAACAGGAAATTAAAGCACTTCTGCTTCGTGGTTTCAATCTCTAAATCTTTACACGAGGACGAATAAAACGCCAAAAGCTGCAGTTCCTCAAACGGCCACTTGAGGCTCCGACAGCGAGTCACAGACCTCCACGTTAAAATGTCAAACTTTACAGTGCTGCACACAACATGTAGGAGATGTGATCCTAGAAAACACGCACTAAATGTAAATTTATGTTTTTGCATATCAAATGGAGACCTCACACTTTAAATTTCACGTTGCCAGCAGGTGGCGCTGAGACTCCGACTCAATCAGTTGCAATGGCTTCCTCTTTCATGGCCAAACATGTTGTTGTCCGTGTCACCGTGGCAACGCCGTTCACAAGTTTTGGTCCATGACGTGTACGAACCTTAACGATGTTAAAGTACAACGCTTGTAAACAACAAACACTGAGCAAAAACTACGTTCAAAATGGCTGACTTCCTGTTGGACTTAGTTCATGGCTCCAAGAGGCTTCTTTTTTTTAAAAGTCTGGAGATGTTTCATGTGTCTACCAAATATATGTCAAATTTAAAGATGTTTTTTTTTTTACTTTCAACATTTTTTAGGGGGCGCTATGGAGCCATTTCACCAAACACAACATGTGCAACAGCTTCCTGTTTCATGACAAAACATGCGGCATTGTCCACGTCACCGTGGCAACGCTGTTCACGGTTTAACTGTTAAAGTACAATGCTTAAAACACTGAGCAAAAACTACATTAAAAATGGCTGACTTCCTGTTGGACTTCTCTATTTTTTTAAAGTCTGGAGATGTTTCATGTTTCCACCGAATGTTGTAAATCTACGTCAAATTTAAAGATGGAGGCTTTGACTGACAACCAAACCCAAGATCCATCAATCAGATAAAGTTACGCCACTTCTGATGCAAAGTTTCATGAGTTTTGAAGAAACCTTTGCACCTCAGAAATGCTAAAAGTATTTAGGGGGCGCTATAGAGCCGACATGCTACTCCCAAACCAAACTGTGATACTAACGGAAATACTTACTAGTTCGAACATGGGTGCAAAAGTTTTAAGAGTTTTTGTGCATCATAAAAAAGAAAACCTCAACAGCAAATCAAGTTTTCAATGAAGCTACTTTCTTCCGAAAGCCTCGAACGTGTGTTTCGTAAAATGAAAACGGACACACAAAATCCAAAATGGCTGACTTCCTGCTGGGGCATTATTTCCAGAGTGATGAGAGCAATGAAGCCACTGAATTTCATGAACATCAAAGCATTTTTTATGCCAGCATGACTCTGCGTTTAGGAGGCCTGAGTCCAGTCACTACACCACCTTACAGTCTTCATTGGTTTTGCTCATTTTCGTGAGTTTTCAAGCATCCCAACCTCCTCAGAAATGCAACCAGGGTCCTTGAAATTTCAGTACCAGGAACCGTCGGGCCCCCAGTTGCTGCTTGCAGCCCTAAATATCTAAAAAAAAACAAAAAAACGGGACAAATAAAACCCAAAAACGAGTGGAGACGACGAGACATCAGTAAAGAAAAAGCAGCGGCACCTCCTCGGTACACCGAAGCAGACAGGTGTAAAGATGCCTTGTAATATCGTCTCAAAGGCACAAACGGATAAATAAAAGTCTGGCTGGCTGCATGAGAGATGAGAAAAAAAAAAAAAAAAAAGAAGCTTTGATGAATCAACAGAGAGAGGAAGAGCAGAGAGAGAGAGAGAGGAGAAACACAAAGTCAAACAGAGGAGGATTTAATCTGCACTACAAACGCTGGAGGAAGACACGCTGGGATACACCGCCGCCGCCGCCGCCGCCGCCGTGTACGCTCCTCCACATGCACTGATAAATAAAAGTTTCATCCACTCCTCCTATCCACCTCTCAAATCCCTCCAAGTTTCCTCTGAATCAAACCCGACAAACAGAAAGAAAGACGCTTACTTAAACTTAAACAAGCCAGAGAGAAAAAAAAAAGGTGACCTTTGCCCCCTACACCGCAGCCGTAGCTATCCTACCTGGATTCGTCCGTCCTCTCGGTCTGATCTAAACATGTGGTTTCCAGTCCTTCTCCGTCCTCATCCCCTCCTCCTTCCTCTCTAATCCTCTGACAATAAACTCCGTGGCTCTTTTCTTTCTGTCTCTGAAGACTTTTGTCCCACTTCTTCAACCTCGGTCGCTGCTTCATGCCCTCCTTTCCTTTCCTTTCCTTTCCTTTCCCTCTCCCCGCTGCCGCTGCTCACCTCCCACTCGCTCCTCCTTCTCCTCCTCCTCGTGCACAAACACACCATAAATCGACTCTCCACTCCTCCACCTCTGAGGGGAAGGGCTCTGATTTCATCCCCCCCTCTCCTCCTCCTCCTCGTCCTCCTCCTCCTCCTCTGGGCTTCTGCTCCCGTCAGGCAGATGGGAGGAGAAAGGTGGAAAGAGGAGAAATAAAAGGGAGAAAAGGAGCGGTGTCACCTTACATACTGTCAGAAATACAAGAGAGGAGCTTTGTGTTGGGGTTTTTTCTTTTTGCTGTGGAATGTAAAAGACCAATAAAAGCAGAGAGAGCAGCTTCTGTTTGTTCAGGAGGACCAGAAACAACGTTTTAAAGTGATCGACAATGAAATAAAAAATGCTTCTGGACAAAATTATTTCACCTTAATGCGGCTGCAGCAAGAGTTTTAACCAGTATGAGTGTCGTTAAATTAGATTTTTAAATAGTTTTACTTGTTTTTAAAGCCCCAAAAAGCTCAAACACCTTGGATTGTTTAAATAAATATATATATAAATATAAATAAAATGCAAAATGTTATGCTGATGCAGCTTTTTGCAGCAAACATCTTCTATTAATGATGATCAAACTTATTTTTAATGTCTTATTTTTAATTAACTCAACCTTTTATTTGTTTTTTTTTTTACTGTTATCAGCTGTTTTTACTCCAAATATTATGTTTATTTATTATCTTCCTGATGATTTTACCTTTTTTTATTGTTTAGATTAGATTATTTTATTTCAAACATGTTAAAATAACAAATTAAATATATTAGCAATGAAACAAAACAAAAATAACAGCAAACTTTCACTGAAGCCACACGAATAATAACCTTTTCATGTTTGAAAAGTGTGCAGGATGAAGTAGATTATATTATTATTATAGTCCTTTAAAAAGTTTAAATTTTCATTGTTGATCAAGTAAAAAAAAAACATTCAGAACAGTTATTTTAATGTTTCCTATTTTTATTTTTTTTAATACATTTTCTTTTAGCTGCATTCTATGTTATCAAAGTTGCTCTATAAATAAAGTTAATTATTATTATTATTGTTCGGTGTGTACTACAGTAGTTATAAATAGAGAAATATCAAACACCTGAAGGCTGCAGGTTCTAAAAATGTTAAGATTTGAAGCTTTAAACTGTCACATGACAGCAAACCGAGCAGATATTTGACTGTTAATCAGGTAAAAAAAGAACATTTGAAGACGTCACGTTAATTGATAATAAAAAATAATTACGAGCTCTACTTCTTCATCCAGGTCTTTTATTTTTTAAATCGACTCTTCCTGCGTGTCTGTTTGCACATCAGCTGATCGTCTCTGAATAAAAACAATGATAATGATCGGCTTTAACGTGACAGGAAGGCAGGAAGCGTTGAGTCGTGTCGATCAGGAGAACAGCGAAGAAGAAACGAGCGGCGTTAACGAGAAAACACTGCTGGACACACCCCGCCGTTTTATCTGCTTTTAACTCTGACTCATCACTCCCATCAACCTGATTTCCAGTCGACACAGTGACTGACTCACTCTGTTTTCTCTGCCCGGAGGCGTGAAGGTAACAGATGTGTAACGTCTCTCTGTAACTTCCAGGCTACGACGGACCCGCCGCGTCTGACGGCGTCCGCCAGACAAACCAGTCGCAGCATGTCTGAGCTCACTGGGCTCAGCTGATGCTTCACTGGTAGACCAGGAGAGGCTGACAGCTCTTATCTCTTCTTCTTCTCTGGAGTCTATCTGAAGTCGTAGCCGGAGGGTGGGAAACTCTACGCCGCTGCCGCCGCCGCCGCCGCACACGAGCGACGTCTGTAATCAACCTCCTGTAATGTAAACTGTGTGCAGCGCTGCGGGCCGGTTCCACCTGACTGGAGATGATTTCAGCGACGGACGCACACATCACACCCTCGATTAACTCTCTCTCTCACTGCGAGTACACACAAAGAAACGAAACCCCGCCGCTCGCCGCTCCACTTCCTCTTTAGAGAGTTGACGCTGACGGTTTAAACGTCCTTCAACACTGGACGGTTTTAAAAAGGAAAAGTATTGTGTTTGCATCCAAAAACCTTTTTTGAAAACAAATCAGTCCTGCTGCCTGAAAACGTGGATTCATCCGCCACTGAAAATAGTTCCCCAACAAATGCTCTCTTCCCTCCTGTTTCAGTAACGTTTGGTAAAACTACAGTGAGCAGCTGTTTTAGTAAATTACTGAACTTTTTTTTAAACATGAAACTGTGTATTTGTGAGCTGTTTTTAAAGATCTTCAGACAGTGATGAACAAACAACAAAATATCTAGAATAACGCCACTCTTCTTCTTTAAAGAACCGATTATACGGATGGTTTTTGAATATTTTAGCTCATTTACTGTACAAAAAAATCACATATAACCTGTTTTAAATCACATTAGCTGTTTTTCTACAAAGTCTGAATGTTCAGAATGAAAATATGCTCTTATTTTATAGTTAATGCTGTTAAAAAAAACTAAAACTGCATTAATAAACAGTGATAATGTGAGTGATGATGCACAGCTATATCAAGAACAAACTGCAAATATTTTCATGTAAGGAAACACTAAACACTAAAGAAACAATGTGCTCAAACAGCTGAGCAGACGTTTGAAAGTCTGCAGTTAAGAAGCTTAAACTTGCTTCTTAAAAACAAAGATGAAACAACAACAAGACAATAAACCAACAGCAGCGTTTCCCAGGAGCCTCCAGTTTTCTGTGGTTAACAAAATAATCTCTTTTGTATCTTTAACTTCTCTTTTTTTATATATATATCCAAGAGAGAAATAAAGAGAGCTGCAGTGTGAAACATTATTTCTCCTCTGAGATGAAAACAGGTTTTAACTACTGAGGTCTGCAGGTCAGAAGCACTTCTAGCGATTTACTGCCAGAACAACATCTTTTATTTTCTTAATTTTTATTGCTGCTTCCTGCTGCTGGTATCCGAGGATCAGGTGACCGTCCTTTAGACGACTTGACAAGTTAACACCAACACTTCCCTCCTTGTTATGGGGTCAGAGGTCAAGTTTACCGGCCCACAGCGGGGGTGCGGGAGGGGGGGATACTGCAGCAGAGTAAACAAGAGGAGGGCGACTCTTCCTCTGTCTGGAGGAGGAGGAGGAGGGGTGAGGAAGGAGTTGGGTTTCCCCCTCGCACCTGCTCCTCCTCCGTCTGGACTCTTATCTCCTTCACTACGACACTCCCTCCTGCTAAAAACGAACCGTCCAGCTTGAGTTTCAGCTCGTCTTTATCTGCTTTTTAAAGTCAAAGGCCAATTTGTGCCTATTTTATCTGGAAACCAGGCAGACTGTCGCTATTTTTACACACATATTTGATATTAAAAAGCTTAAATTAAAGCGAGAATATTCACCCGGACATCACTTTTCTACCAGATATACAGCTGATGAAGGCCACGCTGCACAAACACTGTAAATATCTTTGTCGTTCTGCCTCGTTTCATTCACAAAAAACGCTCCAAAAGAATAAAAAGAAGAGTTTGCAGTGTCCATATTTGTATTAGAGGAGCAGAAACTATTAGGAAACATGAATAAAGCATGACTGATATGAGAGGAGGTCATGTGACCGTCACAGAGATATTAGAGGAGGGAATATTACAGACTACAGTAGCTGATGTTACTGTCAGCTGCAACACAACATGATACAGAAACAGCCTGAAGCAGCTGCTGACTGCTGACATAAATATCAGGCAGCAGGATGATGATGATGATGGTGACCAGAATATTAAACTTTAAACTCTTAATTCTTTCACATTAAGACGTTTTAATTCAAACAAGTGTTTTTCTCCTTGTGAGGAAAGTCAGATTGTTTGTTCACAACGTCAAATAAAAGTAAAAAACTTTATTAAATCAATGAATCTGTTCATTTAAATTCGTCTTGCTCACATTCAGGTGTGGAAAACATTTAAATCAGTGTTTCTCCGACCATGTTGGGCGAGCAGCGGACTTCCTGGAGGGGCTGTTAGCCGAGCTGCTGCTAACGTTTGCCCAGTTTATTTCTCTGATAACTTAAGATCCAGACGTCCAGTGACTAAAATCCTTCTTGCGGCTAAAAGATCAAGTTAAAAACCAGCTAAATTTATCATGAAAATGTGGCTTCAAACTGAATAAAAGTCCATTTCTAACAGTTTGTGTGGAACGAGCACAACAAAGCCCATGTATTATCTTGTATGTGTGTAAGTTACTCTTTGCTAGACGCCATTGTAGCGGACAAACACGGCGCCGACGCATGCATCTTGTGCACTATACTCTTTGGAAACGGTCCGTTACTTTGATTAAAATGACAGATTTCTCTGGGTTTGAAAACTGTTGGAAACATTTGGGATAATGTAAGTAAACAACTCAACAAAAACTCAACTTTAAAGTGGTGAATTCTCTGCTGCCAAAACCGAAAACTATTAATCAGATCCAGCTCTCTCAGATGGGAGGAGTTGGACTTCAGAGCTGAGGCCAGAGAATCACAGCTGATCTCTTACAAACTGCAGTTAATCAATCTGAATAAAGAATAAATGATGTAGATAAAAATCCATTTCTAATCCAATCAGGTTTTAAATGTAATAATAATTACAGATTATAGATTTAAATGAGGCACAACAAACTAAACTATTGAGCTGCTAAATGAACTTTTCTGACTCTATTGTACGTGATAATTAGTTTCAAACTGTCAAAACTTTCCTGCCTTACTTAGTTTATGTGCTTCACGTGTGATATTTGATGTGAAATTGTTTTTTTTTTTTCATACGTTTACATGTTTTATAAGAGAGAAAAGTCTGATTTTGTTATTTCAGATTTTTCCAGTTTTAGTGAATCCAGAGTTTTGATTAAAATGACAGATTTCTCTGGGTTTGAAAACTGTTGGAAACATTTGGGATAATGTAAGTACACAACTCAACAACATATAGAACATAGGTCTAGTTGTTTTTACACATTTTAACGAGGAAAAATTATAGATTTAAATGTTTTTAATAACAGTAAACAACCAGAGATGTTCTCACCCTGAAGGTCTTTAAACTTAAACTTGATCTTTATAAAAAAAATACAGAAACAAAGACACTAATTTTTTCCATCTACTGATCACACACAAACTGTTATAACCAATAGAAAATAAAAAAACAAACTCTCACAGATTTTTTTTTTACTTTGAAAGAAAACAACAGCTGAACTACTTTAAATTCAGAGAGCGGAGGATCAGTATGCGATCGCTCTGCAGAGAGAGGATCTTTCTCCATCACCATCATCATCACCACCATCATCTCTCAGTGTAAACATGTGCTGCCCTCTGGCTCTGCGCTGCCCACCCACACCAACTGTATAAATAATATGACAATCGACTCGCAGTTTACTGATTCACACACACACACAAACACACACACATAAGAGCTCTTCTGTTCCTCGGAGCTCTCGCTGCCTACACGCTGCTGCAGATTCATATATAAACACTACAAGTCTGCTGCAGGACAGTAAAGAGGGTCAAAGTTCCCCCGCTGAGAATCTATTATAAGCGATCAGCTGCTGTATATTCACCAGCAATAACAACACAGGAGATTTATATGATCCAACATACCATAATATAACTGAAGAAGAATCGACGTCGGTGACTCAGCGGTTTCTTTAAAAAGATTTAAAGTTTCTGGCACGAACCTGAAATTAAACCAGGTAGGTAGTTAGGTTCAGCTCTGGTTCAGGTTTAAAGATGATGGTTTTGGGTTAAAATGATGTGGTGGGTTAAAGTTACTACTAGGCCACTTTTGTTGTCATGGCAACAATAGTAACAACAGGGTTGAGGTTAGATATCAACTATCAGATAACATCGAATAACATCAAAAATCGAAGCAGCAGAACCAAATAAATTGTCTTTTATTTTCTATTATACATGTCAGAGTCTGATGCCTACATTACCCATAATGCAACATGACCACTGACACTTAGGTTCATGTCTGGTTTAAGTTTAAAGATGATGGTTTGGGGTTAAAACTCACTTTGTAAAGGTTAAAGACACACGTGATGGGTTAGAGTTACTACTTCCTTAAAGTTAGGCCACCTTTGTTGTCATGGCAACAATGATAACAACAGGGTTAAAGGTTAGATATCGACTATCAGATAACAATTTTTTTTAAAAAAACAGGATGAAAATCGAAGCAGCAGAACCAGAAAAAATGTCTTTTTTTTTTATTAAACATGTTCTGCCTACAGTACCCATAATGCAACTCGACCACTGACAGTTAGATTGTATTGTGTGATGCTAGTAGCTGCTAGCCTCCAGCAGACACTGCTAACCGCACCGCTCTCTGACGCCAACACCTCCACATTTATTTACTTTTCAAACATCGCAGTCTTCAACCCCCCCGACTCAAGTGACATCATCAGCGACATCATCAAAAGGCTTTATCCTCATCAGCTACTTTACAAAACTATTCACCACTTAAAATCCAGTTAGCGGCTAATTTAACACTCCGAGCTAACAGAGATTATTCCTCCTTCTTCTTCTTTGTGCGTCACTTTTGTGATTCATGTAGTTTAAAAAGGCAGAAATTACATTGACAATTACTTCTAATGCCAACACTGTTAGCACCTTTTTCCTCAGTATTTACTGCTTCAGCTTCAGCTTTGAACATTCATTTATATTATTATTTATTATATTTATATTATTTATACAGAAATTTTGGGATATTTCCCTCCTGGGATCAATAAGTAAGTATTTGTTTAGCGTTACAGAAGAAGATAAATGACATCAGAGGCTGAGATGTCCTAACACAGCCACCGTAGAGACGTCAGATATCACTGGGTTTAAGTGAGGAATATATATTTTGCTGATGAATCTATAAACTTGTATGTTTCTAAGTTGTCTTGTTGTCAGTGTTTTTTTTGGTAGAAGCTCAGCGAGCCGGAGGCCGTCGCAGCTCGGTCGTCGTCTGCAGCTGAAACTCAGCGGAGGAAGAATGAAAAGCTGCAGGCAGCAAAACTCCCCGCTGCTCCTCCATCACTGACCTGAACTCAGAAAACTCGCTCCATCTGAGACCTCGAGGAGGTTGGAGGAGGTTCAGGGAGGTCAAACTATCCTCCCACACACTCTCAGTCCTCCTCATTACACGGACGGTGACATCGTTGATTACACGTCTCCTAAAGAGTCCAAAACTTTTCCAAAAGACTAAATCAAAGCACCACTTTTCTTTTTATTTATTTTTATTTTATTCTTCTATTTTCGCTTTGTTAGTGATGTCTGTTTGCTGGGTCGGAGAGGCTGAAGAGAGTTTTTCTGTTGCCGTGGAGAAACATGTGATGCAATAAATGTGCAATATTGATTCTGTTTTAGTCCAGACAACATCGTCTGAATCTTCTGTTGTTCCAACACTTCAATGATGCTCCGAATGAAATATTTAAACCCAAAAAACACCACATTGGAAACATTTAAGATGCAATATTTTAAACATATTTCCCTGAAATATCTGCTTTGGAAACTCTACTAGAATTTTTATTTAAAGGTACAACAAGGAACTTTTGTTTTGTGCTGATTTTGGCCCCTGTGGACCCCCGAGGACCCGGGAAGCTGACAGCAAGTCTAACTTTACTTTTAAACATTATCAAATGAGGAGAAACGTCTTCTCCTCGTCCTCCTTCGTGCTTCTGCTTGTTATGTCTGATTTCATGAGGAATCTGTGGAAACATTTAGAATAAATGTGTAGAAATCTCTTCAATCTTCTCTCTGATGCTTTTGTTTGCTTATGTAGGTCATTTTAAGGCTTCAGTTTTAAACTGAGACTGTTTCACAACCAGTTAAAAACTGTAGATTGGAGCACTGATGTTGCAGGATAGCATGTCTCCAGTAAACCTCCAAAATAAAAGTTGAAAAAAGGATCATATTTAAAAGATGATCCGTTAATCTGCTGATTAGTTTCTTGATTAATTGTTTGGTTTACTACTCATCACATTTCCTGAAGCTCAGTGTGTTTACCTCACTGCTCATGTATGTTAACATGTATGTTAATTTACTTCATACATGACAACGCTGCTATAACACACAGATCGTCTGTCGTCACGTTCTGTTTGTGCCGACAAGCGTTTTCCAGAAAGGTTTATCGGACGTCATGTTGTGATTTTCAAAATAAAACTAAATTGCAAAGTGGTGGAAGACCAGAAGTTCCTTCACGTGGTGGAAGACCAACTTTCGCTGAGCCCACCTCGATAAAACATCCACATTCATGCCGGGTTTTACTAGTTAACAAGTCTTTAGGTGTATTAACAGGTGGGTAACGCAGCTACGTGTTCATGTGCACATGTTAACGTGCAGCTCTGATTACTGTGACGTATAAACACCTGATCCTGATGTGTTTATAGTAGTTAGCAGCTAAGAATGAACACAATCTGGTTTCTGATCTGTTTTACTGACTGAGGTTATTCAGAACTGAAGTGGCTGCCCTTCGCCAGCTGTTCCTGCTGTTGCTGCTTGTTAATTGTTGTTGTTGCTGTTCTCTTTCACTGTGTACAACCCTCCACCTTTCTCTCTCTCAACCAGGAACTAAGACACACCTGTAATCAGGTAAAACATGGATATGAACACTCAGGTTTGTTATATTTCATGTAAACTCCGAACATCATTCAACTTCACTATGATGTAAGATCAAGAAAAGCAGCAACATTTGAGAACCTGAAACCATCAAAGATTGAACTTCAATGATTATTTATTTTCAAAATAGTTGTCCATTAATTTTCTGTTGTCATATACTGACAGTGATCTGTCCCTCAGTTTCATTATTATCATCATTTGTTGTTGTAGAAATTAATTTAAAAAAAAAAGAAGTTAGAGTTAAAATTGAAATTGTGATTTTTTTTTTAATTGAATCAGAGAAATAATGGTTTGGTTTTGTCAGTCCTGGACTTCCATACATGTGAGGACAAACTCACATGTGGGTTGTTTTCAGCGTGCGATGTAAACGAGACCTCAGACGAAAACCTGAGATCAGATCAGAGCTGCATCTCACAGGAGGGAAACCAGAAGAAGAAGATTCATCCAAACATGCAGCAGCAGTACAGTAGCTGTAAATAACACACACACACACACACACACACACACACACACAGTAACACACACACACACAGTAACACACACACACACACGCCTCAGCTGCCCTGTTAACCCTCTCCGCAGCCTCTTCCCGTCCCTCATCTTAATAAGCTGCTCTCGGCAGATCTGTGCTGTCACTGCTGTCAGCCGTCAACGCTAACAGAAGCAGACAGCAGCATAACACACACACACACACACACACACACACACACACACACACACACACACACAGTTAGAGCAGCAGGACCGCGTCCAGCTCAGCAGGCTGCTGCCATGTGTTGAGAAACCTACACGAGGAGTCGCTGATACCTGCAATACCGCCGCCGTCATCCAGGTGTCATCCTGACAAAAACAACAACAACAACAACAACAACAACGTCTGCTGATTCAGCAAACAACAACATGTGACGGCGTTCTCTAACAGTCGGAGTTATGATGATGGTCGCAATACAAGAAATACGGTGATGATGTCATCAAGCCACAAAATACACAGAAGAAGAAGAAAGAGAAGAAGAAAGAGAAGAAGAAGAAGGAGGCCGGGTTGATGGACGGTTCAACAAAATGTCTGCCTTTGATTCAAGATGACTAAAATCATGAAAAGAAAACTGACAAAAGTAAAAATAATAAGTTATTTACTGTAAACAGCTGAATAGAAAGAATAGAAATTACACTTATGAGTAAGATAACTAATCGACAGGAGGGACAGCTGTTCACTTCCTGTTTCTGACTGACAGTAAATCTTTGTTTCTTTTCATCAAGACCTTCATGAAGCTGCTTTTTACTCCTGAAACTAAACAAATCTTAACAAAACATTCAGAACAGAAAACCGGAATAATAAGAAACCCGGCTGATCGAGTTTCTTCTGACCTGCTCAAACCTTTCAAAATAAAACCTGCAGGTTAGTCGGCAGTCGGCTGGTCGGTAATAAACGTGCGTGATGGACAAGGAGCAGAGATATGAGACGGAAAACTGAACATAAACATTAACAATTTAGTTCATATCGTCAGATGAAGAGCATTTTAAAGGATCTAACACTCAGTTTGTATTATTATATGTGTAGTAAACTAAAAAAAAAGCAGGAAGTGAGTGCTGATTTGATTCACAGCCGACACCTGTTACGCTGCTGAGCACAAACTCACATCTAAAAATAAAAAAAAAGCTCATCTGCCGTCCTGCGATCTGGACTGAAGACCGGACACGACAGTTTGGAAGAGTCTCAATAAAATAATCAGAGAGTGAAAGTTCGTTTTTGTCCCCGTGAAAGTGAGACACGCTGAGAGAATCTTTTTTTTTTTAACCCCTCTAATGTGTTTAGAAAAGAGTTTACACCTTTAATGTTAGCGGGTCAAATTTGACCCGTCATGTTTTATCTGCTCAGTGACTTGTTATTCAAACATGACTATAATATATATAAATATTTTGATATTTTATGTACTTTAAACCACATTTAACAAATCATTTACAGTTTAAAATGGGCAAAATGTATCTATGTTACTGCTTATGATGAACAGAACAGGCAAATACATTATAAGACCACGAGAGGCTAACGATAAACAAACTTTTTATTACTACTATTTTTATTTTGTTGTTTGTTATTCATGATGGTTTGGCATCATTTAATATGTATTTCTCTGCATAAACAACCCATAATTACAACCGGGTCAAATTTGACCCCTAAGAAAAAAGATGAAAACGTGTTTCATCATATTCTTTAGGTCGTGGTAGAGGTGATGTAATGAACCCTTGTTTTGATCAGAAAAAATTAAAAGTATGTTTCACACATCTAAACTTTAAAACGGGTCAAATTTGACCCGAACACAATAGAAAGGTTAAAGGACGTGTTTTGTTCGTATCTGTCACTCTTTTATCATTTATTGCTATTAAAATGTTGATGAGAAGCACTTAATAAGGGTTAAAAACTACAAAATATCACAGTTGAGACATGAACTTTGATCCAAACTGATGTTTTTTTCAGTCAGAAACTCTTCCTGATGCGTCTTTCCTTCGTGTCTGCATCCTCGGCTTCGTGCTTCGTGCTCGCCCCCGTCGGGCCTCTGCTAACATGATGAGTCACGCGCCGCTATTTCTGTCCTCTCCGGGACGCATCAAGGCCGCAGCGGCGAGGCCTGAAGGTCCGCTTCGGGTCTGAATCAAAGCTCCACCAGCTGCTGACAGGTGACGTCCGGCGCTAAACGACTTGATCACGCTTCGTTAAAACCATCAAATCTCAAAAAAACACGAGGTTAAACGACACCTCTGAGGACGCGGAGCGAGTAAAAACTGAAAGTAAAGACGTGAAGACGGTAACGTATCTTCATACACGTGTTTAATCTATTTTAAACAGTTTTTTAGTACCAATTATGCAGCTTCAAGGGGGAAAAAAAAGCAGCTGTTAAAGCTGTTATTTCACCTCAGTCACCGTCAAGGCTGCTGGTTTACAGGAATCCTGAATCACAAGAGGTGAAGAGGAGGAGGAGGAGGAGGAGGAGGAAGAGGAGGAGGAGGAGGAGGAGGTGGGAATAAAAAGCTTCAGGATATAATGTTGAGATTGTGGCGATTCCTTGGTTCAAATGTCAGATACGAGGAGGGGGCGAGAGAGGCCAGAGAGACACACAAAAACAGAGAGAGAGAGAGGAGGAGAGGAGGGGAGGGGGGAGGAAGGGAGAGGAGGGAGGAGAGGAGGAGGGGAGGGGAGTGTTAGGAGAGGAGGTGGAGGTAAATGATAAAGTATAGTTGTGAGTTCATTTCCCCCTGCGGAGCCTCGACTCCATTTCTTCACAGTCAGAGATTCATCTCTCTGACAGCTGGAGGAGGAGGAGGAGGAGGGAGGAGGAGGAGGAGGAGGGGGAGGAGGAGGAGGAGGGTGTGTTTGGGCAGTGATAGTAGAAGCAGTGAGGAAGAGGAAAAGGAAGAGGAGGAGGAAGAGGCAGACCTCCATTAATAAGAGCTTTTCACTGTACGAATCACACGTCGTCTCTCTCAATCTTCATTCGTCACTTCTTCTTTTTTTTTCCTTCCTCCCTTCCTTCAATCTTCTCCTCTCGTCTCTCCCAACAGATGTAGTCGATGACTCCGCGGGAGGGAGGGAGGGTCTCATCATTTACTCTCTGAAGAAGAAGAAGAGGACAGCAATGCACCATGGGAGGATGGAGGATGGTGGAGGGAAGAGAGAGAAGGCGCCACCGGCAACCTTAAAGGAATTTTTCACAACCGGGATTTTTGTCGTTCTCGTCATTTTAACGACCTGAAGATCCGCTGCTAAGATTGACAGATGAGGTCATGACATCATTTAATTAAATAAAATTATTTCTCAAGTTGAGCAAAGTTCCTCTGACTCTCTTCCTAATGTTTGTATACATGTCATCAGGCTTTATTTCACCCCAGGGGGCCACAAAAAAAAAAAAACCCACACCCGCCCGTCTCCTGGGAACATGAGCTAATTAAACATCCCAGCCTCCCGGCGGCGGTCCACATGACCCCTATCAGCACATCACATGACCTCTAATGTCTGTTATCTACTGCCCAATCAGGGGCAGGTTGAAGAGGAGGGGTCAGAGGTCAGGGGATTAGGAGAGAAAGACAGAGAGAGTAACCCCTGCAGGCCATGACGGGTCACCTTTGTCTGGATCCTGCGGTGGAGGGAGGGGTGTGAGTCTGTGTGTGAGTCACCTTATAAAAGCTCATTATGAGTCTTACAGGTCGTCTGCAGCCGCGAGCATCAATCAATCAGAGATGTCGCATTGCTACACACACACACACTAAGGGTCTGAATTAACTATCTAAAGCTTCAAGAGTCAATATATTTTATATTTATGCTTTTATTTTGGTGTTGTCCAGCTGTGACATAAGCCAAAAGCTGCAGTTCCTTTACTAAATAAAGATCACACTGCGTTGAAGAAGACTTGAAACTAGTGATTGAGGCCATGAACTCATCAGGAAACAGTTTACTGAGCTGATAAATCAACAGAGAAGTAGGGTCATTTTCTCATAGACTTCCATACAATCAGCCGGTGGCGTCGCCCCCTGCTGGCCGGTAGAGATAACGCAGGTTATCTGCTCAAAGCTGAAGAGCGAGAAGCTGCAGTTCCTCTAACGGCCACTTGAGGCTCCGACAGCGAGTCATTCCCATTGATCTCCATGTTAAAATGTCCAACTTTACGGCAGAAATAAACATGTTTACAGCCTGGTACAAAGACAGGTTTGGTCTGATAACTGAATCTTTACCTACTGAAGAAATAACAAGTGAACAGCCATATCTATATATATATATATATGATATTATGTTAACAGATGAAACGATTCATATTATATGAAAAGTGTTGCTGGTGGTTGTTAGTGAACGTTTGCAGAGTGAAACAGATACCGAGGGGAATATAATCAAAGCACAGAGCTGTCAGATCTTGTACGATACTCCCGCCTCGTGTCGTAGCGCCGATATTAAACCTGACGGGATTCAAGTTAATCTCACACACTAACTATAAATCTGTACAAACTATAATTCTGTCCCGCCTCCACGCCACACAGACGTCCTGACCAACGCATCGTCTTATCTCCTTTTATAAAGTCGTGTTTAATCGTCTTACTGTTTACATTCGTCCTGTCCTGCACTTTGAAGCGCACTCCCCTTTAGAAAGAGTGATATATAAATAAAGTTTACAGCTAAAACAATAAACAGGGAACATAAAAGCACATAAACACATGTACATATGATCCAGCTGCTGCTTTCTGATGCATATTTTAAATATGACAGTAAGGAGATCTTCTTTGTCCTTCATCTTAAACATCTAGATGCCTTTAAATCTCTAAATCACTGGGTTTTTATAGATGTATCTAGTACAGGAGGAGGTTACCGCTTCATACGGACGCCACATGTCGTTTAATTTATCAAGTGGAAAATTCTTCCGAGACGTGTTTGTGTAAAACATCTCTTCAAAAAAAAAGAAGAAGAAGAAAAACGCCTCCAGAAGCCGCCGCCGCCGCCGCCGCCTACACCTCGGATCTAAACATCAGGCTTTAAATGAGGATTTTACACACACACACACACACACACACACACACACACACACACACACACACAGGTATAGACGCAGCTCCCTCCTGTTAATTCAACCAACAGTCTTATATCTTGTGACAGCGCGCCGGTGGATCCTCTCGTGCTGCAGAGACACTTCAGAAGCCGCTTTTTATTTATTTATTTTTTATAAATTCCCAAACTAGAAATAATCTTCAGCAGCCCGGCGGTGTATGTGTGTGTGTGTGTGTGTGTGTGTGTGTGTGTGTGTGAAGAAGGAGGACGGATCACACGACACTGCCTCTTTTTATCTCATCAGGACACAAAACTCCACGAACGCCACCCGTCCCCGGCGCCTCAGAAATTACTTCTTTTCATGCATTCGTCACACAAACACATGTTTCCGCCGCCGGGGCTCTGAACAGACGCAGCGTAGATTGTGTGTGTGTTGTTCTTTTTTTTTTTTTTTTTAAATTGAATGAGGGATAATATAAAGTGTTTTTTTGTGTTGAGGGAGCGTGTAACAAAGCGTAGAGGGACTGAGTTGATAGCGAATGGAAACTGAATCTCAGTCAGAGTCTCCACCGCCTCTGACAGGTTTTCACTCCGATGTTTTCACTCTACACGATTCAATTAATTGGTAATTAAGTTATAAATTAGCAGCGGAGTCTAGTCTGAACTCTAGTTTAAGTAAATATTGAGCTCATTTGTGGTAAAGTTGTGTTTTAAGTTGAATTTCGTGTCATGGAAAACGGAGAAAACTGGCAAATATTCACACGTGAGAAGCTTCTACAAGAGTTATTTAAAGAAAAACGTTTCTTTAAGGTCTTCTGTCTGTCTGTTGTTTTCACTCTATGTGATTCAATTAATTGGTAATTAAGTTATAAATTAGCAGCAGTGAAGTCTAGTCTGAACTCATTTGTTGTAAAGTTGTGTTTTAGTTGAATTAAAGTTGAATTTACTGGCAAATATTCACATGTGAGAAGCTTCTACAAGACATATTTCGGCATTTTTGCTTAGAAATTCGACTTAAATTATAAATCAATTAATTCTTTCTTAGTTATTCCATGTAGAGCTGCAACCATTTGTTTATTAATGGTTAATTAATTAAATTAATTGTCTACTTTTCTGATAATTAGTTCATCATTTTGAGTTATTTAAAGAAAAAGTACCAACGTTTCTTTAAGGTCTTCTGTCTGTCTGTTGTTTTTTACTCTACATGATTTAATTAATTGGTAATTAAGTGATAAATTAGCAGCAGTGAAGTCTAGTCTGAACTCTAGTTTAAGTAATTATTGAACTCATTTGTTGTAAAGTTGTTTTATTCCCATCGTAGAAGTGCTGTAAGGCTGTAAGGTAAGAAAACTAGCAAATATTCACATGCGAGAAGCTTCTACAAGACAAATTTTTTGGCATTTTTGTTTAAAAAATGATTGAAATTACCCATCAATTAGTTTTCTCTCAGTGATCTAATGTAGAGCTGCAACCATTCGTCCATCCACAGAAAACTAATCGCCTACTAGTTTGATAGTTTTGAGTTATATAAAGAAGAAAGCACCGGCGTCTCTCTGAGGTCGTGTATTTCAGCTCTGTTTGTTCTCTCTGCTGATTAACTCTGATACGTTTGAACAAATCTGTTCAACCTTCCTGCAAATATCACAGTTGGTGACATTTTCATTTACAAGCAAGAAAAAAATGAAAAAGGGGGAGTTTTTTTTTTTTTTTTTTTTGCCACCTGAAAGCTGATGTGACGGGTGTCTGACAGCAGCCTGTGATGATGCAGTGTTATAGTATTATTGTGTTTGTATTAACCTGCATCTGTCCCACAATAAAATAGGAAAAATGAAACAAAAAAAGGGGGAAGTGTATGTTTGAAATTCTTTGATTTCATGATGGTTCCACCCGGTTTTAATCTTTTTTCTGATAAAGAAAATGAAATCTTTCCATAAAGCGATAACATGTCGTTCTGCAGACGGTCACACTGAGCTTGATTGCATCCTGCAACACAACAACAACCCACATCGGCTTTTCCTGCTAAAATCTCCTTCTTATCTAACTTACAAACATGAGCACACGTCTCGTCCTGAAGCTTAACTTGTTGAACGAGCCGCAAAACAAACATTCACCGGGGAAAAGTGTACCGCTAACGTTAGCAGGCTAGTTAGCTGCTCAGTATTAAACAGCATGTAAACAAACCTGCAAACGTCACTTTGGACCTGTTAGATGCTGGTTTGGTCTGTTAGCTACACACTGTCTGTTTATGATTTGGAGCTACAGCAGTTTGTTTACTTTGTCTTTGTTCATACAGTAATGCAGCTAGCTAATGATAGCTAATTTCAATCAAACACAGACACCAGCTTTTCCTGCTAAAGTCTCCGTCTTATCTAACTTACAAACATGAGCACACGTCTCGTCCTGAAGCTTAACTTGTTGATCGAGCCACCAAACAAACATTCACCGGAGAAAAGTGCACCGCTAACGTTAGCAGGCTAGTTAGCTAAATAGCTGCTGCAGCGCATTAAACAGCATATAAGCAAACCTGCAAATGTCGCTTCGGACCTGTTAGATGCTCTCCAACACCACTGCTAACAACAAGCAGTCTGGCTATGACTTGTAGCTACAGCAGTTTGTTTACTTTGTCTTTGTTCAGACGGTAATGTAGCTAGCTAATGATAGCTAATGTCAATCAAACACAGACACCAGCTTTTTCTCCCAAGACACTTTTTCTTCATCCTAACAATACGAAACTTGACTTAACTGTTTGTCATGTTGATTAAATATGTCGATTTAGGAGTTGTTAACTTCACAACAACCTGTCCACCATTTTATTTCTGTTATTACTCTGCTACAGGAAGACGACGTCTCCCTTCGTAATCCTGCCAGCGAAGCTCTGATTGGCGCCGATATTTCCCAACCAGAGGAAAACAACCATCAACAAGCAGGACACACGGCGACCTGTTTGAATCACTGAAGAGGAGGCTTAGAAAAGAATCCAAGTGCTGCTTATATTTAGTAAGTATGAGTCCACGTCTTCATTTGTCCATAACACTTTGCTTTAGAGAGCTTACTCCTCCTCTCCTGCTAGCTACTGTGCTAAATTTGTACCCAAAAATGCTTCAAGGAGACATTAATAATTTCCACTGCAGCTTCCAAAAACTCCTCAAGCAGAAGAGGAAGGAGAAAAAAAAAAGAAAGAAGAAGAAGCACAAAAACATGAGAAATCCTTTTTTGGGGGATAAAAAAAAAAAGAGCTTAAATTCCTTACATGCAAATGAACACAGGAGCATTTGTGTTGTTGGTGTTAAATCTCATTTTCATGTCACATAAATAATCAGATCAGAGTTTGTGTCGATTCCTCTGAGCCTCAGACACACATTGATACCTGTTATTGTCTTTTACACTTCACATGCTGTCATATTCCCCTGCAACAACAACAACAATAATAATAATAATAATAAAACCATCCACACACACTCCCACGCATATCCACAGTGGCAGAGAAACAAGCGAAGAGGAAAGTGTGAAAAAAAAAGAGAAGCGTTTGTTGCTCACCAGATTGTCAGATGTAAATCCCAGCGTGGGAAAAGTGATGATGGGAAGTGACGGAGAAGCTCCTCAAAGTCAACAGAAACCTCAGAGAGAAAAATCCAATCTGTAAAAAGAAATAAATATATTTAAAAAAAAAAAAAAAAAAAAACAGGTGAGAGATGACAGACACGGAGTTTATGACAGGACAGCCAGAGATTACAAATCAGCAGGAAAAATAAGATAAAAAAAATCTGCTCGAAATGACAAACGGAGAGAAAGAAAGATGGAGATTTATGTGAGTGAACAGAATATCAAACAACAACAGAAGATCAATGGAGCGATCAATCAAACCCGCAGACAGAGACGCTCAATGCTGTCGTCAATAAAAAGTTATAATCTGGAGACTCTTTTCTTGTTTTTGTTGCCATCATTAGTCTTCATCACTGCTTCGTGCTTCAACTGTCAAACGCCGACGATGGAGACGGGGATGTTTTGAATTTTTTGTCGTCTATATATATACATCTATCTATCTATCCATATATCTATATATATATGAAGCTGGCGACACTGATGTCAGACAGGAAGTGGAGATGT
Organism: Euthynnus affinis; assembly: GCA_029490765.1. Classification (NCBI taxonomy): domain Eukaryota; kingdom Metazoa; phylum Chordata; class Actinopteri; order Scombriformes; family Scombridae; genus Euthynnus; species Euthynnus affinis. The sequence goes on along the minus strand of CM055839.1, from coordinate 35,556,045 downwards.
TTCTACAGTCAGCAGAGGAATGTGTGTATGTTAATAATGGTGGACGGGTGAAGGTCGTCTGTCTTTAAACGTGAAACTGTGAAAAACCAACATGAACGAATCTTCTGTTTGTTATTAAACCAGCAGGAATCACTTTCAGTTCTCAAACTCCTCATTTCTGTCACTGGGAAACATGATACTGCAAAAGTGGAGTTTCAGCCAGGAAATGTGATGCTAGCACCAAGCTAACGTTACGTTAGCACCAAGGTAGCGTCAGTTAGCTGATTCAGCTCTTTGTCAACACGCTGCTCATAACAAACTTGGAGGATTTATTGGAGGTTTATGAAAGTCAAATAGAGTCTGACCAAACTGGACGACATTTAGCTGATTTAATTCATTTTAATTGCATTTGATGGCAATATTTTAAACATATAAGCGGTTCAGGGTCTCCTAGACGGGTTTTTTGTTAAAAAAAAAAAAAAGTAAAATCCTTTACAGACATTATAGTGATGTGTGTGTTTTATACATGAGTGTGAAAAACCAACATGTATGAAGTCACTTATTAAACCAACAGGAATCACTTTCAGTTATCAAACTCACTGTAATCAGAAGAAAGTAATCCTTTCATAAGAGTCTCATACATGATGCTGTAAAAGTGGAGTTTCAGCCAGGAAACGCGATATTAGCACCAAGCTAGCGTTACGCTGTCAACACGCCACTCAGAATCAAACATGGAGGATTTATTGGAGGTTTATGAAAGTCAAATACATTTCATGGAGCAGAGACTTTTGCTTTTTACTTTGTGGTTTCTACAGAGTCAGTCAGCTCATAACAGCACAGTTTTCTGATCAAACTACATTTAGCAGAAACAAGATTTTTAGATTATAACCTTTATTTTAAAAACTTTTGATGTCAATATTTTAAACATATAAGCAGTTCAGGATCTTCTGAACAGATTTATTCCTTTACAGTCGTTACAGTGTTGTGTATGTTGAATATGTATGAGGTGTCTGTTTTCACCAACAACATAAATCTGCAACTATTAGTCGATGAATCAATTAGTTGATTGACAGAAAATCAATCAGCAACTATTTTAATAATAAATTCATTAATTTTCATCAGTTTTGAAGCAAAATGCCAAAACATTTGATGGTTTTAGCTTCTTAATGTGAGACTTTGCTCCTTTTTTTAAAATAACATAGCAGTGAATTAAATATATTTGTGTTTCAGACATCAGATGATCACGCTGGTTTGTAGGAAACTGATCGATTTCACAGGATTTTCTGATGTTTTAGAGACAAAGAGACTTCTTATTGATCAATTGAGGAAATAATCAATAATGAAGATGACTGTTAGCTGCAGTTTAAACAGTCAGACTCAACATGTCTAATGTTTAATTCACTCTGCATGAACATTACAGCGCCAACGATAAAATACAAGTTAATTTGATGCTGCTGTTCAGACAGATTTACAAATGTATAAAAGCATCTCTGATTCTTACAGTAACGAGTCAGAGTTTATTAGAGTTGACTTTTGGGAAGCGAACGCCGCGGCGAGGCTCTGGAGGGACGGAGGGGGGCCGAGAGAGGCAGATGGGAGGAGTGAAGGAATAGAGAGAGAGAGAGAGAGAGAGGGAAAAATAACCTCAACAAAAACAACAACAACAAAAAAAAGAGGAGTCTTGTCTTTATTTCATCCTCCCCTTGGCGCTCGCTGCCCTCCGTCCAGATGGCGGCTCGTCTCTGCCCGCCGTTACGGAACAGAGGGAGGGCGACACGACGCCTGTCAGGAAAAAAAAAAAAAAAACCCCAACGAAACTCTTCCCCCGGAGCTCCGAGCCGAGCCAGAGCCTGTGACAAACCGTCACCCTGCATGCCGACAGTCTAATCTGCATCCACATCAAGGAGGATGCTGGGAGGAGGGGGGAGGAGGGGGGGGAGGTCGGAGTCATCCTGAACCGCAGGAGGTCTCTGGCTGTGTTTTTTGACTGCGGCTGATAGCGGGGACTGCTGTTGTTTGTGTGCTAACAGCCCTCTGATGGCTGCAGGAGCACAGCCAGATCGGCTTGTAGTGTGAAACAACAGCAGCCATTAAAGCTGCTCCATACGACCCCGAGGAGGAGGAGGAGGAGGAGGTGGGGGAGGAGGGGGAGAAACACAGCCCTGCCCAGTGTATGATGGGAGTTTCTCCTCTCTCTTTCTTCCCTCCAAGTTGACAGTAAACAGAATCAGGAGAGCTTCAGATTCCTTTTCACATGTAATCTGATTTATTTAAGTTTCTCGCAGCGGTGAAAAAGGAGTTTTTTTTTCTTTATCGTGTTAAAAGATTAAGAGGAGCAGAGTTTAACACACGAACAGATTCCTGCAGGATAAGTTGATTATGTGCTCATGTAGCGGCTGAAATAGATCCTTAAAGCTTTTATTTATTTATTTATTTATTTTAAAGCGAACATGTGCATGAAAGGAAAAGAGAAGATGTGGGATGATGAGCGACGTTGTCCAACTGAATCTGAACGTCCCTGATATTCTTATCAATCAACATACAAAGAAACAGACAGCAGCAGCATGTATGTATGCATGTATGTATGTGCAGCTGTAAACTGTCTATTGAGTCAAACTATGCAAGATGTAAACATTTGGCAAAAACTGAAGAATTAGCTGTTTGAAAAGCGTCTTTCAGACCTGCATCCCTTCTGATGGTGGTTTAATATGTTGTTTAGAGTCTGCAGACGGAGAGCGTAAATATATTTATTCTCTCCAAAGGATAATAAATATATTTCATATTTCTCTTGATGTTATGAAGCGTCCAGACGTTTTCTGTCGTCACAGTCAAAACTAAAAAAGCAGCGTTCAGTTTTTATGCTTCAAATATCTGAACAAACACTTTTTTAATCAAATCTGAAGACTTTTATGTTTAATTAAATCAAATTTAGGAGCATTTATTCTAGTTTTTTAAACTTTTTATAACGTTTTCCTTTTACATTTTGTCTCAATACTTCCTATGTTTTATGTAAGACAATCAATCTTTGTCTCTGAAGCACAAACAACATAAAACCTGTTTCATGTGATCTAACAGGGACGAACCTGAACGTTCAATGTTGCTCTTCATTAAACTCTGAAAACAATAAATGATCCAACTGATATGATTCATTAAGACTTTCAGACATCAGTGAAGAAGAACCTGTTTTCAGATGGAGAGCTCATCGTGTTCAGTAAATATGTTTACTGTCTCCAAAGGAAGATTATAAACATAATTCTTATTTCCGCTGTTATGTTATGAAGCGTCCAGACTTGTCAGATCGTCTGTTTTCTGTCCTTAAGAGTAAAAAATAAACTTTGTATGAAGTTGCTTATTAAACCAACAGGAATCACTTTCAGTTATCAAACTCACTGGAATCAGAAGAAATTAGTAATTCATAGAAATCTCATACATGATATTGTGAAAGTGGAATTTCAGCCAGGAAACGCGATGTTAGCACTTAGCTAACGTCATGATAGCACCAACCTAAGTTACGTTAGCCGGTTTGTTATGGTTTTTCAGTTTTTTATTCATCACGTATGCGAACAAACACCCAGAAAACAACAATTCAGTTTCTTTAAATCAATTCTTTAGACTTTTATGTTTGTTGCCATTTATTAAATCAAATTTAGGAATATTTATTCATATCTCACATTGTCATTTTTATTGTCTTACTCAAGTTTTTTTTATTTTTAGCTTTTTAAGTTTTTCTTTTACATTTTGCTTTGTATGTTTTTATGTAAAATATGAATGAAACTTGAACTTCCTGTCATTCAGTGCGGCTCTTTATTAAACTCTGACAATAAATGATTAAACTTATATGATTCATTAAGACTTCAACAGCAAATTAAGTTTTAAAATCAGTCAGTGAAGAAGAAACTTGTTTTCTTCATCCTGCTCTTGTTAAACTCGTTTAAAAGTTCTTGTTGTTTTATGTTGGACTGACAGGAGACGATAAATGACGTCAGTTTATTTCATTTTAAAGTTTTGGCTCATTAAGAGGCAGCAGATTGGATGATTTCACATGAAAGACGTCCACAAATAACAATAAAAAATAAGCAGATTCTTAAATCGATGCGACTTAATCACCATTAAACACACAAACATGAGTCACTGTGGGCTGAAAGCCAATTAGCAGCTGTCTTTAGCTGCGGATGAAGGAAGGAGGTCTAACTGTCAGCACTTTGATGTGTGATCTATTTTAAATTTTAAAAAAAGTGACATGACACAAGTGACGAGATAAATCATCTGATCAAAGCGCAGGTGCAGCACATTTACAAAAAGAAAAAGGTGCAAAAATTAATGGAGTAGAGAACCGAACACAAAGACGACAAACGCTGACTGTATATAAGCTGCTAATTAGTGTTTAAGTTAATATCATCCACTTCTATCATGTGTAAAGTGTTTCTAACAGTTTGTGTGGAACAAGCACAACAAAGCCCATGTATTATCTTGTATGTGTGGAAGTTACTCTTTGCTAGACGCCATTGTAGCGGACAAACACGGCGCTGACGCATGCATCTTGTGCACTATACTCTTTGGTAGAGGAGGTATGACGCCATTGACAGGCCACCAAATGAAACGGTCCGTTACTTTGATTAAAATGACAGATTTCTCTGGGTTTGAAAACTGTTGGAAACATCTGGGATAATGTAAGAACACAACTCAACAACATATAGAACATAGGTCTAGACCTGAGTGACAACAACCTGACGGTTTCAGGAGAGAAGCTTCTGTCTGGTCTAGTTGTTTTTACACATTTTAATGAGGAATAATTACAGATTAGAGCTTTAAATCTCATTTCAGTGTCTGTGTTTAAAGTTCTGCTGTTAACAGAAACTCCAGGATGGAGTCACAGTAGGAGGAAGAAGTTTAAAGTGACAGAAGTAAGAGATTGATTTGACTTAATAGATCTTCTTGGATGCCATGTCACTCATTGGTTGCCTTAGCAGCCACCTTAGCAACAACCTTAGCAACCGAGGCTACAGGACGGACAAAGATCATGATTGAATCCCTGACTTTTGACTTGCAGGCTTTGTAGCTTTAACATCAGAGCAGGATAGAAGCAAACATTTTTCACTTTTCTCCACCTGTTGCAGGGTTTTTTCTTTCTTAGTAATATTCTCTACACGGTTTTTTTTAGTGTAAAAGCAGCCAGAGGCTCTCAGGTTAGATGATGGGATGGATTTGTGGTTTGAATCCTCCTCCTCTGGTGCAGCCGAGGATGCCGCCGAGAGGGAGGAGCCGAGATAAAACAGATTTCCAGATGAGTTGAGGGACTCTGGGAGGGATTCTGGCTCCGGTTGGAGAGCAGCAGAGGTTAAAAGCTTCTTTTTTTCCCTCTTGGCAAACAGCAGTGAACGGTGGTGAGAAATAAACTGATGTTTCAACAAACATTTGATGTGGTAAAGAAATGCTTTTTGCAGCCGTCAGAAGAAACAGTTATAGTAAAAAAACGCTCCTCTGGTGACGAAGGCGGATCGGAGGAAGTTTCCAGAGAAAAAGCCGAAAGAGCAGCTGAGTGAGAGGAGTGTTTGTGATTTATGGTCATTTATGAGTCCCATTTTCACACTTTTGTATTATTTATGTCTTTCATTTAATTGTTTTCAATATTCTAAACAAATAAAAAGTTCAACATTTGAACTAGAAAAAGAAAATTAAAGGTAGAGCTGCAATGATTTAGTTTATTGACAAGTAACTGAATAAAGCTTAAACTCTGTGGTTCCAGCTTCTTAAATGTGAATATTTTCTGGTTCTTTTAGTGTTTTATGACAGTAAAATGAACATATTTGAATTGTGGATAAAATAAAAGACAGTCCAGATTGAACCTTAAAGGATGAAACTGCTGATTTTCTATATTTATCTCATTGTCAATAAATCCAAACCAACAATAAACTTATCTACTAACTACTGTCTACTGATGTTGTTACAGAAACTATTAAAAAGTAGGGCTGTAGCCAACCAAAGAAAACCTTGGTAGACTAAAATTGTACATAAACTTCGACTAATCGATTAGTTTCTCTCTTCTGTATTTCTCTGTTTCTCTATTACTTAACAAAGTTACGTAGGTTTCACTCGCGCCCTGAACAGCTGCACAGACTCCCAAAAGCTAAATATTTCTGAATGATGGATATTTGTTGTTAATTCTGGCATTAAAACGTGTAATTTTGTTCTGGCGGGTTCTCGTTGATATAATTGTAGGAGAAACACTGATTCAGTAAACGTTCAGTAACCGTTGAGAACAGTTAGACCCAGAAGTCTCCGTTAGTTTGATAGAGTCCAAAGTTGTGAAAACAACGGGGGTGTTTTGAACCCCCGCTGTTTTCACAGTTAGTTTTTTAGTCTGTCCCTCCCGCCTCAGGAAATAACGGATTAATCCCAGAAAGCTGCTGATGTAGCACTTTTCTCCTTATGAAAGTAACACAGAGATTATTCAACCAATCAGAGTCGGATGAGAGCATATTGACCAACTAACTGACTAAAAACTAGGCGACATGTTGCTTCATCATGAAGAGTTTGGTCACGTTAGTTTGTTCAGAAACAGCTCTTAAGACGAATAACACGTTACCAGTTGTCAGTATGTTGTCAGTCTCCAGAGAGTAGTTCTGTGTACGGCAGACGCTACTGAGCATGTGCAGAACGCAGGTCTGTTTACAGCTTCACTAGCTTCTTGTGCTGCAGATCACAACGTCTCAGACAACGGAGGAATCAGATATATCAGACAATACTTGTTAGTAGATCAGTTTATTGTCGGTTTGGATCCAAACATGAAGATTTGTTGACGAGAAGAAAGATGTAGAAACAGCGATTGTGACATATTTCACCATTTTCTGGCATTTTATAGACTAAATAACTAACCGAGAAAATAAATGACAGATTAATCGATAATGAAAGTAAGTGTTAGTCCAACCGAACAGCATCAACACACACACACACACACACACACACTCAGACATCCACTCTGCATGCACGATTAACCCATCGACTCTGCCGCTCCGGTCGCTGGTGTTACTGGCTGAGTATTTTGGATTGAGCAGTGTGGAGAATAATGAGGTTATCACAGCGTCGCTTCATGCTTCATTACACACACACACACACACACACACACACAGAGCCCCTCAGATATCCCAGACACACCAGCGCAGCAGCTCCACCCGGGACCGAAACACTCCAACACAGTTTCCTCTCTTGTTTACTCTGCTGAACGAGCTAAATAAATGTCAGGAGGTGATTACAGACAAACTGAAGCAGCAGCTCGTCACACGGCGCTGTGAAATCTGACACACACACACACACAAACCTGCTCTGGCATTTACACACAGATTAACCTCGTCAATCATCACTCTGACTTCCTGTTGCTGCAGATCAACAGCTTCGCTTTGTCACAACAACAACAACAACAACAGGAAGCTAGTGAAGTTTATAGAAATTTATATTATACTACATCTTTCATTACAACGACAGATATCGTTCTAAACTCTCCTGCTTCTGGTTCTTTAGTGAAAAGTCGAACATACAAGACTGTGAAGATAAAAGACTTCAGATTAGAAGCGAACTACAACTCCCAGGGTGCATTTCAGCAAGAAAGAAAATCTTAAAATTCTGCAGCAGGAACTAAAGATTACGAGGGAACCGTTTTAACTCGCGGCACCGCTCGTTTTTTTCTTCACAACTTCCAACAACGAAACGTTTCGATTCACACGTCTGACCGGCTTCTTCTCCATAGCGACGGCAGCGGAGGATCATGGGTATCGTAGTGTTCTTTGTAGACAAAACGTGACTCTCAGAGAGGAAGTTGAAATAAGTGAAACTGGAGAATAATGTTCAAACAATCCAGCAAGAGTCTAATCGATCCACAGAAAATAACAGTTATTATAATAATAAAGGCTGATATTTGTTTATATAGTCAACCTTTTCTCTCTTTATAAACTGAAAATCTCCCAGCTCTCCTTTTACATTTACGTTCATATGAGACTAAACCGCAGCAGCAAATACATTCTGCTGGAAATGAACATCATGAAACTGAACGTACGAGTGAAATATTCAGAAACAACAACGTCCCTAAATCTCTTTTTCACCAAATTATCCGACCTTGCAGAACAACATCCACACGTAGAAACTACAAATAAAAGTGTTTCTGTGTTTATTTGGTGTTTAAGCGGCGACAGCAAAGCGCTTTTGTTCCCTAAACCTGAACAAACACAAGAGTCAGGATGTGAAGATCACAGTCTGCTGTCGACATCCACCTCGACCTCTGACCTCGACCCCAAAAGATCCATCCATTCACCCGTTACGTTTGCAAACACGACATATATGTGAAAACAATTCATTCGTATATGAACATGAGAACATCACTGCTGGTCTTTTAAATCAAAAAGAAGAATAATAGTTCTCTTTCTGCTGGAAAACAAACTGTAATTACATAAAAATCACTTCAGTCGGGTTTCAGTTTTCTGATGTTCGTCAGACTCGAGCTGAGTGGTTTTTATATCAGCGCTGCATCACATTACTGAACATTTCCTGTCAGACGTTTCAAACGTTTAAAACAATCTGTGCTCATCCTCTAACGTGAAATATTCAAACAACATTTACTGGAAACACTCCAGATGTGTTTTGCATTATTTCAGACAAATTTCCCTTCGATAAAAAACCCCCTGACAGGTTTGATGTTTGGACTCGGTGTGACTCTGCAGACGTCGCTCTCCGAGGGAAAAATCTCAGCAACTATCGATCGGACCGCCGTTAAACATTCATCGTCCCGTTTCCCTCAGGACGGCGTGTCAGAAATCTGATTCTCTGATGACGGACAGGTCGAATCATCCCGTCAAGAGTTTTCAACGTTTGTTAAATCCGTCGTGTCAAATCTCAGCAGGGATTAAAACTCGTCGATCAGGCGGCTGAGATTAAAGGGACAGTTCGTGTCATTTTCATAAATCAGTAGTCTTTAGAGACTTTCGGTTGTTGTTTGACAACTGAAACACAGACTTTAACCTCCCATATTTATCATTTATAATTAGTATATGATGTTTAATAAATGGTTTCCTCTGTTGAGCTGTGACTTCTGGGAAATGTTGTTCATGAAAAAGCTCCTAAAAGCATAAATACTGGATAAATAATGACGTTAGATTGTTTTTTCAAAGACTTATCATCCGTATTATTATCTAAACATACGAAGCAAGTCACATGACATCTCTGTTCAGCAGCGACGAGCAAAAACTGAAACCTGAAGTTACACTGAAAAATAAAACATTATTTTGATGTGTTTTTCAGTGTCAATCTTCATATTTTTTCTTGTTTCAGTGAGTTCTTCAGTCTCAACTTCCTGTCAGGGCTTGGCCTACGTTACCCAGCATGCCTTGCGGTCCGACAAAGGCAGACTCTGGTAATTTAGGACTGTGTCTTATTTGTATTATTTACTTTTCAGAGATGTCAACTTCCTGTCAAGTGTTTTCGGCGAAGAGAGGACGGCCCTCGCTGGGACTACATTACCCAGCATGCCTTGCGGTCCAACAAAGGTATAAGAAGGTATATTTAGGTGAGAAGTGAAGCTTTATGTTTCTACAGGACACAACAGCAGATATAAAAACACGTTTACTTTAATATAAATGGATTAAAATCAACAGATCAGTCTGTGTTTTGTTTCCAGGACTGTTTATGAACGTTAAACATTATCTTTGCTTTCTATCTGCTGTTTCTTCCTCTCTGCCGGCAGACTTATCATCACGTTAGCGTCAACCCCGACACGCCTCGCCTCGCCTTTACGGGTTCATCAGCCGTCACCGCTGCCGCCGCTGCGTCGCCTCCCGATCGAGCGCGTAACGAGGATAATGAGGGAGCTTCAGCTGGCGTACAGATTACAGTCACGAATCACAAGACAAACACACACCTCTCATCATGACACACACACACACACACACACGCAGAGAGCAGCATGTAGGTAGAGAGGTGAGCTGATGACCTGAGTTACTTCCCACACAGCGAGCTATAAAAATATAAAGAGGAGAACACTTGTAGATACAGAGAGAGAGAAAGAAGAAACAGAGCAAGTCCTAATGTACGAGACTCTGAAGCAGCAGCCAGATATCTCCCACAAAGAGATGATTTATTGGCCACATTATATATATTTATATATATATAAACACATCTTTCAGCTTGTATATGACGCATGTTCAGAGCATCAGATGCAGGAATCCCACATCAAATCAATCTAACACATCCTGCTGTTTTACTTCACAATCATCATGATGAGTTTCTAAATTTAAATGTCAACAAACCACGAAACGAAACCTTAGCAGCGGATTTCACTGCTTAATTTATTTCTGGTTCTTTACTAATGTTGACTTCTCAAATACATCCGCACATGTTCGAGATGAAATCTGAAATATGAGACGATGCAAAGACACAGAAAAAACACTGCAAACAAAGTGTTGAGAGCAGTTTGGAAGCCCTGATTTATGACTTACAGGAAGCTATTTCTACATACGTCTTCATGTTTAACATCCAACATCATAATAAGACATAAAATAAAATCATAAAAACATAAAATGTCCCCTTTAAACTCAAACTATGGAAACCTTAACATATCATTGTTACTTTTCCTGATTCTTTACTCCTTATCTAATTTCTTAACTTGTCAAATAAATCCATGCAAACACACTGAACATCCTCAGATACGACAGTAGCAACAGATGTTTACTGGTCTGCATGATGACATCAGCTTGTCGGCAAAGTTAGAAAAAACCAACACAAACAAAGTGTTGAAGCTCCGGAGGGAATAAAAGGACATTTATAATCTAAGAGGATTGTTTATCTTTAAAGTGAGAATCGACTTAAAACACACAGATGTTTCTTAGCGATGAGTTAAAACTGTGTAACTCTCTGTTAAGTTTTTTTTTTTAAAAAGCCTTAAAAATGTAAAATAGTAAAGCATTCAGATGATAACATTTTGCTGAAACCCAAATAATAAGCTTTGGGTTTCAGCTTTTTCCTTTTTCAGTCATTGCTTGTGTGATTTTCTTTATTATTATTATTATTATTAATGGATTAATGGGTAAAAACATGTATGATGATGTTTTCATCAGTTGCGTATCCACACAAATTTTTGTTTTGTTCCTTATTAAATGAAACAAACTGTTCATTTGTTCAGTTTTTTCAGTTTTTTCAACTTTGATCACGTTTAACATCACAGCAGAAAACCACAAAAAAAAACAACACATTCCCTTTAAAAGAGCGTCTCAATCTATAGAAACCATCAATGGAAATATAACGTTTGTTACGATCTCCTTAAACGAAACAACATCATTTCAATTTAAATCTCTTTGTGGTTAAACGTGTCCCTAAAGCATGTGTTGTACTATAATTGTGACCCCTGCAGAGACGATGCTGCGAGTCTATAAATGAAGGAAATGAGAACGAGCAGAAGCAGCAGGAGGTTGGAGGGGTTGAGGATGAGGTGAGATGCTTTTAGGAGGAGCAGCAGAGCCCAGCAGGTCTTTTTTTTTTTGCTGGCATGTAAATGTTCTCAGTGGGTTCTCCGCCTCTTAAAGCTTCAGTCCCTCAGTGGCTGAACGAGCGGAGAACACCCACCGAGAGGCGATGCTCTCTCCAACCGCCCTGAAATATTTAACAGTCTCTCTTCATGCCACCCCCCCCCCTCCTCTTCCTCCTCCCTGACTCAGCATCCTTTCAGCTGAGGAGCAGACTTCTCTGTTGCTGCTGCTGCTCTTTTCTGTGCGTCTACTGTTTGTCAGAAACCCCATTAAAGGTTAAGTGGAAAGTCGTCACATGAAAGAAGGCAGAACTCTAATACCTTTAATATCTGTGATTCAGGGCTCTTTGTGTTTCTTAAAAGGCCCGATCAGTGATCAATTATGTACAAATTACTAGGTATAAAGGCAGGTTTGACCTTCTAGAGGTCAGCATGAGAGAGGAGAACAGGATTGAATGTGTATTCAAAACACCCCCGCTGTTTTCACAACTTTGGACTCGCCCAAACTAACAGAGACTTCTGGGTCTAACGGTTACTGAGCGTTTACTGAATCAGTGTTTCTCCTACAATTATATCAACGAAAACCCCCGCCAGGACAAAAAATATGTTTTAATGCCAGAATTAACAACAAATATCCACTCATTCAGAAATATTTAGCGTTTGGGAGTCTGTGCAGCTGTTCAGGACGCGAGTGAACCCTACGTAACTCTGTTAAGTAATTCGGCGTTGCGTAGCACGTTTGCGTAGCGAGTTGGACGCAGAGAAAGTGACGGTGGATACGAGCGGAGCAGAGGAAAAGGTTAGCGGTGAGTTGTCAGTCTGGCAGTAAATGTACAGCACAGACTACAGTGTGTCAGTTAAATGCTAAAAAGTCACGTCTGTTGTTTCTCCAAGTGCTGGAAAAGTGAAGGTTAGCTCCGAAGTTAGCAACGATACGTTAGCTTAACCTGAAGACGCTAAACAGAGAAATACAGAACAGAGAAACTAATCGATTAGTCAAAGATTATGTACAAGTTTAGTCGACCAGGGTTTTCTTTGTTGGACTACAGAAACCCAGAAATTAAAGGTATATTCAGATTTTTAATTGCAGCGTCTTAAACCTGCATTAAATGATGTTTTTTCTAGTTTTGAGCAGAAACAACAAGTGAACACAACACATATAATCAGTTTTTCAGTTATGTTGAACTTGTTAGCAATAACAGTTTCTATTTCCACATTAATCTGCTCATAACTAAATATATAAATCTATAGTTATAGATGTGACTCATGTAAACAAACTATTTTAAAGCTTAATTAAAACAATAAGTCAGTTTGTTTGCAACGGCTTGATGAATTTTTGACATTTGTATTAAGAATTTTTCATGCGACTGACTTTGTTTCATCAGATTAAGAGTTTAAAATCTTTTTTTTTTTCAAACAACAAATCAAACTTTAAATCGTTGCTGAACATTTTCTAAATCATCTGTGACGGCTGCAGGTTTCAGTTTGTTTCAGTTTGCTGTGAAAATAAACTCGCAGAGACTCGATGATCCGTCACAGTCAACACTGTGTTGCCTTTAGCTGAATTTAATATAATTTGCATTATTATTATTATTATAATGTGAAGCTTGAAGGTGCGTTTGAGAACATTCACACGTCTCAGATTTAATAATTAGATGCTGAAAATCTTTTGTATCACAAATCAAATCCAGAGAAAACGAGCTTTAAATAAAAAACACTTCACAGCATCCTGGAGTTAAATTAACTGCCTGGAAGTTTGGAAATCTTTCTAAAAAAACTGTGCACCAAACAGAGCGGACACACGAGACGTGTGAAGCTTTGTCTTCTTGGCACGTTTGTAAAGCCGAGAAGCTTTTTTCATTTTTTGGAGTAATCCTCAAAGTTTTGACCGTGAAGCTTTCAGAGCCTGCAGGCCTGCTTCCTGTCAACAAACCGCCCGCCACAGAAGAAGAAGAAGAAGAAGAAGAAGAAGACAGGGTTGTAACTTCCAGCGTCCGTCTATGATTTCTATCATCTGTCAGAGATGGATCATACGAATCCTTTTAAGACGGTTTTTACATGTTCATCTCGTGTCTGAGTCTTTTTTTTATGTAAAAGTTAAAAACAAAGCTGCTTGTTTCCCTTTTAAACAATTATCTGATTCATCATGTCACTCATAAATCACTATAAATATCAGACAGAATATATGAAACATATGATTAGTCGCTTGATTAGTAGAAACAGACAGAAATCAAATAATAATTTCAGTCGATTTAATGCAAAAAATGCCAGATTTTTCTGGTTTCAGCTTTTTAAAATGTGTTGATTTGAGGCTTTTCTTTGTCTTATAAGATAATAAACTGAATATTTTTTAGATTTTAGACTGTTGTTCAGACAAAACATCTGAAGATTTACATTTCCTTTTCTAAAGTGCAGTCAATCAGCTTTTCAAATATTTACATTAATACGAGGTTTAAATGAAGCAAAGTTTAGGGTCCGTTCATGGTTTTTGACCTTCCATCATGTGTCCATGGCAGCCATTATCAGTGCATAAGTAAATAAAATAAATAATGATGATGATTTTTAAAAAATTAAGTAATTAAATAAACAAATTTTTAAAAAACAAAGCAAAACAAAAAAAAGTTACAAATACATATATATGTATATATACACACCAAAAATAAAAAGAAAAAACTAAACTTGTTCACATTTAAATTAAAAGACGATGAAGGGGAACATCCTCCTCCTCAGAGGGGAAGTAACAGGTGACCATTTCATCCATAACACCTCTGTCTTTAGTTGTATATAATAAACATCTTTTATCTTCTTTTTTTGTCCACTAAAAGAAGAATTCTCAGTAATGATAATTAAATAATTCAAGTTTGAGTTTTAAGCATCAAACCTTCTCGACTCCAGCTGCTGTTTTTCTCCGGAGGACAGACTGATGTTTTGTAGGATTTACAGCAGAATACTAACTCATAATAACGACTCTTAATATGTGTTTCCACATGATTCAGACATGTTAGATAGATTACTGTAATTACTGCCGTCTGCTGCAGGTTGAATGTTTTCTTCTGTCATTAAATGCGAAACTTCACCTTCACATGTCAAGAGAAGAAGAGGGAAAACTAAAGGCTGAAACATCACACGTCGTCTGCAGCCGGTCCATCATCGGCTGTCACGCCGCACGCCGCGGGTCAGCAGCCGAGACGTCAATCAAAGACAGAGGAAAATTTTAAAAAAGCACGCACGCCGGGAGCAAAGTTCAGCTCTAGCAGGACCGGCGACGAGCGGAGACGAGACAGATACAGGAAGAGGATGACAGGTGTTCTCCTGATGTATAAATGAACGTCTGCTACGTTCACGCCATCGCCGAACGAGTTCACAGGAGTATAAAGAAGGAGTAATAAAGAGCTTTCACTAGCAAGGACTGCAACGTCAACAAGAGGCGTTTGGAAGATTTATGAAGGAAAACCTTTGTGGGGAAGCTTACGGGGACTTCCCTCAAGACCCTAGGAAGGAGATGAAGAAACAGGAAGAGAGGAATAGGATGGCCAGGGAAGGGCGCAGAATACGAGAGCAGAAGAAGAGGAGAAGGTTAGGAGGTGTTTAAAGGAACCACGCTTTCATTTTCTACAGATTTAGATTCCTCTAATAAAATAAAAAAAAATCCCTCTCTGGCCTCCAACTAGTTCAGAACAGCAGCAGCTTGGCTTCTTCCTGGTTTTAACAGATATCAGCTCCGTTTGTTTTACGATTGATTTTAATATTTTACTGATCGCTTTTAAAGCACGTCTGGGTCTGAATCTCCAAACTAGATATGATGACCCCGTACGAGTCAAACTGCAGCCTGAGATCCTCGAGATGAAACACAAACCAAAGCCCAGAGATATCGTCACGATTGGTCAGTTTCTAATGACAAACACTGTTGACTCACATTTCAACACAAACTGAAGGTTTGAATGATTTGTGAGTCCTGACATGATAAAATGGTGAAACATGTTTTGAGAGGATTTTTAAGAAAAAAAAAAGAAAAAAAACTGCAATATTTTACAGCTGTATGTCCCTCCCATCACTAAAAAAACAAATAAAAGAAGCATGCTCTATGGACAGAGTCCGCTAACTTCCTGTTAGCTCTCTGCTAGCTTGAATGAAGGTAAAACTGTGCGGGTCTTCTAGACTTCTCAAGTGTTATCAGACCGAACGGCTCAAACTCTGACGGCACAATTTATCCACTGTTTTACTCAGACACACGCAAAAAACTTCTATTAATAACACAGTTAAAGAGTCAAAAGTAAGATCATATTCACACCAAATCAGGCTGTGTGGCAGGAAAGAGTCAACTATTGGAGACACTTGACAATCAGAGCTGTAAACTGCCACGAAGGAGGAACAAAGACGTTTCTCTTTGTTTTATAGCGTTAAAAGTAAAGGCAGACTTTGTTTTCGGCTTCCTGAAAGAGTATTTTAGTTCAGTAGTTGAGTAAATGTAACACCTGCTGTAGTTTTACACTGTTTTTGTTCATTTTAAAGTTCGTCTGCCTGCAGTTTTAAATACAGTTTCTCTCATTATCAGCTGATCAGTTCAGGGTTTACTCAGTAAAATGATTCATCTGGAGAGGGGAAAAACATCAGTGAAGCGCTTCATCAGCAAACATCTGCTGGTTGTTTTCTCTTCGCAGATAAATCAAAAACTAAACGCTGCGTTTTATGACTGAAATAATCAGACACTTCTGGTTTAACAGGAAGCTGCTGCTGCTGCTGCTGCTGCTGCCGAGTCCCAGAAAATAACAGTAGATTACAGAGCAGAGAGACGCAGTGATGCATAGCAGACATAAACATGATCACAGAGCTCTCACATGAAGCAGCTGTTTCTTCATTAACCGTCTCTGGATGAAAGCGTCTTCGTCCTCTTGAACCTCACACAATGCACACGCTGATATTTCTGCTTTTTCTCTTCTTTTACATCCAGCTCTGTGTTCATGAGCTGCAGAAACTTTGAAAGGATCTTTTTTTTTTTTTTTTTGTAATGAAAGAAGCTCCCGAATTATCAGTCTGGCTCCGACTGATTTTATTTTCTGACAAGATATCTCTCTTCGACAAGAAAAGAAGAAGCATTGAGATGTCCTGAGCTGCTCCTGAAGGCATCGCAAACAGCTACAGACGCCGCATGAATTCATTTATGTTTTTCCCCTTTTTATGTTTCTGCTCTACTTCTTCTTCTCCTTTTCAAACACATAAATCCAGACTTTAACTTGACTTCTGGTTGCCTGCGCCGACGCCGACTCGCTCGCTTTTTAAAGCAGCGTCACGCCCGGCGAGTCAAAGACGACTAGAGCTGCCGTAAAAGATCGAATTAAAACATAAAAACCAGAAGATCAGATTAATCAATTAAAACCCTTTTAAAACCACGGGGATCACCAGTGACAATTACCGTAACTCCTCGCTACTTTGAGCAATTTAAACATTCAAACTGCCCCTGAAAGCTGTGAAAAATACTTTGCTAAACTCCAAGAAACTGCACCAAAAGTTTGACTCAATCCTCTCCCGCTCTGTCACACAAACGCCGCCTGCAGTCGCTGCTCATTTCCTCCCTCTCTCCCCCCGCACGGCGGCACTCAGTCATTACCGTAATGCAGGTAATAGCATCAGAAAGCCCCGTTTGTTCCACAGCTTTCAGGGGCAGTTCGAATGATTAAAATTGCACGAAGTAGCGAGGAGTTACGGTAATTTGAAGTACACTGCTTTCTAACTTGTCGTCTTGTGACATCACTTGGGGCAGTTTATCGGATTAAACTATTTAACACAGAGAGAACCTGCAGAGGTGGAAAAACAAGAGGAGTTTTCCTTTAACGGATGGTTTAGTCGGTTGTTGTTCTCCTCTTACTTTCTTCACTACTGAGCTGTTTTTGTCTTTGTCTCGCTTGCTTTTAAAGTGGCGTCACGCCCGGCGAGTCAAAGACGACTAGAGCTTCACTCAAAGTAGAAGATCAAATAAAACAGACAAAGATTCAAACATCAAAACCAGAAGATCAGATTAATCGATTAACCCTTTTAAAACCACGGGGATCGCCGGTTAACACCACGGCGCACGTGTATTTCAAATTATCGTAACTCCTTGCTACCTTCGTGCAATTTTAATCGTTCAAACTGTTCCTGAAAGCTGCGAAACGATGCAAAATCACTTCAGGAAAAAATTAAACTATTATTTACAAGATTCTGATTTATTTACACAGAATAAACCTCTAAAACTTTGCTAAACTAAGTCATTACCGTAATGCATGTAATAGTGTGAGAAAGCCCCGTTTGTTTCACAGCTTTCAGGGGCAGTTCGAATAAATAAAATTGCACAAAGTAGCGAGCAGTTACGGTAATTTGTCGTCTTGTGACATCACTTGGGGCAGTTTATCAGATCAAACTGTTTAACACAGAGAAAACCTGGAAACACGCCGAGGTGGAAAAACAAGGATCATTTTAGTTGGTGTTGTTCTTCTCATACTTTCTTCACTACTGAGCTGTTTTTGTCTTTGTTTTTTTACTCCGACTGTAAATAATCGGCGCCCGTCTGTTTCAGGACAGTTAAGCTTGGCTGTGAAATGGGATTTAAAATCAAGACTTTCTCTGTTTGTCTTTCATTAACTTAAATGTGGGGACTTCACATCATTGTTTTAATCCTCCTGTTTGCTCCCTTTTTATTCTGGTTTACCTCATTCTGTCTTCTATTAATGAATCTGCTCCTTTTAAACTCCTTTAAACACTTTGAATCGCCTCGTTGCTGAAGAGCTGCAACTAACAATCATTTCATTTCATTTGACGATGATGAGTTGACTAGTTGTTTGGTCCATAAAGTGACAGAAAATTGTGAAAAACGAGAATCACGGTGTTCAGAACTCACTCAACATGTTAAAAATAAGCGGGAAAGAGAGGGAGGGACGGTTATATCTGAGGATGAGTGGGGAAAATATATGCAAATCACAACGGAGGACAACATTCTCGCACGGTTGGAGGGAATTCGGTTGGAAAAAACGTCATGAGATTGTTCATTATTCCTGCTCAGAAAAGATACGAAGGTGCTGGAATGAACTGCTGGAGGTTATGTGGAACAAATGTAGGAAACCATTTCCACTTGGGGCCCAATAATCACATCCTACTGGCGGGAAATCCATAAACGCTTGATAACTATTTAAAATCATTTTTCCATTTGATGCTTTGACAATATATGTTTGTATTGTAATACAGAACGTCCAGACAAAGGCAGATAAATACCTAATATAACGGGAATATTACTTATTGGAGGGAAACCAATCATTAGAGGATTGGTTTAAAATTATTTATTAAATCTACACAATGGAAGGAACGTTTTCTATATAAAATGCAAATGGAAAAATGTAGGAGAAAATGGATTAATGAGCTCACAGAGACCTGATTTAATGGAAAAAATGGTGATCTCCAATGGACGACTGCAGAGACTGTGATATAAAGGAGAGGACTTCCATGGATTTATGAGAGTGTGTGATGTTGTTTGTATAAATGTTCATAGTTAGTTACATAAAGAGAGTAACAGAAGGAAGTCTCAGTTAGATAAGGTTAATGTAATATATTGTTTGTTTTCTCTCTTTGTTTTTTGAAGAGTTGCTGATTTGTTTGTTTATTCTGTCTTCTTATTCTTATATTAATAAGTATTTAAGTAAATGAGATATGTGTCTTACAAACTTGGACTGTAAATGGCCTCTTTAATTAAAAATATATATAATAATTTGGAGGATTCATTAAAGCTCATGAGTCCTACGTGTGGCTTTGTTTGTGTTTTTTGTCTGGTTTAGTTAAAGAAAATTAACTATCCGTTGTTTGTTGTTTGCACATTTTAAGGTGCAGCTGAGATTAAACTGCATATTTTGTCTACTATAGCAAATGCGTGTCTTACAAACTTGGACTGTAAATGACCTCCTTAATTAAAAATAAAGACTTATTTAAAAAAGACGAAGAAAAATGAGAATCACAGTTTCTCCAAAGTCCAATGTGACCCTAAAAATGTTGAGTTTACTGTCAGAGACTAAAGAAAGCAGGAAATATTCACATTTTAAAGCATTTTCTTCTCAAAAAGGACTCGAGATGATCAACCGATTACTAAAACAGCTTTAAATATGAAGAACAAATCTATAAAAACATCCTGAAGAGGCCTTTCTGCTGCACGTACAGGAGTAAAATCACAGAAATAAACACAGGTCTGAGCTCCGGGTTCAGGTCTTACCTGGCTGGAGTTTGGTGTCCGTCAGCCTCCTTATCAGCTCATCACACACACACACACACATACAGAAACATTAAACCCACAGCCGGCAGCCAAACTCACTGCCGCCCCGACAACAGCTGATCTGAATACGAAGAGGCCGAAACGACCAGGACAAAAGCAGCAGAGAGCCGACACCTCCCGAGGCTTAAAACACCTCACACCTCCTCCTCCCTGATCCTCCATTCACATCTCCCTGCAGGAGTCCTCCTCCCTCTGCCTCCTCCTCCCCCGCAGGGCCAACACCCCCCCCCCCCCTCCATCAGCCCCACTAATGCGAGGAGAAGCCGCATGGTGGACACACACCATTAAGACCCAAACATCCCCCCGAATTACTCTGCTCAGACTAACAAAAACACACCAGCAGGAGCACGGAAAGCTCCTCTTCTTATAAAAGATGGTTTAATAATAATACAGATTCCACTAGAGAGGGAAAAAAATGCACAAACTTCTACTAAAAGTATTTTATTAAAGTGGTTATGTGACTGAAAACAGTCTCTGTCTGAATCCATGCTACTTTACATTTGGCCATTTTGAATTTTTCATGTATTTCTGTCCTACTTCTTACTCTTTGCTTCTCTAAAGTCTCTTAATAGCTTCAAATACGAGTGCGTTTCTTCTTTTACAGAATAACCAGAACTATTTAAAAACAAAAAAAAAAAAAAACACACACACGCGCAGATACATATTTGATGTGAATAATTCAACTCAAGATTTATGATGAATTATAAATATGTAGAAATGTTATTACAAAAAGCATTTTACTGTCAAGTGTGACGGCTCCTTTTAACAACAGGAGAACAACCGATCGCTTAAGTCACTACCCAGGTGCATTATGGGAACGTAGGAGCCGGGAAGTTTACGTCTGTTTCAGCTCGTTTCTGCAAATAAGTCGACCGTAACACCAACGAAGAAGAAACAAGAAGAGAGGAGCGCTGTTTCTGTTTTAAAAGACGTCAGAATTAAAGTGGAAAGAGGAGAAAGTATTGATGTGGGAAGTTTTGTTTCTGTTCTTTTTCTTGTTTTTGTGTGTGTGTGTGTGTGGGAGCTGCTGATGGATCCTCCAACACACACACACACACACACACACACACACACACACACACACACCAGAAATAGGAATGCAGCGGGGTCGTCTATAAAAAGGCATCAAATCAAGAGTTGGACTCCCATGTGCAGCTCGGAGTCGCTGATCAGCAGCAGCAGCAGCAGCAGCGCTCCTCTTCGCTTCACGTCACAGCGGACTGAAGAGCAGAACGCCGGTCCAGGTTTCATGCCGCCACTGCCGCCGCCGCGGCTGCTGACGGACATGTGACCACCAACCGCAAGGCTACATTCACACCACATCCAGCGAAAATGCTGGTCGCCTGTGGCCGGAAAGCTGAGCTGGAGTCAACTTTTGGAAAACCGCAATCGAACGTCACACTGCGCTGGCCAATCACGTTCATGTTGGCAATTAGACGGGAAGAGGAAGAAGTTGTTTATTTAGCATTTCAGCATTCTGCTTTGGACTGAAGATGATAAATTGATTGATTGATTACTTTATTACGAAGATGACGGAGGAGAGACTCATCGCCGCTGTGGGAATTTCCAATTTTACCAGACTAAAAATGGCGCCCGTTCAGTCCTGTAGGAACAGCTCGCCTGGCGCATACGACAAGCTAGCTTCCTTGTTGTGCGACCCGCTGAATATACGCAGTAGTGTTTCCCCCCACTGGTTCCGCCCACAAAGCTCCCGCTCGGCCCACAGACTTTACATTGTGATGACGTCACAGATTTTTAAATCGCTTTTCTTGGCTCGAGGAAAGTTTAACAAACATAAAACCTCCATGGATAAAAGTTTATAATAGAAAGAGTCATAATTGACGTTGTTTGCAGTTGGAGGCGTCATGGCAACAGTTTTACAGGCGTCTCTTTTATAACGGTGGTCTATGGGGGGAAAATCCTTTTTGGGCTGCAGGGGGATTTTTTTGTTGCAGTACTGCGAGTGGCCACTGGGGAAAATTAGTGCCTTATCCAGCTCTCATTATACATCCGTGGGAATTTCCCTGAACTGTACAACCTTATATGAGCGCTTCTTCTTTTTCTTCGTCTCTTTCGCTGTTTGATGGCGGTTGGAAAACTACTTTCATACGTGTTAGCGCCACCTTCTGGCCCGGGAGGATTGACAGTTTAGCCCACAAATCCGCACTGAACGGATTTGGCGTGAATGCAGCCGAGCACACAAACAGACGGCGTGATAATGTGAGGATCCTACATTTCCCATAATGCAACTCAACACCATCAAACACATCTTTCAAACTTCACATCCCAGGTTTGTAACTCAGGCTTTCGGAGATCAGACAGGAAGTCTGACGCCGTCGAGAGGAAAAGAAGCATCGCAGAGTTTTAACGTGTTTATTCAGATATTAAACTATACTGTTGATCTGTTGTCTCATTTCTGATTCAAGGTAAGTAAGTAAGGAAGGTTTGTTCAGGTATATCAGTAGTTAGTATCATGAAGAAGCCCTTTTTCTCTTCATATCTCATTTTTTAGTTTGCGCTTATAGTTTAATATTGAATTCTTAACTGTTAAATTATCTATATGGTGTCTGGAAAGGAGAATTTCATTGTACAGAGCAACTTCTCTGTGCTTATGTGCTTAATAAAGACTTAATTTCAGGGTTTTTTGCTCCTCCAGAGATACAGAAGTCTGTTTTAACAAAAGATGACGAGTAAACTGACCTTCATGTGTAAATATGGTGAAATGTCCCTTTTAAGAACCAGCCGGCCTCCTTTATTAGTTCCTGTTTTATAACCCAGCACATGTTTCAAACATAAAACATTACGGGCAATAACTTGAATCAAAAACATTTGCTTTTAAAAATGAGCACTCAGACTAAATTAAAACATATAAAACCACTCCGAAGAACAAAGAAGCATTTCAATATTTAATTTCCATCTTTGTTTGGCCCTTTCTCCTGAGCTCCCATAAGTCTCTGTAATGTGGCTCCAAAAAAAAAAAAAAAATCACAAAAACACACTTAACACAATTTCACGATTGAATAAATGACAATAAAACTCAGCGGATGTTTTCACGACACGGCTTAAATCAAAGCGGGAAAGCGCATAAATGTGCAGCAGAAGCGGCGTCCGAACAGCAGAGTGCGACTCGGCGGCTCGTTAACGTTCAAAACGTCAGAATAAATCAGACGAACGGCAGCTAAAACACAAACACAGCAAACACATAATGACCCCAAATCAATCAGAGCTGCAGAGGGGATTATCGCAGCCTGGATTTAGTTCAGATGTTTGGAAAATTAAACACAGAAATCTGTTTGCTCTCATGGAAAAGATGAGTCTGTTTACCTTCAAAATGAGTTGAATGTGCCACAAAAACCCTCTTCTAGTCTCTGTAGGATCATGTTTTATTGATCGTCTACTAAAATAAGTGCAGGACAGAACAGAAGCACATCTTTCATGTCCAAAAAAAAAAACTGTAGGTTGTTTCTGCTTCACAAGAACTGGCAGCTCCTGTGTTTTTAGAAGTATTTTTGTGTTAAACACATTTAGAAAAAGTACATTTCAATCTCTAATTGGTATCAAACTGACTCAGTTGTGTGTGTCATTAAATAAATAGTCGCAGTTCTTCCCACGAGTGCAGCTACAAGCTACAAGATCAGTGCCAGACTCAATAAAATATGAGTAACATTATGCAAACTAAGACTGCAGGTAATTCATCACAAAAGGAATAAATACATAAAAAAAATATTAAAAAGAATAAAAAGTCAAAGAATTACAAAGAAAATCACTGATAAAACCATCAAAGAAAGTCGTTGAACATGAATATATTAACAACAAAAGACAATCAGCTGGAGAAAACAGATTCAGATGTGACTTCAAAAAGGTAAAAAAGTTGAAAGATAAACAGAAATCTGCTGCCAGTCTCACTTTGGATCAGACTGAAACATCTCAACAGCTTCTGGATGGATTGCTATGATTTTTTTCTACAGATACAGACTTTAGTTACTCCTCAACGTTTCCTCTGGCGCCGTTGTGAGGTTGACCTTTTTGTTTTTTGGTGACATATCTCAACAACTATTCGATAGATTACCATCATTTTTCCTTGTTTCCTTGTTCACACAAACTAAAGTCTCAAGTTTTGGGGTGAAAACTTAACATTTTAAATGCATAATTGTGGAAAAATGCGCTGAAAATGGTCAAAAAGTTGAGAGTGGAACTACAGACACTTCTCACATTCGATGGTCGCCATCTTGGCTATGTAGCAGGAAGGGGAGGAAACACTTTTCAACCTCTTCTACAAGTTATACGTGTGTGTTTTTTAGCACTAAGCACCACTATACTGCTGTGGGATGTAAGCCGTCAGTATGTTTATTGTGTTTATTTAGCAGTCTGTAATGATTTGGTAGTGCGAATGCTAATGCTAACGCTAACTAATGCACTTCTCACCCTCAATGGTCGCCATCTTGGCTATGTAGCAGAAAGGGAGAGACCACTACACCACTACAGTGAATGGTTATGCATGTGTGTGTGTTTTAGCACTAAGCACCACTATGCTGTTGTCGGATATAAGCCATCAGTGTGTTCACAGGGTTCATTTAACAGTCTGGAAGGACTGTGGTAGCGCCAATGCTAACGCTAATGCTAACGCTAGCTAACTTACCCTCAATGGTCGCCATCTTGGCTACGTAGCAGAAAGGGAAGACCACTTTTCAAACTGGAAATGGCGGTCGAGGACGTTGTAACTACAGTGAACGGTTATATGTGTTTTTAGCACTAAGCACCACAATACTGTTGTCAGATATAAGCCATCAGTGTGTTCACTGGGTTTATTTAACAGTCTGGAAGGACTGTGGTAGCGCTAATGCTAACGCTAATGCTACCGCTAGCTAATGCTAATTTGCGATTGTCATTTCTGTGTTTGATTTGAGACAACAATACTCTTTTGAAATTCACACACTATGTCAGTAAACACAAACAGAAGTAGGAGATTTGAGACACAGCTTTAGTTTTGACCTGTAAAGTGTTTTTTTAGCGGTTGTACGGAGCTTAAAATCAGAGCTATGATTCCTGTCCGCATCTAGATCTTCACACCCAGCTGCAGTTTGTGGGTCAACACTCTCAAACCTCGTTGAGCTTCATGTAGTCAGGCGGGATGGAGGTAAAAGTGAGAGGTGAAGGTGTAAAGTCCACCTGCAGCAGAGTCTGTATTGATTTTTATTAAAAAAAAAACATCCTGTTGAACAGCAGAGCAGCAGAGACGAGCTGCAGCAGTTAAAGTAAGGAGACAACAACTACATGTAGAGACGCTGTACAGGATGTCACAGTTAAACCTTCTGGCAACGCTTTCTATTAAAAGAGAAAAGTCACTCTGTGTGTGTGTGTGTGTGTGAGTGTAAAAGCAGAGAGGCATGGCTGGCTAATGCTTCTTTCCGCTCGGTCAAACACATTATTTATTTCTCCCTCATTGTGTGTGGCCACAGGCCGTAAAATATATCTGTAATTACCCACACAGCCGTCAGGTGGGGTTAATGGAGACGCCATTAGCAGGAAGAGAAGAAGAGCGGGGAGCGGAGCGGCGGGGGAAAGACGGCGCGGGGACACGACGCAGAGGTAAAGGAGGGGAAGAGGAGAAGGCAGCCATTAGGATATTAGACATTAATTCAGCCTGTTATGAATCTGGCCGCCATCCTGCTCGCCGCTCGGAGACGGGTCAGCAATTAAAACAAGATCTAATTAAATTAAAGTAGAAGTCAGTGTTTTTATGTATCGTATCCATTAGTGACACACTTTATTGAAATGACCAAAGACGTGTTCTCTCAACACTTCCTGTCATAAAGTAGTTTTTTTATCCTGGTTGTTTTTATTGATTTATTTGTTTGATTGTTTAAATCTAGTTTTAAAAGTCTAAGCAGGGACGAGGGCTGCAGTTTGTTTACATATTCTGTTGCATTTGTGATGGAGACAGTTATGATTTTTGATTGTTTGAGAAATGTGGAAGCTATCAGGTACAATTGATAGTTTGAGACACCATTTTTCATGTCTGGATTATTCAGATCAGTGTTCAGATCAAGCGAGGAGGAGTTCAGAAAATAAGCTTCGCGTTAGAAAGGGTTATGAGAGGTTTATTTAATGTTTTATGATTTTTCAAGGCCTCCGTTTGCTTTGTGTTGCTCTTTTTGCAGAGTAAACCTGCTCACATTGAACTCTACCAGCTTCCAGTGTGTTTATCTGAGTCTTTCTCTTATAAGTTTTGAGTTTAAGTTGTGTGTGATCTGAAGATTTATTGGCCCTTTTTTAAGCAACGCACTGCTCATCTGTATGTAACATCTGCATGGTCTCTTTTCAATATACTAATGAAATCAAATTTATGCTGTGGTTGCAAACGTAATGGCTGTGATCGATTATGTTCACAGGCAACATTTTGTTTTTTCTCCAGGAGTGGATGTCGTACAAAATGAACTTTGACACCAGAGTTTCTGCAGTAAAATGTGAAGTGAAACATCGTACTTTTGGTTAAATGTCAATAAATCATACATACATACATCCTTACTACCAACTTAAGGAATGCTGCCTGCAAGTCAAAACCCAGGGTTCAGAAGCTCGCACACATCCAACACGTACGGACAGATCTTAGAAGTTGACATTTGTGAGTAAAGAAGGAGAAAAAGAAGTGTAATCCTGCTACTATAGTTTGTTTACGTAGCCTCTGGAAGCTTCCTGAAAGCTGACCAATCAGAACAGTTTTTGCTGTTTCATCAATACTAGAAATGCAGCTGCAGCAAGTAACTCACTACCACTATTCTCATTCATATTTTAAGATGCTACAAATTATATCCAGTTATCAAAAAAATAAGCCTGAGAAGCTGGCAGTTGCTATGGAGACGATACACTTTCTCGTGTAGTTTCAACTCGTCTTGTTGTGAATATTTGTAGGGGAAGAACGTCGACTTGGTTAAGTACAGAAACTGAGACTTGTGCTTTTTGGTCTTTTATATAATGTTATGATGTTCAGTATTAATGTTAAAAAAGTTCCAAAACTTGAGGCGAACATATGCCATGTTACTGCCATCTGTAGCCTTTGTTGCTAGGTGGTTGTTAAGGCAGTTGCTAAGGTTTTCCTATGTGATGTTCACGTTGTCGACTCTCATATGACAGCGAGAAGAAAAAGAAGTGAAATCCTGTTACTGTAGTTTGTTTACGTAGCTTCCTGAAAGCTGACCAATCAGAACAGAGTGGGGCTCGTCAGGAGGCGGGGCCTTAAAGAGACAGGAGCTAAAACAGCCTGTTTCAGACAGAGGCTGAACTGAGGGGCTGCATAAAGGACCAGTAGAAGATAAATAAGGAGTTTTTAACTGGAAATCATGCAAAGATATTCCAGTAGAGCCTCAGAATATAACAGCGGAGGAATAAGATAAATCAGGCTTTGATACAGACATAATAAAATATAGAATATCAGTCTTATCATTTAAAAGAAGTGGAGAAAAGTGGATTTTTTTATTGTATAGTATTACAATAAGAATTCTGTACGATAACAGTGCTGTAAATTACATAAATTTATGGTTAAGTGAGGTAGAATAAAGAGGAATTATTACATTATCAGCTATGTGAGAGCTGCAGAGTACATTCAGGCTCACTCAGCGGAGCCTGTAACATTAATATTATACAGCACAATGCATTTGAAATATTGATCAAACATATTTTAAAGTCCACTTTCCATTTCAGCAGACAATAGACGAAGGCTCATTAAAGTCCAGAGTCAAGTTGTGAGTTTAAAAAAAAAAAACGCTGCTGCAGGTCGTCAGCCTGACAGAAGAGGAAGAAAAAAGGAAGAAGAACAGACAGAATAAAATAGAAAAAAAGGTCATTATTTCATATTTTAACATCCCAGAATTGGATGAAGTGCTAAAAGAAAAAAACAACTTTATAAATGTGGTGTTTTTGTGGTTAAACGTTGTCGAAGTCGGAGGAGATTTAAGGTCAGCAGATCTCTGACTGTGTGTTTATGGAGGCTTAAAAGCTTTGGATTATAAACCTGATCCAAACTATTCACTTCCCTCTAAGTGATCAATAAAGTATTGAACTGAAGCTACAATCAACTGGAAGCCAAATGGCAGTTATATAATCTCTCTCTCTGGTAATAATAGCAGACTCACCTACTCAGCCTGGAAACATTACAGCATGGACGGTGGAGGAGGCAGCCATGTGAGAAGAAAATCCTTTTTACACTTGAAATGTCTTGAATGCAACCTTGTTTCCTCCAACAATACCGAACACATTCTCACAGAAACATAACGCCTCCTCACTTCCACTTTTTTTTTTTATCAACACGAGCAGAATAAAAACCTTCCAACACGTTCATCTAGAAGATTTCTGGAAAACTTGGACTGAAAGATTTTTATGGTTTTGTTTGGTCGAATCACAGCTTTGAGGGTTAAATACAGAATCTGAAGGCATTATTATTATTCTCAGTGATTAAAAGTGTTTTTGAGTGCCTTAAACATGCTCGAAAAGTCATGAAATTTTGCACATTAGTCAGAAGTGGTGAAAAATTTGATATTTTGTATGTTGTGAACATGGGCGGAGCAAAATGGCTCAACAGCGCCCCCCTAGAAAATTAAGCCTTTCGATACAGATTGTCGTAGAAGAACAAAATTTGGTACGCATATGTATCATGACCAGACGCACCAAAAAGTCTCTTGGACACATACCCTAAATCCAACAGGAAGTCAGCCATTTTGGAAAAACTGGTCAATTTTCGCCTTTTTTCAGCCATTTTTCATACCTTGTATTTTAATGAACTCCTCCTACAGAATTCATTGTAAGGACTTCACAATCAGTGTGTGTCATCTAGACTAGTGTATGATCAGAAGTTATTAAAAGATGTAGTTAATTCTGAAGCGTGTGCCCGTGGCGTGGCGTTGAGTTTTCATGTTTCGCCATCACAGAGGAAATAGATATAACTTTAGTGTACGTGGTTGGATCTGCCTGAAACTTTACAGTCCAAGCCTGAACACGTCTACATTATAATATTCAATCAGTCATACAAACTGGCTCCAAAGCGCCCCCTACGACATTTCAAGGAATCATCTCCAGCAGCAGGCTAAATAGTGGGCAAAAGAAGGGATGTTTATCTCCCTCTTGCACTGTCTGAAAACAGCCTGGGGGTGCAAACGTCTACCTTCGAGTGTTGTAAGCCCTTCAACTACGCCGCAATCATATGCAAGGGTACAAGGGCCCGATCATCGCTGCTTACAGCTTTAATTCGTCATTTATATACCGTTATGATGTTGAATATTTATGTTAAAAAAGTTCCAAAACTTCAGGCGAACATATGTAAAAATGCTGCCTGCAAGTCAAAAGTCAGAGCTTCAATCCGCCCTGATACTTCGGCCATGTTACGGCCATCTGTAGCCTTGGTTGCTAGGTGGTTGCTAAGGTTTTCCGTGTGTTGTTCACGTTGTCAACTCTCGTATGACAGCGAGGAGAAAAAGAAGTGAAATCCTGCTACTGTAGTTGGTTTACGTAGCTTCCTGAAAGCTGACCAATCAGAACAGAGCAGGCTCATCAGGAGGCGGGGCCTTAAAGAGACAGGAGCTAAAACGGCCTGTTTCAGACAGAGGCTGAACTGAGGGGCTGCATAAAGGACCAGTAGAGGATAAATAAGGAGTTTTTATTCCAGTAGAGAACCAGAATATAAATATAGAGGCTGGAAATGTAAAGAATATGAGTCCCCTTTAACCACTTTACCATAAAAAAGATGAATCACGAAAGCTGGTAGGGTTCAATGTGAAGAGGTTTACTGTGCATACAGAGCTTCAGAGCAACCTGAGGCCTTTTTATCCCAGGACAAAATCATAAAACCTCATGTTATATATTTTTCATAACTCCTCCTATTATGGAGCTTAGTTTCTAGTCTCCACCTCAAGTTTTTAATTATATTCAACCATCTGGTCATTATTTCTGAGCTTCATCAGTGACCTTGACGCTTCAGTGATAATACAAGTGTGACTTATCTTAAAAATGACTGTGTCAGCATCTTCCACCTTTTTTCCTCACACTAAAAAACAGACCTTTAATCATCTCACACAGAAAACCACAGATTAGCCTTCTTGCTAACTCCCACGGGAATCGTCTCTTGTTGCTACTACATTTGTCACCACACCAGTAGAAAGATAAATAAGGAGTTTTTCACTGGAAATCATGTGCAGATATCCCAGTAGAGCCTCAGGGAGTCAGAGAAGCTTTGCTGAAGGTGCAAAACATGATGTCAGAGGTCTTTTATGATATTATGAGAGATGTAAGGGAGGACAGGTGTCGACTAACGAGCGTCACTAACGAGAAAGGGATGTCTGATTCTCACATATAGAGGCTTTAAAGAGTGAAACGGCTGAAATTCTGTTTATTTTAGAAGGACGGATAAAACTCAAGGTTGTGGATTTTCATTTGCACAAATGAAAATATGCTAAAAGAAAAAGAGCTCTTCAATTATGCACACACCTGAACCTCCTGAGATATTTCCGCAGAATAATTGTGGAACATCTGCTGTTTTTCTCTTTGTCTCGCTCTTCAGTTGTTGTTTTTTTACATTTTATATTTTATATTATATCACCACCTCCTCCTCCTCCTCCTCCTCCTCTTCTCTTTCTTCATGATTAATTACTGACTCCAGCCATCTGTCGCCACGGTAACAGGTCACACAGCATTACGGACCGGATCACAATAGCCGTCGACAGCGGAAGCGTAATCATGTGTATACCAACAACTCTGTAATTATTCGCTGCAGAATGAGTCACCACATGTTGAAGGAAGAGTGATTACCTTTTTTGTTTCTTCTCCGCACGCATGACTGGATCTGAACCAGTACGTCAGCTGGGAGGAACTGGATTCAGGACAACCGCATGAACTCATATCAGCCAGAAGAGGGAGGATTGAGGTCAGGACTCTTGTGTCCAGGAGCCAAACTACCTGCTTGGGGCTGAAGCCAAAAGCAGAAGTCCTTTAAAGTGTCACCAACAGACACTAGATGCTCCAACTGACTCCCACTCAAAAAGCCTCAAGTTACTCTGGTCTCAACCTCTAGATTCAGGCCCTCTAATAAGTGTACTGGTGGTTATTTTGGAGATTATTGCTCCGTTAATCAGATTTGAAGACTTATAGTAGCTTTGATGTCTGCTGTGTGCCACTACTGTCACAATATTTCACTAAAGCTGTGTCTCAAATCTCAAAATCTAACCTTAAAGATACATATTTTTAAAAAAAGAAGTTGAAATATTTACATTTCTTTAGGAAAAGTCATAAAATCTGAGACTGATTAGGAGTTTTTAAGCTGTTTTAACTGCTCTCAAGTATAAAAACGGGTCAGTTGAGTTAATAAGTGACCTCTGTGTTTCCCTTCAGACCCTCAGACATCAGTCTCGGTGCAGTTGTTCTCCTCTCAGCTCCGGCCTCGGTCTCTACGCTGCGGCCTCGACGCCACTCTGACATGCGTCGCTAGGTTCCCTCCGCTAACCCCCCGGTAACCGCCACATTAACATAAAGTGCTCGAGGTGAAGTGTGAAATGGATCCACAGCGGCGGCAGCAGCGGCCGGCAGCCAAATTCAGGCGAGTCATCAGGAATTCCAACCACACACACACACACACACTTCACTTCAACACACACTTCACTTCACTTCACTTGAGGGATTTCTGGACGAATGCAAATGGAAGTTCTCATTTCCCAAATCAGATTTTTTACACTTCCTGGACGGAGTCAGTGGAGGCAGCGACAGCCGAGCTCGCCGCTTTCCAGTGCGGCGCTTTTGGCACGCCTTCTAACAAAAACGATGAATATTTAAATATCAGCGACTGTGAAGCGTTCGGGGAGGGAAACGTTCACCTCTTGTTATTAGAAAGAGGACGAAGAAGACAGAGGAGGAGGAAAGAGATGTCTGATTTTTTAAAAAAGATGTCCTCTCTCTGTAAGAGTCAAAATAAAACCCACGATGCATTTCTTCTGCCAAATGGTGAAATGAGGAATAAGAGAGGGAGGAAGCAGCAACAGCAGCAGCAGAGTGTTAAAGAAGGAACAGCTGTTACAAGCAGAGCCCAGAGATTAACAGTGTGTGAGTATCTGGACGTTATTTATGGCTCTGTGAGCAGATTAGATTCAGCCTGTAACTAACAATTATTTTCATTATCCATTAATCTGTTGATCTTTTCAGTCTGGTCCGTTAAAACTGGTCCCAAAAGCAAAACAACACGACGTCCTCACGTGTTGTTTTTTTGTCCACAAACCAAAAAGAAAACCAGGAAATGTTCACGTTGTCAGAAGCTGTTGATCAATTATCTAAATAGTTGGTGATTAATTTATTAGCTGCAGCTGTAGTGAAGTGTAGAATAGTGGCGTTAGGTTGGGTGTCAGTGTGAACATGAGGCCTGAGTTTATGTATTAAAACAATCATTTAAAGCTCCTCTAATCTAGAGCTGCAACAACTGGTCGATTAATCGATCGACAGACAATTAATTCACAACTTTTATTGATATATTTCAGTCAGTTTTAAAGTAAAAAATGCTCCAGAAAGGCTTTTATTTTGTGAGGATTTGCTGCTTGCAGTCTGTTTGGATTGTGAACGACGGACACGTTTCATTCGCCGAAAACTGAAAACAGTCGTCCGCAGATTAAAAAGATAATTAATTGATGCTTTTGTCTTTTCGCTGTATAAACAGTGAAAAGGAAATGAAATGTGAAATGAACGTGATGGAGATGTTTGTCACCGACAGTTTAAGAGATTTTAATTAATTTCAGCTCATTTGTAGTGCTTTAAGTCGCTCTGATGAAGCTGCAGAAAACCGCACAGTTAGAGAGCAGCTGCAACTTTTAGCAGCTAAAAAGGACGAATATTAGTAAAAAAATGCCTGCAATGAAACAACAGAATTAAAACGTCTGCAGCTCCTGAACGTCTTATGCCAGAAAGGGAACTGAAAAGTTTCTCCTGGAAGTGTCAGAAACGCTCAAAGTGATGCAGAAACAAAATAAAAATGTTGTTTCAGTCTAAATATCAGCCTGTGTGTTCGTCTGTTCGGGTGGAGAGCAGCAGGGAAACACACAGAGCGACGACTTCTACACTTTATTCATGAAAAGGTTCAGGCTGATTCCCAAAAAAAGGACATTTGGAGACTTAAAAAAATGACGAGGGACGCTGGTATCTGAGCACGGCTCATGTTAAATGTTGTCTAGACATAAACATAAACTAAATATAGTCGACTCTAAAACATCTATTTAAATCAGAAACGATCTGATCACAGAATAAATAAAGAGGAAGAAAAACCACAGTTTGTTCCAGCAAGTCGCCGAAAAACAACATTTACTTTACGTTCGAGTGACGTTCGGAGGTCGAAAGTTCACTTCCTGTTGCAACGCTGTTTGCTTTTGTTCTATTTGCTGCACATTTCCAGCCCATAATAGTCTGCAGAGCCTTTAAATAGCTCGACCGAGAGGACGAACACGTCTTTGTTTGTTATTAGAGATAAAAAAAAAAATCACTTCCAGTGTTGAATAAATATCAGTGTTGACTCGTGCACTGATCCCAATAAATAACAAATAAACAATATGAATCGTATGGATTTGATTTGATGACGACTACGGTTGCTATTGGCAACTGTGGGTTCGTTTTACTATGACAGGGACGAGAACCTGAGAGGACTGTAGATTGAATTAATGAAAGTTTTAAAGGGAACAAACTGAAGAAAGTGAGATTTATATTTTGTTTTTTTATTATAAAGCAGGTTTAGATGTTATAAATGCTGTGAAAGAGTCAAAACTATCAGTCCTCGACCTTTCACCCCTCCTGGAAGAAACAAAATATGTTTATTTATGTTATTTATCTAATTTATTAGCACCCGTTTCCTCTCAGCTCAGTGCAAGAGTCTCTGCTGTCATTAACAGTCACGCTAGTTAGTGCCTCTCCTCTGCTCTCCGTGCGCGCTACGATCCGTCACCTGTGGTCGACCTGGAAACGGTCAGCCAATCAGAGGAGAGAGAGACGCTGAACAGCCTGTTACAAGGTGTTTTTCCACCATTAAAAAAAACATGCAAACGACCACGAAAGTGAAAATATTGAAGTAGGAAAACCTCTTTAAACAATTGAAAATATAATAAAACTTGACGCTTCCTCTCTGTTTCATATTAAAAAGCTTTGCAGGAGATCAGAGAGGAATAATCTCTTCCCTCCGGGGGCGAAGATGTACGTTGATCTGAAGAATTTAAAAACTCTGCCTCAGCTTCCATGAGTTTGCATCTTCGCTCCTCTGCTTCGACTTTTCAGGCTTTTATTATTATTTAAAAAAAAAAAACATCTGCGGGTGATGTCGAGTTCAAATGACAGCAGCCTGATTAATCAATAAGAGTGAAAGGAATCAGTGAAGAAGAAGTATTTCTGTTATTATAACACTTACATACAGTTTATGTGTCTTTTTCTGTTCATACAAGCTGCATTCTTGGCGACTTTTGTTCATGAACCAGCAGAGAAGAGAAATTAGCATCAGCGACGCCGTTTTAATGCTTCCTGTTGGCTCAAGCTGCGGCCCCGGTGACGTGAAAGGGCCCGAACAAAAAAAAATTTAGACCCCATTTGTACGTTTCTTTGTCCGTGGCGTCTGGATTTAGAGCGAAGTGAGACATCTTGTCCTCGTTTAGTTTCTCTGTTCCCGAAACAGAAACCTGGAAGTGCTGCGCTTGTTGTTGTTGTTGCTGTGCCTCAATTTGTCGCCTTTAAACTTGTAGTTTCACTGATTTTTAATCTTTCTGTCGTCTCTTTCTGTTTCTAAAAAGCTCGTTTGACCTTTTAAGCTTCAGTTCGCGGCATTAACTAAGTGTTATTCTGAGTTTTTAAACAGTCCAGCGGCTGTTGGTCAAGCGTGTGACGCTAGCTGAGGTTAGCATGTCGGAACGCTTAAAACGAGTTAAAACAGAATCATGTTCGACTTCTCGTGTCTTTGTACCGCTCTGTTCGAGGACTTTGCCACAACACGTAAAACCAAGAGGGAGGAACGGACTTTAATACCTGTGGTTATTGATTTGATTGATTGATTGATTGATGTGCTAATCTTCTGGCTGCTCTCTGAGCCGACAGACGGAGGCACGCAGGCTTGTAGGAGTGTTATTTTGGGATGCCAGTGCTCCTTTTTTATTGCGGCCGTTCAGACTTTTTATGGCACTTGAACTTATTAAACAAAGGGCTCCTTCATCCGTGAGTGTGTCTGTATGTTAGACTATATGTTTGCTTCACTATAATGATTAAATGACTCGTATCTGCTGCCTCCACAGTCCTGAAATTAACCTGCAGTCGTGGCTGTTTGTCGATGCATTTATTGAATGTAAAGTAAACGCAGCTGATGTTTGTGCAGGTCGGACGGGGCGATGGTGGAGGCGTACCCACCCACCCATAAAAACCAAATGCCTGGTCAGTTACTTCCCTCTGGCGCCGGGACTGACTGACAGTATGTGCAGTGTAGAGTGTGTGTGTGTGTGTGTGTGTGTGTGAGGTGGGAGCACAGTTACAGTACCGCTGCAGTCAGTCCAAATCGATCAAATAGTTTCATCCACAACAAGAACAGCTGATTTATTGGGATTTATTTCACACATCTGAGAGGAATGAGGTCATCAGTCACCACCTTAAAAGTTCAGCCAACTTGTAAAGCGTTTTAAACTTTGATTTTTTAGTTGTTACCTATGTAATAAACATGTATAAATGTTGAATTATTGCAGTGATTTGAGAGGTTTTTATATGTGAAATAGCTGCTGTGTGTGTGTGTGTGTGTGTGTGTGCACTGAGGGGGGTTTCTGGCTCACTGGATAAGAATGCAGCTCAATTAGACCTTATCCAAGACACAGGTCACATGGACCTGACATGCAGAGACATTTATCATCAGAGCACATGCACATAATCCATCAAAAGAAGCAGGAGAATTACAGACTTTCTCCTCTTAAAGAGCCGAGAGAGATTGAAGCCGCTCTCTGTTCTCGCTCTCTCTGATCCGCTGAGTCAAAACACAAACAAGCTGCTTCTGTGTGAAAGTGGGAAAAAAAATCTCTCCTCACCTGTGTCACTGAAGCTGTTACTCCCACTGTTGTTGTTCTGAGCAGAGAGAAGGGGGGGGTGGAGGAGGTGGAGGGAGGAAGGGGGGGGAATCACTCCATATCCTAATCCAGGGGATTTGTAAACCATTCAAAAATCCATCCAGAATATCAGGGCAAAACCTCTGCGAGAGGAGGTGGCATTGTTTCCAATCCAGAAGAGGTGTGTGATGAGAGAAAGAGAGACAGAGAGAGAGATAGAGATAGAGAGAGGGGACACACACACACACACTCTTTCACATTAACAGCCTTGCAAAACTGTCCTCACACACACACACACGCACGCACAGTAGAGAGGACAGAGCAGAGAGGAGAGAGGAAAGCCGGGAGGAAAAGCAGAGACACCGTGCGAGTGTGTGAGAGAGAGAGAGAGAGCTCCAGAGGAAAAAAGAGAGGCAGAGTCCGAGCAGAGATCAACCCCAGGACGGTGCACCCTGCCTGGGCTGGAGCAGAGAGGACGCTGCTGCTGCTGCTGGTGGTGGTGGTGGTGGTGCTGCTGCCGTCTGTGGTTCCTTCATGTGAACCGGTTTGTTGCTCGGTGTGTGTGTTTTTTTTTTTTTTTTTTTGCTTGTGAGGGTGAACACACACACACACTCACACACACTCACTCTCTGTCTATCTGTGTGCTCTCTCTGCTGCTGAGATCCTCCTGAAGAATGAGGCAGTCTGCAGGAGCAGCACCACCCCCACAGGGATAAGCCCCGCCCCCGTCACGCAGGCTCAGCCAATAGGAGAGAGGCTGGATGGTTTTACTCCCTGCCCCCCATCTCTCTCCCTCTCTCTCTCTCTCTCTATCCCTCACACACACACACACACGCTTACTCACACTTCTGGGGACGTTACATAGACTTACATTCATTTCCTGGAGACCTTAAACCACTATTTGTCTAACCTTAACCTTTAATCTATATCAATACCAGCTTTATAGATATAATCCTTTTTAATTTAGTGCTGCTGCCTCAGAGAATAAGAATAATAAAAAATGCAACCCCGATGCCTCTAAACTTACACAACTGTACTTCCCACCTCCATCTCTGTAGTTGCTATTCCCCTTCATCTTTTCCATTCTCTTAGTTTTAGATTCTTGATTTTGACACCAGAAAGTATAATTTGTTGAAATAATGAACTTTAGAAGAACTTGTGCCAGAGAGTTATAACTTTCTTTCACCTTCACCTTAAACACTGACCTCCTACCTCCCAAAAAATCAGCTTTTTTCCTAATTTGAGATTTTTTTTTGTCCCCCAATCAGACAAGACATCTCCAATTAACTGGCCTCTAATGTGAAGTTTGTCTACCTCTCACTGAGACAGCATGGCGACACAGACAAAGACTTCAGCTTCACGCCAGGAGCCAATCACACATATTCAACCTCTAATAGGAGCAGACAGTCACTCAGTCAGTCAGTCAGCCAGCCAGCTGCAAACACTTCTGTCACCTTGTGACTGAACTACAGACATTAACGAGGACTTACAGCATTTTTAAAAAAAAAGACACGGTGGAAGGAATAGAGCAGGTTTTCCAAGTTTAAATCTTGTGTCTCTGTGTTAATAAACTGTTTTTTGGCCACATATAAAACATTCCTCCCCTCCCAACAGCTGTATTTGGACAAATAATTTCGTCATCTCAGCATTAATTCTCTGCTGTTTGACAGATGATTCAGACCTCAAGAATAACGCGTTCGATATTATTTTTGGTTGGAGAGAGTATCTCTGTGACTTAATGTTCACACAATAGATTTTAGAAACAGTGTAACTCCAAATAAAGTCAATAGAAAGACGCGATATGATCCAAATACGCATCCGTGTGAGTTTAAAACGTTTCAACTGATATTAGTCTGCTTCATAAAGATATAGAGAGGAAACTGGAGGGGAATAACAGAAAGAAGTGGAGTCTGTGGTGTTCATTCAGAGGTTAAACTGAACACAAACACACAGAAACTAACAGCGGCTCCTACGCTGTTGCATTAGTGGTTGTTTTTAGCCTTAATGTCGCTAAGCTAGTTGCTAGTTTATTCAAAGTTTACAGTGAGTCTGTCAGAGTCAATCAGCGCTAGAAGTGTTTTGCTTTAATGGTATTTTTTCACTTTAACAAGAGTTTCCAGGCTTCTTCTTCTTCTTCTCTTTGGATTAATAGTCTCAGGGAAACTTTTTATTTTTACAGAAACAGCTGTTAGAAAAGGAGGAGCTGACTTATGTGTTTGTTTTTTTCAGTGAGGTATTTCTACATTAAGTTGGCTAAATTCTATAATGCAAAAATAATGTGCGTCCACAGCAGGTGTTTGTCTACATAGTAAGTGTTTCAGTCGCATTTTTCAGTTGTCTGTCTGTACAAAGTCTCACTATATACGCACATAAACAAAACCTAAAAGGATATTTTCACACTTCATGTCTTAAAACTGGGTTTCTGGAAAATTCCTGCAGTTTCAAAAGTAAAAAACAAAAAAATAAATGAACGTAATGTAACATTTTGCACTGACAGAATGTCATTCACATTAGAAAACAACTAGTTTCAAATGTTCAAATTTAACAAATCTTTCATTTCTGATGTGAATGTTTGCATTTTTAAGCTTTTCTCAGTTTGAACATACTGACGATACTGTCAGAGTTCATAAATCATTTTGAGTCGGAACATGAATCATTTTAACTTTGTGACTGAAATGACCTTTAAATGATCTCTAATGGCTTATTAACACAATAGAGTTAATTATTTACAGTCTAAGATAAGAACTACATTTACTGCAG
This sequence comes from Euthynnus affinis, assembly GCA_029490765.1. Lineage (NCBI taxonomy): Eukaryota > Metazoa > Chordata > Actinopteri > Scombriformes > Scombridae > Euthynnus > Euthynnus affinis. The sequence continues at coordinate 35,517,434 of CM055839.1, read as the reverse complement.
TGGTGCAACCAGACAGAAAAATGTTTGTTTGCTGTCTTTATTGATTCTTCAGAAATATTTTAAGGATAAAATAGTGAGAAAGTTGATCCTCTAATCCAGAGTTATTAAACTCAGAGTCAGTGACACTAACGGTCTCTTTCTCCGTCTATAAAGCAGGTCGAGAGTTTGCTAAGACAAACAGAAAACCTGCAGCAACGAGACTGTGGACAAACAGTCCAAAGTCCAAACTACAGAGTCACATTTTACTTCAGCGGCTGCAAACTTCAGATCTTTAAATCTTCTTTATGAAGCGCAGGGTGCTTTCTGGCTCTGCTTTATGATGTTTCCATTATTCAGTTTAAGTTCAACACAGAAGCTCTTTCAGGTTTGAATCAAACTGTTTGTATGAAGAATGTAAAGCAGAACGAGAGAAAGAAAGAAGCTGTTTGTTTGTTTTTAGGGCAGAAAAGTTCCTGAAACTGTAGATCAGAGCAGGAAAACGTCCTCCACAATATTTCCATTAGTGGAAGAAGAACTGAGATCTTTTATTGAAGTAAAAGTATCAATATCACAATGAAAAATACTCACAGCACACCTAAAGTTTCAAAAGTAAAAGTAGTTCAGTTTTATATTTATACAGCTTCAAACAGAACCATAAAACTTATTTCTTTAGGTTTGATTTTATAGTACTCTCTTCACTATTTATGGGCTTTTTGCGTTTTATTATTTTTATTTGATTTTTAAAAACATATTATGGTTATTTTTTATGGTTGTATTTTATCATTTGGATGTTATTGACGTAAAACACTCTACTCACACTGCTATTCAAATACCAATTATGTAAATATATAACTGGAATATTAACACTGATTCATTGACATTTAGTGTTGTCAAGGTGAATCTAATGTTGACAGCTTATACTGTTGAGTTGTCTAATTTATAATAATGTGTATTTATTATATACATATATATTATTTACATATACATATGTTTTATGTATAAAATATTATAAAATAGTGTGGTCTCTGTGATCAGCTGACAGATGCTCCTGAGGAGAAATGTTGTCTTATACTCATGTTGTGCGTTCTTAGCCGGCTTGCTAACGTTAGCAGGTACGTTCAGGAGTCACCTGACGCTGGTTCAGACTTGGAGGGCGTGTGAATCCTGCAGCTGAGGTCAGGACTTCTATCTTTAAAGATACCCCTCATTCAGTATCAGTATTGCTGATTTGAGTAAAGGCACAGGAGTAAATGTAGGTATATAATATATATACATATATATCAATGGTGGCTTCAGTTGGCAGTTACATTTAGAGTAAAGCTACTGAGAATCAGCAAGATCACTGTTTGTTTTCATTTATTCTTTCAGGTGGGTAAATGTCACCTAAGCACCTTCAGAATTTATCAGTAGTCTACGCTAATAGATAATTTGTTTATGTAGTTTGTATTGTGCTTCGTTATATTGTTTGAGGGAACTGTAACGTAAGGTAACTGCATACGAGTGGATGTAACCGTCACTAATGCTAACGTAGCTCCTCGGGGATTAAAGCTGTTATTTCTCTCATTTTGACAATCTAACATACTAGCTAAGGTTGTAAGGACTATAACTGTTGGTTAAAAAAAAAAAGTTACTGATTTTGTTTAAATATGCTGAAATGTAATTTAATGGGTTATTGTTTGTTGGACGATTGAGCTAAGCTAACGGTAAACATTCACGTTAGCTTAGCATAATGTAAACAGAGTGCAGAATCAAGCCTCACTGTAAGTACAGTTAAGATACATTGCGTTTAAAACAGAATATGTGATTTTTAGTAGTTAATAAACTTATAGAAAAGAGCTAAATTTGTAATACTGTTGAACTAATTGTAATCTTTGGGCTCATATATTGTTTTCTATAAAATATACAAGTCTAAAACCTTTTGATATATTAGAATTAATCATTTCTAACACTTAATTATAAGCCTATTTTATTTTTATTGGAATTCTGATAGTTTATGGATTATAAATGGATTTGTTTGGAGAATGTTATCATTGATTGTTGCCCTATATTACACATTGTTTTCAACCAGATGAGTTGGCGGTTACACGTAAATTAAAGCTACTGAGGAACAGCAAAATCACTGTTTGTTTTCATTTATTCTTTCAGAATAAAACCATCCCTCTTTTCAAATAAAAATATGTTGATCCCGAGTTTCCTGCCTGCTTGTTAAACCACAAATGTCTGTTTTTATGAATTAAATATAAAAGATTTAAGGTGACTTTGTAATGTGTTGCTTTTGTTGTTGAGTAATGAGTAATGTTGTGTAATCAGAAATGTATTACTAGTTTTAAAGTAATTTGCCCAACACTGTTTAAATCCTACTGAGAAGCTGTTTAAAGGGGATCGTTATATATGTCAATATATTCAATAAAAGTTTAGTAACCGGCGCTGGGGGACATCACTGAGTCTTTGGGTCAAACTGAACTCTCCGTTCAACCCGCTGAATCAGCTAAACGGCTGCAGATAAGGCTGATAAAAGCTGACATGACTGTGCACAGTGTGAAAACTACAGGTGACAGTCGGCCACAGATGCTCAGCGACGGCCAAGGTTGTTAGTCCGTGGTCAGAGCAGCAGAGGAGGACGGAGGCTGAACGGTAATAAGACAAAAAAAAAAAAAACCCTCAAACCTCTGAGGTCCCGCTGAGAGAGAGAAGAGCTTCTACTGAAAGACAAAAAGTTGTGAGAGCAGATAAACGAGGGAGAGAAGATGGAAGACGGCGGAGAGACAGCGAGAGACTTTACAAACTAGATTCAGGGAGAAAAAAAAAAGAAGGTGAAGCAGCAGCAGCAGAAGAAGAAGAAGCAAAAACCTGCAGATCATAAATAATTCAGAGACAAGTTGTTTTTATAAGAGCATGAAGAAAAGGGGAAAAAATCAGGCGAGGACAAGTTTCACTGAGCTGCACCTCTCTCTCTCTCACACACACACACACACACAAATATTCAAGGTGATGCTGAAGATCCAAAAGAGGCTTCATATGCAAATAACCCATATGTGCTGCCTGTCACAGCAGCAGTCTCACAGGTACGCAGTGGACACACACACACACACACACAAGGTGAGGAGTGTGTGTGTGTGTTGGTGTGACAGCTGATAGTTGGGATAGTGTGTTAGTGGGGTGGGGTCGGAGGTCAGATGGGACGCCTAAAAGGACAGCTGGACGAGCGTCCTGAGAAGCTGGTTACTGTACACACACACACACACACACACACACACACACACACGTTTACAATACAATTAACCTTCGCTGACCTGCCTTCTGCTTTCTGCGGCAGTGCTCTTTTCCTCTTTTTCAGTTTGAAACTTGTCGGTGTATTTTTTTTCTCGGTTCCCACATTCTCTCTCTCTCTTGGTATTTATTTAAAATATTAAAGACCCCCTGCAGACATGTTACGACATTAAAAGACTCAGCGTTTTTCAAACTAAAAAGTTCAACTACCTTGTTAAAAATTCTAAAAATAACATCTAGTCCTTCTACTTAATTAAAAAACACCAGAATCTGTGAATATATAAATATTGTTGATTTTAAAGTTTAACGCCGGACACCAGATGTCTCCTCCTTCAATATATCCAGTGTCCATTTTCAGTGTTTGTGCAACTGGAGGCTCCGAACCGGCTGTGATGTCACAGATTAAACTGAGATTTAAGGTGAACTCAGAGAAACTTTCCTACTTGAATGTGAAAACAAACTCTGCATAAAGAAGAAGAAGAAGAAGAACAACAACAACATCCACCTGAAGGAACAGGAAGAGAAACATGTTTTTGAGCAAACCTGTCTTCTGTTTTCCGTCAACATAATGAGAAAATGAGGACATATTCTGCTTATTTCCAGCCTCTATATTCATATTCTGGGGCTCCACTGGAATATCTTTGCATTATTTCCAGTTAAAAACTCCTTATTGATCTTCTACTGGTCCTTTATGCAGCCCCTCAGTTCAGCCTCTGTCTGAAACAGGAAGTTTTAGCTCCTGTCTCTTTAAGGTCCCGCCTCCTGATGAGCCCTGCTCTGTTCTGATTGGTCAGCTTTCAGGAAGCTTCCTCCGGCTCCGGAGGCTACGTAAACAAACTATAGTAGCAGGATTTCACTTCTTTTTCCTCCTTCTTTATTCACAAATGTCAACTTCTCAAATCCATCCGTACAACAACACATGGAAACACCTTAGCAACCGCCTTAGCGACCAAGGCTACAGGATGGATGCCCATTTATGGGCATGTGTGACGAGTTGACATCAGCTAGTCAGCAAAGTATAAAAAATCACGAATGAAACGTTCAGAGCAGGTTGAAGCCCTGACTTTTGACTTACAGGCAACATTTCTACATTCATTCACCTCGAGTTTTGGATCTTTGACCACGTTTAACATCCGACATCAGAACAGGAAATAAATAAGAAAACCTCAAATATAATATGAAAATGTCTCCTTTAATCAATGTATTTGGCCAGTTTCAGAAATGTTAATACTGAACATATTAGCACAATGATCAGTGACACGTTTCTCTATTTTTTCCTCCCGAGTATCTAAAAATGCAAACTAAAATCTGCTAGAAGTGACTTACAGTAATATTAATTATGATTATTAGAAGCTGAGTTAATATAACAAGATATGGAGGTCATAAAATCTGTCAGAAATGTTTGAAAGCTTGTGTTTCCATAAACCAAATGAGTAAAGACACAAATCTGTGAATACTGAAACTAAAAACTGCATTTTAAAGTGTTAAAAAACAGCAGATTTTTATATAAATGACTTTTTTTTGCCTGTTATGTTTTAAAACTCTCACTTTTTAAAACAAAAAAACCCCCAAAGCTAATGATCCCTGAGGTTGTGCAGAACATCTCTTTGTCTTCTTCTTCTTCTTCATTTCGGCGGCGAAAACATCTCCATGGTTACCGTAAAGTTCCACGACTACAAGGACGTCAAAAGTCGTGGCATCCACATGTTCGCAGTGTATTTGTATGTACGGTGGTGGTGGTGGAGTCGGCGTGGCTGCTGCCGCCGCCGCCGCTGCTGCAGACAGAGCTTTAATATTTGATGAGCTGCCAGATGGCACAGTAGAGCCTTTAATAACCGTCTTTAATATAGGTAGTCAAGCATGCCTCTGTGTGTGTGTGTGTGTGTGTGTTCTGATGGCGGGGTTCCTGCGATCAAAGAAACCAACTCCAATGGCAGACACGCGTCAAGAGCCAGACGCACACATCAATTATTCATGATTCTCTCTCAAACACACACACACATTAAAATTTGGTAGTTATTCTGAGACAAAGACTGAAGGGGGGGGGGGGGGGTTGATTTTTGACAGCCAGTTTAGTCTTTTCACACTTCTTTTAAACTTTACATTAAACTTTGATGTAATGAGTATAATCCTCATCGAGTTTTAAGAATATTAACTGATACTAAATGGGTTTTTTTTTTGTCTCCTACAGCGACATTTCTGCTCTGTAAATCACTTGTCTTGTGTTTTCCTTAGAGAAGAAACCAAAAAATTAAACATTTAAAGGTTATCCGCCCTCTAGATTTACATTATTTTGATTAAATACTGCTCCATCATCCACTTACATAGCTGGAGTCGACATACAGGAAGTTAAATCTTTACGTAAAGAAAGTTAATTTGTGTATCACATTTCAACAGCAAGGTGATTAAAAGTGCTTTACATCGAACATAAAAGGCATTGAAACAGAATATCAAAGCAACACAAGTAAAAAGAAATATAAAAACAATTAAAAAGTGTTAAATTTGGTAATAAAAAGAAGCTAAAAAGGTGATAATGTGTCGTTCTATTATCAGCAGAGCAGACGGTCACACTGAGCCTGATTGCATCCTGCAACACAACAACAACACACATTAGCTTTTCCTGCTAAAGTCTCCTTTCTATCTAGCTTAACTTGTTGAACGAGCTGTCAAACAAACATTCACGAGGGAAAGTGCACTGCTAACGTTAGCAGGCTAGTTAGCTTCTCAGCTGAAGCACATTAAACAGCATGTAAACAAACTTACAAACATCACTTCAGAGTTGTTAGATGCTTTCCAACTCCACCGCTAACAACAAGCAGTTCATCTATGACTCGTAGCTACAGCAGTTTGTTTACTTTGTCTTTGTTCAGACGGTAATGTAGCTAGCTAATAATAGCTAATTTCAATCACACACAAACGCCTTTTTCTCCTAAGACCCTTTTTCTTCATCCTAATAATACAAAACAATTAAAACTGGACTTTACTGTTTGTCATGTTGATTAATCGAAAAGCAACACAAGTAAAAAGAATAAAAACAATTTTAAAAAGTGTTAAATTTGGAAGTAAAAAGAAGCTAAAAAGCTGATAATGCGTCGTCACACTGAGCCTGATTGCATCCTGCTACACAACAACAGCGACCCACATTATCTTTTCCTGCTAAAGTCTCCTCCTTATCTAACTTACAAACATGAACACACGGCTTGTTGAACGAGCCGCCAAACAAACATTCACTGAGGGAAGGTGCACCGCTAACGTTAGTAGGCTTGATAGCTAATCAGCTGCAGCGCATTAAATGGCAGGTAAACAAACCTGCAAACGTCACTTCAGACCTGTTAGACGCTGGTTTTACTCTTCAAAATCCCTGTTAGACACACTGTCTGTCCAGCAGTAGACTTCCAGGCTGCTGTCAGTCAAACACAGACATCAGGAATCATTAAATCTGATTTTAGCTGGACTATAAGAATCTACTTGTTGATTAACGGTGATTTATTTACTTATCTAAGAGTCTGTCACTTCCCTTTCAACACGATGTATAATATAAACTGATACATAAATAACTAAGAACAATGAAACTTGAGCGAGACTATATTTATATATTATTCCTGTGGATCTAATTCTGTTGTATCCTGGTTACAGACCTCTGAATCGTCAACAACACCTCCAGTTTGTTAATTTGCATCTGTGTGTCTTATATATAAGTAGGCTATTGTATATTTAGGCTCAGACAGCATCCGTCAAACAATGAGCCATTAAAAGATAGATGTGGGTTGTTAGGATTGAATTAGAAGCACTTCAAATTAAAATCATTGAAATTAAAACTCAAACATGGGGGAACATAAAACGGGATAAAAAAGGAAATTAGTTATCTGCGTCTGACGGATGTGTGCTGCCAAAAACATCCACGTAAACACCATCATCAGGCCTTAAAGACCTATTTTCCCCAAACAATCGTCCCCGCTGCACAGAAACAGGACAGAATAAACAGAATAAACTGAACGAGTATCAAGAAAATCACACTTGAAACAAGAAAGAAACAACATTTCCTCACATTTGGTGACTAATATTGTAGGAAAAAAATATGAATTTAGGATTCAAATCTAAAAACAACACAAGTAAAATCACCCAAAATGTCTCCCAGACCAGTTTGTGTTTATACAAAATGATTAACCTCAGCGTGTGTGTGTGTGTGTGTGTGTGTGTGTGTGTGATGAGATCGTAGCTCCAGCAGCCTGCAGCATCCTCTGAAACAACACGTAATCCTCCTCTTCATGATTGCATATCAACTAATCCTCCCAGTCTCTAACCAGCACAGATACACGGAGGCAGCTGCAGGGAAGGCAAGGAAGAGTTCAGATACAAAAAAACCCAAAACAGACAGTGCTCCCAGTGCTCCCAGTGCTTCATAAAGGCAACCAGAAAGTTTGTGAAAAGAGCACAAAATGCAAATGTTGTGTTCCTTGATGAAGAGCCGAGGAGTCGTCTGTTTCTCGACATGAAGAAGTTTGACATCTGCGGAGAAGTTTCCTTTAATTTTTGACTACAGACTGTTGAAGCTGTGATGCTTTTAAACTGCAGGAGCCGACAGTCTGAGGTGGAAAAATGTAGAGAAACTATGAAATTTATGGATCTTTAGTTTAGGAAAAAATGAGAGGTTTGCTCTGAAGGTTGCACCAGAAGAAAGGTGTTTTTTTACCTAAAATATGAGGGTTTAACCTCCGTGCGGTGCATTTTAGGACATGTCTGCACCGTCAGACTGTAGTTTCACCAACATCATCAGGATAAAGTAACCTTTATTCATCTTTATTGGGAGGGTGGGGTGGTGGGAGGGGTTCAGGTGTTACAGCAGCAGCAGAATCAGAGTACAGGAAGTTACATGTTCATCAGAAAAGTAATAAATAAAAACGAATAAAATAAATGTTTCTCGTTGTTCCGATCATAATCTTTCCAAACTAAAAAGAAATGAAAGAAACACAGCTGAGTGATAAATGTACTTTCTGTTGCAGAGTTTTACTCATTTTCCAGTATTTTATTTGTATTTTGTTCTTCTTCTACTACTGAAAACAAGTCTGCTCGGTCATGTGATCAGGTCATAGCTGTCTGTCACTACAAACTAGCGTTAGCACATTATCTTCATCTACTGTATGACACAGTTGTAACTTTTTCTCCTGGAAATTATGCTTATATAATTAATCTTTTTTGTTTGTTTGTTTTTGGAGATTTTTTGGACCAGTGGACAGCGAAGAGGCAGACAGGAAACAAGGAGAGAGCGAGATAGAGGTGTTTATGGCGTGCAGCAAAGCTCTCTGGCTGGAACTGAACCAGTCATGTTTAGCTGGAAACCAGTATGTGACGTCACAAAAGCTACGTTTGCAGTGAACATCATTTTAAAGTGACGAGGTTGCACAGTTTGAGATTATTTAGATAAATGGAGCCGTGAAGGTTATTCAGCTGCTTAGTCAAATGAAAATGTTAAATTTATCTTGAACTTTATTGATAAGTAATGTTTTTAGTTGATTGATTTTGTGATGTTGGTCAGACAAGACATTAGAGGACGTCACCTTTGACATATTTATTAACATTTTTACTCTTTTAAGGACTAAAATCATTCATTGATTCATTGAGGAAACAATCAGCAGGTTAATTGATAATGAAAACAGTTGCGGGTCAAGTCCTTGTTCTTCTTCTTCTCTTTGTGACGCGGCGGTGAGTCCGGAGGAGAAGCTGAAGAAGAAGAACACTTCATCTCACAGCTACAGAAACCACCACCGCCGCTGCTGCTGCTGATGACAGTTCGCCAATATTCTCTTATTATTCAATTTATACAGCCACTTTTCCTGCTGCTTCTATATTGGCTGTGTGGCCTCTGATCCGTTTCATAGAAAAGTCAGAGCGCTGAGTGCGTGTGCCTGTGTGTGTGTGTGTGTGTGTGATGATGTTTTAAGTGTATGCGTGGTGCCTTTCGGTGGCGGCGCGGTGACATTTTCTGAGCCGGCGGAGCAGCAGAGGTGAACGGTTACTCGGCTGTGACTCGTCCAAAAGTGTAGCTGTAATAAAGATCTGCAGCAGGACGGCTCGAATCTGCTCCGACCTCCATTACTGTGTGATCGTTGGAGCCCCGGGAGCAGCTCCAGAAGCATTATGACCCCCCCCACACTGACGTCAAACCAGAAGGTCAACCAGGAAGGAAAGTCTAACAAAGACGTAACAAACTTTCTGACTTAAACTCCAGAAAAACATGAAACGAGACCAAATAAGCTGGTGAGCTGTGACAATAACTCAGTGTTGGGCTGCAACTAGTGAATTTTCTCTGTTAGTTTAACCTATAAAATATTTTTTTTTAAAAATCACTGACATCTCATCTAGTGGTGGTACAATTTAAGGTACCATATGATGCTACTTTCTCCTTCCACTCCACTACATTTATTTGACAGCTTTAGTTCATTCCTCCTGTTTATAATAACCACTAAAAGATCTCTTCCTAAAGTTCTTTCAATTTAAGTTATTGCATTTATTAATTGATATATATGTACAACAAAGATGCACCAGAGTTAGCTCAAAGCTAATTTACAGCAGACAGCACAAAGCAAAAAAATACCCACACAAAGCACACACCGTACAAAATATAAGAAAAATTATATAAAAATGTAGCCAACTACAACCACAATGTCAATTAGAAATTAACCCTTTCATGCATGAATTATCAGATCAGAGTAAAAAAAAAAAGAAAAGTTTATATTTACTCTTAAAACAAAGTTATCGGCATTTTCACTTGTTTAATATGTGGAATTTTGAAATGTGTCCACTATAATGTCCATTAACATCAACGGAGTAAAAAGTGATTTATGGAAATCAATACACACACACACACACACACACACACACATATTACTAAGAGCAAATGGTATGAATACACATAGGAACATTAAACAACAACAGAGATTTGTCCATTTATTTTTCTCTTTTGTGTCTGTATTTCCTACGTATGTGCTGATAGCCTGTATTTTGGACACTGATGATAGTGTCATGTCCTTTAATTGTCCTCATCATACCTGCTTTGCAAAAAAGTTCAATAAAAATTATGTTTTAAAAAAAAAACAAAAACAACAACAGAGGAAAAAGAAGACCTCAGCCCAATAGGCAGCATGTCGCCTTTGTTGCATGACGTCCGCTGGAGTCGACAGATAATAATGTGCAAGAAAAATATTATAAGAAAAACTTTCAACCATTTTATTTAGTTGAAAAATAGACTTTTTACCTTTTTCTTTGAGAATTAAAAGTATTAAACAGATATTCCTGAGCTACTTGGTGCGTTTCCTCCAGCCTCTGTCATTTTGAATTAATGATTCGATATCGCAAAATCACAGAAAGAGTCAAAAATGATGTTCAGATGGAAACGTAGACGACACTTTGGGGGGGTTCACGACCTGGTAGTTGGGACATTTTACTCCTGCATTTCTATGACTCGTTCCTGTAGAAACACTGTAGTACGTTTCTACAGAGAGCTACACATCTGACTGTGTTTACACAATATACACATTTCTACACTATCAACCATTAAAACTACATAAACACAACAAAACAGTGATGTAACTTTGCAGATGTGCATCATGTGCTGCCTATTATGAGTTTTCTTTTATCTGTTGTGTGTGTTTAATTGATATTATTTGTTATGTACGTGTCTGATGGAAGGATTTTGCTTTTGTGTGTAAAATGAGCTGCTGTCAAATTAAAAAGCATCATGATTTATAGTCAATGATCACACAGCTGATTTTTTTAATTTGGCCTTGAATGTATTGATTGAACTGAACACTGATTGATGTGTGATCTATAGTTGAAGCCAATATGAGGTTTAACCAGTCTGAGTTATAACAAAAAGAGATAATTTTGCACTAAAAAAAGACAGAAACATTGGAAGATATCATCCTGATTTGTCTAATTAGGACGGCTGGAGTCTCACAGCAGTTTCAGATTAACGTATTAATACATTTTTGAGGGAATGAGGACTGTCGGATATTTTAATGGCCGCCGAATGATTAAAGCAAGAATTGTTAATCTATCCTTTTCCCATCTTTCCTGCTGATGTTTACAGAGTGTAAGATGAAGATGAGACTAGTTTTTCCCCACATTGAGTGACACGAATGTTACTGTGGAAATTACTTACTAAAATATGAATTCACATGGAGTAAAAATAAACTCCTTTCCTCTCGTCGGGCATCTGTATCTCAGACTTCTCTTCTCTCCCTGCAGTCTGCTTCTTGTTATCTTGTCATTGTCCACCCCACCACCTGTTCCCGCAGCTCCCCCGCCTTCCCTCTTCTGCTGAGTTGTTTTTTTTTTTTTTAATTTCTTTTCTTGTCTTTTAGAATTTTTTTTTTTTTTTTTTATTGGTAGTAGATTAAACTGGCAGAGAGGTAATGAGATGCCATTTTACTGCAGCGTAGGAGTCGCCATCTGCCTCCATCTGCTCTCTCATTCCTTAACACCTACACACACACACACTTAAACACTGAGTGGACAGACACACACAAACACACACACACACATGCCTCACTATACATCACACACAGCCGGCAGTAAATCAAAACACACAGCGCCGTGTCCGGCAGGTAGAGAGAGTCCTTTCTAATCCGGTCTGCAGGTGGTTTCACCAACCGCACGCCGTGATGACAGCGATGACCGAGAGTGACGGAGGCGGGAGGAAGAGGAGGAGGAGGAGGAGGAAGGGGGGAAGACACACGCCACACCAAAATGTTCATTACACGCCTCCTCTCCGTCGTCTCTCTCTCTCTCTTCAGTTTCTCTGCAGACGGTTTCATTTAAGCTGAGCTCCTCAGTTCTGACTTAAAAAAAAAAAGGTGTTTTTTATTTTTTATCTCAGACGTAGCAGCTCCTGAGCCTTCTGATCATTTCACTACTTTGAGGTGTGAAGTAATATCAGTAAAAAAAAAAAAAAAAAAAAAGCCTCTTCATGTTAGTCATGCTGGTTCTCCTGAGACACAGAGTATCGCTCTCATCAGCCTCTAAAAACCAGGACGATAGGAATATGACACAACGGGTCGTCACGTCAGTCGCTTATAAATTAACGTACAGTTACGTTTGAGTGACAGACGCCATCTGGTCGTCGTAGTAACTGTGAGGCAAGCTCAGGTGGCGTTTATATATGTGGACAGATTTCCTCATTCAGAGGAGGCGACGCTGTTTGTTTCCTGTTTCCAACCAGGATCGTCCTCTTAACCTTTAACCCTGTGGTTATTATCGTAGCCATGACGACAGAGGTGGCCTAACTTGAACTTTGATCCTAACAGCGTGATCATTTTAACCCAAACCATCATCTTAAACCGCAGCGTTGTTTAACAGCGATGACGTTGTCCAGCCGATAGAGACGCCATGTCGTTCCAGAGTCACATGAACAAAGCACGAATCTGGTTGTTTAAATTTGGAGGATTCAGGCGGTTGCAACCAGATGCTCCATCATTAGAAGATTGGTTTAAAATTATTTATGAAATCTACACAATGGAGGGAACGTTTTCTGTAAAAACGCAAATGGAAAAATGTAGGAGAAAGTGGTTAAAACGGATTGATGAGCTCACGGAGACCTGCTTTAATGGAAATGGCAAGCTCCAATGGACGACTGCAGAGACTGTGATGTAAGAAGAGGACTTCCATGGATTTATGAGAGTGTGTGATGTTGTTTGTATAAATGTTCATAGTTAGTTACATAAAGGAAAATGAAAGGGAGAGTAACAGAGGGAAGTCTCAATTAGATAAAGTTAATGCAGTATATTGGGGTTTTTTTTCTCTTTTTGTTTGTTTGTATGTGTTTTGTTTTTTGATGTTGTTGCTGATTTGTTAAGCAAATATCTGTGTCTTACAAACTAGGACTGTAAAAAAAATAATAATTTGGAGGATTCATTAAAGCTCATGAGTCCTACGTGTGGCTTTGTTTGTGTTTTTTTTTTGTCTGGTTTGGTTAAAGAAAATTAGCCAACCGTCATTTGTTGTTTGCACATTTTAAGGTGCAGCTGAAATGAAACTGCATATTTTGTCTACTATAGCAACATATCTGCTCTGTAAATCACTTGTCCTGTGTTCTTCACAGCAAAAGGGAGAAAGCTATGTTTCATACTGGCGTCCTCTAGTTTCTGTTATTTGTCGAATCAAATCTTGCGTCGCACTGAGCCTGATTGCCTCCTGCTACACAAAAGCCACAGACTCAAAAAGAAAGAACAACCCACATTATACAAACTCTCCTTCTTATATAAAACTTACAAATATGAACACACATCTTGTCCTGCAGCTCATCTCCATTAAGTTTGTGATGTACGCTCATGTCAATCAAACAAACACACCACACAAAAAAGGAGCATTTCTCCTTTTCCTTCATTCTAATGATACAAAATACATTTAAAAACATTATTTTTGACTGTTTTTGACAGCTAGGAAGTGTATCTTTAAATGAGTCGATGGAGAGTGAAACAGAAGAGCTTTTGTTTTTGGACCTGGGCAGATGAAAGTGGTCTTGGCAGGTTTCTGTGCTCGGTGCTGTGGATGAGCAGCTTCTGTCCTCCTGAGGGAGAAGCTAATTGAAACTCTGCCCTTCCACCATAACTGCTGTCAGTCACCCCTGACCGCTCGGCTTGGGGAACGATAATAAAGAGCAGCTCTGCCAGGACAAACTCTGCTGCCTTTCCCTCCTTTCCTATTATTATAATAAGAGCAAGGTTAGCTCCAGCTAAACAGGTCTGTTGGGTCCAATCGATGAGACGTCCCTCAGCAGCTGGAGCCTTGGTATTTCCAGTGTGAAAGGTTGAATGCAGTATTGGCGTTTTCATTTTTAACATTTATTTTTTCATCAAAACCTGCAACTGTCACTTCTAGGAGGCGTAAACATGCCGAGTGTGAAAGTTTAACCCTCTGAACCCTCAGCTTTTTGCTCTCAGTATTCATTCCTGTTACTTACAGGCTCACAAAATAACAGAAGAGGCTCTTAAGATGCATAAGAATCCATTTATTTCATGTGCAAAAAAGTGACTTAAGCATCTTAAGAGCCACTTCTACTTGCTTGTCAGTGTGTAGGTAATCTGTCTATGAAATGGGACTGTTGTTTCGGGCCAGACGCATCCAACTCTCTCTTTTGAAAAGCTTGGATTTAAAAGCACAAACTATTCTTCATTACATGCATTAAGGTTCCTTCATAATGTTCGGCTGTCTGAGAGTAAAGTTGAGTAAAAGTCCTGCAACTTAACTGATACAGTGAGGTTTATATTGTAGTGTAAACCCATATACAAGACAGTGACGTGCTAAGGTGAAAAACATTGCTGAGTAACTTGCTTGATGTAACTGTTATGACGGGTTCAAGTAGACATAAGGTTACCATGATGCCTTATGTCAACGATACTATGCATAATCATGTTATGTAAACCTCACACTGATCTGTAGTAGCTGTAAGAGGCAGTAGACCGAACACAGGAAGTCACTTACTATGTAACGAAAACCTATTTTTGGGTTCACGGCCTAGCAACAGTCGAATGAGTAATTTTACAATAGTATCATTGGTTAAAAAGGTATGGGATGACCACACGAGGCCAGAGCCAGCCAAAGATATGTAAGCCACGCCCTGTCCGATACTAGTCAGTGTTTGGTGTTGCCTTTTGACATTGTACCTTTTCTCCTTTTAATTGTCAACATTAAATGTACAACTTTGCTGCTCAGACCTTTGTCTCCTGCTGATTCTTTTGTTTGATTGACATGTTTAACGAAGCAATTCAACAATATTGCATTAATTGTCAATAACGGTGCCATTAAAAACATTGAGAAAATATCTCTATTATGGGTTAGAGGCTCAGGAATTTTGATTCATCACAAAAGACATGAGTGAAATTTTCAGTCCCATCTAATAATACCCTTATTTTATGCTGTCACTTCCCAGCATTCTCAGACTTGATGACAGTGAACATCTGGAGCATATGACAGATGTCTGCGAAGGGTCAGTCCACAACTTTACATTCAGTCAGTTTACATCTGGCAGATCCTTCCGATTGAATTATTAGCACTTCCTGTTTTCACACCGACCAGATAAGTATCATATTGAAGAAAACTCTAAACCTGATGATTAGAAGTAAACTTCTGCAGTAATGAGCAGAGCCTTTTTTTGTTGTTTTAATTGGCTGCAAAGCTGATTGAAGGATGTTTATCTATGATCAGATATTTATTTATTATTAAGATGTGTTTCATGTCTGTATGTTCAGATGTGGTGTGGAGTCATTATGATTCCCGAGCTCCACACGTCTGCTGGTTTTCACTTCAGTCATCTAATCAGCGGCTGATTTACAGCTGGGCTGCCAGGTGACTGCAATTAACCGCCTGGTACGATGATAGGAAAACCAACAATGCAGTTTCCATCCAGAAATAAAAAAAAACAACTGGAAGAGACAGATCTGTCTGGCTCCAACAGCTGAAAACAAAAAAAATCAGATACTCTGCCGCATCTTGAACTGAATCCCAGTCCTTCCTCAAGCCTTGGACACACAGCAGCAAACACTAACAAGTTGCATATTTTCACTCGACTCACACATAAGAACACCTGTCGCTGAGGAACGGGGGTGTTGGTATTTGTGTTGTACACCTGCACTCTGAATTCATTTGTCTGAGATGCCAAAACAAACTCCGGTATTTGTGGGTTTTGTTCTCATTTGCATAGAAAATAAAGTCAGAGAGAAGAGTTGAGGATGGAGAAAGTCTTAAGATTTCCTGTTGTGATTTGTGACTTTGGTACAGGGAAAAAAAGACTTGATGTTGATACCATAACAACACATTTCATTTTAGGAAGTGCTGACTTCACATTACCAAAACACACATGGGGGGGAAAAACAAGATGGGGAGGAGGAAAAAAAAAAAAGAGCAGAAAATGTGGAGTGTTCCTGTTTGAAAGTGCACCACATACCAGCCAATTATCTGAACTTTAATTGACGCCTGCAGCACACACCGAACTCCCAGACAGAAGAAGTCATTATACAGAAACCCAGTTGTCCCTGTCCAGAGAGTGAATGTGACAACATTTCAACATTACTCATCACTTTACTTTTGTTACTCAGCTCTGTTAAAGGTATCTTTTTAAACCAGTGATTCCCAAGCAGAGGTACTCGTACCCCCCGGGGGAACTTCTGCTGTTGCCAGAGGACACATGCTGAGATTGTAGAGCAGCTCAACTAATTGAAAAAAATTGAATTAATGATTTGATTAAAAAACACATCCACATATTAAGTCAGCTACAACAATTAATTTAGGTGTTATTGCTTAGCAAGTGAGCAGAGCAGATGAAATAGTTATAGTTAAAACTCCATGTGGTTGTAACTCGAATGCAAACTGAACTAAATATCAACATTTCTGTTGTATGAAAATATTGTAAAATCCACTTATGTGATTTAATAATTACATCCAGTTTGGGATTAATTCAAGTGAACGCATTGGAACATAAATGGTGATGTTGGTTAGGAGGTGTTGTGGGGGTACGTCTTACAAAAAAGGTCGGGAACCACGGCTTTAAACAACCTGAAAGCCTGCAGAGCCACACGTTCCATCTTGTGTGTCTAACGTGTGTAGTAGAAGAAGAATAGGAGACATTGTGGTTTAACAAACAGCCAGCAGACAGTTTGAAGGTATTTACTGACCATTAGCAGCTAGCTTAGTGTTAGCCGCTAGTGGCTGTGTGAAGTCTCGTCTTCTCAGCCTCCAACTCTGAATTAAACCAGCTGATTCTTGAATGCAGCCTTAGCTAAGCGTAGCCAGCATTAAAGAGCCAGTAAAGAAGGTATAACGTTTAAATAACACAACTTCAGAGTTACCTTGAGTCTTGTTTTCCTTTTTTTTGGTGTTGGCTAACCACATACCCGCACCAAGCTAGCATGTAGCGGACCGGTCTGTCCACTGAACGCACAGAAACCAATTTGATATGAATCCTCAAACCACCAGTAAGACGGCTAACGAATCAACATCCAATCAAGTTGTGAATCCATATTCATACTGAACGCACAGTTAAGGCAAAGCAAGTTTATTTCAACAACAAGGAAAGTGCTTTATATAAAACTTAAAAGGCATTGAAACAAGAAACGTAAGACATTTAAAAAGTCTTAAAAACATGATTAAAGAGGACATTCTGCATATTTTCAGCTCTATATTTATATTCTTGATTTACAGTTAAAAATACAGTTCAGTGATTTTGTCATTAATGTACTTTAATTAAAAAAAAATTATTGAACACCCAAACAAGACTGAAACCACAACAGAAAACCTGTGACAAAGGCTGGTGAAGTGATGCGGTGTGAATGTTTGCATGCAGACTGTATTTCTCTCTGCGGACTCTGAGTTCTGCTTTTTCAGCTTGTGGAAGATGACTAACAATCTGCCACCGCTGGTAAACACAGCTGATCAATAGGTAGAGCAGCGCTCCGCATTTTTAGCCTTGAGATGTTCATTGTAGCAACAGACCATTAGAGCAGAGTTAGAAAAGAGAAATAAATCAATGGCATTGTCACACAGCAGGATGGAGGAGAGCAGCGAACAAAAAGACTCCATTTAGACGGCGAGGAGGAGGAACTTTAAAATGAAATAATTATTGGCTGCCTCGCTGTGTTTTTCTTTTTAAACACTTAGAAAGATATAATATATATATATATATATATATATATATATATATATATTCATTTTGTTAAGACAGCGAGACACTTTTTGATTTCTGGTTAGGAGATGAACAAATGAACAATCGTGACTCCGTGGTTACAGCTGATGGATGGTAGCTACAACAGTTGCCATGGTTACAGTCATATTGAAAGTTTGTTTGTTTTGTATGTGACTTTAGATTAAAATAATAATAAATCAATTTGTGGTGTCAGATGATAAATGTGTGTGTCTTGATTCATCCTGTTGAGGTTTGTTTTCTTACAGTGACGGCTGATTTAACCAATTTTAGATAAAATATTTAAGAGATTTATTTTTGAAAGAAATGTGCTTTCAGTTCAGTCAAAGTTGAGGTGCCCACACAGTGAACGCTCGGTTCCCTTTAGTCTGACAGCATAATGTAGTAACTGCCAACAACTTCCTGTCTGAGGACCTCAGACCACATGCAGGTTGAGTAATTAGTAATAAAATCTGGTGCTTGGCCATGAAGTGCTTTAAAAGTCTTAAAATTGATTCAGTAATAAACTGGTGACCAGCGTAGAGACATTAAAAGGGAAGTAATATGATCTCTATTCTTGGTTTTTGCTACTAGTCTGGCTGCTGCATTTGGTACAATTTGGAGTCTATGAACCGTTTCCTGATTTATATCAAGTAGAAGACGAGGAAAGAAGCATGTATGATGGACTCGTGTTTCTGAAGCTCATATATGAACAGATTTTAGCAAAGTTACTTAAATGATAAAAGCAGGATTGGACAATTATACTAACATGAGTTAATAAATAAGACACCAGGGTTTCTTCCAGATAAAGCTGAAATCCTTATAAGTGGCACCGACAATCTGTATGTAACTGAAGAAAGTTAGCACACATCCAGTTTCTAATGTCAGGTAGACATTTTTATGAAGGACAAGCCAGTGGGGTTTTCAGGCTTTACTGGGATATATAGCAGCACATCATCGGCATAAAAACGGTGGACAATGCCATGCCTACAGATTAAATCAGCTAGTGGGAGAAGATATACTGAAGGATTGGACCCAATATGGAGCCCTGAGGCACCCCAAGAAATATACTAAAGAGGGGGCGAAACATGATCACCGATAGAAGAGAAACAATTGACAAGTAGGAGGAGAACCACTTCAAGACCGTCCCAGATAAACCGATCCAGTGTTGTAGTCTATTAATGAGAATATTGGGATCAATTGTATCAAAGGCTGCAGACAATATAAGAACTGAACAATCACCTGAATCAAGAGTCCTCAATAGATCACTTGCTACTCTAACAACAGTCTCACTGCTTTGATATTTTCTGAAACCTGGAATCTTTTATATCTTTCGCAGTCTTTTCAAGGAGGTTTTGCTATGAAGTGCAGCTTAGAAACTGATCAATAGTCGCTGTAATTTATTGGGTCAAGGCCAGGTTTTTTCTTTTTAAAAGCGGTTATATGTGCTGAACACAACCAGAGGATAGTGACAGAATAATTATATGGTATCTAATACAGTGTGGATGAATTCAGGGGGCTTAATATTCAAAGGACAAGATGAAAGTTTGAGGTGAAACACGATGTCTTATTAGTTCGTTTTGGGGAAATCGGTGTAAAATAAGAGAGAGAGGCACAGTTGGGACAAGGGGGCATCAATAAAACAAGTTAGAACCTCCAATCTTTGATCTTATCCCATTGACCTTATTAATAAAAGAGGTTAAAAAATTCAAACCATTCATCAGGGGAGGATTCATGCTGGTTAAAACTGACAGGGTTCATAAGACGACCAATAGTATTAATAAGAACTCTGGGACTGTGCTTATTAGACTGTATTAAAACAGAATAATACATGGCTCTTGAATTTTTTACTTGGTCACTGTAGGAAGTCATCAGGTCCTTCATTTGCTGATAATGGACATGGAGATTTGTCTTTCTCCACCTACATCTACTCTCCTGCATACAAAATGTCATCAGTGACCCAATGAGATGAGGTCTTACTACGGTTTATTCTGGATTGAAGAGATGCAACCTGATCTCAGGTACAAATATAGAAAGAGTTAAAATAGTGTACCAGGTTATCAACCTAATGCATGATGATCTGTTCTGGATTAGACTGGTTTATATCAGTGCCTAAAGGATCTCAGGAGAGCTCAGTGTATATTTTTACTGTTGCTTTATAGCCGTGCTTGAAGCTCCAGGAGTCAGAAATGTTGGTTGGTGAGATATCTCAACAGCTATTTGATGGACTGCCATTTGTACAGACATTCATGTTCTCCAGAGGATAAAACCTACTGACTTTGGTAACGCTCTGATTTTTCCTCTAGCGCCACCAGCAGATCAAAGTCTCCTGGTTCTTTTGATTGTTGATAAATCCTGACTGATGACTTTGGATGGATTGCCATGTCAGACCTTCATTTCCCCCTAAAATTTCTAATACCTTTGACCTAACACTTTGTTTATTGGACTCAGTCACAGATCAGACTGTTGACTTCTCTTCTTGTCAACAAATCTCATGTTTGGATCCAAACCAACAATGAACTGATGTGATATCTTATTCCTCTGTGCCGTAGACCTCCGTTATTGTCCAAAATCTATTAACCCTCCGCTGTTTTTAAAGTGTGATTAATGTTGTATGTTTTTTTTAAGTGTGTTGTCTTCTGTGACCATTTTAACTTATGTAACGTGTCTTTTGAGTACCCTTAAAAGCGCTCTATAAATAAAATGTATTGTTGTGCAACATATCGCAGCGTCTTGACACAACAAACTAGTGAAGCGCTGCAAAGTGAACCGCGTTCTCATACACGCTCAGCACCGTCTGCTGCATAAGAAACTACTCTCCAGAGACCGAAAACATGATGTTGTTATTGGTCTTTGGAGCCGTTTCTGAACAAACTAACGTGACCAAACTCTTCATGATGAAGGATCATGTGACCCAGAGCAGCAGTGTGACTCACTGACGGGTTTTTAAGAGTTTCTGGACAACAAGAGAGGAGTAAGATATATCAGGCTTTGACACACACACAGTATTTGTCATTGTTGGTTTGGATCCAAACATCAGATACATCAGAAGGGATGATGGGAGTTGTTGTCTTGGTTGTTAAACCAGCAGCTTCAGTGGGATAGGATTACTCCAGTGTTGATGGTTCAGTATGTTTTTACCCGCAGAGGTCTCCTCCTCTCCAGAACAAACGGACCCGCTGATTACAGGTAAAAACACTGAATAAAGCTGTTTCAGCTAAAAAATCAGTGTTTCTCCACCATGTTGGGCGAGCAGCGGACTTCCTGGAGGGGCTGTTAGCCGAGCTGCTGTTAACGTTTGCCCAGTTTATTTCTCTGATAACTTAAGATCCAGACGTCCAATGACTAAAATCCTTCTTGCGGCTAAAAGATCAAGTTAAAAACCAGCTAAATTTATCATCAAAATGTGGCTTCAAACTGAATAAAAGTCCATTTCTAACAGTTTGTGTGGAACAAGCACAACAAAGCCCATGTATTATCTTGTATGTGTGTAAGTTACTCTTTGCTAGACGCCATTGTAGCGGACAAACACGGCGCCGACGCATGCATCTTGTGCACTATACTCTTTGGTAGAGGAGGTATGACGCCATTGACATCCGTTACTTTGATTAAAATAACAGATTTCTCTGGGTTTGAAAACTGTTGGAAACATTTGGGATAATGTAAGTACACAACTCAACAACATATAGAACATAAGTCTAGTTGTTTTTACACATTTTAATACAGTCCTATTAAAGTAATATAATGTTTGTGTCATGTGCGCACTGCCTCTCTTGAGCTTTGGAGCTTTAACATGGTAATAATGAGACACAAAGGAAGTGTAATTAGCTATATTGTGGTGTTGGTTATGAGTTAATATATGCTGATACACACTAAGCACCAAACTCTCAGCTGCTCACTGAACCACAATAATACCAAGTGCTGATATGCAGATAACAGCTTAACGTATCCAAGAGAGTAAAGTCCTGACGTGATGCTGTTTCTAGGTTCCTGTGGCGAATGCGTCTGCCTGCCGCCGTTCACTTCTGAAGCCATCAAGTCCGACTGTTTGGCAGGAAGCGTTGTTTTTTTTTAAAAAAAAAAGGGCTCTGAGCTTGAAGGCTGTTGAGCTCTGTGTTTGAGCGCATCTGTGAGTCTAATGGAGCCTGAAGATCCTGCTGCCATCAGAGAGAAGCTGTAATCAGGCAGGCTTTTAAACGGACAGCCTGCTCTCCACCAAACAACACCACCACCACGACGAGCACACCAGCAATACAAAGCTTCATGGGAAGACTTCTATAATATATATGCACATGAAGAAAAAGGATGGGATGAGAGGAGGAAAAAAAATGTAGACATGGAAGATATTTGGTAGAGATTTTGAAGATGAAATGGCGCTCAGCGTGAGTGCTGTCAGCAGCAGGAAGAACAAAGACGCCGGCGACGCTTTATCAACCCAAACTTCTTATTTTGCTTTTCAAAAATTCTGATAATATTTCAAAGTGGAGACATTTTTAATAAAGCAGCTGTATTCAAAGTTGTGTAACGTCTTAGGCTTGGAGATGACAAATCTATACCAGAGTATATTATTTTATAATATGAGAACAAGACCCAGAATCTACATATTTAATTAGTCATTGAAGAATTACAATGAAAGAAGTTACAATGAGTGAATAATAAGTTAGTCTGTTTCACTTTTTTACATTTATATTTGAGTAATTTGGCTTTTGCACCTTATTTATTTGTTTTTATACTTTGAATATTTGTTTTATTCATCAGCTCACCTTTATTAGCACAGCCACTGCTATATTAATTATTATTTTCCATTTTGCTTTAATGCATTTTTACATTTTATTCCAGTTTTAATTAATCTCAATGTGCACCCCACCAACACAACAACATAAACAGCATGTAAACAGATTGTAGCTTGTTGTATATTAAATCAACATTTAGTTAAATAATTATTCTCAGTCACTCAGAATAAAAGTCAACAGTTGCCGTGCAGATACAGATAAATATTTAACTTGAAATAAACAATTAACACAATTAAATACGCTAAATGTTTTTCTGCCATTTCCTTGCAGATTAAATGAGCTTATATTTAATGACAAACAAACAAAGGGTTGCAGGAATTTTAATGAGACATGTGAGCTGCTGTTGTAGAAAAAACAGTGAACACCTATATGATGTTTGGATTGTGTAATATGATGGATATCAGTCTTCCATAAGCAGCTAAAATCTGTCCGTTAAGTTGAGTTGTTTTCAGTCTGATGTGAGTTTTGTTGTTTGTTTCTTTCAGCTGTTTACCTTCTCAGATCTTCCCATTGATGCTCTGACGCTCACTTTTTGTCTCGGCTGCTGGACTCCTGCAAAATAAAACCCCTGAGCTGGAAAGCGTGTTGTGTTACTATGACAACCAGCTGCATATTAAACTGACTGAGGTTTTAATGTGGTAATTTAGAATATAAAAAATCTTTCTCTCCATTTAAGCCCTCTAACCAGACTAAAATAAAATTTTTCTCCCGAGCTTTTCAACAGCCTCCAGAGTGTAAATCTTTAAGCTGCTGCTGTTAGCACAAGCTAACTGAAAAAAAAAAGTGAAGAAGCGGTTTAGTTAGCTGTGTCTCACATCATATACTTCTGTTAGTACACTGTGTACACTGTATACTTACTGGCGAAGTGCGTACATTTTTGACAGGGTACTGCTGTTGTGCACTTACCGCAAATTAGCATTAGCTAGCGTTAGCATTAGCTAGCATTAGTATTCACGTTATCATTCATGCTACAAAAAAAAACATACTGACAGCAGTTTAGTGGTGCTTAGTGCTAAAAACACATGTATAACTTACATCTGTATAATGTGGTGATGTTCACCGTGGTTACAACGTACCTGGCCACCATTTTTAAAAAAAGTGGTGAAAAGTGGTCCCTCCCCTTCAGCTACGTAGCCAAGATGGCGGCCATTGAGGGTGAGAAGTGTCCATAGTTCCTCACTCAACTTTTTGACCGTTTTGAGTGCAACATCCAGGTACTCGCAGTGCATTTTCCCAAACTTCTCAGTGTGAACGCGCTTATGTACTCAAAATGTAAAGTGTAAGTATAGAAGTACACGATATGAGACGCAGCAGTTGTTTTATGTAGTTCAGGCGTGTCAGTGTGGGCAGAGGTGTGGACAAAAATCACTTTCATACATAAATAGTGTTCTAAAAATTAGCTGCTGTCGTGTAGACAAAGAGTAAAACTCACAAATAAACATGTCATATCTTCTTGGTTTCATCTTTAAACAAACAGAAATGTGAAACCAGCAGTTTGTAGTTTTTAGTTTCTGTGCTGGAACTATTTCTGCTGATCACCTCCTGACTCTGACTGCATACTAACACACAGACATGAGATTAATCAAAGTATAAAACTGTCAAATTAAACATATACAGTATGAGGAAGCGTGGTTGGTGTGTTGTGTTGTTGTGGAGACGGCTCATGAGAGCAGTGCCAGGTGAGATGATCGGCACAGCTGGTGCTTGTTGGCTAATTATACTCTACTTTTTTTTTTTGTTGTTGTTGTTATAAACGCAGTAGTGTGCTGGACCTCAGATGATGCTGCACGCCAGCTGTCAGACTGTATTTATTTATGGTGACTTAAAGCAACCGGACCACATGTTCCAGGCCAGAGGTGGAGGCTTCGCATGTCTGTGTTTGAGCAGCTGTGAATAAAAGGACGTTGAGGAGGAAACTCACGGCGGCAGAGAGACGTGCTACACATTTATAATAATAATAATAATAATAATTAACATACAACTGAGTGTTTTATTTATTGGAGACATTTCTGCTGCTGTTTCCTCTCGGCTCTGCTCGCCGACCTTCTCCCGACCTCCACAGTCATTTATCGAACTTCCCTCGGCGAACAATCATTTTGAAAATCAATAACTCATTCTCCGTCTGTTGTGAATAATAACAGTCTGCAGCGACGCCGCTTTCAGCTTAACTACTTTTAAGATTCTCACTCCAGACTGCCGACATTACAAACTATTAACTGTTGAGAATTATGAGACAGAGAGTCTGAGACACAACAACCTCGCACTGATCGGAGGGGGGGGGGGGGGGGGGGAGGAAAGAATTAAAGCCGAGGACAGGACAGCGGCTTATATATAGATTCATATAATAAGTGAATCACTTGCTCAGAGTCTGTGGGCTGCAGGCTGAGCAGCAGAAACAGTGTCATCGAGGAAGCATAAAATCCATCAGCGGCTTCCCAGGAGCAGGACGGGAATAAAATTACACCGACTGAAGCCCAAAATAAAGTGCCTCGGTTGCTGTGTACTAGGTCAATTACCAATAATATTCCACCGAGGACCCAAAAAGAGAAAAAAGCTTTCAGTTCTCAGATTGATTTGAGCTCACTGCTTCGTGTCTGGAGTGGTGTTTGGGTGACTTATGATCCGTCTGTTAAAGGAAAAAGGTTTGAATTATTGCTTTGTGGGTTATTTTATACTTGTGATAAACTGGATACTTCTTTTTTTAAAAAAAAACCAGTGTGGAGGGTTGCATTATATGATTTTTCTATTTGTATGATGTAAAAAAAGAAGGTATTTAAAGGCTTAGAGATACTGGAGGATATTTAGATATGTTGATTCTTGCTCCAGTGCGATGTAAGCTTATACACAGACTGAACTAGTCAAGGTTAAAGTAGATAAAAATCTCTTTGCATTCAGATTTTGCAATACTTTCCCTCAAAACTTGACGCTGCTCATACACATAAACACGTCCTGATTGCTTATATGTCGACATTTTCGCTGTTTTTTTTTTAGAAATAAAACTGGAACTCTTGCCGGAAATCAGTAAACTGCAGCTAGTAGGAGTGATGACGCTAACACAGACTACACAAAGAGCCTCTACAGGTGGAGAAAAATGAGCTGAATGTGTCCAAAACCATCAACCAGCAGCACGATACAGAAGTAAAGATGAGATAAAAACAATAAAGTAATGTTAGCATCTAATTTCTGGACAGACTCACTCACTCTGGTTATATTTGTAACATTCACATGTATGAAATTCCTGCTGTTCCTCCAAAAAAACACCCTTCTCTGCTCTCTAATCATTGTCTCGTTGCTGCCTGTTGGCATCTCCGTCCTATTGAGCCCAAACTTCAGCTTTATGGCTCTTACTGGTGTTGCCGTTCCCTGCTTGTGATGTATCAGACTCATATGTGAGTCGCTTTGGATAAAAGCGTCTGCTGAATGTAAATATATGTGCAGAACTGTCAGGAGATGCTTTATTTTGTCCGTATGTCTTTGCTAACTTTCGTGCATTGATTGCACATGAAAGTTAGAGAGTTAGAAGATATTTCTGTTGTTCATCAAGGCCAGAATCAGCTTTAAGTAACACCAGGATTCCTCCAGTTTCTCAGCTAGACGTCGTTGTTATTGTTGTTGTTATTGTTGTTGCTGTTGTTTTGGTTCTGGTTTTATTTTATTTTTTTAGATGCCAAAACTCTGAAAAGCCCAAACAAACTTTTAAGTGGGTCTCCAGAGGATAAGGGCCAGACAGGCGCCAGAATTTGTGCCTTGCTTTTTTAAAAAAAAAAAGTGGCCGCCCTGCACTTTAGAGTCCAATTCTAAAGCTATGAATCTCAAACAGGCTTGGAGGGAAATCTCACTCTACTCAGACGCCTTAAGCAGCGACACACACACACACACACACACACACGTCAAGATCACAGGCCGGGGTGAAAACAGCTTCTCTAAGTGTTTCCACTGAAGCCTGTGGGGGTGTTCAGACTGTGTTACAGTCTCACCTCAGTAACCAGCCGCCCTCCAGGTTGCATCTCTCCTCACGCTGTCATTACGCTGGAATAAGTTTGCAGCAGACACTGTGCAGGAGAAGAAGAAGAAGAAGAGGAAGAAGAAGAAGGGGCGAATTTTAAAACTTAATGTTCCAGAAGCAATTTCCCTGCTATCTTCCATTTGGGCCGACACTTTTTTTTTTTTTACCTACACCTGCGATAAAGATCTACAAAATATAAAGACTTCAGTCGCTTGAAGTTGTTCTGATGAAAAAACCTAACTTCAATTCAAACTACTGAGTTCATATTTTAAAAGGTGGAAAGTTCCTCTAGTGCCAGTTTCCTGCTCCACACGTGTGATGTGGAAACTCGAAGCCTGAACGGACTTCGCAGCGAAGGAGGAGACATCTTGTGTCCAGCTGTTCAACGCCTGAGATTAAATATACTCACATATTCATATATTCTTGAATTTTTAATGGAGGGAGAAGAGAGTGGATGTCATTTTAAGGATTTATGGAAGTGGTTTAGGAAGTGGTAATTATACTTTTTTTTTCGGTGGAGTATTTTTTATGTGGTAAAACATCTTTAAGCCTATTTCAGATAGCTTTATAAGTATTTAAAAGAGAAGTTTGCCCATCAGAGGTTAAAAAAAAAGCAGCTGGAGTTCAGTTAGAGACAAAAAACTAAACAAAAACACAACAGCAGCTGCTGGAGGCCATAAAGTTTATTACATCTGATAATATGGAACAAACAAAAGTTGATTGATTTCAATAAGTCCTCCAAATTAAACAATAAAACACGTCGTTGGTTCGTGAACTTCAGAACGACACATCAGGCTTTTTTTCCCCATGAACCCGGCGTGAGGAGCAGATTGCAGTTAAGTGCCGTTATGTAGTGCGTTGGAGGCTCGCCGGGCCTCGTACGTAATAGTCAGGCGTGTTGGTGACCATCATGGCTGCCCTCATCCCCTTTAAATGCTCCTCATAGGAAACTTTTGCTCTTCAGTTTCAAATATGTATGCAGCAGATCAAAGAGAGTGACTTTTAAAAAGGTAAATTCACTCATGTGGACAATCGATGATCCTCTAATCAACTTTTTTTTCTGTTTGTAAAAGTTTATAATGATCCAAACAGCAACCATCTGCAGTAAAATACCTGCGTGGTGCCGTAATGAAAGTAGAAATTAATATAGTTTTTAGCATGTTGGGGTTTTCAAACGGACCCGCTGATTACAGGTAAAAACACTGAATAAAGCAGTTTCAGCTTAAAAAATCAGTGTTTCTCCACCATGTTGGGCGAGCAGCAGACTTCCTGGAGGGGCTGTTAGCCGAGCTGCTGCTAACGTTTGCCCAGTTTATTTCTCTGATAACTTAAGATCCAGACGTCCAATGACTAAAATCCTTCTTGCGGCTAAAAGATCAAGTTAAAAACCAGCTAAATTTATCATGAAAATGTGGCTTCAAACGGAATAAAAGTCCATTTCTAGCAGTTTGTGTGGAACAAGCACAACAAAGCCCATGTATTATCTTGTATGTGTGTAAGTCACTCTTTGCTAGACGCCATTGTAGCGGACAAACACGGCACCGACGCATGCATCTTGTGCACTATACTCTTTGGTAGAGGAGGTATGACGCCATTGACAGGCCACCAAATGAAACGGTCCGTTACTTTGATTAAAATGACAGATTTCTCTGGGTTTGAAAACTGTTGGAAACATTTGGGATAATGTAAGTACACAACTCAACAACATATAGAACATAGGTCTAGACCTGAGCGACAACAACCTGACGATTTCAGGAGAGAAGCTTCTGTCTGGTCTAGTTGTTTTTACACAGTTTTGTTACATTAAACTGTGCAAAAGTTGTTGTCAGTTTAGATGTTTAGATTCTTATCCATTATGCAACACCATCGCTGCACTCTGAGCCCTGCAGCAGTATGAAAACAGGAAACCCAACACCCTTTAATCTGTGTAACCTGGAGACGTTTAACAAGCTGTTCGGCCAAATTTCAGCCTTTGCATCATCTCGCCAACAGATAAAAAGTTTCTACTCTCTGCAGGATGAAGGTGATTTCAAAGTCTCTCTCCAAACCTCTGCTGCTCTGCTCCCATTACAATCTCCAAACTATGTAGAGAAAAGCCAAAACTGCTGTATGGAAATTACATTCATTGCAGTACACACACAGGAAGCTGCTGCAGATATTTCCCTCCTCGGCTCTCTGACTGTTCTCACCTCATTACTCTGAACGAGCCAGAACAGCATCCTTTACTTTGCTTTCAGTACGGGATCAATATCGCGGAGTGTTCCAGTAATGTGTGTCATCTCCAACACGGAGAGGTTTTTTTTTTTTTTTTTATTGAATCAGCTCCTCTTCTCTGCATCAGTGAGCTGTTACTGATGATGCCGATGAGGGATAAATCTGAACCTCTTCAGCGTACCTGGCTCTCTCTCTCTCTCACTCTCTCCCCCATTATGTGAATATTTACAGATGAACAGTCCATTGAGGAGAAGCCAAGCAGCACAAAACCATTTAGGAATTTATCCAGTAACTCGGCCCGTAATCTCTACAGCGAGTCTGACAATTAGGAATCATTACTCATTTGCCACCTCAGCAGCTCGCCGCACAGGCCGAGAGAAGAGAGAAGAGGCGGGCGTCTCCAAAAAAAAAAAATAGGGCAGTAATGAGGAGATAATTGTGTTAGTCCAAACTACACTCCGATGCTTTGTTGTTGTGATGTCACTGCCAGGTTTTACACCCCCCCCACCCCTCCCCTCTCTCCCTGCTATTTCCCAGCAGCAGTGATTAAGTCAGGTTAATGAACGCCACGATGAGTTCAGAAAAAGGACAGTTTATAAAGGTTAAAAGGTCTTGTCTTGTTAAACAAGTAGAAGAAAACCAACAGCGTGCGCACACACAATGAGGAGCTGACATGTGATCAGTAATGCTGTTATATGTGGACTCGGGTAAACAATCCTCAGTATCAGACGTCCTCAGAGATCCACGGAGGGTCTCACCTCGCGTATTTTTATACTGGAGTGGATCCGAGTCTTTGTTCTCTTTGGTTATTTGATGCTTCATCATAATCACAGGAGAGAAAAAAACACATTTTTTTGTGGCAGATGGAGAGTTTGAACTCTGAACTGCAGAAAAAAATGACACGTATCGCTGCTCTTTTTTTCCCACCGAAGCTGTCTGTTAATTGGTGGAGCGTCGTGCTGCTGCTGCTGCCGGCGTTGCTGTTCTCTCTCTCTGTTTGGGTCGACCACACGCATCTAACTACTGTTTTTTTTTTTTCTATGAAATTAATTTATACATGTTGTGTTTGTGAGTCTGTTTTGGATCATCAGTAAAATTCATCCTCGTATTCCTCACTAAATGTAGGTGATGCTATCCCCAGTGATGACACTGTGATGACTCACAGGACTAGTTGGAACAGTGTAAGTGAAATATTTTTTTTCCCAGGATGGCAAAGTCATGACCGGCCCTACTCTAGCTTCTGATTGGCTCACCCTGATATTCTTACCCTAACCCTAACCAATCTCATTCCTCATGCCTAAACCTAACCAACCCAATCAAGGAAGCCAACGAGTATGAGCCAATCAGAAGCAGAGTAGGGCCAGTCAAAAAAATAATCATCTACTGTAGCTGGCGAGCTAGGAAGGAACAGTCAAAATGTCAGTCTTGGACAATAAGTTTATTTAAAAGATTTGTTTGTACCATTGACTTCTGTCTACTATCCATTTCTTTATCATGAAAATGTGGCTTCAAACTGAATAAAAGTCAATTTCTAACAGTTTGTGTGGAACAAGCACAACAAAGCCCATGTATTATCTTGTATGTGTGTAAGTTACTCTTTGCTAGACGCCATTGTAGCGGACAAACACGGCGCCGACGCATGCATCTTGTGCACTATACTCTTTGGTAGAGGAGGTATGACGCCATTGACAGGCCACCAAATGAAACGGTCCGTTACTTTGATTAAAATGACAGATTTCTCTGGGTTTGAAAACTGTTGGAAACATTTGGGATAATGTAAGTACACAACTCAACAACATATAGAACATAGGTCTAGACCTAAGTGACAACAACCTGACAATTTCAGGAGAGAAGCTTCTGTCTGGTCTAGTTGTTTTTACACATTTTTAATGAGGAATAATTACAGATTAGAGCTTTAAAATGTTAATGAAACAACACAGAGTTTGATGCTAGTGTGCTTTGAGCTAAATGTTGATATTTAGCAGGTATAATGTTTAGCATGTTGGCATGCTAACAGTTGCTAATTAGCACACAGTAAACTAGACCTGAGATCGATGGGAGTGTCATTAGTTTTGCAGGTTTAGGATAGACAAAAATAAGCCTCAGCTTCAGCCTCTTTCCTTTTTGGTTATTGGTTGTTGTTGTTGTTGTTGTGCAAGGTGGATTGGTGTAGACATGTATTATGTTTTTGTCAGTTTCTTGCCCACACAAATTGTTTTGTTCCTTGTTATGTTTGACCAAAATAAACCATTTATTCATATTCATAGGTATTTGGTGATAAACTAAAGTACTGGACAAATTTAATTTTTGACCAGATGATGAATCAAAATTAAAAAAAAAAAAAAGGATTACAGTTATTTCAATGAGTTCTGAGAGGAAAAATTGACCAAATTTGGTGCCAATCCACTGAGTAGATGTTGAGTTATTTGGCTTGAGGTGAAAACTTGTGGGGAGCTCCGAGGTTAGAAGGATTCACACTCTGGGAACTTTCGATGTCTGTTGAAAATGTCACAGCAATAAAAAATTTTTGAGATATTTTAGTCTGGAACAAATTGCTGGACGGAGCCACAGAGAGAGAGACCGGCCGCTAGCATGGCTAACAGTATTACTGAGTGCAATAGAGTTCTGCTTCACATTATCTGTCTCTAATGTGATTCCAGTGATGTTGGACGCTTTACAGACGAGAGAAAATATGAAAAGTTTCTCTCACGTTTTAAACTCTCACGTCTTTTTTTTTTTCAGTTAAAGTGGATTAGAGTGTAATTTCCCTTTATAACATCATCCACTGTAACTGTGTGTGCGTGTGTGTTCACTGTACAACATCCACCTCTCTGACAGACAGAAGAACCTTTTGTTCCACCTCTACAGTCCCCAATTACAGTAATCTCCTTCCTCTGCTAATCCTGCAAAGCGCAGAAACTTTGAAGTGGAGCGCTTCATTGAACATCAGAGTTGTCTGCTCGCTCCTCTGCTCACGCCAGTCACAGAAGAAGAAAAAAAAAAAAAACACACTGTCGGATATAATAAGGAGGAGGAAGAGGATGATGTGACGGCTGGAGGAGCCTACACAACACAAATATACACTTTGTCCTGGGACGTTATGCATTCAGCAGAAATCTATCTAATACTGGGACAAAGCTGCTGCAAGTCACACACAAAGAGAGAGAATTCACAGAAGAAGAGCAGGAAGAACTTTAACATTCTCAAATTTTAAAAACTCCTCTTTGTTCTGAAAGTTAGTCTCTTTTATACACAGTGGAAACAGCTTTTATGCGACGCTTTCTTTCCAGCGTCTCTTACAGTTAGTCAGTGTTGTGCTCTTTATACTTGGAGCTGCAGCTGATATATATAAAATGTCATGAAGGTGGATGAGTGGAGCAGGTGGAGCCAAACGTAGAGACGGCAGGCAAGCGAGATCTGATACAGAAATGTTTAGTGAAAATTTAAAAGTCGCTGAAATGAACCGGAGACGCAGACACAGGAACACTAACAAGGAACCAGTGATTGCAAACTAAGCACAGGTGAGGGGAACGAGACACAGGTGAGACACATGAGACAATCAAACGCAGGAAGTAAAAGCTGAACAGAGGAGAGGAGAAAACATTTCAAAATAAAACAGGAACTAAAGTAAACAGGTGACGCAACACACGAGGGAAACAAATGCAACACAAATGAACGAGTTCCTCAAAAAGTCCAACGAAAACCAGGAAAAGTCTAACAAAAACCAAGGAAGTCAAACAAAACAAAAATAGAATGCACTATTTACAATATTTACATTTATTTACAGTTAATAGAATTTACAGTAAAATGTACACATCAGGATAAACCTGGAAATTGTAATTATTCAGTGTTTATATGGAGAATACATTATAAAATGCGTGGTTTCCGGTTAAACGGAAATGCTTTTATTCTGAAGGTTTCCAGGAAATTATCTGGCCTTTTATTGTTGCTTGCTTCAGAGAGTATGAAAAAAAAAGTGTACGTTCAAGATGTTGCGTACGAGCTCCATTGTTTTTCCCTGTTTGTAAACTGCAGCATGTTGGAGGAGAATAAATATGCAGTTTGAAAGACATCCATTCAGGTTTCGAAGCGTTCGTATATCCCATAACCGCTGTACGTCGCCACTCTCATCAGGGTTACTGCTCCATCTACTCCATCGATGTTTGTTCCAGTAGCTCGTTTCTCAGCAGGGTGTCCTGGTTCCACTGACAGTGCACAGACAGACAAGACAGAGCAGCAGTGAGTTATTCAGACTCTCAGGGGGAAAACCAGAAATATTTGAGGAAAAGATACCTCAAAAATAATGACATAATGCTAAACAGTGCTTTATTTTACAGGTCTGTTATTTGTGAATAATTTAGCAGGAAGTTCCTGGGAAAGGGAAAACACATTCGGATTAGTTTAATCTGGACCAATTAATTACTTTATTGAACAGTAATTTGCAGGTATTTAATGGTTAATCTTTAGGACATTTTTACAGAGACGGTGCAAATTATGAGGATAAAAACAGAAGAAAAGTGTTAAATTGGAATTACTTGATAACACCAACGTCTACAAATCTTAATAAATAAGACTCTTAGTAAATGCTGGTGTTATAAAAATATAAATTATAGCTGCTTTAAGTTTGAATGACATCAACTTTATCTTCATCATTTCACTTTTTTGGCAGAAAAATGTTCAGCTGATCACAGCAGGTTCGAGCCTGTTTGAGTCTGTCGGAAGGCATTCTGGGAAATGTAGTTGAAATGTCAGCAGAGCAGGTTGAGGTGAAAGTGAGTTCACGTAAAACCAGTAAACTGCAAAATTATATTGAGGGGAGTTTCCCATCAGTGAGAGGAGATGTAATATGATTTTTTTTATGTGTTCATAGAGTGTGTGTGTGTGTGTGTGTGTGTGTTCAGTCTCCTCCACATGTCACATGACAGGATGCAAACAGCCGAGACTAAGTGGAAGCCGAGTGTGAAATTACTCTTCACGTCTTAATTCATCCACCTCCGCCGATCGTTTTGAGTTTGATCGTTTTTAAAAAGTGAAAATCATTCTCTGCTCTGCTCTATACATGCTGTGTAGGAAACGCTGTCGGCGCTGATTGATTGTTGCACCTGTGAGTTAATTTAACACAAGCTTTACTGTGTGATCAATCTAATTGTTATACTTTATTATTCAAATAGTGAACTCTGTAATCCAGCTGTTTCTGATGGTATTCGAGGAATCCTTCCTGCAGAAGAAGGTGTGCAGAAGGTTCTTTAATTTAGTTTATACACTTTTTTAACATTTAACTTGATTGCTGTGGATTTACTGATGGGAAAATGTGCTCTATCCCTCAATACGCTGACAACTCTTCAACCAAAAGTACATTCTGGTATTTAAATGTTTAAAAAGACCACGTTTCAGTGAGATAGCAGCCTCGATCCAGAGAGAAAATGCCAGTGAAAACACCCTCTCAAGTTCACACATTCATCTCCCCTCAGGATGAGTTTTTTAATAACTTTTGTTGATCCTCTGACTTCCCCATCTAGCGCCACCCTCAGGTCAAAACTGAAACGTGTGTCCAAATGCTTGCAAAAACTCCACTGCTGCACTCCAGTACACCACCAACCTCCAATGAAGCTCAGTTGAAATATTATTTATGGTCAGAGACGTTCTCAGTGAGTTTATACATCAATACTTAATGAGATATTTCAGTCTGGACACATCATGCGACTGCTTTAGCCATGCTGAAAAATAGTCTTTTCCCAAACCAACATAACATGTAGCTTAACATATTGATCTTAATGCTTCTACCAGCTCATATTAATGCTGATACGGGTCACTATAAACCTCTAAAATGCCACCACGACTGCTCGGAAACTAACTTTAGATCTCAAGCATTCAGTTTTCTGGCTCTCTCACTCCTCAACTCTTCTATAATATGCAGCTCCAATGAGAATAAATCAATCATTAAAAACATAAAAAGGTCACTGAGAGAAAACCGGGATGATTTTCCTGGAATAACGCTGCATTTTCTGCCTGACGAGTCACGTACAAGTACAGAAAAGGTTTGTTCATGTTCACATGATTTATGTGTTTTTCTTGAACATTGAAGGCAATTAGTAGAACATCTGAACACCTTCAGGTTTCACCCACACACTGACCTTTTTAGTCTGTAATATACATATTTACCTATACATATGTAACTACAGTGGCCTCAAACACTCAAACAGGAACTATCAGCTCTGCTTCCTTTCGATTATGCAAAGATTTAAATCTCTAATAAGTAATTATTCCTCATTAAACTGTCACTTCCTGATGACACAGTTGCATCTTTGTGAAGAGTAGACATAAGTATCACATTCTTGGGAGACAACAGTGGTGGTGTCTATAAAAGCAAACTTTGTGGAAAGTGCAGCCCTGCCCTTCACCTGCGAGATTTCAGGAGGCAGCTCAGGTTTATTTTTCTTCACTGTGTCCACCATGGTAAGTTTCCTCCTGAGAAGTTCTTGTCATAGCTGGTAAAAAAAATTGTCACAAGTGATATTGTGACCCTGCAGTCCAGTAGTCATATCGAGAACCACACGTTTTCCTTGGTTTTTCTCAGGGATGCCATTCGCAGCTTTGCCTGTGTAAATCTGTAGATTCCAGGCAGAGCTGGCTAGGTTTTTATGCTGTACTTCCCTGGCTTACTGGGTATGTATTGCCGGAAGGGGCATTTTCCTCAGAGAGGGACAAGACGTTCATCCACTGTCACCTCTGGCCCTGGGTTGAACATCAGTGGAAGGAGCTGCACCCATCTCTCCCAGACATCCCTGATGGGGGCAAGCTTGTCAGATCTTGCTCTGGTATCTCTGTTGTCAAATCTGAGGACTCTTGATATCATTTGAAAGGTCTGAAGTGACATTGTTGCCTGGAGAATATATCAGTGGCCTCATTGCAGGATCTGTACACTCCAGCAAGAAGAGGAACACCAATATAAGCATCCAGGTATTCCTCATCAATGTTTTTCCACATGCTGCCATGGACTTTTTTTCCTTCAAGGTTTGTCATAGCAATGATGACTCAGGGACCTCCTTGTCTTCCTCCTCAGAAACCTGCTCGTCCGAATCACTATGCTGCTCTGTGTCCTCTCCCTCATTTTCATCAAACATATTATCCAAAACTTGGCTCACTGAAAATCCTCTTCTCATTTTTGCATGCTACAAATTGCATAATGTGCACTATACAAGTCACCAATTCTATACTGAATTGGCCTCACACGTCTGGACATGCTCGTCTTTGTTTTTGTTTTTGTGCAGGTATACTGGAAAACAAGGCAAAATGAGAATTCCCTAAAGCTCACATGATTGGGAGATGAGCTGGCTGTCAGTGTGTTGGCTTACAGTGAACTTGTGATTTCAGTTTTGGCTCTAATTATTGCTTTATAATATTATTTTCATAGCTGGGTCGAAACTGGGTTGACCCTAACAACACAAATGTTATAATTTCAACTACAGCATTTTATAATTTTGTTGAAATAGAGGTTGCATTTAAAACCTAAAAATGGGTCAACCCTAACACAAGACAAGGGCTAAGTTATCAGAGAAATAAACTGGGCAAACGTTAGCAGCAGCTCGGCTAACAGCCCCTCCAGGAAGTCCGCTGCTTGCCCAACATGGTGGAGAAACACTGATTTTTTTAGCTGAAACTGCTTTATTCAGTGAATTGAAGAAGGACGTTGCGCTTCAACAATTCTCGGTGGAGAGCTAAACCCAAAATCCAGCAGACTTGGTCCAAAAATGTAGAAAAAAAGGGTAGCACATCTCAATTTTCCAGTCAAGGAGGACAAAATATGAACATTTCACTTGTTTATTTGGCTCACATCACATTAGAAAAATGCTTCCACGTTTGGGCACAGAGCCTTTTTTCAGAGCGTTTTAAGTATAAAGGTTCAGTTCATTCATATATACAAGGGAGGACTTAGTACTCAGCTGGGGGTTGGACCCAACCATTTGGGAACCAATCAGCCTTCTCATCCCATGGTTCTAGACACAGGGACCAATCTCAAGTCTACAATGAAATCTGCTTTAATTAGTATTTGAATGATTTTAATCAGCGGGTCTGTTTGTTCTGGAGAGGAGGAGACCTCTGCGGGTAAAAACATCCTGAACCATCAACACTGGAGTAATCCTATCCCACTGAAGCTGCTGCTTTAACAACCAAGACAACAACTCCCATCATCCCTTGCTGCCTCACACCGTCATCACACTCCGTCTGTTGTTGTTATTGTTTCGATTGAGACTCCTTGAAGTTACATTATGTGCGTTTAAACCAAAGAATAACTGCAGCTTCTTGGCTCCTTTTTTTTTAGCAATTTGCCTCCACATGTTCTTCTCCTCTTATTAAGTTATAATATTTTAATCACCTGATGCATTAACTCGGTGCCCCGTGGGATCAACCACAGACTCTCTCACATGCTGGAGAACTGCTGGTCACGGCTGCAGTAACTTCCCAACTCCACGTTTTTGATCTATTATTCAAACGGCTCTATTTCTTTTTCTCTCTGCGAGGCTTTTAGGTGATTAATTAGAGTCTGCGACGACCTCTGAAGAATCACTACAGTCACCTACTTTTCATGAAAGGAGCTGATATTATTTGGGGGGTGAAAAGCAGAACAGAAAGTCTCTCTCTCTCTCTCTCTCTTCAGAAAACGCTTCCTTTTATCCTCAAGAGCTTTTTGTACAAAAAAAAAAAGGTTTTATAGCTGAAATGTTTTGTAGGAACAGAAAATTATCAAGTGGGAAAAGCCTTTCCTTTCAACACGTTTAGTTTCGACAGAACTGACTCTTTATTTTCATGTGAAACCTCAAGTTTTGCTTTCAACAAGTCCTCCAAACAAAAAGGGCAAAATAGGCTGTTTGTCATCATTTCCTTCCAAATGATCCACATCTTTTCTGATCTGCTGACACTATAGTTTAGTGTTATTATGTTCAGACACAAAGGTTAAAGATTAGTAAATGATTACAGCTGGAAAGTCTTCATCCATTACAATCATGGATAAATAAACGTACATACAAGACTGCGGTCACATAGTCACATTAAAGCTAAAATCTTACTTCCACTGTGTTTCTCTGAGAGGAAAACAGGTACCATGGCAGATACTAAAGTCAGACATGACCAGTTAAAACACATGTAGTAACATTTTGCAACCAAATTGTCACGTTCCACCGTTTCCTGTTTGTTTCGGTGCCCTTGTGTTTCTTTTCTTTTGACCTTGTTGTGTTTTTTTTGTTATCACTTCCTGTTCTCGTGTCTCAGTATTATGTGTTCCTGTGGGTTTTTTTGTGTCACCTGTTTTACCGTAGTTCCTGTTTTATTTTGAAATATTTCCTTGTGTCTGGTCACTTTCATGTATCTCACTTGTTCCTCGTTTCTCTCACCTGTCTTTCATTTGCTATCACTCCCTGTGTATTTATAGTCCAGTCGTCTGTTGTTCCTCCTGTCTGTTTCCTTTTGTCAGTGTCAGTATATCTGTACTGGATTTCACCCGCCTACCATCTCTGCGTTTGGGTCCACCTGCACCGCTCACCTATAAACCAACAAACTAAAACAGAAGAATTATACAAACAAAACAAACTTATAATTGACTTTTCATCAACTATTTCTTTACCAAGAGTTTAAAACCCCTCAGTCCGCTGCTTTATAATAATAACAGTAATTATTATAGGACACAAAACAACAGATCTTGTATACAATAAGAATCTCTAACAATAATAAATAAAATAAAGCAGTGCTTTGCATTGTTAAAATATTTAATTACTATAATTAGACAGTCAAATCAATTAAAATTAAACAAAATTAAAAAAACAACCCAGCAGTAGTCATGTGTTTATTTTGTTTATGTCTCAGGGACCAAACAGGGAAAGCAGTTTATTTAGATGTATATGAACAAAAATAACCAAGAAATTCAATAAATGGATCTATAAACGTCAGGTCCTGTATAACATCATGATGATTTTCAGTGAGGTGTGTCACTGAACTGGCTCTGAGTCAGTGACAAACAACACACGAATAAAGCTTTTTGAAAAATGAGATTTATTCTTAATTTAATATAAAACATAATAATGTTAGTTGGCTGGATCAGTCGTGAATGCAGCGTATGGATGAGTGAAGTATGTGATGCAAGGAAAACAAAACAAAACAAAAGTCTCGAAACAGGAAGCCAAAGCAACGTCGAGAAGGCAGAGAAAGGGACGACAGTCATGATGAAGTTTAAGATGCAGTGCAAATAATCTGATGAGCTTCTCTGGTTTTCATACAGAGATGAATCTAAACACAAACAGCTGCTAGTTAAACTTAATACGCTGCAGTAAAATATCTGCATGTGTGGGTTTTTTTTTTTTTTTTTGCAAAACAGCAGGAATTTCAGTCGTTAAGCTGCAGATGTTTTTGTGTTTTTAATGCAGTTTTTTTGTCTTTGTGGTATGAATATTTATTTATTATTCATATCAGCAATGGTTATAATGTGAATATGGATGGTTTACTGTTGTTTAGGAAGAAAATTACATCTAATAAAATGTTGTGAAAGTTGCAGAAAGAAGTTGCAGATCATCACAACATGAACTAATTCATCAGTTTATGGCTGCATGTTGTTGCTGTTGGAAGATAATAGAGACGCACTGGAGTTCTTAATCAACAACAAAATGCTGCATCATCAAATTAAATATCATCTGTTCATTTATTTTCATAACTAAACATGATTTTATGTTTTCAGTACCATAAAATACAGTCTCCGTACCTCATGTGCATGTGTGTTGCTAGGCAACATCTAGATAAACATTAAGGAGTTAACCAGGCTGAGTTTAGAGCTTTAAAATCCTGATAAATTTTAATTTTGGGAGAGAATTTTTACTGATTGCTTTAAAGTCTTGAACATACTCAACCTATAAGAGAATAATGTTACATCCTGCATCACATTATTATTATTCTTAAAACCATTGTTCCAGTGGAGATAAAGCTAATTGTTGTCCCTACATACAGTTTAATACTGGTGCATTAATGCAAACAAACACCAGCATCACAGGTGTCCAGTCACACTGTCTGGTTATTAAAACTTAATTCTCACACTCCAGCTAATCAGAATTAAGACTCTTCAGTAAATAAAGACTTTAGATACGTCTTGTTGCTGTTGTTGATGTTGGAGGAATGAACTTTTTGTCCTCACTTGTGCAGAAGAACATAAACTTACTGTGTAAAAATCAGAACAGTAAATCACAAAAAGATCTAAAAGCAAACATGAGATTTGACAGATTTGATCTGTGAAATGTTACTATGATAACAGCATGAGCTTTCAGGCTGCAGTCAGATTATTTTTTTAATCCCGTCTTCAGTCGTGGTCTGGTTGTGGTGGGAAGATAGATTTTGTGCTTTGTGCTCAGCCTGTGTTTGAAGTTTGAAGAGATGCACTTATTAGACTTTCTTTTATGTAAAAACAGTCGAGCAGATTTATGTCTTTGATCAAATATTTTCCCTTTTTTGTTCAGTTTTACATGTGAAAAGCAGGAATGATCCTGCAACATGTTAAAGCAGTCAAAGCAGAAATAATATCTGAACTTAAATATGCTACCTGCAAACGGTCTATTAGGTTATTTAAGTCATCTTGTGCAGATGTAATCACAATTTTTCCACCACATTTTGTTGGCACAATATGTGAATGTTGTTCCCAAAACACAATATCTGCTAACATGTTCTCACAAGATGGGAAAAAACCCTAAAACATCCTTGAAAGTTGGCTCTGTGGAAAAGATGTGGTTGAGTATTTGTCAGACTCAGGGAACTACTTGTACCTTTTTTTTGTTGTTGTTGTTCCAGTTCAAACATGAACTTTTAATCCAGTTAACAGAGCGGCGGAGTTCATTAACTCCGGTCCTCATTCACCTCTCTGAACTCCGCAGCCTCCCAGCCGGAGGTCAAAGGGATTTATGAGCCGAGGTCTGCATTGTTTCGCTCTGTAAACTCGGAGCAGAGAGGAGGAAGTAGAGACGGCGGATTACAACGCTGCTGCTGCTTTCTCTCCATCTGTCCTCATCTCTGGTGAAGTCAGTACAAAGTCAGCCTGTCTCTTGCTCCAACATTTTGTCCAGAATTAAACTTTTTTTTTTTTACAGAAATTGGATGGAAATTTGGTCAAATTCCACTTGCCCAACATTTCAGGGGCACTTTCCGCTGCATGATATCACACCAACACACACACATTGGTGATGTATATATAATGTAAGTAAAACAAAACAGCCACACTTATGGGGTTGCCTTATATTTGAGTCAATACGGTGCAACGAAGCACAGTCTAATTACAACTGTGAGGCTACAAAAACTCCAGCTTAGACTGAAGAAAGTGGAGCCAAGTGTTGCAAAATGTTGATCCTGAAAAGCCGAGCGTTATAAGACCTAAAACAGCACTTAGTTAAATAAAAATAGGGCTGGTGAGAGTGTTGGTGGACCAGATGAGAAACTTTCCCACGATGAGATCTGGTAGTTTAAAGCTCATCAGACACCAAAACACTGCAGAGAGAGATTTATAACGGGGGTTTTACAACCCTGGAAAGTTATCTTGGTGACAACTGTTTGATGTTTAATTGCAATAATCATGAAATGAAACAGAAAACTGTGTCTGTTCATGCTACCAGTAATCTACTAGAAATCCAGGCTCTGCTTTCTCTCTGCCAGAGTCCTGCTTATGTTGTCCTAGAATGACCACTTCATTTAAGGGCGTTTCAGACCTGTGGTTTCCAGTCTGGCTGACTGGGACTCTGGTTACTGGTTTTCCTCTGCGGTTCGATTCGTTTGTGCAGATCTTCAAACACTGTAATCATATTTGCACTGAAACAACCACATAGAGAGAGGAAGTGGTCTCGGCCCCCGGTCGCAAACAAACTCTGGCTGGAGCGGCTCATCGTTTATTCGTGGTGGGAACCTGATCCGACCTCCAACTGACCAAACGACAAGGCCAAGAGCGCTTTGCATGCTGGGATATCGGTGAGTGAAATCAACAGTTGCTGGCAGCAGCTGGCTGGAGAATGAATGGAGGTCTGATCTTCTTGATACGGTGACAGATGTCTTTTCAGATTCCTCCCTGTGTGTTTATGTTCATCGCTGACATATCTGACCAATCAGCAGAGACAACGCTCTCACCTGGTTTTTACTGATGAATTTCTTCATTTGGAAAGAAACTGAACCAACTTTACCAACTGAACCACTGACCAGAATAAATGAACTATAAAACCCCTGAAGATTTACGCCTGTTTGATTTGATCGTCCGCCCCCTCTTGTTGTAAGAATATAAACATAGAAAAGTTATTTTTTTCCATTTTCGAGCCGTCTAACACTTCAGTTTTCTGGTGTGTGATGAACATTACAGCCTCACAGGGCAGCTGGTGTCACTTTAGATCTTTAATCTTGTCTTTAAGTGTTTTTAAGTGCTTTTAGGTTGTTTTTCTCTGGAAAAAAACTCCAAATGATTTATGGAGTAGAAACAGAAGAGCTGTGTCTGTGTCTCTCTCAGCAGACTACAAGTGAACACCAGTTGGTTTAAAAAAAAACAACAAAACCTTCGGTGTGAAGAGACAACAGCAGAGAAGAGGTTCAGATCAGAGCCACTCGTGATCTGTTCATCCGTCTCTCAGGTCAGGCTGCTCCCAGAGCCTCCGAGGCTGAAACAGGCTGAGAGAGGAGGGGGGAAGGATTTGGTGAGGGAGAGGAACAGGTGGGCCGTCTGAACACACACACACACACACACACATACATTCAGATATGTGCAACTACATAAACTACACAGTAATCTATAGTAGGAGGATTCAAAAAGGCAAACAGAGACAGAGGCTGCACTTCAAACTTAGAAACTTACTTTCTTACTGTATAATAATTGCATCTGTTTCTATAGTTTTACAGAGGAGTGATGTGGGAGTCGACTGATTTAAGTTTTTTATGACTCAGATGACTGACACTTGGAGAACTCACTCACCTCAAAACAACCACCAAACTCAAATCTAACATCATTTTAGTTAATTTTCTATTAAAAAATTTGACTTTAATGATTGTGGACTGTTTTCAGTTCATTTAGTGGTGAAAAACCACCTGCTAGTGAGAGCTGGAGGGACGGGTGGACTCTGTGATGGGTTTAGAAGGGTTGTTGGTAGTCAGGTGTTGCCCAGGAAGATGCTGAGAGGGGTGATGGAGGCCGTGAGCTTGACCCTCGACTGGATGTGATGGTCAAGGCCACAACTCCAGAGCTCAGCAACCACCAGCCTCCAGTCCTTCAGCCTCTGGTACGAGTCTCTGAGGACACTCGAAAGCTTCTTCTTTGTGACCAGAAATCTGAAGAGGATATATTCTGCCGGGCTGCTCTGGCTCTACTGGAATATATTTGCATGATTTCCAGTAAAAAAAAACTCCTCATCTATCGTCTTCTGGTCCTTTATGCAGATAAAAGGGTTTTTATGTTTGCCTGATTCACAACAAAAGTCATCTCAGGGCACTTTTCACATGGAGCAGGTCTAGACCGTGCTCTTCAGTTTACAGAGAGAGACCCAACAATTCCAAAATTACTCTCTCATGAGGAGGTGGAGGGTCAGTGGATGTCTTGCAGTGTTGTTGGCTGAAAGTTGGCAATCAGCAGAGCGCGGTTCGACCACCTCGCTGTTTTTTATTTTATTCTTTATTTAAAAAAAAAAAAAGA
This sequence comes from Euthynnus affinis, assembly GCA_029490765.1. Taxonomy (NCBI): domain Eukaryota; kingdom Metazoa; phylum Chordata; class Actinopteri; order Scombriformes; family Scombridae; genus Euthynnus; species Euthynnus affinis. The sequence continues at coordinate 35,473,812 of CM055839.1, read as the reverse complement.
TCATTCCTCATTAAAATGTGTAAAAACAACTAGACCTATGTTCTATATGTTGTTGATCCCAAATGTTTCCAACAGTTTTCAAACCCAGAGAAATCTGTCATTTTAATCAAAGTAACGGACCGTTTCATTTGGTGGCCTGTCAATGGCGTCATACCTCCTCTACCAAAGAGTATAGTGCACAAGATGCATGCGTCGGCGCCGTGTTTGTCCGCTACAATGGCGTCTAGCAAAGAGTAACTTCCACACATACAAGATAATACATGGGCTTTGTTGTGCTTGTTCCACACAAACTGTTAGAAATGGACTTTGATGATGATAAATGATGATGATAAATTTAGCTGGTTTTTAACTTGATCTTTTAGCCTTAAGGATTTTAGATCTTAAGTTATCAGAGAAATAAACTGGGCAAACGTTAGCAGCAGCTTGGCTAACAGCCCCTCCAGGAAGTCCGCTGCTCGCCCAACATCACTGGAGAAATATTGATTTTTTTTTTTGTGAAACTGATTTAAATAGTATTTAATGATTTTAATCTGCATGTACATTTGTTTTTGGAGAGGAGGAGACCTCTGTGTTGGCTTCCAGGAGAAACTGGATGGACGTCTGGATCTTAAATTATAAGAGAAATAAACTGAACAAGTGTTAGCAGCAGCTTGGCTAACTGCCCGTATCTGTGGGTCACCGTACATTGTGGCAAAACACTGATCTTTTAGGTGAAACTGCTTTATTCAGCTCTTTTGTTATTGTTTTGATTGAGACGCCGAGCGGCTGAAATTACATATTGTGTGTTTGAACCAAACCATGATCTTTTGTTCCTAAACCTAGCCAGAATTGTTGTCACAAATGGTACCCAGTGAGTTAAAAAGTGACGCCACAGGATCTTAACCATACGTGACGAGTTGGGAGTGAGAACGTGTCGCCGCCTCACTGTTAGATGGCGTCATCTGCCACTCAAACGTAACTGTAGGTCGTTTTGGGGGTGACTGACATCATGACATCATCAGGACGAAGGAAATTAAAGACAAGAAAAAGGGTTAAAACGACTGTGAAAATGGTCAGAAGAAGAAGGGAGGGGTGATGGAGAGCAGCCACATCAGAGAGGTCCAAGTCAGCTGATTGGAGCTCATCACTGTCTCTCTGAGTGTGTGTGTGTGTGTGTGTATGTGTGTCTCATTAATTCCCTTTAATTCTCCCTCTCAGATAAAGACTCTCTCCTCAGTGAGCTGAATAAATTGCGTTTCTCTACTCACCGTGAGGACGGCTGAGCTCTGAATGAAGCACTGAGCCTCGATAATACGCTCCCCGCCCTGATTATTGTTTCCTTCCTTTTGGCAGGAAGGTGAGGTTGAAAGGTTTCCCCGAGAAGATTTTTCATTTTCTCTGTAGATATTCATGGGAAAATAATGAGACATCTTTGTGTGTGTCCGGGCTTTCGTTAATGAAACGGCAGCCAGCAGCTCAGCGGGGGGGGGGGGGGGGGGGGGGGGGGGAGGGTGTGGAAGGGGGAGAAGTCGAAGAAAAGAAACACGACTCAATCTTTGTTGTTATTGAGGCGGCGCTGCGCTCACTCCTTTTCTCACAGGATTAATGTGGAAATGTAATACAGATGATTTGTTTGACATTAACCTTCATTATTCATGCAACACGCAGCATTTTAACATCATTTCTTTATGCCTGACACGCCGATCCTCTCGGTTCCGCGTATAAAAAAAGATCCACCTTTTTATAACACCTGTATAAATTACAGACTTATTAAAGCAGTTGTTTCCTCACGTGGCTTTTTATGGTGAATTATCTTTTTTTTTTTCTTCCACTTGGAGCACTTCATGTTCCTCATAATCCCTTTTTTTAAATTCTCTTCAGTAGCGTCACAGTTAGACGACACTTCTCCGCCCTCGTTCCCTCGCCATCGTGTTCTGACGCTTCCAGTTATGTCACCTTTTTTCATTCGAGTTAAATACTGAACTCCTCAAGAACTTCTTTTTATGTTTGCCTGATTCAATAGAACGGAGATGTTCTATAGAGCTCTGCGACGTGCCTTTTTGATGAAGTTAAAGGAAAAGTTCAGGGTTTTTTCCAAGTCTGTCTTAATACAGCACTTGTGACTAAATCAAACGTCGGACTTGTGCTTAAGATGTATTTATTCACTGTGTACCAAAAACAAGCTTTGCTATTCACACACTTACACCAATAACTTGCATGAAACAAACAAAAAAGGCTTAAAAATTGGCCTCTAAATGGCGGTAAGCAGCACACCTGAGGAGTAATTGCCTCTTCTTCTGTTTATGCATGTTCATGTGCTGCTGTCCAATACGCCTAATACCTACTGTAGCAACCAGGGAATGACCTTAACACACACACACACACACACACACACAAATGGCTCTAATAGTACTGATGTGCCCAGATGTACGTGGGTCTTGGTCGCTGTACCAGTTCCTCCTCTCCATATTGACCCTGAAGATGTTCTCTCAGAACGACTACTACGAAGACTATGCAGCAAGAGATGAGGGATAAAAGTTCATCTGAAGCTAAAACGAGGCCTCAGCAAGTTAGATAAATCAAGTCTGCATCTTTACAGCGTTACATTTGAACGAGAAAAATTAAGTAAAAATTTTATATAACAAAAAAGTGTTTTACAGTGACATTGGAACACAAAGAAAATAGGACATAAAAACCACGAAAGACACCTTCATGGATGATATGCGATGTGAAAGAAGTTGAAAGAAGCATGTTTGAACTGTCATGGCTTGAGTTCAGGGAGAGCCGGGACCCAGATGCAGAGTAACAGAATGATTTATTATTGTGGAAACTCAACAAAAATTCAACCTGGTGGGGAAAAAAATACAACAAATACAAAAGTTCAAATGAAAATCTCCACAATGTAACAAAACACAAAATCACCATCAAGGGAAAAACTCACAAAAAACAACTAACGATGACCAGGAGTAACTGGATTGGTGAAAAAACAATGACCAGAAAAGTACACTGGTGACACTGGAGGCAGGGGATCTTCACACGAGCAGAGTTCACACAAGTAGCAAGAGGAATAACTTGGCAGCACTGGGGAAGCTTTAGGAGCTGGTTTAAATAGCCAGCTGATTGTCATGAGGTGCAGGTGTGACTCGTAAACCCGGCAAGGAAGTTGACAGACGTCCAGTTCTTCATTGCAGTTAAACAGCTGTGGAGGGTGTTTAGGTGGCTAAAATCATCTGGTTTTACAGAAAAATACAGCGGAGTGTCATCTGCATAGCAATGATAGGATAAACAACCAAAGAGACTGATTATCTGGCCTAAAGATTGGTGACTTAGTCTATAATTTTGAATAAAATATTGGGGTTAGAATGTTTTGCTAAAATTAAACTTGAAAAAAAGATGTTTTAGCTTCTTTAACTGCCTTTTGATAGTTTGTTATTGCGTCTTTCCAAATCTCATTAAATACATGTAAACCTGTTTTTTTCCCCCCATTTGCGTTCCTTTCTCCTACAGTCTCTCTTTAATTATTTGGTGGATTCATTCAGCCAGGGTTGCGGTTCTCTCTTTGATTTTTTTGTAGAGGACATTGGGGTTCAGTATCTTGCTCAAGGACTCTTTGAAATATGGACTGAAAGAGCCGGGAATCGAACCACTATCATCCAATTAGTAGACGACCTGCTCTAAATCCTGAGCCACAGCTGCCCCATTTTCTCCGATCCTGCCTACCTTTTGGTGTGAATATAATAAAATATGGTTATTTGTGGTGTAGAGAGGGTCATGCATTTCCCCCCCAAGTCACTCAGGGAGATAAGTAGTGTATTTGTAGCTCCAGGGTGGGTCATTTAGTTGAAGGAAGTTGACAGACGTCCAGTTCTTTATTGCAGTTAAACAGCTGTGGAGGGTGTTTAGGTTGCTAAAATCAGAAAAATACAGTGTCATCTGCATAGCAACGATAGGATAAATAACCAAAGAGACTGATTATCAGGCTAAAGGGCAGCACATATAAAGAGAAGAGGACCAAGTATTGAGCCCTGGGGGACCCCATATGGTAGCAGAGTGGATGAGGACACATAGTTACTCACTGAGACAGAAAGTATCTTGTTTTTTTCACATTACAAAATTCACTATAATGATAAAGTGTTCCTATAATGGAAGCTGATTTTCATTGTGACAAATGTGTGTTTGGTTTTTTGGATGCATCTTTAAGGATATCGTCTGCTCTTCATCTGTCAGAGTGTAGAGTTTAGTGGCATCTAGCAGAACAGAGTTGGCGGAAATATAATAATATAATATTCATAAGAATGTTTTAATGAGTCTATAATCCCATGAAAGTAAGAATTGTTGTTTTATATCCACATAGGGAGCAAGTCCTCTTCCATGTTGCACCGCCATGTTTCTACAGTAGCCTGCAATGGACAAACCAAACACCGAAGGGTCTCCTACACACTTGGAGGGGAAGAGGGGAGGTTTAGATGCTACTAAATCCTTCACACTGGTCCTTTAAGTGTCTGTATCCTGTGAAACAAATGCTTGAAATGTATTTAAGTTGCTAGTAAATCCACATAACTGTGTATATACATAACTAGGGCTGTGCGATATGATGATATATACCGTTTGACAATATAAAAACGTATATGGTTTCATTTTATGTTATGTCATTAAATCAGTGTTTTTCAACCTTTTTTGAGCTAAGGTACACTTTTCTTTGGAAAAAATCTTGAGGCACACCAACGCCATTTTTAATCAAATTTTCAGCTGGTGAAGCTTGCTTGGGACCATACCACTGTTAGATAGCTTTTCACCACACACCAGGCACAACGGTAACTGTGTAGTTGCATCTCCGATGAAAGTAAATCCAAATGAAAGGTAGCTTTCGTTGTATTGCCTCGTGTCAGAGGCTTTGCTCGAGGTCGCCGTTTTTGTTTTCTTTTGACCTCCACTCATACTAGGGCCTTCATCTGGGTCAGGATTTTGTCCAGGGTCCAGTTCGGAGTTGTCATTTTTCCTTTTCAAGAACTTTTCCATCACTGTCAGTCTCGCTAATCACCGCCACCTGTTACCATCCATAAATCACTAATTCTCTTGTCTCAAAGTTCAATGCAATCAATGTTAGCTAGCTGCTGCCGTCTACTGGCGAAGATTAAGCTATTTATTACATGATTACTCTGTCACCACACTGCTCTCACAGCAGACAGCAGCGAATTATTGGCAGATAATCATTCACATTAGATGAAACTGGATAATTTCCCACGGCACACCTGACCATATCTCACAGAACACTAGTGTGCCGCGGCACAGTGGTTGAAAAACACTGGTTTATATCATGGTGTCGCAAATCCCACTGCTTAGAGCAATATCTATCGTCATTTGAAGATGCTTTGTAAAATAAAAGGAGAAAATAATCAAATATGAGTAAAAAGCTGTTATTAGTCGAGCATTTAATTCAAAATATATTAAGAAACAGGCCTTTCTATGTGGTAATTTTAAATAAAATATTCATTGAATTTACAGAAAATGTGCTGTATTGTGATATGAGATTTTGGCCCAGCCCTATACGTAACCATGGTAACACACCTCCAAACAATCAGAAAGTGAAAAGCAGGTGAAAGAGTGTTTTGCCGTGTTTTGTGTCCGTCTGTATTTCAGCAGCTTGTCGTTAACAGTGAGTGAAACGTCGTGAGCGCAGTAATTATCTCCACTGAGACGTTGTCATGAAGGCTTTTCATCCCGTCTCATAACATGATGAGGTCCAGCTGCCGTTCATATTGTAATTTCTTCACGAGCTCTTGAGCGCATTAAGAGCAGCAATGTGCCTCCATAACTTGTTGCAGCGGAGGGATACATCAGGGTAGTCGTGTTTTAAATGTGTTGACGTTACACAGTTTATCATTTCATGCATTAATGCCTCAATTAATGCCAATAAATGTCTTATTTGCAGCATGTTTTCCATCATTTGAGCATCCTTCTACAGTCCATCAAGACACAAAGAGGGAAGTTTTTACTGTAACTGTGGCAGAAATCCACTTTAAAACCTGTTTCAGTGTCCATGTGGGCACCTGACTGGTGTTTTAAGACTATTTTTTTTAATCTGGTTAAAATTCAAGCATTTTAATGACTTAACCGCTCGTACATTCCCTATCAACATTTCTGAGATTAATAATTAACATTTTCTCATTATAGTTGACAGAAAACAGTCAGGCAGTGTTTAGTTTTTGTGTCCACTGCAAACACTGAATGATCCTTTAAGGAAAAACTGAGCAGTAATACATTAAATTACCAGTTAAAAGGGTAAAAAAAAGGCTTTAAAAGCATAAAAAATGTGTATTTTTGCAGCTTCCTTTGTCAGTGCTTGTGTGAAACATGACGTGTGGACTGTTAACTCCCTCATGAAATCATAAAAAGCCTTAGTTAAACATCTTATTCATTAATTTCACGTTGTCCTTTTCATACGAATCCTCTCTCCGCATCATCAGAAACTCCTTTAATCTCCCCTCAAGAGTTGAAGAGCTCTCGTCGTCTCCTCGGCTGCTCTGATCGCTCGCTCATTAACGCCTTCCCTCGACTCCTCCTGTCCCGTCTTTGACTCGATGATGCGCTCTAATAACGCCTGCCATCTTCATCTCTCCTCGCTCGCTCGTGTGTGTGTGTTGTTTACGTTTCCGTGTCTCCTCCAGCAGACCCTCGGAGGCCCCGGCGGTTATCGTTCTCTCTCTCTCTCCGAGTGTCTCCTTCCAGCTGCTGGACTCGACTCGGGGAGGAGAGAGAGCTCTTCATCTGCATCTAAAGAGGCCCTGAGGTTTTGAGCAGATGATGGCGGGAAGCTGCAGGCGGCGGCGGTGGCGGCGTAGTCGAGGACGCCTTAAGGGGTCGAGTCAAGACCAGGGTGTATCTGGAGGCGCTGGAACATTTACTCACTTCTGTTTGAGAGACACAACATGTCAATACAGAGCAGAAATCTGTGCTTATTTAAAGTTTTTCAGCAAAGTTTCAGACTGAAAATGAGGTTAATTTGGAGGATTTGTTGAGTTTTTGAAGCATCTAACTTCACGTCAAAGCTTTCCCTCTTTATTTCTGATTCTTTTCACTCTTTGGGAACGTTGTTTTTTTTTTTTTTTTTTTTTGTGAATGAAACTCTCCCACAAACGAAAGCAGAGCAGGTCGGCTTATGTGGATATTTTTTTAAAAAAAGGGGTGTTGATGATGAAAGATTTGAAACGAGAGACGAGAGATTAAGGAGAAGAGTGTGAAAATGTTCTTCTCATAAATCCTAAATCAATCTTTTTTATTTATTTATTTATTTATTATTTTTTTAAATTAATGAAATGAGATCATTATGAAACAAATGGAGGGAAAAAGGTTTAATGTACCTTACTGCGAATTAATCAGCTAAAATCCAAATGAAACCGAAGCCGCGCCGCGTGTTTACAGAAGAGCGACAACAAAATATGAAATATGGAATAAAAATGAAAAATAAACGAGCTTAATGTGGCTTGACGTGTATTTATCAGCTGAAACTGAATCAGAGTGAAATGGAAGTGATTAAAAGTGATTAAGACAGTCGGAGCGGATTGATTGAAGAGTTGTGACTGATATGGAAGTTCAAAAGTGTCGACGTCCTAGTTAGCAAAACTGATATAAAATATAGTCGTCTATTATCTGTCAAAACAACAGACAACCTTAATGTTCTCTAAATATATCCTATCAAAGTCCCATCACATGTGTAAATGAGGCTTCAGGGAACAATGGCAGATCAGTCTGACTGTTTTAATTCAGTAAATCTGATGGTTTTTTTTATAATTTATGTCATTTTCCGGCATGTTTTTAAATTTAGACATAAAAAAAAAAAACGTTTCATTTTCACTGACAGATCTGAACTGATGAGTTCATAAAGTTTTACTGACAATAAAACTCAAGATGATTTCATATATATTTTAATCAAGTTATAAAGTTAAATCGGTGTCATACATCACCATCAGTTTGGAGGTTTCAAAACTTAAGATTGAGCAACATTTCCTGATCTTTTCAGCTCCTTTTAAGCACAGTCACAGAGCAGCGTGGTCACATGATTAAAACACTAACTGGTGCTTTGCAGCTGGAACCTTTAAAGAACTAAAGTAGAGAATGATTTCTGGGATAAAACCTTTTCTTTTCTTGAATTTGAGAGCTAATAATGCAGAAAAGAAAGAAAATAAACTCACACAGAACATAAAAGGACTCATATTCTTTACATTTCTCGTATATCTTTAATGATTTCCAGTTAAAAACTCCTTATTTATCTTCTACTGGTCCTTTATGCAGCCTCTCAGTTCAGCCTCTGTCTGAAACAGGAAGTTTTAGCTCCTGTCTCTTTAAGGCCCCGCCTCCTGATGAGCCTGCTCTGTTCTGATTGGTCAGCTTTCAGGAAGCTACGTAAACAAACTATAGTAGCAGGATTTAACTTTTTCTGCTTCTTTACTCACAAATGTTTAACTTCTTAAATACATGTGTGCTTGTTGGAGCTGAATCAGATCAGAATGAGAGTGGACAACACATGGAAACACCTTAGCAACCACCGTAGCAACCTCCTTAGCAACCAAGGTTCCACAGATTTTAAACCAATAGAGATGCTCCCTTTTTTGCCATCTTTAGAGGTTTTTAGAGGTAGAAATGTTAATTGTTGGGAGGTGATTAATGGTTAATGTCGCTTCACATTGAACCTTTTAGCATTTTAGTGGCCATTTAGTGTCGATCTGCATTTTATCCAACAAACGTTCACACTTAGTTTTTAACTGTTTGTGATGAAATAAAATCTTAAATCTACTAAATATTTCTTTCAGCCTGTTTGAGGTTGTTTTAATGTTTTGTGTCTCTGCTTATTTCTGCTCAAAAACAATCTTTGTTTTCTTAAATGAATATTATCGTTCACATTACAAGCAAAAAAAACAGTCTGCAGATTTACAGGAGCTGGTTGAAGCCCTGACTTTTGACTTGCAGGAAACATTTCTACATACATGCACCTCAAGTTTAGCACCTTTGACCTTGTTTCCCACAAATATCCGACATCATAACAAGAATATAAATAACAGAAAAGGCCTTTATTAACATCATCACATCATAAATCCGTCCTGCTTTCCCGTCAGCTGTCCTTCAATCTTAAATATTGAATACAGTATCATGTCCTGCGGCAACAAACAGGTATATTCTGAATATATTCTCACACCCAGCTTGCGTCTCAGTGGCCCTGCTGTCACACCACCTCTCCCATCAATCTGAAGAAGAAGAAGAAGAGGAGCAAAGCTTGAATTATCCAAACGTTTTCTCTGCGGGGCGGTGCAGCAGTGCAGCACTAATCCGTACTGACAGACAGGAAGTGCATGCGGTAATAAGCAGGGGCTTGCATGGAAAAAAAAAAAAAAAAAAGACACTGCAGCACATTAAATCCATGCAGCAGCTGCAAATCTTTTTATAATAAAACACCTTTCTAAGAGTTGTTTTTACTGTTTCAAAAAAAGAGAAATCTATTCATGATGCTCGGTGACATCGCAGAGAGCGAAGCGGAGGATCGATTGTTCCCTCGGCGACGGAGGAGAGCAGCTGAAGACGAGCGAAACTGCTTCTGACCGCCAATCGAACAGTTATCAGCCGTGTGATGCTGCACAAACACACACACACACCTTTTTAGAGCACCTCTATTTATCCAGTTTTTATTCAAATCTACATATTTTCATGCCTCAATGTTCTCTGAAATTAAAGAATAGAACAAATAAACAGTTGCAGATTAAAAAAAAAAAACATTTAAAGATCCCCTCCGGACATCTGAGATATAAAAAAACTCAACAATTATGTGTCTGATTTGTTTTTTTCCCCAACACACACACAAAAATGTATAATTACCACATTAAAATCCTTAAAATGACATCTCTTCCTTCTCCCTCATTAAAAACAACTGTGAATATGCAAATATATATTTATTATTCCAGAAGTTGAACTGCTGGACACCAGATGTCTTTCTTCTTGCAGGCTTCAAGTTTTCCACATCACACTTGTGTAAAGTTTTGCTTTTTATGGTGTCATATTTTACATACTGTGCACCTTCTGCTTTGCATGTTCTAGTTAGTGTATAACAATGCAAATTAAAATGTGTTCAATCTACTTCTCTATTATCATTTATGACTCAAACTTTATTGAATTTTTACATTTTTATAATACAAAACCAAAAATACCAGAGAGTTCCACAACATGCTGTACAACCATATGAGAGAGTAAAACCCCCAAAATAACCAGACAGACAAACAAGCAAACAAAAATAAATAAATAATAATAAATAAGATACATAAATAAAGAGATCCAAGACAGAATGAATCAATCCCTGCTCTAATATTAAGACCAAGACCACGTCCAGATTATCAGAGTTTATACACACAACCTTGTAAGGAGTACAGTCTTAAAAACATTCCACATTTCTCATTATATTTATTAATATTATTCATCATATTATAGGATGCCCTGCCCAGCTCTGTGATCCAGTCTCTTCTGTATTATCATTAATATCTTCATGTATTTGTCTTGCATGTCTTGTATCATGAGTCTCTGTGTTGCATGTTTTAAGGATGTTCTGAATGATGTTTTTTTGTTAATATTATATATGTTCTGCATGTTTATAAATGACCTCTTTGTCATTTCATATCTGTAACATCTGTAACATCTGTTCAGGGACGACAGATGACAAACAGCCTCTTGGCACGTTTACAGCAACGTTCATTAATGTCTCGGTTCAATATTCTTTTATTTTGTTTGTTTATTTAACAAAGATTTGCTTCAAACTAAAGCAGATGAACATAAAAAACATCCCTCCAGTCAAACTGTGTGTGTGTGTGTGTGTGTGTGTGTGGAGGTGGACTTTAATCTCACTTTAACAGCCAGAAACACATTATTACAACAATGGAAATCAAATATTGTTTAGAAAGTTTGTTTTTGCTTTCACCTTTCAAACCAATCGTTTGCTTCCACTGCTGCAGAACAGCTGTGAGATATTAATACATCACTTGAACCCTGAAAAAATGCTCTTTTATAAACATATTTTTCAGTTTTTCGGGAACCTAAACTTATTTTTTTGACCCCTGAAAGTTTACTTTTATAACATTTTTAAGGTTTTTCACTGGATTGAACACTTTAAATTCAAATAAAGACTGGAAACATGAAGGTATACGACCAGTAGAGGACACACATACATGCAAAAACATGTAAACAAGACAAATGTTTTTCTCTAAAACCACGGTACAACCTCCCAACGCTGATACACACAGACATAATTAATGAAGGAGCTACTTCATTAGTTTGATTAGATGATTGTTTATGTTTATATTGTTTATTTATTTTTGTTTTTGTGGGTGAACACTTGGTGCAGCAGGCAGTAGGTGATGAAGGTAGCCAGCAGTGTTAGAGGAAGGAAATGCACCAGGAAGTGGAAACCAGCAGGACAAATAGAGAAGCAGCGCGATATTTAACATGAAAACTGGAAAATAAACATTTTGAATGAAGCTTTTTGCCTGGAAAATGAATTCTTTGACTGTCTGAGTTAAGTCTAACTAACCCGGAGCATTTCGGCCCCGAATTTCTGATATTTTTGAAGGATTGTTGTTATTTTTTTTAGCTTTTTGAACAAATGTCCACAGCAGTTACTGATTTTTAAAGTATCTTAGTGTGACACACATGCAGCCTTTATAGAAGCCTAAAACCCTGCAGCCTCTCATCTCACTGCAGGGAACAAACAAACAAACAAAAGCTGTGGTCTTACAGCTTCATTTACAGGTTTTACAGCAGCTTAGTTTCTATAATCTCGTATCCTTGTGCGTTAGAAGCCTGATTCACTGGCGTGATGCTGCTGCTCCTCCAGCATTTAGCACCATCTTTCCTCTTTTAAATTAAAAGGAAAAAGGTAACAAAACATGCAGCAAAAGTCCAACTAAAAGTCTACTTTCAATCCAACTTCTTTATTAAAAACCTCTCTCTCTCTTTTTTGGGGTGAGTCTAGTGACACTTTAAGAGCTGAAACCAACTTTCCTGTGATGGTGGGGAGATTTTTTTTTTTTTTTGGTGCATTTAAAAGACAAAGACTTCCTGCCTGAAGGACAGAAGTTCCACACTGCAGCTCTAATTAGCTGCTTTACTTGCCAGAAGATCCAGATGTCCCAGGATGAATCTCTGCCTTTGACTGCATGTTGTGCCTGAAACCAAACAGTAACCTCAGAGAGAGAGCGAGCGAGCAGCGTCTGCTTCCACAGTCATTACATACCATATGAAACATCCAGCAGGTGTTACTTTATTAATATTATTTCTGTAGGTGCTTGTTGGTTAACTAACATCAGTGAACTGACGCTAAAAAAAGAAGAAATGTTTTCTCTGGAGACTTTTTTTTTGCTTCCAGGAGTTCAACACTTACAGAAAGCTTCGCCTTTTCCCGCCTACTCAGCTCTTATGTCACCAAACTAACTGTGTTTTTTCCATTTATTGTGTTTCTTAGGATCCCCTCCCCGCCAGATGATGTTCTTCCTGACAAACAATAACACAATGAACACATGGCTCCGATAATAGATCACTTTACAGGTGAGTAATATAACACAGCAGGCGTCATTTCCAGCTGCTGTGTGTCCACCAGATATCCTCTGTTTTGTGCTGTGAGTCTATTTTTGCAGCTCTGAAGCTTCAGATTTCACTTGTGAATGTAAAGAAATGGTCTGTTTCACTTGTTACTGACTGTCTGAACTCACAGGCGGCGTTTAGAAAGAGACTCTGCTGCTCCACATGATCACAAACTCTGTTTCAGCTCAGCAGCTCAATTCAATAAACTGTTGTTCTTATTTACATATTTTTCTCTATTTCTGTCATCGGATGTCAGAGGAAGTGTGATATTTGCTCACAGTTACCAAAAACGCTGCACTGCAGATAGCTGTTATTTAATAATCACATCATCATCGTGACAAAACAAATCCAGGTTGATGGCGGCAGCTGTGCAGTGAGATATTTAAAATCAGACATTAGAAAACGAGGCAGCGAAGGGTCGTCATGTTCGAGTGTTCAGTGAAGCATCTGAACGAGCTGCAAGATGTGCAACCCAGTCACCAGAATAAAACGTTGGCATCAAATGTTTCTGCAAACCACAGAAATGTTGAATATCTACGTTTGAACATGTGTAAAACGTAGCATATCAACATTTCTACCTGTTACATAATGATGTTTTATGGTAGGTCTTAGGTTTAGGCACAAAGACCACTTGGTTTGGGTTAAAATAAAAATAAAAAAAACATAATAAAAAACAGCCGATGTCTCACTAAAAACACTCGGTTTTCTCGCCAGAAAAAACGTCTGCAAATGTTCTGACGTCTCGCTAAAAACACTCACTATTGTCGGTTGAAACAGGAAGCAGACGTTGGTCTCGAATCGTGTTCTCAGCCAACTTACTAACCGTCCACCAATATCATAATAGGAAAGTCAGCTCATATAAATCGCATGTGAACGACACCACTTTACAAATGTTGAGAGAATTCGTATTTCACGTGTTGAAACGTACACAGTCAACGTTTTATTTTGGCGATCAGGCTGAGATGTGTATTAAATACGCTGTAAAACAAGATGAACAACTCTGAACTATGTTATAAATGCTGCTGAAGAGCTTCACTCCGCTTCTGAAACACACACACACACACACGAGTAAGTGTTTATCACAACCTAGTTTATCTACATAAGACTATATATGATGAGGATGAAGAAGGAGGCAGGTGAAGAGCATCATTAACTGTCGGTACTGCAGCTTAGTAACAGATAGTTTTAATACAACTTTAAAAGTCATGTGACTGCAAACCTCTGTTACTTTGAGTCAACATGTGTTTTTAAAAGATCTGTTCTGAGTGTTTAATGTATAAAACTAAATGACAGAAGATGTAATAAGACTAATGACTGTTTTATATTTAATGGTTAGAACTTGGAGCTCCTCCTGTTAAAAACTCTTTCTGTGTGTTTAGTTTTGAACGCTGCAGTTGGCGACTGACACACACACACATTTCCATAACTATATTAGCAGGATTGTGGCCCCATACGAGCACTGAGGAAGTGAATTGAACAAATCAATGATTGGATTTGCCAGAAAGTTCTTCAATTTAAAGATAAAACTGCAATAATTGTTTTTCGGAGCGAAGGGAGGAACGATTAAGAGTCAGCGCTCGGCTTCAATCTGAATATTAAAACTGGAAATCTCGGCGTAGTCACGGACCCGGACCTGAATTTTAACAGCCGCATTAAGATGATTATAAAACTCTCCCTGCTATCACCTGAAGAATATATCAGGAATTAACGGCCTCGTGTCTCGTCCATGTGTTTATCTTCACTACTGGACCCTCTGAAGTCCATCAGACCGTCCTCACTGAGACCAGGAACCAGGATCAGATCCCTGCAGACCTCAGATCAGCAGGTTGGATCTTCTAAACTTTAGCCAGTTATTGATTGTAATCTGGTGATTGGAAGGAAACAGCAGTCCTGTAATCTAAGAAATCAATACAGATTTCATAATTTATCTTTATTTAATCGCTTCATTTAGCTTCATGTGGCCTAAAATTTAGTATTTTGGAAGAAAAACGAGGCTTCGTCTTCACATGTACGAGCCTGTCAGAGGTTCTGTTGCCTTCAAGTGGCCAAAAAAAATCAGTTTTTGCAGCTTTAAGAAAGTAAAACGATTTATTATGATTAAAATAAAAGAATAAATATCAAGCTGCGTTACATCCTCACTTTAATTTAGAAAACAGTTGTTTCCACTTGAAAGAGGCCTGAACCCTTTCATGCATAGTGGTCACCACAGTGGACAGCTATTGAACAGCTGTTTTCTTATATATGCAAGGGTTTCGATGGTATAAGTTGCACATCAGCCACCACAACGGACTTTAGCGTGTCATCTCATACGCTGCTTTCCATTGGTCAGAAACACTCGGTGGCCAATCCTTCTACGGTAGTCGAGCCTTGAGCAGGTAAATAAAATTTTGTAACATCAAGTAACAACTAAAGAGATTTGATTTTATGTTGGGAGAAAATGACAATGAATCATCTGTCCACTACTTTCATGCCTTAAAGAGGAATAAAAACACTGATCCTGATTGAGGTTAACACAATTAATGCATGAAAGGGTTAAATCATATTTGGATGAAAATCATATTCGACTGATCGACCTTCGTCTCATCCTCATCCTCATCCTCATCCTCCAGCTCTCGGCTCACACACACACACACACACACACACACAGCTGCGATGTGACGCTTTACAAAGCTTATCAACTGACACCTGAGCGTTTAACAGCCGCATTCAAACCAACGAGAAAAAGGTTTCCAGAGAAACATGCGTCTCCATGGTGATCCGAGGGCTGCGGCTAATAAAGCCGAAAAAGTCTGAACCACATGGCTGCGTCTCTTCTCTCTTCTTCTTCTTCTTCTTCTTCTCTTCGCGCTCCCGTGAGGGTGATTCAGATCTTTATATTCGGGGACAGAGATGCTGCAACACGTCTCAGGGAAGCTGTTTACAGGACCTCCAGGACCAGGAACACGCTTCAGTTCAGCTGTGCAGCGTATAAAACATACCGATGGACAGAGGCTACGGTTTCACTGGAGGCACCCAGGCAGTAGTAAAACTAAAAGGGAGAGGGCAGTAAGGTGGGGTTTTTTTTTTTTAAATGGGAGCTGAGTGCTCTGTGTCAGCTTATGTAAGTGTACCAGACTCTGCTGGACTCAGCTTAGTGAACCAGAGGGTGGACAGGGAGGACGGGGAGGAGGACGAGGTCGACCGGTGCAGCCTTCTGCATGAGCGCTCTGCTACACAACACATTTGGAAACTCTTTCAGGTGGAGAGTTCATATATGTGTGTGTGTGTGTGTGTGTGTGTGTGTGTGTGTGTGTGTGTGTGTAGGCTTGAAAGAAAAAGTAATTTTACAAAAATTCACTCACTGTTTCTCGCCCCAAAGTACTGGTCGCTTTAATAATTCAATGCCATATGGGATTCTGGGAATATGAAGCAGCAGATATGCTGGACAGAGAAGGGTCTATCTGCAGACTACAGACTAGACAACACACCACCACCCCCCCCGATAATCTTATCCTAACCTGAACCGTCTCACTCCTCATGCCTAAACCTAACCGTGTAGTAGGTGTGTGATGTCATACTGTACGCACGGCATGTTTATTTGTACAGCACAAAGGGCTTTACATCGATCATAAAAGGCATTAAAACAGCATATGAAAGTAAAACAGGTTAAAAAAAAAGACAAAAGCAATTAAAAGTGTTACATTTGGAAGCTGAAAAGGATAAAAGAAGAGAATAAATGTAAAATATTAACCCATAATGTGGTTTAAAGAAAGGCAGCAAACAGAAAAGTCTTCAGCTGCGATTTAAAAGAACTGAGAGTCGCTGCAGTTTTCTGGGAGTTTGTTCAGATTTGTGGAGAATAAAAACTGAACGCTGCTTCTCCATGTTTAGTTCTGACTCTGAGGACAGAAAGTAGACCTGATCCAGACCAGCTGAGAGGTCTGGATGGTTCGTAATGTAACGCGTGTCTTATTGCGTCTGCAGATTCTACTTAGCTTACAAGCTATCCTTTATTAGCATCTGTATGAGACGCACCAGGCTTTCAACTCCAATGTAAACCAGTCTGTGTCATTATTTGATGTTTTATGGTGTTACAACGCTCCGGTTAGATTTAAGGAAAGAAGAAGAAGACTGTTTATCCAGACGTCCACCCAGTAAGGACATTTATCACCTTATATAGATGTAATCTGTCACAGTGCTGGGGGTAAGTGGACCCAAACACAGAGAAACAGACAGCCAGGATACGATGCAGAGATGCTTTTTAATGACGATGCAAAAGTTTACTGGAACTTACAGAGAACATTGACAAAAGAAGGGAGAGAACAGCAAACATGAGGAGAAACAACAGACGACTCGACGAGGACTGGACTGCAAACAGGACTATAAATACACAGGAAGTGACTGTTAATGAAACACAGGTGAGACTCATGAACTAATCAAACACAGGAAGTAAAGTGACCAGACACAAGGTAGAAGAGTATTACAAAATAAAACAGGAACTAAAATTAAAAACACAGGAGGAGGAACAGAAACTAAGGAGGCCAACAGAACAAAAACACAAGACGTATCAAAGAACAGACAAAGTCATGACAGTAATCAGTCTCATGGCGTCTATCAGACTACATTGCACTAAATGATGCTAACGGGTACCCTGTGTGTTGAAAGGTTAGGCTGAGGGGTGTTTGACCCTCCTGGGAATGAGAACGGGCCGGCAGGATGGATGGAGGTTTCTTTTTTCTTTCCTTCAAAGCACTGAGCTCCATTTCCAGCGACAGAAAGCAAGATGGAGACAGAACTAATTAAACTGATCTTAATCAAAAACAAACAAGTCGTTAAGTCAATATTCCTCTTTGAACAGCCGTTCGGTCGACAGCAGGCTCTCAAAAAACGTTACTGACCAAAATAAAAACCTGTTTTGGATGTTTGAGGTTCATCCTCTGAGAACTATAAAGTCCAACTGACACATTTAATCCCTCAATATGTTTTTTTTTTACATGTATTGTTAGTAGTTTTTTATTTAAATGAACAAAAAAGGTCTTTGGGGAAATATCAGAAATGCTCCTTTTTGTCTCAGCTAGCTGGTGGATGGGGAAGGGGGGCGTTAGCTTGCAGGCGTTCGATGTTACGCCTTATGAATGAGGCAAACTCCTGTAGCTACAAGTCATGGACAGACAGCGTGTAGCTAACAGGGAGCAACGACCAAACCAGCATCTAACAGGTCCGACGTGACATTTGCAGGTTTGTTTACATGCTGTTTAATGTGCTGAGCAGCTAGTTCGCTAACTAGCCTGCTAACGTTAGCGGTGCACTTTTCCTCAGTGAATGTTTGTTTGGCAGTTCGCTCAACAAGTTAAGCTGCAGGATGAGACGTGTGTTCATGTTTATAAGTCAGATAAGAAGGAGACTTTAGCAGGAAAAGCTAATGCGGGTTGTTGTTGTGTTGTGTTGCAGGATGCAATCAGGCTCAGTGTGACCGTCTGCTCTTGTGATGATAAAACGACACCTTATCGCTTAATGAAGATTTAATTTAAAGAGAACTAATGGTATAGACAGTCCTCCCACTAGCTTCTGTAACTCAGTGCAAGCTCTGAAAAGACATGTGAGGTTTTTGTACGCAAAGAAAAAACTACAACCCCTATTAAAAGAACTACAAACATGGCAGCATGGGTACTTATGTCACCATAACTCGTCCATATCCATAAAACTCCCCAAAACTTTCTTCTATTTTCTTCTAATCTTTCTAGTTTTAAACTCTGCTAAGTAAAGACTTGTACAAAAGACATATGTATTTAATTTAAATTTAAACTTTAATACACTAATATCAGCCTAAAAATCCAGTATATATATACAATGTAAGAAATGCTAAACTTTTCCAGAGTTCCTTTCCATTCGGGACTCTTGTTACATTTTCCAGTAATAAAGCCATCTGGCCGATATTCCACATTAGCACCAAATCTAACGGGCAGTTTTGCAGGTTGTGATTTTCTGAGCTTTCTTTCCCTTTTCTAATTCAACAACTGAACTGTGAGCTTTTCAAAATCCAGTCTGTGCAGCACTAATCTCTCTCCCCACACTCCTCAGACACTCCAGAGCAAGAGGAAATTTATTTGCATGAAAATGTTGTGACTGTTAACCTCCTAAAGTGAGATTACTTTCTCATCACTAGTGGGGTTTTTTTTATATAAAAAAAATGGCAGATTTAATCCTGAGACGTTGATATTTTTCATCACTGCAGATTATTTCTTCCTAATAAAAGCTCGCAGAAGTAGACATAACTCATCATCAAGTATCCTCAAGATACATATTTTTCATTTCAATATATATTAAAATGAGGCTATAATTTGTTTTAATTTTTTTTTTTAGATAAACACATCCATCATATTTAAGTGCCGTAAGAAGGCAGAAGAAAGAAAAGATAAGAGCATGAACTCACCTCACGCTCTGTGCTGCACTTTTCTGTAGTTTTCATTTTATTCTGAAGGTGCTGACCTCCGATATAAGAAAGCAAGAACGAGGACCGGCTTGTTGCATGCTTCACCTTGAGAAGAAGAAGAAAAATCCAAAGAAGGTATGAAAATATGTGACAGCAGAGAAAACTCTCAGCACAGTAACGAGCTCTGCAATGATTTTTCTTTTTTTTTTTTTTGCCCTGACAACATCGATTTGATGTTTTAAAGATCAAAAGCTGGTGTGACTCTGTGGGTTTTTTTTTTTTCTTCATTGAGGCCTCGAGTGTTCCAGCAGAAGGAAAAGTTTTGGAGGAATTTGTGGAAGGTGAAAATCACACAGTAACCTACAAGAAAAAGAAGAATGGCAGCTCAGTTTCTTAAAAAAAAAAAAAAAATCTCCAAAATAAACGAGGATGTTTTGTTGTTTGATTCAGACAAACTGGGGCGATAAATCACTGACTTAACGCCGGATTTCTGGGGAAATTATGACAAAGCTGGAGGTGCTGCTACCAGCAGTGCTGAGATGTGTTCACTGACACGAGAGGTTAAATAAGGACAATAAGAAGATCTTTCATTAGAGCGCTTTCAAACCTGCAGATGGAGGACGAGTTGGTGAACTTGGTGTGTCTTCCTGAAGCTCGGGTCTTCTACATGACTTCTGGGAGTTTGAGGGTTCAGTATCTTAGCTGTTCCTGGACTACGCTCTTCTGGACAGAGACCTCAGATGTTGTGAATCAGCTGGAGCCACTCTCCCAGTTTGTGGGTCGCCGATGGCACTTTCACTCCCCACATCTCCTCCAGCTCCTCTTGGTATTTTTCAATCTTCTCTTGTTCCTTCTTCTTGTTCCTCTCGCTTGGGACCACTACGTCTATCACTACCGCCTTCTTCTTCTATTGTTTGTCGATCAACACGATGTCCGGTTGGTTCGCCATCACCAGTTTGTCTCGGTCGTTCTCCTCGGGACCTCCATCCCAGACTCATGTTCCTGAACGCTGTGCAGCCCCTCGGTTATGGCGCTCCATGTACGTGTTGTGCCCTAGAAGATTAAAAAAAAGGATGTAAATGGAAAAAGGTTGTTTTGAATTTAAGGTTACAGTGGAATTATAGGTATTTATATATTCTTTTATTCCATTAGTATAACTTCTGATATATTAGACATCACATGGCTATAGTGTTGTCATTGGAGGAGGTTGCATTTGTTGAAGCGCTGCAACTTTAAGAGGAGTTTGTGTGTGTTTGAACAAAAGAAGTCTGCTTTGTAACTGAACTTTGTAAAGAAAATGGAAAGTATGCCTAGTCTAGTGAGGGTGCAACAGACGCTGTTATGTGCTGAACCGTCTCAGGAGCCTGAACCTGGACTCCTGTCTGGTGTGGTAGATCCCCGTCTCTACTGATCCTGTACCGAGTGCCTGATCTTGTGCTGCCATGATCAATGCTCCAGTCCAGCCTTTTCCAGCTGATGGATATGCATTTATACACCAAATTAGTCCATTACATGATCAGTTCACGGCAGGACTCGATACATGATCAAGATCAAACCATTATGAAATGAAATAACGTCCAAAAACGTCTCTTCAGTTGCACAACAGACACTTTTATTTTCTTGATTGTTTATTTCTTTGTCTCTTAATCTTATTTTGGTAAATACCTGAACATTTGTGATTACAGTCGGTTATTTTTTCTGTCGTCTATCAGACTTGTAACTCTGCACCAGAGGGATGTGACATTTAAGCATAATTATATCAGGTCAAAGGGTTGAATCAGGCGTGTACCTCGGCGTTGGGGGTCATGGTTCGGTTTGTTTATCTGCACAGCAGGAAAAAAAACAGGAAGGTAGAAAATAATATTTTGAAAAATGTAACCATCCGACAATGGCTCATTGGCCAAAAACTCTTACTGACACAGTTTGGTTGTGCTGCAGAGGAAACAACCTTTCTGTTTCTTCTCACACAGACAGTCAGAACACCTGCCGACAGCTGTTTTACAAAGATTTACGGTCGTTCAGAAGCGGCTTTTTTACAACGTGCCGTCCGACCACGACGCAAATCTAACGTGTTTATAGTCGTCCGAATGTTTTCACAGATGATTGTCGGGTGGGAGCAGAGAGAGACGTGACATTGTTGAAATAGAACCGCTACATATCCTAATAATAGTGTTGTGACGGCAACATGGTAACCGGGGTAACCAGGCTAACTTGGCTAAGCTGGCTAGCACACATCCATCCATGGCATGCTGCAGCTGAGAGTTAACCTGCCAAAACACTCCGGGAGGGACTTCTGCTCTGGAAATATTGAGTGTAATAGTTCGGGTCACAGACACTGAACCCAACGTCCTGCACCAAATGGTTCGGGACAAATACATGTACTTTAAAACCCCTCTGGTAGTAAGTGAGCACAAGGCTGAGTTTGTAGCGGACTGTATCTAACACACACACACACACACACACACACACACACACACAACCTCGGAGTGATTTAATGTGAACTGGCAGATCAGTGAAGCCTCTCTGGCAGGAAGCCCTCACCTGTGCAGCAGCAGAGAAAAACACCGCACACACACACACTTCTCGGGTTGTGTGTGTGCAGCGGGACAGAGAGGACGGACTTAGACCGAACACTCCTTCCTCCCTCTCTGCTCCGCCACCGCAGCCCGTTACCCTCCGTGGTATAAATCTATGAACGTTCTCATTCATCCAGGTCGTAGTTATTTCTTGCAAACAATTGATTCAAAGGCAACTGGACTCAGATTTGTCTATTGAAGATGTTCCGCCTCTTATCCAAGCGGCTTCATCACCAGTCTGACACACAGTGGAGATAAACTGAGGTATTTAACCTCTGCAAATCTCAGTCCAGTCGCCTTTGAATCAACTGTTTGCATAGAAGTAACTTTATAAAAAGCTCTCAAGTGTTAATATTTGCAAAATTGTGCAGTAGAAGTGCGTGGAAACGCACATTAATTTGCATTTTCAGGTAAAATTTGTGCTACATTTGGGCGGAGTTTAATCTAACATGAATGTCTTCTTGCCTCTCCGTGATTGGCCGACACTAAATCGCACGTGTACTCTTTCTCCGACACTTGTAACGTCCACCGGCAGCTCCAAAAGTAGCAAACAAACACTTTTACTTCCTCTATCAGTCTTTAGGGATTTCCTCGCAGCTGGTCTATCTCTAGGTTGGCAGTTGTCACTCAGACTGGAATTACATCTGCTCAGAAACACTAATTTCTGCAGTTGGTTGCCATGGAGCCTCGGCGACCTCGTGACTGCGGCGAGAGAGAAATGGAGAGCGAGACTCATTACGGTTGTGATTCGGAACGAGGGCTTTCAAAAACCCTGCGTGATGAGACGAGACGCGAGTGTTTAGTTAGAAAGAAAGAAGGAAACAGTGAGAAATACAACAAGTCCTTGAGATTCTCCTCCTTCTCCATCTCGTTTCCCCTCCTCCTCCGTTTGTTTTCCGGCTCTTCATTTCCTCTCCTCTCACAGCTGGAGACGTGCTCTTCAAGTCTTCGGTTGGTTTTTGATGAATTACCTGCTGCATGTCTGAGCACCTGTAAATAAATGAGTTCAGGCCTGAGAGCAGCAAAGTGAGCAGAAGCCAATTCGGTTTTGTTTTGTTTTGTTTATGTGTGTGTGTGTGTGTGTGTGTGAGGAGAGACAGATGTTACTTAAATTGATCTTAATGTAAGAAAAGTCCAAGAACAAGAGAGTCTGTTCCTCTCTAAAAATCTTATATTATGAATATTTTACTGCATACATTTCCAGGATTTATGTTTCCTAATTATCTTCATGAGCAGATACGCTGTTGTAGAAATGTAGTTAACTCTTATAATATTTAGATTTCTTAATGTCCTCGTGTCTGATTGATGCCCGGCGGCTGTTGGTTGTGGGCAGTTTGTCTTTTGTTGTGCCAGTAAAGCTCATTTAAATTTAAATTTGGAGAGAGATTCAAACACACACACACACACACCTGGCTGCATTTAATACCAACACACACACACACACACACACACACACACACATAAACACACATAAAAGGCAGTTTTGTGTAATTTTTTTAAAGTATGCTGTGAAACTTTACCTCCCACATTTTTAGACCTTTTCCCGCCGTTAATACACATTTACGTTCAATATCCACCCACACACACATGCACACACTCACAAATGCACACACACACACACACACACACACTTTTTTCTTTTCCCCATTTTTTTCCACATATCCTGCCAAAGCATTCTCCCTCAACTCCGTCCTGCTTTTCCCCAAATAAGCATCTCCAACTCTTTAACTTTTTCTATTTAACGTCTCTTGTTTTCTATTTATTAACATATTTTTGTGGCCTTTTATTTGACTATTCAGAATGTAAACACTAGTTTTATTTTAACTGCAGGAACGTGTAAGACGTTGATGAGCGAATGTGGCTTTGTGGTGCACTTACACTTACTAAAAAAAGGTGTGTATGCACGAGTGTAAACGGTCTGGGAGGGAGGCTTTACGGAGAGTCGTCCTCTGGGGAGCATGACGGCAACCTGCTGATTAGATTTACATATTTCCTCGCGTGTAAATTGAAACGATGAGCTGCCAGACGAGGGCTGAGAGGGTCGCCGAAACAATTAGCGGTTATCCTCGTCAATAAGAGCCTAGTATTTGCATTTTAATAACGCTGCGTGTATTGAAATATAAATAAATAAAAAAAGCAGTAGACCCGTTCTTGTTTCCAGGCTCACAGGTCATGATGCTATAAATAAATACCTGCTGCTCTGGCTGTTCTGTAAATCAGCTTCAGCCTGACAGACACACAGAGCCGGGATGACATTAGTGAGAGTTTAGACTAAACTTAGAGAGCAGCTCCGTCTATTTCTGTTCTCAGCTGGATCACTGGATCAGTCCTCTCCCCCCCCTCCCCTCCTGCCCCCGGTGTTTTCCCGGTAGACCCGAGGTGTCTGTAACACCCCCTCCCCAAAAATAAAGAACCACCCAGATATTAAACATCTCTGGCCTCGAATATAAATATCATAGCGACGTCTCGCATCCACGCTCAGTGTGTCCGGACACATGAAGATCAGAGGTGTGTGGCGGTGCGTAAACACAGGTGATGATGATGGTTTGCTGTACACCTGCCTAGAAATAACCACACAAATGTGACGTTTGGCTCGAAGGCGAATCACGTTACAGTCTCTCGTGTCATCGCTGAGTAATTTAAACACATCAGGTGGGGAAGTCGGCGTTTTGCAAGGCTGTTTTCACCTCTGACCAAGAATTTGAATCATTTAAAATGCTTTTACAAGGAAAACAGGCTGTAAAAATAAACATTATTCACTCTGCACGCTTAATTTGATTCGCCTCGATGTTCTCTGCACCAGCTGTTCCTCACAAACTTCTCTGCTTCCTTTTTTTTTTTCAGCTTTTCATCCTCTCGGTTGGACATTTGCTTTGTGTTGTCGTCCAACAGTCATGCAACCTAAATGTAAATATAACGTCTGTTCGATGCCAGCGCCCCCCCCCCCATCCCGTCTCCTCTGTTGTTGCTCTCTAATAAAGTCATAAAATGTGCACCTGTTAGCTCGCACAGCAGTGATGTCATGGCGTCCTGGAGCCTCTGGTTACACACCGTCTCTATTGTTTTCTATTCTAAATGATTTTACGTGATTATTTAAGCTTTTTTTTTTTTTTAAATCAAAATACAGAACTTACAGTAGTGAGTTTAGTCTGAACAACAACCTGCTTTTGGATATTAAAAGGTAGATTAAGATGCTGATTAATGAAACAATAGCAGCATAAAGATAACAGCCAATGAGCTCATTTTTAAATTTTATTTTACAAACGTAAACAAAAAAGGCACGTCGTAGAAAGGTCAAGAAAACTATACATCATATATCTATACACTATTAAAATACCCATGAGTAATCAATTAAAATAAGGTTTAAAAAAAAAGGTCAATAAATAAATAAGCAATTAATTAAACAGATATGTCCCGTCCACTCCTTGGACCTTTGACCCCGTCTCTCAGTCACATATTAACACTTTAAATCCTCGGAGGGCAGTTAGAAGTGCACATCAAGTGCTAACAGCCGACTCGTTGGCAGCATGGACTCTCGCTGTCGACAGATAAACAAAGTCCAGATACGTCAGAACCCGGAAAAGAAAGTGAGTGTGGACGTTTCCAAGACCTGACAGATCATTCGAAATAAGCAGGGCGACCTGATCTTGATCAGCTTAGAAAGGTTAGAAGCAACCAACTGCAGATCACTTTAGAAGAGCAGGAAGTACGTATTTATAATCTTCAGCAAAATGCAGCTTCATATTTTTACTTTCATTTGCACATTTTGTGGAAGTTCGATCAGTGTGTGGTAGAGTTAAGAACCGGGTCATGAGGTGTGGTGGTCATGGTTGAAGTGGGAACAAGGTTCGAGACATATAAAGTGCAGAAATGTGATGTGTGTTGCACACACACACACACACACACACACACGGTGCAGAAGTGCCTATCCACACTGGTCAAGATCCAAAAGAGTGAAATATTGGGTGATGTCCCACCTTTTCCTTAGAATACGTGTGTGCCAAGAACCAAACAGGAAACTTAGCTGACACCAGACATCAATGCAACACACACATATAACCTGGTTTGGATGTAAAAAGACGCGTCACGTTTGATGAAGTTGGAATTCTCAGCGTCTACGTTGTTGAGAGCTGCGTGTGAAAATAAACTTCCCCATCTTTCCTGGTTTGCTCCTCTTTCCTCCACAACAATTTTAATAAATGTAACATTTTTGTCTTTATGTGGCTACGTTATGATGTCACTGATATGCAAATTGGCAAGTGATGTCATCTAGCGACTTTTCGAGAAGGGTTTATCTACTTTCTACTGAAAGCTGTCGGTGCGCCGTCTGAAAACCGCAAACACGAACACACCGAGGCGCTACGAGCTCGAGAAAGACGCCGAGACAAGCGTAACGTCAGATAACGGTGTGGACGCAGGGCAGGACTCAGAGATGAAATGATGAACAACAAAAAAAAATAACACTTTATTTCAAGGTGTATGAACATGGATAATGAGAAGAAGCAACAAAACCAACAATGAACCGACGAGGACAAAACTGAAAAGCAGGACTTAAATACACAGACAGAACTGACGAGGGAACGGGGAACAGGTGGAAACACTCAGGGTAATCAAACAGACACCTGAGGAAGGGCAGGCGACCTGAGATTTTTCAAAATAAAACAGGAAATGACAAGACAAAACATGGAGACAGGACAAAAACCCAACTAAACCTCACCGCGGCGTGGCGCACCAGTATTCAGATCCTTAACAATATAAATATCCTCCATTATAAGTAAAATTATGCATTGAAAATGTCAGCAAAATAAAGAATCTTATTACTTTAATGTGCAGGAATCATTTTAATGTGTGCTGGTTGAGGTGAAGCTTTGTTTTTGCATCATATTTCATGAGGTAGTCATATTTTGTACATAAAATCTGAGCCTCAGTATGATAAACATATATATACATATATATATATATATATATATATATATATATATATATATATATATATATATATATATAGTAAATGAATCCCTGTGAATTATAAGTATGTTAAATTAGAAACACAAATGCCTCACTGTGAGTAAATGTCCTTTTCATAAACAGGCTAAAAATACCCCGAGCCACAGTCACAGCTTATTAGCAGTGGCTTTCATTTAATTACAAACACCCACCATTTGATTAACACCTGTTTTTTTTTCCCTCTATAATGAGAAAATTGAGCAGTAAAAATAAGCAACGACCAACTAGTGCGAACTCAATATAAGCAGAGAGAAGAAGAAGAGCCGCGTCATTAATCTCCGTGAACTACGGCGACCGTTAGCAGAGACAAAAAAACAAGCCGTACGCCTCACCTGCTCTTCATTAAACCACCTGCTAGGAAACAAGAGAAGAAGAATAAAAATTTCTGGTTTCTGTGTCTTTCTCTGGAAATAACGAGCTATAATTAAGTGTTGGTGATTACATGTTGAGGGGCAGGAGAAGGTCAGGAGATGATGATTCACCTCTGTCGTTCATCATCATCATCATCATCATCCAGAAAGAAAGAGAGAGAGAGGAAGGTGGTGGAAGTTGGTGGAGGGGCCCCGACTCTGAACACCCACCCCTCCCCCCTCCCGGAGAGCTGCTGCCTTCCCATTTATGGAGACTTTGAAGGGGGGAGTCTGCTTGGAAATGGCTTCTGGCTTTGATGCAAAGCTCTGTGGATTTGTGTCAAATTGGGCCTGCGATGATGCGGCTTCTCACAGGCGTCCATCTTAGCGGGAGGAAGGAGAACTCACACACACACACACACACACAATCACTCACACACACACTTGAGGCTCGGGCGATTTATCTTATCCGATGCTCTAATGAGTGAGATGTGGTTTATCCTCCTCTGAAGCGCCGTTTAGTCTGGCTGCGACGGCGGGAAAAGGCCTCGAGAGGAGAGAAAGAAGGAGGCCCGGGCCGCCGCAGTCACACTGGGATGAGATAGAAAAAGCAGGGCTGCGTAAGGTCACATGGAGCTTTAACACACACACACACACACACACACACAGCTGTAGCATTATGATGGCATGTCCTATTTGCTCAGCTGTAGGGTAAGTGTCTCTCTCTCTCTCTCTCTCTCTTTCTCTAAAGGGCCACGGCTCCCAGAGGGGGAAATGCGTCACTCCTTCACTACAGAGAGAGAAAAAGAGAGAGAGAGAGGGATGAGTTGGTTGAAAAAGGAACTGAAACAGCTAGTTGAGACATGACGAAGGAGGAGGAAGAGGAAGAAGAAGAAGCACAGAACAGTCGAGCAGCAGCTGAAATGCCAAAAGCCTGAAAGCATCTTTCTCTCTTTATTCAGTTCCCAACGAGAAGAAGCTTTTTATTAGCGCCATGTTTGGATCAGAAATAATGTTACCAAAGCATAAACACAAGTCAGAACAGCAAATAACATTAACATGTCCATGGGATTCACAAAGACGTAGAGGAGATTATTTATTTTAAAAAGGACAAAAGGTTTCATGTTGTTACTGGAGTCGGGAAGGTGAAAGGTGGTTCGGCCCCTCTCACCTTTACTCCTTCAAATCTCATTTGCCTCCTTTTTTTCGCCGTATGCTTTGCCAGTCGTGGATAATTATATGCAAATTGCAAATGTAGAGCTGCATTTAGATTTGCTGATCATAATATATAATGTAGGTGATGTGGATGTCAATGCACCCGGCGATGTTATTGCTCTTTTCTTTGAAAGAAAATACAATTTCTAATAAAATCTAAGTGTGTTTATGGATATCAGTATCAAAACCTGCAGCACCAGGTGCACCAAAGCTTAATGTGGCCTTTATGCATTTATTTTATCCAAACTGAAAAATGCAAAACAGGTGAAACATCAGATGTACAGCAGTGTTTGAACCTGTTCAGTGTGTCCAGTGTTATACATTTAGGGGCAAAGTGATGTTGTTCACAGCAGGAAGATGAACACACAGCCAGCTGCGCTCAACTTAATGTTAATGTTTAAACTCTAGTTAGCAACATAACTTAACTAAAGTTAACGTCTGATTGAACTGTAGCCGTCTCTTTAGAGCTGAACTTTAAACACATAAATATACTGATAGCTGTATGAATACAGCTGGAGTTTATACATAATACAAAGCCTCCAGGAAGTCAGTTTGACATAACAGCCAACTTCAGGCCCAAAAAGCCTTTTCCCTGCACACAATGATGGGAAACGGAGCGCCTGTAAAAACTTGTTTATTATCAGAATTTGATCCATTTTATCCAATAACGTTTGGAAAGTCTATAAGAGCTGTGTGATTAAATTATTTTTTATCCGTGTTTGAGTGAACGGAGTGCCAGCTGGAAGTTATCCTGCTCAGCCAGCAGAAGTCTCTACTGAGCGTGCTCGATGGGCCCGACGATCAGGAAGCGTGAGCAGCATCCGGATCGTTTCCCTACAGCGGGAAGGGCGCCGTCTTTGAGTCTGCTATCCAGTTCAGGAACCAGTGCCAGTTTAAGACCAGTCCTGACTTTCCATCACATGTTATCACTGAGTGTCCACTGAGAGGAAAACATTTCACTTGCAGTAGATTTTCAAACAGAAAGGCAGCATGAAACTTCTTTTTCAGAGACGCAGCTCCTGTTTTCTTCTAGTTTAACATCTGGATGACGCAGAGAAATGAAGAAAAGCTCAGCTACACTTTGCCCATCATGGTATAAACAAGTAACAAGTATTCTCCTACAAACAAAGGGAAGAGAAGACTGGAAACACTGGGGTGTAAATATGTGAAAGATGCCGCCTGATGATTAACTTTATTAACCTCGGCTGTGGTCAAGAGGTCAGTGTGAGTCCTCCACAGGCTCCACAGCAGCCGGTAATTTAATTAGTTTGTGTGAGAGTGTGACGGCGGTGACAGAGAGACAGAGCGAGTTGAGAGATGAAGGACTCTTCATTCATCTAATTTCCTTGCTGCCATGCTTTTATATATATATATATATATATGTGCCTCGTCACTTATTACTACATCCATAGGGAGCATATATAAACACAGCAGCCTTGCACATCCATAGGCAGCCTCCGAAGAGACTGCCGGTGAGTCATCCGTCATTCAGAGTCTGATCTGACATCAGCCGTCGGAATAAACGGTGATTGCAGAGCCAGAGGAGCCTTGACTTCTGAGTGACTCTGCAGGAAGCAATCTCGATAACATTTCAGGAAATATGACATCATTCTCGGAGTTAGATGAGAAGAGAGATATCAGTTTCCTCTTTGTTTGCCCGGCACAGAAATACTTCCAGAGCAGGTTGAGCTTCGACTGGAATAAATAAGACTCAGGTTGTAAAAAGAGGCAGGTTATTCTTGTTAATATCAGTCAGAACCACACACTAAAAATCACCGGGTTAGCTTTAGCACGTAGCAACAAGCTTTAGCTAAAAACTGGTACAAATGTTTTGTTTCTTGTACAAAACTAAACACTCATGACCTTCAAAAGATACACAAGTTAACAACCAATTTATTAACAATCATATTAACAATCAATAACAAACCTGTTTTAACCCTTCTAACGTGTTATAAAAGGGTTTACACCTTTAGTGTTAGCGGGTCAAATTTGACCCGTCATTGAATTCATTAACAAGCCCTGAAAATAAACTAATTATCATCCAGAAACATGTTTTATCTGCTCAGTGACTTCTTATTCAATCATGACCATAATATATATAAATAATCTGATATTTTATGCACTTTAAACCACATTTAACAAATCATTTATAGTTTAAAATGTATCTATGTTATTGCTTATGATGAACAGAACAGGCTAATACATTATAAGACCATGAGAGGCTAATGATAAACAAAATAATTCCCAAAATAACTTGTGTTATATTATATTTGCTGTGTGGCGCTCTACACTTCAATTCAAGTCAATATGCTCACTTGGCATGAAACATCATTTTATTATTATTACTTTTTTTATGGATTTTATTACCATTATTTTTATTTTGTTGTATTTTTTGTTATTCATGATGGTTTGGCATCATTTAATATGTATTTCTCTGCATAAACAACCCATAATTACAACCGGGTCAAATTTGACCCCTAAGAAAAATGATGAAAATGTGTTTCATCATGTTCTTTAGGTCGTGGTAGAGGTGATGTAATGAACCCTTGTTTTGATCAGAAAAAATTAAAAGTATGTTTCACACATCTAAACTTTAAAACGGGTCAAATTTGACCCGAACACAATAGAAGGGTTAAAAAGAGTAGAACAGATTATAAAACAAAAAACCCAACGGTAAAATATAAAATAACAATATTGTCTTGGTGCTTTATTTAACTCAGAGATTTTTAGAGTGAAGTATTCAGTTAGAACATTTTTTCTGCTGAGAGGGAACCTGCTTGCTTGGTGAGGTGTGTTAGATTTCTACTTGTGTTTGCATTTGTGTAACTGCTGCCACACGTGTCCTGTGTCCTTCCCATGGATATATAATAGCAGCCGGATACCCAACTCAAAGATGGAGCCCGTTTACACAAAATAAGCAGATGTTAAATGCTTTCTGGCCAGGAGGAGATTTAGTCCCTTGAAGCCCTTGAGGAAGACATTACTATGAAAAAGAGAAAGTTGTGCTCTACAGTGTAAAGACTCTGGTAGCTCAGAACATGCTCACAGTAGTGATTCTAGTATCTTCATGTCTGACAGGTTTCACTAAACTAAAGCACTGATCAGGTTGATCATTTGGCTGGTTTTGCAGGTAGATAATATATAAATTAGTGAGGAAAACCTCTTTCACTGCTCACATGAACACCTGACTGCTGGTTTAACACACACTGGAAACACTGGGAATCTCCTTTAAGTCATCATATCAAGCACAAAAAAAGGTAAATTATTACTGTAAAAGCTTGATATACAAAGATAAAATATTACGAAAGTTAAGTAGCAGCAGTTTGAGTTGTTGGAAGATAAATTAGATGGAGACGGACAGACTTGTGAAGTTATTTTAAAAGTTATGTAATTAGTGTGTCTGTTGCATGAATAGTATTGTGATCATCTATTTGTTATGTTTCATTTGCATCGGGCAGCAGAGCAGCATACCAGCAGGTCCTGAACCCCCCCGCTGCCACCTCCGAACCCTCGCAGGATCCAGCAACTCTTCCAAAAACAGAGTCTGCCCCCCCCCCCCCCCCCCTCCTCTGTGTGAGCTTTATCCCCCCTCTCTGCATGAAGACACTGACAGACTCTTTCATCAGCTGACATTAGATCCTGCTCATGATGAAAGGCCAGAACTAGCACTTAGCTGAAAATAGCACAGCTCCAATTAGCCCGGCCGTCGCCCCGCTTTAGAACAACTGTGTCAGAGAGAATGAGATTCGGCTGCCAAGTTGGGACCCTGTCATGTCCCCCCCAGCTAATGAAAAAACCATGTGCCACAATATTTTTAAAAGACGAAAGGTCAGACTGCGGAGTCAATTAGAAACGGGACAAATATTTGAGCGCAGGCTCCGCAGAGGCCGGTCACCGTCTGACATACAATCAGAGGGATTTGAATCTTAAAATACGGTGAAACTGTGCTGAGTGTCTGTCTGGGAATTGAAGGTAGAAAATGACAGAAAAGAAAGAAGCTTTCAGATGATGAATCGTAGCGCTGCGATCATGAGCTCGCCATCCACCTGCAGCAAAGTCACACAAACATCTTTTTCGTTTCACCTCCATCGCTGCGGCCGCCAATGTTTTAAACACACAACATGTAACTTCAGCCGCTCGGCGTCTCAAACAAAACAATAACAAACAGACGGAGTGTGATGACGGTGTGAAGCAGCAAGGGATGATGGGAGTTGTTGTCTTGGTTGTTAAACCAGCAGCTTCAGTGGGATAGGATTACTCCAGTGTTGATGGTTCAGGATGTTTTTACCCGCAGAGGTCTCCTCCTCTCCAGAACAAACAGACCCGCTGATTAAAATCATTCAAATACTAATTAAAGCAGATTTCATTGTAGACTTGAGATTGGTCCCTGTGTCTAGAACCATGGGATGAGAAGGCTGATTGGTTCCCAAATGGTTGGGTCCAACCCCCAGCTGAGTACTAACTCCTCCCTTGTATATATGAGTGAATTCAACCTTTATACTTAAAACGCTCTGAAAAAAGGCTCTGTGCCCAAATGTGGAAGCGTTTTTCTAATGTGATGTGAGCCAAATAAACAAGTGAAATGTTCATATTTTGTCCTCCTTGACTGGAAAATTGAGATGTGCTACCCTTTTTTTCTACATTTTTGGAACAAGTCTGCTGGATTTTGGGTTTAGCTCTCCACCGAGAATTGTTGAAGCGCAACGTCCTTCTTCAATTCACTGAATAAAGCAGTTTCAGCTAAAAAATCAGTGTTTCTCCACCATGTTGGGCGAGCAGTGGACTTCCTGGAGGGGCTGTTAGCCGAGCTGCTGCTAACGTTTGCCCAGTTTATTTCTCTGATGACTTAACATCCAGACGTCCAATGACTAAAATCCTTCTTGCGGCTAAAAGATCAAGTTAAAAACCAGCTAAATTTATCATGAAAATGTGGCTTCAAACTGAATAAAAGTCCATTTCTAACAGTTTGTGTGGAACAAGCACAACAAAGCCCATGTATTATCTTGTATGTGTGGAAGTTACTCTTTGCTAGACGCCATTGTAGCGGACAAACACGGCGCCGACGCATGCATCTTGTGCACTATACTCTTTGGTAGAGGAGGTATGACGCCATTGACAGGCCACCAAATGAAACCGTTACTTTGATTAAAATGACAGATTTCTCTGGGTTTGAAAACTGTTGGAAACATTTGGGATAATGTAAGAACACAACTCAACAACATATAGAACATAGGTCTAGACCTGAGTGACAACAACCTGACGATTTCAGGAGAGAAGCTTCTGTCTGGTCTAGTTGTTTTTACACATTTTAATGAGGAATAATTACAGATTAGAGCTTTCAGCGTCACAGCGTCCAGTGTGTTCTGTTTCTTCTCATGTCATTTTCTGATTGGTCGGTTCGCAGTTGTGGCTTATCGTAGCTGTCACATTGAGAGAATTTGATCTTAAATTTTCTGACTCTGACAGAGTTTCGCTTCAGGATGTCTCAGAGACAGTTAACGAGTCTCACACTGAGCTCTAGGACGCCGTTTTGGATGGACGATCAGATTTCCTTTCAGAAAGCCCAAAATCATACAGTGTGAAGGGACCTTAAGGTTAGCCTAACTCTATAGACTAGTCTGATACACTCATTTTGAAGCCACACAGCCGCTCAGGGCAGAAAAAAAACATTCAGTGGTTTAGAATAAAGATCCAAAAAGAGGTAAAAGTGAACTGTACATTCAGTTTGGCTCCCGACGGCTGGAAGGGTCAAACCTCATACAGACTGTTCTTTGTCAGATGTTTATTATTGAAACCGCAGCCGCAGTTAGAATGAAAAACAATCTATTTTTCCTGCCGGAGAGCTTATCCCCGTCTGATTGTCATCATCCATAAAAAGAGTCTGCACTCTTCTGAACATGAAGGCTGCGTCGGGCCAGTAAAGGAGATGAAAATAGCTCGTTCTGATCTGGTCTGAGCAGGTCAAAAACACTGAAATAACACTGTTTCATCACATCTCCGTGCGCGACGGCTAAGGCCGCTTCACAGTGAGTCATCGCAGTAACTAAATACCAAACTGGTGCACATGTGCAAAAAAAAAATAAATCAGTGTGTACCCGACGAGCTTTCTGGAACAAAGCTCTGTCAGCTGTCAAATAGTGAGACAGTTCCAGATTTGGTGTATCATCGCTGTCTGACTGTCACTTGTTATCTCATGAAAGAAAAGTTTATTTATTAAATAAAAACCCTCCATTGCTTTTTGGGATAATTACGGGGTTGTTTTCTTTCAAATCAGACAACTACATGAAGCAATAAGCCACATGAGGTTGTAGTTTAACACTGATTTTAGATCAGATATCAGTGGAAACAACCGCCTCACGTGGGTTTATTGTTTTTATAGAAAGGTTACAGAGCATCAGATAAACACACAGCAACAAACAATACAATAATTTACTGAGAACAAACTCATTCTTACACATATTAAGCCAGAATGGTTACCAAGCAACACACACAGACACATGTAGGAAGCGTGTAGCGGTTAAAACCTGCACGTAGGCCGACAACCACTGAAAACAAAGAGTTCACCAACTTTAAAAAGAAGAAGCATAAAACTGACAGAGAGCCTGCTTCATCTCCATTTCGGTGAGAGATCTTCTCTCTCAGCACACAGCCAAGCGACCACATCGTCTGTTTTAAAAGGTCCCGGCTTTTGTTTCCTGACTTTTCCAGCTCTTCAGTTTCTCTCTCATTAATTTCAGCGTGTCTCCTTCCTTCCTTCCTTCCTTTCTTTCTTTTAAAATCTTCCTCCTCTGTCTTGTCCATCTCTTTCCACCCACCACTCATCCACACACACACATAACTCAGCCAGGAAATCAAAATTCACACCACAAATCTGACATTTTGAAAACTATTTGTGTAGGTGACTAATTGGCGCAGCAGCACTGCTGTAATGCAGACACAGGTGAGTGTTTATAGAGCTCAGTCAATCATAATCGAGGACTGGAACTTTCTGTTTTATAATAAAAGGGATTGAAGGGACACTGATCTAAATATCACCATTAAATAGCTCAGTCTCACATCCAAAATGATGCTTTTATAACCTCCAAGTTCACTGCAACATCCACAATTAAAATATACGCTAAACAAGTTAAAGTATGCGTCATATCGACAGGAACCAGCCAGATATGAGACAGCGTTCTGCTGATAATGAGGCAGACAGGTTTCTTCTTCTTTTTTTTTTTTTTGGTTTGGAATAATCAAAAACATGATATTTTAATAAAGAACAAAAAAAAACTACTGTGACTGAAAACCCAGAGGCAGCAGAACTGAGAGGATAACTGTCAGTTTGAGACGTCTGAGCCCAAAAAAACGACCTTCAAAAGAAAGAAAGAAAGAGAGAAAGGGAAAAGAAAAGGAAGACATCTCCGATAACAAACACGTCTGGCTCTGCCAGAGACGTTTCAAAACTTTGTTGTGAAGCTGCTTTGTCATCTTACAGTTGTGTTGTGCGCCGTTTGGCTCGGTGTGTTAATGGATCATCGACTGCAGCAGAAAACTGATCTGAAACAAGAATCTGACCAAGACATGGGCAGGTAAAAAGAGTTTCAGACGACCAAACCAACCGTTATGTGCTGTTTTTCTATCATAATGTTCTTACTAGTGTGAACAGTTATTAGGTGTGTAGCAATATTACCTTTCACAGGGAAAGAAAAACGACATTTTGGAGGGAAAACGTGTTCAGCTCGGCTCAGATCAGAGGCAAAAAAAAAAAAAAACAGAGGAGAAAGTAGGAACATAAACTTCTAAACAACAGAGAGGAAGAAGGCGAGTTCCAGCTGTTACAACGATTGAAAGGTCAGACAGGTTCAAGACCTACTTCAAGCTGTCTCCATCACAGTTTGACAGCCCCCCGCGAGGCTTACCCCTTCCATTACAAAGACAGACACAAACTACCGCCAGGCAATTTTCACCCGAGGAGCTCCGAGGAGGTGAGAAATGTTGGATACATCCTGCATGAATATAGATTATATTCTATTACTGATAATAGAGACAACTATAGGGAATCTCTTTTTTAGTCAGAAATGGCAGGAAAACAGCGCTGTGTAGAGAAAAAACAATCAGTTCCACACAGTAAACAGTGTTTAAACTATACACCATGTTCTAAATTATAAAAGGAGTTCAAGTATTTTCACCCTGGCTCGGGCTGACCTTTGAGAATCAAGCGTTCTCAGAATCGGAAGTATGCTTATTACAAAAATGCTCATCCTTGTGCACAGACATGGCCTGAATTGCACTCAACACTCTTTGTCAAAAGACTCTCAGTCGTCTGCAGCAGCAGCAGCAGCAGCAGAGAGACCTTCACCAAATATTTCAGCTCTGCAACTGGAGATATGATGCTCCC
This sequence comes from Euthynnus affinis, assembly GCA_029490765.1. NCBI lineage: Eukaryota > Metazoa > Chordata > Actinopteri > Scombriformes > Scombridae > Euthynnus > Euthynnus affinis. The sequence goes on along the minus strand of CM055839.1, from coordinate 35,437,278 downwards.
TTTTTTGAATTGAATAAATCATTTTGTGCATTAAGCATCTTATGTCTCATTAAACATTGCATTATCTTTTCATCATTTACATCCTGTTATATGTTATTTAATATTAATATTATGAGTTGAACTTTAAAAAACAACAAAGATTAGAATAGGAGTGTCTGTTTGTGTCCATCACTTGTAGGAAGAGTGTAGATAATTGACATCTGCAGTAGTTTTTAGTAACATTAACTCACATTACAATAATAGTAGCAACCAAGTATTTTTTGCCATAAGCTCATTTATGCTTTGCTTCCTTGGTAATCTTATATGTGCAGAAAAGAAGTTAAATTTTAAAAGTCCTGGTAGCTGTAAATTGTAGCAGGAAATGACCAAAGATTTCTACATATTTGGACAATTTACCAGTCATCTGAAGTCTGGTGGAAATGTTTTGCCGGGTTCAGTTTTCTTCTGAGTAGCCAGCGTTGTGTTGTAAAAACTCCAGCAGCAGCATTATCAGCTCCTCCGTGATCGCATCGCTCTTCTTTCTGACCCGTGATGTCCGCCCCAAGCCGAGCGGTAACTGCCATGAGTTCACAGCGTGGTGAATTTCGGGCGGCAGAGCAACATCTGTCCACGTCCGTGTGGCAACAACTGCTTTTCAACCACCTGACGCTTCGACCCTTCTGCCACCCTCCCCTTACTGAAATGTCTGGCGTTGGTGTTGAAAGCCTCATAAGGTGGTGGTTCATTACCAGCGAGCAGTAGGTGATTTGTTAATTTTTAACAGGGGGGGGATGGCTCAAACCTCACCTTAGGACAGCAGGATTATCATATAAGCCTATAAGCCTTATTCTTTCCATTTAATAGAACCATTATTAGGCTAGATACATATTTTGTGTAGGCCTGTTCTTTCACTGGATGTGGATGCTTATTTTTTTCAAAACACGCTGCAGTTTTGAGAGAATAAACTTTACCTAAAGTTATGTAACTGTAGCAGCTGTGTGCGGTCAGTGCAGGTTAATCTCCTCGGTCACATCACCGACTCCACTCACACAGCTTAGACAAAACATCTGTAGAGAAAATTATATCTGTTGTCTCCCCTAAAATATTTCTTTACAGAGGTGTATTCTCAGCAGCAGAGATGCTACTGAATCATCATAGAAATATTATAGGATTACGTCTCTATGATCCTCTCGCTCTCTACACGTTGCCACCTTGATCATGAAGGTGACACTACTCTATAGAATATATAGACTATAATATAATATAGAATTTAATATTATATAGTTTAGAGAATAAAGGAAACAGACAGAGGGGCAGGATTGAGAGAAAAAGGCACCATTCCACATACGTCTTCTACTTCAGCACCACGGACAGCGTCATGGATTTATCAATACACAGCACAGTCAGGCTGCTGATATTTCAGAGCCACGATCGGGGTCAAAGACTCTTAACTTGCACACACCTCAGTCAGATAAAGGATCAATGAGTCAGATGGACTGGGCCTAATATATTCATCTAAACAACCCCTCTGCTCCTGCACCCCCTCCTGGGGATGGAGAGGGGTGATGGCAGGTTAACAAACAGGGGTGACATCCCACATTAACCCCCCTTTAAATCGCCTCCAAGTGAATCTACTGTTAGCAGGGCTAAGCTAAGCACTGTGTGAAGCTTCAGTGAATTCTTCTACATTGTTTTGTATCCTGGCTGCTGAAACGTGGTTATCTTCGAGTGCCTTTGTGTTTACAGTTGCACAAAACACAAGCTGTATTATTCCTCTCTCATATTTTATTTTTCCTAATGTAAACAAGGCGTTTGGGGGGAGGGGGGGAAATGTTAACTTTTGATAATGTTGACCCAAGAGCTGCATGGTTATCTTACAGAACCCAGAGAAAGTAAACAGTCAGTTCATGCATTCAAAAGATCTGGTTTATCCATCCGAGTTTGCTACACTGAGCAAACAACAGTGTAAAGTATAAAACAAGTAAGGACGAGGAGAAAAAGGAGCAGTCTGCAGTGTGTGAGATGATTACTGCATAAACACGCCTGACCTTGGAAAAAAAAGGAGATTGGAACATTAAGAATTAATTCACTGTTTTGTGTTCCAGGTGTAATTGAGGTACATTTACAGGAAAATGGAAAATTACTTCTCAAAAACTTGTTCATTCTTGGCTCTACTTTCATGTAACTTGCACTGTTTCATAATAATGATGAAAATACCAATAATGACAATGATAATGGTGGTAAAAGGTTTTTTTTTTTTTACTGTTAACATCATCCATCTGAGTCTGGCTTCTGTCTCGGGGAGAGTTGTTCATAATCATCAATATTCAGCGCACTGACATCCAACACTGGAACAACATTAATTTTTAATTTAAGTGATGTTCCCCCCTTTAAGAGTATCATCTCTGGTAGGCTGAGGTCCGCAATGATTTCTGAAGCCAGCGCTGAAATCCAAACCGAGCGAGGCGTTCCTGGCAAGAGACGGTCACTCTGCAGTGATGAAAGCCCTCTGGCTGAAAGCTGAATCCCCTCCGGACAACATGCAGGATAAAGTACATCATCTTTTTTTACGATGTTTGATGGATCCAGGAGCCGCTGGAAGATGAAGGGGCTGTGATTTACTGTTTTGGATGGAAGGACTTTTCTTTCAACCGAGTCTGTGTCTACTTTGAATTATTGATTCGCTGCTTTTTTCTTTGAATGCTGTTCAACAGACTCTTGAGTTAAAGAGGCCTGGACTTGTTGCTTTTTCTGCTGGCAGCTTTGATATTGGTTGATGAATGTCGGTGCAGAAACAGTGGGACAAAAAGGTTAAAAATACACAACATTGGTCAAAAATACATCAGTGCACTCTTGTTCTGGGGCTGCTCCATGTTTGGGAAAGTAGCTGGCGGGCACACATGACGACTGGTGAGACAATTATCAATCTGATTTTTGTGAGTGATGACTGGTGGGAGCGAGTAGGAGCAGGTCTGTTCCAGTCCTGAGTGAGCTGGTGTCGACAATTGGCAGATAAAATCATATAGTGTGCGATAAGTAAAGATTCTGATCAGCCAGAGCCAGTCGCTCTCATGATGTTTTTTTTTTAAAGGGCAAATATTCTGCAAGTTTCCAGCCTCTATATTTATATTCTGGGGCTCTGCTGGAATATCTTTGCATGGCTTACAGTTAAAAACTCCTTATTTGTCTTACACTGGTCCTTTCTAGGGAAGTAGACATAACATCGCAAACCAAGCGTTCGCAGCAGGTTGAAGCCCTGACTTTTGACTTGAAGGTGGCATTTTACAAACGTGTCATAAGAAGTCTTCAGAGTTTAAGTTGAATTTATTTTCTTGTACAAAAAGGAACATTTTACAACGCAAGTGGGGGTAGCTTATAAACCTGGGCTTTCTTTTAATGCCGTCAAACACATTCTGCAGGTAAAACATTATGTATTTATGCCTCCCTCCAATTAAATACCTCAGTCTAGCTAACCTGCTCCTGACCCGTCCCTTGACCCTTTCTGACCTCCTCATGCATTTGTATCCTGGCGTCCCACCGTAAATCTTAACTGGTGTCACTAACTGTGCAAGTTACGGAATAAAACAGAAACCTTCATCATGACATATCAAAAAAAAAAAAAAAGGCACACACTCAGTATAATCCTAATTTTTATAACAAAGTTTAGGAACTTCGAACCTTCTATTGTGTTCGGGTCAAATTTGACCCGTTTTTAAGTTTAGATGTGTGAAACATCAAAACAAGGCTTCATTACATAACTCTACCACGGCCTACAGAATATGCTAAAAACACATTTTGACATTTTTTCATTTTTTTAAAGCCTATATAAAAAAAGTTACATCTGTTGCGTTACGGGTCAAATTTGACCCGGCTGTAATTATGGGTCGCTTATGCAGAGAAATACATATTAAATGATGTTAATCCACCATGAATAACAAAAAAAATACAATATATGTTATTTAAAGAGTGTGGTCTAGACCTGCTCCATGTAAAAGTGCCCTGAGATGACTTTGTGTTGTGATTTGGCGCTATATAAATAAAATTGAATTGAAAATTTAATTATTATGTAATAATATTAAAATGATGTTTCATGCCAAGAAAGTGTATTGACTTGAATTCAGTTGCAGAGTAGCACGCAGCAAATATGATCCCAGTTAAATGTGGTCTAAGGAACATAAAATGTCAAAGTAAGTATATAAATATTATGGTTATGGTTGAATAACAAGTCACAGAACAGATGAAACATGTTTCTGGGTGATAATTAGTTTTTTTTCAGTGCTTGTTCATGAATTCAAACTTGGGTCAAATTTGACCCACTAACATTTACAGGATAAAAATGAGAGAAAATCTCTTCTATGTGAGGTTTCCAAGAGAATTTATGGCCTACAATTATAGTCATTTTACTTTGGATACCATTTCAATATTAGAGTTTTGTGACGTCATCCTCCTTTTTTTTCTGATTCCCAAAATCCATCAACTTGGTTTTATTCACATTTAATAATAAGTTATTTAAATCCAACCACATCTGAAGTTTGACTGATGGTGAAACAAACCTCAAACAAAAACTGTCCTCCCAAGAAAAAAAAGGACAGAAACGGTGAATTTCAGAGAGTGCGCCATATCAACACGTGTTTAAAAAATGGCGGCGCCCTCTAGCAGCTGTAGCAGCAGGTCGAGGTCAGAGTGGAGAGACGGGTCAACAAAAACATCACACACAAACACGTAGATGTTTGTTTCTCATGTCCAACTGCGAGGCGACCTTTGTTTGGTTTTTTTTTTTTACCTTGACCGCAATCACCTGCTAACCTTGTAACCATGCCAACAAAGGTTGTTAAGGCAGGTTTTTTGGGGTTTGAACTCGTGCCACCGTCATTGTGCACAGCTTCTCAATTTGTACACAAGCAGTGTCGGTGAAGTGACAGCCGAGATGTGTCTGTGTGTATCTGTCCTTCTTGTAAGCGACCTCCTGTATCTCTGTATTGTGAACGTGTAAACAGTCCTGACTCGCTGTGGTCCTGTATTTGCTCTTTTTTTTTTAGAGCAGATCCACAGCCTGCAGTTACCTTCTTGAACTACATCAGAAGCAGAAAGAGAGAAAGAGAGAGAGAGAGAGAAAGTGTGTGTTGAGAGCTGCAGGGCTGCTGACACTGTGTGACACCACCAAATCTCTAAATACACCCCCCAAAAAAAACCAGGAATGAGTCAGGCTGTCCCGCAATGCACACTAACTCGGTTGGACTTTAGCTGCAGCTGAACAGTGCAGATATAAAGGAAATAAAGGTTTTTGACAAGTCGGAGAGAGAGAGAGAGAGAGCGAGGAGCCTGATGAGACAAATGTGTGTTTATATGAGCCAGTGGAGGGAATCTTGGCTTCTCCTCCAGCGCCTGTTTGCCAGTTTGAGCAGCCTGGGGGGCTACAGGGTACTGTATCTACTGAACGCCAGGCAGGTTTTAGATGGATTTGTCACGTTTCAAGATGCATTTTTAATCATGGCTCGGGTGCAGTGTATCGCCTCGTCGCCACCCCCCCCCACCCCTCCCCCCAGCGCAGAAAACACAGGTCAGCACAGAGCGCTGACTGCACGCTCTCCACAGAAATTAGTTTTGACAGTGTTTTCTGCTGATTATAATGAGAACAGATTGAGCTTTAAGTGTGTTGGCTGATGATGGAGCGCGGGGTCGTTAATGCTCGGCCCTGCGGGGTCAGTAAACAGCCTCACACAGATACAGCGGCGCGGGACAAATCTAATTAATGCACCAACATAAACGGATGAATATGACATTTAAACAAGCACCAACCACACACATGCACATGCAGCTAACACACACACGGGCTTAACTCATGTCCCTCGATATGATAAATTCATATGACAACATTCAAAGTAAAATTTTAATGACTTAAACTCCGATTGAGGGAAGTGGAAGTAGAATGGATTTAACAGTTTCTCCTCAAACACACAGGACATAATCTGACATGAGGTATGAATCACTGTTGAATTTCTCACTAGAAATTGCTCAGAAGATCTGCTACTACAAGAATAAGACTGTGCTCACCAGAAAAATAACAGCATCTGTTGTTTTTTTTTTTGTTTTTTTTTCGAGAATCATAAGATTACTTATCATTTTCCTGAGAAGAACATCTTGTGTTCAGGGTGGAAGAATCAGAGACGTGGACAGATGAGCCTGGTGTTCATTTCTCCAACATTAGTTTTATTTGAACCATGAATGTCCATGATGTTTCCCGAGCCTGGGCTGAGTCATGCTAAATAACTTACAGGTAGGAGATATGAGACAGCAATCTAAGGCTACGTTCACATTACAGGCCTGAACAGGTAAAAACACTGAATAAAGCAGTTTCAGCTAAAAAAATCAGTGTTTCTCCACCATGTTGGGCGAGCAGCGGACTTCCTGGAGGGGCTGTTAGCCGAGCTGCTGCTAACGTTTGCCCAGTTTATTTCTCTGATAACTTAAGATCCAGACGTCCAATGACTAAAATCCTTCTTGCGGCTAAAAGATCAAGTTAAAAACCAGCTAAATTTATCATGAAAATGTGACTTCAAACTGAATAAAAGTCCATTTCTAACAGTTTGTGTGGAACAAGCACAACAAAGCCCATGTATTATCTTGTATGTGTGTAAGTTACTCTTTGCTAGACGCCATTGTAGCGGACAAACACGGCGCCGATGCATGCATCTTGTGCACTATACTCTTTGGTAGAGGAGGTATGACGCCATTGACAGGCCACCAAATGAAACGGTCCGTTACTTTGATTAAAATGACAGATTTCTCTGGGTTTGAAAACTGTTGGAAACATTTGGGATAATGTAAGAACACAACTCAAAAACATATAGAACATAGTTCTAGACTTGAGCGACAACAACCTGACGATTTCAGGAGAGAAGCTTCTGTCTGGTCTAGTTGTTTTTACACATTTTAATGAGGAATTATTACAGATTAGAGCTTTAAATCAGTAACAAGTTCCTTCCAGTTTTAGTAGAAACTTCTCCATAAATGTCCAACAAATGTGAAAGTTGTCCCTCTATTGACGTCTGTCACTGTTGTTTCTCTCCTCCATGTTTAGTTTCTGTCCTGTGTAACAGTCAAAATTGTGTGAAATGTACCTTTAAGACTCATTGTGTTGCTTAGATACGAGGGGAGCAACGTCATCAGACAGCGCCTTGTTTTGATTTGAGCTATTTGAGCGGCGTGCAAGCTGTGAAATGGATGCATGTTGTTGAGCTCCTGTTTTTTTTTATTACCCTCAACTCAAGAGTAACATCTGGTTACGTGCGGCTTCTCTTGCGTTCATGTATGAACAGATAGCAGCCGAACAAACGGGCTCGATACGGTTGGTGTGGATGTCAGCAATAAACAACGAGCGTTGTGAAAACCTCAGCAGCGGCGTTGCTGTGAGTTTTTGACTTGTCCTCTACTTCAACCGGGGGACACAGAGCCAAACTGTTACACCTGACATTAATTAGATCTAGGGCCACATATGCAAATAAATAAATAAATAAATAAATAGTAGAAAAAATTGGATTTGGGCCACTTCAGCGTTTAATGTCCAAAGAGTGGAGAGGATGGGGGAAATGGAAAATGTATTTATATCACACAGTTCATACAGTGGAAGTAAATCACAGTGCTTCACATGGAAACAGAGATGAAAAATAAAACAGAATAAAAACCATTATAAAGTTCTCCATTCACAAATGTCACAATTCAGCTGGGTTTTGTACCTGGATGAAACCCAAATGAGATTTACCACGCTTTCATTTACAGTTAGCGTCATGACTGTGTTTGCATCTCTCAGAGGAATAAAGAGAACTGGAGCACACTGATTAATTCACAGCCTTTAATTGTGCAAACACACTCACGTTTCCACAATAAATGTGTCTTCAACAGACTCGGAGTGGACAAAGACACGAGGCAAACAACATATATATATAGTCAACCTAGACCAGGTGTGTAATGGTCATTGGATAATTGGTTTAAATGTAATGGATAATGAATCAAAGGGTGGGAGATGTCGTAGTTAGTATGCCACAACCCAAACACCATGTCAGGAACCAAAGAACATAAAACTGTCTTAAAGTTATAAAGATAAAAGTGTAAAAAGTACAGGTGTCCATTTGATGATTAGTCCAGGTGATATGTGCCAAATTTGAGGTGATATGTTCACTTTTTCTTAAGAAAAACTTGGCACACCTGTACAGTTTGGGGCCCTGAACATTTCCAGAAATGGAGCCATCACAAAAACACCTCATGGCAGCCATGGCAACCAATGTACCGCCAATATCTAGTTATGTGTATTGCATCATATCTCCTGAACCAAACATGATAACACAGAAAAGGTGGCGTCTACCCCCATGTTCTGATGGCCAAGGATTACAATGACACCATAAACAGCATCATGAACTGTTCAGGTGAATAGTTAACCCCTTAACATCCACCCTATTTGGCATTCCCAAATGGAAAAGCTTATAACAGACGGACTGTAAGGCCATGATGCATGTGTTAGGCTTCATTTGACAAGTGACATCTTCTAGTTTATGGAAATAAAACACAATCATTGTAATCCTCGGCCATCAGAATATCGAGGGTAGACATAACTTTTTCTGTGTTATCATGTTTGGTTCAGGAGATGATGATGCAATATACATAACTAGGTTATGGCGGAAAGTAAATTGGTTGCCATAGCCACCACGAGGTGATGTCACCACCTCTAGGAGTCTGTGCATAATGTTGAGCAATAGCATAATCCATGTTTTGTGTACATATTGCAGTCTGATGTTCAGATATGTGAGTCTTTAAAGCTCTTTTTGTCGGACATGTGTGCTGCTGGAGTTAATGAAGGATTTAAGGAGTATTTTTCTTCTACCAGTGCGTGGATGTGTACTGTACTTGGTGTCCAATGAGTGAGAACATTGAACACTGAGTTAGAACATTGTGTGCAATGACCACAGTGTGTTGATTAAGCAGCCAGCAGACAGTGTTTGATGGTTTTCTAGTGTCAGAATGAAGCAGTCTGTCTCTCAGATTGCATTTAAACGTGATCAGTGGAGGCACAGAGCTGATTTTTATTCAGAGATGAGTCGCTTTTAAAGGATATTCCAATGTTTAAGTTATCTACACATCAAAAATTACCAGAATATCAGCTTGTTCGTATTTGAACTATTTAATAGTCTTTAGTATATCAACAGTGTTGCCAAGGAAGGAAGAGAGGCTTCAAACTAACTTTCTTTGCGAAGAAGTCCGGACAGAAGCTCAGTACGACCACCAATACTACCACAGTCGTATTTACTTTGGGAAGACCATAAAAGACAGAACATATAGGACAGATGCTAGAATCATATTGCTCAAAAACCCATAATCACAACTAGTCATCCCTGGTGTTAGAGACGTAGTGTTTTCTCAGGACATGGTTTGCCATCGTACCCTTTTCTTAGTGTTTTAAGCGCTTCTTTCATGGTGACTTGACTTGAGTCTAAACACAGTGACTTAGGACTTGCTTGCAGCCTTTAAAGGTTAAGACTTGAGATTTCTTCTACTTCCTCCCAAAGCCACAAACCAGAGGTGTGAGACTCTGTCATCGGGTGGCATCAGAAATCTCACACACAATCTCTTCCCGAGATTCCAGATTGTTCAGAGCTTTTAATTCACACATTCATTCAGATTCCTTTTAACAGCATGTGAACTCTCTGGACTCTGTGGATTGGACTCAGTGGAGCCCTTTGGCATAAACGAAGAACTGAATTCGTCATGTTTCCTCTAATGAATGACACTTGACTGATGTTAATACCTGTATTTTTTTTTAACTTTTTGATCCCCTGTGGCCTAAAACGCCTTCTCCACCGTAGACCAGCATCATAAAGATGTCTGTAAAACTGTTGACAAGAAGTTTCTGTGTGCGGTTGACGACAAAGACCGAGAACGCGATTTACTGCAAGACGTGCACTGAAGTATTTCTGTGGACTGTTTTTAGGTACTTATGCGGTAAATCTTCCTGCCCAGATGTCATGCACATGTTCACACATGTCATCCACACCACTGTACCTCTGATTTACACCTTTTCAACATCTGGATGTGATTTGATTCAGTGATAGTTTTACTGTTACCCTTCGTTTTCCTCTTTCAAATACGTTTGTCTACGCTTGATGTTTAGTTCTTGTGTTTCAAAGCTGTCAGACTTGTTTTTAGAGATGCTGTTGTGCTCCCCTGAATCTGATATGAACTTGGTGAGTAAATTAAATTAATAAATCCAAATGAGCGTTGTAAAAATATTCCATGTTTTTAACCTTTAGCTGGAGTATAAGTATGCAGTTGCAAAGCGTTTTGACTACTTAACTGCTGAGTGATTTATTTAGAAACGGCGGTATACGTGTGTTATGTAAGTTCTCCTCAAATTAATGTAATAAATAATGATGTTTCCCCTGATGAGAAACCCTCTGACCTGAGCTCCGTGCAGCAGGTTCGTGATAAATTAGTCTGCGGTTCTGCTGACAGCGAACACAAAGATCTGTCAGAGAGTCAGACGCTACTAACAAGCAACCAGAGAAACGGCCAATTAGACGCCGCGAATACAGTCTTTAAGCGTCTGAAATAAACAGTGTACAGTGATAACAGGTGTTAATATGTCTGACACAGAAAATATGACTCAGAGCAGCAGCTGTTGTTTATCTGTGCTTCTGAGGACATTCCCACACAGAGACTCCACGAGATGGCTCGGGAACAGTGGATGCATTCATAGACGTGGGCTGGAAACCATGGCGACGACTGATCGACAACAACCTTTGACCCGTTCCATCAGGGACGACCGCCAACCCCCATACAAGGAGATTCACCCAAATAACGAAATACGGAGATTTAAAACCTGAGAAATTTGGAAATTAATTATGTATGTTTTGGGGAATCTAAGAAGACAGATTTGAAATGATTATTTAAAGTGTTTTATAAGCAAAAGGAAACATTTTCTCAACCCACAGAGGAGAAAACTTAGTCAAAAACATTTACATGTTTCACACTAACAATGACAATATATTTATTTATGTAATTGTTTTGTGTATTCTGCTTTCTTGCAGATAATAAAATGTAAAGGAGGGCCAGCAGAATGTGCAGCTCAGTACCTTTATTTTTTAATTTTTAGGGACTGAACCCAAAAGGTAGAGGACTACTGTATTCATTAATTGAAATTCAAGTGAAAGGGTGCTAAACTTGCATAACTTAAATGACACAGGTTTCGGCCCTGACGTATGCAAGGGTGCGAGGGCCTGTTCATCACTGCTTGCAGCTTTAATCTGTGTTTTGTTTTCTTTATTACTTTAAAAAAAAATCTTTCAGTGTTTATGTTGATTACTAACAATGGCTCTGATGCAATTTAAATACAAATCTTGGCTGAATCTTAAGCTGTATAATCAGCAACTCTCTTGTGTTTTATTTTCATTTTCTCTTCCCTTTATGTGATGGGAAGTACGCTGAACTGCCATGTCTCAGGAGAGCTTTGTTTACTGTAACTTGTGATTTAAACTGATTTGCTTGTTAAAATATTATTCACATTTCTGGGGCTCCACTGGAATATATATATTCACATGATTCCCAGTTAAAAACTCCTTATTTATCTTCTACTGGTCCTTTATGCAGCCCCTCAGTTCAGTCTCCGTCTGAAACAGGAAGTTTTAGCTCCTGTCTCTTTAAGGCCCCGCCTCCCGATGAGCCTGCTCTGTTCTGATTGGTCAGCTTTCAGGAAGCTACGTAAACAAACTATAGTAGCAGGATTTCAATTTTTTTCCTCCTTCATTACTCACAAATGTTCAACTTCTCAAATCCATCCGTACAACAACACATGGAAACACCTTAGCAACCGCCTTAGCAACAAAGGCTACAGGGCCTAAGGTACGACCATTTATGGGCATGTGTGATGAGCTGACATCAGCTTGTCGACAAGACAGAAAAAAATATCACAAATCAAGTGTTTGGATCGAGTTGAAGCCCTGAGTTTTGACTTGCAGGCTGCATTTGTACATAAGTTCACCACCAGTTTTGAAACTTTGATCATGTTTAATATCAGACATCAGAACAGGAAATAAATAACAGAAAATCACAAAAAGCCTTTAAAAATATCAGTATTTTATTTTTTTGCAATAGCAAAACAAGATGATTTGTTCTACTCAGTGGAAAGATTAAGAAATATTTTACAAGACGCATCATAAATGTTTTTTCCTTATCTTGATCAAAACAAAATCTGGGTGGTATTAAGTTATCAATACATATTTATGTCTCCAAATTAGTGACTTAGAAACTTAATTTCTAGCAGACAGAGCTGAATAAAATGAAGAGTCCTTTTTGTCATTCATCCACATTGTTTATTTTTTTAATTCTTTTTATACATTTCTGCATAGTTTAGTCAAAACAACAATGTTCTTCATCATATTTGTTGACAAAATTAACAATAAATGTTTGCTTGATCAGTTATCTTTTTAAATTATTGAGTAGATCATATTAATCCAATGTCAGAATCGTCATTAATTTTCTGCTAATGGATCTTGTGGTCACTTAAGCACTGTAATAATTCAGTAACTCTTCAGCACTTTGGTTAAACATCTTATTTATAGTGCAGTTAATGACGACTGAAAGACAAAGAAACATTTCTATACAGCAGGACTGAACAATTAACACCTCGTCAGGTAAGATGAGTGAGACAAGGAGCTGTTTAAAAAACGATGAAGGCAGACAAAAAAAGTTTTCTAAAGCTCAGGTGGTTTTTATTAAAATGCTCGCACCATCGTCTGAGACGCGACATGACTGAGAGTCACTTCAGCAGCAATCTAGAAACTAATCAGGCCAATTTGTTACCTAAATGACTCGTGTCCCGCCGGAGAAGTATTGGACTGAAATCAGCTGAGTGATTTGTCATCCTGACAGGAGGGAAGCTGAAGCAGCGGCGGTGAGCGGCGACGCTTGGCAGTGACTAAACAACAAATTACAACAACTTCTGACCTGTGTAACACCGCGCATACACATGAAAACACACTCATCAGCGTAAGCCTCAGCAAGTTACAGAAAGTTTGAAGTGTGAGTAATAAAGGAAGAGAGGAATCGGCGGGAATGAAAAGTGTCCAAGAGGACGAAACGACACATGGAAACCACGGCTGAAAGAAACCAGGAAATGATGCGATGCGTCACGTAGGCGGAGCAGAGCAGAAGGTTTTTACTCGCTACTCGCTGTCTTTTTAGCATGTGGTTGTGTTGCAGCCAGAGGAGGAGTAGCGATGTTAAAAGGGTGGGACATGAGCACTGCAACCTCCCCCCCTGCCTTTGGCCCCTGTTCCAGTCTCCACAACATGCAAAATCAAAATGTGCAGCATCTAACAGGAAGTGTGAAAGAAGCTAAAATATGTGTACTGTCTGTGTTATCAGAATGAACAGTATGTATAGTACGGAGCCCCTAAAATCCCAAAAAGTGGTATTTGCATAAGTTATTTATCTCAGCTGATAACAATCAATGTCTCTGTGCAAGAAGAGTGAGAATTTCACTGTATGACGTTCCAAGATGAAAATAAACCTGGATTAGCTCAGTTCTCTTCATTATATATAGTTGCTGTTTGCATTGGAAGTCGTTACAGATGCATATGAGTTCATATAGTTCATAGTGTGCACAAGATATATAACTTGTTCCCACAAGATAATTATTTAAATTTAAAAAAATACCACTTTTTGGGACTTTAGGGGCTCCGTAGTATAGAGTAGTATGAATACTGTTTTCACCATAACTTCACTTACATGACTACTTGACTTGAAATAGAAGCCAGTCTTCTTCTTGCCTTTTTTTATTCTGTGCATTTCCTCATTGCCTCCTTGCATAACAAAAAGAACCATGACAGTGTTCAAAATTAGCAAAAATCAGACGACTGAGCGTCCAAACATTTCTCTGTTTAGCACCTGCAGGTTAGGCTAACCTATTGTTGCTAAATTTGGAGCAGTTGGGAAACAACAGACGACACTTTTCTTGGTTTTTACTGACACACTGTAGCATTTACTGTAAATTTACTACCAGATTAACTCACTGCAAACCTTTTCCTCCTCTGCTCCACTGATATTCAACGTCACTCCTCCGCTCATTCTCCCATTTAAGCGCTCACTCGCCCGCTAGCAACGCTTTTCTTGGCAACGACACAGAACGACACGTTTCGGGAACAGTGCAGCACATCGGCTGTGGAAGTAGTTTTAAATTATTAACTGTGTAATTTCATCAGGAAAAAAGTGAGTGGGGGGGATGGAATCATGTTTTTGACAGCAGCAACGCCAATGGTTGCAGCCACTGAGTTTTGTGATAATGCAGCTGGTTATGCAGGGTTAGGAAGGGTAAGCTATATTAACTGTTACCGAATCAACTAACTAGATCATTTTACCTACAGGATCATAGATACACATTGATTTAATTGATTTATTTTAATGTGCAATTAAAAGAAAAACGCACAAGGCTGCACAGCTGCCTCGCATTGCCTCAGTGACGTATTTATTTCAATCATTTTAAAACAGATTGTACTAATTTTTTACACAGTTCTATGTAGTTTTTACCTGTTGGCACACATAGAGAAAAAAAAAATAGACCAGCCGTGTAAAAATAGAGCATGAACTCCACGTACAGCTTCCTCGGTCAGTGTAGTGGATGCAGTTGATTATAATGGACGCACTCTGCTGCAGCTGTGTTTGCACCATTTCCATGCCTGATGTATTTCAGCTGTAAATCATTCACCATCATCATCATCATCACGCTGTTCCCAGAACAGATATAAATAAATAAAATTAAAAACAACCACACATGACGTGATGTTAAACTATCCTTTGTGCCAATAGGTGCACTTACAGGAGATTCATCTTGTTGGTTGTTGGGAGTGGCAGATGGTTGACAGGTGGGGGTTCTCGAGTGATTACCCTCCATCCTCAACATTTCATTGATTAGTACATCTCCTTGATTACTTCACCTGCAAAGGGCTCGACAGTGGTTTCTGGCGTCCGAACCACCACCCCCTCTATTCTGCTCTCCTGATCTCTTGATGTTATGTTGATGTTCTTGGAGCCCAGCAAGCGTCCTTCCACTCGATCAACCAGCTGCTTCTTTCTGCTGCAGAGCCTGGCCATGGATTCCTCGGTCCTCCTTCAGCAGTCTGGTGGTAGAAGAAGCCACAAATCCTCTGCTTCCCACTTCAACTGGATAGACTAGATAGGCTGCCAGGACCAAAGTACCAAATCAGACCTAACGTCGGTGGACGCGGACCATGCATAGGTGTCCTGTTTCTGGCTTGGTTGAAGGATGTTTGGGCCTTTTTCTGTCCTTGTTGCCTTTAAGGATTGGTTGCTCTTAGAGAAAAGGGGTAGTTGGCCCCCTGCTTGTTCTCAAGATGTCATGATGTGTTGTGAGAGTCGGTGGAGTTGGGCAGAGGGCACCGGTTGGATCCTCGCCAATCCTCCTGTTGGTGCACCTCCTGTACCACCAGTATCCATTGGAGCATTACAGAACATGAGTAGGTTTCTCCCAGACCGACCTCCAGTGGTTCTCCTCATATTGTTCTAACAGAAACCTTGTTGTGTCTGTTGATAGCTTTGCCTCCTCCCAAGCATCGTCTATGTATGGGGTACCACAGGGCTCCATTCTAGGACCAGTTTTATTTTCTCTTTATTGACTCCCACATTATCAAACAGCGTGATATCTCATTTCATTGCTACACAAATGATACTCAGCCGTACTTTTCCTGCAAACCATCTGAATCAGCTACACAATCTTCCCTTCATAATTGCCAAGCTGCAGGATGCCAGTAAATTTCCTTCAGCTTAAATCTTCCAAAGCGGAAATCCTATCGATGGCGCTTCTTGCCGTCAGGGCTACAACCATTTAGAATCACTTACCAGAAGAAGTTAGACTAGAAAAGTCTCCCCAAACTTACTTCTACTGTTTGACCTGTCTATTTTATCAGTTAACTTTACTTTTATCCATTGACTGTGATTGTTTGTGAAGCGCTTTCTAATGGTTGTTTTGGAAGGTTCTATGCAAATAAAGTTATTATTAGTGGTAAAGAATGGAAATATGCAAGAGGAGAGAAGATAAACTAATAGAGGGAGATGTTTAGTTTGTTCGCCTGAGTGATCTAAACCTTCCTGAGCATATTTCATCCTGTCAACAACGTCAGCTTCAGTGTGTGTGTGTGTGTGTGTGTGTTGGAAAAGGTGTGCGGCGGATTCTGAAGTTTTGTGTGCTGCAGTTTGTCTCAGTCAGAAGAACATCATCATTTATCTTTCCTGTCAAAACAACTGAAAACCCTCGAGGAAAAAAAAAAAAAAAAAAAAAAAAGGGGGAAGTCAACATACCTGCCGGAGACGTTGTTTTGTTGGACCTCAGCGGAGAGGGACTGACAGACGGGATTGACGGATAAACAGTGAAAGTAAATGTTGTTTGTCCCGAGTCGAGGCTCGCTGAGAGGTTAGTGAGAAGACGACACTGAGCATTTACATTCAGACACATGAGTTATAAAGTTTTCCTGTTATCTGTTAGAGCTGAAGAGTTGCTTTTACAGATTTTTGTATGTCTAAATCATAAAAGTTTTTGTTCATGGCCTCTTAAAGACATACAGATATGCAGATTTGTTTAGTTGTACCACAATCTGGAGGCCTTAATACTGAACTACATGCACGTTTGCTTTGCAGAGCCTCCGTACTTTGATTGGCTGCTGCCAGATTTACGTCAGACCAAAAATATGTTCTGACATAATGAAACTTTTTTAGGGATTATAACTTTTCAACTCAAAACGACTTTTCGTGTGTAGATGAGAATTAAAAAAAAAGTGTGGTAAGGATGAAAGCATCAATGGCTCCACATCTTTTTGATGTGTGGTTTATGACACCGTTAGTCCACATGTGGAGGTTTAAAGTGTCAAAACAGGATTACTGACTAAACTCACCTCACAGATCCCTGCTTTTCATCACACATCTGAAAGCAAACTGTGTGTATGTGTATATATAACGCCTGCAGCCACTGACACCACCAGGTGTGTTTGTTGACGCTTGTTTATGATGTTTCTCTGTGTGTTCGGGGATTCGGAGGAGTTGGATGTTGTGTGTCAGTGGGTTTAGGACATCGGCTTCCTCTCCTGCCAGGCTTTTTCCCCCCCTAATGCTCCTTTTTATGTTAATAATATAACAGCTCATATAAACTGATGTGAAATGAGTCATTAATGTGGTATGAAATGAAAAATTAAAAAATTTCACTCCTTCACTGGTGCAGAATTAACAGTAAAGTTCTTCCTCAGCGCATTTTTAACGGCAGGATTTCAGACAGCTCAGCAGACGCAGGCGTCGGTGTCGGTGTGTGTGTGTGTGTGTGTGCAGCTGGACGAGTTTCCATCTTCAAATTAAATCAGAACTTAGTGTTTGCAGAAGGACACCTATTTTTGTGGTTTAATATTTACCATTTGTTTACTGTCACTTTTCGAGTGAGGGAGTGTTTGAAGAGCAGATATGAAGAACAAGAACTATCTGCTCTCGTGTCGTTTAAGAGCTGCTGAAGCATAAAGTCGCTTTAGCAGCTGTTTACTGTGATGAAGCTGCAAATCTGAACTGTCCCTCAGTGTGTTTGGTATTAAACTTTTCTAACTTGATATGCTGACTTTACCAACACAGAGAATACCAGGTATGTGTTATGGTACCTGAAGATTCAAGAGTGTTTCCTGTTTCTTCCCATTTCCTGTGGGTGAATCCCAAGTCTCTTAAATTGCATCCATGTTTCCCTCACTTGCGTCTTAGTCCCGCCCACCGTGGATGTAGGAGAGACGCAAGGAAACGAGGAAATTTGGTTTTAGAGACATGAGACCTGCTTTCCTCTGAAGCGTCACGTGAAGCAACGTCCTTTTCTGATCACAGCTGGATCAGCTGATCACATGTGGACTGTGTTAATACTAATAAAGGTTCACAGTTATCACCGCTAGAGCAGCTGTTTCCTCTCTGCAGCCTGTTACCTGTTTAACAAACACCTGAATAACAACCTGCATTCTGCATTTATACTGAGTCCTGTTCAGAGGCTCAGGAAACATTTCTACTGGCAAAATGCGTTTATACTATTTATTGATCATCTGCATCTGTATCTTTTGATAATCCTGATGGTGAATTAATCATTCAATAACTAATATGATCAGAGTGTCTTCTGAACACTGGAAATATGTGTTTGGCTAAATGTTTCAGAGAAAGTTGAAATGATGTGACTCATATCAAACCTGACGTCACGTGACTGAATGGAAATAACGATAAATGGTGTAAAAAATAAAACATGTTTAACTGTTATTATGAATCAGGAAGAGTCTGTCTGTCAGCTAGAAACAGTTTAATGGAGGAAATAACATCATGAAAAGAAAAATCTCTCTAATAAATGAAGTTGTTTATGATTCTTTTGTTGATCAGACCGACAATTAACAGATTTTTAACTATGTGATGAATCAGAAAACAAATAAAAGATGAAACTTGGGAGTGAAACACTTCAATTTAATCTGTAATCCGTCTCCACTTCGGTATGAAACTGTAGTGATGTATCAGATCAGTTTGATCAGCTGCAGCGTCCAATCAATAACTGATATCCAGTAAAGGGGGCGTGTCGGCCGGTAAAAGACTTCCGTGAAGTCCGCTGTCATGTTTCCTCGCTCCTCGGAGCAGAATAAGAGACTTGGGACGCCTGTCAAAACGGCGCATCAGGAACAACTTCCGGTTCAGGCGAGTAGTGAGGAGACATAAAATAAGAGCTTTGAGATGTACCCTGTGTTTCCAGCATCCCCGTCTCTCTCTCTGTGTTTGTTTGTGTGGGTGTTGGCCTGGACGTGGCTCTCCTGGCTCCCAGCTCGTCACCTCTCCCGGTCTGCTCTCATCTTTTCATCAGCTCGCAGTATATCTCCCCCGGCTCTTCATCCACTCATCGCCAGATCGTTGTTTGGACTCAAGTGGTGGCTTACCACTCAGGCCTCTCACTTATATATATAGTGATTGTTTCAAGTTTGGATTTGTTGCTAATTGCTGTCTCTCTCTCTCTCTGGAGCTCCTGGACCATCGCTCACCTGCCTGCCTGCCAGCTTGCCTGCTCTCCAGCCCACCACCACCTGCTCCCTTCTGCCTTTCTCCCTCACTTCTCTCAGCCCTCCACTTCCCTGCCAATAAAGCCTTACTTCATTCACCGTCACTCTGGTCTGTGTCTGCCCACATTGCAGCCCACAACAGTGTGAAGATACGAGGCGATTACAATTCATTACAACTGTTATTCTCGTTTAAAAGTAAATCTAATATCACAGAAGACCAGACGGTCTAATCCATACATATAAAAAGGAGCCAAAAGTCTACAAAAAGGGGCAGGGGCTTTGTAAAACTACCCATACACAAGCATAACCTCAACTTTACCATCAGACAAGACAGTTCAATGTGATTCATTTTGACTCTGAGAACGAGGTTCTGTAAAAATCTGAATCACAGATATTTAAAGTTTGGAGAGCCTTTGTCTCCTTCCTCTGGCAATAAGAATAGACGGGGTCGCTCAGCTGTGAATGCCTTCGTAAAAAAGATGTTATTAGGACGAAGGGAAGGACATTTCTCTTCGTTCTGTAATGTTAAAAGTGAAGTTAGACTTTTCTGTCGACTTCCTGACTCACTTTTTAAAAAAAGGCGGTGGTGGTGGTAACGAGGAAGTCAATGGGTGCGTTCTAGGGCACAAACACATCCTCCAGCAATGCACCACAAAGACTTATTTGGTCTGAAGAACGAAGAGTAAATAATAGATTTAAAAAAAATCAATCCACCTGTGAGAGCTGTGTCCTCTACCAACCTGCTGCTACTGATTAGCTTCATTTCATAAAGATATTACCGCACACTGAGATGCAAAAGATCGTATTTCAACAGTCTTCTTGTCAATCAATATTATCCATAAAGATAAACTGTATTTGGGGACAAACTTTACATTTTTGGATTTTCTTTGCCTCTGTTGGTTAGCTGCACTGTTTTAATGGGAGCAGATGGTGAGAATGAGAGATAAATCACTTCAAACATTAAGGTTGTTGGATCAGATACGTTTATCTAAGACAGAAGCTGATGGCTGTCAACGAGGCGAGGTGGCAGGAGGACTCAGACGCAGAGATGAGATGTGGAACAAGGCGAAGGCAAAACTTGAACCTGAACGTGATCCAACGCACGAACATGGACGAGGACGGAACAGAAAACCAGGACTTGACAAAACTAACGAGGGAACGGGGAACAGGTGGACACACTCAGGGTCAATCAAACAGACACATGAGGAAGGGCAAGCGACCTGAAACAAGAGGATTTACTTTTCAAAATAAAACAGGAAATGACAAAAGACAAAACATGGAGACAGGACAAAAACCCAACTAAACGGCTGAGTAACGAAAGTAAAGTAACATGTAATGTAGTGTGTTACTTTTGCTGCTGAGTAGGTTGTAATTACTTTTACAATGAGCAATATGTGATCAGTAATTGATTACAGTTTTCAAGTAACTTGCCCAACACTACTTATAATCAGCTGGAACTGAATTTGAACCACTGATTTGCACTCAGCCGTGTGAAAAGTGCTGCACAAATAAAGTTTGACGGATTGATTTGTGTTCTGATTAGTAATCCACACACAGTTTCCGAGCGTGTGTTTATGTCTAATTGTGTGTTAATGATCTCTAATTGTGGGGAAAGCAGCTCATTAGAATGAGATCTCAACAGAACAGATAATGAATTAAATTTAATATTTAGTGACACACACACACACAGAGAGACAACAGCAAGAGACGAGGCGCCTCAGGAGAAGCACGATAATGGATCCGGTCCTCCTCCACTGGCGGCGGAGGATTAAACTGTCCGGGAGGACGAAGACCGAGACGGGACAAACGCTTTCGTCGGCTTTGATCTTAAATGACACGACGTCACTGAGTCAAATCATCTCGCAAACACAGAGAACAAAAGAAACAAAGCTGCAAACAACAACGGATATTCATGAGCAGACATTTTCCTCACAGGTTGAAGTACGTACATCAAAAACACAAAGACCGGATCAAATGCATGTTTGAAGATGAAGTGAAACATTTACAATAGAAACTGTTACAAAACTGAAATATCATTTAGTCAGTAATTGTGCCAAAAAAAACCAAACATTTTATTCTGACGTCAAATGTCATGAGTCAAGATTTTGTTTTTTATGTAAAACTAAAATATTTAATTTTATTTTATTTAAATAAGATTTAAAAAAAAAAGACTTTCATAGAGTGTCTTGAAGGCATAAATGCAGATAAACGACAAGTAGAAAATGACAGACAGTTACTGCACAGCACTATAATAATATTTATATATGATATTATTATTATATATTATATATGATATATTATTATTTTACTTTACTAAAACTTTCAAAACATTCACTCATCTCACTGAGTTTAATGCTTAATTTGGGAGCATGTTACATTCCAGCTCAGTAATAACCCGGTAATCCTGAAGAAATATACCAATAATAAAGAGGTAATAATAGAGTAATATCACGGTAATTACCAAAGTAATAACCATGTGATAGCTTGGAATAAACAAAGGCTACTGTAGGTAATATTAGAGAGAAATGTTTGTAATAAAAAGCTAAAAACAAAAACACATCTTACAAATAAAGAATGAAGCAGAACTATTTAAATGTAACAGTAAAATGTTAACAATACGCTAGCAATGCTAACAATGCTAACAATAATAAGGCCTTATCAGAGTGATATTTTGATTAAAGCTGGTGACATTAATGGGGTGATAACATGATAATAATAATAATGAGGTAATATAAGTTCATGTTTTTAATCTATCAGCCTCAAAATCACATGAAAATTCTTGGAAGTCAAAATTGGTAATTACTACATTACTAAATTCCTTCATGCTCCAAACATTTCTATTTGTTTTAAGGTAATATTGTAAAAATTCTACTATTAATGCTGTGATTTGTTACCTGGAAACATGTGTGGTCGTTTCTGTGTTACAACCATGAATCAGTGCCGTAAAATGCAAAACTAGTGCTACCCTTTTTTACAACATAATAACCACTGATTTAAAAGAAACAGTAAAATAATCAAGTACTTTAGTGTTTGAAGTGTTTGATTGTGACAGTTTTTGGTCAAATTTAACTGCAGTCTTTGGTACATCATTAATAAAACATGAATAATTTATGTTGACTTCAGCGGTGTGAGAATTTTATGATATAATTATATGAAAACGACAATAAACAATTGCAGATTTATTTTTGAGCTAAAATCAGATGTGAATGTTTGGAGGACCAGAGAGGTTGTTTTCCCCTCGATAAATACATCATTTTTATTTACCCTGAAATAAAAATCTTTTTTCTGTTTCTCTGTTCACATTTTATTGGTGGTGTGATTCCAAGACAACAAGCTCCACAATATTATATAATATAATAATTTTCTCTATTTTGTCTTCTTTGGTCTTCCATACTTGTGTCATAAATCAAATTTTAGTGTCTACAGTTCCCATTGAACCAATTTATCATTTCTTTGCAGCCACCCTGAAGGCTATCCTGCCACAAAACAAAAACAGTTTGACAAAATGTAATGAGACAATTTAGAATAACATCTTTCACAACTGAGCCGGAGAATAACCTCCTTCAAAACCAGACCTTAACATTCAGATCTTTAATGATACCACTTGAGTAAATAGTCCAATACAACCACAGCTATACAGTTTCCATTTAACTCCAGCTAATGTGTAATTTTACTCCACCAACACAAGCACACACACACAGAAGGAGGACTGAGACGCTCATTAAGACTTCCAGCTTCCTGTTCGCTGTTTCACAGATTTTACCAGCACGACTTTGGTTTAACTCCTCTGGTCTGAGAGTTTTGTCTCTTGAGGGGGAAAAGCTTAAAAAAAAAGTTCTCTCTCCAATTCTACAAGACAAGTTTTTCTTTGTGTTTTGTTTTTTGCAAATAGAGTTTACTGTATATTGCACACTTTTTCACAAAACGGCCACACATCCAGCTCCTTTTTTCCACGATCATGTTCTGCTGCAAGCATCTTGAGAGACAGCCAACCTATTACTCATCCAATAATGTAGTTAATTAAGAAACTATCAGGGTTAACTAAAGGACGTGTCTCTTTAATTTATAACACTTTGTTAGAACATACACAGATCCCATTAGCGATAATAACAATATGGCATAAAGACATAAAGACTGCTCTGAATCATCTACAGGCTGGGCTAGAGTTAGGAGGAATGACTCTTCACAAAATCCAAACTAACAAACCTGAACGTCATATATCAAACTTATTTGACACCAAAGAATGAACTGAACATAAACTGTTTCTCCAAACTGTACCCTTTGTGATTGAATCACATATTCATACATCATGTGGAGGGTGTCCATCAGTTTTTCTGGGTACAAATAACAAAACGTCTCTCTGAAACACTTGGTTTAGAGATGGACTGCTCTCCTAGAGAACGTTTGCTCCTGAATTCTGGGCAGGATTTTTAACCACATTCAGAGACAGCTGTGCGATCAGCATCCACTGTTGCTAAAGAGACGCTGGCGGTTATGTGGCAACCACAGCGTACTCTCCTATTAATCAGCAGAACCACTCTTTAATACAGATTTTATCTCTGGAAGAACAGGGCGGGCCAGATTGTGCTCAAGGCTATGAAGGAGGCACTCAAAGCATCTGGAGTAGAACCATGATATAAGTCTTTATTCTTATTTTTTGTTTCCTTTTTACTCTGCAATGTACTGTTAGGAAATATCAGTGGAGAATTCAGTGGAGATCCAACTATTTTAATTTGGATATATTTCAGAGTTTTCTTTTTATATGACTATTTTTATCTGATGGCTGAACTAAAATAAACGTAGCACCACCTGGAACAGCTGCATTCAGTTTCTGCTGTTAATTAACCAGTAAATTGGTTATTCTCTGACAGAAACAACAACCACAATCACTACTTCTGTTACTTACAACACATTTTATTGCTAATGAGAGCTGCTACAACTAGCCATAATTAATTGTACTTTGACTAATCTAGACTTTTTTTTAATTAATCAGCCATAATAGTTTTGTAAATTAAATGTCCTGCTGCCTATAATGTCTAAAACTAAAAAAGGTATTTAATGTAAACAGAGAAGCAAGGAACATTTTGCAATTAAGAAACTGCGAAAGACAAATAATATTCTACTTTTGTTCTTTTTATATTTACTATTATGGGATTGTTGGCTTAAGTGAAAGATTAAAGTCCTTCTTTTAACCGTGCTGGCACTAAGTGACCGCTGTTATCATCGTCGGAGGGAGAATGAAACAGGAGAGCGAGAGCCGAGTTAAATCACAGAGCGAGGAGAGCGGAGAAAGTAGGCAGATCATTAATTCAAAGAGACAGATCAGAGGAAGAAGAAGAAAAAAAAAACTTTTTAAAGTCAAGTCATCCACGGAAACTTCTCAGTGCTTCTCTGCTGTGTGAGTATGGCCTGTCACTTATTCAGGACCACACACACACACACGGGTGTGTAAGCGCTCATGCTCCACTGCACCGAGTCTTGCGAGTTCTGATATTACTGCAACATTAATTCCATTTGTGATGTTATTACACGGCGCTGGTTTTTGCTTGCCACCAGTCAAACATGCAAAGACTGGAGGGCTCGTGTGGAGGAGGGGGAGGAGGAGCAGGAGAAAGAGGAGGAGGAGGAGGAGGGTGGTGCAAAGATGAAGAAGGCGAAGTTTGGAAAGAGGAATGTTACTGCCACACAACTCCCTCTCTCCTCTCAGTCTGTGCCTTGGTTTGCATTGTTGGCAGTAAACACGGAAGGAGAAGGACCTGAATGTGCAAATTATTCTTGTCTATAACCTGTCTATGTTATTTGTTAGCAGGTAGGAAGCTAGTGAGGTGACTCCTGGAGGTCTTAACAGGCCAAAAGATCCAGAACAGATCCGTGAAGACCTGCCTGTCAGGGTGAGAAGAAGCACGAATGGACACAAATGCAGAGATGAAGGGCAGACAAAAAACCCTACGGTAGTAAGGCGAGGACAGAACCACACTGACAAAACCAACGATCCAACAAAGACCAAACAGAAAACCAGGACTTCAAAAACACCCTGACCTAACGAGGAGATGAGGTGCAGGTGGGGAGATTGGTGGAGAATTCAGGAGAGGGGAATGACAGACAGGGAGCAGGAGCACACGAACACAGGAGGAGGAAACATGGGAAAGAAAAGAAAAAAACACAACACTCAAAGCTACCAAAAACCCCAAAAGAACACAAAAAGTCCAAAAACACAGAAATGTGACATTGCCTCAACCTGGTGTGCAAAAAAGAGACACTTGATCTGATTGATAAGTTCTCCAAATTACACAACAAAACATGTCGTTTGACCATAAAAAAATGTTTTATGACGTGAAAACACAAAGGTTAAGGTCTGCTTAGCATTAGGCAGTTACAGTTTTTTTTTTACTATTGGTTATGTGCATGGATCAATACTGAGTCTAAACTCTTCACACAGTCAATTTTATCAACACACAGCAGCTCATTTTACACACAAATGCAAAATCCTTCCATCAGACACGTACATAACAAATAATGTCAATTAAACACACACAACAGATAAAAGAAAACTCACAATAGGCAGCACATGAAAATCTGCGAGGTTACATCACTGTTTTATTGTTTTTATGTAGTTTTAATGGTTGATAGTGTAGAAATGTGTATATTGTGTAAACACAGTCAGATGTGTAGCTCTCTGTAGAAACGTACTACAGTGTTTCTACAGGAACGAGTCATAGAAATGCAGCAGGAAAGCTTTCACTGGGCTTTATTTCTGACAGCACGTCTTGGTTTTTTTTGGGTTGAATATAGATGTATTTCACACAGTAAATAGTGTTTCCAACATAAACTGAAGAGTTTGGAAGTGAAGATGTAAACATGTTCAAATGTTTTGTTGCTTGTTTGTAGTCACTGAATGCTTTCTGTGTGAAAACTATGCAAATATCAGTATTGAACCATGAAAATTGTTAACGAATTGTAAAAAAAACCTGTAATTGTAAACAGGAAGTGAATAGCGATCTCTTGTTTTAAAGTCTGATGTTTTGTTGAATCATTTATCCACCTCGACCTCCCCCCTACATGGACTTTTTTTGGTCAATATTCACCTGATTTCCTCCTCTGCTCTCGTTATAATTACTACAGTCACCAAACATAACCGTCACTTAAGCAACGAACACAGAGTTTGCGTTGTGAAATTATAGAATATGTTGTTTTTCATGGGAGGACAGTATGATATGAATAATATAAGAAAACATGTTGCATAAAGCTTTGAAGCTCTACGATGCGTTGTTCTACTTTTTTTTTTTTTTTACTTTTGTGGACATTTTTGCAACAAATGCAGAAGAGCAGGAAACCAATCAAACCTCACAAGCACACATCGTCGTGGTCGTGGAATTCATCACGCTAGAAATGTGCACCAGCAAAGACAGAGAAGAAGAAGAAGAAGAAGACTGTGAGCTGGATGTGAAGAATACAGGATTTAAAATACTTTACAAACTCAGCATTGTAAATGTTTTAAGAGGAAGGAAATACATTTCAACACTTTTGTTAGACCTCAAGGATGCACACAAAGCGTTTGGGTGGCAAACACTGACTGTCAGCATAACCTTTGTTCTTTTTTTTTTACAACAGCACTCCACAGAGCAGCTTTTAGAGAGTGTGCTGAATTCAACTTGGAACATTCATGCGAGCAAATCCCACAGTGAAATGCAAGAAAGGACAAAAAAAAAAAAAACAATTTTCTTGTCTGCGGCCTCAAAGAGCAAAAAAAACATGATGAAAAGCTCAGATGTTTGGTGAGGATGAAAATGTTGTGAATAATATGTGCTGCGACCTTCACAGTCAGCACATCTGAACCCAACCTTTAGGAGATGTCGGAGTGTTAGATTACAGGTCTGACAGGGTTCGGACTCACCTGTATAAACACATTATCGCTAAGTTAGAGGCAGAGTCTGTGGACGGCAAAGTTGGTTCATCATTTCTCCGTCTTTATGTGGTTTATAGACTTATAAACTAAGTTCGGGAACCAAAGACCACGCCTTGAGTTCGCCCCATTTCCACACCACAGAGTATTCAGCCACACCACATCCACCACTCTCCCCTTCTGTCTCAGCTCGCAAGTCCCTCCAACCCCAAACCCGTAACTAAGTTTCTCTCTCACCAGGAGTCTCAATCCCCCTCCGTTCCTACTGACCTCCCCATCGATGCCTCTCCTCCTTACACCTATCCTTTCCTATGCACTCCTTCCTTCCCCTCGAATCTAACCATCTCATCCCTCATCCCACGACTTGACCCTCACCCCCGCATCCTCACATCCCCGACCCTCTCCCTTCCCCCCATCCATCCTTACCTCTCCCAACATCCCTCTAATCTATCCTTCCCCCTTTCCACCCTGCTTTCCATCACTCCCAACCCAATAAACCATTAAAATCCATATTCCATAAAGGTGTGGTTGGTTAGTGAACTGACAGATTGCCATGAAACTAACTGAGATTGTTGTTTTCTTTTCTCTCTACCACGTAACAGAATCTCTTTTTTCCCTCTGGTCCGGAGGCCTCGCTTAGTAAATCTACAACCACACGCCTTCATCTTCCATTTTTATTATTATTGTCATTACCTTTATTTATTATTCTCTCTGCCTTCTTTCTTTCTCTCTTTTCTTTCTTTGTTGTTACTCCTTCATCTTCCTCTTTGATGTTTTGATATCTTTTTATTATGTTATATTGCACCAATTTGAATATTTTGTCCGCTCTTAACATTAATGTCATCAAACATCAAAGCCAGGCTGCAGATATTTATGAATCCTCGTCAGTTTAGTGACCCTTTGACCTTTCCTGTGGCGCCACCATCAGGCCAAAACTTACACTTCCATAAAGGAAACATCAAAGTGTAAACAGAGAGTTTCATTCCTGCTCCCCTGAGGATGAATGCTTTGGATTTTAGCGCCACTATTTTTAGCTCCACTTTCAAGAAAAGCTCACAAAGTAGCTAAAGCATCTGGACATTTCTTGGCCTTGTGGGGCGTCGGAGCTTTACACGTAGTTCTGACAAAGTAAACCGAGCTAATCCCGATCAGGTTTCTTCAGGCAACCTCTGATCCCCTCCCAGTTACTCGGCGTATTAATAATTCCAGCTGAGTGACTCAACAGACAGTCAGGACACTCAGGTCCTGACAGGGAGGAGGGATATGCTCCCCGCCAGGGCCTGACCGCAGTGTGACTCCAGGCGCCCTACTTTCTGTCCGGGAGAAGAGAAAGAGAGAGAGAGAGAGAGAGAGGTAGAAAGACGCTCTGCAGGGGAAGCGGAGAGAGAGAGAGGCTGATTTTCGAGAGAGACGCTGAAGGAGCAAAACTGAGTGAACTCTAATTAGGACACGATTAAGGCTAACTCTCACAGCTGTAAAAATCCATTAACCTTAATCGTACAGTTCATCACACACTTGTGGTTAGAATCAGTGTGTGTGTGTGTGAGAGAGAGAGCGAGAAAGGAGAAAAATGAAAGAGAGTTGGATCTTTATATGTTTATGTGAGGCGGGAATGAAGTCTATGGAGTGAAGGAGAACCTATCATGACCTTGACGAAACAATCAGGCGGATAAACAAAAGAATAAATAACATCATCACTCGGTAGAAGAATCCTGATTATAGGTGGAAGCAGACTTACTATTAAACCTGCAGAAACAGTATAATGTATGTAAAGGATTTCACTTTTTGGGCATTTTTGTCTAGAAATGTGTCCAGGAGTTTCAGGAAAAGCGGTTGTATGTTGAAAATATATGCTGTTAAATTAAAGGATATCATTTAAAACCTAGTGGATCGCCAAATTATGCTTTTTATTGTCAACAAATCTGTATCACAACCTCTTTATACCGAGGTTGTGAAATGTAGCACAACATGCTAATTTAGCTGACCTACGTTCTGCACGTGCTCAGTAGCGTCTGCTTTACACAGAACTACTCTCCAGAGACTGAAAACATGATGCTGTTATTCGTCTTTGGAGACGTTTGACTTTGATACTCACACAATACTTGTTAGTAGATCAGATCATTGTTGGTTTGGATCCAATCATGAGATTTGTTGACAAGAAGAAAAATATAGAAAATCACCAGAATTACCCTTTAATGTTATGTTGGAGCTGAAATATGAGAGTGGACAACGTAAACAACAAATGCTACAGAATGTGTTCAGAGCAGGCTGAAGCCCTGACTTTTGACTTGAAGGTGGTCTTTTGGTCTCAAGTTTCGGACCTTTGACCTTCTTTAACATCCATTATAACTTAGGATGCCCCCCAGAACCCGGTTCTAAACTGGGACCATTTCTAAAATGTTAAGAACTGGGGGTATTTTTAAGGTAATTTTTCTTTTATACGTTTTGGTGTTAATCATGGCGGCGTTACAGGCAGCTTCTCCTCTCTGTCGGTTTGACTGACGGCTCAGCAGAGCAGGGACGCTGCAGTGAAGTGAAGATAAGGTTTTAATCGAGTTAACAAACAACAAATACGCTTGTAACTATAACCGCAATAAAACCTTTGAGGGTAACACACACGCCAATCAGATTAATTTATCAAAACACATGTTGAACAAGCATAAACGTGGAAAAGGCTGCGAAGACTTTTTAGCTGCTGAACAACCAGAAACACGTCCGCTGTCCTGCTACGATGCAAACTCCACCTACAGAAGTCACGTACACACTCAGAGTAGCTCACTCTTGAGTCGCAAATTTTCAAATAATTTAAAAAGGAATAGAAATTTTACAGCACAGGAGGCTCCAACATCACCCTGATCCATCCCAGAGATCCGTTTACTAGTTTTCCACCATACCAGCCCTTTAAATGTCTTGTGTTACGTCTCTTTTATAGCATCATATGTTTGATATTTGTATGAATGGCTGCATTTATTCTGATTAAAATGACAGAAATCACAAGTTTAACGACTGAAAGTAATTCCCGCTTTGATGAGTGACTCCATATAAACAGCACGCTCACATCCAGACTCTGGAGGTCGAATAGGAGCGAGTTTGTTTTCCACAAAAGCAAAACTGACTGAAGTTGATTAGAAGGAGGTGTAATTTGTGATCTGTACTAAAATCATAGACGAGGAATCCGCTTTATTAAAATGTAAATTTCACTATGAGACAGGGGGACGATAAAGCTCAAGGAAATAAATGGAAAATGTCATGATAACAGTATTTTTTTTATTTGAATATCAATAATAAAAAAAGGTCTAAACTCTATAAACATAACATGTAAACACGTCGGCGCCTGTGAATGAGTCAGCCAGCCTTCGGGACAATCAGTAACGAGATGTGTCACCCATCCAACCGTCAGCAGCGACGATGGCCTTTTTAAAGTTTAAAATGTTGGTTTTTAATTACTTCGTCAGCCTCGGGCCGATCGCTGATGTGTTTTTTTTCTTCTTCTTCTTCTTCTTTTTTTTTTTTTTTAAATACCAGAGCAAGGTGAAAAGAAGAAGTAACGCTGTCAGGACTCAACCCGTAGCGACGTGTTTGAGTTAGAAAAGTTTGACCTTTGATGGAAGCACTTCTCTGGCCTGATGTTAACTGAGGTGACAGATGGATGCAGCCTCCGTCCTCACTGCTCCTGTCATGTTGTGTAAGGAAGAAGAAATAAATGAATAAACACGTAACTCAGCTTCATAACTCAGTGATTTTATCTCTTTAAGTACCCGCGCTGCTGCTGCACTTGTGGTGGTTCTTCTGGTGCGGGATGTAGTTTGTTAAAATACCAAAGATGAGGTGACTTAATGTATAAAAACAACAGATGATGATGTGAAATTATCTATCCATGCACTTCAAACTGAAACTATCTGGCTAAATATTATTAGAGGTAAGTGTGAGCAGTGTTTTTTTATGATTTGAGTGAACTGAACCTTTAATGTCTATGAACTAAACACCAGATCTTCCATATTTTCAGCAGTTCGACTCTTCTTTTAGAAGCAATGAAAGTTTTATTTCCTCCTTTCTTTCTTTCTTTCTTCTAATTTATTGTTGAGAACAATCTTCCCAGTAATGATGACGCGGGCGCTGCTGTGTACCTGTGTGGTCTGAGGCCACAGACGCTAAATGATAAAACAGGTTGCTGAATAATGAGCTGAAGATGACAGAGCTCCAACACGACACTGCAGATACACATGTAGACGTACAGACAGACAGACAGACAGACAGGTAGATAGATAGAAAGCTCTGTGGTGCTTTAAACTGTATGTAAAATGTTGAGATCCAAAGATTTTGTGATTCTTTACACTTGAGGTGAACTAAATACGATACGAACAATACAACCTCAGCCATACCGACACCAACAGTTACATAAAATACACACCTGCACACACCTCCATAAAGAAGTCATTCCTAAAATGTCACCACAGTGAAAGCACCATAAAAATTATTGAGCGTTATTGCACAACTTTTATCCTTAAGCAGCTTTGTTAAGAAATGTAATGGAGGACATTATTTTATGTATTTTATTTTATTTGATTTTATCTTATTTTATTACTTTTATCCTATTGTGTCCTTCGTTTTATTGTGTTTTTTTTATCTTGCTGTATCAATAAAGTGGATTGGAACAAATTAATTCTTAAAACAGTTGAGTTTGCAGTGACTCGTCTGCCTGAGGGTCAGAGGTCATACTCAGAGGGGTCATTTGCCTTAAAACAGTGTGTTGGTAACTGGACTGCAGGGTCTGGTAATCTCTATTTCCAGTTGCCTTCATGTCTGTGTGCACCGGACGAGCAAGTTACCGCACCAGGACGACATCCCATATCTGACTAAACTCTCCAGCACTGCCTGGTAGAATAAAAACATGACGCTTTTGTCAAAATGTCAAAATCGAAGCGGTTAACATGGTGTTTGGTCATAAACGAAAGTGTCTAACAATTAAAAACTCCGACCTGATGATGGTGCTAAAAGGAAAAGTGCATCAGTGACATTATAAGTATATTATTATTGTTCAATCTCAACTTTCAACGTGGACGAAAAGCATTTAAAGGGCTCAGAAAAACAAGTCCATGACATCTGGGCAAACAAAAAGCTGCTAAATGGACGTCATGGTGCCACTTTGTCAGTAGTGAGAAGCTCCAGAGCTAAAAACAACTGATCCAGTCAGTGGGAATAGTGATTGAGGACAATCTGATAAAAGATTCATTTGTACATGTACTGAATGTCTCTATTCCCACCACGACCTTTAAGGGGCGGAAAGATCTGTTCACTAATTCATCTGATCCCGCTGTTTGTGTGACATCTAGCTAGCAGACTGCTGCTAGCTAGCGTTAGCGACACCAGCAGGTACAAAGTCGGCTAGCGTCACTCTTCAGCTCTCCAAACCAGAGATATATATATATATAAAAAAACCTTTTCAACAAATGTGAAAGAAACAAGAGTGCAGATGAGTGTGCGGAGTCATTTTCTGTCTGGAGCCTCGAGTCACAACAGTCAAAAAAAAAAGTAAGAAGTGACGGCGGCTGCTACATTAGCCGTGTTGAGTCATGATGAACTGTGATGTGAAACAGCTGAGCTACATGTTGACCTGCTGCCGTTTACAGGACTGTCATGACTCAGCTATCATCACCTTCTTAGTTTTTGATTAGAAGTAACCATATTATGCGTGTTTTACTACTCTACTCTGGAAAAAGTGAAAAAAAATAAGTGTTTTTCTAACCTGCCTTCTCTTTCTCTCAGTTCAAGTTCATCACTATTTGTCTAAATCACAATTATTAAATAAATCCAGCTCTTTTTTCCTGGATGTTTCAGAGCAAATGACTGAGTTACAGTCACCATCTTGCAGCTGAGGAAACCTTACACTGAGTATCATATTTTTGTCTCCAATCACTCCAAAACGCGCCGACGCCGCTTCGCTCCACTTTCCTCCGAACACCCCCGGAGGCTCAGACTGAGACCATCCTGACCCTTTAATAACAGGCTTCACCTCCTAAAGCTCTCCATTACAGACAGATGAGAGGCTGGATGATGCTGCTGGCAGCCCGACGGAAAATTCCAGCCTTCATCCCTCCGAGATGACAGGCTGGAAAAGACAAACAAAGAGAGGACACACGTGCGGTCGACGGCGTGGAGTGTGTGTGAGAGAAAGTCTCTCTGCTCTCTCTGAGGAGACTAAACACCACCTGTTGGTGAGACTGAGGTAGTGTAGAGAAAGAAGAAGAAGTAAACTGAGGTTGAAGATGATGAGGAGGAGGAGGAGGAGACAGGTGTTACCTCTTGTATTTTGTTGACACTTGACATCAACTTTGTTCTCAAGTTCTTTAGAAATTTACACTAAAGTCAAGAGGTTGTGACACGTAGCACAACAAGCTAATGAAGCTGTAATCAGAGCTGCACGTGCTCAGTAGCGTCTGCCGTACACAGAACTGCTCTCCTCTCCTGAGGAATCAGATATATCAGGCTTTGATACGCACACAGTACCTGTTAGTAGTGGTTAGAGGTGGAAGCAGACTTACTTGTAAATCTGCAGAAACAGTAAAATGTATGTAAAGGATTTCACTTTTCGGGCTTTTTTGTCAAGAAATGTGTCCAGGAGTTTCAGGAAAAGCTGAAAAAATGCTGTTAAGTTAAAGGTTATAATTTAAAACCAAATCTGATGTATCACAACCTCTTTGTACCAACTGTGAGAAATGTCCCGAGGTTGTGAAATGTAGCACAAAAAGCTAATGAAGCTGAAAAAAATACCTGCGTTCTGCACATGCTCAGTAACGTCTGCTTTACACAGAACCACTCTCCAGAGACCGAAAACATGATGCTGTTTTTAGTGTTTGGAGCCGTTTCTAAAGAAACTAACGTGACCAAACTCTTCATGATGAAGGATCATGTGACCCATACCAACCAATCATCAGACGCTTTTGAATCAATTAAAATCAATGTCAGTGTCACAGTCATGGTTTTCGCTTGTTGTTGTTTTGATTAACATGCACTAATATTAACCCTTTGCACCCAAAGTTAATGTGAAAATGTGCGCTCCTTAATCTCAAGATCGAGAATGCAGAAGATTTAATATTTTTGTGAGGCGAGGCAAGTTTATTTGTGCAGCACGTTTCAGCGAGAAGGCGATTCAAAGTGCTTTACATCGATCATACAAGGCATTAAAACAGAATATAAAAGCAATACAAGTAAAAAAGACAAATAAAAACAATTAAAAGAAGCTAAAAAGGAAGTAAGACGGATAAAAGAAGAGAATATTTTACAGAGTCAGCCATTGTCAATGTTTCCAAATTACTAATTAATGAAGAGTCTTAAAGCTTCAGCTGCATTTTCAAGAACTTCAAACACCAAATTAAGAATTTCCACAAGGAGTCCTTGAATCTGGATTTCAATTTCCAGTAAAGTAGTAAATTTATCATCCCAAAAATATGTCAACACACTCTGCAGTCCAGACTCATTTTAATTATAATCATGTTTGTCTTTGTTTTGCATCTTTTAATCTGTATTACCTCACATCCATGGCATCCTTTTTCCAAACTCAGCTATGTGTTTTTGTGTTTTTTTGTTTCAGTTTAATAAAGTATGAAGCTGCAGGAACCCAAACGACACAGACGCCTATAAAAAATGTTGAATTCTTTAAGCAGCGATCACTCTTACAGAACAGTGAGAGCGGCTGTAAATAGTGTAAATCACTATTATTGTCGAGCAGCTCAAGGTTGTTAAAGATGTGTTGTTTCATTATTCATACGCGCAAGAACAACCACAAAAACGTAAGAAACAGAGCTATAATACGGTCTGGCTTCTGTGCTTTTTTTTAATAATTAACTGATAATATTAATAATTCACAGTTTGAAGCATGTTGCTGGTCTGCAGACATGAATGAGACGCCGTGTGAAAACGCCACATCAGCTCTTTCAGCCGGACTTCTCAGCTCGTCTCTACATTATTTATATATAAATAGTTATGTTGCGCCGATCAACAGACGGGAGGTTCAGAAGCTCTTTTACACTTTTCTGTTCTTAACGATGTCGCAGATTCTGGTTTTCACAGATGAATACGTGCTACAAAATGTTATCAAACTCCTGTGACGATGGAGCCACGCGATGAATCATTCGGCTGTTACGGTTCTGCCTGCACATCTTTGATGACCTGTTATATTTTGAATCTTCTATTTAATATTGTATAAATAAAAATAATTAAAAAAAAAACAACAACTGCATGTCAGAGCCAAGAGCTGTAATTTACTGATGTGTCATCAGGGTCAGCGGGAAGATCACCTGAAGGCTTTGACGAAGGATTCCAGCTGACTGTCTGACCTTTATACTCTGCCTCACACACACACACACAGACACACACACACACACACACACACACACACCAAGTTGAGGTTTCACACCAACGTGACTTTTGAAAATTTGCATTTTGACAAGTGTTGACTCTAATTACACATGATGATGCTGAACCACAAACACGACAGAGCCAATTACAGGAAACACTGACATATTAGTGCAAATGACAGCACACACACACACAAATACACACTTTCTGATCGCATGAATGTGTGTGTGTGTGTGTGTGTGTGTGTGTGTGTGTGTTTATAAAAGCTCATGCCATGCTTTCAGCGCCCCACGTTGGTATCTGTAACTATAACTCACGGACAGAAATGCGATCAGCGCTGCGTGTGTTAATCCAGAGGAATCTATCAGGTGATGCTTAACATGTCCAGCCGGCTGCAGCTGATAATAAAATCTATCCTATCACAAAGGTCACGAATTAATAAGATTTCAGAGGAATAAATACACTTGTGAGGCTGCTGCCGCCGTCTCATGCACGTCTGTCAGAGCAGAAACCCTTTCATTTTAATCCTTCGCTCGCACTTTATGCACGTTCCTGTAATTAATTAATTGTGTCCGTCGTGTTTACTCACACTAGAGTTTTTAATGTGCAATTACTGGTCTGTATGAAATGCATTCTGGGATACTTTGCTTTCCCACAGTCCATCCAAGTCAGCTCCCAAACTATCCTCGATGACACGGACGGAGCGAGAACACTTCCTGTCATTTGGACTGAACTCAGCTCTGTGTGACTGATGACTGATGATTGCTCGTTAGCGGTTGAGTAGTTACGCTACGGCAACAGTAACGTGTTGCATTTACTCATCAGCCACACACACACTCATACGCTGCATCTTTTATATTATTGAACACGTATTTAACAGAAAATGAGGCGTTTTTTGGTTTAACAAGCCACAAACAGTTTGGAAGGATTTACTGACCGTCCAGCAGCTAGCGTTAGCGTAGCCACACTGAGACCCGACCTCAACTCTGAACTAAACCAACGTCAGGTGACTCCTGAGTGTACTTGACCACGCTATTTTATAATATCTTACACATAAAACACATGATCAAATATATAATAAATACACATTATTATAAATTAGACCACCCAACAGTATGAGCTGTTAACATTAGATTCACTTTGACGGCACTAAATGTCAATGAATCAGTGTTAATATTCCAATAATATATTTATATAACTTGTGTTTTACATCAGTAAAATCCAAATGGGTCTGTCTCCAAGCTACATAACGGATATGTTAACCCCGTACGAGCCGGCCCGCAGCTTTATATCCTCAGCTGGGCCCTTCTGGTCGTTCCAAAGTCGAGGTTTAAATCTAAAGGTGCTTTTCCCATCAGGGCCCCTCGACTTTGGGACGACCTGCCTGAGCAGATAAGGCTCGCAGGTTCGGTAACTTCTTTTAAATCACTTCTTAAAACCCGTTTTTACAGACTGGCTTTTATGTGATGTTGTCTTTCGATCATTTTTCTTAAACTTTTTAAAACTTTTCATCTTTCTTTTAAACTTTTTTATCATCTCTTTATTGTCTCTCTTTGTCTCTGACCGCCATCTTTTTTAAAGGTCAGATCTGTTATTGTTTTCTGTTTCATGTCTTTGCTTTTGCACTGTGATATTATTATTATTATTATTATTTATCATAAAAAACAAGAGCCAAAAGAAGCAAATCATAAAAGGAAAGAGATAAAAAATATATATATGTTTAAAAAATCTACAGAAAATGCAAAAAAACCCAAAGATAATTATGAGACCAGCATAAAAACAAACCTAAAAAATAATAAAAATAAGTTTTATGGTTGAGATAAGAACACAACATGTGTATAAGACAATATATCTCCTCTTCCTGAGCGTCTGTCAGCTGATCACAACTGATATCAACCCTCCATTAATCGAGGAGAACAGCGAGCACGTCGACCCCCGAAACGTAAAAGCAACATCAGTGAGATTAGTAACTGTAATATAATCACTGGATTTCAAACTGTAATCCCTTAAACTACTGTTACTGGAAAAAAATAATATTACTGTGATGTGCTGTTGACGTTTGACAAGAACACAGAGTCGATCTAAAACGGCACAGGATTAGACTAAAACGTCCAGATGATCGTCCAAAATACAAAAACAACTACAGGATCCTGAACGTCTCTTTTAGTTGGTTGATTTTTATTCTATCACTTAATTATAATGCTCTCGCCTGAAGCGCTTTGTACACCTGTTTTTGACAGAAGTGTCATATAAATAAAGGATATTAATATTATATTTGCACAATTAGATTTTATGATTTAGAATAAACGATAAGTTCGAAGAGTTTATTTGAATTTTATTGGTTCCAGAAATGCTCAAAGAAAACAGGATGGGAAGGGAAACAGAGAAGTGAATTTCATCCCATTTTAAGCTCCACTGCTGCAACTCCTCCTTCCAAACACAGGACCAGATGAGGCTGTGATGCGGTTATGGTTTCATGTGAATTGAAATGTATCACCTCATCTTGTTTTATTACGGTTAAATATAGATGCAACGGTTGTGTGTTTGTGTGTGTGTGTGTGTGTGTGGTCTTCCAGGTTTCCTCTGCATCCATCACCGTGGCAGCACCAGACAAACCAATCTCCTCCCTGTCTATTCTCATCGCATCACACTCATCCAACAAGCAGCTTCATCAGCCGGGCCGGCTTTCATGAAGACACACGGAGGACAGATCATCTCGCACCGAGATGGACTACCGGAGGTTTATACTGTTCCCATGTGACCCGAAACTTCGACCTGCTGCGTGTGTTTGGAAGGAGAAGAAACAAAGGAATGAACGGATCATTTCTTGATGGGTTATTTTATATTTAGAGGCTCTAAATTTTGAGAAAACATCAACAAAATGATGATCAAAACAACCACAATGTTGCATTTACCTGCAGTATTAAGTATCATTACTAACAGTCCAAAAGGATATGACCAAAAGATTATAATTTAATATAATGTACATTTATGCAAGATTCAAGAAAAGTGTCACATTTTTAAATATGCTGAAACCTTATTAATGGGAAAGTACAAACAGACAGAAAAGCCTTTACCAGAAAGAAGCTAACAATCCCCTGACTTTACTTGTAGCGCCACCAGCAGGTCACGTATTAAAATGATGATAAAATGTGAACAAGCCTTTACAAAAGTGAAGATATCGATCTGTATCTTTAACTTTAAAGCTGCAGTAAGTGATGTTTTGTCCTCTAGTTTTTCATCAGAAACAAGCAATGAACACAACACTGACACATCATTAGCCTTTTATGTTGAACTTGTTAGCAAACAGTTGCTTTTATTTCCACGTCCAGCAGTTACGGAGCAACATTATCATTCATGTGGAGTCGTGTTTCTGCTCTCTACCAACTCCTGAGGGAAATATCTGGCTCTTTAGCTGCTGAATGCTCCACTATGTTCACCACCTAGTCTGAAAACGAAGGTATGAGAGCCGCTGAGAGTGAACCAGAACGGTAAAAGTTGCAGCCGGACAGATAAACAATGAGCTGAAACTCACTGTAAAGCTCTGTAAAGCTGAGTGGAGCTGCAGGTTTAGTTCAATGTATCCAAGTTACATTTAAGATGCAGTGTGTAGAGTTTAGTGGCTACTAGCAGAACACACTTGGTAGAAATGGAATACAATATTTATATGTATGTTTTGGTGAGTATACAATCACCTGAAAATAAGAATAGTTGTGTTTTAATTTCCTTAGAATGAGCCCTTTATATCTACAAAGGGAGCGGGTCCTGTTTCACGGAGGCCACCATGTTGCACCGCCATGTTTCTACGGTAGCCCAGAACAGACAAACCAAACACTGGCTCTAGAGAAGCACTTTGGAGTTTTCAGGTTTTCTGCAATTTTTTTTTTGTGATTTTTGTGGCCACCATAACCAGATAAACAAATTTTCTGTGGCCCAGATCCTTTCACCCTGCCTACATACCGTGTGGAACATCTGGGCCACAAGCAAGCTGCAAGAACCAATCAGAATACACATACGTGCATCTTTACCAAAAAAAAAAAACCTACATTTGATTTGGGATATTTGGGCCAAATTTGGACCATTTCAGGATCATTTCTTCCGGGCCAGAAGAAGACCAGTAGTGCTGCATCGTTGCCTGAAGCTATCTGGGTAGCTTCTCCTACATGCTTAGAAGGGGAAGGGTATTCACTTGCTACACTAAATGCTACACACTGGTCCTTTAAGGTAACTTATTTTTATCTAACTAAAAGATATTTGCTCATAAAACGTATTCAAGACACTCAAAAAATACATATGCAGTAACATTTTGAATAATGTGTGAAGTGTGGCAGTGATGTGTTCTTGTAAAAATTGTGTTACCATGTACTCCAGCCTGCCTTGAAACCCTACTTACGTATTCTAGTGACTGTAACTGCTGTCACTTATTAATTTACTGATTCAGAAGCAGCTTTCAGACACAGAAGTGCCTGAGGAAGAATCTGTTGCATTATCCATGTGGCTGAGTGATACAAACACAGATCAGTCGAGGCCCTTTTTTTTCCGCTCGCCAA
Organism: Euthynnus affinis; assembly: GCA_029490765.1. Classification (NCBI taxonomy): domain Eukaryota; kingdom Metazoa; phylum Chordata; class Actinopteri; order Scombriformes; family Scombridae; genus Euthynnus; species Euthynnus affinis. Next base: position 35,397,382 of record CM055839.1, on the reverse strand, counting down.
GGACGCACGGGCAGCCGCTGCAACTAAATGTCAGGCTTTGAAGTTTATGTGTGATTTTTAAATCTCATATTCAGCGCACGGCGTCCTCGGTGCAGAGAAAAAAACCTCAGAGAGAAAGGAGTGAAATCCTGCTACTATAGTTTGTTTAATAATTTGTTTACATAGCCTCCTGAGTCAACCAGAAGTCGACTGAGAGGAAGCTGACCAATCAGGACAGAGCGGGCTCATCGGGAGGCGGGGCCTTAAAGAGACAGGAGCTAAAAAACGGCCTGTTTCAGACAGAGGCTGAACTGAGGGGCTGCATAAAGGACCAGTAGAAGATAAATAAGGAGTTTTTAACTGGAAATCATGCAAATATATTCAAGTAGAAGTATAAAAATATAGATCTAAAAATGTGCAGAATATGTCTCCTTTAATTATCTTGTATATGATAACCAAACCACTGTGGTTCAGACTGAAATTTCTCAACAACTATTGAAGGGATTGATATGAATTTTTGAACAGACGTTTACGTTCCCCAGACGATGACTCCGACTGACTTTGGTGATCCTCTGACTTCCTCTCAGAAGCGGATGAACCTTTGAACCTCAGCTTTTTTAAGCCAACAGGAGCCACATATTCTGCATATTTGCAGGTCTCTATTTATATTCTGGGGGCTCTGCTGGAATATCTTTGCATGATTTACAGTTGCACGATTCAACTTCTTTTTCCTCCTTCTTTATTCAAAATGTCAACTTCCCCAAATATATCTGTGCGTTGTTGGAGCTGAGATGCTGTCCGAAATATGACAAGTGGACGACGTGAACAACACATGGAAGAACCTTAGCAACCACCTTAGCAACCAAGGCTACAGAACAGACGGTAATTTATGGGCAAGGTAGAAAAAACTTTGCCAGTGAAGTGTTCCCAGCAGGTTCCATCCCTGACTTTTGACTTGCAGGCAGTGTTTTCTACACGCGTTCAGCTCAAGTTTTGGAACTTTGGAACCACGTTTAACATCCGACATCAGAGCAGGACGTAAATAACAGAAAATCACAAAAAGCAGAGGATGTAAAGGGGACATTTGAACATCTGATCTGCTGATGGCGTCAATATGATACGATCAATAGCTCCAGGACAATCAGTTTGTTTTTGAGATATTCTGCAAACTAACTATTAAACAGGACTTAAGTGATGTAATAAGAATGTGACCGGATATTTTACTGCAGTTTATTAAGTAGCTGCTTCCTGCCTGTTTTGGTGATTTCCTACATTTTCCTCATCGGCCTGCTGATCACGTTTAGGTATTTGCCTATACTGAGCGTGTGCAGCATGATGAAATATAGTATGGTCTCTCTCTATATATATAGATATATAATCATGCTGCACACACACACACAGTCAATCACCTCATAAAACAGTGAATGGAAGAACACTGTGAGACGAGACCAGAGCACATAAACCAGCAGCTGTAGCCGGCAGCATAAGTCTACATACAAAACAGTCTTGAGTGTAGGCAGAATAACATGAATCTCTTTCCAGCAGCTAATATGAGGCTCAGCCAGCTGCCTCCCAGATATCAGCTGAGAATAACTTCCACTGAGATTACTATGCAAATGATTAGGTGACAGAACACGGCAGGGTCGCGCTATTTGCATGAATGAATCAGTGTAATACATCGCTCCATTAAATAAACACACAAGGAGAGAGTGTGGTGGCAGTTCATAGATAGAGAGCATGAGTCAAACCCAGTGGAGGAAATAAAAATTCATAGCAGAGAGACGACTGTTTAAACTGCCCGGCACACAGATTTATGTCTTTAAATGGAGAAGTTTAAAGCTTGAACATTACAGCCAATTTCCTGCACCAGCCTTTTTATTTTTCCATAAACAACTATAGAAATAGTAATGGGACACATCAGAGGGGAAGAACAAAAAGACATTAAAGTCACAAAATGCTCTGTTTGGATATAAAGACAGTTACTGGCGAAATGTTTGTGGATGACACAATCACAGACAGCCAGATTGTTTGTGAGGTGCCCCAGGAGGCCATATCTATGAGTCAGTGTGCACATAATACTGCAAGAGATGTGGCTAAATTAACATTATTAGTCACATGTTTGGCAAGTAAAAATGTCCACTGTGAGAGGCTGGAGTTTAAAAAATACTGGTATACACTGCACTAGTATAATACTTAACACTAGAGTATGGGAACAGATTTGTTTCATAATAATTGAACACAATTTTATTTTGTCATATAGTATATATTGGGTTTTCTGTTATTTATATATTGTAATGATGTTGGAAATCTACGTTAAACATGGTCAAAGTTCACACCTTGAGGTTAATTTATGTAGAAAAGCTGCCTGCAAGTCAAAAGTTAGGGTTAAGTCAACCTCCTCCAAGTACTTCGCTGATGAGTTTGCCCTGCTTGTAAACAGCAGCATCGCTACTGTAGTTTAATAACTGAACAAAAATGTCCAGAATCAAACAAAATTAAACTGAAAGTGAAAAATCTTGAAGGGATAAACAAGTCAGACATGGTGGCGTGTCTGTCCTCAGAGCAGGATGCTAAATCTTTAAGGTGTTTACAGGCGGCTCTGCTTACACACAACACATCACAGTTTTATTCATTTATTACCAAAGCTGCACTGCAGAGAGGAAAGCTGTCGGAGCATTATTAACCCAGCATGCTTTTTGGCTGGCTTTAGCTGAACTTAAAGTAAAATATTGGTTTATTTGAACCTAGTGTTTATTCGCTGTGTATATTCATCCATATGTGATGGTTTGTTTACAAGTGTGAGGCTGATTTTCACTGCAGTTAGACTGTAAGGAAATGACAGATTATCTCATCTATTAGACTATATTATCAGACTATTATGAGCACGATCATGAGTTGTTTCACTCTGCCTGGCCAACTGTATTTTTTTGAGCTGCAAGTAAAGAACGAGGCCGGCTGGATCAAACGCTCAACTTCACACGGTAAGAAAAATCTAATCTTGTAATTTTATCCTTGCAACTTGGAAACTTGCAAACATGAACCATTTTATTTATCTACTAGGTTACTATTTCTCTGGTAGGAACAGTACACTGAGCTATCCACAGCCTCAGACGTAAACAAACCAACGTGCAAGCTGCCCTGGATGTAGTTCTCTACACAGTTAGCAATAATGGCTGCTACGGGAGGCTAGTTTCTGTGCGCCCGAATACAAATACATTATTCAGCAATGAACAAAAAGTGGAATTTTTACAAATATTTGATTCATACAGATTACTTGTTTTCGGGGATGCTTTCTCAATGTCTCTCCTCTTCTCCGTTGTTACGTGTACCAGCAGGTCTCAACAAAAGGAGTCACATCCACCTGCTACATGATGCACATTTCCAAATTTGGACATCAGTCCTGGAGTTGGGGTTGTTCCCCAGAGATAAAGCTGAGCTACTGACACATCTGATGTGTTCCCAAGAGACTCTCCATAACTTGTTGTTCCTCTTCTCCTTTCCACAAAGTTTGGTTGTGAAAAATAGACAATAAATGCAAACTGCAAAGCAATAATCACCTTTGAAGTTCCTCGCTACACTTTACACATTGTGCTGTCTCTGTATTATGGGTGTACAAATAGGTAGAGGTCTGTCTGCAACGAGGTAGTGATTAAAAGTTTTAGCTCAGTAGTCAGCACAATAATCTATGATCCTTGTGGACCTCCTTCGTACGGTAGTTTATTCATGAACACTTATTGTAACACTTTAATTTTCTAAAATCAAAAGTGTAATAACAACAAAAACAGGATTTTTAAGTTTCTTTCAAGTTTTATTTGAATACAAATACAAATATAAGTACAAATACAAATAACTTTGCTGCTTCAACAAATACAGCTACGAATACCAATACCAGGCTCTCTGCACATCTGTAGTTTTCTGTGTTAAAGATTCATGTAAAATCATTTATTTCAAAGACGGTTACTGACGGAGGTTGCCTCAATAACCGCCATTATACATGAGACTTCATTCAGTAATCAAGATCCCAGTAACAGAGCTGGAGAGAGTTAGGCTAGCATGACACATAGAGCCACAACTGCCACATTTATAGGAAATACCTCAGGTTTAAATAAACCTGAGTTTATACAGAATGAGGACTTGATTGCATCCATCATCTCAGATCACCTCAGAATGAACAAGGGGAGTAATGGCAGTGACCAAACTGTCACGTACAAATGTACAAATGAACAAGTGGGTATTGTTTTATCCTTCAGTATAAAATTGATTCACTCATATATGCACATAAATCACCTCTTATTACCGAACATCCAAAATTTGATAGCAGAAATGATCAAAATTGCTTTATAAATTCAAACATAATGAATAAAGAATTGGTCTTCTGCACACGCTGCTGTCCTAGCTTTCCAATGCAGGCAAGGGTTGGTATTTGACCTTTGATGTTTTGGCTTTGTACATGACCACTGCGCTGATCATGCCAACAGCTGCTAGAAGACATCCAGCGATGAACACCAGGTTCGGGTTCAGGTTGGTCACTGGAGAAAAGAGAAACAATTTGAATAAGAGGCAGACAAACAAATCATTTGTGCTGCTCAGTGAACGCTTGATGTTTCATGTAATCGTACCTGTGTTTACGGGGCTCTCTGCTGATCTCTTTAGGCGCAGTGGACCCTGGGAAACAAAGTGGCTTCCACTCTGGATGACGGCCTCTCTCCTGCGACGGTGATGGTGGTCACCGACCGACTGTGAGGAGTTGTTGCATCCCTGTGAGCATCTGGTGTTGGGGTTCCCTGCTTCACACATCAGGACTGAGCAGCTGATGTACACCTGAATATAACAGGACATGCTGTCATTATATCAGCAGATATACTTTTGTCTCTCCATGTGAACAAGTTGTTGTAGAGTTGTAGTCAGACTCCACTTCGTTTCTGCATGTAAGTCGGTGCTGTTCTACCAAATCGTCAATTCCATTTGTGTCAAATGGTACATGCTCATTTTTAAAAAGTATAATAGATAAAAAAAAGGAAATTACAAATTGCAATGATTTGTTGAAAGGAATAGTTTGACATTTTGGGAAATAAATGTATACACTTTCTTGCCAAGAATTGGACGGGAAGATTAACACCACACTCATCTGTCTGTTAAGTGTGGAGTCAACAGCCAATTGTCTTAGCTTAGCATAAAAAAAACTGCAAACAGCTTGTCTGGCTCTCTCTGAAGGTGCCAAAATATGCCTACCTCAGAAGCTCATCAATTAACACATTTGATCTCAGTTGTTTAATTTACACAATATCCAAAGTGTAAAAATATAAAACTCTAGGAAGTCACCGTTCCCTACTAAGACACAGTTTGGCCCATAACCCACAACTTGTAGTTTTTATACTCCTGTGTTTGAAGAGATTAAAAAAACAAGATGTCCATCAATGTTAATTTGTGAGCTTTAGAGGTGCTGCATTTCAGATTTTGTAACCTTTGGATGATCTATCTGAGCAAAAAAGAAAGTAAGCACTCAAAGTATCCAACTATCATCTCTAAGTGTTTAGAAATATCACCAAACCTTTTCACAGTAATTTGCTCCAGTCTACCTAAATAGTTCATTCCTTACCTGGTCATGCAATCCAATGAACTTGAAGGCATCCATGCAGAACCTGAATTGTCTCTTATTGTCGGAGGAATGGATTTTAACAGTCTCGTCCACTTTACACCTAGTCAGAGAAACAAAAAGAGACATTAAACATTGTCTGTGTGACTCCAAGCCTTACATTGGATGTTATTATATGGTCAGACAGAAGCCAATTTGACAAAGTGGCCAAAATGTGTAATTACAAGGTCTGTATCTGTCTGTTCAAGTTAGCATTGGGACATTCACGTCAAATAGGTAAACCTCTAAAGGTAGACAGAGGTAACCATGTGCAAGGAGAAACACACTGGTGGACAATAGATTGATATTTAATTTACATCTGGATAGAGAGTTGGAGCCAATCCCAGCTCAGTGGGAGGTGGTGTACAGCAGACCCAGGTCACCGTTTATACAGACAACCATTCACACTCACATTCATGGCAATTTAGTCACCACTTCATCAAACCTGCATGTCTTTGGACTGTGCAAGGAAACCGGAGCACCCAGAGTAAACCCAATAGACAAAGTTATTTCCCCTGCTACCATTAGGGTGTGTGCTCATGCTTACCCATTTTCAATGATGGGGTAGGTTGGCCAGGAGTGTGGGGTATCATACGGTGAAGCCCTGCAGGACTCTACAAACATCTCAGTGTCGTTGATTGAAGAGGAGGCCTCGATCTGCATGTAGATCTTGTTCCCTACGTCATACTCGATAGGGTATGAATTTGGGTCGATCATGTTTTGAAATTGATTGCTTTGGTAGAACTCAAACTGGTAGGTGAACGTGCCGAAGCCCTTCTCCCACACTGTGACGTTCTTCCTGTGTGCAGTGAAACCCAGTGTCACATTTCCTCGTTTGGGGTACTGGCAGTAGAACTCCACTTCCAGCTGGTGTTTCCTGGTGATCAGGTCTCTGTGGTTGTCGACCGTGGTGATTTCATTCTTGAAAATGAGGTTGTCCTCATCCTCCTGCAGAGTAAAAAGGTTATTTATTCAGTCCTCAAAGCAGTGATCACAAACAGCAGGTAATGAAAACCAATGACCCTTCGTTACCTCGAGCTGAGTGCCGCAGGCGTTGAGGGGGATGATGCCGATGACGTGTGTGCTGTTTGAGTGGCGTTGGAGGCTGCAGGCGGTGTTGGTGGGATCAGTGAGCTGCAGATGATCCTCATCGAGACCAGAGAGTGAAGATTTCTCAACCTCTACTGTCATTGTGGACTCACTACAGATCACGTTGGTTTTAACTAGAGCAAGGGAAATATTATTTAAACCATCTTGTTCCCACATTATGCTGATAATTGGATATTTTCGATACAGTGTGATACAACCAAAGCACTATTTTAGACTGAAAATAAGGCTTGATGAAGTACTTATATTAAAATATAATATTTTTGTATTCATATTTTATTACACATCTATATTTAGTCTGCTGAATGTGTAAGTAGGCAGCTGTGTTTAAAGGGCAGGTTCACAGTTTTTCAAGTGTGTTTTAAAACAGCAGTCAAGTGTCCATATGAACAGTGAAAGAGGTTTTCCTCGCTGTAATCATTCCTCCTGTTCATACTGGATATTAAAAGAGCTCCTTCAAATGTGCTTTCAATGTAATGGAGGCCAAAATCCAAAGTCATGTTATGCAAAATGCATTTAAAAGTCGGTGTAAAGCTTCTATGAGGCTTCAGCAGTCTGAGTTAGTCATATCAAGTGGATATCTGACACATTTACAGTCATTTTAGCATCAAATTCTCCTCTTTGTGTTTCCCTGTTGAGCTGCAGGTGGAAGTAAAGTAACAAAAGGAGGCACTTTGGCACTAAAAAAGACTGTAACGCTACATTGCTTTCCATTGTGCTGTGCATTGTTCTGAATTCTGTTTGGTAGCCAAACACAGCAACTTATAAAAAACAGATTATTTTCCTGTGTACACCAGCAGCATGGCCTACATTTGGAACTTATTTATAGCATTTAGCAGGTGATATATTTGGTGAAAATATACACCATTACAGTTATAGTTACAAAATCCTGACATTAAAATTGGCCGTTGACTCACCTTGCTCCTTGGTAATGTCCACCAGAACACACCTCATCTCAGACTGATAGATGCCGGACCTGAAAAGCATTGGTGAACACTTTAACTGAGAGCAGTAATGCCATATGTCATTGTCATTTTTTGTCTCTTAAAAACAATCAAACTTGTATAAGTGTGTATTTTAGGTAACTAAAAGTGATTCTCACCTTAACTAGGGTATGAAGATATGGTGGATGGAGAGAGCATTTTTGTATTGTATTCATAAGTTAAACTGATGGCCATACAAAGCTCTCCTTAATGTTTCTTGCACATATTCATACATATTCGTTTCTTTTTACATATTGGCAACTTGATAGGTTCCATCTTTTATCATAGATTTCTTCAGTTTTCATCTTAGTCACAACATGAGAAGTGAATTCCACCTTTTTGATTGGTTTGGTTAGGATTGTACTTAACAAAACACCAAACACAGAGAAACGTCACTTACTGTGAAGTAGGAGTGGCGTGGTGATGGTGATTGCCAGTGACTGCGTTTGGATTGGCCGTTACAGCAACCCTGCAAAATATGTAAAACAGTTTAAACTTAGTCTTACACACACATACTAATGCAAGCATAAAAGAAATGAACCCAAGGCTCACCCTGTGAACGATTCAACAGCAAAGCAGATCGGATAATGATCTCCCAAATCCTCTGGAACAGGCGTCCACCTAATGACAAACTCGTCATGTGTGGTCCTGTGTTTGCTGATGTTCATTGGCCCACTGATGATCATATCATATACTCTGTATGAAACCACAAAGAAACCAGAGATTTCCTCGTTATTACTGATGTTATTGATGAGAATGTTTTTGCTGCCACATTGATCACTTCGGTTCTCACTTACGTTGAGTATCTAGCTTGTGCTTTCACTCTGATCTCCACTTCTTTGTTGACCTCTGCATAGATGCGATCTCCGTGTTGGGGTGTCGGATTGACAAACCTTGGCAGGTACTCTCCCTCCTGACATGAGGGAGCAGGCGGGTCCACTGGAGTTAAAAAAAAAAGAGATGAATTTAAATTCTAAAGTGCAACATGTACACAATACCTGTGCTGCTCTTTATGGGTCCACACTTTTCAGATTTTACAGTCTAAACATCCAGTGATGTCACAGCAAATACAGCATTTTTTTCCCAGAATTTGTCTGTTTTGGTTGCTCTTAAAGGGGAACTCCACCGATTTTACACACCAAAGTAAAGCTAAAGTAAAGATAAGTTGCCAGAAGTGATTTCTTTGAGTCATCTCTGCTTGAGATTAGGCTGCATTAGCTACTACTAGCATAATTCACCCAAATCTCTAAACAGTTGGTGGTTTAGTTGTATTGTAGGTAAATGCTGGCACTAGCATTTGACAAGGATGAAGAATAACTGGAATAAAAACCCTTCTCTTGTTCTGCTGCATTGATTTTGATCCTCTTTTTTCGAATGGTCCATCGTGAGCGGACAACGCTATAGGAGTGCAATGCTAAATGATTTGAGGACTCTTTTAAAGGATGAAGTGTTCCTTTATGAGTTGAGAAAATGTTCCTTCATCTAACGCTAAATAAACCTTTTAAAACTTAAGCTCAGAATAAGAGCATGTGAATGTAGGATACATGGTTTTCACATTACAGAGACCCTCATGTTGGGAAGCAAAATCAAAAGACAATAAAACTTAATAAATTTTATTAGAAATAATGGTGTTAAATATTCAATTAGTGTTTTTCAAGAATGAGACTTTTTGTAGTTTCTGGACAAACCTTCTTGGGCAGAGAACTCCAGATGTCACTATTTCTAAAACCCTTGTTATGGCCCGGTGTGCATGCATGAATGTCTCAACCCATTATGAGGTCAGCACAGCCACAGTTTCTTTTTTGTTCAATGTGATTTAGTTGATTGACTCATGAAAAATATAGTCTTGACTTACCAAGAAAAGAGAACTGCAAAGGTAGTTTGCTGAGGGGAGAGATGTTGGCGAATGGGTCTCTTGTGTTTGGTTGGGCGGTTGTGGCTGGTGGTGTTGTTGTTGAAGTTTGCCACCACCAGCTATTTGTGTTAAGTGATGGAGATGGGGCCTGTGATTGGGTTGTATATTGCCACCATGATTGAGTTGTGATTCCTCTCTTTCTCCTCGCACCCAGTGGAGATCTGGAGGAATGGGATCCGTCTGCGTAGGTCAGTGTGATGGGTCGTCGTGGGAAGTCTTCCACCACCAACTCAAATCCAAAAACCCTGGGGTTGGCATTGGCATAGCGGTAGTGTAACGTGCAAGAGTCCTAAAAATGTAAACATTTAGCAGTTGATTGAGACAAAGTCTCAGTCTGTTACTGTACAAATGTGTTATGAAAAGATTTTTCAACTAACCTGATCCAAGTGGAAGCCTGAAGGTTGGTTGCATGTGCTGCACTCTAAATTTGGGATATTTCCATATCTGCATCGAACTTTGTCACCATCAGGATCAAAGGATGCCAGTCTGTATGTTCGTGGGCAGTTCTGAGGAACCCTTGAATATACACATTAACATGAGTTAGTTAAACAAGAGGATCAAATCATCAGAATTAAAAACATGCATGTATGCTAGAGCTAGGAATGAAAAACAATGAAATACAATCTGCCTCATAAAACAAAAAAAAAACAAGTTAATCAATGAATATAATGATTTAAAGCCACTGATTTTTATGGGATATTAGTATTTCCTGGATTATTCTGTTGGCATGTGTTTTTGTTTGCAGACAGTGAAAATGCGTGAAGGCTTTAATGCTTTCAGCACATTCATTTCATTCTGTTGACCTTGCATGACCATTTGCCACCGTAGTGTCTTTCTCAGTACAACCACTGGAGGGCGCCAAAGAAGGGCAATTTCAAATTCTAAACAGTTTCTGATGATTAGAGGACAAAGTTTCACTCTGACTGCAAGAGACTTACCGGTGGAAAGGCAGAATAGCGATGTCTGGTGACCTGTTTGGCTCTCTGGTATCAGATCTTGTTCCCAAATCCACAGATGTCAGTAGGTTCCAATTATTAACAGAGTTACGCGTTGGGATCCAACAGCAGCTAGCTTCACTGTTAGTGTGGAAACAAACACCCTTGAAGTACTACATCTAATAACCACTACTTTTATGATGAGCAGAGCCACAAAATATACAATTATGTGCAACTTTACTCAATGAATAAATGTTAAGAACAGCAGCAACAGTATTTATAGTAGTATAAAGCCTACCTCATTTGGAAAGGTTTGTCATTTCTGATACGTTTTGTCAACACTGTTTCAGTTTCACACCATTGGTTGTTATATTGTGGTGCACTTGAGCTCCTGTCAATCGTGCCTCTCTGGCTTTTGACATCAGAGCCGCAGTTTCCTCTGTAACAGCTCCAGGAGAGGGAGTACTGACAGCCGTCGAAGGTTGCCCTGTTGCGAATGTCCACCTGTGGAAAAGAATCGAAATAAGCAATCATGCATTCAGAGATGTCGGCTCTACTGTCGCTAAAGACATTTTTATAAAGTAGGTTTTTGTGTATTTTGTAAACACATCAATTGAAGGACTCGTGGAATTTATCTTCACTGTAAGAGGGATGATTATCTGTTTTGTTCATAATCATTTTTGAGCGACTAAACAACTAAACGCAGCATGTTCATCAAAAAATTGATCGTGTTTTAAAAATTATTCAGAGAAGTTACAAGGTTACAATAAAGAGCATACTCAAGTTTACCTTAAGCTAACTAATGTGTCTTGCTTATAAGAAACAACTAAGCTTTTTTTAAAGTAAAACTCTTAAACTCTCATTGGACTCCTTGAATGCTGCCAACAAACAAATAAAGAAGCATTTCACAAAAAACATCACATCATTTTATAATTTTTTCCCGCATTTAATTTGCTACAGTGAGGCATAAAGATATTTGGATGTACAGTTTCTTCCAGGCGCTGACAAAAAAAATACCTTTTATGTTTTTGTTTTTTTTAGGTTGATGTAAATACATACAACAAACGAGTAATATCAGTGTGAAGGAGTATTTTTAATGACTAAAAAAGGAAGATTTTATCAATAAAGCCATGGCAAAGTAAAAATAATAAATAAAATAACCCTGTAAACAGTATATAGCGCTTCTCATTGTACTTAAAGGAACTTCAAAAGATAAAAATGTAACCAAACCTAGTAATACAGTGATAAGTGATTCCCACTATGTGATGCATTTGAATAATCAGTGAAAATGTGTTATCCATAATGCATGTTGCATATTATTAAAAGTTTACATTTCTCACCTTAAAACTTCCATCAGGGTTTCTTCCTTTGTAGCTGAAGGTCACGGTTCCCCCGAAGTAATGTGACGCGGACGCCAGTGAGACCAGCAGCAGCGGGAGCAGGAGCACCGGTGTGGAAGCCATGATGCACCTCTGTCTCTAGATTCTCTGCCTTTCACATCCACCTGCAGCATCTTTATATACAGGTACAGGTGTGTGGAGAAGCCAGTGACAGTCCTGCCAAGAACAATTGGTCGGCTGCAAAACTGGTTCCTGTAAACAAATAAACGTGACTTTTTAACTATGTTAAACTGTAACACGGTCATGTAACTTATTAACTCATCACATAAATTCCTGGCAAAATGGAGACATACTTCCTCACCCAACCCAGAGACTTACCCTCAGTCAAAGTTCATGTCATAATGTGGCACGTTTGAATGGCTTTCATTTATTTTGCAAGCATCAACTTTTCTGAACATGGGAAGTAAATGCAGAGAAAAAAAAAGTCAAAATTGTGGTTTGTTGTCATAAAAGTGCTGAAATTTGTTCTTTACTGGTTCTTGCTTCACTTTCAAATATTCATGTGATGTCAAATTAAATACTGATAAATGACTAGTTGTTTTTTCCTCCCTTCAAATATGAAACACTTTTGATACTTAATTTATTAGTTTGCAGTTTTGTTTACCAGTTTGAATGTTAAGTACTTTTAAAAAAATTTCCATCATGATTTTTTTCCCCCTTTAAATGAGAACTTTTAGTGAATGAAACATGTTTGATATCTTATTTTTCAAGCAGTAGTTACAACTACATCAGTCAAATGATATTCATAATAGAGTAACCGGTTGACTCTGCGTTGCGTTGTAATGAAGAGACTCAGACGTGGGTTTCGTTGGAGGCCAAAATTTATTCCGGCAACTGACAGAAGTGAATGAAAAGAAAATATCCTCCGGTCAATGATGATGCTAATTTCCTACACAAATTAAATTACAGAATTAAGTTATGATAGTTTGCCAGAAGTGCACAATGCTGCTTACCTCTCCCATGAAGTATGACAACATAAAGGGGAGAAGTAAAGGCGGGAGACATCATTTATAGGAGGGGGCACCCACAAAAATGAACCACCTGTTGACCTTAGAGGAGTCAGGATTTAACTATATACACATTTTGTGTAATTATAACACATATGCTGCACAGTTGACCCTATTACAACAGTAATAATACAACAAACAGCCTTTCTGAATGTCTCTTTACAGTCACATGCTGCTTGACCTCCAGGTGTTGAGAGTGGGCAACTTTACCTCAAGCACCCTCAACACTGGAATCCCTCTCCTCCCCCCCGGCCAAGGCTATGTCTTGACCCCCCCCCCCCCGCTACACAACTGCATTACTACACACAGCTCCACCTCCATTATAAAGTTCACTGATGACACTGGTGATAGTGGGTCTTGTTGTGGATTTTCTAATCCTTTTAATGACCTTGACCAAAGGAGAACAATTAGAGAAACGCGCCTTTGTTGGACGTTGTCTCAACTCTCCTGGTCCTGAAAGTCCAGGATCAGCCTTTAAGCAAACCAGAGAAATTGGCTCATCAGTTCCAAATCATAAATCTGTGACCTCAAGTTGTGTCTGAGGTGTTTGTCTTGTTTCATCTGGCGATAGTCAGCATTCTGGCCTTGGTTCGCCTGTGAGGCTCCTGCTTATCAAACAGCCTTTATCTCCTCTTTGAGAAGACGTAAAGTACAGCCTGACATTTGTGGCTCAAGCCGACCACCTCTCTCTCAACATTACAGTGAAATATTAAGACCTGGTGGTGGATAACAGAAGACAGGACAAACCATACGTACACCCCCTCTCTGAAACTCAAAGCATCACCAACCAACTCTTAAAAACCTGCGTCATGTCTGGTATCTACCGTCTCTTCCTGGTGCAGCAGCTGCTCCTCTCAGGACCTCAAAACCCTCCACAGGGTGAAGCTCACCCCGCAGAGCAGCATCACAAAGACCTCTCTGCCCACAGCACAGCCCTCTCGCCCCCAGTAACCGTCTGTTACTGGGGGCGAGAGGGCTCTGCTGTTACTGAGGAGGAGTTTTTATCCTCAGGCTGACAGAGCTATTAATAAGGGAATGTAGCAAATATAGTGTTTAGTGTAAATAGAGCAGATATACTGTTGTCTCTGCTGTTGCACATTAATCTGCTGCTAACTATACGATACAGTAAGTGCACATAATGTATGTTATCTATGTTTTTTATGCTTTGTACACATTCTTTGTACATTTAAAATCCTCCTTCCCTTCTTATATTATCTGATACTATCTATTGAGAAACCAGAGTGTCATTTCACTGCAGAAGCGTACATCACTGTACAACCCTGCATGTGACAAACAGAACCTTTGAACCTTGAAAACAACCACACCTCTACCTGTATTGTGAGTAAAATATGGGGAGTTCCCGGCGTTACGCAACAGCTGGTTTTGTTTTTAAACATCAGGAGTGTTTTTTCACGGCGTCAACAGATGTCACCGATCGCGCCGATGAAACGTCGCTGACCTTGAAAATGCCTGATTTGTTATCATTCTTATAGGTTTAAGGGGAGAACGGGGTAAACAGAACCACCCCCCACTTTATCTAGGTAACCATAAGCAAAAGAAATCAAGTGATCACAAATGAATAAAGTATAGTTCACATTACTCAAACCAACTCAAGCACATGGAGAGAGTTGGTAAACAAAACAGAGCTTGTATCTTCATTAAAATAGATATGTTTTGGACATTATTATATGTTAATTTAAGTCAGTGGAAGCTGCAAAAGAAGGCTGCAAACTGTGGGAGCACTGTCATTGAAATGGAAACATATACACTTATGTTATTGTCTTAAGATTGTGAAGACTTTACGATGTCTGCTCCCCATGTGAAGGCGTTCCTGTCAGGTGCTATAAAAGGTGAAGTGTGGGGCTCAAGTCGCCGTAACTTTAGAGGGACGGTCCAGCAAATAAAGGCAGATAAGATGACTGTTGAGGGCGATGATTGTGATGCATGTGGCTGCAAGTACCAACACTGAACTTCACTCAGTATCTCTTCAGCCTGGCGAACCCCGGGGACGTGCAAATATGTTTTGTGGATATTGCAATAAAACTCTGAAAGACCCTTTGCTGTAGGGTTTTTTTTTTCCTTTAATTTGTCACCTGTCTGTTTTCACAAAAGCACATTTACACACACATTCTTTCTCTAGTTAACACACACACAAAGATCACAGTTTAATCTTTACTGAAAATGTTGAACGACGAGACAAAAACACATCATTTCACTTAAAAGTAGTAGTTTTTTTTTCTTAATTGATGGCTTTAATAAAGTTCAAAATGATCTAAAATTTGTTTGTTTTTGTGTAATTTTTATATCAGTATTTAACGGTAACACTATTTACTCATAGAGCGCTCATTTTAACGCTACCTTGGGGCAAGTTGTGCCATTGGATTAACTTTTTTTGATGGCTCATTGATCTAAAACCATAATAATTAGATAACTGGTTTTAATTTCCTTGGCTGCACAACAACCTGAGGTATATCTGATAACTATTATTTGAAACAAATACTCATCATGTGGCTCATGTTACCCCATTTATTGTACTTTCTTTTTTTACTTATTATTTTCTGTATATTATCTTACGCTTTCTCGTGTATCCTCAAGACGTTTAGCTGTTAGTAAATGTCTTGTTGTTTCTTTGAGCTGCAGTAAACAGAGGTCACTGTTTGGTACAAGAACTTATGAATATGAAACTAATTCATTGATTAAATTGAACAAAGGTAAGCGTGCTTCCTCCTGGCACTAACAAAAAGGAAAGTAGTGCCACACAATAACAAGGTAATCAAATAATAAAGTGTTAATACAACAGGAAAAACAGTTGATTTATAACACCTGCAACATTTCGGTCTGACCTGTTTAATTGCATTAAAAACGTGAGAATAGTTCATCGCAATCCATAAGTTCGATGCGTGTGATCAACAGTCTGGTGCTGCCAGTTTAACCAGTGGGTCTGACATGCAGCTCTAATAGAGACTGCAGAAGAAGAACAGATTGTTGCCTGCCTTCAGATGCCTTTACAGATAGTCACCAGGGTGAAGAAAAGGCCGTCAGTGTGGGATGCTGGCTGTTGTGTTGCTGGAGGAGATTGATTACAGTAATTTTAGTCTGGTGGTTATTTATCAGAAAGAAAAGTTTAAAACTGCTGAGTTCCCATGTGAAGTCAGAACTTATGGAGCCGAATCTATGAGGAAGTGAACGCTTTAAAACATCGGGTCAAAAGAGTCAAGTGTCCTTTTGTATGAAAGCTTTGAGGAGCCCGAGCACGTGTGTGTCTTGGATGTAAGTAGGTCAGGTTAACTTTAATGGCTAAGACTATCTACATTTAAATCTGTCATCATCAGCTTTCACACGCTGGACAGGACGCTGAAAGAGTCCTTTCACCTGTGATAATCAATATTTTACCAATCTGGTGCGCTTCCAATACAAAGATAAGAAGATAGATAAAAGAAGCAGGAACAATAGTTTCTTTTTTTTATGACATAAAGTAGATGATTAAGTGATTGTGAAATTGAATAAGGAAGTTTGTTTTTTTTGAACAAATCAGTGATCTATTCCTTTTGAGAGGTCTGGTGAGGATGAGGACAATAAAAATCTGCCTTTTTTTTAAATTTCTTTTCACTGCACTTATAACCACACAGGTTAACACGGACATATTTGTGAGTTTGGATTGGAAAATAAAGTCCAGTCGAATTCTCAAATTGTGACATAATACGCGAGGCTCAAGAGGTCTATTTCATATCAGCCGCCGCCAAGTATAAATATCACAGCGCCGGCTAACTGTAGCCTCGGTTTGTGCCTCTCACACAGAGCTGCTGGTAGCGTTAGCAAGTCTGATAAGAGACGACAGAGAGGCGGCGGCGTCGTGCTACTCAGAGAACCGTGGTTATAGAAATAAACCAAAAGATTTATGCCTTTTTCTGTGGCAGTAAACAACACATGGGCCCGCTGATAACTAACTGTGCTATGTTCAGAGAGCTTTACAAGATATTCAAGGCTGATGATGGTAACGTTAACGACACACACACACACACACACACACCGGAGAGCCTCTTATAGAAGAGCTGCCCGCTCAGATATAACACAGAAGCTTCTACAAAGAGCCATGAATGTGCTTCTAGTGACTCTCAAACATGCAGCTGCTCACAGACTGTATATAAAGATGGACGATGCGTCTCCGCCAAGCTGGAGCCAAGTTGACGTAGCAGCCAAACCGTGTAACCACAACATCATGTGACGCTATTGGGCCCAGAAAGACTTCTTCCCATTGTGATAGAGACGTCGCGACCGCTGTGAAAAGTCTAGAAGAGCCACATGATTGAATTATTTTAACTCCATTCAAGTTAGTCAAAGGGTTAATCTCTAGTGAGCACAGTATGTTTTTATTCAGGTCATTTTTTACAGTGGCGAATGAGACCCCCCTCGCCTCCAACGCCATTGTCTCCGCTTTCAACTGCAAAGGTGAAGCCAAAACATTGCGTTATCCGGAGCTGCCATGTTGCATCTGTGACATCATTAGCAAACAGAGTCTGTGCAGTAGAGTCGGGCGGCGGCGGGACGACAGCCCACGGGACACGCCCCCCCCTCAACGTGGCTGCCCAATCCGAGCGAACCGAGGAGCCGTGATGGAGGTAAACCAGCTAAAACCAGCTGGTAACTAGCAGCTACACCTCTGCCGGAGGTTTGAGAGCATCTGTCAATCACAGCTGTCCATCATGATGTCACACCCCCTTTTTTTAATATCATCAGATAGCTAATTAAAAACAATTTTACCAGGAAAATGAGCACCTGGACAAACATCAGCATGATACCTGAAATGACAGAAAACATCTTTGGGAAAAATTTATTCGACGTGTACTTTGATTTTTTAGGTTAGAGGCGGGACTTATGACCCGTACCACAGCCAGCCATGACAGGGTCAGAGATGTTTTGGCTTCACTTTGAGGAGCTGTCATGTCGTCCATCTTTATATAAATGGCTCGGACTGCCAGCTCTACATCACTGTTCATGCTACACTGAGCGGTGGTCAGTCAGAGTCAGTGAGTCTCTCTGGCCGTTGACCTCTTACCTCTCGTCACGCCCCTCCACCTGGCGTCGTCCTGTACAGTCCTCTGCTGCCCACCAACTCTTCCTTCCTTTCACAACTGACGCTCCTACTGGAAGGTAAACGTCCTCTTAAAGGGGACATGTTCTGCTTTTTGTATTTTTCTGTCATTTATATGCTGCTATGATGTCGGATATTTATATTAAACATGGTCAAAAAGCCAAAACACGAGATGCCTGTAAGACAAAACCCAGGTTTCAGCTTCGCTTGTGACCTGGAAATGTGCAGAATATGTTCTTTATTTTTCCTCAAGTTACTACAAGTAATTAAAATCAACAATATAGATGTGTTAGCTGATGGATGTGTATGAATTTAAAGAATGTGTTGCAATAACATTAATTACATTGGTTGTTTGTTTTGGCATCATTCAGCTGCAAGAAAGCTAATGCACTACTTGGCTTGGTACTACTTTATTAAATATAGTATTGTATTTATTGAATGATTAATCTATTTATTATCAGCTCCTGTTTGCACTCTGACTTTAACACTGAAGAAAACTCAAAACCTGATGATTAGAAGGCGACATCTGCAGTAAGAAGTTGACTTCAAAGTTCATTTTATAGCCCCGAAATGTGTAAATCACGCTGAATCTAACAAGACGTGCTTCATATCTTGTCTGACGTTGTGACTTAGATTTGACAAATTGCATCCCATCGGGTGCAAAGAGTTAAACAAGTCAGACATGATGGCGTGTCTGTCCTCGGGTCAGGAGAGTAAATCTACGGCTGTGCTGACACACGACACATCACAGTTTCACTCATTTGTTACCAAAGCTGCACCGCAGAGAGGAAACACGCAGGCATGTTGCTGTAGGAGCATTATTAACCCCGTTTCACCCAGCATGATTTTTTATTGAGTTTGTGGCCATGTGGGCCGATGTCACCCCCGCTAGGACATGAGACTTCGGTGCCAGAGTACATCGCCAGGCCCAGATGGCTCATTAGACTGGAGCAGTGAGCCACTGGCAACACTGTAAAAAAGAAAAAAGAAAAAAATACCTCCACCTGAAATACAGCTCTGGCGGTTCAGAGATGGCAAACCTGACAAGAGGCCAGCGCGACAAACGAATGTCAAAATAAATTTGAAATCTCCCCTTCTCACCCTCGCAGAAGGCTTACTGCTTTATCTCTCCCTCCTGAAGCTGCAGCGAGGCAACAAAAATCTTTACAGAGGAGGCGCTCGGCGGAGGAGCATTTCACTCTTTACTCATAACCTCAGACGCCCTCGCCGCAGCTCACACTCTTTCAAAAACCCAACCGACAATATTGTGACTGCAGGAGTAAGCAGGAGATAAAAAACACAGAGAGAGAGAGACAGGAGAAGTTACAGAGGGAGAAGTCCTCCGAGTGTCGAGTGCTCATGAAATAATGAGCTGCTCCTGTTGCCTCCGTGACATCCCGGGTCCTGACGCTGTCACTCAAACCGGCTGTGGGCGCCACTTCTGAAAACTACAGAGATAATTAACCTGCCTCCGAGGCAGGGCCAGGAGCCGCACACCTCACTTTACCCTTTCACATTTCAGATGTCAAGAGGGATCGTGGAGGGAGGAGTAAGACTTCAGGTCGACGGCAGTTTCTGCTTGTCTCCATCTCGAGAGGCCATTAAACGGCCGTTCACACACATGCAGGTTAAAGTTGTGCTCATAAGTTTACAGAATTTATGAAATATTGGAGGGAAATGCTGAAAACTTTTCTTTTATTTATGAAGCCATTTATATTCACATTATTGTGTGTGTGCCCTTTTTAAAAATCATAATAATAAATGAAAGCACCAAAATCGCCCAGATCAGAAGTTTATATACCTTTGAATGTTTGGCCTGATACACACAGGGCAAGTTTCCACACCTGTGATTAGTGTCTGTGTATAAACAGTCAATGAGTTCATCCATCCTGCTCTGACTTTACTGGATACTGAGTGTTGAGGAAAGCAAAAGAACCGTCAAAGGACGAAGAAGAAGAAGAAGTGGGAAATCTGTTGGTACCAAACCACGATCAGGTAGAACAACAAAGATTTCAACCACAACTGCCAGGAAAAGTGTGCGACTTGCAAAGAAAAACCCACAAAGAACTTCAGCTGAAAGGCTTTTCTTTGTTTTTGTGTATTTATTTAGCTTTTGCTCAACAATCGAAGGATCGAAAACCAAGAAAACGACAGTCAGCGACCGCCGAGGAATCGATCCTCACCGGGGAGTTTTTTCTATTCATAAGAGCAAAGAATCAATAGTTACAATGAAGGGATAGACACTGATGATTGATTGAGGTATTTCCCTAACGAAGGCAGACTCATGTCTCAGAACAAAAAAAGAAAATGTGCAGACTAGTCTTTATTTCAGCGTTACATCATTTAACACGTAAATGTGGAACACAGATCAGACATCAGGAAGGACAAGAAGGACGGTTCATTTATAGCATCAGAGGTTCAAGCAGAGTTCAGCGGAAACACAAAACATTATAACACAGAGAGTCACACTTAATACGAAGGTTAATCACTAAATGATAACTTTCCTTCTACACACAATAAGGAAACACTTTGTGCCACAAACGCCACAAAACTTACGACATTTACGATCTGCCAAACAGCACCTGGACGAGCCGCGTCACTTCTGGAACAAAGTTACTTAACTTTAGAGTCACAACCATAAAAACTATGAATGTTTCACGTCTTACAGCCTCTGCCAGGGCATGTAAACTCATGAATGTAAACTCACGAGCACACCTTAACTAACCATGATAACGTATAAACAAAATTGCCTTTGCTGTGTGTTTTATTAGTATTTAACCTCACGTTTTCTGTGGCAGAGCACACAAGGCTCGTCGTATCGTGTGTTTGGTCGCTGACACTGTGGCAGAAAATTATTGCCCACCTTGCTCTAAAAGGTCTCGGAGTGATTTCCACTCTGCTAATTTATGCTTCCTGTTCTCGCCCCTTCGTTCTCCGGCCGTGACCCGGAAACCGATTCTCTCCTCCATCATCGAGGATCTTCCAGTCCCTTCAATGCATCTCAGCGGAGACGAGGAGCTCCGAGTGAGTGATGAACCTGTGGACGTTTTTTTTTTTTTTAACATAAGGCAACACTTCTTCTTTGGAAACGTCTTCATTGATTGGTTATTGATTGGTCAGCTGATGTGAATGGTCAGGCAGCTTTAATGTAATATTAATGAAACCAGGAATGATGACACCAACAGCAGATATTCATATTTATTCAGAAAATAAAAATTACATGTGTAGAATCTGAATCATAAAAACACTCTTGTAATTTACTTCATACATACTCTTCAAGCTAAAACGCTTCTTTTCTTCTTCTTTGCTGTGTCAAGTGTGTTTTAGCTCCTTCAGGAAAATATGCGTCTCACAACATCCGTCTGAGCCTGAAGAGGACGTCAGACTGTCACAAACTAAATGTTTAATATAAACATATTCTGCAGGTTGCAGCTGTTTTTATTGCTTCTTTACATCCGTTCTGTTCTTTACGTAGTTAACATATTTACCTATTTCGTGTCTTTTTCTGTGACAGACAGAAGTTGCTTTAGATCTATAATCAAATAGTAAAACATTGGAGCAGTTATCAGGTGTTTTTCTTTTACATTGTTACTTAATTTCTACATATTTATAGTTGACGTCTTCATATTTGACAGTTGAGATGATGTGCGTCTGGAGTCTGGACTGTATATAAAGACGGACGACGCTTCCCCACTTCCTGCCGAGCTGCGAAAGTGAAGCCAAACTGTAATGTTTGTGAGAGGCGCCATCTTGCTTGTGTGACATTACTTGCAACTTGCAACCAACCAGAGTCAGGTGGTGTGACACGCCCCCTCGGCTGTCCTGAGGTTTGAGAGAGGCTATCAGAGCTGTCAATCAAGTTGTGACCCCTCCTCCCCCCTTCTTTTTATATCATCAGTTAACTAATCGATAAACAAACTTATCAGAAAAAAGAGCACTTGGACAAACATCAGCATGATAAGAGCCACTTAAAATGGCAGAAATCATCTTTGGGGGAAATTTATTAGATTTTTTCGTTTTCTTCATATCCCATCCACTAACACGGAGGGGGCGGGACTTATGATCTGTACTGCAACCAACCACCAGGGGGCGAGCCACATTCCCTGGCTGCACTTCTGGGGTGCTCTCATGTCGTCCATCTTTACATACAGTCAGCGGTCAGGAGTAGTTGCTGTTGCCTCAAAACGATGCTTGAGTGAGCGAGGACGTCCCGTTTGGTGGATTAAAATTCCTCCGTCCTCGCTAGGAGGGGTTAAGACATGAGTGAGGGAAGCGAGGAGCCACATCTCCGATCTCAGATCTGCCTAAAAGACTCGTACCGAGGAAGAAAACCAACCAGACTCCTATTTAACCAGATTAAACAGCACAGGTGTAGTCTTGTTGCTTTGTGCTCTTGAGGGTGTAACATTACAGATGTTTGTTGTCTAGACAGCAGAATTACTGGCTATTCTCTGATCAATGATCAACTGATAGTAAATTATATATACAGTCATTACTTTTTACACTAATTCAAAAAACATTACCTCACCTCCTCCTTCCTATCTTTCTTAGAAGTCCTTAAGGACGCTTCACTGCTCTCGGCTCATGATTGATGACTCCCTGTGGATGCAGATACAGTGTTTTACCGCCTTTGCCATTTCATTGATTCATGGACAGAATCCCTGGGGAGCAAAGTAAATCACCCAATTACATCCAGTCTCCTCATTGATCTCTCTCCACTGCTCGTCCCTCCGGAGCAGCAGAAAATGAAATACAAGCTTCACAGCGTGTGCTAGCATATGCTACAGTGGCGGGGTTAAACATTAAGCAATTACATTAATATTCATGCTCTTCGGTTCCCACATCAGGACGCTCGGCGGCTTCCCTGAGCCGTCTGAAGGGACCTGGAGCCTGAAGGAGAGGGACGAATTTCAGTCTTCAGTTTCAGATCTGAATACTTTAAAAGCTGCATTAATCGATTTGCAGCCACAAGGAGGCAAAAGCTGACACATTATCACTGGTTTTATTTTGCAGATTTCCTGAAATATTTTGGAATAATTCACAGGTATTTAGTGGTTAATTTTACAGAGAAGGTGATGCAGTTTGGTACAAATTATTTTTAAAAAAAGGGAAAAAGTGTTAAATTGGAACCCACTCATTGGCTATTTGGGTTCATGCATAGATATCTTCTTTCAGAAAAAGATCTCTTGACTTTAACTAACCGAAGATGCTGCACTTTCAGGGTTTAGTTTTGTGCACTAAACCCAAGATTAGCATATTAGTTTGTGTCAATAATTTCCCAAAAGTAGCTGCTGTATAACTGTTCATTCTTAGGACATTTCTTTGAAAGGGTTCTGCAATTTGTACACAGAAAATGTGCTTTTTAGCTGTGACTGAGTGATTAAGTTACGCTATTGGTTGGCCAAAATTAAAAGTCCTCTTATGAGTAAGTAAGTAAGTAAACTTTATTTATTCAATTCAATTCAACACAAAGTCATCTCAGAGCACTTTTACATGGAGCAGGTCTGGACCGAACTCTTAAATATACAGAGAGACCCAACAGTTCCCTCCATGAGCAGCACTTAGGAAGGAAAAACTCCCTTTTCACAGGAAGAAATCTCAAGCAGAACCCGACTCTGGGTGGGCGGCCATCTGCCTTGACTGGTTGGGTTGGGGGTCGGGGGGTTGGGACACAGAGAAAGAACAGCAACAACAACAACAATAAATACAGGACTAGTAGCAACAGCAGGACCATTCGGCGAAGGGCAGAAGAAGGACGTCAACACGTCAGCATAGTTTATGGAGCTTCCTGTGGATTAGAAAGCACAAAGAACTCTGGGGAAGAAGTCAAGTTAGTAACATGCAGTAATGGTACATGAATACAGACAGATGGAGAAGAGGAGAAAGAAGCTCAGTGCATAAATGGAAGTCCCCCGACAGTCTAGGCCTATAGCAGCATAACTAAGGGCTGATCCAAGGCGAGCCTGGTCAGACCTAACTATAAGATTTATCAAAAAGGAAAGTTTTAAGCCGACTCGTAAACATAGAGAAGGTGACTGCACCTTATAAAACACCTTTAAAAAGTTACGAGGTGTTTTACGATGCAAATAAAACGAGAGAAAAATCATTTAAAAAGGTGTAACAACACGTAATGTCAATATAAAACAATAAAAGCATAATACTACACAGAAGTCAGACACAACAATAAAAACTATGATATCAGATGTGTCCGATGTTGTGCAATGAAACAGGTGAGTTTTTAAGAGCTTCTGAAAACTGTTGGCTCAATCTGCATTTTTTATTACTAAAGGAAGGCGATCACCTTTGCTCTTAAGCCTGGACTTCAGCACAGCCAGAAGGCTCTGATCGGCAGACCTCAGTGATCTCACCATGGTCAGTGGACACAGTAATTTAGAGACGTAGGTTAGGGCCAGTCCATGTAGTGACTTAAAGGTAATTAAAAGAATTTTAAAATCAATTCTACAATCTATTGGCAGCCAATATATGTTGGACAACACATGTGAGATGTGTGCTCTACGCTGTGTATTAGTTAGTAGTCTGGTGGCTGCATTTTGGACCAACTGGAGGCGACTTATGGTGGTGAACAGTGAATTGTATGACAAAGCATGAATTATTTGTTCCAGATCTTGATCGGATAACATGATTTTTTGATTTTTGCAATGTTTCTTAGGTGGAAGGTCTATGAACGTTCTCATTCATCCAGGTCGTAGTTATTTCTAGGCAAACAATTGATTCAAAGGCAACTGGGCTTAGATTTGTCTACTGAAGATGTTTCACCTCTTATCCAAGCGGCTTCATCAGTTCATCGGTCTGACTAGTCCTCACATTGGTTGCGTGTAGTGAAGATTGCAAGGTCTTATACATTGGTGAAACCAAACAACCACTAAACAAATGAAGGGCAAACTCTTCAGGTCCAGTTTCAGCTGTCTATTTACATCTAAAGGAGAAGGCTCACTCCTCTGAAGACAAGCAATGTCAGGATCTTGGACAGAGAAGACAGATGGTTTGAACGAGGGGTAAAAGAAGCTATCTATGTTAAAGACAGACCATTTATCTCCTTTTTACAATGCTGCACTTTCAGCTTTTCTCAGGAAGATGAAGAACAAAAGCTGCCTGAAACCAACCACAAGTGACTGTAATGAACAGAACGACTGTTGTCCACTGGGATGACTCACATGACCAAACAATGGTAAGGTGAAACTTCACTAACAAACTATTGTTTTAGGAGATGGGTGGGTGGTCACTGTGTGTCAGACTGGTGAGGACTAGTCGGACCGATGCGTTAAGAACTGATGAAGCCGCTTGGATAAGAGGTGAAACGTCTTCATAAGACAAATCTAAGTCCAGTTGCCTTTGAATCAATTGTTTACCTAGATGTATTCCTATGTGGAAGAAACAGGATTGGACCACTTTCTTTATGTGACACTCAAAGTTCATGTGATGGTCAAAGTGGACTCCCAAGTTTTGTGAAGCTTGCTTGACATTAACTGCTTAAGGACCGAAACGCTGCTGGACTGTTTCATAAATGCTCTCAGGGCCAGTAATAGTATTTCATTGACCCTCCAGCCATATACCAGGTTTTGACCGGGTCTTGTTTAGGATTTAGTGGCACCCAGCAGAACATGAGAACCATTGACCTTCATTCAATAATCTTCACCTCAACATTAGCACCAAATAAAATCAGTCAATGAAGCCATTAAAACAAACTCATTAGCATAAAAATACAAGTCGTCCATGAGCCTTCGATCACAGTGATTTATATTCCTGTGCTCTTATGTTTCACGGTAGGTTGATTTCACTCATCAACATCCCAGCATGCAGAGCTGCACCTCGCTACGGGGGTCAGATGGAGGTCGGATCACGTTCCCACCAGAAGCAAACTGATCCAGACTATGTTTTAGTTCAGACCACTTCCTCTAAAGCGTCTCTGTGTGGTTGTTTTGGTCCGAGTACGATCGCTGAGTTCAGATCTGCATAAACGGATCACAACAATGAGGAAAACCAACCAGTCCTCACAGGTTTGTTTGTCTGGTTTGTACTTGTACGCCAGAATAGCCAGAAAATGTTACCCAGAGAAATAAATAAGTAAAAAAAAGCTTGTTTTTGATCTATCAGCCCAATATTACAGCAGCTGGAGAAATCTACGAGACGTAATTATTCAATTATTAATATATAATTATTCAGTATGGAAAGCACAACCTTTACAGCTGCTGTTGATTAAAATCTGCTCTTGCTGACGGAGAGTTCAAAGCCCGGAGGAGCTGCCGACGGGCGCTCTGGTTCACACTCTCTTCATCATTCATTTGTCAGTTTACCAGAGCTCACGTCCCCTCTCACACTGCACGCTGCAAATTAGTCTTACGGATGATTTTAACACAGTTTGAACAGTAGTTTACATGCACACATGAGAGAAAAAGAGAGAAAAGGGACAACATGTACTTGCTGATACACTTGTTATCTTCACAGTTATGAATATTTACAATAAAACTGAATCCAAACATCACTGGAGAACAACTGTGGAATGAAATTATGAATCTTTCCTCACTACTACCACATACAACTCTTCTGTTTGTACATTAAAAGAGGCGCCGTGGACCTGATATAAAGAGCAGAAGATGATATATGTCAATGGAAACCTTTATAAAAACCGTGTCCAAACTTTTGACTGACACTGTATGTATCAAAATCTCACATTTGAGAAGCTGCAACCAGAAAAAGGTTTTTTTCCCCTTCAAATATTATTGGTAATAGTTGACAATAAATTCATTTGTTGATACACTAATCCATTTGTTAATTATTGCATCTGTACTTGTAAACGAACAAAATACATGTCTTTATTCTGTGTTATTCACCAAAACAAAACTCAATCATGAGAGAAACTACTTGAAATCAATCTAAAACCATGTCCTACGACCCGCAAACCCAGCAATCAGAACAGAGTACGCTGGCTGCTGCAACATTTCATGAGTGCAGTTTTTTTTTTTTTTTTAATGAAATTTGAAGCACACTTGTTCCTCTTAATACGTCCATGACACAAAAACAAAATGATGGAGGTGAAACTAAAAAAAGAGGAGTTTGTGACTTTGCTGCATTTTCAAAACACGAGAGCTACTTTCGTTCAGCTCACTACGATTCACCTGAGTGTCTGAGTTAAAAATCCTTTTAATATAAAATTCTCTCTTTGTGTTTCCCTGATAAGCTGCAGATGGAGGATAAAAAAAAAAGAGAATTTTGTCCTGAAAAGACAAACTTTGGAAAAATATAGACTTGATTTGTCAAAACTCAGACAGTCGAAGCTTCATATTAGCTTCAGATAAACTTTTAAATACATTTTTATACACAGAAGAAGGAAAAATTGTGGATTTATCCTTTAGGTACAGAGCTGGAGCAAGTAGGTGATGAGCCTGGCTGAACGTACAGACTGGAAACGGGGGAACAGCTTGCCTGACTCTCTTCAAAAATCTGTCTGCCAGCTCTGAAGCCTGGAGTGAGCTTTTATTTTTGGATTTATTAATCAGGGGGAGGCGCGGCGATTCTAACATTACCTGCTGGTCAGTGATTTTAATCCGGTCTCTCTCTCTCAGTATGTGGCTCATTTTTTTTTTTCACCCCGACCCCGGTAATGATTACAGCTGCACTGACTGACTGTTTGCTAGTAAATCGCTGCTCCTCCTTTCGTTTAAATCCCATCTGGAGCGACGGCCTTGTATTTTAAAGAGGATCTCTGAATGTTTTCCTTCTACTACTAAAAAAAAAATAAAAAAATCTGACAAATAAAAACATCAGGAGAGCAAAGAGACCCCGTAAAAAGCTCATCAAATATGCTGCTGTAATGTCAGCTACAGGTAGGAGCTGCTGTTCTGTTTTTTTACACCATATTTAGCCAAATTGTCTCCATTAAAAGTCACGTTAATCAGTTTAATTAGCAGCTCCTGTTTGCAGTGTAACATAGATGTACAGACAAATATCACTGGATTACTTTGATACTGAAGAAAACTTGATGATTCTCTGGTTTCTAAGAGGATTTAAGGAGGTTTATATGTGATGGACATTAAAGACAATCACGTCCTCAGTAAGTTTAAGTCACACTGAATGATATCAGTGTGTCTTCATGTCTGTGTGTTCAGATCTGAGCTGAGTTATGACTCCAGGAAAGAGGACGATCACCTCTCTTTGCCTCACCTTCAACTCACTGGCGCCCCCCAGGGGAGGCTTTTTGGCTTTGTCCTCTGCTGCTCCTGTCATCATCTCCTCATGGTTAAAAACACCGTCCAGTGTCATGAGTTCAGTTACCGAGGAGCACAGAGAATATTTCACTCCCCCTCCCTCCCCCCCTCCTCCCCCCCCCCCCCTCCTTCTGCAATGTTCAGCATGTCTGAATGGCTCTTTAATTAACATATTGTGTCTTTAATCCGTACACAAACAGAAATGTACGGACTCCACAGTCTTTGTAAAGCTCATTGTAAAGAAAAAAAAAACCATTTATCTACAGAATCCTCATTATGGGTTTTGGCAGATTTGAATCTGGAGCCGCAGAGCCGCGCCGTGCACAGATCCTTTTTTGTACCTCAGGTTATGAAGTGATATTATGGCTCTCCTTTCATCTCCAGCAACGCTAACACTGAAGAGGACCGCTGGACTCGAGTCATTTAGCCGCAGCCCCCGCTCCGCTGAGTGTCTTTTCTTCCGCTCGTCGCTGCAGGTTTTCGCTCTAATGGGACGTCTTGTATGAATACCACAAAGGTCTGCGACGTCATCTGAGGCATACTAATGCTTCGCTTTGACTTCTGGAGGCACACCGAGCTATTTTTGTAGAAATCGCCCTCCCACAAGGAATAAGAACGTTCCCCTTTCTGCCTTTGATGGAGAAAATGTAAATGGGTTAACGTTATTCTTCCCAAATATCAGTGTTTTTCATGCAACAAGACTCATTATGGATGCAAAACACGCTGGCAGACTTATCTTTTTTTTTGCCCCATCCTTCCATTAGCTAACAGGTACAACACTCATTAGGACAAAATATAATTTAGACCACCTGCCACAACAGAAGAAAAGGGTCTGGCTGTAATTGCTGCACAAAAAAAAAAAAACTCGCAGTGAGAGGAAATAATTTAATTACAAACGGATTTTTTTTTTTCTTCTCTTAAACTCTTCTGACAACTAAATCAACCGCATCCTCTCCCAGAGCCACTTCAGCTTGCAGTTAACGAGGCGGAGATACAGTGGCCTACATACGCCGACTCACCACAGTGTACGACACCGTCACACACACACACACGCACGCACACACACACGCACAGTGAAGCTTGTTTGAATATGGCTGTCACATGCACTCAGTGTAGTTTTTTTTTTTTTTGCCATGGCGTCTATTTCTGTCCTGTACCAGGTGTGGGAGAGCTCAGAACAATCTCCTCGCTTTCATTGCCCTTGAAATGGTTCACACACACACACACACACAAACAAACACACACTCACACACACACACACACAGTCACGTGACCCGACACTGATGCTGCTTGGGAACAGCAACTCTTAATTTCAAACATGTAATGACACACTTCAGCTTCACATTTTCTCATTAATTAACGGTTTCGGCGCTTTTGTCAACGACCGGCTGCATTGTGTCGTTCTAGTAAGGCTGTCAGGCTCTCGCTGGATAATACATGAAGACTTACACACTGTCAGCTCATACAGCGGTGTTATGAAAAAATATTGATTACATCCTCTTTAAGCTTTTTGGACAAACCTGAAGACGAGCTGAGATCTATGAAGACGAACCACCTAAAGATCGGTTCAACGTTCACAATCGATTTTCGAGCAATCACTCAGATAACACACTGAACAAGGCAGACGACCTGCAAATCCTGCAATAACATGGAAATATGAGGTGTTCCTGTAGCAAAACAAACATGGACGACTATTCATATGCAGTGCGATTTGCTCTTAAAGGCGAAAGATTGAGATCCTGGATGGAGAGGCGTCAGCTGTGTAGCTCGTTGACTTGATGTTATAGAGACATTCATTCATCGGGGGCCTCACACAGAGAAATCAGTGGTTGAAAACTTGAATTTGTTCATTTTGCTGTATGAATATTGTCCACAACAGATCAATAAGCCTACAGACTTTAGGACACCGTGCAAAATATTACAGGAGGCCACCTGTGGGTTTGAGCTTTCAGCACCTGATGTGCACTCGATGTGAGACCTCCTCGGGACCGGGCGGCACCTCGCGAGCGTGATGCATCAATCAGCTTCCCTCACTGCATGCATGTTGTGGATTTTCTGAGCTGATGTTGGCAGGTTCGGTTTAAAGAAGAAGAAGAAAAACCAAAAGAGGAGTTTGCTGATTTTTCTGGGAACGCTTTAATGAACCTCGATCGAGGAAAGAAGAATACAGAGGACGTCGTCTCCGACTCTTCTGAGCTCCGAAAGTTTCAAATCATAAGTCGGTGACCTCTAGTTATGTTTGTATCTCAGGTCTTTGTCTTGTTTCGTCTGCATTCTGGCTCCTGGTTATCAAACAGCCTCTATCTCCTGTTTAAGAAGACGAGAGGGTACAGCTTGACATTTTCTAGCTCTGTCACCCTTTAGTTATGGAAATATCCATGACACTGCACACACACACACACACACACACACACACAACAGGTTTCACACACTGCAGCGGTCCCATTAACTGTTGATCAGTCTCATCTTTTCCTTTTACCTTTTGTGAGGTGGAGAAAGAGAGAGAATTATTTCATTCAGTTACAAATGAAAATAATCCAAGCTGAGCCCGAAGCTTCAGGCCAAAGAACGACCCGACGTACGAGCTGTTTGTTGGGTTCTGGTCGGGATGCTGGACAC
The DNA here is from genome assembly GCA_029490765.1 of Euthynnus affinis. Classification (NCBI taxonomy): domain Eukaryota; kingdom Metazoa; phylum Chordata; class Actinopteri; order Scombriformes; family Scombridae; genus Euthynnus; species Euthynnus affinis. Next base: position 35,366,484 of record CM055839.1, on the reverse strand, counting down.
ACAGACATTTACCTGAGATGTTGGTCACTAAATCACACTTTCTGTCATAAGAATTTCTTCTTAATGACCTTTAAATGATGGAGACCGGATCTGAAGAAGCTGAGTTTATTTATTTTCTTGTACAAGACACACAGGTGGAGTTACAGAGAAAAGGTTCCTCATGGAGCATCCACAGCTAGTTTATAGACCTTATGATTCGTTCCACAGACGACATCACACATTATCTCAGCCTCCCAATTTATGGCCAGTTTAAGATGCTTCAGTCACGATGACATCCTCCTCACTCGTCTCTTGACCCTTTCTGACTTTCTCTAACATGTTTGCCGGCCTCCCACCGTTTATCTCAGCTGCTGTTACAGAACAAAACAGAAACCTTCATCATAACATATCAAAAGAAAAAGGGGCACACACTCGGTATAATCCTAATTTTTTATAACAGAAGACTGACGTGCTAACAAATCAAGAAGCTGCTCTAAAACACTTTTCTCTTCTGTCAGTCAGTGACCTTCGTTCAGTCCAGTTTAACCACCAGCACGTTTCTTTCCAGACGTGAGCGGTTTGAAAACAGTTTTGAGGCTCTTAACTTTTACTTTTACTGTTTAATGAACCGTGTGATTACCCAACAAACTCTCACCAGTCTTTGATACTCAAAAGATGCAGACTTCAATCCCCGGGTTCATGATTCATTATTCATTATTTTTTTGAAGCTTTAGGAGGCACAACAGTAATCAAATTTCATTTTTATTTTAATTCTGGACCCCCAAAAAAACCTGCAGGTCTGCTTTCAGTTGACGAAAAACTTCAAAGACTTTGATATAAAAAGCAGAGAGAAACTAAATCTATCTGAGAAATGAGAGATTTGAAATAAACTGAGTCTGACGGAGAAAGACAAAGAACTTTTTGATACAATTATTGTGATTTTTTTTTCTCTCGGACAGGTTGTTTACTCTCTGACAGTGAATCAGCTTTAAAAATGAGTTTGTCAGTGAGAGGTGAGAGGGAGTGAGGCGGGGAAGGCGTTGTACTTTGCCAAGATAAAGACAGAGGAGACTTTTTTTTTCCCCCAGCAGGGATTTCTCGTGCGAGACGAGCGTGCTAATCTGACAGCCTCGAGCCAAGCATAAACAACGCCGAGCCTCCCGCTGAACCGAGAAGATCCCTCTGATTCCTCGTCCTTCTTTACAGTGGCCGTGTACTCTTCAAAAATAGACTTGCATGGCATGTTCTCGGGCCTCTTAATATTTCATCACTCCACTTAGCGAGACGAGCATCTATTATTCACAAAGAGGTGGTCGCAATTAAGGACCCTGCCAATCAGCGGCGGCCCCCCCCAACCCCCCGAGGGACCCGGGCGTCACCGGAAATCTGCTCGCAAAACCGAAGAGGCGCCTGGAGGAGGAGGAGGATACGTGAGGACAGGAGGACATTAACGCATCTGCTGGTGGCTGAAGAGAGACACACGTGTTTTTAAAAAAAAGATGCGATGTCTGGTGTGTAAGGAAGCAGAATAAAACAGCAGCAGGAAGACTGTCCTGCAGACTCCCAGAGGAGCAAGCTGCTCAAGCATCCTCGAGCTGGATACTGAATCCAACAGATTTATCACAGTCATGTAGAAACACACACACACACACACACACACACACACACACTGCAATGACTCAGTTAAAAAAAAACAGGCTGGGATGAAAGGTTCAGCTTTTATTTGAAGTTAAAAAACCAAGCAGGGGAGCAGGAAAGGTGGCAAAGAGGTCACAGCAGACGACTAGACCGTGACTCAAAGGATGATCTGGGAGAGAGTGAGCGTGGACGGGCTGATATAAATACTACTGGGCAGACTGGGGAGGTGGAAACAGGTGTGAAGGAGGGCGGGGGGGGGGGAAGCATCAGGTGTCAGGGAGTGGCGGGAAAGCAGGGACGGAGAGTTAGTTCATGGAAAGAGAGAAAGAAACTGTTCAGATAGAGCTGCAACTAATGACTATTTATTAATCTGTCCGTTATTTTCTCAGCTGATCCATTAAATGTCACAATCACCGTCTCCCAAAGTCCAAAGTCAAACGTCTTGTTTTGTCCACAACCCAAAGATATTCAGTTTAGTGTCAAAGAAACTAAAGAGACCAGAAAATATTCACATTTAATAATCTGGCGATATTTTAACCAAATATTTCAATTCAGTAGTTGGTAACTAATTGATTAATCAGCTGTGAGGATGATAGGTGATATGTGTGCAGAGAAGTGAGACACATGAAGTCCAGTCTGATCATTCTGACTGCGATCAATCAGCCATAAATCAGATATGTATCAGATGTTGGACCACATGTGCAAAAAAAAGACCAGGAACACTCTGCATCTCACAGACTTTGCACTACATTATAAACTCATCAATAACTTCAGTACAAAGTCAAGAGGTTGTGAAATGCAGCACAACAAAGCTAATGAAGCTTTAAACAGAACCGTGTTCCTGCACTTACACAGAACTGCTCTCCAGAGACTGAAAACGTGACGCTGTTATTCGTCTTTGGAGCAAAATAACAGGATCAAACTCTTCATAATGAAGGAACATGTGACCCAGAGCAGCGGTGCGACTCACTGACGGGACAATAGATCTATCAGACTTTGATACACACACAATATTTGTTAGTAGATCAGTTCATTGTTGGTTCGGATCCAAACATGAAGATTTGTAGAAAAGATGTAGAAAATCGCCAGACGGATGAAGGAAATTACATTTATTTATAAATGAAATTAGATTTCACCCTCGTTAGTAACTCAACTGGGCTCAGAGCTGAGTGTGACAAATCCACCATGTTCGCCAGTTTTCATGTGCAAAGTTCAGTTTGAGCATCGAAAAACAAAACAAGATGAATAAACTGAAATATCTCAAGAAATGTTTTACTTTTGTCCGAGAGAGTAAAGATGTAAACAGACTGTGTGATCTGTGCAGAGCGATGATGAGGAGACTGTAACCTTCCTCACATGAACGCATGAACAGAAATGTCATATTTTCATCACGTTTTCAATCGTTTGAGTTTTTACTTTCAACTGTGAAGCTCTGATTTGGTTTGGTCGCTTTTCCTTCCTGTTAAAATCAGAGATGTTTGAAACCAGGCTGTGAAAGTGGATGCACCAGTAAAATAAAACTTCCCCACACATTTAAAACTTCTGCAACAAAATCAGCATCACAGTTGGATGTAAAACAATGGAGAGGAGGTGGATCCTCAACATCCAACTCCCACCCCTCCCCTCCCCCCACCACACTAACCCAGCACATCAAAAACGTTACTCGCAGCATTTTAGATTTTGTCGACTTCAGTCTCCACCCCACGTCTGCCTCCCCGAGGGGGTGGAGAGAGCTGGAGATGAGAAAATCTGCCCACTCAACCCCTCCGGGAGCTCAGAGTGAGATGAAGTGATAGAAAACTAAATAGAGAAAAAAAAACGGGGGGGGGGGGGGGGGGGGGGGGTGGGGGCAGCAAAGGAGAAATTGTCAGGGACAGAAGAGGAGGAGAAGAAAGTGCACAGGAAGACTTTTATCAGCTGACTGCAGGTTATTGTTATTTTTGATTTAATCATAACCTGAAGAGATGAGATCAAACAGTTAATATTCAGAAATTAAAGCTGCTTTTTTTATTAAAGGGATCACAAATCTGCTGCTTTCACCATCAAACACATTATTACATTTACGGAACAAAAAATCTTTTCTAGCAAGTCATGAGTTGCTGAAGAGTTGACAAGATGTGGAAAAAACAGCAGAAATAACTCAGTTTTTCATCCAAATGTGCATCACAACAGAGTTTTCTCCCATTTCTGATCATTAGAGCTGCAACTATTCATCAACCGATGAATTAATCAGCAACTTTTTGGAGTAATTGATTCATATTTCAAGCAAAAAATTAAAAAAAAACATTCCTTGGCTTCAGCTTCTTACATGAGATGATTAACAGCTTTTCTTTGTCATGACAGTAGATCTGAATATCTTTGAACTATTTTGCAGTCAATGATGAAATAATAATCAAGAAAATACAGAGTAGATTCATCTATAATGAAAAAAGGAGGGAAAAAAATAATATATAACATGAAAAAAAAACTTAAAAAGTCAAGACATTCCTCAAGTTTTAATGGTGCAACGTGGTTTAGAAATAACTAGTGTGAAACTATCTCCGGTGTTATTAATGCATTTATGAATACGTCTTCATGCAACCTGAACTTTTTCTCCTCTGTTCTATTTCCTGTTCGGTCTCTGAAGCTGCTGATATAAATACAAGTAAACAGCCACTGTCCTGATTGGTTCACACAGCTTTGAGGAGGTCATGTGACCCGACAGCCGGCACAGATATCAGATTAAACAAACCTTCTCCTGCGTAAAGTTATGTTCAGTGTTCATTAACTCACAGCTTTGTGTGCTGTAGCTGTTTCAGTGGTGAGAAACTCTGATGCTAATGTATCAGCACGATGATGCAGATTGTTACTAATATAATAATATATTATATCATCTTATTACCATTATTTACATTCTTTCCCAAAGGTCACTAAACCAGATGGTTTTATTACTTTATTGGTCTATTATCTCATTCATCAACATAAATTAGAAACAAATTTTCACCCAACTATGTAATATAACATAATAATAAGAAGAAGAACAAGAAGAAGAAGAAAAAGAAGAAATTAGATTTATAGAGCGCCTTTCAAAACACCCAAGGACGCTAAACAGAAGAAGAACAAGCTAACTGAAATACAACAACAGAGAATTAACAAGTTCACTGTGATCACTGTGAGTAAACAAGTATCTTTTGAGGGCAGATTTAAAGGACTTTATACATAGTTTGTATATGTGATATAAGTTGGAATAATCAACTTTTTTTAATCTATGAACATTCTCATTTGTCCAGATCATAGTTATTTCTAGGTAACAATTGATTGAAAGGCACCCGGACTTGTTTTGATCTGTCTACAAAGACAGTCCAGTTGCCTTTCAATCAATTGTTGCCTAGAGATAACTTTCTTTAATCTTTATTTGTGTGCTTGTTCATGGGGGGGAACTGTTGGGTTTCTCCTTCTGTAAATTAAAGAGCGTGGTCTAGACCTGCTCCATGTAAAACTGCCATGAGATGACTTTGTGTTGTGATTTGGCGCTTGGAAGCTGCCCAGTAAAACCAGTCTGATCTGCTGCCAGTTGGAGTTAAGGGTCTGGCTGAACGGATCAACTTTCTGGAGCTCTCTGGAGTCCAACACCAACAAATCCTGTTGAATTTTGTATTAATTATCATTATTATCATTATTATTATGCTGCACACTGCACACTACACCTCATCTGTTTTGTTTCTCTACACACAGTTTGTATTATTGCTTACATGATGAATTCATACATGAGGATGATCTTAAAACTGTTTGGTTAAGAGGAACGTGTTAAGAAGTTTTCAGCATTTACAAAATAATGGTAAATAATCAATTTAATGTTCGTCACACACAGACACAAACAGATCCAGATAACAGCCCTAAATTTGCAGTTTCAATTATCTTTAACACACCCTAATGTCTCCATCGTACGTCTGCGGCTCACATTCTGCCTTTTTAATTAGTTAAAAGCTGCTGTTTGGTATTCACAGCGGCATACATGAATTAATCAAACCGCTGACTCAGACGTGAGTTTCTTTTCTGTGTAATAGTGAGAGAAATGTACTACACAGAAAACAAGAGTGTACGGAGTCTGATCCACACAACACAACACAGCAGAGCAGAGCAGAGCAGAGATCTGACAGCAGGGGAGCCGAGCAGACGTCACATTCACAGCCAAGAAAAGCAGAAAAACACTCAGATCCAACAATCAGACTGCTGAGAGGAACCTGAGAGCCGCTGATCCCGACTCATCTTCTTCTTCTTTTTTCTTTCTATAACTGTACAGAACAGTTTCGGTTTCCAACTCCGCTGTTTTCACAAACAGAGACGTCATTTCAGCAGTTCATTAGAGGCTCCTGTGAGCTGAATCTGAGTTAAAGGAACAGTCTGTCTCAACAGGAAACACTCTTATATTACTTCTTTACTGGCTGCTAATCATATCGCACTGGACTAGAGACTGATAGATAGATAGATAGAATAGAGATGAAGGTTTTAATCATAACTGCTTCTATTAACTGTTCAGGCTTGATGTGCTGAAGTGAGTTAACTTTGTGTTAAAAGCCCGAACAGGCAGACAGGATGGATTATTAATATTTATTCAGGCTTTTCCAGTATTGCATAGTTTTGTCAGTGATTTATGAATGTTACGTTGTGGACCGGAGGAACATGAAGGTGTGAAAATGACTCATTGTTTCTGTAGTTTTAGTTTTCACTTTTTCTATCATTATGTAAGAATGTACACACAGTGTTCTGGATATAAAGCACACATGCAGGCTGAGGAAATGTGTATATATATATATGACCCATCAATGAAAACTTAATCCATTCATTCATTAAATATCGTAGTGTCAGCCGGCACCACAGAAGATTCATATCAGGAAGTGTCGAAACAAACTCACACACATAAATAACTCCTTTTTTTTAGAAATATTAAAGGAATATTACAGTGAAGGGATTTAAGAACTCATAGAGTTTATAACCTCCTGGATTATTCTACAGTGAGTACAGTTAGAGTCAGTCAGCTCATCTTCCGGTTCCTCTGGTTCCCCAACGGTACCCATCAGGATCACCGACTGTGAGGTGAGAGCTGCTGCAGCTCCGCACTGTCAAACCACACAGAATGAGACGAAGCACACTAATTTGAGTGATGCATGCATTTCCTCTAACTCTCAGTCAGGTCTTTTCCACTGCAGGAACTTATCTGCCTGGAACGTTACTTGTCATCCCCGCAGGTTGCGGCTCAGGAGGTAGAGCGGGTCGTCCTCTAATCGGAAGATTGGCGGTTTGATTCCCGGTTCTTCAGTGTATGAATGGTTATGGTTATGATGGGCAAGTTGGGATCTTGTATGGTACCCCCTGTACCCATTCACTGTATGATGGTGAATGTGATTTGTAGTGTAAAAGACTAGTAAGGAGCTTTACAAGTATGGTCCATTTACCATTATCATTGTTCTGCTTGGAGGTTGCCTGTGATTGTGATTAAACCACTATTTCACTTATATGTTTACATCGGTTTAAAAGCAAATAATGAGAAATTAATAGTTGAATAATTGAAAATATTGACTGCACCACCATCTACATACTGTGTGCTCGATAAGACTGGAGAAATACATGCAAACATCTTACCTGACATAAATATTTTCACGTTTTCTTTGCATTTGTTTTCCATGATATTAACTTTGGTTAGATTCTTTTCCAACTTTATATTAAAGATGTTGCAGAGGCCACAGAACAGACACAGACTCCTCCGAAACCTCTTAATCCCACTGAATGAAAAGATTTAGAAAGATTAAGGGTGAAATTGTTTTCTATAAACGGGTTTCTCTTTACAGTTAACGTGGGGATTACAGCCATCATGTCTGCAGATTAAATCCTCTTATGACAGTTTTTTCTTCTCCAGGTGTCTTTCTGTACGGACCTAACTGACTTAATGAAAGATGGCAGTGAGGCATGGCGGCATGCAGTCTGTCACACACTTTGAGTTTAAGGAGAGTCAGTGGATCTGACACGTTGATAGTCTGTTTATCACAGACTTGAAAAAAGACACAGCACGAAACAAACAGCTCGAGGGGGAGGATTTATATCTATATATTTGACATGTGTGGACTGTATAGAAGCAAAGAGTTCAGCCAGAGATGTTTTAGTTGTTTGTCTTTCTGTGCTCTCTCTCTCTCACTCCGCTTCTTCTTCTTCCATAATTGACCAAATCTGCTAGCCGCTGCTGCCACTGCTGAGAGACAGGCCGTTATTATTTCCTTTTGAGGGATAAATCTGTCTCCTCCTTGTCGCTTAAACCACTTCAGGAACTCTGATGTCTTTTTTATCCCGGAGCCTCTCCTCCCCAAGAAAAACAGCACCATAGAGCAAAACAGGGAGCCGCAGTAATTACGACCTGGGAGAAGTGACGTTCGGCTCAGATGATGTCTATATATGATGACACATTTTCATATTCAGAGTTGGCAGGTTTGGGTGGATGGTTGCAAAAAGTGGACTTTGGACTTTGCCAACTGTGAGTGTTTCCAACCACGAGTCAAGACAGTTTTGTTTTTTTAAGAACCATGACTGTGATTGTCATGGTGTTTACTGTTGGCATGACGACCAAGGTTGGCATACTCTAAGGAAGTAGTGGTTCTGGAGTACATGCATATTTGGATTTGTTATTTTCAGTAATAAAGTCAATGGGGCATCATATAAAACACTAATCAATAAGAAGCGAATAAACTATTGCAGTCTTTATATAATATACAATGTTTGTGCATAATGCAGGTTTTATACATCACACAAAAGAAGATATACTCTGCATGTTTCCAGTCTATATTTATATTCTGAGGAATATCTATGTGTCTTTTCATTTCAAGGACTTGTTTGGATTAAAAAAAAAAAGTTTCAGTATGAATCTCAAGGCCTTCATCTCTCTGCAGGACACTTTAAACAGAAGACAAGGAGAATAAAGCTCAGAAACAAGAATAAAAAAACAAAGACAAGCTCTAAAGTAAAGGACTAGTAAAGTAAAGTGAAGTGAAGTGGTGCATGTGTGTGCTTCAAGTCACAGAAATGACAGGACAAAGTGTGAGCTGCAGCCTTTTAAAGGGAGGCTGATGTTGTTGTCGTCCGCCTGCTGGCAGACTGTTCTGATGCTGCTTCACTGAGCCTGACTGCTGCTGCTCTGCACCCCCAGGCCACTGAAGATGCACTTATGTACTTTTGTATCTTTTAGCAATCAGTTGGCTGTAGACAAACAGAGCAGCAGCTGTCCCCCCCCTCCTCCTCCCTCCTTCACCCTAAACACAAACTGAGACTCTTTTTTTAGCATCTTTTCTCTGTAAGACGACCATAAAGATAAGAGTTGTTATGCTCCCGCACCACAAACTGACTGTAATATTTCTTGTTGGATCGTATTGATGACCTTCAGGTGCTGAGATTTCTTTTCTTTCTGCTTTCAAAACTCACTTTCTGCCCCTGGACTTTGTTTTGGAACAAACCCTCCCACCCACCGGTGTTTAAATGCTCAACAATGCCTCCAGCAAACACTTGACTTCAGCTCCAAATAATAAAAAAGCCTCATTTTTTTCAGCCAGGAGAGAAAACGCCAACCTGCATCCTCAGTGTGTATCCTGCTGCTGACAGCTTTCTTTCAGGCAGAGGAGCACCACCAGCTGGGAGCAGCACCAAAGAAGAAGGAAAATATTTTATGACACCTCACATACCTTTAAATGTCCATCAAAGTACAGCCATCCATTTCTTTCTTTTCTTTATAGTTAGGGATAGTGATGCTTTTATAACTTCTGGCCAACCCAACGAATAAAAACAAACGTCTCTGGCTTCTTTCATTGCCACCAATAGTCGATGCCAACAATGAAGAGGTGATATTAACTGGGAAACAAACAGACCTGATTATTGTTACACAAATCTGACTGTCTGCTTCATCACACGGCTCATCTGAGGTGCTATCCTTGCATGGCAACGAATGCTGTGGTTAGCATTATAGTAAACAATGGTAAAGCCTGGATTAACCCCCCTACCACCCCAACAAAAATCTCTAATAATAATAATGATGATAATGATAATAATAATAATAATAATAAACTCTATTTGTGTTGCTCCTTTCATGCAGCAAATGCAGCTCAAAGTGTTTTACAACAAAGAAATCACATGCACCGAGTGCTTCACATGAAAAAACACATAAAATAAAAAAAAACAAAAACAATAAAATAAAACCATTTATTTCAGTGGTCTAGATTCAGTTGTGTGTTGCCCCTAGAGGCTAGAAACTAAATGATGCATGTACTCAGCGCTGCACACCTGTGGTTACTGCAACTATAATTACTCTGTTTGTTTCTTTGTGTCTCCGCACCCTCAAGAAGGCACAAGCCGACATGTGTTGATGTGTTTTTTAATGACTCTAAGCCCACTGAAATAAAGCTGTTTTATTTTTCAAACCTACCTTGAACGCCTGGACCTTTATTTTTTATGCCTTTTCTTTTTTTTTTTTGGTAATCATTCTTCTGCTCTCCTTGATTATTATTCCCTTCCATGAGCTCCAGTGATTTGAGGGACACCAGTAACACTCCTGTTAAATGTAACAAAAGATGGAAAATAAAACCTTCTGACTACCACCACAACTACTACTAACAATAATAATTTCAGTTTTTCCTTCGGCTGTTGCTGGAATCTCCAATAAACCAGCAGCAGATGATTTCAGTGTTCTTGAGGGCAGATAGTTGACAAAGGAGGTATTGATGTAGCTTGGTCCTAGCCCAGCCTTATTATGTAAGGAGGAAGACCTTAAAGAGCAGCTGAAACTGGACTAATGTGAGCTCTTCTCTTGGTTTTGGTAAAAGTCGAGCTGCTGATTTTTGAATGAGCTGAAGTCTCTCAGTGTTTTTTTTTTCTTCAGGAGGTCAGTAAAAAGTGCGTCAGTAATGAAGTCAGCTTGAAATGAAGGCATGGATCTTCTTGATTTATAAATGGTCGTACTTTGGCTGTTTTCTAAGGTTTCTAAGGTGGAATAATGATGTTTTTGTCACATTCTTTAAGTTCGACCTAAAGCTTAGATCAGAATCTAAAACAACACCAAGACTTGTAACCTCAGATTCAATCCAGGAAGTTAATTTCCCCAAATTATTAAACAGCATTTCTCTTTTTGTTTTGGGGCCGACTAGTCGGACTCCAGTTTTTTTCCTCATTTAACTTCAAGAAATTATTGCTCATCCATTTTATTTATTGCCAGAAGTCAGGTAGTAATGGAGTTTATAGCTGCAGCATCATTTTGTTCAGCAGAGATGTACAGTTGTGTGTCATCTGCGTAACTATAGAAACATACATACGAATAGTGAGAATAACAGTGGGCCAAGGCAGCTTCCTTGTGGAACCCCAAAACAGTTATCATGCTCATTAGACACATGATCTCCTTTGATTGTTTTGAACCAGTTTAACACAGTCAGAATTATTAATTATTGCTAATTATTAACACAAACTGGCACTAAAGTCATCTAACTATCAACCAAACTCCGACATATCTGACGTGGCACTTTATTAAGTATTAATAATATGGTTTGTAGTGTCTGAAACGTCAGCAGAGAGCATATATGGCTACGGTAAACCACAGGTGCACCATCATCTTCTTTCCCATTTATTTTATTATCAGGTGTAAAGACCAGTGGAGCAGGAAACATATTGATCTGACTGTTGGACTGAAATAAGACTTGTGTGCCTAGTTCCACAGTGATTGAGATTTACACACAGAACACATAATGCGTCTGCATATTTCTGCAGTTTTAATCATGAATCTAGAGAGTTTTATACGTTTTCCTTTCTCAGGCATTTCTCCAGTTGATTAACTTGAATCTCTGCAGTGAAATCTCTCTGTTGTCTACAAGTTTTAAAACGAATTATCAAGAGTGACTGCGCAAATATTTTCCATTTTTAAACAATAATGTCTCGTGGCAGATCACAGAGCTTGTATGATTTTGCTGATTATCAAGTCACGTATCAAAAAAAACCAAACTGTACACTTATTCTCTTTGTAGTGCTGCCAGCTGGCACACACAGTGTACTGTCTCATATCTGTAAAGAGAGATTTTGTTCTAAAACCAACTTAATGAATCTGCTGTAGTTTCTCTTTGAGCCCCTCGCAGATTAGAAGACAAAAATAGAAAGACTTTGTTGTCAGCGCTGTGACGTCTTCATTTGTTTGTTCAATTTTGGAATGATTTCAGCAGTTTGCATCAGAGGTTTGAAAGTTCTGTTTCAGAAAAAGTTTATTTTTTTAAAAAAATCTTTACTTAGGCCTCTATCTCACATCATGCAGTGAAGCGTCTGCTCTGCGCTCTCACACATCAACCTGTCAATCAAAGTTTTTTTTTTCTTCTTCTTCATTAGGGGATTTTCTAAATAAGTTAACAAGCCTGGGAGCGTGTCAGCGTCAGTCATGATACGTGGTCAGAGGTCCAAAACCTGAGGTGAATGTAAAGTTGTTGCCGACTCACATATTTTAGATTGGATTTGAGTTTCATCATGTACGGATGTATGAGAGAAGTTTCCATTTGGAATAAAGAGCAAGAAAAAGAAGTGAAATTCTGAGACCGTCCTTCCAAGAAAAACGACACACTAGGCATTAATGTCAGTCTCCAAAAAATGACCTTTAGTTGCGTTTGACAGATGCCGTCTAGCAGCCAAAGTAATTGTGAGGCAGAGCAGTGGTGACATATATATATATATAAATATATATATATATATATGTATATGGACAGATTTGCTAGTTCAGAAGAGGAGGGTGGATGGACTTTTTTCACAGGAGACAGTTTTTTAAAAAGCTTAATTGATGATCATCCCCTAACTTTAGCCCTGTGGTTATTATTGTAGCCATGACAACAAGAGTCATTTAACTTTATGGAAGTAGTAACTTTAACCCATCACATGTTGCCAAGTGATCATTTTAACCCAAACCAGGATCTCTCCCCTAAACCAAACCAAGTGGTTTTTGTGTATCTGCTCGTATAATTTGGAGGACTTGTTGCGAAATCAGCTCCTCTTGAATGATGCCATCCATCTACCTATCCTCAAGACCTTATGTCAACAAAGTCATGTGACTGACCTTAGGAGGCTTGGTCTCGCTGTCTATAAGAGCATCGGGGGTAAACGTGCCTCTTCCTCTTTGTCTTACTCATCTGAGACCATAAGTACCATCACTGTTCAATCAGTCTGTCACTTTGGTACAGGTGAGTTGTGTCCCTGACGATTGAACGTCGTTTGTCCTTTTGGTAATTTAGCTGCATGTATGAGTGTGCCTACAATGGGCAGAACCTCCCTGTCCCTGGTAATCTTGTGGCCCACTCTACTAGAAGTCCTTTCGATGACTGTCAACATCTCTTGGCAATTAGAGCAGGTTGAAACTCTTATAGACAGCGAGCCGAGCCTCCTGAGACTTCGTCGAGGATTGGTAGAGGGATGGTATCGTTCAAGGTGAAGACGACGGTGATGGTCTGAATGAGGTCAAAATAGATCCATAATTATAGCCATGAATTATGTTATGTAGCCTCCAGAGCTCTGGAGGAAACTGACCAATCAGAAGAGAGTGGGCTCATGTAAAGATATTCCAGTATCCCAGAATATAAATATAGAGCTATAAATGTGCAGAATATGTACCTTTTAAATGTTACTGTGCTTCCGTTCTGTCTCCTTTAACCTAGAAAACACCAGATCATCCTTTACAAGACAGAGAGAGAGATATTTAAAAGAAGATTTGGGGTATTTTTGCTTTGCTTTGGCCGATTGCAGCCTTGCGTAACTTCAATTATATTCTCTTCTTACAAATATATATATATATATTTTTTAAATTATGTGAGGTTTTACTTTGAAGGAAGAACAAAAATGTTTGAAGAAAGGAAAAGAAAGTTGTATTTTTTTTTTGAGATTACTCCATAAATCCAGACCAACAGAAGAAGAAAAAAACAAAAAAATGTGACTGTGCTGCATCTATGTGGAGCTCTGAAGTTCCTGCCAGCAATACAACCTGTAATCAGCCGTCACCACACACACACACACACACACACACACACACACACACACACACACACAGAAATGGTCCGCTGTCATTCAGAAGTTGCAGTATAATTCTGGCCTCCTCTGGCTGTCTCTGGTTTAGATGAATGTTTCTTTCTGGAGAGTAAACAAGATTGTGAAACCATGTTAATATTATCCAGCTGGGTGAAACTGAAACCAATCCTGTTTCATCACACTGTGGAGGCAAATGTCACTGCTGCTAAATGGATGATGTCAGGAATGGGAAAAATTAGACAACAAGGCCGAGTATCTGTATTGTCACACCAGCGTCTCTGTGAGGCTGCACTGTAAAAACAAACAACGTTAAAAAAAGCGGTAAAAAGTCTGGCAGCAAAAGTGGCAGTTACTGTCAAATAATAGTAAAAAAAAAAACTTTAGTTATTCTACAGAGATTTATTTTGAAAATATGGATATTTACTGTGGAGATTTTCTGCATTTTTACAGTTTAATCATTGTAAAATAAAAATAAAATCTCATTATAAAATATCACTAGAATTTTAAACAAATGTATAAATCTGCACCAGAAAATGAAAATGATTGCAGAACTACCTTAAAAATTTAAATGCAAATTCATTCAGTAATCTTTAGTAAATTCATAGGATTATCCAATCCATCCACAAGTACAGGATGTAAAACACAGAAAAATTATGTAAAATTACATTAAAATTACCTTCATTTAACTCCCATTAATGGTATCATGTGAGCTTTAGACTTTTATATTATGTGATTGTCAAATCTATTTACAGTAAATCCCTGGTAAATGTTGGTTTTATACTGTCTAAAAAATAAAATCATGTGATAATAGTTTACAAAAACATAATTTTAATAATCATTACTTTATATCAACATTATTTAACAGTAATTACAAGCATATATTTACAGGCTTTTCCCATAAATGCATGAACCAGAAAACCAGAGGGTCTATGTAAAAGTACTTTTACATCAACTTCTTTAACACTGAATAAATATGTATACACATTTTTCTACTGGCATTTTACAATATTGTGCCAATCCATTCAATGCAGATCCCCATTTGAGATGTATGAGATTTCAAGATGTTTAATAACCAGAATGTATCATAAAATGACATTTTACTGCTTGCTTTACAAAGTATTTCACTATTTTTTATATCCTAAAGTTTCAGAATTAATAAAACAACACACAGCCATGTTGAATTATAGTTTGAGTCTGAAGCTTATCAACCCAATAAAAGCTCAAACAGAATATTTTACTAGAATGTTTTTTTTTTTTTTTTCAGATTACTTCAACAGACTGTGTTGGTACAACATCCCATCCCATCTCCATGCTCTAAGATGGTTCAAAATGTTAGTGAACATGAACAAATCTCTCCCAAATCCAAACATTATTTTGCTATAATTCAAATTTGTGATGTCATCCGATGATGTCTGGAGCTTTTCCAAAAACAATGAGTTGAGAAAGATGTTATAAACAACACGGAGAACCAGAGTGGGGCATGTTTGTCACGTTTTACAGCTCAGCTTGATATATGACATGCTGTTCAAAGAGAAATCCTCTAATATTAAACATTCAAAAAACAGCCTTAAATTTCTAGAATCACATTAAAACAAGTGACTCACTCTCCTTTTCACACAAAGCCCTACGCTGCCAGGAAGGAGTCCCCTCTGCCTGCTGGTCCTGAGGCTGAGTGAGCCATCAACCACTCAGGTCCTCACACCAGGACCACCTCAGCTTCAGGACACATGCACTCAGAAAATTAGGCCAAACCAAATTATAATGAAAGAAGAAGAAAAATACAGAAATTATTGGTCAGAACTAACCAAATCCCGGAGCAAAATGGAAACATGTGTGACTTTAAACAGGCAGCACACTGTGGGAACCTACCTGACCACAGTGTCTGATGTCCTGATGTTTCTAAGTCCAGACTGATGAACACAACCTGGCAGTAGAAGAAGGCAGGAACAGACACACCTGGCTGCTCAGAGAGGAGAAGTTGTTTTCTTACTGTGACCAGAAAACAGTAGAGAATTCACTGCAACCAAAATCAACATATTACATTGTATTTTTCATTGTGTTTTGTGTAAATATGCTTTAGCAATGCTGTATATTATGCAGCCATGCCAATAAAGCTAACCGAATGGAATTGATAAAACTAGACAGCGAAAACAGAACTTGTAATCAAGAATGGAAAGTCTCCGTCTGCTTCCCACAGGAAGTTCAAAACCAGTTTGTCTCATGTAAGCACAACATCTTCCGAGCAAAATAATTCCACTCAAATGATCCGTACTGAAGCCACAGAAAACAAACAATCAAAGAGCCCAATATGATTGATCTACTCTATTTTAGGATGCACATTTTATTTCAAAAGCTCTCTGTTCTGTGTGCCCTGTTATATGTTTTATTTTTTAAATGCAGTCCTCGTTATACTTTAAATGAGAAAAGATTCACTTATACTATTGAACATCTATAAAAACAGGATGTTAGTTTAAACTCATTCACACTTTACACTTTATCAACTGTGCTAATGTTTCTTTGTGTTGAAGCAGAAATAGTAGAAGTCAAGTCCTTTCTTTCCTTTCTTTATCTGCCATTGTAGCCTATCTCTCTTACACTTTACTTTCTAAGTGACAAATGCTGAGTCTTCTTGTCAAGGAATGTTGATGATTGTGTTTTTGAATTCTGCGTTAATCAAGAAATAAATAATGATAAATAATGAGCAACATAGAAGTCTGCCTGATTACCACTTTATTTCTTGCTGTGTTGTCTCATCTACCAACAAATAACTGACTTTATTCCAGCTGTGTGTTTTTTTTTTCACCCTGAAGCATTCAAATCAAAGTAATTATTCCCTCTGTGGTTTAAATATTTACAGACATCACTGCGTCCCTTTCCCTTTTTTTTTGTCTGTGTTCGATGTGGATCGATGCATAAAATCGCTGATGCAGCAGAAACTCAACCCTGCAGGACTCTCAGTCAATCACTCTGATCAAACAATTACAGAAAACATTCAGCTGCAGCCACACAGGCCCGTCCTCGCCTTCGATCCCTATTGATTTTTTTAGGGACTGTGGTTTTGTGTAATGCTGCCGCTGCCAGGGTCTCTGTGCTCATTATGGATGCAGGTCACTGACTGTGCTGAACCACAGACTAAAGGCAGATAATTGAGCAATGAGCCAGGTGAGGCTTTTTCTTCTCTGTAGTGAAATGAGACGTGAAATCAAGCTGTTAGAAAATAATAATAATGATAATAATACTGATAATAACCTTTATTTGAATAGCACTTTTCAAAAACAAAGTTTACAAAGTGCTTCATAGACATAAAAACAGAATAGAGTTCCTTCAGTTGGTGGATCAAATTAGGTTTTTTCTCATATCAACATGTTTTTTGGTTAAAAAAAACAAAACAAAACCCCAAAGCAGTCAAATTAGAGGTGTTTGGCAAATGGTATTAACAGTTATTAAATGATAAGTCTGGTATTTTATATTCTTATTGTTGACAAATCCCCTTAAAGATTAAAACAAGCATTGAATTAATCATAATAAGTATTGTGTGTGTATCAAAGTCTGATATATCTTGTTCCTTTGTGCCGCAGAGCTCCGTTGTTTCCAAAAACGATTAAAAACACATCAGTGAGTCACACTGCTGACATGTTCCTTCATCATTGTGAACACACACACCGTCCTGCTGCCAGAAACACTCACTATAGCAACAACTGTGGATGCATCCGCAGCTGAAAGTAGTCCCCCCCCCCCCTCTTGTTTGCTTGCTAAAAAAAACTACAGTATCCAGATGTGGAAGACGTGAGGGTAATCTGACATTTCTGTTTGTTTCATATGTTAATTTGAGGAAGTTTATAGTCTCCTCATCATCGCTCCATAAAGATCTGATGTCTTCAGCTACTCAGTGATGTTTCTTGTATGTCATGATTTATTCATTCAGTCTGTTTACATTTGATTTTTATCCACACAACTTCTGTTACACCTCAGATAAGAGAAAAAAACTTTTTTGAACTTTCTGGCATTTTCACTGAGTGTGTAGTAAGAGTCACATTTCACATGTCTATGAGTTGTTAACAGCTCCACCAAATAGAGATTTTTCCCTCTAAACTTCTCACATGCTTTCATTTCAATAAATGTTCAAATGATCCAATATTTCACCAAAAATCAAAGATTAGAGAAAAAGTCCAGAAACTGAAAACAGATTTGTGTATCAGAACTTTGTTTTTTCTTCTTTCCTCTCCCATTAATCATCTCACGACCCCTCAGATTTATCTGCTGACCCTTTGGAGGGGCCCCGACCCCTAGGTTGGGAACCAGTGGACTAAACTAGCTAACTGTATATAAAGTAGTGTAAACTAGCTCCACCTCCAGCAGCTACAACAGTAACATGCACACAGCAGCTTCACTCCTGAATCCTGCAGTTTGTTGTCACTCAGATCCAGCTCTCTCAGATGGGAGGGGTTGGACTTCAGAGCTGAGGCCAGAGAAGCACAGCTGATCTCTGACAAACTGCAGTCACCAAATGTCAATAAAGAATAAAATATGTAGATAAAATGTAATTTATAGTCCAACTATATCTTCATCAATGAGCTTTTCTAGCAGCTACAACAGTAACATGCTGCTCTAACACTGATGCTTCAGTATTAATAATCTAATGATGTCATATATAATAATATATCAGTCAGAGGGACCAAACCACTACTTTTACTGCAATACTTTAACTACACCAAGCTCATAATACTTATGTACTTTTACTGCAGGAGGATTTTTCATGCAGGACTTTTACTTGTTATGGAGTATTTTTACAAAGTTGTATTTGGACTTTTACTGCTGTAAATAGTCTGAATACTTCTTCCTCCACTGTTGTAGTTAATGTCACAGTCACTCAGTCCAAAGCTTTGATGTTATGTGAGCAAAGACTCAAAACTATTCGCGTACTGTCCCTTTAAATGTTAGGGGGAAAAAAGAGAGGAAAGGGTTCAGGACATGCGCGCTCCGTCCAGCAGAGAACTAAATGCGTCAAACTTTGGTGTTTTAGGAGTTTACTCTTGCATGTGTTGTTTGTTTACAGGACATGGTGAGTACTGAAAACTCTTGTACTTTTGATTTCTTGTGCATTTTTCCCGCAGTGTTGCAGTTATGAAGCTGTCAGGATGAAAACTGTCGAGCCAGAGGAAGTTAATGTGAGGACGGCAGGAAAAACATGAATGTAGTTGAACAACACTGAGAGTTATTCCAGCTGGAAACATCTGCAGTGTGTTCTCCTCATTTATTACTCAATCTGCTTCTTCTTCTGTTCACTTTGAGTCGGTGATTCATAATTAAATCGGCATCTTATATCCAGCAGGGCGTTTCACTGTCACAAGACTGCAGCTCTTTATTGTTTTTCATCAAAGAATAAACTGCTGGAGCTCAACTGGGGGGAAGTTTCTCCTCATTACATCCGCTTTTTGTTGTTGCTCCATACATCTTGTTTTGCCTTTTCCTTTTGTGTGTGTGTGTGTGTGTGTGTGCGTGCGCGCGTGCGTGTACTGTACGCGCCACAAAGTGTCGCCTTAACCGAAACCGCAGCCCCCCTCAAGACAACGTACAGTGTGACGTGATGACGTGATGTCAACAATACAAAATATGAAATATCATAAAAGGCTTTTAAATGTTGTCAAGAACGATTTAAAGCTACTAAATCCGAAATTGCGCTCATTATTCATTTAATTAAAATACATAAAACCAAATTATACTGCTGTTTATGAAATGTTGGCATGTTATGCTGTTCAAGAAATTACTCATGAGAACATTTAAAAGCTTAATTAAGAGCATTGAGCACTTAATGAATAATTGCTGTCCTGATGGTTTTATTGTTTTCTGTCTCAGACTGGTTCACGGTGTTGCTGTTTATGTGTTTCCATCAGATAAAGCTAAAACCATTTTCACACAAGGCAAATTTCACACTGAGCTGATAAAAGAGTATTTGTGGATTTTGTGGATGTGGTTATTACTGGGTATGACCGGGGTGAGAGGTGAAGAATGAGCCACATTCGCCCTGCGGACTGATTAAAAATCACATAATGTAAAAGTTACCCCACCTCCGTTAGAGACATAAATCCAGTCTGAAAGGGACCAAAGCATCTGCAACATTAACATTAACTAACATTATTTAAGTTTAACAGGTAGAATATTAACCATGTTCTAACATGATGCTGTATAACTGGCTGCAGTTTTGTGGGTGGTGTTGGTCATAAACAAAAGTAATTTTGAAAGGAAACTTGACCTGATGATGGCGCCAGATGGAAAGTCAGAGGATCACCAAATTTATTACACTTCACCCTGAGAGGGGCGTGAATGTGTGAACCCAATTTCATGGCAATCCATTCAATAATTGTTGAGATATTTCAGTTTATGTATTTATTTTATGCCCTTTTTTAAGCTTACACATATGGCAGATTGAGATATTTATCCTCACAAGACTAGATAATAATAATAAAAACATTAAACCTCTGAAATAAATAAATATAGGTGCATTAAAAGTGACCTGAGTGCAGTTTGCAGCTTTAACAGGGAGAGTAACACTTCAGCTTCCTCTTTTTCTCTGCTTCCTGTCCCAGAGTGAAGATGAATGAGGACGCGTTCGAGGTCCCGGAGAGGACCGAGTACCGCTACCTGGTGCAGGAGGAGGACGAGGAGGAGGTGCAGTACGTCCGCCACAGACACTACATCAGCCCCTTCCTGGTACTCTCCAGACGCTGCATCTTCCTCATCTGCCTCGGCGTGCTCGCCCTGCTCGTTCTCGCCACCTACCTGGGTTACGTAGCTCAGACGCTGCCGCCGGGCCTCGCCCAGGTGTCCATCGACGGCTGCGGCGAGTACCGAGGAAGACACGTGAGTTTAGACTCGGTCGTCAGTAGATCTCTGAGGTGGTTTCTGTTTGGTTTATATACAGAAATCTAGTTTATTGGCCTGAATATCTTCTGTCAGTCTTGAAAGTATTTGACATTATTTTCTCTGTCAGCATTTCTTTAGTTTACTCTGTGCAATGCTTGGCTGCTTGACGGATGATTTGTTCCTCTCTGTGGGTCTGAAGTCGACATCTTGAGACGCTTTAGACTCGTTTTCACTTGTCAGGAATTTAATTCCACAGAAAAACACAAAACACAACCTGCAGGTCAAACTGGACTTCCTGAACACTTTTGAGTGATTGATTTTATTTATGGATTAAACAGACAAACAAACGAAAAATCTAAAGGATAGCATGTTAGAGTGAAAACAGTTATTTCTAACACGGTCCCAAGATGTTAAAAAAACAAAGAACCACAAAAAAAAAAAAATGAACAACACAATCCTGAATTCCTCAAACACATCACCACAATTTAAGAAGTAAAAAATAAACAGTGAAAGTAAGAGTGTCATCACAGGTTTCATTATAAATCTGTTCCTCTACACAGAACTACTCTCCAGAGACTGAAAACATGATGCTGTTTTTAGTCTTTGGAGCCGTTTCTAAACAAACTAACGTGACCAAAACTCTTCATGATGAAGGATCATGTCAACATGTCAACAACAGAGGAACCAGATACATCAGGCTTTGGATACAAACACAACACTTGTTAGAAGAAACTTGCTAGCGTAGCAACATTAAAGCTACAAACAAACCATAATGAAACACTTCCTGTAGGAGGCGCTTTCCATTTAGAAAGAAAGAATATCTGATGTGAATAATACAGAATTATTTAGCTCTCCGATATAATGCAACTCTCACTTTTTCAAATGTAATTGCCAGAAAAATATTGTAAATATTGTCTTATATTTAGCCAACTTGTTATTTATCATAATAAATAGTGATATACTTCAATAAGAATTTGTACAGTTGACATATTGTTTATTAGTGCCGTAATAAGCTTGTAGAACAGCAGCAGCAACTAAAAAATGTGAATCTCTGCAAATCTAGTTCCTTCCTTTAACACTCCTTTCACTTCCATAACAAGAGGTCATAAATACAGCTTGTGCTTATTGTGCAGAAATAATAAGGAAGTGGACCTTGTAATAAAAATAGTGATTTATTTTCAGCGTGAAATGAATTCAGCTTGAAGCAGCAGATTCATGCTTCATTTTAACATTTAGTTTTTCATACAGCCTCCACGCTGTCTCTAATTCCATCCTCATGATGTTTCTCTGAAAGGAAAGATCAGTTTTTTTTTTTTTTATCTTGACATGAGTCTTGTTTTTTATAGTTCTGACCCTCGTTCACGTCGGTCACAGTTTACAGTTTTTATTGTAGGAATAAAGTTAATAAAGCAACACCAGACGGGTTTTAAACTCATCACTCATCATAAAAACAGATCTTTTCTATAAATAGTCTGAACGTTCACCTGTGTGAGTGGAGAAATGAGGATTTGACACATTTCCATGTCTTTATAGAAGTTCTCTTTTGAAACTTTTTATTGTTATATTGAAGAAAAAACAGAAACAAAAGCAAGTTTTGGGCAATTAACAAGTTTAAAGATGAGTTTTTATGAAATAAGTCAATGAATACATCATAAACAAACACAACAATGTGCAAAAATAAAGTAATAATGACAACTAAATTAGGAAAATATGAATATATATGTGTATCAACAACATTTTTTGATGCCTCAAGTCCGATAAACATTCATTTATAAGGTAATAAACTGAGTTATTATATCCTCTGTTGGTTCAGACACATTTTTTCACGATTTAACCACTTTTTCCTTCTTCGCACATGTAAAAACAAGAAAATGTTTTTTGACCACAGAAGGACTTCTTCTGAAATGTCCCGGTATTTATTCATAATGAGTGCTGAATGGTTTGGCCTGGTCAGAGCGGGGGATGTTATCAGGCGGCTACACATTTCTCCATTTCTCTGTTTAGCGTCGTCAGGCTAGGCTAAAAAAAATATTTTTCGGTCTGGCGGGGGTTCTCGTTGGCACACCAGACCTGTACTATTATAAGGGAAACGCTGATAGCAAATAATGATAATAAAACTTTAGCACTTTTATTAACAAAATGCTTTATAGAGAAAAGAAAAGAAAAAGAAAGTAAAATCACAAAAAGTGTGTTAAGTATGAATAAAAGCTTTCTTTTTGAATATAGTTTGAAGGAGGGTGTGGTCACTGAAGCCTGTTTCAGACTGTAAAATCTGTTTTTTTTAACCTCATTTTGCAGAAAAATGGAGCTTACTCCTTTAAGGGCATGCCCTACGCCGCTCCGCCGGTTGGTAACCTGCGTTGGGCTCCACCGGCTGAACCGACGTGCAAGAAAGGGATCGCCGACGCCGGCCGCTTCCGCAGCGTGTGCCCTCAGATGCAGCCGTTGTCGAGTACCGGGAAGATGACGGGCCAAGAGGACTGCCTCTTCGTCAACGTGTGGACGCCAACGCTGCAGGCCGACGCCAAGCTGCCCGTCATGGTCTGGATCCACGGAGGCTACCTGCACATGCTCAGCGGAGGAGAGCCGGGCTACTCGCCCACAGAGAAGCTGGCCGCCGACACCGGGATGGTTTACGTCAGCTTCAACTACAGACTCAACGCCTTCGGCTTCCTGGCGCTGGAGATGCTGAGAGAAGGTTCTCCAAAAAACACGTCAGGTCCGTCAGTGACACACACACACACACACTAAGCTACTCTTTCTCCTCTCTGAAGCTCTGGCTGAATATTTAGCTGATTTTGACAACAACTCAACTCTCGTCAGACTTCATGTTGAGCGAGAGACTTGATGAGACACAATAAAAAAACAGAGCAGATTAAGTGAAAGGTAAAGAAACAAGTGTTATTTCTCTGTATGCTCCTCTCCATAATGTTGTCAGACACTCATAATAACAATCTGAGCCTGTCAGTGGCAAAAAAGTTGAGTGGGAGTACGTTGACATGGCGATATTTCCCCCATCAGATTACATTACAGCCAGCTTCAGCACTTTCACTCACTACTGGACCAGTTTCAAAAATTGCTGTCCCCATTAGTCATTTTGACACAGAAAGAAAAAAAAATACCCAAGTTTCACTTTAAGTCTGATGTGTGTCCCTGAAAGTGACTTAAGCCATACCTACACACACGTACACACACGTTGTTCTAGGTCACTTTTGGGGACATTCCATTGACTTGCATTCGTTTCTTGGAGACTTACTCTAACCTTTACCTTTACCGATGACCCAAAAAACAGCTTTTTCGCCAGTTGGGGATATGACTGTCGTCCCAAATTGGACAAGCCGTCCCCGATTAATTAGTTTTTAGTCTGAAATTTGTCCCCTGAAAGTCGACACACACACACACATATGCACACACCCACACAAACTTCTGAAGGATGTTTTCAAGTCTGAAGTTTCTGCTGGAGCCAGAAAATCTAAACTGTGGTGAGATGAGCAAACATCAGCCAGCATCAAGAACTTATCTGATAACATCCCTCTAAAAATAAACGCTATTTGAAATAAATGCTAACATCAGCTCGCTAACAAGCTCATTATTAATAATAATAATAATAATAATAACAAATATATCCAGCTGCAGCCACACAGCACAAACATCGGCTCAGTTAGGTTTAGGCACGAGGAAGGTAAAGGTTAAACACACTGATCCAGAGCAGGGTTTGAACATGAAGAGTGTTCAGAGAAAATTAAGAGTTCTGAAAAACGTCTAGACTGGAAATGAGCCACTGTGAAGTTTAATTTGCAGTTTTGCACACGTATAACTCAGTACGTTATCATTCTGTACCAATTAAAAACAGTCTGATGTGACAATCAAGCGCTTTTCGGTATTTGATTTTGGTTTTATTCTGTCACACACTTTCCAACATATTCAAAAAATGTTCCAGAGGGAAATGGATTGTGTGAGAATTGTGATTTGGGTTCCATTTTTCTACTGTACCGTATAAATTATGACGATTTAAGAGAACTAGAGAAATGTCTCGACTACATCCTGAAATATTTTTGGTGTTCAGATGAGCAAAAACTAGAACAGCTGTTGATGTATTTAAGTTGGCTTGGAAGAGACGGCAAGATAGTTTGTAGTTTAATTAGTGTTTATTTAGACTTTTCAGTAATATAAGGTGAGATTTTTGTACTAATTCATGATGGTTGTTGGATCCAAAGGTGAAAGATTTCCCTTTGTCTTTGCTTTTGTTGTATGCATGACACAATAATAACAATTTAATTCATTCATTTCATTCGTACGCACCAGGAAAACAAAAGTACACAGATTGAAACCACAAACATAAGATTTCAACATGCAGAAACAAAAAAAAACTATGTATAAATGTGTAAAATTGAAGCATGAAACAGAATAAACACATATAGTGCAACATGTGGTAAGGAATTAGGACACATATTTCCAGATCTGCTATCGTTTGGTGTCAGCAGAGGTCAAATGTTGCTCTGTAAAAAAAGACAAGTTAGCATCAAGAAGGATGTTGTGCAGCTGCAGGAAGCCTTTAATGGCTCATATGAGATCACTGCAGTGCATCATGTCATGTTAAAGAAGTTATAATGGCGGTCAGCTATTTACCACTTAAGCAGAACCCTTATAAATATTTATAGTGTTTACATTGTGTGGAGAAGTCTATACTTTTCCATTAAGGTGTGAATACTTAATGAAGGTTAATGTGATTTTAGATAAATGGAGCTAATTTCTGAGGCCTTCTCCTCCATGTCGATGTTTTTTTTGTTTTTTTTTTGCACGCTGTGGGATTCAAATTAGCGTGTTGTGAGTCAAGCTGGGTAATTTTCTGTTACATAACCCAAACAAGCCCGCTGTGACCTTGATGTGAAGTGACCCAGTAAATGAGAAAAACCTCCGATGACATTATGGCGTGATGGCGGCAGGCGGGGCGCACGAGTCCTCCTCTCATCTTCCAGGAGCCCGCTTCGCCCCCCCCGCGCGCTCCTTGCAATTTCTAATTCTGAATACTCCTAATTCCATGCCCTATTTCCTCGCTCCCTCCTCGCTTGAAAAAGAGTTAAATTTAGTTCAAGCTACAGGAGCAGGTTTTTTGTTTCTGACTGAGAAAATGGGACGCCGGAAACAAGGCCACTTCAAAGCAGGTTCTCCTCACTAATCGATCCCCCCTCCTCCCCTTCCTCCTCCTCCTCCTCCTCCTCCGCAGGGAACTATGGCTTCATGGACCAGATTGCAGCTCTGAAGTGGGTCCAGAGGAACATCCACGTGTTCGGGGGAGATCCAGGGAAAGTCACCATATTTGGGCAGAGTTCAGGTATAAAAACAAAACCCCTCCCCCCAAAAAATGTGTTATTGGTAAGTTTTGAAACCTGTCATGACAAGTTTTTGATGTTTGTGATGCTACAGAGAAGATCGGCTCCGATTGAAGCGCAGAATTTCTTATTTTCAAAAGGCTCCGCCGACTCTCTGAAGGCCCCAGAGAGGATGCAAAAGGCTCGGTCACACAGCAGGAATTTACAGAACAACATGCCTTCATGTGTTGTTGTGATTATAGGCTGTAAAGTCAAAGGAGAAAGACTGAAGACTCATGCTTGGCTCCAAACCAACAATGAACTCATCCTAGCAACAAGCATCGTGTGTGTTTATCCGAAGCCTGATACATCTCATTCCTCTGTTGTTGTCGTCCGAAAAATGACTCAAAACACATCAGTTTGTGCTAAACTTCTTTGAGAAATGTACAATGTGTAGGTCAGAGCTTCCCTGACATGGAAATACTTTCCGTTTCTAAACAACGGCTCTGCAGGGACAAAGGAGCTCGGTGCAGCGGTGCGGCTCGCTGATGTGTTTTTAATAGTTTTTGGACGGCAACAGAAGTCTACGGCACCGAGGAACAAGATAATATCAGGCTTTGGATAAACACACAAGTAGTACTAGTAGATCATTGTTGGTTTGAATCCAAACATGAGATTTGTTGACTGTAAGAAAAATGTTGAAAATCGCCAGACTGATCCTTCTACTTTCTATCTAGGTAGAAAGATTCAGGGACATGTAGAAAAACAAATATTAGGGCTGTAGTCTGCTGGTCGACTAGTCAATTAATTGATCGGTATGCTCTGTCCGACTAAATTCTGATTGGTGGAATAATCTCTGTGTTACTTTCATAAGGAGAAAAGTGCTACATCAGCAGCTTTCTGGGATTAATCCATTATTTCCTGCAGCAGGAGGACAGACTAACAAAACACCCCCGCTGTTTTCACAACTTTGGACTCGCCCAAACTAACGAAAACTTCTGGTCTTAACTATTCTCAGCGTTACTAAACGTACTGAACATCTACTGAATCAGTGTTTCTCCTACAGTTATATCAGCGAGAACCCCCGCCAGGCCAAAAAAAAAAAACATTTTTAATGCTAGAATTAACGCCAAATATCCACTCATTCAGAAATATTTAGCGTTTGGGAGTCTCTGCAGCGCGTGAGTCAACCGCTGTGTCGTTGCCTGGGAAATGAGCAACGGTTAAGTTACACGGCATGGCGTAGCATGTTTGCTTAGCAAGTTGGACACAGAGAAAGTGACGGTGGATACGAGTGGAGTGGACAGTGTGTCAGTTAAATGCTGCTGAGTTCAGTGTAAGAGTAAAAAGGTGTGTTTTCTTCTGTGGTGTGAAGGTGGGACTTCGGTGTGGACCCTGATGATGTCACCGCTGGCGAAGGGTCTCTTCCACGCGGCGGTGGACATGAGCGGCTCGTACGTCTACAACGCCACGCTGCAACAGGCCGAGTCCGACAACCTGGTCTTCCTGAAGAAGACGAGCTGCAAAGACGCGGCGTGCCTCCGAAGTCTCCCCGTCAGACAGATCCTGCAGGTAAAAACTTCTCAGAGGGTTTAAATCTGAGCGAAGAGTTCATTTCTGCCAAAGCGGAGAAGCGGTTCGGTAAATTTTATATGACAGATTAAAATTTAAATAAACAGAAAAATACAGCGAGGAAGTCCTACGCCCTTTTTAATATTTGAAGATTTCATAAAAGAATGATTCATAGCTCGTCACAGTGAGACATTTTCATACACGTTTTTTTAAAAATTGCTATTTAATTTTAATGGATTGTAATGTCACCATCCAGGTATCAGAGCACCTGGATGTCTCTAATTTTACCGTCAAAGTTAAGTTCAAGTTAAATTGAGCGGAGAAAGTGATGGAAAGATTTGAACTGTTAAACTGTGGTGGGGAAAAAAGAGCCTCCATTCAACACGTCTCACTGTAACCTCGGGATGAATTATGAATAATGAATGTTGTGAAGTGAAATAACACGTAAACCCCATCAGTCAAAACCAAGTGTCAGCTTGTAAATTACTGTTAAGTTTTTTTTTTTTAAATGTCACATTTTGCTTTTAGCTTCCTCTCATGTCCAACAAAAGAGACGCCGTTTTACTTTCCCGTTTTTTAGTTCCTTCATATGATCCAAAAAAATCAGCCTGTAAACGTGCAAAGTGAAATTTAATGTTTTTGAAGGTTGATTCTTTACTTTTTTTCCTCTACTTTTCTCGGTATGTAGCTCTCTGACTTCACATAAGTCTGATTTTCCTTTTTGTTAACAAATCTCATGAAAAGGCCAAAATCCAAATGTGTGGATTCTTCCGCCACAGAAAATAGTCCCCAACAAATGAACTGTTCTCTCCTGTTTGATTAACATTCTCTAAAAACTACAGTGGCCAGCTCTTTTAGGGATCACTGAACCCTTTTTTTAAGGAAGAAATTATATATTTGTGAGGTTTTTTTCTACATATAAGCTCACAGAAATGATGCTTCTGTCATCATAACATTATCCTCATCTCTATAAACATTATGAAGAAAGTTAGCTGCAGCTACATAGCTCACCAAAAGGGAAACATAAAGATTGATAGTGAAGAAAAAAGTAATAAACTTGACAGTTATTTATCAATTTATGAGTTGACAGTGTCAAAAAACATGTGGACAATATTGCAAACAGATGATTTATTTGTATGTTTTACTGTGTCGTTTGTTAATTTACTGTAACATTATGTTGGGAGCTTGACTTGCTGTGTAGGAATTCAGACTTTAAAGAGGATATAATCTCATATTGTTCACAATAACTGTGTCTGAGAATCATCAGCGACTCTGCAGCTCCTCTCGGCTTTACAGAGCTTTACAGTGAGTTTCAACTCATTGTTTATCTGTTTAGCTGCAACTTTTACTGTTCTGGTTCACTCTCAGCGGCTCTCATAGCGTCGTTTTTATGGCTACAGCAGGCAGCTGATTTCAGAGAAGAAGCTGTAAAAAGCCGCTGTACACTACCTGCTCAGCACCAAATGGCAAACAGACACAGAGACAGTGAACGTAGTGGAGCATTTAGCAGCTGCAGAGGAGCCAGATATTTCCCTCAGGAGTTGGTAGAGAGCAGAAACAGAAGCTAGAAGAGAGAGAAGATTGGACTTACATTCAGCAGGTGGACAGAATCAGTTAATGCAGGTTTTACTTAACCTAAACCACATTAAAGAAATAAATTACACACAAAAAATGGTCCCAGACCAAACAAATACAATTACATGTTTATAACAACTCTATCACCAACTGGGGAAAAGAGATGTTGAGTGGTTTCAATGCTCGTATCCCCAAAAACCTGGTTGCGAATGGTGCATATACATACAGCCTAACAGAGTTAACTCTCAATCAAATAAATAAAACATGAGCAGCTCATCAGAAAATCAAAGCAACAAAATAAAATGTTTAAACTTTGTAATCCAGAAGTTCTCCTAACGGTGTTTCCCAGGTGATCCCGTGGCAGGAGTACCCGTCCTGGGCGGCAGATGAGTTGACTGATCTGCCCACTAAAGGACATTTCATCGGCCCGGTCGCGGTGGTGGACGGATACGTCCTGGAAGCTCCTCCGTTTGAGGTGTGGGAGAAGAAAGGAGCCTACAACGACGTTCCTTTCCTCGTCGGCACGACGGAGCAGGAGGCGGACTTCAGGTGAGAGCTCACCTGGTTCAGGTTCATCACTGTCAGATGTTGCCGTGATCGAAATGCTGAGTCCTCTCTGTGTTTTCCTCTGTAGCCCTCCTCTGGCTGAAAACATCTCCAAATGGATCTGGGAGGACTACAACTGGTTTGTGACAGGTAACAGTGCTGATGAATGAATGAATGGCACCACCATGATTCACAGATGGGATAAAGCTCTTAAGCTCAAATGCATCACCTAACTTTTAGCCTCATCCATCCACAGATCATGTTTCCAGTTGTGTCATGATCCTGAACAAACACTAGATGGCAGCAGTGTTCTTTCAGTCAGACACCGCACCTCATGAACAGATTCAGTCTCAAGAGGCACATATCGGTGATCTAAGATAATCTGTGGTCTTAATCTGAACTGAAATAAATATCTAAAACAAATTTAATGCAAAATTAATATTCTGTTAACCATATAATCATCATCAGGGCTGCCAGTTTACTGAGAGGGTTGTTAGATTTCATGATTTTTATTGGCATGTTGGTGTGGCGACATACAGTTTTACTAATAAACAGCATCTTTGTGACTGTCACATGACCGCCTCTCTCTTTAGAAAGATGTTGTTGTTTTTTTTAAGCATGTAACTTGATGTCAAAGCATCCTCTCTTTCTCTCTGTCACAGTACAGCACTGCTCTGATGGATTCATGTTTTCTAATCGTTTCTGGTTCACTGCTGTCGCTGACTTCAGACAAACACATAACAAATGTTTCTGTCTGCTTATATTCCTGTTTTGAACTCTTTTGGATCATTTTTAGGAATGAAACTCGCCCACAAATGGATTCAGGTCGTCTTATATGGACGTTTTAGGGGCACTAATGATGTTAATGATCAAATCTCAGAACAGGTGACATTCATCAGGTCAAGACGAGCGATCTATGGCATGATTTGTTAAATCTGACCTCACAGAAAGGGAGTTTTAGAAGAGGATTATGAAAATACTCTTGCATGAGGACCCTTTATTTTCTTTAATTTCAAATACTTGAGTCATTTTTTGCAGCTTAATCTGTTTGTATGAGTTTCAGGTAACGTTGTCACTGTATTGACATGTGAGAGCGAAGGTAATGAGGCAGTTTTATCATCAGATTTAGGAGAGTAAACTGTAAAATGACTGGATTTTCACATCTGGAAAGCACAGGCCGACCAGCTATCTGGTCTGTTTGTGCTTAACATGTCATGTTAGCTAATGTGTAGAGAAAAGATGCTAAATATTTAATGAACTTTGTGTGCTGTGGTCTGGTTTTCTTGAGAACTGGGAGTAATTTTCCCTTTTTAGAACTAATGAAAAGGACTAGAGGGTCTTTTAAAATATGAATCTGTGCTCAACAAGGAAACACAGTCATTGATGTGAAGCAGCACTCGTTTATAGACGACCTTGTGCTGCTCATGTGATCGACTCCGGATGAGATCATTAACGGCCGTCCTCGTTCAAACACGGAGGCTGTTCTAATGTTTTTAATCTTCTCTGTCTTGTTGTATGTTGAGGCAGCAGCGTTACAGCCAATGAGAGGAGCAGGCTGGCTCTATAGAGAGCAGCAGATGAGCCAACTGTCAATCACAGCTGTCAATCAACGCCCACACGGCAGACATCAAAGCCATGATGAGTCTTCAAATCTTATTAACAGAATAATTTCTAAAACGACCACCAGCACGCTTATTAGAGGGCTTGAATTTAGAGATTTAGACCAGAATGACTCGTTGAAAACAGTGATTGACTCACAGTTGGAGGTATTTTAAGGAACTTCAGCCATCGAGATGTGGAAGCTGCTGTTTTTGGTTTATGGATGGTTACAGATACTCAGATTCTCCACAGAACAATTAAGATGTTCTGTTGAAACCACAGCTGTGAAACGAATGAATAAGACGTCATATTTGTGCGTTTACTGAGATATATTTTGTATTTTTAACACAAGGTTTCATTTAATTTCTCACTAATTTATCAGCCCTTAGTTATGCTGCTATAGGCCTAGACTGCCCTTAGTTATGCTGATATAGGCCTAGACTGCCCTTAGTTATGCTGCTATAGGCCTATACTGCCCTTAGTTATGCTGATATAGGCCCAGACTGCCCTTAGTTATGCTGCTATAGGCCTATACTGCCCTTAGTTATGCTGATATAGGCCTAGACTGCCCTTAATTATGCTGCTATAGGCCTAGACTACCCTTAGTTATGCTGCTATAGGCCTACACTGCCCTTAGTTATGCTGCTATAGGCCTAGACTGCCGGGGGGCTTCCCCTGATGCACTGAGCTCCTCTCTCCTCTTCTCCATCTCTATGTATTTTATTACTATTAATGCATGTTACTAACTTTTCTTCTTCCCCATAAACTATGCTGGTGTGTTAGTGTCCTTCTTCTGTCCTCCGCCAGCTGTTGCTGCTGCTTGTTGCTGCTTGCTGATTATTGTTGTTGTTGTTGTTGCTGTTCTCTTTCATTGTGTACATTGTGTTTTTTACATTTTTAAACTTCAGAGTGACAACACATCAGATTTCACAGCAGCTCCCTCTGGAGATAAAAAAAAAAAGGTTTTATACTACTTTTTACTCAGAGAACACCTAGAAACACACGCTGAGGTCTCTGCTCTGTCCCGTCTCCTCTCTGTTCCCCCCAGAAAAACTCAAGTCCTTCAGCATGAATCTCTCCAAAGAAGCGTTGAAGCTGTATCCGAGCTCAGACCCCTGTCCCATCTCAGACCGCTGTCCGGAGAGGGCCTACACCACCATGGTGTCCGACATCAGAGTCACCTGTCCCAACAACGACCTGGCCCGGAGAGCTGCAGGTAAACTCCCATCACACTTCCTCTCTGCAGGAAAGTTTTCTTCCATCAACCTGCTGTTTGTCTGTGACTGTGTGGCTCCCGCTGATTCTCCGTCCTGCTGCCAGGTTGTTAACTTTACCTCAGACACCTCCAGATTTATGACTGATGATGATTAAAGGGCTGGGATGGAAACCAGCAGGGCTCTGGATCCTGCAGGGAAGGACCGAGATAAAGGAATGAAAGAAATAATTCAGATTCAACTTCACTATATAACTAAAGTAATCAGAGTCAAATAATTGCTTCAAATAACAGCAGAATAGCAGCGACTTACATTCAAATTAAAGACAATATTCCTCTATTTTTTTGACAAAGATTAGATGATATAGGACTTTATTGTCTCAGAGGGAAATAATGCTGCTGCTGTACAGAAACAAATAATTCAACAGTAATACACATCATACATGTCATAAACACCTACATAAAAAGTATTTGTACAATAAATTACTAAAGATAAATACAGCAAGGTGAAACTCTACCCAACTAATTTTATGTAAAAGTACTTAAAGAATCGTTATAGAATAGAAATCAACAATAGAGCAGCAGTGTTGACCGTTAGAGAAGATTTCAAACCAGCTAAATATATAAATACAATACATAATATATATTTACTGTAACCTATAAAGCAATAAGATATAAAACAATATGATGATCTGTAGTTTATTTTGACTAATACACACACACATACACACCGTCCTACTGCCAGAAATACTCACTAGAGCAGCGAATATGGATTCATCCGCCTCTGAAAATAGTCCCTAACAAACGCACTATTTCCTGTTGTTTGTTTGTTTAAAACAATTAGGAAATTATTTAGCCTTAAACAATGAAACTAAATATTTGTGAGGTGAAGATTTACGTCTTCAGCAGGAACCAATGAGTTTGGAGCTGAGAGCCACCGACAGAGCAGGAAAGGAGGAAGGAGGAAAGTATCTAGAAACTATTTTGGTTTGCACACAAGATTTATTGAAGCCAGACATTAAGAATAACACCAGCTTTATTTTTTCTTTTCTGTTTTAACAACAGAACATGTCAGGAGAGAAATGTGCACGTTATCAAATGAAATACAAAAAATCCCAGCAATTATACAAAATTTAAAAAAACAACACTTCATGGGATTTGTTGACAAAAATATAGATGTAGAATAATACTGCTTATCTTTTATCCTTTAAAGCCTTTGCACTCACGTTCCTTCATTTTCCTCCAACAATGTTTAGCTTTAAAACATTAATAAAACCTCAGTTATGTTCACACAACATATTTAAAAGTGTCTTCAGTCATAAATGGTTTGGGAATAGTCTACATTTTCTGCGTTTCTCACAATTGACAGCTTGAGAAGTTTAATTTGAACAATTAAAAAGATGCATTAGGAAAACACATATGAACCATCGCCTCACACTGATAAACCTCCGCCTCTCTGCAGCGGCTCTGAAGAGTCCCGTGTATCGATACTTGGTGACGCACACGCCGTCCGGACCGGTCAACACGTCCGCCGGCCTGCTGCCGTTCGCCAGCCGCTTCTCCTTCCACTGCCTGGACGCCATCGCTTTCTTCGGAGGGCTGGAGTCGGTCCTGGGGAAGCCGCTCTCTGCTGAGGATAAGAACTTCCAGAATCTCATCACGCGCCACCTCGTCAACTTTGCCAAAACAGGTGAAGTAGATTTAATGTAAAAAATACCAAAATTCACTGGTTCCAGCTTCTCAGATGTGACTATTTGATGCTTTTGTATGTCATATATGATAATAAACTGAATATCTTTTTGTTTTGGGCTTTAGATTGAATAATATAACACATCTGAATAAGTTAACTTAGGTTTTATATCATCATATCCTTCAGATGAAATCACTACTTTTCATCGCTACATTAAAAAATAAACCCTTTCCTCTGTCTTGCAGGTAAGATGGAGGACAAGTGGCCGGTGTACCCATCAGCCACTGCTCTCCTGTCCCACAGTCTGGTGGTGACCCAGAACTACTCGTCTAAACGCTGCGAGCTGTGGGAGAAGAACGGCCTGTACGCCTACGCCTGGATGAACTGACCACACACGCGCACATACACCGCAGCAACGTTTATCCCGACCGCCGAATTCATCATCAGAGTCACGACTTTGTTTCACCGAGGAGATCTGACGTAACCGGACCTCGCGTCTCACCCGACTCAGAGATCTGGGGTAAAAATGGATGGATCTAACCAAGATAATGAGACATAAACAATCCAGCAGCAGCCGTTTGATTGGCTGTGAGTTTAAAAATGTTTTTGTTTGAATGTCTCAAAACGTTCATGAATTTAAAGGGTCAATTCACCCAAATTACAAAAAAAAAAGTTCTCACTTTCTCTCTAACAAAAACTCCAAAAATCTGTTTCCAGCTCCTCAAATGTGAATATTTACTGCCTTCTTTTTCCTTCTATAAACAAAACAAGACAGTTTAGGTTCAATCTTTCATTCAATCTGTCATTTTATGGACCAAAGAACTAATTGATTAATCAAGAAAATAATCGACAGATGTATCAATAAGGAAAATTGTTAGTTGCAGCCCTATAAAAAAATTCTATAAAAACCTTTTCCCTCCATCCATGCAGATAATTTTGGTTTAATTTCTCCAGAAAGAAGAAATGGAAAACCTGAACTATCTGCATGGTTAAACACGACTAGAGGCAACTCAAAAAAATGTGAATTTTCCCTTTTAGCATGCAGGAGATGTGGCCGCACAGAGCTGAAGTAAATGAACATTAAACTGGGAGCCTGTTCAGAGTGTAGGAGCTCGATGGGAGCTTGATGTCGACCAAAGAGGATGACTTTACTGGACTGTCGAGTCCCCCAGGAGTCATTTGTAATTTAAAGAGTTCTGTACAAGGTGATTTAGCTTTTTTGTGGAAAAAAAAAACATATCCGACACATTATTTGTCTTTAATGTGTCTTAAAACATATCTGGAGAGGATCTTTAAATATTCTGAAGGGATTGAAAGTTTAGTTTATGAAAGGTTAGTGTAAAGTGTTCATTCAGGGAAATTACTGTTTAAAATAATTAAAATACATAGGACATTTGGTTTCCCTTTGATGAAAGTCATCAAAAAAGCAGACAGTTCTGCAAAAAAAAACAAGTATTTTGTAGCTCAGACACACAAACTTTGAGTTAAGAAGATAAATATGCTACTTGAAGGACTCTCAAACTTTTTAGTGTCACAAACACTTTTTTAGTTTAAACCTACCTGTTGTCAGCTTAAAATGTTTTATCTCCACAATGTCAGTTTGGCCTCATTTTTTGTGTATGATAAGCTCTAAGAAATGTAGCATTACTAAGGAACATGCACCATGTGAGCACAATTAAAACTCAAGTAATAAATGTCGTAAAATAAGCTTCAAGCTTAGCTTAAAAAAAATAGCTTAAAATTTATACATAAAGCTTATAAAGCAGGACTGTCTTGATATTTTACTCCAGTTGTTAATGGACTTACTAAAACCCAGTGACATGCAGTGAGGCTGGGACTGTCAGGGTCCATGGAGGGTCTGACTGTTGGATATCAGATATAATACGATAAGACTCAGATCCAGCTGTTTGGTCCCAGATGTCCTCTGGATACGTCTGAGTCTTGTCATGTTTCAAACTCAGAAGCCGAAGATCTCTGAGCAGCAGACTCATTTCTACAAGTGTCATCAGACAAGAACATGAAGCGAATTTTAAAGCAAACAAAGTTAACAGAGACTCGGTTAGAAGCACTTCTACTTCTTCTTCTGCTAGTTGAAACTGCAGCAAAGAAAAGTCGTGCTACTCCTTTAACTTTATGAATCTGCTTCATAAATGTACGGACATTAAAAAGCTGTACAGTTGGTACATCAGCTGTTTGGCGTGAATGAACACGAACGGTCTTGGCAAAGCACAAGAAATATGATAAAAACTTATCACTTATTCGGTTGTTTTGCTCAGTTGTCATGGAGACAGTTTAGTCGTCTCCGTAAAACTTGACCAAACTCTGCTGATGAAGACCATGACATTTGGCTGAAAGCTTCTGAAAACCAAGCACATAAACCATAAACACTTTGCGGCTGCGCTTCACTTGTTTTAATAACTGTAAGCAGCACAGAGTTTCATTCTTATCTGTGTTTTCTGAATAATGAATTTTATTATCTGAACTATGAAAACCTTATTCGCCTGCCTCACCGACTTTAGAGCAGACACATTAACAAAATAAATAAATAAGCATACATTTAAGTCAGCTATTAATATAAAGCAGCTTTTATATCCATTCAGAAGTAAATGTTGATGTGATCCAGTGGACACTGGAGGGCTCAAACCTCCAGAACTTAAAGGGAATTGGACTCATAACACAGAACTTAAACTGAGTTTGTTGCCGGGTGGTATTGATGTGTGTTTCTATATTTGAATCAGGGAGAACATTGAAGTGATTGAGAGACATGAGAGTTTTGATTATTGTGATTTATTTTTGTTCAGTTTTAACCTGTGGATGTGCCGGTTCTTTCAGCTTCATGAGTATTTTGCAGCTTGCTGTCCAAGTCGACTGGATCTTTTGATTTTTTTTTTTTTGAACACGCATGCTCTCCTTGTGATGTCCATGCTCTTTATGTTTTTTGATGTATGGACATCTTGTTGATGTACTAACTCACTACAGACCCTGGTGAATAGAAGTTCAGGATGTTTTTGGGGTTGTTTTTTTTTTGTGAACTTGTGAAGTCCTGCTGTTTGCACTGATTCATAACCTCGACGCTTGGCCACTAAGTCTTTGTATTTTCCTGTGAAAATGTTTTATTACATGTATGTTTGATAGCTATCAGTGTGGTTGTTTGAACCAAGTTGAATTGTTTATTTTGTGCTATTCCCTTTTTCATTCCAGATGTTTATTTTACACAGAACTAATTCTTGTGAGCTCTTTATTATGTTTTCCAAACCATAACTATGCTGATGTGTGGAAATCATGCTTTGTTGTGTGTTGATGCAATGAAATGGTATCACTCTTCATATGCTCAATAAATCAATATCACATGGGTCGTCGCTCTCCGAGGCTTAATCATCATCAGACAGACAGCTGATTGGTTCCGAGATCACAGCATCTACAGCTGAAAGGTCTTTGTGACAAATTAAAGACAGACTCATCAATCAGTTGGTTTTAAAATTTCATTCACATTGAAGTAATTATTCAACTTAAAGGGGACATATCATGCTTTGTGTGATATTCTGTTGTTTTTGTTATAATGTCAGATGTTAAACAAGGTCAAACTTCTAAAACTTGAGGTGAAGGTTACGTAAAAATGCCACTCAGTCTGTGGACATACCAGAGAAAACCTTTTATGAAGAGATGGTTTGTGGCTGTGAGGCAGTCGAGACTATCATGACCAGCCGTATCTTATCTGTTCCTGGGACTGCGCTCTTCTGGCCACTCTCCCAGTTTGTGGGTCACAGCCCCCCCCCCCCAGTGCTCCCATCATCACTGGCACCACTGTTGCCTTTACTCCCCACATCTTCTCTAGCTCCTCTTGGTATTTTTTGAGCTTCTTACCTCTTAATGCTGTTATCTGGGTGGATTCTACCTCCTGATTGGGCAGCGAGTTGAGATCTGTCTCAGGATGCTGAGGCGGAGCTTCAAAGAGAGACCAATAGTAGTCATAGAACTGGAGTTATATCCATATAAATACTCATTTTACTTCCTCTTTCTCCTCCGCTGTGACGCTGATATCTTCTCCATGGGAGGTTTTGGTAAGTGACAGTTTTTCAAAGTTAAAAGTTACTGCAAAAAGTGTAAAAAGCAGAAAGTGAAGCTACTGTTTGTTTGTTTTTAGAAGAAGTCAGCTCTCTGCTCAGGATCATCACACGCTTTAACAACCTTACTAACAGCATGTTCAGCTGTTGCATGTTCATCTCACTGAATGCAGGGACTTAACTTGTAATGGAGTATTTCTATGTTGCATGGTTGTTACTTTAAAGATCTCAATACTCCTTACATCACTCTGTCCTGCCAACAGCTTTCTTTTCTTACAGGCTGCTTGCTGACTCTCTATCTCTCTTTCTCTCTCTCTCTCTCTCTTGAATGCAGTTTTAAAAATAAATCATATTATCATAATTCTCTTTTTCTGTTTTCATGAGGGTTTAGGGATGAAGGTCAGTGCTCCCATCATCTAACTAGTGCATTGATGTGACAGGAAAACATTAGTAACTGTGGTCCTGATCGGTGTTTCAGGAGGAGCAACAGAAAAGGTTTCCTCAAAGTTTTTTCCTTTGAAATGAAAATGTTTCACCGTTTGATGTTGTGTTGAATTGCTTCTTTGTTTTTACGAGATGTTTCTGCTTCCTTATCAACATGTGAGCAGTGGTCGCCACCTTATCCAATGATTTAATAATCCATTAATCTGTAGTGAACAGGCAGGTTGTACATTGACGGTACTTCTTAATGTGCTTCGGCTTATGAGTTAGAATTGTAACATAATCTTATGTTTCACATCTAAACATCATAATAACCTGAATCTATAGCAGGTTGGGGCCCTTCTTCAGGGGTCCCAAGTAGTGGTCTTCATTGGCTAATGGTAAAGTCCACCCCTGACTTTACTGATAAAACACTGACCTATCAAATGGTGGTGTGTGATAGAGAGAGAGAGAGAGAGAGAGAGAGAGAGAGAGAGAGCATGTCTATCAGGAAACGCAAGTGTTGGCTGCTGTGTGGGTGTGGCATAGATAAGAGTACCAAGAACCTAGAGGTGTTTTTAATTTTAGACGTCATTAAGCTTTTTGAAGTCTGCAAATTTAGAGTTGAAATTAAATGAACTTAAAGTAAATTATTGTAATTTTATTGAATGTTTTATATTTTAGGAGGAAGAAGTGCATCTCTGTCTCAGCCTCACCTGTTGAACAGTGGCCACATATTCTGTTTTCTTTTGGTTGCCGTACTTTTCCAGTTGCCAGTTTGTGGTCACTGAGCCTGTACTTGGCTAAGATCTGTTTCTGCTTTATCTGCCAATTCTTCGTCTCTTTTCAGGGCCAGATAACACTCTTATTTACTTCACTTTTAGTTTTCATATAGCTATGATGACTGCCTGCCTGCCAACTGCCTATGATGTTGATCACATACTTCACTAGACAGTGCAATGGGCAGGATGGCACTATCAAATATATTATATATATATTTTAAGCCAGATTTTAATTGGAATTTCAAAATTATAT
Source organism: Euthynnus affinis (assembly GCA_029490765.1). NCBI lineage: Eukaryota > Metazoa > Chordata > Actinopteri > Scombriformes > Scombridae > Euthynnus > Euthynnus affinis. The sequence goes on along the minus strand of CM055839.1, from coordinate 35,326,923 downwards.
ATATATTTTGTTGTATGTTTTGTTTATTGTATATAGAGATCTTCAAGCTTTTTCCTTTAGTGCATTTATTGTCAAGTTGAAATTCCCTGATGCTGTTATGGTTATACAAAGGTACATATAGACTATGTTAAATGATATGATTATTTATGGTAAACTGGTATTTGTTCTCCTGACATGTGGGACATTTTTTGAGAAATCATGACATTTGTTTGTTGAAAGCATGTTGCTGTTGCTGTAGTCCTTGTTCAGTAGGAGACAGTGGAACAAGGTCATCAGCATAAAAGAGAGACTAAATATTAGAAGCAGCTGATGTTCAAACCAGACCAATAGAGAGAACAGTGGAGTGTAAATGATGCAGGAACCTGAAGTTGTTCACCTGCTTCACCTCATCTTCTTTGCTGATGTTGAGCAGGAGCTTGTTCTCTGTGCAGCAGCTGATCAGATGTTTGGATTTGCTCTCCATATGAAGCCTTCTGGCTATTTGTAATGGATGATGATGGTGGTGTCGTCCCTTCTCCTGCTGTTAGTAGAAAGTAGATTTGATGTGTGTGGACTTTGACAGTGAAGTGATGATGAAGTGACAGCAGCATCCTCTCTCTCTTTCTGTTTCCTCCACAGCTGAAGCTACAAAGTATCTGTGACTTTCTCTGCTATGGATAAGTGTAAAGACAACTAGGAAGGAGTCCCTTCCTGTAAATCGGTTCCAGACCAAACCTCTGAGGTGAGATGAGCATGTCTAACTGTCCATGACTGTTCTCCACTCACAGCCCTCCACCATCATTATTGACGCTCGCTGTCACATCTGACACTCAACTACTGAATAACCCAGAATGAACTACTGACCTCCTGAATTAACAAAGACCTCAATAACTAATTAGCCAACTAATCAACTAAGATGAGACATCATCTCTCATAGGGTTGCATATTGTTCCAATTGTATCAACTCTGATTTCAATTCTGCTTGTCAGTTCCAACATGGTTATATTATGTATTTATATCATAATATAGTAATATTTTCAAATCTCCAGTCAGCTTTTTGCACTGACTTAATGTAGGGCCATATATATACTCTAGTTTTTTTTTATTCTTAACGCCTCAATTTCATCTGTGATGGCCCTTGGCCACCGGCCCCTGTCAAAACATACTGACCACCACGATTTTTAAAGCCTGTTTTCCTCAGTGCTATCACTTTAATTTCATATTCCACATATGAGCATTAGTAAACAGTGTGCTAGGTGTGCTGTTATGCTGATTTGTGCACGTTCTAAATGTCTAGTTGACCAATCATATCGTTTGGTCGGATCTACGTGTTGTATGCCAAACGCTAATCTTTCATCAGATGACATTTTGATTAGTAGGAGAAAGTTACTTGTCCACTGTCTTCTTATTTTCCAACTTCAGCTGCTTATAGTCTGGTCAAAATTTGTCTTTTTTTAAACTCTTTGGGTCCTATCTTACACCCAGTGCAGAGTGGCGCTAAGTGCAAGTCTCTTTACCATTTTAAAACCAACGCAGTTGTCATTTTCCTGTCCACCACCCACGTTGATAAAATAGCAATGGCACTTGCACCTATCAGTGTGCCCATGGGCGTGTTGGTCTACAAGTAAGGTGTGGTCAGGTTTATTGGTGGCGCATTGCTATTTTGAGGCAGCAGAGAGCAATTGACCAACATGAACCTGGTCAGCAATGTCACTATGTGCATCAGACTGTGTGCTTTAAATCATTAAAATAAGGCCCTAGGATTTGTTGTTTGTTTGTGTCAGGATGCAGCAACAGAGAGCAGACTCTCCTGAACCCAGCTGTGGGTCCATCGACAGTGACGACTCTATGGATCTTCCTGATATGTTCAAATTTGGACAACCTGTTGATAGAAGGTAAGAATTCAAAACTGAATATGTTATTATCTGACTCTCCTGAGCAGAGGAATCAATATGTTGTTTCAGCAGTGTCTCTATGGTGTGACAGGGGAATTTACTATAACTTAACTGTACATGCTCCTATCTGCACTGCACTTTACATGGCTGCTGAGTCACACCCCTCAGCCCAGGTCAGGCACCATCATAACTTAAAGAACTATGTTTAAGAGTAGGCTTAAAACCTTCCCCTTTGATAAAGCTTATAGGTCTGATCTGGCTTGCCTTGGATCAGCCCTTAGTGATGCTGCTATAGGCCTAGACTGCCAGGGGACTTCACATGATGCACTGGGCTCCTCTTCTCCATCTCTATGTATTTTGTTTCCATTAATGCATATTACTAACTTTACTCTTTACTTCTTCCCCGGAGTTACTTGTGCTTTCTCATCCACAGGAAGCCCCATAAACCATAAACCATAGTGATGTGTTGGCGTCCTTGTTCTGCCCTCCGCCAGCTGTTCCTGCTTGTTGCTGCTTGCTAATTGTTGTTGCTGTTGTTGCTGTTGTATTTCACTGTGTCCACCTGCAGTTAGTTATTGTCTCTACACAAACAGTTGTGCCTTCACTCACACTCTCCATTCAAATACATGAGTATTTCTCTGAGTCTGGCTGCAGTTTCTCATTGTCACTGCACACTTCATAGTACACATCAAACTTTTATCAGGTCATGTGGGTGACAATTCTTTACTTTTCTAAAAATGCGCATAATGATAATTATGACAATAAGTTACACACCCGTATATTATACTATCTATTGGACTATATACATACAGTCAAGTCCGAAATGATTCATATCCCTTGGCAAGTTTTGTCTTAAAGTTACTTTTATTCAAGCAGAAAGTTTTTTTGGCTGGAAAATAAAGCTGAGAATCCACAATGATGATGATGATGATTGTGTGTGTGTGTGTGTGTGTGTGTGTGACCTAATGCTGTTGTAACTGAATGATGTCTTTGTTATTTTAGGAAGGATGTCAACAGATCCAGGAAGAAGACCTCCAGAGGACGACGGCAGAAGACAAGTGAGGACCATGTGGATGAGTTTAAATTGAGTTAATTCGTGTTACCATAATGTTGTCTGTCTTACTGATTTCTTTTTTGTGTATTTTCAGAGAACATGCAAGACGATCACTTTGCAGCCAAATTTCTCTCTGTCTGTCTCTCCCTGTCCCGTAAGAGACATCCCACTTCTGCTGTTCCTCCTAAAGTTTCTTTCGTTTTTTCCATGTAAAATGTTTTTTATGGGGCAGTTTCTCTAATCACATTTGAGGATGAAAGGGTAGATTTTCATATAAATAAACACATAAAAACAACTGTTGGTCTAAGGTGTGTTCTTTCTTTCCATATTTGAAATGTATTACGAAATGTATTCATAATGTACAGATGTGCTTCTGATGATGTAGAAAACCCATAAAATATTTATTATGTACATGTTGTGACTCCACATCATGACTTAAAAGTCAATGTAATATATAGTATTATTAGAATTATATACATGTTTATATATTTTTATGTTTTGTGTATACATGATACAGAAAAACACACAAAGTGTAATTATCAGCACTAATAATTAACAGCCATACTGCTGCCTAAAATCATAACAGAGCATCAATGACACAAATACCATCAGCTCCTTCTGGATGAAATTTCTGCCACAGAAATTGTCTAGTCTTAAGATGTTCCAATGGGGAAGATTGGTTGGAGATATAAATACAACAGTTGGAAAGCTACTTTTTGTAACTTGCAATTTAAGGACAAAAAGTTTTGGTTGCAGTTGAGCAGTTTCAACAATTTGAGATACCACTCATGTTTTAGCTGCAGTTTACAGGCTAATGGTAAGCTAGCAGAGTGAGTAACTGTGCGAGCGAGAGTACAGAAGCAGTGTGTTGCTGCAATCAGTGGTGGGCAAACAGTATAAACTGTGAATGTAGCTGTATATTATGATCCACATTTTGCGATAAGAATAAACTATGCAGTGCTTTGAGCAAAGCAGATTTCCTGAATTTTGTGTAGCCCAGATACCTTAGGCTGATGTCTTGACACAAGTGAGCTGCAATATGTCTGAGCTTTTCAACAGCTGTGGTATAAACTTTGATATTATTTATTTTAATTAATTTTGATGTGTCTAGCATTCCAAGGCTGTAAGAATCAATGGCTAATCAAGTCTTTTTTCAGGTTTTTTGTAGTGTGCAAAAACTTGATATTTATTTTACTTAAATTTAAATTTTTTTGTTAGCAGAGAGCAGAGAACTCTCCTGAACTCAGCTGTGTGTTCATGAAGAGTGACGACTCAAAGGAACTTCCTCTTAATTTTAAAGTTGGACAACCTGCTGATGGAAGGTAAGAATTTAAAACTAGAAGAGGAATCAGTACATTGTTTCAGCAGTGACATCACAGTGTCCACCTGTGCTACAGTCACATGGTAAAGAGTTCAATGTTAAAAAAGACACCAACATGGTCACTATATCAACATGTGTATGTAACTTGGAAAGAATCACATCCAATATTTAGACTAACTAACGTGAATGTGTCTGTCTTGAACTCACTTCAAAGAAGGACCCTGCATTAGATAGCTAATTACTATTAGCCAACGCAACAGTTAGCTTGTTGTTGCAGCCCTGAAGGACTGTTAAGAACTGTTAATACAGCAGAGATCATATAATGTGCTGCAGGGAGTTTGTCTGGACACTGAAGCTGTTGAAGTGTTAACACTGAGCTGTTATGACTCACATGGAAAGAGCCTGATTCATTTTCAGTTGATCCAGTTTTTTAATTCGGTGGTTGTTGGTGTTGTGTGATTGTTTGTTTGGATATGAGTTGCTATAATTCAAGCTATGTTGATATATTGTCATGGCCTATCAAGAATTCTGAATTTTTGAGACACCTTGTGTTTTTTGACCTCCTTAGTTTCTGTTCCTGCCCTCTTGTCTCCTGTGTTTTACCTGCCCTGTCTTATGTGTGCCTGGTTTCTGTTTCCTCTGTGTTAGTGTACCTGGTTTCCTTTAGTTTCTGTTTTATTTTGAAATACTCCTTGTGTCTGGTCAACTTACTTCCTGTGTTTTATTAGTTCATGTGTCTCACCTGTGTCTTGCTCCCCTCACCTGTGTTTCATTTGCAGTCACTGGCTGTGTGTTTATAGTCCTGTTTCCAGTTCAGTCCCAAGATTACCCTTGCCTATTCCCTGGTTTTTGCGTATGTTATGTAAGTTGCCACATCATCATAAAATAAACTTCACTGCATCGTATCCTGCCTGCATGTAGCTTGCATTTGGGTTCACCTGTTCCACCACACTGCGGTACCGTGACATGTATGGTGTTTTAAAACCTGTTCCATGTGCCCTTTTTAACTTTGAGTACTTTCTAAATGTCTCTGCACAGCCCTGCACTTGAACATAAGAATATAACATAATTGAACACAATAAAGAAGAGATAAGTAGCCAACTAGTGTAAAATAATGTGATGCTGTGGGTTGGTTTTTCTCCTGTCCTCCTCAATTTTTGAGTGCCACTGACACTCTGCACTGTGAGGCAGATCTGTCTCAGACTCAAACACTCACTCACATTTTTCCTTCTACATGATTCAATGATTTGTCTCATTTGATTCTGCTGTTGTTACTGTCAGGATCCACTGAGCAGCATGCAGCTTCATTCATGTTTTAATATAATAAAATCTGTCCAGCTGTGGAGACGCAGGGTGTTTTTGTTTACTTTTGCAGTTATAGGATGGCAAGGGGTTTCTATATGATAAGGGTGATTTAAAAAAAAAAAATGCTGTCATGTATGTTTAATGTACATTGAGTGTATGCTTCATTGATTCAGTTTGAGCATTTTACTCGTGTTTATATTGTTATATTTATATTTCCCATGTTACCATTTGTTCTCCCATTTCTGCCTTTATTTTAATATTTTGTTTTTCCAATGTAAAGCATTGTTATAGCAAATGTGCTATATAAATAAATTGCCATTGCCATAATAAATTGGCCAGTAAGTGTATAATGAATATGATATACAAGTGTGGATATCATTAAAGATTCAACATATATTTGGTAACCAGTGATGGAGGTCAGTACAGGAGGGATGTAGTCTCTCTTCTTGGTAGTGAGGAGTCACTTTGAGTATAAGCGACTATTGTGTTATTAGTTCAAAACACAACAATTTTCCAACACTGACACAGACTTTGTTTGGCTTTAGCTCATTAGATATTCAGTTTGCACCATCTAGTGGACAGATAGTAGAACTACATCATGTGATGTGTGATTTCTCTGATGTCTGACGTCACTATAGTGCTTGTTTCAGAGGTGGACTCGGACTCCTCAGATCAAATGTGCACAGGTCCCACGACAGACGAAAGAGAAAGAGCAGCTTCTTCTCTCCCAATGTTTCTTCTACACATGAAGGTGGAAAGTGTCTGTAAATTGACCTGAAGTGACTTCAGCAGGTGAGAATCCTACCAGAGAAATCTGTAAATGTCTGATGAAGGATCACTTTGATCACATTGTGTTGAATCTGTTTGACTGGACAGTAGAAATGTTTCTGGATGATGATTATCTGTTTCGCAATATTTATTTAATCCTTCAGGTTTAAAGAAGATTTAGACTCTTGATTATTTGTTTCTTTGTGAGTTAAAGGAGAGCAGTTTGAGAATCTTTTCCTTGTATTTTTGTAGGTTGTTTTCAGGTTGAATCATCAGCACTTTAATTATTATCTGAGCTCAGTGTAAAATGCAGGGCATGTCTGAACTGGTCAGAGAGCTTGGATCAACTTGACTGTGGTGCATTTTGATCCAAAACACAACCATCCTCCAACACGGAGACAGACTTGGTTTGACTGAGAGCTCTTTTTCAGTCCATGTTGTGAACTGCAGAGTCCTCAGACAGACCTGCTCAGTGTGTCTGATGGGAAAAGCTGCTGCTTCACTGTTTTCTACAGTGTTTGTGACATATTAGAGTGACGAATGAGAGCTAATGTGTCTTTTGATGAAACCTTGTTGTATTGACTATGTGCAGCTCTCTCAGCAGCTCTTTCTCTGATATGGATCAGTTTTCTGCCCTTTGTGTTTCCATCTCTGACAATTTGCCCCAGGTGCTGCACTGTAGCTGCCCACTGCTCCTAGTGTATAAGATGGATTAAATACAGAGGATCAATTTCATTTCAATGTTTGTGAGAGCTCAGAAGTGACAAAAAAAGAAATGTTAATCTTAATTTCAGAAGGTCAAGAAGGAAATAAAGAAGGAACGAAACAAATGCAGTGGAAAGGTTGGAATGGAGATAAAACAAAGTGAAGTACAGTTCAGTCAGGAGAGATCAATTGAAAATGAATAAATACATTTATTGATTTTGGCATCTGGACTCAGTTGATATGAGGCATCTTCATAAGTGTAAGCCCTTATGAATATTAGAGATAGGACAGGATCTTGACACTGGTGGTTGAGGTAAGAGCAACAGGTTAGACTGGTTTTGACATCACTGTAAGATTTGTTTAACAAATGGACTCTGAGCTTATGAGGGTGTGTTCTCAGATCAAATGCACACAGACACCAGGACTATTGAAGGAGAATGATCAGCTTCTTCTCTCTCAATGTTTTCTCTACACATGAAGGTGGAAGTTGTCTGTAAATTGACCTGAAGTGACTTCAGCAGGTGAGAATCCTACCAATCACTATTTGACTGGACAGTAGAAATGTTTCTGGATGATGATTGTCTGTTTCACAATATTTATTTAATCCCTCAGACTTTACAGAAGATTTTGATTCTTGATTATTTGTTTCTTTGTGAGTTAAAGGAGAGCAGTTTCATTTCCTTGTATTACTGTGGGTAGTTCTCAGGTTGAACAAACAACACTGAGTATAATCTGAGCTCACTTTATAATTAAAAAATGCAGGGAGTATCAGAACTGGTTTGACAGCATCAACTAATATGTCCTGTGTTTAAACCTTGTTGTAGTGAGTGAGTGCAGCTCTCCCAGCAGCTGTTTCTCAGCTATGGATCAGTGTGAGGACAGAGAGGAGGGAGTCCCTCCCTCTAAAAGCTCTCTGTGCGAGGACAATGACAGACAGACCAAAGCTCAGAGGTGAGATAAGGATCTCTAACTGTCCATCATTGTTCTCCACTCACATCACTCCACCATCATTATTCACACTCACTGTGACATCTGACACTCAACTACTGAATCCTGAAGTCTCATCTTAGTTGATTAGTCAACTAATCAACTAAGATGAGGCAGCATCTTTCATCAGATGAAAGATGTTTTTGATTAACAGTAGAATGTTTCTCATCCACTGTCTTGTTACTGATTTTCAATCTCCTCCTAAAACTTCAGCTGCTGAAAGTCTGGTCAAAATTAATGGTTTTTACATTGTTTACAATAATAAAGGGATATATTATGTTTAGGCACCGATAAACAGCATCAAAATTAAACATTTCTTAATGCTTCCTTTGGAATCAGAGGTTTGGAACTGTTTCTTATTTGGAACCAGTTCTTGATGCCCAACAGTAATCTTTCGTCAGATCACATTTTTATTAACATGAGAAGGTTATTTATCCACTGTCTTCTAACTGATTTTCATTTTCCTTCTAAAACTTCAGCTGCTGACAGTCTGGTCAAAATTAATAGTTTTAAATTCTTTGATTTGTTTATTGTTTGTTTGTATCAGGATGCAGCAGCAGAGAGCAGACTCTCCTGAACCCAGCTGTGTGTCCATGAAGAGTGACCGGTCTATAGGTCGTCTTATCGGCTTTAAAGTAGGACAACCTGCTGATGGAAGGTAAGAATTTATTATTATGTTACTCTCCTGAGAAGAGGAATCAATACATTGTTTCAGCTGTGACATCACAGTGTAGACCTGTGCAACAGTCACATGTCAAAGAGTTCAGTGTTATAAGACACCAACATGGTCACTATATCAATATGTGAGTGTAACTTTGAGAATATAACGTAGAGTGATGAGAGCAGCTAACTTGGATGTGTCTGTCTTGAGCTGACTTGAGAAGAGATGGATCAGAATGTTGATCTCAAGATTGATAAGCCCAGTGAACATAATTATAATTGACAGAAAGAACGGTCAGACACAATCATGTTTTTCATTCATCAAAGATGAGAAAAATTCTAAAATGGCTCATTAAAGACAAATCAAAGAAAGAAAGATGATCAATTCTGATTCTGATTCTGCTTATCGATTCCACTTGTTATTGATTTCCTGTTTAGATTCCAATATGGAAAAAAATCAAATGTTTAGAAACAGAAATATCTTTAGTGTTTTAAGTTTTTACTTTGACTATCATTTTCACTAGAATAAGTGAATTCAAAGTCTTTTATCTGAACATTCTGCTTTTGAGTACTTCCTTTTCATCTTTGCCTCTTCCTGCACCTGATTGGCTATGGGCTTAAATCTGCCTTCCTTGAGGAGAACCTCTGCTCCATAAAAGTGAAAAATATCCATCTGAACTGCTCAATGATGTTGGAGCTCTCCTCCTTGGGAATTAGACTGCATACCTCCACTGCTCTACAGCAATGACCTTACACAGATGTCATGGGATATTTAAACTGCATTTGTAAATGGTTAATGGTCAATGGACTGCACAATTTGAGGATCTCCAGCATTCTTGTCTTCTGGCAAAACGCTTGTGCCACATCTGTCTTCTTGGTCTGTACTTTTTATTGGGTCCTCCACTGCAGCCAAGAGCAGAGCTGGTTCTTGGTGTTCCTCTACCTCGTTCCAGCTGGGCTTCCCCAGAACAAACTCAATTCAATTCACCAAGGCCACCAGATAGGCCAACCACCTCTTATTCCTGCTTTAGTATACGACAATCTGTTGATCAAAGATACAGATTTGACATCCAGAAATCAGATCAGCATTTAAAGAGAGCTGATTTTGTCATCATGACAGAACTTCTTTAATAAGCTGTGTGCAGATTTGAGTCATTAAATATCCTTAAATGTGAAGTCTTCTCCACAGAGTTCAGCAGCAGAGCTCAGAGGTTCCCAGTGATCAGTCTGCCCAACAGAATCAAACACACCTGGACTCCATATTTATGGTGTGTACATGTACAAAGACACCTTTTCCTATTAACTCCATCAAGCACAGATGAAATACTAAAGCACCATTCAGGTCCTTACAGTATCAGTGCTGCTCTATTTAGACCAGCAGGCCTTTAGACTGACTGATGAATCACATGTTGTGTTCTACCAGTTTATATTAAATGTTTAGTTTATGTTTATGTTTCAGCTGCTGGAGGAGAACATCATCACTTTTGTGAAGAACGAGCTGAAGAGATTTCAAAGTGGTCTGAGTCCAGATTACCCAGAATGCGTAGAGCGCCAGGGTGAGGAGGTTTTGGACAGTGAGGAGAAAGAGCAGAGGAGGAGCAGCAGAGAGGCATTTCTAAAGATCACACTGCACTTCCTGAGGAGAATGAAGCAGGAGGAGCTGGCTGACCGTCTGCAGTACAGTAAGAGGATTTTAACTGATATTCATGATGCAGAGAAAATAGAGGCAACATGGGAGAGGTTTATATTTCAAACTTTACTGTAACTGCACACATCCACCCGATTTGACTGTTGTCGGCGTATTGAATGGGCGTTATCAGCACACATCAGTCCCAAACTTATGGGCTAGTGGGGGCCTACCAACCAAGATATTGGTTTGTTTAAGATATTTTAGTGAGTGTTTCACAGCGTTTTTGGGATGGCAGTTCTTCTGTTTTGTAAAATAGGGTTGTGAAAAAGGTTCATGTAACAACATAACTACTGAATATATCAAATATCTACTACAACCGGACTAGTAATTACACTGCTAGATGATCTATGTTCAGAACACGTAAAGATGTTGCTTTATTTTAGACATATATATTTGTGTGCGTATGTGTGTGTGTGTGTGTGTGGTGGGGGGAGAGGTGGATGTTTGCACGCGCGCCAACAATTTACGAATTACTCTTTTGGCGGACTGAAAACCCGCCAACTCGTCCTGCTTGCAACCTCAGGTTTTCAAGAATTAAGATGTCGTTTCAATGTAGACACACGTGGGGTCGCTAGTTTGCCTGGTTCATTGAGCCATCCTCTGGCTGTCAAAAGAACGACGAAGAAGATGAAGTAAAGCGAAAAAAGGGGTTCACTTAATACATCCATGGTTGTAGGGGGCAGGGGCGGGGGTCCATTTTGTGGGACCTTACTACGCATGACGTCACTGGGAATTCCCTTTGACACATTTAGGATTTCTTTTTTTTTTCAGTCCCTTCTTATGAGGGTAGACAACAATGGCCAGAAAATTTGAGTTCGTCATGTCTTTCTCTCATTTTATTCTTCAGAGCAATGACAGGCGGTTACTTAAAAAGCGGTCATAATGCGCAAATCATCAGATGTCAGTGGAGATACAAGATACACAGCAATTATAAATCAATCAGTTAATTTAAATAAGTACCGTCACGTTGAAAAAGGACAAATTCAGGTTTGTTTAGAAAAACGCGTAAGCCTGTCCACAATATATATGTATGTTAAATTAGAGAAAGGTTGTTCGAATTAAAATAGCTAATAGCATTGTGGGAAAGCAAAGATATGTTGATTAGAAACGTATTCGTGATACGTTACAATCAAACGTAATCGCGGAAAAAATACGTTTTCATAGAAATGTAATTGAGAATGCAGTTTAGTTGTGTAGGAACGTAATTTTGAGGAGACAGAGTTGGCCATCCCAAAAACGCCATTTATCAAACACTCACTAAAATATCTTAAACAAACCAAACATCTTAACTTTTTGTTAAGTGGATCATAGATCATTTAGATGCAGTGTGATTATTAGTTCGGGTGTATTAAATGTTTGATATATTTAACCGCTAGACCTTTTCACGACCCTATCTTACTACCCTACTCTACAACCAGAAGAACTACAACTGTGGTGCTTATTTGTATCACAAAGCATGGTGAGGCTCATGGGAATTGTATTTTTTTTTTTAAAAATGTGTTTTTAATATATTAGGAAGTTGTAAATACTAAATTGAGAGTACTCTAGGGAGTTTAAGGGGACAATAAACACATTTGTGTAATCAGATTTTAAATATCTAATTTCTTTATGAGTGATAATTAATTCTGACCATATTTTACCCATATCTGACAGCGTCCCAAATTGCTGACTATATATTCAGATCAGAGGCTGTTTGTCCACCACTAATGAGCTGAATAAAACTGATGGAGGAGGAAAAACTATACGTACAAATTTACATGTTCAGATTTCTAGATTTTCTGTAGTATCCACTCACTGATTTAATTTTTTGTTCATTCAGGAACTCCTACTGCACTGTGTCAACATAAACACAAGTCTAACCTGAAGGAGAAATTCCAGTGTGTGTTTGAGGGGATTCCTAAAGCAGGAAACCCAACCTTTCTAAATCAGATCTACACAGAACTCTACATCACAGAGGGAGGGAATGCAGAGGTTAATGATGAACATGAGGTCATACAGATTGCAATAGCATCCAGGAAACCAGACAGACCAGAAACAATGATCAGATGTGAGGACCTTTTTAAAGACTTACCTGGAAGAGATGAACCAATCAGAAAAGTGATGACAAAGGGAGTGGCTGGCATTGGGAAAACAGTCTTAACACAGAAGTTCACTCTGGACTGGGCTGAAGACAAAGTCAACCAGGACATACAGTTCACATTTCCATTCACTTTCAGAGAGCTGAATGTCCTGAAAGAGAAAAAGTACAGCTTGGTGGAACTTGTTCATCACTTCTTTGCTGAAACCAAAGAAGCAGGAATCTGCAAGTTTGATGAGTTCCAGGTTGTGTTCATCTTTGACGGTCTGGATGAGTGTCGACTTCCTCTGGACTTCCACAACAATGAGATCCTGACTGATGTTACAGAGTCCACTTCAGTGGATGTGCTGCTGACAAACCTCATCAGGGGGAAACTGCTTCCCTTTGCTCACCTCTGGATAACAACACGGCCAGCAGCAGCCAATCAGATCCCTCCTGAGTGTATTGACATGGTGACAGAGGTCAGAGGGTTCACTGATCCACAGAAGGAGGAATACTTTAGGAAGAGATTCACAGATGAGAAACAAGCCAGCACAATCATCTCCCACATCGAGACATCAAGAAGCCTCCACATCATGTGCCACATGCCAGTCTTCTGCTGGATCACTGCTACAGTTCTGGAGAATGTGTTGAAATGCAGAGAGAGAGGGGAGCTGCCCAAGACCCTGACTGAGATGTATATCCACTTCCTGGTGGTTCAGGCCAAACTGAAGAATGTCAAGTATGATGGTGGAGCTGAGACAGATCCACACTGGAGTCCAGAGAGCAGGAAGATGATTGAGTCTCTGGGGAAACTGGCTTTTGAGCAGCTGCAGAAAGGCAACCTGATCTTCTATGAATCAGACCTGAGAGACTGTGGCATTGATATCAAAGAGGCATCAGTGTACTCAGGAGTGTTCACACAGGTCTTTCAAATGGAGAGAGGGCTGTACCAGGACAAGGTGTTCTGCTTCATCCATCTGAGCGTTCAGGAGTTTCTGGCTGCTCTTCATGTCCATCTGACATTCATCGACTCTGGAGTCAATCTGCTGGAGGAACAAACAACATCCCGGTGGCCTACATTTTTCAGAGGCAAATCAACATGTGTCTACCAGAGTGCTGTGGATAAAGCCTTAGAGAGTCCAAATGGACACCTGGACTTGTTCCTCCGCTTCCTCCTGGGTCTTTCAATGCAGACCAATCAGAGTCTTCTTCGAGGCTTGCTGACACAGACAGAAAGTATGGAAAGTACCTCACAGACCAATCAGAAAGCAGTCGAATACATCAAGAAGAAGATCAGTGAGAATCTGTCTGCAGAGAGAAGCATCAATCTGTTCCACTGTCTGAATGAACTGAATGATCGATCGCTAGTTGAGGAGATCCAAAAGTACATGAGTTCAGGAAGTCTCTCCAAAGATAAACTGAATACTGCTCAGTGGTCAGCCTTGGTCTACATCTTACTGTCATCAGAAAATGATCGGGACATCTTTGACCTGAAGAAATACTCTGCTTCAGAGGAGGCTCTTCTGAGGCTGCTACCAGTGGTCAAAGCCTCCAACAAAGCTCTGTATGTGAACACTGAACTATCCAGAACAATGTAGGTTTTTTTGACAAAGAAGAAAACTAATGTTTTCAGTTGTTTTCTTTTTTTCCTTGTAGGCTGAGTGACTGTAACCTCTCAGAGAGAAGCTGTGCAGCTCTGTCCTCAGTTCTCAGCTCCCAGTCCTCTAGTCTGAGAGAGCTGGACCTGAGTAACAACAACCTGCAGGATTCAGGCGTGAAGCAGTTGTCTGCTGGCTTGAAGAGTACAAACTGCCAACTGGAAACTCTCAGGTCATTTTTTTTTACCTCAGAAAAGAGAGTTTTTCATACTAAAAAAGATTTTGTTCTGAGCTGAGTTGTAATATCATGTATACAGTAAGTAAAACACCTTTCAAACTGACACGCGAGTAAGGATATATGTTTCTGCCATTTAATACTCAAGAAAGATCCAATGTGTCTAATCATGAAAATCTAGTATTATTGAAATGATAACAGAAAATATACAACACAGAATTATTGTCATGTCCTTTACATGCAAGTGAACATACAAAGTAGATCTGCTGCTCAGGAAATGTTGCACATGATGACCTTTAAATTTAACCTCTTTTGGAAAATTCTACAAATTAAATATTTAAACACTGAATGCCAACATAAAGCATCAGTAAATTTCTATTAAATTTTCTCACTATCTTTAGATTTGCTGTTAAAAAATATTTAACTTTAAAGGCATCTCTTCTGCCAAAGTAAAAACAGAATGGCATCATTAAACCCTGAGCGTCAGTCATGGCAGCCTCCGGCAGGAACATGTGCTTTCTCTCCCACTGCTAACCTAAATTGTATCTGCATGACACCAGCATACATCAGGGTGCACGAAACACACAAAACAAACATAAAGGTCTGAAGGACAAACTAATGTTTATTGAGTAGAGAATCTTTTTAAGCTCATTAGAGCAAATGTTGTGTGTTCAGTCTGTCAGGATGTCTGATCACAGAGGAAGGCTGTGCGTCTCTGGCTTCAGCTCTGAGCTCCAACCCCTCCCATCTGAGAGAGCTGGACCTGAGTTTCAATCATCCAGGAGACTCAGGAGAGAAGCTTCTGTCTGCTGGACGGCAGGATCCACGATGGAGACTGGACACTCTCAGGTATGGACAGACAGGTGAACACTCTCAGTTATGGTGGATATGAGTGAAGGTGTATGAAGTTGAATGAGACTTTGTCTCTTCTTCCAGGGTGGACGAGGGTGGACTGCAGAGACTGAAACCTGGTCTGAAGAAGTGTGAGTGTGTTTTCGGTTTGATTCAGGAGAGCACATCTGCACATGCGCCACTAGATTGTTACATTTTCTGTACAATGATGAGTTTTACTCAGGATTTGTTTATTGTCAATGTGGCTGGAAAGATGTTAGAATACAGTCAATCCATTGAAATATTGACACAAACGCCATAAACCATCAAAAATACTTGAGTGCACAGTCTTTAACCAAGTCTCAGAATTCCTTTCTGAGAACAACCTGCACAACTTGACTCAGTTCGGCTTTAAGCGTAGTTGCTCTACCGAGACACTCCTGTCCTGACCTGTCAGTTGCCTTAGATAGTTAACCATCAAATCCTCCTTTGCCCTCTGTTGTTTCATGTCCTACCTGTCAGGAAGATATTTTAAAGTACCTTGGAGGAGAGAAGTGTCCAAATTGCAAGGCTTATCCACAGGGGTTCTTCAAGGGTCAGTGCTCCCCTTCTTCTCTCGTTATACACCACCTCACTTGATGCAACCATCCACTCAATGTGAAACGTCAACATAGCTCCATTCCTCCCAACTGCCCCTCTCTATCTCTGTTTTAAGCCAAACTATGTCACTGTCCCAGCCTACTGTTGCTGTTGTGTAGCTAGCAGTAGCTGCAGCTGCAGGATTCGTTGTAATGTTAGTCTCCTGGCTAGGCAGCTGCTCAGGAACAAAAGCTGGCAACGCCGCCCCACTTGACTTCATTTCAGATGTTGTAGATACAGCTACATCTATCTTTATTTACCAAGGGAAGATTTATTGAGCATAATTTTAAGGCAATACAAGTGAAATTAGTCTTGTGTTTTTATTCCATTTTATTTATTATTTTCTCGTATTTAAGTCACTGTATTCATATTTGAAACTTTTTTACGTGTCAGACAGCAACAAGCTTCCTTTGAGGAAAACTGCATGATACCTAAACTTGCAGTACATCATGAAAGGGAAAGCCGTTTTTAGGTGATTGGCCACAATTGTCACAGCCTCTAACATGCCTACCTATAATGTATTGTAACGTCTCTTGTTCAGCAAACAATGAAATGTTAACCGGTTTTCGCTGCAACTTAATCACGCACAATAACACAGGCTACTGTGGATCATAGCCAATGCCAAAATAATAAAAAGCACTGCCGTAAACTCTTCACTCACCTCTCAGTTAGCCTCTCGTAACATTGACTGACTGCTGAATGTTGCAAAACAGGAAGAAGAAAGAAGAACAACCCCTAGCTCTTCAATTACAGGTGTGCTATCTCATGCTGATCACTGTTACAGGTAGCTCACATGATGGACAGGCTTCACAGCGTCTAAGCTGACAACATGGTCACTGACAGTCTGGAAGTATCAGTACTGCAATGCAACAGATCTTATGTCTGAACTAAACTATCACTTCTTACAGTAACAATCATAACAGTTAACTAACATGAACACAGTCTGTTACAGTATGATGATGTATTCTTTCTGATCAGCCACAGGATCCAGGTGTGCCCAGGTTGCACCCACAGAGCCTGGCCATGAAAATACCCAGTCTTTACTGTTAATGTCCTAACTGAAGTATTGTATTTACATTTAGACAAATATCAGATGCAGGGGAATGGAATTTAAGTTTAAATTTGGCAAAAAAATCTCATTTAAAGGTTGACTTACTCTGCATTTCTAAAGCTTTCAGTCACATGCCATGGCCTTCCGCAGGTGGATGGAGTTGTTAAGTTGTCATGGAGATAGTTTAAGTTTGTGTCTTGTTCTCTCCATCAGATGCCTGTGAACTGGAACTGGATCCAAACACAACAAACAGAAAACTCAAACTGTCTGACAACAACAAGACGGTGACACATGTGGAGGAGGATCAGTCATATCCCGATCATCAAGACAGATTTGATGAGCGGCCTCAGCTGCTGTGTAGAAATGCTCTGACTGGTCGCTGTTACTGGGAGGTTGAAAGGACCGGAAGAGTTCATATATCAGTGTCCTACAGAGGAGTCAGAAGGAGTGGAGACAGAGATGACTGTGAGTTTGGAAGGAATGATCAGTCCTGGAGTCTGTACTGCGCTCAAGATGGTGATTGCTATGTCCGGCACAATAAGACATCAACATCCTTGCCCTCCTCCTGTTCTTCTTCCTCATCCTCTAACAGAGTAGCAGTGTATGTGGACTGGTCTGGTGGCACACTGTCCTTCTACAGAGTCTCCTCTGACTCACTGATCCACCTCCACACCTTCAACACCACATTCACCCAGCCTCTGTATGCTGGGTTTGGGTTGTGGTCACATGGTTCCTCCGTGTCTCTGTGTCCTCTGTAGGAGGGAGACTCTCACCTATATACAGAAACTGTGTACAGAATCAAATCAAACATGTATTTTATCACATCATTGCCCATCATGTATGTTAATGGGCTGGACAAATATTAGGAACACCACCACCTACTACAACCTCAATAATTAACATAGAGTAGAATTATCACCTTTCTGACAATGTCAATAAATGTAATGTATAAACTTTGTAAAAATGGAATTTATGGTAGACCTGTTGTGCTGGATTGCAATAGATTGCACAAGTATTCCTAATAATGCATGTGTGTGTGTGTGTCCATATGGTAGCACTTGTTTCTTGTACATTTGGTTATATGCGTGTCTATGTGATAGGGCAGAGGTTTCTATTTGACTGTGTGATGTGTTTAATATATGTTTATATGTTGGCTTTATGCTTAATTGATTCAGTTTCAGCACTTTACCCCTGCTTATATTCTTATATTATCTATGTTCTTATGTTTATGTTTATTTTATTTTTTTTTTTAATTTCCAATGTAAAGCACATTGAGCTTTCTTGTAATGAAATGTGCTATATAAATAAAATTGCCACTGCCATAATAAAGTGGCCACTTAGCATATATATAGTATATAATACATAAGTGTGGGTATCTTTAAAGCTGCAATATACAGTGTTCATTGGCTATGTAAAGATATAGTGGAGTAATGGTGGAGTAACTGAAACACAAAATAAAGCAATGTTGACTTGAGAATATACAATAGGTAACTTTTTGGTCAACATGACAGGGTACACACACTGGAATTAAAATGAGTTGTAGGGAAAATGTCCATATGATAAATGCTAAAGTGTTGAGACTGGTGGAAAAATGCTTATCTTAAAAGCGAATATACATTTTAATATCTACATATAATAAACCTGTAGTAGCAGACTAGTGTAAACCATCAAGTTTAAATTTTAAAACTTTCCTGTTAAACAATAAACATTGTTTCCACAGCCGTTTGTACCTCTTTAATTTATTTATTTTTTATTTTGCAGGCATCGGCAGAAGGACTCTCTGTGATGACATCACAAACGTTGATCGGTTGAGGCAGTTGTTGTCCCAGGGCTATCATACAAAATGTTGCTCTCAGGACAACAACTGTTTGACAAAATCTTTATGTGTGATCATAGTGGTCGAGAGGTGGTATGAGGAACAATGAGGTGACAAAAGTAGCTAGGGCCAAGTTCATGGCATGCCTGATACATAATCAGCAGGAACTTGTGGTTGATTCAAAATTTTACAGATCGTCAATGGAGGGAAGTGAGAACAGGGGTGATGTGGGACCTACGGCTGGTTAGAAGTCTGGCTGTTGCATTTTGGACTAATGGCAAATATTTAAAGTAGACTGACTGAGAGCAGAGCAGAGAAGAGTAGCATATAAGAAAATAAATTATGACATGCAAACTGTAAACTATATTTTTAAACACATCAGTAAAACCTTATATCTTATTTAGGTTCTTTCAACAACCACTAATTGATCAAAGGAAATTACACAGAATGTGCATTTTTATTTCTGACTGATATATAATGGTAAAACTTCAGGGTGATATTGTGACTATTTTCCTGCAGACTTCTGGATCACAAGGCCATGATAAGCTGAAAACTTCACTCATGTTAAACAGGCTGATGTTCAGTTGTGATAACCGTTAAAGACCATCAATAGATCAGCACTCTGTTGTCTGTTTTACTTCATCATTTATTCTGAACAAAGTGCATCATAATCACTGACCAGGGTGCTGATCATGGGACCAGGGGTGCATCCCAAGTCTCTTAAATTGCATGCTGAGTAATCTCATGCGTCTTTTCCCACCGTGGATGCAAGGAGAGACGCAAGGAAACCAAGCGAGGAGAGAGGAAACGAGGAAATTTGTTGAAAATAAAATTAAGTCAGAAAGAAAAAATATTGCAGCACCCTCTCTTGACCAAGGATTACTGTGTTCTGATCCCAGTTAAATATCTTTTTGATCAGTCTTTTCTCTGGCAACTGAATAAGGCCCTTCCACAATTGGCCAATGCAGACTAAAGCAGCTGACTGCCACAGAAAAAGTCTTATAAATCATATACTCACATAATCATGACAACGGTGACTGTGCGTTGTGTTGTTAGTGAAGACACTCAGACGAGGGTTCCATTTGAGGCCACCGTTTATTCCTGACAAGATTGAATAAAAAGAAAATAGCCTCCCGTCAGTGATGCTAATACAGGCTCCTACACAAATTAAATTACAAAACTGTGTTACAATAGTGTACCATAAGTCCAGAGAGATAATCAAAAAAAAAAGAGAGAGAGAGAGAGAGAGAAGTGCACATCGCTGCTTACCTCTCCCATGAAGTGTAACAACAAAGGGGGGAGGTAAAGGCGGGAGACGGCACTTATAGAAGGGGGGCACCCACAAAAGTGAACGTAGGGGTACACTAAACTGAGCCCCAAATGTTCCACCCCGCAGGATTAGCATGTTAGGATTTAACTATACACAAATTTTGTGTAATTATAACATATATGCTGCACATATGCTGTTACAGAAAGACTAAAAAAAAACATTCCAACTAAAAATAATGCAGTAACTTGTATTTTTACATTTTTCTTTTTGCGTCTAAAGAAGTTGAATAAAACCAACTGACGAACAAACAATGAGTTCATAAATGAATGAATTAAAATTAAAGATAACGAACTGGCCAAGTAATTATATCAGTGGGGGCAAAACAAAAGATCTTGTCGGCCTTTTAAACTATAATTAACAAAAATTACACATATTGGACATTTGATTGGCCATCTCAGCCTAATGTTACTATCTGGTGAACCACCAGGGTGCAGCTGAGGATTTTAATATCAGATGGTATGTGTGTGGTTTCGACAGCAGGAAGCGATATTTGACAACGTATGTGGAGCTCAGTCAAACTGTATTTGCAGTTAGACATAAGGAGCAAGCACTTTAGAAACAAGACCAAACAACAGCAACCCGCGATTACGAACATTTAAGAGAGATTACAGAAAAACAAGCCAAAAGTCTCTTATGAGCGGACTAAGCAACTGTGGACCACAACTAGTCAGTGACCACTTCAAAAGGCATATATCAACAACGACGCCCATGAGAGGGATATGCATGTAACCACCCACAGCCTAAAAACAAGGAACAATTATTTTTGAAGTTTCATTTGCTCCTCGACTGTGACGCAGATATTTTTCTCATTGTGAATCTTCGGTAAGTGACAGTTTTCAGAGTTAATTTACTATAAAAAATGTAAAAAGCATAAAGTGCAGCTGCTGTTTGTGTTGATGAGAGCTCATCTCTCTGCTAACAGGTAAACACCTTCTCAGGATCATCACATGCAACAGTTGGTAAGCAGTGTGCTAACATTTACATTTTTCATTTAGCAGACGCTTTTATCCAAAGCCAGACTGATGCAACACAACCAGGTATCTAGTCAGGAGACAACAACATAGGTAAGAGCCATAAAGCTTAAACAGCACGTTTCTCATCAACATTTCACTCTGACTGTTTTTATCCTGTTATGCTTCAATTTAATGCACAACATTTCTGTGCTTTTTACCAGTCAGATTGTGTTTGTTGAGTATTTCTGTTGTGAGTGTGTGTCCTTTAGTATGTTAGTTTTCCTGGTGAATATGTAGAAAGTGTTCACAATTCATATACAGTATAAAACGAAATAATATAAAAAATCATCGTATATTAGTCTTGTTGAGAAGGTGACCAAAGAAGCCCTAATGGGATAAAACCTTCCAAAGTAACTTTTCTGGGAATTCGCAAAATATTTCTGTTCACAATGTTCTTGACTGAGTCTAATTAACAGATAAGAAGAGATCAAATTTAAATTCACTTTACAAAAAATTAAAGGAAAAATCATTTCAAATTGAAAAATGCATTAACTAAATGCATTAACTAAGTGTTAAATTGAAGAGACATGTGACGTGGTCATGTGACACGCATACATGTGAGCTGAGGGTTCAAGCTTCAGCTTTGCTCTCAGAACATAAAACAGGGCTGCAAAGTGTAATACAGCAGTAGCTGCTCTTTGTGGCACATATTAGAGCTACACAATTAACCCTAACTAGCCAAATCATTAATTAGAATTGTATTTGACCCTAAACAGAGAGTACATGGTAGCAGAGTACCTGATTACTGTGACTGATAGAAATGCTGACAATGTACAGACTGAATGAACACTATGTACACTTTGTCATAAAGGAGAAGTTGGCACAGAATATCACTTCCTATTAGTCTCTGACAAATATAAGGAAGGACAGATTTAAAAAAAAAAAAAAATCATATATATCCTGAATTTATCCACCTCCCTGATCTTCAGAAACTATCCTATTTATGTGGGGAGAACAGTCAATGTGCCTTAAAAGCTGCAAAATATATTGAATCTTGAGTGAAACAAGCTCTGTAGTAAATGTGTCTGTGTTTACATCTGTAAAAATGCCTGTTATTATATTCTATTTAATATCATTGTTTATATTTGCATAATTAATATAAACATTTTATAATCATTAATAATCTGTCAATGTGTGTAGTTTTCTGTATTGCTTTGGCAATCTAGGTTTTTGATCTGCCAATAAAGCTTATTTGAATTTGAATTTCACACATTCAGACAAGACAAACATCATTTTATTAGAATCACAGTAGAGTTAAAGAAGTGAAATGAAGCAGTTTCAGTCAGTTTGTGAGGTCCAGATAGCTCCGACTGCTGCAGTGTGATCCAGCAGTCCTGCAGTAAATCCTCCTTCATGAAGCTTTAATGTTCAGTTTGTGTTCAAACTGTTTCATAGATGTATTGATTCAACTTGTCGCTCATTGTTATACTGAGATGTGTTTCTCATATTTAGTCCACTCAATTTCTATAAATGAGGGTGGACTAAGTATTTGAAGCAGCTGATGTTCACACCAGAACAGTAGAGAGAACAGTAGAGTGTAAATGATGCAGGAACCTGAAGTTGTTCACCTGCTTCACCTCATCTTCTTCCATGTAGACAGGCTCATGTGTCTTCACTTCCCATTTCCTAAAATCTATCAGCTGCTTGGTTTTGCTGACGTTGAGCAGGAGCTGGTCAAATGTTTGGATTTTCTCACAGTATGAAGTCTCCTGACTGTAATGAATGGTGTTAGAAGAAGGTAAATTCAATGTTTGTAGACTTTGACAGTGAAGTGATGATGAAGTGAAAGCAGCCTCACATCAAATGGACTGATGAAGGAGAATCAGCAGCATCTTCTCTCTCTGTGTTTCCTCCACAGCTGAAGCCACAAAGTCTCTGTCACTGGATATGAATTCAGTAGCTGAGCATCTTCCATGTTGTAGTGAGTGAGTGCAGCTGTTTCTCTGCTATGGATCAGTGTGAGGACAGAGAGGAGGGAGTCCCTCCCTCTAAAAGCTCTCTGTGTGAGGAACATGACAGCCAGACCAAAGCTCAGAGGTGAGATGAGGATCTCTAACTGTCCATCACCATCCACTGTTTTCTTACTGATTTTCATTCTGCCTCTAAAGCTTCAGCTGCTGATGGTCTGGTCAAAATTCATCTTTTCATACTTTTCAATTGTTAATTGTTTATATCAGGATGCAGCAGCAGAGAGCAGACTCTCCTGCACCCAGCTGTGTGTCCATGAAGAGTGACTGGTCTATGGGTCTTCCTAATGACTTTAAAGATGGACAACCTGATGATGAAAGGTAAAACTGAAGTTTGTTATTATGTGACTATCTTGAGAAGAAGAATCACTTCCTGGTCCAGAGCTTAATAGTCTGTTGTCGAATTAAATGATATATACATATATACATGTGTCTCCCAAGGAGTTCTGAGGAGACAGTCTGTGAGATCTCTGAAGATTAGAGTGAGCAATATCCATCTGATATTCTCAAGATCTTACACAGGAGTCACTGGGAGATTTGAGCTGCATTTCGAAATGGTTAATGGTCAATGGACTGCATTTATATATCACTCAAAGCACTTCACAATGTCCTTCTCATTCACTCACACACTAATGGCTTCGGATCTGCTGTGCAATGCGCCAGCCTAATCAAAAGGAGAAATCGGGGTTCAGTGTCTTGTTTAAGGACACTTTGACACAATTTGAGGATCTCCAGCATTCTGCTCTTCCTGCTAATGGTAATGCCACAGCCTTCCTTTTGGCCTGTACTTTTTATTGGGTTGTCCAATGCAGCCAAGAGCAGACCTGGCTCTTGCTGCTCCCCCACCTCCTTCTAGTTGGGCTTCCTCAGATCAAACTCAACTGATTCATCAGGGCCGTCCAGATAGGTCAACCACCTCCAATTCTTGCTGTTCAGAAACAATACAAGGTGAATGTTAGAGGTGGCGTGATTGCATATACAGTCAAGGGAA
This sequence comes from Euthynnus affinis, assembly GCA_029490765.1. NCBI lineage: Eukaryota > Metazoa > Chordata > Actinopteri > Scombriformes > Scombridae > Euthynnus > Euthynnus affinis. The sequence continues at coordinate 35,303,029 of CM055839.1, read as the reverse complement.
AGATGCAATAAATGTGAAATCACTTGTGGCGGTGTGAACTTATGTGTAGACATGTCCGCATGAGGTTGAAGTGTTTTAACTTAAGGGAAAAGTTTACACTTAACCTTGAGCTCTATGAATTTACTTCATAAATGCACAGAGATAAGGATAAAAGAGAGACTGGAGGGAGGCTGAGCTGAACTCAAACACACAAAGCCAGTGCGTATGTTGTTAGCTAGTATACAGCTAATGTTTGTACAGTTGTCACAGTGGCTGTTTGAGGTGAATCAAATCTGTATCTTGTATCTGATGCTTCAAGGTTCAAAGCTTTTGTAGCAACTGATGGACCTTGGCTGTTGTCAGTTCATAGTTAAGGGGATGTAGGTTGCATTATATCTTAAACTCAATTCTGACATTTCAACCCTGCATTTCTTTGGTTTTAACTACATGCTTTTTGTCACTCCTTTGTTTGTATCAGGATGGAACAGCAGAGAGCAGACTCTCCTGAACCCAGCTGTGTGTCTATGAAGAGTGACTGGTCTAGCGGTCGCTTTATTAACTTTAAAGTTACACAATCTGCTGATCAAAGGTAAGAATGTGACATTCGGTAATCACAGCAGCATTTAGGAGTTAATTTTTCCATCATGACAAACAGTGTTAATAAGCTGTGTGCAGATTTGAGTCATTAAATGTCCTTAAACCTGATGTTTTCTCCACAGAGTTCAGCAGGAGAGCTCAGAGGTCCCCTGTGTTCAGTCTGCCCAGCAGCATCAAACAGACCAAGACTCTGTTTTTATGGTGTGTACATTTGTAGGCACATCTTTTTCTATTAACTACATCAAACACAAGTTTAATGCTAATCTACCATTCTGGCCTTCAAGTGCATCTGTCCTGTAAGTCACTGTCAATCCTGTTTTCCCCTTTGAGACAAAAATCAGAAACCAAAAGGAAGGAATTTATATTTTAAATTCTTTGGCTTCATGATGGTGCCATCTAGTTTTGCATAGAGTCAATGAGATGCCTCTAGGTTTCATTCTGTTTAGATGAGTCCTTATTTCCCTTCAGCACATCAAATTTTTTGCATAAAGCGTTAATGTGTCATTCTATCATTAACAAAACAGACAGTCGCACTGAGCCTGATTGCATCCTGCTACACAACACAAGAGCCACAGACTCTGGAACAACAATCCACATTAACTTTCCTGGTTAAGTCTCCCTATCTAACTCACAAACATGATTACATTTCCTCTTCCTGCACCTCAGCTTGTTGAATAAGCCACTAAACAAACAGGGAAAGGTGCACCCTAATGTCAGTTAGCATGCTAGATAGGTAATTAGCTGCTCAGCTGCAGCACATTAAATGTAAACATATCTGCAAATGTCACTTCAGACCTGTTAGATGCAGGTTTGGTTGTTGCTCTTCAAAATCCCTGTTAAAGACTTGCTATCTGTCCATGACTTGAAGCTACAGCAGTTTGTTTACTTTGTCTCCATTATGTACATTATAACTCAGCCTGCCAGCCACAATCAATCAAACACCAACACCAACATGCCCCCCAAGAGGGATGAGAGATCATTTCTGATATTCTGATAAAGACTGATGATTAAATGTGTAAATGTGTTAAAGTTGAACTTTAACTGTTTCTGTATTGGTCTGTTTAGACAAACAGACATTCAGACAGTCAGATCAATCACATGTTGTGTTATATCAGTTTTGATTGAATGTTAAGTTAATGTTAAGTTTATTGTTCCTTTGCAGCTGCTTGAGGAGAAGATTATCACTTTTGTGAAGAAAGAGCTGAAGAGGTGCCAGAGGGTACTGAGAGTAGATTACCCAGAATGCTTAGAGGGGCAGATGGAGGATGAGGAGGTGGTTGATGGTGAGGAGGAAGAGCAAACAAAGAGAGTCAGAGAGGCAGCGATGAAGATCATTCTACACTTCTTGAGGAACATGAAGCAGGAAGAGCTGGCTGATTCTCTGCATAACAGTAAGGAGCTCTAACAGATCTAAAGTTGTGATCTTTAAGATTTTAGTCCCTGTGTTTACTTTGATAACAGAAAGAGCAGCTGGCTTATCTATTTACAGTGCAGCCAAACAAACTCACATTGATTTAATTAAGTCAGATATAATTGTTCTTTTTTTTATCTTGCGAGGACCAACCACCTCCATCATCAGAGGCAATTTGTAGTTGTGGCAGCAGTAGTGGTAGTAGTATTTTCCAAAATGAATGCATATAGAAATAAATAAATAGTAAGGCATTTAAAATATATATATATATATAGCATGTAAGGTAATAAATGGTGCGTTGGTTGGTTCATTTAATCTGATCGATTTACAACAAATTTTCTTTTCACCATTCAAATGCTGTAGGAGGCCTCTGATGCAGAAATGAAAGGGTTTTCAGAGTTTTTCATTTAAGAGAAATGTTGTAATATTGCAACATTGCTCTTAGTTAGCTTAGAATTTCTGTATTTGTACTCACATTCTCTGAACAAATATAAAGAACATCTAAGGGTTAATTTGCAGGGTTTATTGCTTATTCAGATTGTCATAACCCCGCTCCTTGGCCATGACATAAAAGGACAAGGGATGACAATAAAGAAAAAGTATTTATTGTAATAAATTAAACTACAGAAAACGATTTGCAAAAGTATGGAGTGTGTTAGTCAGTAATATCAGTATGGGTGTGTGGATAATGAAGTGTACAGTGTTGTAAAGTTAAACAAAACTAGAATGCAACAAAAACCAAAAGGGCTGCGGTTGCTGGCGGGTATGATGGAGTCAGAGAGCGAGAGCCACACTGTGAGTTGGCCTTTTATCCTTTGACAGCATAATGCAGACTCAGATTCCGCTGACTGCCACACCCACACTCACCCAAATAACTTTGAAGAAAGAAATATAAACATAATCACCACACCAGCAACCAGCACAGATGGGTTAGGCAGGGGCCGTCACAAGCTCCATGACAGTTAGAGCTGTAGTCTCCTTGTCGACTGCTTGATTAATTGGTTGATATACTCTCATCCAACCAAATTCTCATCAGTCGAATAATCATTGTGTTACTTTCATAACGAGAAAAGTGGTACATCAATAGCCTTCCAGAATTGATCCATTATTCCCTGCAGCAACGGAAGTTAGTTAACAGAACGAATTACCTGTGAAAATGGAGGTGTAATCAAAACACAGTTTCAAATACTGCAACCAGAACCAATTTATTCATTTATTCGATTCTTGTTTAAACTCAAAATTTTTAACCAAGAAAACAAGTTTAGAACTTAGTGAGTCTATACTTACTTACCATAGTGAATCATCAAAGACATTATATTTCTATTAGTATTTTTTTCCATAAGTGAACATGGAAAAAAATATCCCCACAACATTTACTATTCCATAGCATTGCGAGGATAAACAAAAGGAGATGCTGATTTTTTAAGATAGCTTAAAGTAATTGTTGAAATTTTGCAACTGTGGGCACAGTAGGCAATGTGTGGAACATTGAGAGAACAATACAGTATATAGTGAGCTCTGATTCAAGATGTCTTTAGATTTATGTAATGCAATGCTTTTAGAAATGTTTGTTTTTACATTTTTTTTAGGTGTGGTTTCCAACATAACTCGTGATCCATCATCCATTATCACAAACTCTTTCTATTTCAACATCATTGATCATAATTTGTAATAAATTATTGATTTAACAATTACTAAAAATTATAAAGTTTGTGTAACTTAAATTCAATGTTGTTAATATCAGAGCATTTCTTTAAAGCCTTTTAAATTGTGCTTAAAATAGTAAAAATGCATATATGATATAAAAGTTGAGTGTGTCAATAAGCATACACAAAAATCCTAGTTCAAAAAACAGCTCATTTTGCTGTATAGACCATTTCTCAAGACTGTGTAGGTGTGACAGATCACATTTTGACTGACAAATGGAGCATGATTCATACTTTGTCACGTCTGTCTGCAAGATGACAAGGAAGCAACTTTTAAAATGCTTGTTTTGTTTTTCTGAAACTTTGCAAAAGAGGAAGGTGGTCACTTATATAATTTATGAGTAGTCCACCTACTATGTTGCTTCCAATTTAATTTGTGAATATGTTGTCTATCAATGTAGCAGTGTCTGTTGTTACTCTACATGGTTTTATAATCATAGTAAAACTTTGCTGCACATTGTATTAATAAAGTCTGTTGTGTCCATTTGGGTTTAACAAATCAGTATAGGGCTGCAACTAATGTAAAGCACTTTGAGTGGTTGGAGAACTAGAAAGCCCTCATATAAAAGTGCAGTCCATTTAACTACCAATTACTTTTATTATCAATTTGTTCTGCTGATTGTTCTCTCAATTATTCAATTAGTTGATTGGTCTATAAAATGTCAGAAAAATTCAATCACTGTTTCCCAAAACCCAAGATGACGCCCAACCATATATTTAGTTTACTGTTATAGAGGACTAAAGAAACATTATTCACATTAGAGGAGCAGGAATCAGAGAATTTTAACTTAATTTTTTCCACCATAAAAAAAAAACTCAAAATGATTAATCAATTAAAATAGTATATCAATAAATATCAAATAGTATATTATTATATCAACTAAAAATAGTTGGCAATTAATTTAATAGTCGGCAAATAATAGATTAATCAATTAATCATTGTAGTTCTACATCAATATTAAAATCACTGCATACAATTTGTACCTTTTTGTCATTCAATTTGTCACACATACCAGTTAATTTATATCCTTGAATATATCAAGGAAGGTTCCTGATGTCCTATATACACAGCTAATGATTATATTTTTAGATTTTTTAACATCAATTTCTGTAATACATTCCAAAATATTTTCTATCGTGTTTGACATACATTTAATCATGCTGCATCTTAAAGCTGTATCAACATACGGGCAACTGCTTTTTTATTGATCCTATTAATCTCTTATCCTTCTAGTTCCAGATCATAAACTTTCTCATTATAAGTCTCAGATACAGCCATTTCATTAAACTTATTGAATTCATTGACACAAATAATCCTTTACTTTAGATAAGTTTCTGTAGAAGCTTCTACTATTGAAGTGTAGTATTTATAAAGCATCTTCCATTTTAACATTACTGTTGAATTGTAGTTGATGTCATTGTGAAAGTACTTTTCTGACTCAATATCATTTTCAACAAAAACTAAAAAAAAAGGATTATAAGGCAGTGTGATTCCCATGTCTGAATGGTGGATTTATAAACACACATACAATTTGTGCTCTGTGTAGTCAAAAGTTTTAAACTTCAAATTTTCATATATACTATATAGACCGTCACCCACTGGGTTGCTGAATAGAATTAAGATTTCTTATATGTTTTGTTGGATCCACCCCTAATTTCTTTTATTTGTTTTAGGATCTCAAGGTGCAATCTGTCAAGGTAAACTCAAGTCTAATCTGAAAAAGAGGTTTCAGTGTGCATTTGAGGGAATCCCTAAAGCAGGAAACCCAAGCCTTCTGAATCAGATCTACACAGAGCTCTACATCACAGAGGGAGAGACTGAAGACGTCAACAAAGAACATGAAATCAGACAGATAGAAATAGATTCCAGGAAACCAAACAGACCAGAAAGAATAATCAGATGTGAGGACATCTTGAAAGACTTACCTGGAAGAGATGAACCAATCAGAACAGTGATGACAAAAGGAATGGCTGGCATCGGGAAAACAGTCTTAACACAGAAGTTCAGTCTGAACTGGGCTGAAGAGAAAGCCAACCAGGACATATTGTTCATATTTCCATTCACATTCAGAGAGCTGAATGTGCTGAAAGAGAAAAAGTACAGTTTGGTGGAACTTGTTCATCACTTCTTTACTGAAACCAAAGAAGCAGGAATCTGCAATTTTGAAGAGTTCCAGGTTGTGTTCATCTTTGACGGTCTGGATGAGTGTCGACTTCCTCTGGACTTCCACAACAGCGACATCCTGACTGATGTTACAGAGTCCACCTCAGTGGATGTGTTGCTGACAAACCTTATCAGGGGGAAACTGCTTCCCTCTGCTCGCCTCTGGATAACCACACGACCTGCAGCAGCCAATCAGATCCCTCCTGAGTGTGTTGGCATGATGACAGAGGTCAGAGGGTTCACTGACCCACAGAAGGAGGAGTACTTCAGGAAGAGGTTCAGGGATGAAGAACTGGCCTACACAATCATCTCCCACATCAAGGCATCACGAAGCCTCCACATCATGTGCCACATGCCAGTCTTCTGCTGGATCATTGCTACAGTGCTTGAGGCTGTGTCAAAAGTAAGCCATAGTGAAGTGCTACCCAAGACCCTGACTGAGATGTACATCCACTTCTTGGTGGTTCAGTCCAAACGGAAGAACATCAAGTATGATGGAGGAGCTGGGACAGATTCACACTGGACTCCAGAGAACAGGAAGATGATTGAGTCTTTAGGAAAACTGGCTTTTGAGCAGCTGCAGAAAGGAAACCTGATCTTCTATGAATCAGACCTGACAGAGTGTGGCATCGATATCAGAGCAGCCTCAGTGTACTCAGGAGTGTTCACACAGGTCTTTAAAGAGGAGAGTGGGCTGTATCAGGACAAGGTGTTCTGCTTTGTCCATCTGAGTGTTCAGGAGTTTTTGGCTGCTCTTCATGTCCATCTGACATTTATCAACTCTGGAGTCAATCTGCTGGCTAAAGAATCACAGTCAACCTCACAGAAGTCTAAAACGACCAAAGACATATCTGCCATGACACACCTCTACCAGAGTGCTGTGGATGAGGCCTTAAAGAGTTCAAATGGACACCTGGACTTGTTCCTCCGCTTCCTCCTGGGTCTTTCACTGCAGACCAATCAGAATCTCCTAAGAGGCCTGTTGACACAGACAAAAAGTAGCTCCCAGATAATTAAAGAATCAGTCAGTTTCATCAAGAAGATAATTCGGGAGACTTCCTGTCCGGAGAAGAGCATCAATCTCTTCCACTGTCTGAGCGAGCTGAAAGACTGTTCTCTAGTGGAGGAGATTCAACAGTACCTGAGAACAGGAAGTCTCACCACAAAAAAGCTCTCTCCTGATCAGTGGTCAACTCTGGTCTTCATTTTATTGTCATCAGAAGAAGATCTGAAAGTGTTTGACCTGAAGAAATACTCTGCATCTGAGGAGGCTTTGCTGAGGTTGCTACCTGTGGTCAAAGCCTCCAGTAAAGCTTTGTACGTACACACATACCTAACCAAAATAAATGTAGCCTTTTCTGTAGGCAAGGAAAAATATTTGCAAACATTTTATTTTGTATTGCTGATTCCTCTTCAGGTTGAGTGGCTGTAACCTGTCAGACAGAAGCTGTGAAGTTCTGTCATCAATTCTCAGCTCCCAGTCTTCCAATATGAGAGAGCTGGACTTGAGTAACAACAACTTGCAGGGCTCAGCAGTAAAACTGCTCTCTGACGGACTGAAGAGTCCACACTGTACACTGGAAACTCTCAGGTCAGAAATGCTGTTGTATTTAAAAGCTGACCATGTAAGCTAATAATTATTTTATATGTACAATATGTGAATTGACTGACTGAAATCTCCCCTCAGGCTGATTGGCTGTAACCTGTCGGACAGAAGTTGTGAAGCCCTGGCCTCAGTTCTCAGTTTCCAAACCTCTAGTCTGAGAGAGTTGGACCTGAGTAACAACGATCTGCAGGATTCAGGCGTGAAACTACTGTCTGCTGGACTGAAGAGTTCACATTGTGTACTGAAGACTCTCAGGTCAGGATTGTGCTGTGTATAAAAGGGGACCTGGACAGTTTGACATTGAGGCTTTTCAATAATTTTTTATCAGTGTTTTTATCCATTGAATGTGGCAGCAGTATCACTCTAAAGGGATTAGCTGATGCAGGAGTTTGTCACCAATAAGGTGTGTGTAGTTAAGGGTCATCCTTTTATTCTTCAAGAAGTACATTTTTGTGGTGTCTGGGCATTAGAGGTCGGAGGTTCGACTCTTTTTACTGACTCAAGTCTGTATGAGTCACTCACTGAAGAAAGTTGGGTTTTCAAGTCACTTGAGACGCACTCAAGACGTGCTCCCTGTGCTTTAGATCGTTAAAATAGGGCCCTCTAACCACAGTATCCAATGTTGTACATACTTAATTTTAATTGTACTTTTCTATCTACTGTCTGCATGTCATGCAGCAAGACTTTCAAAGCCCTAAGTTTCAAAACGAGATCACGAGGTACAAATACGACTTGTGGAACATCAGTCAAACAAGGCATTTAGGTACTCTAGTCATATTAATTAGGATGTAGATGTCTGCAGTAAAATAGATTAATAACAATAATTATCTCCATTACTGATGCAACTAACAAAAAAACACAAGCTCCAGAAGTAATGACTGACTTAGAGAAGTAGAACGCTGAACTCCAGCACAAGCACACAAGCTGGCCTATTATTACATCCTGTAGCACTTTACAAACCTCATGCCAGCACTGATCAGACAAAGAACCAAGAGGTCCTTATTAAATATGGAAATGTAACATGGAATTAGTTTTACAGTAATGGTAAGACATTGTTTGTGTGTGTATGCAGGTTGTCAGGATGTGCGATCACAAACGAAGGCTGTGCTTCTCTGGCTTCAGCCCTGAGCTCCAACCCCTCCCATCTGACAGAACTGGACCTGAGCTACAATTATCCAGGAGACTCAGGAGAGAAGCTTCTGTCTGCTGGACTGCAGGATCCACGATGGAGACTGGATACTCTCAGGTATGGACAGACAGGTTTAAACTGTCAGGTATGGACAGACAGGTGAACACTCTCAGTTATGGTGGATATGAGTGAAGGAGTGAAGCAGCTGAAGCAGGATCCACACTGGAAACTGACCACACTCAAGTATTACGTTACATTCATCTGACAGATACTTTTGTCCTTACCTACTTATAATAAGTATATTGAACCCCAGTAAGAGAAAGAGCTAGATGTGCTCAAAGATTGTATATGTATCCCTCTCAAACAAACAACTAAGAGTATATTTAGTGCAACAGTAAAGAGGCATAAAGTGTTGTAGTCTCGTGTCCTGAAAATCAACACTTGAGTCAGACTCGAGTCCGAGTCCTGGACTCAAATACTACAGTCCTGGTTCTGAGGCTGCAGACGTGTGGATTGTTTCAATCATGATATGACTGAAGTATATGAACTTGATTCTGGTTTTTGTTTTACTCCAGGGTGGACCATGCAGGAGTGCAGAGGCTGAGACCCGGTATAAGAAAGTGTGAGTGTGTTTTAAGTTTAATTCATGAGAACATAAACACACGTTTAACTATTTGAGATATTTTGTTGCAGTTTGAAATTAATATGATATGAAATAAATTTGAAAAGAATTGGATGATATATGGATTAAAATTTAAGAAAAATTAATTTCAAATAATCTGTCAACATTTTTGCACTAAAGATGCTCATTATATATTGTAAAGTAATGTCCACGGCCTAAAGGGATATTTTATGTTGATCCAAAAAATACATGAAACAGAAATTTACTTCTGTGCCTCCCAGTTCCTTACCTCAGTCAACACAACTTAATGTACATCTTTTCATGATTAATCCCTCTAAAAGACTACCCATCATACACTGTATCCAACATTATATATGCTTCCACTACCTACACCACCGCCATTCACAGTTGGGAAAAGAAATTTAAGATTTAATCAAATAAGTTTTTATGTTATAGTCATTATGGATTTATTTGAAGTTGTCTTGTTCTCTCCATCAGATGCCTGTGAACTTGCACTGGACCCAAACACAGCACACAGAAACCTCAAGCTGGCCAAAAACAACACAAAGGTGATAATGAGAGAGGAGCAGCTGTATCCTGATCATGAAGAGAGATTTGACTTTTGGTCTCAGGTGCTGTGTGAAAATGGTCTGACTGGTCGCTGTTACTGGGAGGTGGACTGGACAGGAGATGTTCACATTGCAGTGACTTACAGAGGAATCAGAAGGAAAGGAGATGAAGATGACTGCAAGTTTGGGAGGAATGATCAGTCCTGGAGTCTGAACTGTTCCAGTGGTGATTACTCTGTGTGTCACAATGACAGAGAAACCAAAGTCCGTCTCCCCTCTGCCCCCCCCGAAAGAGTAGCCGTGTATATGGACTATCCTGCTGGAACTCTGTCCTTCTACAGAGTCCACTCTGATGAACTGATCTGCCTCCACACCTTCCGCTGCACATTCACTGAACCCCTCTACCCTGCTTTCGGACTCTGGTTTAGGTGTTCATCAGGGTCTGACTCCAGGCTCAGGTCTGGTTCTTCAGTGTCTCTGTGCTCTCTGCAAGAGGGTCTGTGTACATAAAGACAGAAAGATGACCAATGCACATGTTCTGCACTGAGCAGATTTCAGGCGGTACTCAGACTGACATTAGCTATGTGTAAAAAAACAAACAAACTCTGCATTAGCTGATCACATGCATGCAGGAGCACATTCATGGGGAATTACTTTTTAACATGAACGCTGTGTGCCTTATGATTGTAGCGACAGAAGAGTAGTTGTCGCTGCAATAACTTCACAGAATTGTAAACTCTGTCTGTGGGAATTATAAAATGATGTGCTAGGGCTGTGTGATTAATCAAATTTTATTGTCAATTACAATTTTGGCTTCCAACGATTATGAGAACAAGATAATCAAGATAAAATGATTATTGTTTATTATTGATATTCTAATAAGCCTTAAAGTGTAGCTTTAACAAGACTTCCTGAATCATATTTAGTGGTGTCAATGGGATCTTACACAACATGCCCTCACCCAGGGACATGCAGAGGATGAAGTGTATGTCAGTTAATTTTTCCCACATGTTAACCAGCTCAGCTCTTACCCACTGTAGCCCTTTTACCTATATCCTCATTTGCAGAAACTTTACTGCTGACAAAGATGCTTTTCCTCTGGTTGCCTCTTTCACTTCCACATTAGTCTCTTACCACCTCTCCAAATAAGGCATGATTGTTCCGGTAATAACAGGCAATAATGTACTGCTGATATGTTCAGATACAGTGGCTAAGATAATATTACTGTGTATCAACAAATTAGTTTCATGTAAGTCACATACCATATCATAATACTGAGGCTTGGAAGACATCATGGATTTAAACCACAGTTCTTAAAAACAACACATAAGCATTAGATACAATGCATTAGACATTGGTTTATTAAAGATTTTAACAGTTAACATTCTTTCATCTTGTCGATAATACCAAAAAAAGTGCCTGAACTCAACTATTTAATGAAATTTAGTAAACAGTTAACATTAAACATTCATGTAAATGTAGCTGCATTCACTGTCCTTACACACATATTCACCTGTTAAACTATGAAGCAAATGAAATACATATGCTTACTGTACATATGCTTGCACATTGTCACTGTAATGTCTCACATTAAACGACCTGTGTAAGATATAGTGACTATAGTGACACCCAGTGGTGAGGTTGCAGATTGCAACAAACTGAATACTCACAAAAAACACAGAAGGCCCTCTCCAGAGCCAGTGTTGGGTTTGTCCGTTCTGGGCTACTGTAGAAACACAGCAGTGCAACATAGCGGTCTTCATGACAGAGGACCCTATTTAGATATAAAGGGCTCATTCTAAGGCAACAAAAACATAATGATTCTTATTTTCAGGTGATTATATGCCAATTAAAACATACTTATGAATATTATATTTCATTTCTGCCATGTACATTTCACTAAATGCAACTAAATCCTACACACTGCACAATAATAATATCACTGCTGACTATAGTTAATGCAGGTCATGCTTTTATGTTCTTTTTATGTACATTTCATGTGAAGCACTTCGTACAAGCAATTTATTTTGGTGTAAAGCACTCTGAGCTGCATTTTTTATGAGTTGCTTTACAAATAGTAATAATTATTACTATTCTTATTATTACCATTATATGTTTGTTTTATATCAACTTCTATCAATTTATTCTGTTACTATCTGTACTTAGCAGCATTGAATTGCTCTATTAATGTTTTAATATAATGAAATATGTCTATCTTTGGAAGTTTGGTTATATCTTCTTTCACGTCCATCATTTCGAGATCATGTCTCACATTCTGGATCTATTTGATCACAAGGTCAGAAATGTTTATCTGTGATTCTCAATTATTTTATTGCTCTAATAAAAGTACTTAACGCTGCATTTCTTGTATGAAAGGTGCTATACAAATAAAGTTATTGTTATTATTATCATTATCATTATTAATATACTATAGATAATAGTCTAGTGATCAGAACCTATAAATCTCATTATATTAATTTAGTTAATTAATAATTAATTGTTTATTAATGCAAGTCCAATGAGACACTTTTGAATCATTGCAGATCTCAGCTAATCAGCTTCAGTTTGGAGAAGCTCCTCTCTGCAGCAGTAACTGTCAGTCTGTGACAGTGATTGTGAGGGCCACCCACATATTTGGATGAAGTTCCTCAGTTTCTTCTTCTGTAAGAAAGCCAGCAGTCCCAGGGTGGCCATGTTGGCTTTTGGCAAATCTGGCAAAGTCTGCATCTCTAGTGCCAGTTCCCTCCCATCCACGTCTGACTGTCCTCCACAGCTAAGGTTGTTGCAGATCTTTTCACACTGCTTTGTCAGCTCTTCATTGGGCATGTTTTATTTGTTAATATAGAAATTATATTTATGACTCAATATATTTTATTGTGCTGGTGTTACCATGATAATGCAATGGTGTAGTTATTCAGTGTGGCTCCAGCCATAGACTGTATAAAATAGCACATTTGGAAGAAAAAAAAGACCTTTGAAAAAGGTCCAGTAGGTGGTGATATTGCCATAAAAATTTTAATTAAGATCTGTGTGTGCAAGCTGCATTCTCATGGTTCACTGTCATTGTGAAGGGTCAGAAAATGGATAAAGGTTTGGCAAAAGTAGAAGGAAAAAAATAGATTATCTAGCATCTATTTGTGGCCAAATGGACAAAACATTCCAGATGTATTGGATGGTTTACGTATGTTTGCAACTCAATGTGAATATTTGATAGAATAAAAGTAAAACTGTGTCTGGATTTCTCCATATTGACTGTAACTGTAATAATAATAATGACAACATTTATTATCAATTAAACAGACAACAAATAATTGGCTGAACTTACCTGCTTCAGAGGGCGGTGTAGATAGGAGATCAGATGTTTCTTCTGCAGCAGCTGATATATCATATTTGTCCATTACATGTTTTTACATCTTTTTTATTTTAATCTATTTTATTGGTTTTATTACATTTTTATCTTTCTTGTGTGCATTTGTCCTGTCTTATTATCAGCTTCTCATTCTTCTGTAAAGCATTTTGAATTGTAAAAATATGATATGATGACTGTCTATGAAAATCAGAAAACAAAATGAAAAACAACAGCATTGAAACTTTTAAATCTATCTTGGATGTGGGCCCATTTGGCATCTCTGCCTCTGATCCCTGCACTGATGTGTCTGTCCAGCAGATGGCGGCAGAGGAAACCGTAATAAGCCCGCTCTGTGTGTTTTTATTGTGTGTGTGTGTGTATGTGTGTGTGTGCCGGGAGGCAGCTGCTCTGTGTCTTTAAGGCCGGATCTGAACCCTCTCACTCGGCTGACTGGTGCCACGCTGCGGCGCCTGCTCAGTGCGCCTCCGCTGCTGCCGCTGCTCGGATCCTGGACCAGGAGCTCCTCTGTCCCGTGCGCTCGCCCGTGTGCGTGTGTGTGTGTGTGTGAGTGTGTGAGTTTGTGTGTGAGCGTGAGTGTGTGTGTGTGCGCGCGCGCGCTGTCTGATGGTAACCTATGGATTGACGGGAGGGAGGCTATTGTTGTCAGCCCGGCGGTTTGTTCTGCTGGAGCTGCACTTTCACCGGAGAATGCCCAGAGGAACCGGAGCTGTGTTGCTGCACGGATAGCGCAGAAATACACCCGAGAAACACGGTAATTATTACTACTCTTTATTTCCAGTTTCACGCTTATTTCCCCCGCTGTTGTTTATTATTCTCATTAGAATAAAAAGATCTCGCGTGAGGCTGCAGCGCCGTGAAATCACGGCTCATCCTCCAGGAGGCTGGGGGTTTGTTTACCATCAGAAAATGACACTTTGTGCCCTCAAAGCCGTCCGGATCTGAGTGAAACGCGTCTTTACCGTCCGCAGACTGGACGAGCATCCTGCAGACATCCCTGCCTGGATGCAGGCTGCATGTCCTCTCTGATGGAAACAGTGATGCAGCAGCAGCAGAAGGCCTGCTGGGAGCTCCGAGCTGCTGCTGCTGCTGCTGCCATGACAGACTGAAGTTGTTCAAAAGAAAGTGTGTAAATCTAAAAAATAAACCTAATTGATGAATGGTAATTTAGTTTGGGAATGTGGGGATATGAGCCACTATAATACAACAGCACCTGACATGATAGCTGATCTTGAAGAGGTTCCTTGTTCTAAGCAGATACTGTGTATATTCTTGAATATATTTCTATTTTAAATGATCTCACAGCAAATCTGGGGTCATGTAATGTCCCAGCGGATGAATGCTGGACACAATTCACAGGTGACTTTTGCCCTGGTGCTCCTGACCAGGTTAATCTGGCCACTTCCAAATAATTAAGGCTGCATTGTGGATGTAAGAGGTGAAAATAAAGGCCATTATAGAGTTATTTTTAAACATATAAATGACAGATACATTCATAATTTTAGTTTAAAAGACTTACAAAGTGGACAAGTCAAGTCAATCTATCCATAAAGCACATTTAAGCAGCTCCTGTAATGTTGTTGGACTCCCAATCAACAGAATCAAAATCGATGCAGCAGAACCAGAGATATCATCTTTTTTATTTCACTCATTCCTCACCTTTGTCAAAAAACTGGTGCCTACATTACCCACAATGCCTTTCAGCCACTGACAGTTGTTTCTAAGATTTGAGTATGTCATGCCATGGCGCCCGTTCATTCCTATCAAAGTTGCTCAGTGGTGCATGAAGCCAATAAAAGTCATCCATGTTTCCCTGGACTTCCTCACGTTTCTGCGTTTTTGGGCCCATGGAGCGTGCTCAGTAGAGTCCTTCTCCAGCTCAGCGGAGACTTGTGTTGGCCGAGCTGGCTGACTTCCTGTTGGCTCCTCGTTCAATTGAATGAGGATAAAAAATAAAAAAAAATTAATAGTGCGGCTCTTCTAGACTTTCCAAATTTTATCGGGCTGAATGGATCAAATTCTGATAATAAACGAGTCATTTCATTCAGAAACATTTATTCAAAAACATTTTTTACAGCAGTAGCTGTGGGGGGAAAAAGTCTTTCTGGGCCAGTGGGCGTCACGTGATGGACCTGGAAGTTGTAATTATATGGTTTGGCCACTTTGTCAAATTGGCTTCACAGCCAGGCGCATGTGGTTTGTTCAGATAAGTCAACCAACCGTTCAGTGGGCCTGGGCTGTTCAAAACACTGCCATATGATTGGCTATAAATAGCTCTGCTCCTGTGGTTTGATAGGCTGTTGTGTTTCCTATTGATAGTTATACTGAAGTTCCTAATTTTCTTATCATTGAAATGCTATAAATGTTAAATGTTATGTTGAGATCAGTGTATCTTATTGCCAATTATTTTCTTATTGCTTATTATGCTCATTACAGAACACTGATAACTTGTAAAATCTAAAGTATTTTACTGCTGGAGTTCATGTTTTTCCAACCATAGTAGCTTATGATGGTATAAAATGATGCTTTTCCCACTTTTAACACCTCTGACTGTAAATGAGCGTCTCAAACTCTCCAATGAAGTTTGTCCGATGAAGTCAGACCTTCAGATCATTGGGGACCATCTGACTGTGTGTCTGTTGATCTGTCAGGTAGAGTAAAGAGCTGCCGTCCAGTCTCTCCGCTCTCTCTCCCAGTTTGGGCCTCCACCCTTCATACTGGGACTCCTGCCAGAGCTCCTCTGTGATTTATTGCGCTGACCACATGCGGCCGCTGCCATATGCTTCAGATGACAGCTCATATTTAAAGCTTCTGCAGGCTGTCAGCCGTTCCTCACGAGCCTCTGCAGCTGATCCGTTAGATTCTGTTTTATACTCCTACTACTATAAACAGATGTATGATGCTTTAAATCTCAGCTGACAGAATCAAAATCCAGTCTTTGTTGGTTCAAAACATTACACACCCAAAGTCAAACTATCTTAAGTATCTCACATATCTATCTTGTGATCTATGAGTATTCTGGTGCTGATATTTATATGAAGAACTGACCAAAAACAGTTGCTTAAATATGGGAACACAGGAGCTTGTTCTCAATCATGGGACAAGAAAACTCTTTGTGGTGCACCAGCTTTAAGAGGGAGAGGAAGACTTTGGGATACCTTGAACTTAAGAACACTAAGCTGATGCAAAATACAATTGGGAATGCCCCAAAATGAAATATATTTGTGTTTAAGTGACAGCCTGTAAAGATTATGACCGAAATAAAGATGAAAATCAAGTAACTTAAATTTAGACAGAGTCGGCATTAGGAGTGGGTCGAGGTGGATGGAGGCATTAACCCAACAGTGGACTTTTCCACAGGAGACCGCTGCTCGTTTCCTGTTTCCAACTATGAGTTGGGACATTTTACAAAGTGATCGTTTTAACCCAAACCATGATCTTTCCCCTAAACCTAACCAGACCTCAACCACTGCATTGTCACATCATAAAACATCAAATGACAAATAATGACGTCCTGTCGATTGCCGCCAAAAAAGGGACGCCAGATTAGAAAACGCTCCGTCATTCTGGAGTCACATGGTCAAACCATGGTACATGGTACTTGGTAGTTTTAATTTGGAGGGTTTGTTGGAGTGAGCTGGCTCTAGTGAAGAGTTCAACAAGATCTGAAGACACTTTTTAAGTAGTCTGGATAAAGATTTGAACTCCAAATCCCAACAATGGCAGGTATTGGATTTTCTGTAAAGAAAAAGAAAGAAACAGTAATTTGGATAGTAAATTAAACATTGTAGTCATTTATGAAGCAAGAAGCCAAATGTTCTCTGGTTCCAGCCTCTTAGGAAAGGATGATTTGCCTGATTTCTCAGTTTTATATCATTATAAACTGAATATCATTGAGGTTTTGGACTGTTGGTCGGAAAAAAAACAAGACATTTGAAGAGCTCACCTCAGGTTCTGGGAACTTGTGTTGGACGGACTGACATTAACATCTCTAAGGCCACGCAGCGAGCAAAGGCTAAAAATAAATCGAACATCAGTCTGATGTATCAGTCTGGCAGCAGTGTTGCAGTGCTGCTGATGAAGCTCCTCCATCTTCCTCACTGTGCTTTAACTGTGTCACTGACCGTCCATCAGAGGGAAGCTGCATCTTCCACCTTAATGAATAATTTAACCCGGTTAACCCACATTCAAACACAAACGCTGTACAGATTAAGCATCATTTCATGGTTATTTAAGCTTTTAGTGTTTTTTTTATCCATCCTCCAGTTTCATGCAGACAGCCAGACAGTTTACTTTGTGTTTCTACATGTCGGTATTTTACGTTGGTTTGAATCTTTGTGCTTTTGCTTGTTTGCTTAGTAAACTTGTGGTAAAGTGGGTTATGTGCAGGTTGTTTTATGACATGCGAGTGCAGTTTTAACCCTGAACTGCTTGCCTCAGAAAGTCCCCTTTACGCTGTGTGATGATGATGACAGAAACGTGGTTACGCTTTCGGTCGCTGCTCCTAGATTGCCTCATGACACACGTCACCAACTGGTGACTTAAAGCTTTGGTGACTTTCAGAATTCAGTCAGAAGATGACATTGCACTAGTGAATTAGTGTAATAGTAAAAAAAAAATAGTAAACTAAAAATATATTTAGCTCAATCTCACTTTGCAAAATCACCCTTTCATGTCGCCCTCTGCTCCCTGGCTGAGACCAGCTTCACACTCTTCCTCTTCTTGTACTCGGATGTTTTCCGATGCAGAGAGGTGCCAGGAGTATGACCGCGTCTTGTTTATTGTTTTGCTACATTTTCAAATCATGAGATTGATGAAGCAATTCAGGGTTTTCCCTGGCTTTTTTGAGACAAAGGTGGGAAAGTGCTGGAGAACATGCGTGGTGTGGCGTACATGGTTTGTGTATACATATTTAGACTGTTGTGCACTTAAGTGAAAAAATCCCTATTTGATGAAAGTGTCTGTAGGGATTTACATTTTAAATAAAGGATTTTTGAGGTGAGACTGAAGACTGAGTTATTTTCTTCACCTCAGAGTTGGTTTAAGTTGTTCGACGCTGTTGGTCAGCTGGTCTGTCACTGTTGGAGTTTGCTGCTTCACTAACATCAGTCTCTGAGTGATGGTGTAAAAGTTCATAAAATACTTCATGTTGGTCTCATAAAGGTAATTATTTAGTCATTAAATCAAAACATGCTTGCAATCGCTGCCTGTTTTGTAGATGAATTACAAGATAACTCTAGTGTGTGTGTCCTGTAGACTGTCCAGGTGCTGCACAGCCATCGCAGTTGAGTTCAGCCTTTTCTGTTCCATCAACATCATATGCTGGAATTTCCAATGAAGGCAGTAGCCAGTAGTACAAAAGTGTCCCATCTTTGAGCCAGATAGGCAGGGAAAACCCTGGAATTGATGACTTATTTCCGCTTGTATCCGTGTTGTTGTTTTTCCAATTTTCATCATGGTGCTTGGATTCACCAGGTGTTCATCCCTTAAGATGGGTTCAGTTAGCCAGCTCCATTTTTGATCTGGTAATCAGATTTGTTATGCTAACAAATAGGCCTGCATAGTTTCATTGATAAAGTCAGTTAGATTATTGACAATTCAGTTCAATTTAATTCAGACTTTATGAAGGACACAGCTCATGGGGGGTCCATAGAACAATAAAATCCAAAGAAGAACATACAGATATGATCTCTAAAAAAAAAAAAACCCAAAATAAGACATTCACCAATGATCAGACATTTGCATTCAGGCTGGAACACCAGTGGTTCTACTTTCTAGATGAGAACCTGACGGAGCTCAGTCCAGTGTTGGTTAAGGCTGGAATAATAGATAAGCTGCACAAACATACATCTATATATAATATTTCATATTACAGCAGAGCAGGTGGGCACGCCAACATTTGGCTTGTGCTGCCGTTTCTTGGAGCTTTAAGCAGCAACCTCACACTGTCATTATAAACCACTTAAAAAAGAGACGCCTTCACAGTCACTTGACACGTAATACATTTACTAGCTAACATGTTTGCTTTTGCATACAACCTTTGACACTGTCTGTAAACGTCCTTGTCATCATATTTGATGTATAAATCTGTACCATGCTGTGAACACGGTCTCAATAATTGTTGTTGAAGAGCAGCAGTTCATGGACAGAAAATCACCAAATCATCTGCATACATAAGGTGTAATGACAGAATTACCCACCATGCACCCTGTTCCCTGCTACTATTCACAGACGATAACAAAGATTGTCTGAATTTAACAATATAGAAAAGCCTTTGTGGTCGGCAGTGGCTAGACTGTAATTAATCTCCGTGGCATCTGAAGAGTTGCGTGCATCAGCTGCGCATATGCAGCGATCAAGCCATGAGGTTGTGTGCCAACCTTCTTCACTCTGAAATAAGTATAGCTATTATCAGACATAAGCACCTTGCTAGAGAGGATCATCCACCATCAGAGTAAAACTGCATTAAGGGATTAGCGAATAAATGCAAGAGAGCATTCATTATCTCCAACAACATAGATGCAGGTGGAAACAATGTCCTGGAAATAAGAAATAAGAAAACACATCTATCTATTGAGATATTTATCCTTAGTCTGGTAACATTCATAGGGTCTATAAATGTTGAACTTTATACCAGTAGTCCAATCAACATCCAGTCTAAGCATGTTAACCAGCTGATCATATTTCTTATTCCATAAAATGGCAGCTCCACCTGGTATCCTGCCTCGGACTGTTCTAGTGCTGATTAGTCGCTGAGTGACCAGAAGTTAAATTTCCAACCATTGAATTAAAATTCTCTGGTTCCAGTTTCTTAAAGCGTCTGATTTCTTTAGTTCTCTGTGACAGTAAACTGAATATCTTTGGGTTGTGGTTGTTGGTCGGGACAAAACAAGACATCTTAGGTTGCATCTTGGGCTTTGGGAAACATTGGCATTGGCGTTTTCCACCATTTTCTGACATTTTATAGACCAAATGACTAATGAGTTATTCAGGAAAATAATAGACTGATAATGATTGATAATGAAAATAATTGTTAGTTGCAGGCCTACTAAAGAATCTTGTATTGAAACTTTTAGATTTACTCTCTTTTTTTATTTGCAAAGAGCAATAGAAAACATAAAGGCGGCTCAATGTCTGAATGTTGTTTGACAGAGTGGAGACTCTTCTCTAGAGAAATAATCAGCTGATCTCGTCATGTCACTTTAATAACCTCCCAGTTAAACTTTGATTCATATCAGAATAACACATGAATCTGATTAGCATCATGGATCTGAACCAGGAGCTTCAGTATTTGGAGGAAGTCGTTTTTGACTACAGATATGAAAGGACTTGAATTTGATCCCATCCTTAATACTTGTGGAAACTGTTATGCCTCAAAACTGATATTGAACAAGTAATATTAATTTTTAATTTCATAATTTCCAGCACCATATCAGCTGTTATATAACGATCATCTTGCAAGCAGCTGTGATGCCTGATTAACTGCCTGAACAATCGATTAAAATGATTTCAGAGGCATGTTATCGTTGATAAAGTGCAGGTACAAATCACAGCCACGGCTCCAAAGGTAGCTACTTTTTCTGAATGCAATGACCATTAAACTTTAAACCAGCAGAGGAACCATGTGGGCTTTTACAGGACCACGCTGCTGTACTTTCATGCTTTTAGATAACCACCCATGCAAACTTAAAAACCCACCCATCACTTGTCTTCACAGCGCTGCCTCGTGTCTGCAGATCTCTTTGTTCCCTTTTTTCTTCCTGCTTTTGGAAATAACAGACTTTTCATTGCACAATCCACGCTTTGGAAGATATTCTTAATCCAGATGGTTTGCGTGTCCTGCGGCGTGTTTACAGTAGATTACCACTCTGGGTCCTGCCACTGGTGTAGATCTCCACAGAGAATGCAGATTAAGTGGGATTAATACCCTCGCTTCTTTGTTTGGGGATGATTTAGCAGCAACCCTCCGGCTCCGGCTGGATTGTGTGTATTGTTTTGAAAAACACAAAAGTGTCCCGGATACATGTTATGATATCACATCCCAACATGTCATATCATATCATGTATTGTAACTTTTCAATTCAATTTATTTATACAGCGCCAAATCATAACAAAAGTTATCTCAGGGCACTTTTCACATAGAGCACTCTTTAATTTACAGAGACCCAACATTCCCCCCATGAGCAAGCACTTGGCAACAGCGGCAAAGAAAAACTCCCCTTTCCAGTGTTTTATTTATTTTATATTGTCAGACGTTAAAATAGCAGAAAAGACGCCAAAAGTGGAGTGGCTTACCACAAAACATCCCTTCTCTGTGAGTCCTGGGACTTGTAGGTAAACACTAACTGAACTACGAGACATTCGAGGTCTCCACAGAATTCCAGCGACAAGGAATCATCCATATTCATGACCGTCAAAGTCTGGTTTCCTGTCCCAGCACCTTGGTGTTGGTGTGAGGCAGATGTCCTGTAGGAGGCTGGTGGGTGAGGTGGAGTGGAGCAGGGGGGGGGATCAGTCATATGAACACTGGCAGGTTGATTGTTCCCAGGAGGCTTATATTACTGCAGCCTGCACCAGACACAGCTCTCTCTTTGTTACCCATCCCTGTGTCTGATGGACAAACCTGCAGTCCGCTGCCCACTCATAACCTGGATCCAGACCTCTGAGTCCGAGCCAACATCTCAAATTTTGTTGGGTTTTTCAGAGGTTGTGTTGCTCTCATACACTGGATGTTGGAGCCTAACTAACCCAGTAGATATAACACAAAACTCTCTGGTCAATCTGTTTTAAATATTTCAGCCTTGTTTCTGAGAAATCGTGTTTTGTGTTTTTCATGGGTATTTTTAGCCGTCACCCAAAGATATGAACAAAACAGACTTTATCAGTTCATACTGTTGGTCATAACTTAACCTTAACCAGTCCAGCTGTTGGAGGTGAGAAAGGAGTCTTAGTTGTTTTTTTTAATTCTTGACACAACAATTTCTATCACTTTTTATGTGAAACACTATAACTGCCTTCCAGGAGAGGCTGTCTGGAAAATTTGCACCATTATCCCCCAATTTAACGACCGAATATGTTGTTTGAAAATGTGTCTCCAGTGTTGTCCAATCTGGCGCCTCTGTTGGCAGTAATCATTATTTGCCTGTGCTTTCCAAAAACCCTGATATTTTATAATTTGTCAACGCTGTGGTTAAGGTCTGGTTTGGTTAGGTAAAGATCATGGTTTGGATTAAAACAATCAGTTTTTATTAAGGTTAGAGAAGCATGTGGTGCGGGTTTAGAGTTACTACTTCTTTTAAAGTTAGGCCAACTTTGTCGTCATGGCTACAATAATAACCACGGGGGTTATGGTTAGGGGATGATCGTACTTACACTTTTTAAAACCTGTCTTGACTCACGGTTGGAAACGAGAAACAAACGGCGGTCTCTCGTGGTAAAGTCTGACGTTTTGCTGACCCATCCATCGACCTCAACCACGTCCATATGTGAAATATATATTGAAGTCATTTGATTTCCTCCCTTTTTTCTGGTCATAATTCCTGCAACTGTTAGATGGCTTCTGTCACTTGAATGTAAATATATGTTGTTTTGAACCACTGGCATGTACGGCCTATTGTGTTGTTGTTCTCAGGAGGACAGTCTTGTACTGAAACAATATTTCCCGCCTCTCTGTCTCTATTTGGAACAACTCAACCTGTTTGAACAAGTCGTACAAACCAGTTAAGACCAACCATAAACTGACCTCAACACTCCTGTAACCAGCAGCTCTTCACGCTCTGCAACTCGTCTGTGTGTGGATTAATTGTCCTGAGTTGAGTTTTTAAAATATCAATTTTTCGATGCAGCACAAGCAACATTTCCATTCACATTATTTGCATTTGCCTGAGTGTATCTTAAAAGCCTTTTTTCTAAAGCTCTGATCAGCTGTGTTTGTTCTGTGTGATGAAGTCATCGGGTAAGCGGAGTGTGTTTCAGCTTCGTGCCAGATCATCCTGGTGGTGTGCAGTCGCCCACATCCATCAGCGGTGTGTTTTTGTCGTTTTGAGTCATCTTGTGTTGTTGTTGTTGATGTTGTTTTTCTCTCCTCCCGTTCTCACAGTTCTCGTCTTCCTCTCTCTCTCTCTCTCTCTTTCTCTGCAGATATTGACATGAAGAAAGACATTGGGACTCTAATAGCAGAGGAACGTGCTGACATCATCTTGAAATATGCTACGGTGAGTTTCTGCTTCCAGCAAACAAACAAAGTCTCTTTTCACTCTGTTTTATGTGGTCCAGATGGATTATATAGACAAAGATTTTTCACAATATCATTTTAGATTCATACCAAAACACAAACGTATTTCAATCTGACACTTTACTCGTTTAAAGCAACAGTAAAGATATTGATATTGATTGATTTATCTGTACTTTTGTCCTCATATAGTCATTTATCATCCCAGCTCCTCTTAGCAGTTACATCCTGCTATCCTCCATCAACATATTGTCGAGTGAAAACACAAATTTACAGCTTTTTGGATGCTTTGAAGTGTGTTAACAGCGCGGCTACATCGTCTCCTGTGTTGTGTGTTATCCGTCTGTAGGAGGAAGAGTTCACACTCGGTTGATTTTGCGGTTAAAAAAGCCGACAGATACTCTGAGAAGGACAAAAGAGTGAATTCAAATGTGTGCTGTGAGCTTTGTGTGCGGTGAATTTCTGCATGTGAGGAGGACAATACAGTGTGTTTATACGTGTGTGTGTGTGTGTGTGGGTGGATGTGAGTGTGCTGCCAAAGTGCATTAATAACACGTTCTGTAATAATATGTTTCTGTTTGTGGGTTTGATGTGATTGGAAAATGATGACCAGAGATATTAAATCTGACTTGAAACTAACATTAAAACCAGGCATGAAAAACATTCTACTAAAAGTGAAAAATACTGAAACCCAGTGGATGTGATGACGTCTGCCTCCTGCACACATCTAGTGACAGAAAACTGGAATCATCACCATGTTTTCAGATAATCACCCGTCACTCTTAAAGCTGGCGAACATGTGGATGCGTCACTTTTTAGAGCGCCCAAGTAAATGTGAGAACCACTGTAAGAACTGCAGATCATACAGGACACAAAATATGTTGCAAAAACGTGTTATTATAGAGAGCCACAGTGGTGACATCACTTCCTGTCTACCCTCTAGCCTCCTGTCTTCCACTAGCTTCTGTAACTCAATGCAGTTTCTTATTTAACGTGACAAGGAAGCACTTTAATACTCTGAGACGACTGGGCTCCATGACAGCAGCTGCTATCAGTGTGTTTACATGCATCGGAGTAATTGTGATTTGTTAACTGTCGTTGTAAACAAGAATCTTTGTGTCTGTAATTGGGGGGGTTGGAGATGAGAGGGGACTTCTGCGGGTGGACGGGGCCAATTTAGTTTACAGATACTGGAAGGGAGTGACCGTCCTGGAATCTGTGAATCTGACTAATCAGCGGCGGAGTCTGGCACACAGTCAGCATGTCATTTATCAAAGGAGCTCCAGTTCTTTCATAGTGTAGTGATCCAATGTGTTTTCATTGAATTTCTGGTGTTAAACTGAAGTGGTTCATCTTTAAAACTTTACAAAAACAGGTGGAAGGGAACAGACATATGATGATATGATCATCAAGTAATAGCAGCATAAAAAAATGAACAAAACAAACAAAAACTTACTTGAGATCCTTGACTTTGACTAACGCAAAGAGGCTCCATTTCATTGGTCAACCCAAAGCCGGGCCTTCTATTGATTGGATGATTCTGACAGGGTGGTTGCTATGCTTGTTGCTACACAAAAAAATCCGAGCGCAGTGGAGAAATCCGTGAGCAGAAACTCAGCGAGCACGGAGAAGAAACCTGAGTGCGAGGAGAAGAGTTGAAGTTTGAGCGCGAGCAACATTGTATCCAAGTGCGAGCACACAGTTTGAGCACAAGCGGAGCAAATCTGAGCGCAAGCAGAGGCTGTTTGAGTCCGAGGGGAGGGTTTTGAGGGACAAATTACAAAATTTGAACGTAAAATCAATAAAGTTTGCTCTCAAATTTATATACTACGCTCTTGAATAAAGATAGGGAATAATCTCCATAATACTGCACTGAACCTCCAACGCTGACACACGAGACCAGCAGAGCAAAAACCAAAAACACTGAAGCAGCGATGATGTTGGTCAGTAAATGACACTTTGATTTCATTCCTCTCACACAGCCAGAGAACTGTTAGTCAGTGGTTTGGCAAACAGTGAACCAGGGCTGCAACTAATGATAACTTTCATTATGTAATAATCTGTCAATTAGTTGCGTGATTAATGAATCAGTTGTTTGGACTGTAAAATGTCAGAAAACAGTGAAAAATGTTGATCAGCATTTCCCAAAGTCCCAAAGTTGCAACATAAAATGTCTTGTAATGTCCCAACCAACACAGATGTTCAGTTTACTGTCACAAAGCACTGAAAAAAACCAAAATATGAGAGAATTTTAGCATTTTCTTCTTTAAAAATGGCTCAAAACAATTATTTGACTATCAAAACAGTTGCCAATTAAGTTTCTGTCAATCAATTACTGGATTATTTGACTAATCGTTGCAGGTCTGGAGTAAAAGCCTAAATAATAACACTCCTCTCTCTATTCATTGAGCCAAAAATCAGTTTTCATGAATGCAGAAGCTTCCCGATGCTCTGCGTCTCTTTAGGTTTACTGGAGCTCGGCCGTGTGAACGTGCTGATGCAGAGCGGGGAATGGAGACGGTGGCAGCCAGAGGTTAAATATAGCTCAGCAGCTCGGAGCAGAGGGGTGATGACGGGGCGGGAGGGGGGTGGATGGGGGGGTTGCAGAGGGGGTCCGCTCTGTCTAGCCATAGCAACAGCTGTGACACACTGTGCAGCGATTGACTTGACACCGACCTCCGGCTGGCTGAACTCCCGGTCAGAGAGATATCTGTGTCTGGATGCTTGCTTCCAGCCACATGTCGGTAGAGAGGAAGAGCAGGGCCGCGGCGAACAGATCGACCCCACACCGCGACTCTAACTCCCAGGATGACTCTCTGTGTGTGTGTGTGTGAGATTTACAGCCTGATGCAGATACTGTGCTTTCAGCCCTCAGAGATCATCTTGCTTCACCTCTTTTTTTTTTTTTTTTCTCCCCCCTGACGCCTCCCGCTCTCGAACCTCCACCGACTGTAAAAACAGATTAGAGCCAGCAGACAGCACGTTTCAACTGTATCGGCCTGAATCGCTGGTACATGTGAGCAGCTGAATAAATGACAGAAAACACACATTTCATCTTCACATTTTACAGTGACTTTTTACATTTACATTACACACATATACATATAAAAAATGAACAGCACATAAATAGGTTACAATATAAAGCATATAAGCAAACATAAACTCAATACAGAGGGTTTATGACCACTTAGTTGGATTATTGGGCTAAAGAATGGTGGGATTGCATGAAAAAAAGAAATATAAACACTAATACAGTCTGTTAATCTGTCGTCCATCAATTGAAAACAAACAAACATGAACTGAAATGACTTGAAAATGAAAGTTTCTCATGACAGGTGGACGAAACTGACATGTGAATTCGCCTTTTATATTTAATTTAGAGGAAGCTCAAGTGTGTATATGTCACTTCAGACGATCTGCAGTCAGAAAGATGAGAGATGTCATGATGACAGTATAATCATTTCTCCACTTACTTTGGTTCGTCTCTTTGCTTTTCTTGAGTGATCCAACTAAAATCCAAACTTCTACGATCTACAGTTTCATTTTGACATTTAAAAAAATGCCAAACACAATGATTTACGCATCAAGTTTGTTCAAATTCCACTTGATGGTTAAGATATGAATGGAAACGTCTTGTTATTTGTCCCAGAACTAAACCAGAGTTTCAGCACTGATACCAAAATTATGCTTTTTTTGATGCTTTAATTTAATGTTTATATAAAAAAGAAGCCAATGTTCTCAAACGTTTTTGTAACATTTGAGCTCAGAAACAGCAGCGGTTCTTATCACAAGGTCATATCTGACGTGTTTTTGCTTCGAACGGGAACTGTGTGATCAAAGAGCGCGGCGCCGCTCTGTGTTTTCTCATTTGACGCCCGCAAGAAGGTCGAAGTCATGATGTCACCGCTCTCTCTGTAAACTCAACACAATATCTCCTTCACGTTCTCTTTCATCGACCTTTCTGAAAAAAGTTAAAGCCAAATTCTAAGACGACTCGGCTCCAGATTTCAAGTTCAACAACAACAACTTTGCGAGCGCAGACAGAAACTGCAGCCCCCGGCCGCAGCAGCCCGCGGCGGGGCGCTTACGTCACCGCGACGTGGTTTCGTCTGCATCCATTAAAACTCAGAAGTCATTGTTTGCTGTTTGCAGCTGTAACCTGTCCTGTGAAAACACTCTCACAGCGTTCCCTCCTCTCTGTCCCGCTGTTGTTCCAGACATGTCTGAACTCGCCGTGACCCTCCACCGCTCTCTCACGGACTAGTTATCCTCTGTTGAACCGTGACGTTTTAGCTCAGCCTGTCGAATAAACAACGGTATTAGATGGTTTTTACAGAAAACTCCCGCCTTTATCTAAACACATGTGAAGCTGTGGCCGCGCGGCATCCTGTTGACAAAAGGTTCGGTTTACAAGCGTCGCTACAAATGTCAGTGAGGTTTTTAGAATGAGGTTTTTTCTTTCTGGGGCAGAAAGTTCAAGTTAGCACACACACAGGATAGATGAAGCAGTCAAGGTACGGTGGCCAGGGAGAGTCAGTCTGGGAATTGAATGTGATAAAACTGCAGCTTTTCTGGAGAGATGACACTCCGCTGGGAAACAAGACAGTTGTTTATCATGATGGCTGGACACGCACCAGTGACGGGCTCAGCTAGAAAACCATGAAAGCAGATGTTTGATGTCATACATGTACATTTGACACCAGTCTCGGTGCTTGGTTTGATACTTTGGATGGCTTTTGATGATTTGGTTCGATACCCAGCAGACAACAGTGCAGAGAGGCGTCCGATCCTGCAGAAACATCTGAGTTTGAAATCATAGTCAAATAGTTCAGCCTCAGAATTTACGATTCGGATTCATTCATTTCCTACGAGTGGAATTGAATCGTAGTAAATCAGCGTCACAGATTTTAATCCGTGCAGCTCTGATGTTTTTCTGTAACACTCTCCTCTCCAAACACCCTCAGCAAGAGAGAGAGAGAGAGAGAGAGAGAGTATTTTTAGTCCTCTCGCTCTCATAAAGCTGACATCACCATCACTCGCAGTGCCTCCAGGGCTCGGAGTGCCGACTCAAGCCCGATGGAGCTGTGTAGTTTCTGTCCGCTCGCTCTGACCCTCGCTCTCCCCTCGCTGAGAGCAGCAGCAGCAGCAGCAGGAGGAGGAGGAGGAGGAGGAGGAGGAGGAGGGATTGGCTGCCGTCCAGACAGGCAGTCAACCAACCGCACAGCAGTGTTGTTCTTCACAGCGGAGGGGAGGGAGAGAAGCCTCTCCAGTAGGCTGACGGAGGATTAGCTCCCTCGCTGGGACCAGATTGTTGCCTAAATGGATTTTCCAGGATGCAAACATAACTCCTAAACTTTTGTGCTGCTTCATGCAGATTCTGAGAGCATGTTTGTTTTGGGCAGTCTCACCGTGCAGTGTGAGATTACACTTGCTGGTACAGTTTGACTGTTTTAAAGATGTTTGAATCATGAAGCAGTTCAAACGGTTACTGTATGAATATAAAAAGTGGACGTGCATGCAAATGTGTGCAGTAAAAGTTTAAAAAAAAAGCTGAAACTGACAGAACAGCTAATAAAAGGAGGGAACGAGTCAGAGAACAGCTTATTTGATAACAGGAAGCTTCCTGATCTGGCGCCATGATGTTTGACATTTGACCTTTCTGCCCCGCTGGTGATAATAAACCTGCATATCAAGGCGTCGAGTTGCCTCTTAATCTTTTTTTATACGTCCAACAATGTTGTTTTCACATATTTATAGTCACACGTTTTATTCTTGGTCGTTTTGGTTTTATTTTGAAATTGGATTCTCATTTCAGTTTAATTTCAGTTTGGTTTTTTTCCACCAACATCCTAGTTTTGTTTATAATTTATAAGTTTTCTTTAGTGTCTCTCGGCTTGTAGAAATGACGTAGACGAAGTTCGTTCTCGCTAAACAAAAGTTTCTCTCGTCATCAGTGAGAACGTAAACCAGAAAAGTGCTTATCTTGGTCATGAACTGTATGTTAACTGTAAAAAAAACACAAAAAAACGGAAGTACTGTTGCACATAAACACCTAATCCATGTCATCTGTTTATGAATCAAGTATGTTAATGAACTAGATGTAATTTAACAAAACTACTAAAAAAATGAATCAGTTTCGGAGGCAGATGTCATTGATTCCATTTAATCTGGATTGTTGTGGTTTCTTTCAGTGTGTGGTTCAGTTGAATACGTCTCTGTGTGTATTCCTGTTGGTCTCCATGTGAGTAAGTGTGTGTGTGTGTGTTTGTTTGTTTGTGCAGGGCAGGCAGGGCGGGGTGGAGATCGACCCCTGGGAAGATGCAGACTACAGCATCTTCAAAGTCATCGACCGCTTCGGGTTCATGCAGTAAGTCCCGTCCCTCCCGTCCCGTCCCGTGCTGTCTCTTCACGGCGGGGTTGGTGGCACCCCGCAGAGGTCAATGTCACTTTGTAACCTGATTTGTTCTCTCATTGTTTTTCCCAGCGAGGAAGAGCTGCCGGCCCCGACTGCACATGAAGAGAAGGTAAAGAAGGAAACGACACAAAGTCTGACACTGTGGGCCCACCGTCACAAAAACACAGAGACAACCGCTCTCATCTGGTTCAGTTTCAGATAGTGATAATTGTGTTTTTTGTCTGTACGTCAGCTGGTTTGCAGCACAGGATAAATATGAATGAAAAGAGGAGAGTAGCAATCCAGGAATATAAGATTCTGAGCATTAGTGATGTTATAAAAATAACCAGAAAGTTCATATTAATGGTTTTTGTTGCTCCTTTGTTCATTGTCTTGCTTCAGTGCTATACTGTGAAAGTATAGCACTGCCATGGATTCAGTGAGTTAGCTATAGGCTGCTACTTTAGCCCTGTGTTTTAGCTGATATTTGTTTACTTTTTTTTGGCAAATTGGCACCATTAAAAGTATGTTGAATTAACTATGATCACTTCCTGTCTTCACTATCATCAGATTACTTTGATAGTGACGAAAACTTAAAATCCTGATGATTCTCAGGCAAGATCTGTAGTTTTAGGAAGCATCTTTTTTTCTATGCTAACAGATTTATGGAAATTTATTAGTGATGCATGATATTTTAAGTCACATTGAAAACAGAAGTTGTTATAGAAGTTCATATTAATGGATTTTGTTGCTCCTTCGTTCATTGTCTTGCTTCAGTTTGGTTGGATAATCACTTTCAGTGTTGGAACTACATTTCCCATAATGCTTTGAAAGTATAGCACTGCCATGGATTCAGTGAGTTAGCTATAGGCTGCTACTTAAGCCCTGTGTTTTAGTTGATATTTGTTTACTTTTTTGGTAAACTGGCACCATTAAAAGTATGTTGAATTAACTGTTATCACTTCCTGTTTGTAATGTACCAATGGATGTACAGACAACTATCACTAGATTACTGTCATAGTAAAGAAAACTGGTGATTCTCAGGCAAGTTTTGTAGTTGTAGGAAGCATCTTTTTTCTATGTTAGCAGATTTATGGAAGTTTATTAGTGATGCATGATATTTTAAGTCACATTGAAAACAGAAATATGTGTATCATGTGTTCAGATTTGACTGCGTTAAGCTTTAAAGAAGGAGTTTATGTATTGACACAAATTGCCTCTTCGTCTCTCCGTCTACCAACACTGTGTCTTTATCTAGCGGACGTGAGACGTGAGTGCACGTCAGCCGCAGAGGATCGACGGCGTTTCATGTGTTCATGTTCACCGGGTTTCTTTCTCGTTCACAGCTGAAGCAGCTGGAGGTGGAGCGAGCAGAGAAATGGCTGAAGATGGTGAAGAAATGGGATAAATACAAGAATAGTGACAGGGTGAGTAACAGCCCACGCATACCAGACCTGGATCAGATGGGGATTGAAAACACATTTTTTATTGTTTTATATTTTTAAAAAAATTACTTCACGGCTGGAGAGTTTAGACATTTATGGACAAGTATGTAAAGTGTTTGCTGGTTTCTGTTTGGTCAGTGAGTCAGTCGTCTTAACGGTTAGGTCACTGGAGCTGTCAACGTTGACACACATCAATAGTTTACTGTGGCAAGACGCTGGATTCCTTCATGATCAGTCACTCTTATTAACACTGAATCACAACTTAACATGATTCTTTAGATATGAGTCATACTAGGAGATACTTGGAGAGGGAAAACATCCGCCTACGCTCAACAGTTCTCCAGCCTGCAATCAAAAATATTCATTTTTATGTCTTAAATTTGACATTTAAATGACAGTTTAATACATTAAAACTCCACCGATGTCTATGTTTATATTAGCAATGAATGTAATGTGACAGGGGTCGCTCATACTGACAAACTCACTGCTGGATGTGTATGTAGGCGAGTGTTTGCTCTCTTGTCAGCTGCATCAACTTTATAAGGCAATAATATGTCAAATGTAGATTTTAAGCTTGACGGGCAACAAAATAAGAAAACTGTTTAAAGCAGCTTTAGCTTTGCAGCAAGTGACCAACAAGCTGCTAGATTTCTGGTTTCTCGTCAGTTTTTGGTTAAGAAATAAATAGATTTTTGACTCTTGACACAATTTGTGTGATTTTTTGGCTTCACCAAGCCGACATTGTTTAATTTCTTTCAGCGCTCGCTCAGTGTATCCGCAGGTCTTGAAAAGTCTTCAGAAGTATTGAGTTCAGGTTCTTCCAGAAAAACAAAGGACTGCTGAGAGTATTTGGAAGTGTTAGGTTTCATGTGAAAGGGACTTAACATGCTTTCTCTTGCCTGATGATTGATGAGGATTTTAAAATGTTTTTGTATCTGATTTGCGAGCTGTTGGGGAAAGAACTAAAAGCGTGGTTGTTTCCGTCAAACACTTTGACTACTGCAGCAGCTAGAAAGCTCATCCTCTTACAATGGACACTAGTTTTCAGCAGGAAGTCTCCCCACACTTCTTCTTGTTCCTACAGTTGGATGTTTGAGCTTCGCTGTGCAGAATGAAAGGATGTTTTTACATTCAGCCACTGAGATTGAACATTTGTGACATCACAACTAAGTTTGGAGCCAACTCTGGCTCCAATGTGCAACTTTCACAAGTGTGATGTGGAAACTTGAAGCCTCCAGTAAAGCGGGGGGACATCTTGTGTCCAACAGGAAAACATCTGAGATTAAATGTATTTGCATATTTATAGATTTTTATAAATGTATGGATGTGATCTTTAACGTATCCGTCCATCCATGTTGCTTTTATTCAATTATTTTGGGTCTTTAAGTTAAATTTGGGTCTTGTCAACATGAGGAATTACATTGAGAGGTTTATAACTATAACTAATTGAACCTGCAGAGGTAAACAAAACAGTTACTATTCCCTGCAGCTATTCGCTTCATGTATGACACACATGCACACACACACCTGCTTTACTTCACTTTTGCTTTGTTCCCGTGAATATCCTCATAAGCGAACAGTATGCAGGCGGTTGAACTTTCCGGTGAATCACACTTGACAGGGTCAGTTTTTTTTTTATATTCCCTCTGTGTTTCTGTTTCCTCCTGCTTCTCCTTCTCTGCTGTCAGATGGTGAAACGGGTGTACAAGGGCATCCCCCTGCAGCTCCGAGGCCGGGCCTGGGCTCTGATGCTGGATGTGGAGAGGGCCAAGAAGGACAACGAGGGCAAATACGAGGTACATGCACACTCATAACGTGACCCGACCTGCTGAATGTTTGTGAAATAAGTGCTGAATGTCTTACAGATAATATTATAAGTTCCACTCATATCATGGTGACAGTTAAAGGGACACTTATGTTTGTTTATGCTGTATATGATTTGTTGAGAAATATATATTGGCTGATATAGTGTCATCAGATAAAGAGATGAAGAGTGTGTTAGATTTGAAAAGGAGAATAGATTCAGAAAGATACAGCAAGAGTTATAAAGTAAAACCACAACAGTACCATCATGAGTCGGAGCTGTGCAGTAAATTCCTATCCAGTACTTTGGAGATGCTAAATTAATGCAATTATGCTAAAAAGTCTTGGTTCCTGTTTCTGAATGCATGAAACAAAAAGAAGAATAAATAAGAAATCAGACAGCTTGGAAAGTGTATTTTTAGCTAGATTAGCAGTTTCCCTTTCCTTCAAGAAAGATAAGCTAATGCTGCATTCATTCAATGTTAGCAGAATTTTAGCGCCAGTAAAAAAACAACTCTATGCTAAGCTAGGCTAAACATGTCTTGGATTATCTCTATACTGGACACACAGAGATGAAACTGGTATTGAAATTCTTATATGCATCTGCTGAACAAGTATCTGTGAAAGACACCAAGCTGTTTCAACCAACTCCACCTGCTAGCTAACATGCTAGCATCTTAATAAAATATTGTGCTCATTGCTTGTGTTCATTGACTTAAATTGTTAGTGATTCAACCTACTATTTTTTGAACTATCACCTTTAAATATTGAGACTGCCTGTATGTGAATAAGACAGTAAAAGCAGATGGAATAAGCTACCAGCTAACAGCTAAGCTAACATCACATACAGTTACATCTGGATTTGTAAGTGTCTCTGATTAGCTCGACACAGCAGATGGACGCTTAAACCCCACGTCTGAACTGACACATGTTTTATCCTGGCTGTCATCACAACACACGGCAGGATTAACTGTACGAACACTTTAACAGCGTTTTAACAGATTAGATCAGTGAGAGGAAAACAAGCAGATGGAGACTTTTTTATAGGTGAAACTGTACAAACTCATGACTGCAGTTTTATTTTAGCCTCTCTGGAATTAAATTTAGGTTAATGTTGTTAACTTTGACCTGCATCAGTTTCTTCAAATCAAATTATACAAACATGAAAAAGTGAAAATTATCAATTTCTGGCGACTGACCTCGGATTGACATGAAAACTAAACACTCTTATGAACCGTCAGTTTTCTGCTTTCGGTGTTTCTTGCTTCCATTTGAACACTGTTTTCTCACAAGTATCTATATCAGAAAACACAGGTGCAGGGTTTCTTCTTTTTCCTTTACTATAGTGAGTGAGATACAAGCATCTCTTCGCCGTCTCACCCCGTCCTTTGTTGACTTTTCCTCTCTGTTTTCTCTCTCTCTCTCTCTCTCTCTCAGAGAATGAAGGAGCAGGCCAGACTGTGCTCATCTGAGATCAAACAGATCGACCTGGACATCAACAGGACCTTTCGAAACCATATCATGTTCATGGATCGCTTCGGAGTCAAGTAGGTTTCTACAGGTTTTTCAAAAAAACACACACAACATCTGAGACTGATTTTCCATCAAGTGGCAGGTCGCTCGACACTTTCGATAAGTGTTGCTCAACAGAAACGCAAGAATCGTGCGACGTTTCCAATTTATGCTTCGGCGGAAGGTTTCAGTCGTCTCCATGGTAACCAGACACTATCCTCCAGCTGGCTTGTTCAGTTGCATAACATCATCCTGACCGGGACTCATTAAAGAAGGACGTTACAAGTTATATAAAGTTACAGACCAAAAATATTAATAAGGAAGTTCAGGGAAAACTATAATCTCCATGGCAACGCTGGTAAAAAAAAAACTACCCAATCACATTGTGGGACAAAATATAATGGTGTGACATAACAAAATTCTCCAAATGCATGACATGAAAATATAAAAAATACATCATTTCTGTTGAGCTTCCTGCTATAAATCCACCTCAACTAAGTACATTTACTAAAATACAATATAACTTTTCAAGATTTTTACATAAACACATACGATCAGGTTATAAAATACAACACATTATATAAAAATTAAGCCAGTTGTTTACAATCTTTTTGTACTGTGAGTTCAGAGTGTAGTCTTTGGCTGCTCGTCTTCTTTCACATGTCAACAGGTGCGTTTCCATCTGCTTGTTTTTATCCGTATTTTGAAATGGAAACTGGAAGTTTGGCAAAAAAAACTGAAAGTATTGCAAAAGGAAAAGTTATGCTTGGCTGAAAGTGTAAAAGTAGTTGCGTGGTTAAAAAGCAAATGTAAACAGACTCGGTGAGTAAATGATGACGTACGTGAAGCATGGATCAGATAGAGCAGATTAAAGCCTGCCGTTTTTTGGAATGACAAGGCTCAGGTGTCCGCATACTTTTGGCCATGCCCTCGTAAGTCTCATTGTTCGTTTCCAGGTTGCAGAGATCATCAGTTCGGATGGAAAGAAGGTTTTTTTTATGTGCTGCTTTAAAACACAAACTGTTCCCGACCTCAGTGTGAACTTGGGCTGAGTGTGGGAGAGGTAGAAGGCGGGCTCGTTTTTGGACGGTGTTGGTTTTGTTTCTGGTTTTGGAACCTGATCCTCTAACAGAGTGATGTCACTGACAGTTTAATAGACCGCAGGCCTGTTCGGGAGCGGCAGTGGAAAAGTCTGGGGCAAGCAAAACGTTTCAATATTTAACAGGAGTTCAGCGGCCCTGAAAAAAAATAACCTTTTTATAGTGACAGAGAGAGAGAGAGGGGGGGTGTTCTCTCTGTTTTCTGTTCTGTGTTTTCCAGGTTCTGGTTTCTCTGAGAGTTAATCTGTTCGTAGCAAAGTCCAGTTTAAACAGACCTCTAAATACAATCTTAGCTAAATGTCTGATTAGCTATTTACCTTCACCATGGGGGGGAACCAAAGTCTTCACTTCCTGTCTAATCCCTGTTCCACCAGCTGCTTGGCGATCTTCAGTCCTGGTCCTGGGTGAATCCTTGCCCCTGCATGTTTCAGATGTTTTCACCGCTTCAACACATCTGATTCAAATGAACGTGTTGTTATCAGGCCTCTGCAGAACGTGATGATGAGCCGACCGTGTGAATCAGGTGTACCGGAGCCGGGGAAACATCTGAAACATGCAGGGCAGAGTTCCCCGGGACCAGGACCAGGACCAGGACTGGAAAACACTGCAGCGGCTTCTGTAACTTGATCTCTCAGTCAGCATTTCTTCAGACACTCTCTGCATCCACTGCGGCACTATTACAAACTGAAACCTTTGTGATTTTAAGAAGATTAAACGAAGATTACTTTGCGAGTGCTTTAAAATAAAACACAGGTCCTTACATCACTGCAACTTGACTCTCTTCTGAAGCCATATTTCCATTTTTTTCAATGTTCAAACATGTCTGAGCCAATGTTCTGGTCATGTTATATACATTTTTATAATTACAAGATTCAGACTCATTAAAAAATGTAAATAAATAATGTAAAAAACATTGGAATTATGACATGAAAACTGTGATTTCTCTGAAAACTCCAACATATCTGACTCAGCACTTCATAAAACACACTGCAGGTGCCTGAAGACCAAACACGGACACATCTGTCACATCTGTAGTTCATAATAAAACCCAAATGTGATGGATATGATGTAGATTAGTTGACAGTATTTTAAACCTTCATACAACCAACCGTCCTGAGATGTCAGGTGACGTGAACACTCACATGACCTTAACGTGGGAATCTTTACGATCCTTCCCGTCCATCCGATGTAACGCCCAGGAATTATGGGAAATAGTGTTCGTTAAAAACATAAATATTGAATAAACGAGGATATTAGATTGTTTTTCTATCTCCACTTGACGTATTGTTGAGAAAAGTTCTCAGTTATTTCCGTTGTTATAAATGTTAGTGAGAAGTTTCACTTTGATTCTCTGCAGGGAATCATTTAAAGACTATAAACTAAACACAGTTCAGGACAGTTAAAATATATATTTTTTCTTTTTTTATCTATTTTTTTCATGATGCATGATTGATTTTAGCTCCTAGTGATCATCAGCTGTTGTGCACTACTTTTTATGTTGCATTGTGGGATAATTTCCAACTTTAATCTTCACTTTGAAGAGTATAAAAGTTCTCAGTAGACATGTGGACAACATATAAAAAAAATACAATATATACGGTTCATCATAGAGTAAACAATGAATTATTTCAGACACAACCTGTTTCCTCTTTAAAAATCAAATTCATATAAGTTTTATTAGCTTCATGTTAAAGTTTACAATATAATGAATACACTTTTAACATAAAACCATTAAATCATTTAAAGTCTAAATGATTTAATGGTTTTATGAATCATTTTGTGTCTAAATTTTATACACAAAATGATTCAAATCGAAGCAGAAGAAGTGCAGACACCGCTTCATCTCCTCTCTTGTCCGATCTTCTCTGCAGGCAGCAGTCTCTCTTCCACGTCCTGTCTGCATATTCAGTCTACAACACAGTAAGTGGCTGCTTTCCCTCCGTCACATGAAACACTCAAATACCACTTTAACTCAATTTAGCTGATAAAAATCTATATTCAGTTCTGATTTTTTTTTTCTTTTCCCTGAACAGAGCTGAGACTTAATTTGCTTCTTTTTTTTTTCCACAAGTGACTCATTGTCCGCTGCCAGAGTTCAGTATGTTTTGCTGGTATATTTGTTCAGTAAATCCTGCTGATACAGCACTCTTATGGATCTGATTCAGACGCTGAATGTTTTCATCAGGACGTTTTTTTTTTTTAAATCCTGGACTTGTGGAAATAAGCAGAATGAAAGTGGATAGTTTCTTATGGGAGGGGTTGGTGTTCATGTTTGAGGCTGATCGGTTCAGGTGTTTCATTAAGAGCCATCAGCTGATATCAATAATACAGCAGGTTGATGTTGAGGTTCAGACCTTCTTATATTCAGGAAACAGCACTTCCAGCAGATCATCTGTCAGTCTGGCAGCGTTTCAATGTTTTCTGTTTATGGATAGTTGCAGGATTTTCTGTCATAACATCACGGTTTTATAAAAACTTCTAGAAAAGAAAAAAAAAATGCAAATTCCACCATCTACCAAACTTAAATGCTTCTTATTACCTGTTAAATTTAGCTCCACAGCTGAAGGTTTTACTAAACAGCACTGATGTTGGGTGAAAGTTAACTTTTAGTCCTCTTCCTCTGCATATATGAGCAATATTATAATCAGTTAATACATATTTTATAACACTAAAATGTAGTTTTAAGCAGGAATAAGGACTCTCCTATGAAGACTTTTTATGTTATTACAACCGTTTTACTATATAAACTACAACTATACACTAACACTACTATATATACTATAAATGCATATAAATGTGAAGTATGAATATGTAAAGTAAAGCGCTAACTGATCCTCTGCTGCCAGTCTACAGGCAGTTAAAGTGCGAGTTAAAGTTCTGCAGCAGTGGAAAACCCAGAATGTAATTGTGTTTGATTTTTTTTTTTTTTTTTTTGTCGGGTTCGCCTGCAGGAAGTGAGCTACTGCCAGGGCATGAGTCAGATCGCTGCCCTGCTGCTCATGTACATGAACGAAGAAGATGCCTTCTGGGCCCTGTCACAGCTGCTGACCAATCAGAAACACGGCATGCATGGTGAGAGACGCGCTGATTCACACGCCGAGCCGATTCTGTTTGCGTGTTTTCGAGATGAAGTGCTGCTTCAGAAGAGGAAATAGATGTTGAAGTGATTTTGCTGTTTGGCTGTGCAGGGCGGCGGGACTGATTACAGGCTGCGCTGCTCGTGATTTACACTCCTATTAAACGGGATTAAATCTTTATTCCCTCTTCTTCTCTTCTTCTTCTTTTTTTAAAGGTTTTTTTGTTCCCGGGTTTCCCAAACTTCAGCGGTTCCAGGCACATCATGATCAGATTATTTCCAAACTCATCCCCAAGCTGAAGAAACATCTGGTGAGACTGTAAAAGAAGAAGCTGAGAGTGTTTCATGACAGAGAAAAAAACGAGGGTGACGACACACGTCTGATGTGTGATGACATTTAATGTGATTCGATGCCTCGTATCAACCCCTCTCTCTCTCTCTCTCTCTCTCTCTCTCTCTGCAGGACAGAGAGCAGATGTCTGCAGGGATTTACAGCACTAAATGGTTCCTACAGTGTTTCATTGACAGGGTGAGGAACCTTTCTGACTGATGTGTTCCCTCTTCATCCACTTCCTGTGTCACTCAGCTCGTTAAAGCGCCAGCTAGCATCAGTGCCAGTCATTCCCCCCAAAAACATGCAGCCTTATTTTAGCTCTTGTAATAGTGAGAATGAAATGTTCAGGTGATAAACTCTCCTTTAAAACTCAAGCGCTCTGCCCACCAAAACACGCGTTTAGCAGTTATTATGGTTATGATCTCACTTTTAAAACAATCTTTTTTATCCTGGGACTAATTTCCCAGATATACATTCCTTCTGTGTAAGTCAGTCTTTGACCGTTTTAGCAGGTCAGACGTCCCGCCTACGAGTAGCTCTGATTGGACGGACTCCGCTCCAAAAAACATTCCAGCTATGAGCGGACGCACGACTTGTCAGTTTTTTCATCCGCAGCATCTCCGCTTCACTCCAGCTCCTTCCGACGGCGGTTTCCAAAACGTCCTGATCGCATAGTTTGTCATGTGATACAGCCCTCCTCCTCCTCCTCCACCGCCGCCAGCTGCTGTCTGTTCGCTCCACCGTCCAGCTCTCTGGTTGTTCCAGTGATGTAACAGCAATGTTTCCTCTTCTTGTCCTTTCCCACGCCTCCCCGCCAGTCGTCTTCTCGTCTGAACCTCCTCATCAGCATGTTCGCTGCCTGCCTGTGCAGAGGAGTCTGCAGCCATGCTAGCATGTTATACTTTTACATTATACCTACTATAAGCAGTTAATCATCTTGCTTTGAAATGAAACTGTTTTGCATGTTTTTGGTCATAAAGTATAAGTCGATTGTGGATTTTTTAATTTATCTTGAAGGGGAATAGCTGTGGAGATGTTTCACTCAGACCACAAACACCAACATCATGGTGGTTCCAGAGCAAAAGTGACCAAAGTCATTAGGATTCATCAGAAACCAAATTTCACATCAATCCATCCCATAGTTGTTGAGATATTTCAGTCTGGAGGGGAAGAGGTGGACGGACCGCCATCCCTAGTGTGGCTCAAACAGAAATTTGCCTTTTTCAAAGATAATTTTTACATGATTCTAGCAAAAAAATAAATAAAGCCTGCTGATACCCGAGCTCTGGGACATTGCATTAGAGGAGAGCATTAAAAGCTGTTAAGCTAAACTGCTATTAGTCCCTCTCCATGCATGCCCACAATCCTGTGGTGGCGGTCTGGCAGCGTCGGGCCACTGTCAGCACTTCTCTGTCCTGCTGAGTCGTCTCTGGGCTCGGAGGGGCCGGCGAGCGAGCCTCTGAGGTCTGGGAAGGAACCAAACAACCTTCCTGACTCCGGCCCTCGGAGGGAGAGAGCTGCAGATATGTGAAACCGCTGGCATAAACAAAAAAAACAAAAAAAAACGGGTGGCGGTGGTATTGTGTGTGTGTGTGTGTGTGTGTGTGATCTCTCTCTCTCTCTCTCTCTCTCTGTCTTGTGTGTTTTCCTGCAGACGCCGTTCACCCTGACGCTCCGCCTGTGGGACATTTACATCCTGGAGGGAGAGAGGCTCCTCACCGCCATGTCTTACACCATCCTGAAGATACACAAGAGTAAGCGATGTGACAAACACTCACGCCGCAGAGAGTTAAATCATCATCTGGGCGCTGTGCGGCCGAAGGGTTCAGACCTCAAACAAACAACTTAAAAGAAAGTGATGTGGATGATTCTCAGCTGACTGTTTGCATTCAGCCACTAATTACTCAAAGATTGGAGCGACTTTTAACGCTTCTTAAAGGAAGAGAGTCAGTGCCTCTCGCATGGGTTAGCTTAGCTTAGCACAAAAACATATCAATCTGTGGGTTTTTTTTTTTCTGGGGTTTTATGTGCCAGACTGTTTTCTTGGCCTGCCGCAGTAACTTCCTGGAGTCTCTGGCAACCTCGCAGCGACGATAAGTTGACGTCCCCGTCTCGTCAATTTTTATATCCGCAGACTCGTACCTTTTTATGTGGTTAAATTACCGTCACAGTCGCAAATATTAAAACTTTAAGTGTTGGAAGTTTGAAAGTTGGTTTTTACTGCGGTTGTAAAAAAAAAAAAACAATTGAAAAATATGATCTGAAAATGAGATTTGAATGTTTTAATAACGACTTTGCTCTTAATGTTTTCACTGTTACAAATCTGTCTTCAAAAGTTTTGAGACTTTTGCTTTGAGATTCAGATTCTGCTCTTTTCAGCTTTGCATTCTGGGATTTCTGACAGTAATTTGTGTGTGTGTGTGTGTGTGTGTGCGTGTGTGTGCGTGCATGCAGAGCGTCTCCTGAAGATGTCCCTGGAGGAGCTCAGAGAGTTCCTGCAGGAGCGGATCTCTCAGACCTTCTTCTACAGCGACGACGTGATCGTGGAGCAGCTGCAGGCCTCCATGACCGAGCTGCGCAAGATGAAGCTGGACCTTCCTCCTCCAGGTACACGACGACCCCTGACCCCTGACCCCTGACCCCTAACCTCTAACTCATCCTGTTTGGTGTCACAAAAGCCTCAAGATACACTGAAGGATAGAAACATGTTTAAACTTGAAAAACATGCACACAGTTTTAGCAAAACGGAGTAAAAGCTGAAAGTTATTTGCTGGATTTGCTGACCGACAGTGAACCAAGTCAGCTGAGACGCCGCTAGATGTTTCTCAGTTGTTTGTTTTTCCTCTAAAAAATTATATAGAAGGACAGGTGAGACAAAATGTGACAGTCAGGGTTTGTTTTTCACTCTCTTGTGTGGTTTTAATAGCAGATATGGTAGATTTATGCTAACTGTAAAGTGACGATAATCAGTTGTTTGTTTGTTTTAACTGTGCGTTCAGTGCTTTATGTCGTTAAGACTCTTTATGCTCCTGCTTTGTTTCCAGGGAAACCGGATGAGTTGCCTCGTAAGCCTCTGGGCCAGGAGCTGCCGGTGCTGCTGAGTCCAGTCCAGCCCTCCAGAGGGAAGCCGTCCTCAGCCAGCGGTTTCCCCAGAGCAGGCCTGAGCCTCCACATCATCTCCCACCAGCCCGACTCCATCTCCCCAGACCAGAGCCCCTCCAAGGACCCTCTGGATCTCCACGCTGCCGACGAGGAGGAGGCCCCGCTGCCTTCCCCGGACCCCATCATCATCCACAGCCAGGCCCCTCTCACCCCAGACGGCTCCCCGCTGATGGGGCCCCCGCCTTACCGGCCCCCAGGGAGCCCGGGAGTGGTCCCGGCGGATGAGGTGCTACCCGACGCGGCTCCACAGATCACAGACGTGCCCTCGACAGACGACCCCACTGTGGACGGTCACACGACTGTCAGCGCCGACCGGCCCTCCTGCGACGGGGTCCCGAGGACTCTCTCCACGCCCGTCACCCCGCTGGCCTCGCCGGCTCCGGGCAGGGCTCCGTCTGAGAGTCTGACGGCGGCGGAGACGGCAGAGGACACTTACCTCGTCCAGCTGCTGGAGCAGGCCTCGGCTCTGACCGGCAACAGGAACCCGAACCAGGACTCAGAGGAAACACAGGCTGCTGCGGACGTTTCGTGAAATGAGCTCCAGAAGTGCAGATTGCATGTGCGTGTGATTGGATTGGCTCTGCCTTTTGTCACCTGTTTCGTTCAGATCAGGCGGTTAAAACAGTTTGGTGGTCGATGTTACCATTTTAATGTTTTGTTCAAAAACTAGACAAGTATGATTTATGAGTCAGATTATCAGTGTCAAGCAATAATTGCTTAAAAATACGTCATCAGTATCAGGACCAGTGTTCATTTTGGTGATCTAATTTGTTGGTTTTAAGGAGGTAATGTTATTATTTGACTTTCTTAACTTTCTAAAAAGTTTTGTAACGACTCTAAGAAGCTGATTTTCTCTCCTCGTAGGTATTTAAACCCATTTTGACACGAGGCGCCAGCGACTGTCAGCTTTTTTAAACAGAAGATAAAAGTGTTTGAAAATGTCAGTGAAGATAGTCGGTCGGCCAGTTCCCTCAGATATCTGGAAGTATAAAGTCAAACTTCCTGTTTAGTCCTTAAACACAAAAGCAGGCTCCGTATTCATCGAGTGTCTCACATCCCTTTAGAGGAGTTTCACTGAAAGTTTCAGTTTGTTACTGTGTGATGTTTCCTTCACTGACCTCCAGCAAGGAGAAGGACGACACCTGAGACTGATTTTAAAGTAGAAATAATGAAGATGTATCATAGTTTTTTCTGACTATTGAAGTTTGGAATATTAACAGTAAAATCCAAAAAATGCAGAAAGCAGCTCTACTTTTTCAAGTGTAGGTTCTACGTGTCCAGGCAAATATAAGTAAATGATATATTATATTAAGTCATAATCATAATCTTCAGAGATCCTGGAGACTCTTCCAGAGAACTGCAGCAGTATATAATAATAACAATGGATTTTTACATATGGAGCTCTTGAATCTAAAGGAATAACATTAGTTCATGCATCTGTGTTAGTTAACGAACCAGGAGTTTAATTTGCATAAATCTTCTTTCCACTGTAAGAAGTTTAAGATTTTGAAAATGTGCCAGATGTGGATGTTTTCAGCAGGAAGTTTGGATATGACCCCTCACAGGCTTATTTATTAATTTATCAATCTACAGCTTGTTTTTAAAGAGTTGTGAGGAAGTGGAGCACCAGAAGGTGGCGGCATTGAGTCTTTAGACTTAAAAGTTGCTTTTAGTGCCATGGCCTCCCCTGAGAGCTGCTTATCTAGAATACAACCTAAATAATTAACAGTAGTTTTCGCTGCTGCTGTCTGACCCAGAGTACAACCGGAAGTCCTGCATGTTGTCTTAGTTTGACTCACGATCCAAAAAAAAGAAAGGCCGAGATAAAAAAAAAAAAAGTCACTTCCTCGGTTAAGATGATTTTACTTCACTGAAAATGTTTGGTGACACCTGGAGACACCTTGTTACCTCGTCGTGAGTCTTATTCAGCCGGTGGGAACAGCTGTGCAGTCGTCTGTGGCTCTGGAGGAGCTTTAATAACCCCCCTGGTGATGTCATGATGATGTCAACAGTCAAAAAGCCCGCCGCCAAACACCCGGGTTTTTTTTTTTAACG
Organism: Euthynnus affinis; assembly: GCA_029490765.1. Classification (NCBI taxonomy): domain Eukaryota; kingdom Metazoa; phylum Chordata; class Actinopteri; order Scombriformes; family Scombridae; genus Euthynnus; species Euthynnus affinis. The sequence continues at coordinate 35,258,767 of CM055839.1, read as the reverse complement.
ATGTGGGTGTTTACCGGTCAGGTGGATCCAACGTTTTTTGGAGCTTCACTCAAACTAGGGACTGAAAGTTAAGATTTCTCAATCGTTGAGTTGCTCTCTTGCAGCTTTATGGAGGTTTAATACGTCAGGATGGTAATAAATCAGCAGAGGAGACTAAACATGTGGTTTTAATATCAAAGACGTTACAACAGCTGAAATCTGATTACTTCAAACCCCTTAAAAAACACCTCACCTTCCACCATCACCACCATCACCACCACTGTGTGATTTCCCCATTTAATCCTTTAATTATGCTATTTTTAATTTATGCTATTTTGCATTTTGAGAAATTGTGTTAATTTCCTGAGTATTTGTGAGACTTTTGCTCGTACAGGAGACGTCGGACGATGTCTTACAGGACTGTAGAGCGTCCGACATCACGGCCACACTGTTTCCTGTTTGTCTGAAAGGTTTTTGAAGGAGTTTTATTTGTGCGGAGGAGTCTCTCCGAGGCATCACCCTTTACAACAACAAAAAAGAAACACTTTTGTAGTTTTTTGTAACGTTTCGTCAGCCAACAAAATGTTTGCTCAGTCAGCCTTTGTAAAACGTTTGCTAGCAGAGTTACAGTTTTATTTTTTGTACTAAATGTCTTGATGCCTTATTTGGAATCAGTTGGCTTCAGTTCTTCTGTGGACGTTGTTGACATCGAAACCCTGCCAGCAACAGAGGAAGTAATATAATTTGACTCTACACATGGGGGGGGGGGGGAGGAAAATAAAAGCAACTTTTCAGGAGTTGGACTGAACATGAAACCTCTGACATGGTGAGCTGGCTCGCTGTTATGATTGTACGCATTGAAACCTATTGAGCTCATTTAATATTTCATAAGTGGTTTTCTAGCTCAGTAATTTATTGTTTTATCCTCTTAGAAAAGGCATCCAGGTCACTTAATAATAATTGTGCTCAACATTTTACAAGAACTGGAAAACTTTCTGTGTTTCCATGGAGCTCCTTGAATTGTTAAAATAGCCTTTGTTTTTTTTTTTTTTTTTATATTTAATCTTACCGAGAAGAATCTGGATGTAGATGTACCAGCTTCTGTTAATTGTGTTTAGAAATGTACAGTATTGTAGAACCAGTAGGTAACAGAGTTTAGGAGCAGTTTTCCCCATCTGAAGGTAGAGAGAGAGAGAGAGAAACATTTCTTCGGCTGTGTGCTTAGAAATAGTGAAAGGCTGACATCTTGTGGTTGGTTTAGTTTAATAAGCATGGTTCAACCCAGAAGAGTAGAAATGTAGAAAAGTTTTAAACCTCAATACTAGTCGACAACATTAGAAATAATCCAAGTTGAACGATTTAAATCATGAAATTGGTGTTTCTGTTTTTATATCATTTAACTGTCAGTCTCAAAACTTTAAATAAGTAAAATCAGAGTAAGTTATAGTAAGTACATTGTTAAGCACTTCAGGTTAGAGAATGGAGGGAAAACATATAGTGTTTTATTCCTGGTTACAGATTTATTGTACATTGAAATACGCAGCACCTTTCTGTTAGAAGTCTGAACAAGTCGATGAAACCCTGGAGCTGAAAAATTACAACTTTTATCTTCCTTGATTGTGTGTGTGTGTCTTTTCCTTTATTGTCTATTATGAAATACAGAGAAAGGTTATTGTGCTTATTTGTAATCCCTGAAAGAAGAAAACAATTACATTTCAGTAATATAGTTTGTGTAATAAAAACATTTTAAATAAAATGTGTGGAAAAACTTACATAATACCTATGTTTGAAATATTGGTGACATTAATTCAATTTAATAGTCTTTCTATAGTGCCATCAGTCATCTCAGGGCACTTTTCACATAGAGCAGGTCTAGACTGAACTCTTTAATTTACAGAGACCCAACAGTTCCCCACATGAGCAGCACCTGGTGACAGCGGTAAGGAAAAACTCCACTTTAATAGGAAGAAACCTCAAGCAGAACTGACTCTAGGTGGACGACCACTGCTTTGACCGGTTGGGTTGAGAGAGAGAGAAAAAGAGGGAGAGACACGGAGAAGTAGAACAATAGCTACATGACTAGCAACAATAAACAGCAGTAACTTCTGGAGAAGGAGATCCTAACAGCTAAGGGCCTAAGAGTCTGATCCCTGCAGATGAGAGAGCACAAAGATCTCTGGGGAAGAAGTAAAGTTAGTAACGTGCAGTGATAGTAAAAGAATACATAGCGATGGAGAAGAGAGAGGAGTTCAGTGCATCATGGGAAGTCCCCCGGCAGTCTAGGCCTACAGCAGCATCACTAAGGGTTGGTCCAAGGCGAGTTTGATCGGCTCTAACTATAAGCTTTATCAAAAAGGAAAGTTTTAAGCCTACTCTTAAACATAGAGAGTGTCTGTCCTCCAAACCTTAGCATCCAACAGTCAGAAAAAACAGGACTTTCAAAATAAAGGCAAGAGTAGGCTAGTTTATTAACGGATTAGTTCAACATTTAGGCGAATAACCTACTTTTTTTATTTTTACAAAGTTGGCTGAGAAAATTGACATCGTGTCTGTCCTCTAGTTTTCATCAGAAACAAGTAGTCAACACAACACTGACGTATCATCAGCTTAAATTGATATGTTGAACTTGTTAGCAAACAGTTGCTTTTATTTCCACATCCAGCAGTTACGGAGCAACATTTATCGTTCATGTGGAGTCGTGTTTCTGTCCACCTGGTGAATGTAAGTCCAATCTTCTCTCTCTTTTAGCTTCTGTTTCTGCTCTCTACCAACTCCTGAGGGAAATATCTGGCTCTTTAGCTGCTAAATGCTACCAGCTAGTCTACAGCTAACTGTGTCTGTTTGCCGTTTGCTGCTGAGCAGGTTAGTGTACAGCGACTGAAAACGACGCTATGAGAGCCGCTGAGAGTGAACCAGAACAGTAAAAGTTGCAGCTAAACAGATAAACAATGAGCTGAAACTCAACTATAAAGCTCCGTAAAGCCGAGAGGAGCTGCAGAGTCACTGATAATTCTCTGTAGGTTCATCACTACGAGCCAAACACATTGCACACTGAGAGTTCAGACTGTGGTATTATTTTAAAAAATACATTAATTATAGCCCCTTTCAATAATACACACAATACGCAAACATGTCTATGACCCTTCAGCGTTTTGAATAATTCATATTTCCTTTCATTATGTTTGGTTGTTTTCTCCATTTTAGATTTCTGTGTCACAGAAAGTTATAGTTATAGACTTAAAGGAGATTTACAGTTTTCCAAGTGTGTCTTAAAGCAGACTGTAACATTGAAAGATATCTACTGGATTTGACTCATTTGGACGCTGAAGCTTCATATTAGCTTCACATAAACTTTTAAATACGTTTTTGCACAGAAGGAGGACTGTGGATTTAGTCCTCCATCACTTCCATTGTCAGGTCATTATGAAGGGATCTTCTAACGGTCAGTATGAACAGGAGGAACGATTACAGCAAGAAAAAACAGGTTTCATTGTTCATTTGGGATCCTGACTATTGTTTAAAGACACGCTTGAAAAAGTGCGAATCTGTCCTTTAACACACCTGCAGTTTATTGCTGCGCAGCTGCAGTTCTGATTGTAACCGTCCTGTATTGTGGCCACAGGGTGGCGCTGTATGACAGTAGTAAACTCAGGTGTGTTGTTACTGAACTCTGGGTCTGATTGGTCCACTGTGCGTAAGGCACTTTACATCCCCCTTCATATTTTGGTTAGTTTTGGCACCGCAGGACAGTCTCATGCAGCTGTCTGTTACCGGCAGCTCCTGAGATCCAAACTGGGACTGAAACTTTGATTTAATGGAAACTCACTGTGCGTGAAGTTCTTTAAACTTTAAGCACATTTAACACTCCTTCAGTCTACATGATGTCAAGCTCTCTGTTGGTGAAAACCCTGGAGGACCTCAGCCTAGATCCGGGCTATGTGGCCGGGGACCCCTGCCCGTCCCTCAGCCTGTCCTCCTCCGGTAGGTCGAGGCAGTCTCAGCCCCACACGAGCACCCCTCAGCGGGGTACCTGGTGGCAACACGCCGGCTCTCTGTACAGCAGGAACGGCAGCTGGGACACGGTGAGCTCGCTGCAGGAGGACGCGGCGGACCTCCTGGCCAAGTGTCCCTGCCTGCCGGAGCTGGAGGAGTATCCCTGGACCGAGCAGGAGCTGCGGGAGGTTGTGCGTAAAGTCGCCGGCTCGGATGCGTCATTCACCGGGGAGGCAGTGCACCGGCTGTCCGTTCTGCTCCGGAGGGCTTTGGTGCGGATCTCCAGAGAAGCGCAGCGGCTGAGCGAGCTCCACAGGCGGTGCACACGCCTGGAGGTCCAGAGCGCGGTGAGGCTGGTGCTGAGCTGGGCTCTGGCCGAGAGGTGCATCTCCTCCGCGGTGAAGGCTGTGTCCCTGCACTGCATGAACTCCGGGGACACCGCGTGTCAGCGGGGCAAGTCGGCGCGCTGCGGGCTGACGCTCTCCGTGGGCCGCTTCTTCAGGTGGATGGTGGAGACACGCGTGTCGGTGCGTGTGCACGAGTACGCTGCCCTGTGCATGGCCGCGTGCGTGGAGAGCCTGGCGGAGGAGGTGGCGGGACGGGCGCTGAAGGCGGCGGCGAGGCTGACCGCGGAGGAGGAAGAGGGGCAGCAGCGGGGCGGCGGCGGCGGCGGCGGCGGGGTCACCTGCGGCCCGGTGACGGTGGAGCTGCTGGACGGAGCCGTCAACAACGACGCGGAGCTGTGGGGGCTACTGCAGGTCTACGAGCATCTGATGTGTGGAAAAAATGCGAACGGTGAGTCCAAGAATCATGACACAATTCATTATTTGTCACAAAATCTCGTTTGGTTCATGATAAACCAACATGACCATCAGTTTGAGCCAATTTATAGATGAAAACTTATCTAATGATTGATAAAAAATGAATATAATGATGAAGTGCAGCCATATATGTTCCTCATATGTTAAATCCTTGAAGGTGAAGACATTTATATGATTTTACAACTTAATCATTATTAAAAAAAAGACACCTGTTGAGTCTTATATGAAAACACTGGATGCAAAGTGAGGGTTCACAGGTCAGAAATAACTTGTGTGAAATGTCACATGTTCATCAATGAAAACAATCATGGTTCATCGCACAAAGAACACGTGTGTGTGTGTTTTGAATTCACATGTATGTGACTTGCTCTCACAGATGTTCTCAGGATGAGCTGCTGTTGTTCTGTCACTTCTGTTTTCTCACATAATAACTTGTTTATGAGAAAGATGATGCAGCCTGAATGACATATAAATGATTATAGATGAATTCCACCAGCTTCTGTAATATTTCCTCCATCTGTCTGAAACCTAAACTGTTTTTTCCTCCATATTCTGATATAAATCCGTCTTATATTACTTTCCTGAATGATAAAACTCTGACAGTCCATCAGGGGCTAAAGCTCTCTGCTAGAGCTGGGTGGTATTACAGAGCGGAGGAGTTAACGATGGCATCAAATTACTGAAAGAAAAGTCTAGATAGCAATAAAAGATAACGTCCCAGCATCTTAAGAAGTCTACCAGCACCATGTAGAAGTTGATAGGGGAGTGGGGGGGGCATCAGACAGGAAACGGGCGTTTTTTTGGGGGAAATCACAGACGCGGAAGCGGAAGATCCTTTTCTGATAAACGTCTGGAGTCAGATGTTCACTGAGATTTACTGCCTGCATGTGTGTTGTGGTGAGTTTCAGCAGAGTCGTAGTTCATATGAGAGCTGTGATGATGATTACTGGATTAGTTTACTGACAGAAAATTCAATTAAAAGTAATTTTTCAAGCAAAAAATCAAACATTTGCTGTTACTAATGTGAGAATGTGGCGCTTTTCTTGGTCTGACATGAATGTAAATGGAATATTTTTCATTGTTTTCTGATGTTTTTATAGAGAAAATAATCAACAGATTAATCTCTAATGAAAAGAATCGTTAGTTGCAGCCTTGCTTCACATGAACACATCCTCCTCTCATCTTGAACTGTGAGATTAAACCAGTATCTTCACCTTTTTAATTAAATATCAGACTCCATCAGTTGAGGTTTGGTTTGTTTCTGACCCTGATGAAGGCCACAAGCAGAGTCCTCGTCTCTCTAGACTTCTTTCCCTTCTCTGTGCACCTTTGGAAGTAGGTCAAGTTGTGACAGAGAGCCTCACTCTGCATGACCAGACTACATAAACATGATCTGGATCCCACTAAACATTTGATTTTATTCTCATATTCATCTGCCAGCTTCTAAACATCTTTACTTTGGTTTCATGAGTGAAGAGTTTTAAACTACGTCCACAGTAAAGTTGAACCAGACTCTGTGAATCAACCCCAGTTTTAACCGTGACTTATTTGCCTCTGACTAATTTTAGACTTGTGCACATTTTCTGCCGGCTCAGTCGTCACGTCACGTGCAGTTTAGGGTCCAAACATCTGATTGATCACCTGATTGATCAACAACCTGCCCGACTGTTGGATTTTCTGGCAGTTTGAGCAGATCCACTGTCAGATTTCCAACGTGGCTGCAGCCAAAAGCTCCATTATTAAAACTGCTTTTTGGAGTATATTTGACATGATGTGACATTTAAACTATCATCCATCAGACCTCTGTGATAGAAAACTGAACTTTCAGATCAGATTGTTGCATCTTCCAGACAGCTGCAGCTCCATATTTTTTACTCTTTCCATAACAGAATTTCACAAAGTAACGCTGCCTTTTTTGTCTTTTTTTTTTTTTTTTTTTGTCAACCCACAGCTCTAATTTTCAGTTTTCTTAAAAACCAAGGCTGCACAATATGGTAAAAACATCATACAGTGATTATTTTGCAGTTTTTAGTGGGAGTGATCATTTTTGCATCATAATTTTCATTTGAACCATTAAAAAAAACTACTAAAATGAGGATGATGTCATCTTATATCTGAAGAATATGATTTGTAGACTCAACCTCAAGCTTTATTTATTAAAAAATTGCAGCTGCTGCCATCCATTAATAAACTAGCTGGTGATTAATTTTCTAATTAATTAGTCTACTAATCATTGCAGCTGTAATATAAACAGAGTTTGACACACAAATAGATGTTTTTAAGAAGCCGTTTCTTGTCGAGGCACCATGTTTCTCTGCCTCCTGCCCCGCTGCATGCTGGGATCTAGGTTTCATCTCCCATGAGAACGAACAGGAAGAAGCGGGGGTAAAGTTAAACGAGCGAGTGTTGTTAGCCTCTGACCCGCACACAGGACACAAAGGAGCTCTCTTTTTCTCGCTTTCAGGCCGGCGGGCCACGAGGTTCACGGCTCCGAGTGCCGTCTGCTCGGCTAAACAAACAGCCGCTGTGGCCGCCGCTGTCCGGGCAGAGAGAGAGAGGCCGTCTGTCACCCCCCCTACGCCAACAAAACACTCACACTCTGTTACCTCGCTCACTTCTTTTTTTTTTTTTTTTTTTTTTAATAAGGACGTCGTTCAAGGACGAAACGGCCAAATTGTTCTGCCTGATCTGATGATAAAAATAAACCCCAGCAGTGAAATGTGAGAAAATGCCTCCACTCCGCTCCGAGGGTCCAAAAACTCAGCTTGTAATGTCATTATCCTCCTAAGATCTCTGCAGCAAGCAGATTTATATTGCTACTGAGTCCAAGCATGTCTGCAGAGATCAGATTAAATCATCCAGTTTCCTTTCATTCACCCTTCTTTTTTTATTTTTCCTGCTTTTTAAACCTGCAGTGCGGAACTTTTTTTTTAACACAGAAAACGAGCGTCCGTTACATTCAAGCCGTTTGCCAAACAAGTTCACGCCATGCTGATCAAATCTATCAGCGCCAGATAAATCTCACCATGTTTCACAGTATGCAGAGTTCTTTTAAATCTCATGTCGGGGGGGGGGGGGGGGGGGGGGGGGTTTCGGCCGTTAATCATGCGGCTCTTATGGACTTTCCAAACGTTAAAGCGCCGAATGGATCAAATTCTGATAGTGAAACGAGTCATTTCACAGGAGGTTGTGTGAGGCTCGAAACAATTTATCCGCCGTTTTATAGCCGCAGCCGCAGCAGCAGCAGCAGCAGCAGTAGGTTACGGCCGGTATGTACTGGCCATCGAGCATAGTGGGATAAATCCTGCTGGACCATCAAAAAATACATTTTTTGGGCCGATGGACCATATAAAAACATATCCGTCTTCACTGGCCCTCTCTCTCTCTCTCTCTCTGTCATCCTGGGTTATACGTGAGAGCTGCTGCATGTCAGCCAATCACAGCCAAGCTTTTATTCTCACTGTCAGGAGGAAACGAAAGTCCTGAACTGTAGTTTGAAGCTCAGGTTAGTCTTTACGCTGTGTTGTAGTAAATAAGGAGCTTTTGATTAATATCTTGGTCTTTTTTTCTAAATAATCAGAGTCCAAGGTGTCGTCGTCCAATTATTTCTTTTTCTTCTGACTTAAAAGATTTCCCATTTATGGTCCCATGAAACGGAAAACTCATCCCACATCCTCTCTCTAAATGTAGAATGTGATAACTGACTTCAACGATCAATTATCAGAACTGCTGTTGAATTAATTATCTTTTAGATTGAGACTAATCAAACCCTCCGAGTCGCCGCCCACATCCGAGTTGTTCAAGTTCAAGAATCTGTCTTCCAAACGGAGCACATCCAGTTTTTTCTTCATACCAGCATGTTTCCAGGTGTTTTTATATGAAAAAAGCCTCTTTTTTTAATGTCTCCTGAGAAAACTGTGTGAAATAACTTTGCCTGAAGTCATTTCACTCGAGTCAGCAGTCCTAATGTAGTCATTAGATTTGGACATGGAATAATAAAAACACTATCTGTTCTGCTGCATCAATTTTTATCGTAAAAAAAGACCGTCCAACGATGTTAAACGGATGGAGGACTCTTCTAGGAATTGAGACGTCATCTTCTTGCATAGCTAGCTAGCTAGCTAGTAATGCATCTGCTGAAAAATGGCAACAAGCACGGATGAGATCTGTGTAGAAGGTTATTAGTCAGCTTATAGAAATGGCTCTTACATCTGTATAATATGTAGAGATACAGGACTCTGCAAACATATTAAAAGTAAAGTGAGGATGCCATGAACAGTTTTTATTTATCAGCTAACTTCATACAGAGTTCAGTAAACAGCAGGAAGCTAAAGAGCAGCTTTGCTTTTAGCAGCAGTCCCACCCCTCCCTTCACCTGCACACAGCGTCTCAGCTGCTCGGCAGGTCGGTTGTTTCTGCATCTTGGAGAAGTTGTGAAAGTTCTTCTTTGGGGTTTTTTTTTTTTTTTTTTGGCGTCTCAGCTGTTTCTGTCTCTTCGTGTTAATCCCAGTTTGACTCCATGATGTTGAGATCAGGGCCCCTGTGGGGGGAGGGGAGGGTAGGGGAGGGGGGCTAAACCATCTGTTGCAGGACTCCTTGATCTTCATGTTGCTGAAGATGATTCTTTATGACTCCGGCTGGATGTTTGAGCTCATCGTCATGCATGCTGCAGAATACATTTGGGATGATAGGCTTAAAAAAAAAAAGAAAAGCATAAAACCTTTTGCACAATAGTGTATGTACATATGTTAATTACCATGAAGAACACCAAGTTAACCACTGGGACTTCTTTTTTTTCTCGTCAATAACGTTAAAATACAGGTTTCGCTACTGACTGGTTCGGAGAAAAACACAACAAAATAAACTGAATATGATGTCAGGCTGAACGAAGGGAATGAAACCAAAACCTCTATATTAAGTGTGATTATCCTTCCTCTTCCACACCGAGGCCAATCTGAGAATGTGACCCCCAAAAAAACCACAAAGACAGAGCCGGAAGAAAACACGATTCAGAAACAAAGAACCGCTGGCGTGTAGCGTGTAGAGAGTCCGCAGCACTTTCAGTTACATGGTAGTAAATCATACAGCTCATAGAGTCATGTCAAACACGCAGGCAGAAAAACTGGCGGGAAGACTTTTTTTTTTGTGTGTGTGTTGTTTTGGTAGTGTAATCTGGTTGAAAGCTGCGGGCTGCGTGTCTGGAGCCAGTGTGGACGGACGCTGTTGGCTCAGGCTCTGCACACAAGTTGACACAAGGCTTTACAGAGCCGAGCGCGGAGCCAAGAGTCGGCGGTGATGAGGTGCTGTTAACAGCGGAGCCTGATTACGTCTCATTAAAACCACTCAAACGGGCCTCCTGAGACAGACCGCTGTCCCCCCCCCCGACGACGACACCGACAGACGTCTGCTGTCCTGTTTTTGATTGAATCCGTTAATCAAAGAGGCGTGTGAAGTCATCAACCTCCTGATTAATCGTTAAGCTGTGATTGTTTCATCATCAAGCGCTCTTGTTGGCTTCGTTTTCTCTCCTGTATAAAAAAACAAAGAGGAATCTTTAGAGTGGGTTATATTACCCTGAGAAAACACTGTGGCCAACCTCTGGAACCACTTCTTCCTTCTGGTTTTATAGTTTTTTGCATTAAGGCCAGATGGAGATAACATTATACGACGTCCTGGTAGCACAGTGAGTGTTGGATTACTGCCCGCCTCTTCTACTCTCCACCACCTCCTGTAATCCGACTCACAATCAGACACTTTCTCCAGCTGTCTGTCTGCACTTCCTCTCTTCACCCGTGTATGTTCCTCAAGTTTACTTTCCATTAAACATTAATGAAGAAAAAAAAAAGCGACAGATCCCATCAAACGTAGTTTCTCTGCTGTCCTGCTGTTATCACTCTCGCATGTCTGACGTAGAGCTGCGACGATTAATCGATCAGTTTTCATGAGCAAAAATATTAAAATTCACTGTTTCCTGCTTGTTAAACTTCCGGTTTTCTTTCTCTTCTGTGATAATAAACTGATTATCTTCAGATTTTGGATAAAACGACCATCTGCTCTGAGAACTTTGGAGCATTTTTCACAATTTTTTTTCACAATAATCAGTTAATTGAGGAAATAATCAGTAGATATGTTATCAATGACATATCTGACGTAGAGCTGTGATGATTAATCGGTCAGTTAAAGCAATTTTTCATGAGCAAAAATATTAAAATTCACTGGTTTCAGCTTATTAAATTTCTTTTTTCTTACTTTTGTGATGATAAACTGATTTATCTTCAGATTATTTACTGTTAGTCAAACAAAACAAGACACTTTTTTTCCATTTTTTTATTAGTTTTTCACAGGTATATGCACATTTATAACGTAGATAAAGTCATCTGATGGCAAAGCCCGCCGCTTCTACATGGGAAACAATTACAACAAATCACTAACAGTTACACCGACAGGACCAAAACAAGACACTTTAAAGATCTAGATCATAAGATCCATGTGAGATAATAATGAAATAATCAATAGTTGCAGCAGTCTGAAGTAATGCAACCCCTCAACCTGCCTGCGGTCTTGTTGTTTCTGTCGAGTCGTGATGCTGAATGATGGGAAATGCAGTTTGTGAATGAACAGAAATATGGAACAAACATGATGTTAGAGCCGTTCTTATCTAAACATACAGCTGTTATCGACATTATTACAGATATCAGCGAGATGTTAATGAGGTTTTCTTACTTCTGGAACAGAATCTGGAAGTTCTGGTTAAGTTAACACGACGTACAAGGTTCTTTTAAAAAACACGCCGTGTCAGTGATTTATGAGCAGCTGGTGAAATCTGCTCCGAATGTTTGTTTGTTTTTATAAACAGACTTTTTGAGTTTTTCTACAACGTTCTGCTTCATGTATCAGTAATAATTCTGCTCTGGAGTAAACAGTAGTGCTTCACAGGGCGGCTTCATCCAGATCTGCAATGATAAGTTGATTTTAATTGACTATTTTGATAATCTAATAATGATTTCTGTCATTTTTTTCAAGCAAAAACACCAAATATTGTCTGGCTTCAGCTTCTCAAATGTGACAGTTTGCTGCTTTTCTTCATCAGATGTGACAGTAAATGAAAAATCTTCAGTTTTGGACTGTTTGGTTGAAGAAAACAGACTCAGATTTAATTGACTAATTGATTAAATTATAAGAGAAACTGAGAAAATAGTCAGAAGATTAATAGATGATGGAAATAATGGTGAGTTGCAGCTCTAGTTTTGATCTTTATTAGGACTCTTATTTATTCTCTTGGACTCAACTTAGACTCGACTGAGGTGATCCTGACCTCCAACTGACACACACACACACACACACACACACACACACACACACACACACACACACGTCTTCACCCCCTCTGTGCTTCTGTTGTCCCGACCGAAACACTCGCAGCATTTATACCACGCTGCAGAAAAGAGCTGTTGTTTCCAGGCCCCGGTGACTGTGGCTCTGTTTTCATTTGGGACGCACAAGCTTACCGGCACACACACACACACACACACAGAGTACACACACACTCTCTATGAGGATGCTGTTGTAACTTGGGGGTTGTAAAGCGTTCTGTTTTGATTCAGCCACAAGGAGAGAGTCGCAGGAAATGACTTAATCACTCATGATTCTGGATGTAAGCAGGGCAGTGTTGCTGAGGTGTGTGTGTGTGTGTGTGTGTGTGTGGGGAGGGGTGGTGGTGGTGGTGGGGGGGTCAGTACGACACAGGTAGGGATTAGAAAACAGAGGTTTGTGCTTTGTCCTGCTGCAGACTGGTCTCCTGTTGTGTACTCATGAATAGATGCTTGTTCGCTCTCCGCTGTCTGTAAACACACAGCAGAGTAATCGGCACCAATTATCTGCAGCGCTCGCTTCCAGTCCGACTTAAAGATCTCTTTCTTAAAGCCCGAGGTGCGTTCCTCAGGTCAGAGCGACGATAATCAGGTTTTTGTTAAAACGTCGGTCAGTCAGTCCGCCGTGTGTGTTTTTTGCCTCCGCTTCATCCATCAGGTGCTGCAGACTGAAACCTGCACAGAGCTGTAAACACACTCCAGTCTGCAGAGCATGCAGACTACACGCATCAGCCAGATTTCCATATAAATGTAGCAGAAATTGAACTGAAATTCCAGTAAATCATTATAAGAAAATGCAAATTAATGCACGACTAGTTTATGTGATGAATCAGGTTTAAACCGCTGCAGAAGAAAAGGACACAAAGTGATGGAAATATGACGTTTCTGTTTAGTTTACAGCCTCATCATCCTCATCATCATCATCATCATCTCTCCACACAGACCTGATGTTTTCAGCTCGATTAAATTTATTCACTCTTTCTCTGTTTACGCTGCGTTTTCTCATCGTTCGATTTTTCTCCTTCAGTCGAGGCCAAAAACTTTGCGATATGTCGACATCTCCGCCGAGGGTTTCATCAAAAAACCTGCACATAAACAGGCAGATGGAAACGCACTCAGTGACTCAGCGCTGCGGCTCGCATTCACTACAACAAAAGAAGTATTTCTGTTCTACAGTTTGAACCAAAATCTCACGTATGTCAGATATGAAATCACTTCCTGTTGGAATCAGCTTCTCAAATGATGATTTTAACCTTCATAGATGATCATAAACTGAATATATATCTGTGTTAAGTGTTTCTGATGATGTCGTCTGGCTCGGCGTGGATGTCTGAGGCGGACCGGCTGCAGCTGGGTGTGTGTGTGTGTGGGCTGCGTCCGTGTTTTTTTGCCGATCGTCCTCGCTGAAGCTGTTTTCATTGTGTCGGAAGATCAGGAGTCAGCAAATACCCGATCCAGCCGGACACAATGGGACGGGTGGGGGGGGGGGCGAGGGGGGGCTCATCCAAAATCTGGTGCTGTGGTTTGGAGGGTGTGCTGCTTCACATCACTTTTTTACTGCTATTAACTTTTATTACAGCTTTTAAATCTTGTTTTATTACATTTTTTTTTTGTCGTTTTTATTTGCTCGTATTCGTTTATCTCGATTGTCTCTCGTTGTTTTTTACAGTGTACACTTCAGCTCTGACTTATAATCAGCTTGTCAGTCATCTGCTGACCTGAGTGAAGAGTGCTTTAGAAATAAAGTTTGATTGATCACACACACACACACACACACACATAAACAGTCTCTGTAGCTGCGGTTTGTTCAGTCAGAGTTTCTGCTGCTGTCAAACATGATAAACATGTTTTTGCATCTTTTTTTTTTTTTTTTAGTTGTTAATCTGAAGGAAAGCTCCACTGAGGACAGCAGCTGTTATCAACATCCACAAAAACTCTTAGTTTGAAACCATATTTTCACTTGTGTTCCACCCACAGAGCCAAAATACAGATAAACACACATCTTCAGTTTGTCGCTAGTACAATTTAGAGTTCACAGTTTCATCTAAAGCAGTGTGTGTGTGTGTGTGTGTGTGTGAGCTGGTGCAACACAAGCAGAGTTTAGTTAGTTAGTCAGGAGACAAGTTGACAAGTGTTTTCTGTGCTAGCGACAAATAAATTGTGTGTTTTCAGCCACATTTTGGCAAAACTATGAATTTGAAACATAACAAAGTAAACATACAGGTGAGAGGTGATCTGATGCAACAGGAGGGTAACTTGGGTTTTTGTGCACAGATGTGTAGTGACAGAAATGAACCTGGCGTGTTGCTGTTGTGGTTACGTGGTTTTAACCTCTGGGTCACCAGGTCGCCTCAGTTTTGAGAAGATTTATGGATGTTTTTTTGTTTTTTTTTCATGAAACTGAAGATGAGCTGGTTCTCTGGTCATCCAGGTCATTATACTGTATCCACAAGGGTTGAATCAAGAGTCTCAGTGACCACATGTGACCTCCGTGACCCCGATGGTGTAAACGACCCTACAGTCATGTCTCTCTGTTAACAGCTTACAGTCTTCGTACATTTCATCACTCATTATATGAACTTCTGCTTTCTACCATTCATCTCTGTATTTATACTCTTAACCTAACCTGTACTTCCTGTCATTATGAGGCTCCATACAACAATAAAATACAATAAATATATACTAAAGATAAATAATGACTTTTGTCCTGAGCTTCATCTTAAATGTTTTATTGTACAGATGATGTTATTCTGCACAAATGACAAAGACAGTTGAACTTTCAACTTACAGGAGAGAAGATGGTGTGATGATAATGTTTGATATAAAATGTGTTCTTTGCCCTACTTAGACGCTTGAATGCTTTCAGCTAAATGCTAATGTCAGCGTGCTAACAAGCTGAACGACATTAAGCATGTTGTTTTAGCATGCTAACTTTTGCAAACTGGCACCGAACACAAAGTGCAGCTGGAAAGCACAGCTGGACAAACTGGATTTGTGACCAGATGACGGATGACGCCACATAAAAAAAAAAAAGAGGATCAAAGTTATTACAGTTCCTCCTGAGGGGAACATGAACGTACGTACAAAAACGTCACGGCGATCCATCAAACGGTTGTTGAGACATTTCAGTTTGGACCAAAGAGCCGCGTTCTCATCCCGAGAGTGGAGACGCTCCCAAACCACAGCAGCATCTGTAAGAAATTTAACATTAATATCCGTGTGTGTGTGTTGTTTTTTTTTAGGTGAGCTGTCGCTGCCGGCCCATGTCAGCCCGTACACGAAGGTTCCCGAGGACGCAGTGGAGAGCAGGGAGGACGCTTACATCCAGCTGGAGCTGCGAACGCTGGAGCAGTCGCTGCTCGCCACCTGTGTGGGCAGCATCGCAGAGCTCAGTGAGTGTGTGTGTGTGTGTGTGTGTGCCGTCACAGTCAGCTCCTGTGTTTTGTGTGTGTGTGTGTTTGTTTAAACTGTGACCGGCGTCCGGGGCTCCTGGGACACGTCGTTAGTCAGCTGCCAGCTCCCCCGTCGTTACATAACAACCCGCAGCTTGTATCCAGAAAACAAGGGCACCTTCACGCCCTGCAGGCCACCGTAGCTCGTTATCTGAACGCTCGTTAACACGAGGAAAATAAAAGATCTCAGTGCTCTCGCTGTTTCACGGCGGTTTATGGACGTGTAGGTGAACACAAAGCACTTTTTCACAACAGATTCTGTAAAGTTACGTCACATTTTTCCACATTTCTACCTCTTATTTACCTCTTTTTCTTTTTCTTAAGATGGTTAATATGTTTATAAAAGTTTATTTATACCACTTTAATCTTTATCTGTATTTGCTGAGTCAGCTTTTCGTCTCGTCCTCTCCTCTCGCAGGCGACCTGGTGTCCCGAGCGATGCATCACATGCAGCGTCTGCGCAGCTCCAGCCCCTTCGCCAGCCCGTCGGCTCGCCCGGCCAATCAGCAGCTGTCTGTATCCTGGGCCCCGGACGCGTTACGCACGCTCTACTACTTCCTGTCCAGCCCGCAGATGGAGTCGCTGGAAAATCCCAACCTGGAGCCTCCGACCGTGACGCTGAGCAGAGAGAGGTGCGTGACGTCTCTGCGCTGAGATGTGATTTTTGAGGTTTAATTTAAAAAATGAATGAATTCCTGCAATAATTCTGACTTCCTGTGCACCTTCCTCCCCCACCAGGCCGTTCCTGCTCCTCCCTCCTCTCATGGAATGGATCCGGGTTGCCGTGGTGCACGCCGAGCATCGCTGCAGCCTATTGGTGGACAGCGATGACGTCAGACAGACGGCCAGGCAGCTCCTGCCGGGACTGGACTGCGAGCCCCGACAGCTGAAGTAAGGGACGCCGTTATGATTGGCTGACACTGACACCGACTGTCGATGTGGACTTGAAGCGTGCTGATTGGTTCTGATGCTTCCCCGCAGGTCCGAGTGCTGCTTCCAGTCCTTCAAGTGTCTGGACGCCGACGCGGCTTCGGCCAAGTTCCAGCTGGATCTGGGCTTCAGGATGCTGTCGTGCGGCAGAGCGGACCTGATCCTTCAGGCCACGCAGCTGCTGGGAGCCGAGGGCGTCGACACCATGGACGACCAGGTGAGGAGGGGTCGCCGTCGTCAGGAGTAATAATCCAGATTATATATATATATATATGAGGATTATGACGGTTGTTTCATTCATTACATTGGTTTGGTTTGTTTTTGTTATTATGTGGATTTGTTTTATTGATTTTTATGCTTTTATATTGTATATTTTTGTATTAAAATGCTGTTTTTTATTACTCATGACTTGCAGGGAAAAAAGCAATAAATATATTGATAAAAGCACAATAAATGATGTAATAAATCTTTGTCATTTATCCTCTGAGAACTAGATGCATGCTGCAGATTTCCAGCCTATAAAGGGCCGAACCTCTGAAATAAAGTGTGTGTGTGTGTGTGTGTGTGTGTGTGTGTGTGTGTGTGTGTGTGTGTGTGTGTGTGTGTGTGTGTGTGTGTGTGTGTGTGTGTGTGTGTGTGTGTGTGTGTGTGTGTGTGTGTGTGTGTGTGTGTGTGTGTGTGCAGGGAATGACTCCTCTGATGTACGCCTCTGCAGCGGGAGATGAAGCGCTTGTGCAGATGCTCATCGAGGCCGGAGCTCACCTGGACCTGCAGGTAAAAACACAGCTGAGGGTTTCTGCACAGTTCATCACATTTTAGACTTTTTTAAAGACCTCGTAGATCACAACTGAACACGTGTTTCACCATCATATTGGCCAAAATATGACAGAAAACCAGCAGGAGCAACATAGTCTAGAATTATTCATAACAATATCACATTTTTCAGGACTTCCCAGCTGTATATGAATACACTTCTTGATGATATAAAGTAATTAAATGAATGCAAACTGGACCAGGATCAGTGGCATCAAATGGACAGATGGATCAACTGATTCACACTTTATTTATTTAGGTTCGTTTAAGTCTTTTTTTATTGACAGAAACAGCTTCCTGCAGCACAATCCACTGTCTCACCAGTCTCACTAGAGTTAAATAGTTGTCTCCTGACAGCCCAGAATTAGACACAAAAACATTTTATAACATCTAACATCTCTGTCTTTTTAACTCCTTATAAGGCTTTTCCTTGAGGAAGCTGAACTCAGTGATTTCTAAAGACTTCTCCAGACCTCCAGTTGCTCTGACAGCTACTGACTCTGCTCTACATCACAGCTGCTTTCTGTGACTGAGATGACTGAAGTGTGTTTGTCTGTCTGTGTTTGTCTGTGTGTGTGTGTGTTCAGGTCCCGGGCTGCTCGGCCAGACACCCGTCCGTTCACCCCGGCAGTCGTCGCTGGGCGGCTCTGACCTTCGCCGTGCTGCACGGTCACCTCTCCGTGACTCAGGTTAGAGCTTCAGGCTGAATACGTCACAGCATCTATGGAGATTATTCCCTCTCTTTATTCAAGAGCGTAGTATATAAATTTGAGAGCAAACTTGTAATTTGTCCCTCAAAACCCTCCCCTCGCACTCAAACAGCCTCTGCTTGCGCTCAGATTTGCTCCGCTTGTGCTCAAACTGTGTGCTCGCACTCGGATACAATGTTGCTCGCGCTCAAACTTCAACTCTTCTCCTCGCACTCAGGTTTCTTCTCCACGCTCGCTAAATTTCTGCTCACGGATTTCTCCACTGCGCTGGGATTTTTTTGTGTAACAACAAGCATAGCAACCACCCTGTCAGAATCATCCAATCAATAGAAGGCCTGGTTTTGGGTTGACCAATGAAATGGAGCCTGCCTCCTTGCGTTAGTCAAAGTCAAGGATCTCAAGTTAGTTTTTTTTTTTTTTTAAATCACTTTTTTTATGTTGCTGTTTGAGTGCGAGGGGAGGGTTTTGAGGGAAAATTACAAAATTTGAACGTAAAATCAATAAAGTTTGCTCTCAAATTTATATACTACGCTCTTGAATAAAGATAGGGAATAATCTCCATAAGCATCGGGGTGCAGTTCAGTGGAAAGAAAAGACATGTTCATGAGTCTTTTGTTGGGAGAAATCAACTAGTGTATCTAACAAACAAAGCAGAGTCCTCCTCTAACGGCGTCTTGTCTTCATGCTGGCAGCTGCTGCTGGAGGCCGGAGCCGACGTGGAGGGTGGAGCCCTGCTGGACGGACAGGAGAGCTCGGCTGAGACGCCGCTACAGCTCGCTGCCGCTGCAGGTATCACTATAGAGACGACTGACACACGGGCTGAGTGGTGCTGATGCTGAAACATGAACTAACATTAAAAGGATAAAATGTTCCTGTCTGTCTTTTTCCAGAGTGAGATGTTCACACCGATACAGTAACTATCTGTTCTGTTTCTTCCTCTCAGGTTTCTACGAGATGGTGAGTTTGCTGCTCGCGTACGGCGCGGACCCTCTGCTCAGAGTGCATCATGGGAATTCTCTGACGTCACCGCTGTATGAGGACATGAACTGCTTCAGTTACGCTGCAGCGCACGGACACAGGTGAGACGGTTTATCCCGGTCGCCTCATGGTGGTCACCTTTTTAAAGTTTCTTTTAAACTTCTTTCAAGTTTCACAACAGCTTTATTTTGAAAAGCTCTAAACATAAAGTATCATACTCCTGATTTCGGCCTCAAAATCTCACATAATATATATTACAATAAGTTTATCAGATCAAAACAACAACTTGTTGCATTTTAAAATGGTCAATATAAAATAATAACGCTGTCAAATGAACTAATTCTCATGAAAACATTTATTAAATGAAGATAACAGACATGTAGAGTAAGAATGACTTTTGAAAACTAACATTTTATTTATTGAGGATGATATATTACTCCAACGTTTGCAGTGGATCAACAGAAAATTAATCTGCAGCTATTTAGACAAATGAATAAAAATATGCTCCATATTTGTTGTTGCAGCTTCTCAAACGTGTCACACATGATGGTAAACTGGATTTTGCTCGATCAAAACAAGACATTAGAAGATTAAATCATTTCATATTTTATAGATAAAACACTTAATCAGGAGAATAATCAGCAGATAATATAAATAACAGCTACAGTCTTAGTTCCCACTGATTGATTAAGCTGACGCAGCAGATGGTTTGTTGCTGAGAAGTCGTCCTTGGAAGACGTTCGGCGGGATGAATCATCCGTCTGTAAGCGTCGTACCTCGCCAAAGCAGCTGCATTCACAAGATCACAAGGTCATGTGAGAATCCTCACAGGATGCCGATTGGTCCAAACCTTTGGTGGTTTTTTTTTGGACACGAGCTCATAACGTTGAAGCCTCGACAAGACGGATATGTCATGTGATGTTTGTGATGATGTGAATCCAGCTGCCTCCCACGGTGACTAATCGATTTTTAATCTCTAAGCGACGATTCACACGAGTGTAACACGGCAACGTCTTCGCAGGAGTCCAAAAGAAATGACTTGTCATCTTCTGCAGGAATGTGTTGAGGAGGTTGCTGCTGCAGCCTCAGCACAGGAAGGAAGACATCCTCTCTCTGGAGGAGATCCTGGCTGAAGGAGTAGAGGAGGTAGAGGAGGAGGAAGAGGAGGAAGCCAGAACACACTCCAGACTCGCTCCCGCTCCGGACTCCCTGAGCCCGGCTCCCAGGCTCTGCAAGGCCAGGATGAAAGCTCTGCAGCAGGCGGCGTACTACAGCGCCGAGCACGGCTACCTGGACGTAACCATGGAGCTCAGAGAGATGGGTGAGTCACATGACACGCTGAGGAAACTAAAGTCTGTCCTGCCCTGGTGTAGTCGGCTTTCTTTGTTTCATTTATTAGATTTATGAATGAAAATCGATCATAGAAGACACATTAAAGCTGAATTTTGAGTGCAAGAATCGTCAATTTTCTCTGAACTTAATCAAATCCAATAATAAACTCTGACACTGGGAACATCTGTGAATTGAAAGTAACAGAAAACATCAGCCTGCTGTTAAATGAAGGAGCTTCATACTGAAAATGACCCTGAGAAAAAGTCTGTGTGTCACTGATGCGTCTCTGCTTTTCGTCTTAAACTGTATAAATATTTAACACTTAAATCATGTGCTTTGTTCCTCCTCTATCCTCTCTCCGCTCTCTGCTCTGCTCCAGGTGTTCCCTGGAGGCTCCACATCTGGCTGGAGTGTCTCCACAGAGCGCAGCAGCTGTCCAGAGATGAAGTCACCGTCTCCCTCCTCACAGAGTTTCCCTCCATCAGGACGGAGGACTACGGCCCCGAGCTCCTCTCCGCAGGAGTACCGCTCATGTTCAGCATGTTGGAGACCAGCAAGGTGCAGCTCAACGTCCGTCCGTCTGTCGTCAGTCTGTCAGAGTTAAATTAAAAGTTTAAACAAGGAATTATTTTATTTTTATTCATCTACAGCTCCCATCAGCTTATTGATGCCTGCATGTGGCTAAACCTCCTCTGAGCTTTAGCTAGTTGTTCAGCACTAGAAATATAATATAATTTTATCATGATTAAATGTTACTGTTTAGCACAGTAGATACACATTAAACTTACATATATTTTACTATATTATCACTGTAATATTAGCAGAAAAAGTCATGAATATCTTTGTTAAAACACTTTGAGAACTAAGCTAGCACTAACATTAAGCTAACCTGGGAGCAGTTTAGTTAAATCTGAAGCATTTCCTCCTTTGAGACATTTGAGGGGATTATTTTCTATCTTACTGAGAGTTAAACATTAATTTAATCTCTGTGCAATATTAATATAACTTGTTTTTAAGCCTTTCTTAAGAAAAAGAATGAAAGTGGAAGAAGAAAGCTAGCTAGCTGTGCAGTTGATATAAGTGGATTTACAGACGTAACAACTCTAAAATTGATGTTTCTAAGATTTATGTAAAAAAACTAAAAAAGTGCTGCTAACAGTTCACTGAAAATGACATTTATGTCAGTCGCCACTGATTGGTCAGAGCAAAATAAACCAGCACAAAGAGAAATTAGCGTTCATGATTCCTGAGCAGTGATGAGCTTCATAGTCTTAGTAGGAACGTTAAACGAGAGACGGCAGTTTAATCAAACTTTATTTGTTTTTCTCATACAAAAACAAACACTTAAAGATATAAAAGTAAAAACAGATGTAATTAGCAACTTAACTCACATTTACAGTCTCTATATGATGACCTATTGAACATAAACTAAAGTGGTGACACAATATTTCTGTCAATTTGAACTCAGTCCTTCACTGAAACTATTTTTAATGCTCAATGTGTTTAAAGAACAAACAACAACATCTGCAAAGAGAAATTAGTGTTCATGATTCATGAACAGTAAGGAGCTTCATAGTCTTAGTAGGAACATTAAAGAAGCTTCTAAGCTGCCTAACTCTGGCTATGACTGTGGAAATTTTCTTTAAAATATTTATAATATAAATGAACTTGTCCTGCCTTGAATGCATAAAAAAGCTTAAAGTTAAGTTGTTCTTGTCAACATGTCTTCATAAAGCAACAAATTTCCCCAAATCTGAAACTCCTATTATCTTTACAGTGATGATATTTAAATATTCTGGGACGTTAATAAAGGCACAAACCTCCTCAAACTGTGACAGTTTGCTCACTGTGGTGCATTTTAATGATCAAAAAGGTGATTCCAAACAACTGATATATGTTTGTATGCATGTTTTTATTGTCGGCTACTTGTGTGTTTATGTTTCCAACCTTGTCTCTTCAGGGTTTAATGATCCATCCCGTCGTACCTCCAGATTGTGTTTAAAACATATTTATCATGTCTGACGTTGACGTGTTGTTTCCTCTGCAGGACTACGTCGTCACTAAGAGGCTGGCGTCGGTGTTCTCTCACTGCTACGGCTGCTCTCCCGTCCCTCGCATCCTTCCCATGGACGTCACTCTGTCCACACAGCTGGGTAACGCTTCACTGCTGCGCTCTGATTATTATTATTATTTCATTTTCTATATTGAACGAATACTTACAGACCACGTGCTCGTCTCTGTCCTCAGATATTCACTTCCTGAACAACCAGGAGATGTCGGACGTGACGTTCATGGTGGACGGTCGTCCGTTCTTCGCTCACCGGGTGCTGCTGATGTCGGCCTCTGAACGGTCCGACCTCTCTTCTCTGACTACTTTTATATATTTAAATCATGACTCGTGCTGTTATTATTTTTCATTAAGGTGTTTAAATATCTGAGCGGTTACATGTTGTTCCTAAAACCTTTTAATAGTGAAGTTTCACCTGTTTAATGTCAGAAACATCAAACACTTTCTACCTTTTTAAAACTTTCTTTTTTAATCAAACTCATACAAAAACACACTTACAAGTGTAAAAAGATGTAATTAGCAACTTAACTCTCATTTACAGTCTCTATATGATGATTAATTTAAACATAAATCAAAGTGGTGACACAATATTTCTGTCAACTATTTTTAATGCTAAAATATGTTAAAGAACAAAGATATAACTTGAAATTAGGAGCACTGAGTTTATTTTTATCACACTGTAATATCATTAAACTTATTCTTCAATACTTTTCCTTCCAAATGAATTTAAAAATTATATTTTGTAAACCAGCAGAGGTATTTCTGTGTTTCATCAGTGCGGAAATAAAAACTGAAACTCTGGCTGTGACTGGATTAGACTGGATTAAGATTAATGTTCTTGAAGGCATAACATCTCTACAAATGTAAAAAAAAAAAAAAAAAAAGGAACAATAAAGATCATAAACTTTACACTGAGGCTCTAAATCAAACCCCAAACTTACATAAAAAGCTATTTTTATTCCGCTTTTTCTGCTCTATTTTGTCTCTTTCTTTGATCTTATTTTTGCCTCATATTGTAAAATCAGTTTTTTATGATCCTCTATAAAGTACGCTGCTTGGTTTAGAAAAAGTGCGAAATCACTAAAATGTATTTTAATGAAGAAAAACTTATGAGGAAAAAGTTTTCACATCAGTGTTGCATTAAAAATGGACTGAAGTCATCTTTAAAGGTGCAAAATATACGACACTTGGCCCTAACACACGTCAACAAACAGCTGTTAGATGTTAGATATTATATAGATATAAGATATAATGGAGTAATGGCATCCTGAGCAGAGAATGAAGTCGCACTCCATCTGTATGTTGTGATCAGTAAATTTAAAATCAATTTATAAACCATATATATTATAAAGGAAGCTGGTTTGAATCTTCAGTTTGTCGTGTTCTGACGTTTCGTCTTTTGTCTCGTCAGGTTTCGACAGATGCTCAGCGATTCCCCCGACAACATCGTCCACATCAGTCACATGACCTACAGCACGTTCCAGGTGAGACACAGATTAACCGTCTGTCGTTTGGTATTAATATGACTGAGAGTTACTACGGTTACTGGAGTGTGTGTGTGTGTGTGTGTGTCTGCAGATGATGATGAAGTCTCTGTACTGCGGAGGGACGGAAGGACTGACTGTCTCACACTCTGAAGCCATGAAGGTAGAATCACTCACTTCCTGGAGAGAGATTTTTATTATTATTATTATTATTATGTCATGTCTGGGATTTTAAACGTGTGTCTTTTTTTGCAGCTGCTGCCTGTAGCCAGTTTCTTCCAGCTCAGAGGTCTGCTGAGGTGCTGCGAGATGAAGCTGTCGCAAAGTCTGACTCCGGATAACGTCGTCAACGTCTACCAGACCGCCAAGGTACAAAAAAAAAAAAACACACGGCGGCTTCTGTCATCACTGAGGAAAAAAAACTCCACGAGACAGACGAGAGCTTTAAACCTCAGACTTTAAATCCAGTTGGACTACAGTCACAGTTACATTAATATGTTTATGTGCTCAAAGCAAATGTGCCTGTTTGTGTGACTTTTTCAATTCTGTGTTCAATTTTTTACCATTTTTTTTAAAGTTTGGTCAACGATTTTCTTTTCTTTTATTGGTGCTATGATTTCCTAAAAAGAAGCTGAAATGCAACTGTAATAATAAATGACATTTCAAGGAAAAAGACTCCGTAATGTTATGAGAATAAAGTCATAACTCTACATGAAAGAAGCTGTAAATCAGACGTAACCGTGCACTGATAGCTCTTCCATAAAAGAGGCAGTTCCTTCCAAGTCCATGTGGTTCTTCCTTCATAACAGACCTGATGCAAATAATAATATTAATAATAATAATCTGGTGCTGATGTGCCAAAAAAGATTAAGTATTTTGTTATTTGTGTAACTTATACTAAAGTATAACTCCACAAGATGCTCCACTTATTTTATTCTTGTAAAATTACACCTTTTTTTTTCTTAAATCAGTCTTGAAATCTCTTCAGTTTGGCCTTTTTTATAATAATAACAACACATCTATTCACTTTATGACGTGTTTTTTTTTGTGTTCGCAGCATCACGGAGCAGCGGAGCTCTGCAGGTTCTGCGAGGGCTTCTTCCTGCAGAACATGGACCGGCTCCTGGACAGAGAGGACTTCCACCGCCTGCTGCTGGGAGGGGTCGGTCAGGAGCTGCTCTGCCCGGGGACGGGAGCCCGATCCGGGCCGGGAGGAGAGCGGAAGCGGCCGGTCCTCCTGAGGGATCTGGAGGTGACGCTGATACACAGACTTTACAGCCTTCACTCGGCGTGTCGGGAGTAGAAACGCCGCGGCGCCGGACTGTGTGTGTTTTAAAAGAAAGAGGTGTGTTTGGGAATAGCAGCCATATACTGTGTTTCTGCCTTAGTCTTCTTAGGGAGAACATATTAGTGTAGCGTAAAGAGTAGACTAGACCTGCTCTATGTGAATTGGCTTCTTAATCTTGACACAAGTGAGCATTTCTGCAGCTGAGGAAGGTCGATCCAACACAATTAGATGCAGAAAATGTACAATTTTGATAAGTGATGACGTCATTTATCAAGTGAAATTAACAAACATGAAGTCTTTGTTTTGTTTGTCACTATGAATCAAATACTTTTATGTTTCTTTGACTGTTGATCAGACAAAAACAGCAGCTTTGAAGACCTCACCTTTTGGCTCTAATAAGCTGTGACGGGCATAAAATAAAATTATTAATAAATCTTTTTGAGGTTAAAAACTCAGATGTTGCTTCAGGCAAACTTTACCAAAGCTGCCTGTTGACTTGATATCATCACAGCTGAATCAACGTGAGCTCAATATTCTCCTTTTTCCATTCAGTGTTGGATTTCACCAAACAGTTTTAACTCATATGTTTGTATATAAGGATTAAACTCTCCAAACTGTGCACTGCCACCACAGAATGAGGAAGAATAGCACCATCTTTAGCCTTCATGTTGATTAGATGTGCTCTCATTTACTCATCATGTTCAGATATTTTCACTATTTACAGTAAGAACATGTTCAGAAGTAGTTTGAAGGACCAGAAGCAGATTTCTCATGACCTTTAATAGAATAAGTTCCTGCTGACCGAGGTCACGTCCTCAGTATTGTTTCTGGGAATGCAGAGATGTTAATTACATGTCATATTTTTGTGTGTGTGTGTGTGAGAAACACTTTCGAGTCAAGCTCTTATAATATCCCACAAAATTTAGTGGTTCCCCACCAGAATTATGTTCCTGGCAGTGTTGGACCAAAAAAACAAAACATTTTGGTTTCTTATAAAATATTTTTAGGGGCTCATACGCAGTTCAGTGGTGGCAGATTATCAATTTATAGCATATTTTGATATTATGGACAGAAAAAAGACAAAAGCAGCTGTTTAGTCTCTTTGTTGGCTGATATGTTAACTGTTGCTGGCAGTTAGCTAGCTAATCAGTGTTAGCTCCATCTAACTCGGCAAGTTGGTAGAAAACCGTCTCCAGCAACCTCAATTTAAAACAGGAAAACAGGCAAAAGGGTCTTAAATCAACACTTAATTGCTACATACATGGTACCAAAAAAAAGACCGAGGCTAAAGCTAGGTCCCAAGAAAAAAAAAAAAGGTTAATTTGCTCCAACACGTTTAACTGCCCACTATAGAAAAACACACTCGGACAAGCAACACAGAGGTTAGATTTATGTCTTATTGTTTGTCAAACAGTATGTTTTACTTTTAATGTAACTGGTTGAGGATTAACTGATGAGTTTAGCAAAGCTGACAGAAGCTACTGAAACATGTTTGACAGGGATAATATGCTAACAATATGCTAACTCGCTAATAATATGCTAACTCTTGGAAGTAATGCTGTAGGTAGTGAGCTAGTTAGCCAGGCATGCTAACATTTGTTAAATATATCAGATAAATACACAGTTTAATACATGATTTACATTTTTTTAAATCAAAATACAGGACTCTCCAAACTCTTTCTATACTATTTATCTCACTTTTTAGAGCTCTTTGCATGCTGGGAAATCCAAACCTTGTCAGACCTGCTGTGTGTAGTTAAAGATGCTAACTATGCTAGCACAGTTTATTTGGAGATTTTAAACCTTTTAAACTGAGTTAAAAAGTGGTTTAGTGAATCCAACAGTGCGTCGAAAAGGAAAATAACCTTAAACGTTTCCAAATACTTGATATGACTTCTGATGTGTCCATTTTTAGTGTTGTTTTCTTATTAATAATGTGCAGTTTTGTAGTAGCGAGTCGTATGTTCCTTGTGTTTACAAGCTACAGTCTGAAGGGACTTAAAGACATTTACATGGTACATTTAAAACTCTCTGTTGCTGCATGTAGATAATCAACTCTGAATGTGTAAAATATGTACATATGTTTTGTGAATAAACATCTTAACAACCCCCAAAAAAAAAAAAAAAATTGTGCACACACAGCTCCAAAGTCAACAGATTTATTTCCTTTAGCACTGAAGTTGTTCACAGTAACATCACAAGGGAATACATTGCCAGTGGTTATCCTGCTCAGTAGTAGCGCTCCGTGCTCCGAGTCCATTCTGTGTGTGCTCTGGATTCCCACAGTAGAAAAAGAGGAAAGCGAACAATGAAAAGGTATTGCTTTTAATTTTTCTCTCTCTAGAATAAACCCAAACACCCACCCAGCTGGTCTGGAGTGAGCGACCCGATCGCCAGCGAGGTCCCTCGTTGAGAGAATGAGTAGGGGAGGATGCATTGCACGGTTACTGTGAGCGCACAGTAATCAAAAAGGAGGGAAGAGGGCAAGAGGAAAACAAAATAATTAAAAAGAAAATCAAAAAAGGCAAATAAAAACAAATGCACATAAAAAGAACATAAATACATAAATAAATGTGGAGAGAAAAAGGGAACAGGAGAACAATTCCAACAACGACATGCAAAGAAAAGACGAATGCTGAACATGCAATCAACCGTACGAGGTCAAAGCTAAGAGTAGGAATCCCCTTGGTTTTTTAAATAAGCTTGTCAGTAAACTCGGCTTATTTACAGAATGAGTGTTTGGTGAGATCTGAGTCATCATACACGGGGCGAGAGGAGGGCGAGAGGGAGGGCGAGGGGAAGAAGAAGAAGAAGAGGAGGAGGAGGAGGAAGGAGCCGACAATTATCAACAAAGGGTTTGTTCCTCTCGAAGAGGCTACGTCTACATTCTTAAATTACGGTAAATCATTTTTCCCCAAAAAACGTATATTACAAGGTTTTTCTTTCGTCAAAAGCCGGGTAAAGAAAAAAAAGAAAAGAAAAAGGAAACGAACGCTCACAAACGTTTTTTTCAAGATTTCTCGGTCATCGAATAACTTAAACATGACAAAAATATCCTTAAATAATTTTGACGAAACATTCTCTACATCTTTCATATAAATAACGGAGAATAAATTAATACCAAAAAAAAAGAGACAAAATACAGTAAAGTACAAAAATATACACAGCAGTTCAATATTGTCTGAAACCTGCAGATAATTCAAAGAAACCTGAACAAGAGCAAAACTTAAAAAACAAACAAACAAACTGCGCTGACATGATGTAACTGAACCCAAAATCTGATTCACTTGTCAAAAGTGCAAAAGAAAAAAAAAAAAGACACGTTTCATCGGTGAGGCCTGGTCACACCAGAGAGTAGCGCACTGAAATCTATCAGTGCGTCTTTTATGAAGTTTGTTGTTCCTGAAGTTCGGCGACGTGCTAGCAGGCTAGTCGGTTCACTTCTTTTAGCGCCATTTGCTTTTTGAGCAGCTGTTTTTGTTTTCTTTGTACTTTTACTGTTTACTCCTTCTTGGCTTTTTGTTCTCAGGACTGTGCTCATATCGTTAGCGTTTTATTTTATAGGTCTGTCATTTAAAAAAAAAAAATTTCCCAGCAAGTTTCTGGGAGAAAACTTGGTGCTAATTGTGAGGAAAATAGGGACGATTTTCCAGTTAATGCTCGTGTAACCCAGTAAACTTCAATGAAAAGATCATTTTCCCTTTAATTGGTACCAAACTTCACAGTTCTTTCTAGAAAACCATTTGGAAATTACAGACCTATAAAATAAACTTCATTAAACAAGTTTTTGTAGAGAGAGTGGACAAAACAAGCTAGCTTGTGCCCGTTAGCTCAGTTGCTAACTGAACGATAAGTTTGCACAGTTGCATCAAAAAAACGACGGATTTGTACCGTCGACTCCAGTCTGTGAATCATCCCTCTTTTCCTGTCCATACTGGCAGCAAAGAGATCCCTCTCTAAAGCCACACAAAGTGCTTATTCTGTGTAGAAAATGTATTTTAGCGCCAAAGCCAAGGCTAATAGGAGGCTTCAGCAGTGCAGAGTTAGCTAGACAAAGTGTCCACAAGCAAGCAGGCTCATTTAATCGGTCGCTAACAGGACAGTAAGTCAGTTACTTCAGAAGACGTATTTATAACATCGACTCCGAGCAGTTTATACCCCGACTGAGGAGAAGTGTGATATTTCTCCGTATTATTTGCTGGTGTGACCGAGCCTCCGTAAGAATAAACAAAATATGGCAACACAACTCTAAAAACATAATGTCACAACTACACTTTTTGTACATACGCAACATTATTTTAGTCTGTACAACAGAATAGATCATTCATTTATGTAATATCACCTCCCCGCCCCCCACTCCCAACTCCCACCCCTCCCTCCCCACTTTATTTATCATACTTCTTATGGGCGAACCTTTAAACTGCAAGAACCCATTTACAGAAAACGCCACAGAGCGAGCGAGCGAGCCTCAGAAAAAATCCTGCCGTTCACAAAGAAAGACGACATTTTTAAAAAGAATTACAATCCAGCCAGCGTTTTTGTCCGATCCGTCTGTCCGTCTCCGCTTCCTCCACCACTTCCTGTTTGTCAGCGTGTGCAAGTCATTACATCCCGCGAAGAAGAAGAAGAAGTCATGTTTGTGTCGAGGAGTACATACAGTATGTGTTTTCTTTATTTTTTTTTATTTATTTTTTTTTTATGTACATGTGGGAGGAAATAGAAGAAAGAGAGAAAAGAGGGGAGGGGATGTGTGTGTGTGTGTGTTTGTGTGTGTAGATTGACAAACATCACTGTCTTAAGGCTTTTTTTTTCTTTTTACAACTCTTCCGAGATGTGTCTGTGTTTGGTTCTGGTGGTGGAGGGGGGGGCGGCGAAGTGGACTCTACTGATCCGGAGAAAAGACTCGAAGAGAGAGGGGGATCGGACGTGGGGAGGAAGTGAAGCGTAGTTGAGGGGGGGGCGGGAGGAGGCAAGGGAAGGGTCCTCTTGTCTTTTCTTCAGTTTCCGACTCTCTCTTGGTGACGGCGGCGGGGGGGGGGCGCTGTCGGCCCGGTTCTCGAAGAGCCGCCGAGGTGTGGTTAATAGTTATTATGGATGATCCCTGGTGGCAGAGACAAGTCAAGCCATCACACATGTGAGGAGGACACAAACCCACTGAAAGACCCCCGGGGGACACAGAGAGGGACAGAAGGTAGGGGGGACGACAAAGCTACATCTGCTACTTATTGTAAAATACTGATTTTTAACTTTTAAACTGAAATAGCCATTCCCATTATACAGTACAAAATTTATAGGCAAAAAGTAGATTTCTTTTTTTTTGTTGTTGTTGTTGATGTTGTTGTTTTCACTCCTAACTAAAGGGCAAAGTTAGCAGCTCTCCTCTGTCTCCTCTCTTGTTTTTAATGACCTGATAACTGCTTTTTTCGTCTAGACATGCACAGCTACCGCTTCCTTTAAGGTTGTTCCTGTGTCCTGTTGCCGGCGGCCGTCTTTGTTTTGTCTTTGCCGGGGGGGCATTTAGAGTCATTGGGCGGGGGCTGGTTGGGCTTGCTGCCGGGGGCATGCTTGGCGGGGGAGCTAGGCGTGGCGGGGGCGCCGGGGGAGTGGGACGCTTGGATGTTCTTCTCGTCTGAAAAAAGCTGTTTAATTACGTCAAAGAAGTTACTCAACGGGCTGCCTACACAGACGGGAAGAAAAGAAGAAACAAAGAGAGAAAGAGAGAGAGAGAGAAAGAGAGAGAACAAACAACAGATGAGCAATGGGGTTAACGCGAGGAGAAGAGGATGGTGATGGAGGGATGAGAGGAGGAGTGGAGCTGGAGAAAAGGAGACTCTTTAGCCGGAGGGGGAAGCAACTAGGAGGTGTAGGGGTGTTTTTTAAAGGTAAAAGGAGAAATAGCTGAAGTGCTGAAATGTTTTCAAAAAGGTCAAAATATTAGTGATTTTATGTTTTTATCAATTTTGGCTTCAGAGTCTCAGTTTCTCCTGCTGGAGAGGAGAGCTAACAGGAGCGCTGGAAGACGGGTCAGAGTCATTTAGCATCAGATTAACTGAAAAAGGGTTTACTACTAAATGAACATGTTATCTTTTTTGAGTCATGTGATTTAACATTGAAAAAAGAGGCTGTTAAGCAATTTGGGTTCAATTATTGGTAAAAATTTTTGTCTTTTTTACTGAGAAATACTGTTTTTGTTTTAGTTTAGAGGATCCTGCATCATTACTGTGGATGTTCTAACATGCTTCACCTGTATATTTATAAAAGCTAACAAGGTTTTAGTGGTTGAAATAGCAGTGATTAATGTAAATTATACATTTATCTGAAAAAATGAAAAATAATTTTCCAAATTTTTATTATTGTTAAGAAAAGGCTTGGCTAGATTTAGTCAGTAACAGAATCAGTACTTCTGTCTTAAAGCTCACATGTACCATAAAGGATTTAGTGGTTGTTTCTTGTGTTCATGCAGGCAGAACAGTGATTTAACTGTAATGTGACAGGACTTTAAAATCCTGGTTCTGAGTAAAACATGTGTTAAAGTTCAGCTAAAGCTAATATGAGGTTTGATCTTCAGAATGGACAAAACAAATGTGTATCTTCCAAAGTTTAATCTTTTTTTTTAAAGAAAGAATTTCCACTTTTCTGCAGAAAGTTTCTCTCTGAAGGTTTTAATAAGAAAAACAGGAAATTTTGTACTAAAAAGATCGTCACCTTTTAAATTTACCTGTTTGATTTGTCTAATGCAGAATGTTAAAGCTTTATATTAGCTTTGGTTTTTCTTACTTTTACCAATTTTTTAATGCAGGAATTGTTTTTACAGGACTGTGTGAACGTCTTCCAAAGCTCCTGTAAACTCTCCGTCATATCAACATCCATCACAACAACATCCATCTGTTAAGACAAAAGGTTCTTTTTTTTTTGTTGGTAAAATGCTTTTTAAAACAGTTGTGAGTGAATAAAAACATGCAACAGTACAACAGCACAGTACACACGTTAATCCACAATCACTTATCATCCCTGAGGTTAGTCTCCAAACACTTTGAAACATCTTTAATCCTTTTTTTTTGTTTTGCTGCTGATGAACAGAAACAAGTGTGCACGTCAGAGTGAAGGCTGGTGATAATAAACTTACCATCGTTTCTCTCCGACAAACACAGTGACACAGTGTGCTTTGCTTTTCTGGTGTCTGATATTTTTTTTTTTTTCTTTGAGTGAATTTTTAAATATGGAAAGTTTAAGAAGAAGCAAGCAAACACCATGCAAAGGGTTACTGAGGTCAGTTGAGCCGCACACACACACACACAACCATATCCACACAGTGAAATAAGTCAAAATTATCAAGTCATTGAGTCTTCCTGCTTCTTTTAAACTATTATTTTTGCAGCAGACAAACTTCTAAATCAGTTTCTGAAGAGGATTTTGTTTTGAACCACTCAGGAGCATACATGCAGGTTGTTGAAGAGCGCAAAAATGAGTTTTAATGAGCTTTTTCTATCATTCTTTGACCAGTTTGATGGCAAAAAAGGTCTTTAAAAAGTCTCAAATTCAATTAGGTGAACTTTGCTGAACATGTTAATGGTCTCCACAGCAGGAAAATGTTTTAGAGACATTCCTTTAAACCATTTAGACCAGTGGTCCTCAACCACCGGACCGAGGACTGGTACTAGGTCATTTGATACCGGGCTGCATAAATAACTTTAAATAATAATAAATAAATAACATTATTTCCATTTTATTTATTATCGAAGTCTGAACGATGTATTATTTTGAAAAATGACTGTCTGTCTATGATTTACTCTTGACGCGTCATGTGATGCGTTAAACCGTAACCATGGTGACCAGAGTGCATTAGGGGGGCAGAGACGATGTTACTCATGTTATGTTGACGCTGCTAATAAAGCTGCATATGAGCACACAGTGGATTCAGGTTTATTATTATATTTAGAGAATACCACAGTTTTTATGCTCGTCGTATCATTTCGGTTTGTTGTATTTATCCGCTGCACCTCAAAGGTTGATCCATGGTGCAAAAAAACGTAGGGGACCTCTGATTTAGACGATCTAATGTCCAGATTACCATAAAATTTACTGAGCATGTTTCCCAAAGAATGAAACTGTTTGGTATTTTGTATTTTTGGGCTTTCATGTAGTTAGAAGAGACCCTCAGCTCCAGAAGAATCTAAGAACAGCTAAACTGAGAGTGAGTACAGTATATTTGTTCCATTGTTCACTTTTATAGACCTTTTATAGACTATAAGGCCGCTAGTGTTGCTTTATGTTGTTAATGTTGTTCAAATTACGGCCTGTACAATTAGAGCTGAAACGACTACAATCAATCAGTTGATCAACAGGAAATTAATCAGCATCCATTTTGATAATTGATAAATTGTTTAAGTTGTTTTTTCTAGTAAAAACATCTTCACTGCTTCCATCTTAAACGTGAAGATTTGCAGCTTTTTGTTGTCGCAAGTGAGAATAAACCGAAAATTTAGACTTTAAGTCAGACAAATCAGCACTTCGAAGACCTCACTGTTGGCTTTTCTCACTATTTTAAGACAAATAATCAATCAAGTAATCAAGAAATTGTTAGTTGTCTCATCTGTCTTCTAGAAAGAGTCAATTTTCTGTAAGAATTAATACAGCGTCTCTATAGAAACATGTCTGCTGTAAATGACTTGTTAAGATGAACATATATATTTTTTTTGCAGCTCACACACACACGCACACACACACACGTGTTAGTGCAAACAGGGTGTGTTGGTGACAGGCCTCCAGCACGTTGCCAGTGTGTGTGTGTTAAAAGCCAGAGGTATAGAGCTCCCGGTCTCTCTGGGTCTTACCACGTTTGGAGGATTTACTCGGCAAAGAAGCTGAGCGCTGAGAGCCATCTGAGAGCAGAGGACAGTGTCAGAAACACCAACCCACTCACTGAGGCCCCCCCACCCGTCCCCTGACCCACCCAACCGACTCACCGCCAGTCAGCTGACGTCAAAAACATCAGCAGCAGCAGCAGCACAGTGGCTAAAACATGGCAACCCCTGCTCTGTATGAGTTAGATCCAAACACAATGAAGGTTCAGCTTGTTTTACAGTTTCCTCTCGTTAAATAAAGTCTTGTTTTTATGTGTTGATGTGTAGATGGAGACGTTTATTGTTACAACCTTTGTTTCAGATGACAGATTTATGTTTAACAGTCAAAGATGAAAAGTTACAGCTAGTTCCTGGAGTTTATTTTCGTCAACCTTCTTGAATTTAACAGAGTTGAGCAACAATAACTTTGTAATCCAGCGCAGCAGCAACTTTTAGTTTGTTTGTTCAACAACTGCACTCATTTTTATGAGTCTACATCTGTAAATGCCAATCAAAGCTGCATTCATAAGATTTATATTCATTACTTTAACTTTTAATCTGCCTTTAAATTAAAAGAATCGGAGGGATTGGAGAACTACTCCCTTCCTGTTTGTTTTATTGACAGCTCGACAGGCATCATATTGATAAGAAAGCAGCTGATTACGTCATTTATGTCTCATCTACGAGTGTAAATAAGGCTTGTGGACATGCATCCACTTCCATAATGATTAACTTTATATATAAAACAGAGCCATGTGTACGCATAGTTTCATAAATCTGCATCCTGCTGGGTTTAGACATACGCGTACATGGCTGACACATTGTGTGTACTTGAGCCAATTTGCATTAAAAAAAAAACAACATTTAGCAGTATTTAGCCTAGCTTCAGGCCAGTATTTGCCAATGGTATCAATGCACATCAATCACATGTTTTGCAGCAGACCAGCATTTTATTTTGAATCTACAGAACATGTAGACGGGCTGAGGTTACTCTGAGCAACAGGCTGAACGTTCACTGTGATGGATATCACCTCTTAAACTCAGTCTGCCACTGCATCCACACATGTACAACCTTCCACACACACACACACACACTCAGAGGAGGCTTCAGGTTCATATGTTTGTAGATGTTTAGTATCAAACATGCAGATTCTTTGGTTCTGACTGCGATAAAGAAGATCAGCAAACACAATCACATCATGTTCTGTGTTTGTTTGCTCCGCTGGTGAGTACATTCAGTTTACAGAACATGCTTTTCATTTCAGTACATCAGTCCCATATGTTGCAAAAAAAAAAAAAAAAGACCACACTCAAGTCGTGTGTCAGCGGCACCGAGAAGCATCGGCACACATAGAGTTTGGCAGCGACGGATCCCAACAAAACTCGACCCCCCGGCTAACGTTCGGCCGGCGTGCGCCAGCCAAACAGTATGTGTGTGCGAAGCTTCGGGTTTCATTCAGCATGCGAGTGATTCAGTTCATCCAAAGTGGCGTTAAAGTGAAAGCTGTGGATGACGAGAAGCGGGGAGGCATGAAGAGGCAGGCCAAGAGGAAGAGTGACAGACAAGAGAGATCAGATAGATACTGTAGATATACTGAGATGTGGGTTATCGGCACATCTACATGGAGAGAGGGGAGGTGACTGAGGTTGTGCGTACAGCGCCTGATAACAGTTCCCATCTGTGGCAGTGACTGGCCAGACTGGTGCTTACTGGTTCTTTGTGGGTTTTAACTGATAGTTTGGATTTTTTAAACAAGTGTGTGAATCTTGGGATTAGAGATTAAAACACAAAGAAACATTTAAAGCCACAAGACAACACGAGTTTCCACCTTCCACTGATAAATGACAAGAAACTAAAGTACAAAAATGCCAAACATATGTTTTATTATAATTATTAAGTCTATTTTTCCTCTCTAAGACATTCTGCCTATTACATTTCTTGGTGGCAACTGCTATATAAAACTAATGTAAAGGAACTATGTCAATATTTTAAATTATCCACTGAAACGTTCCCAATAAATCTTCTCTTATTGCAAGTGAACTGTTAAAATGGCTCCGTTAAACGTCTGCTGAATGAGCTGTTAGCAGCTGCAGTTTGCAGTGAAGCCACTGATGTACAGACAAACTGTAACCAGATTACTGTCATACTGAAGAAAACTTATAAATCTGATGATTCTCAGGCTTTCTTTCTATCGTCTCTAAGCAGATTTATGAATGTCTGCTCACAGTGCACGTCAGAAACTGTGATATCTTCGGGGAGTGGAAGTCACACTGAATCTAAAAATATGTGTATGATGTCTTTAGGTTCAGATTTGACTGAGTTATGATTCAAAGGAGCGCCTCGCTGTTTGAAAACCTCTGAGACCGCTGAGACGTCCTGGATGAAGGTTTGACAGCAGAATCAAGAGTCTGAACTACATGTTTGAGTGTTTTTCATGATGCATTGTGGCTTAAAATGTCAACACTGCAATAAAAATCTAATAATTTGTACTGGAAACAGAATATTTTTTTTATTTTTTATAAATATTACTTGATAAGTTGAACATTTGTGTATTAAAAGTCAAAAAAAACCCAAACTATCCATGTAAATCCAGCAGATCCTGTTTACTGCAGTGTTTCTCTCCCAGTAACACATCCTGAAGGCAGCTGTATGTGTGTGAGTGTGTGTGTATGCTGCATGTACCTATAAGCTGTGTGTGTGTGACAGCAGTGTGTGTGGATGTGTTGTAGTTACTCTGCTTCACCACCAGAGGGGACCATTATCAAGTAAATAACCACAGATACAACGACAGCGACACTACAATGTCACACTAACAGAAACAGAACTAACAAGGACGACTGGAGAACACAGAGTCACTCTTTCTTTTCTTCCATATTTTTTTAAAAAACAATAAAAATCCATCCATCTGTCTATAGGCAGCCCAACACGCAGATCTCAAAGATTTGTAGGATTGTTTCTGGCCTGTTTTATGCAACACTAAAAAATAAAAGTGTTATCTTTCTGCCTCCTTCAGAGAAAAAGCTGCATGCACAAATAAAACAGCTGATCCTCACAGTTTGATGTATAGCTCCTGAGTAGTAACATGTACTGTATGTGAGTGTGTGTGTGTGTGTGTTGGGTGTGTTGGGTGTGCACGCCATGGTATGTGGCGGGGACATGCACGTGGAGATGCCTTGTGCTAAAAGCAGTGTGCTGAGCCGAGCCGAGCCGAGCTGAGCTGAGCGGGTCCGAGCCGAGGTGGGCCGCGGGTGTGGCTGTGCTGTGGAGAGTGCCAGGATGCCGGAGGGAGGGACGGAGGGGCTGTGAGGGCGTGGAGGAAGAGGAGGAGGAGGAGGAGGAAGAGGGGTGGGGGGTGTAGGCGGGGCAGGGGGACGGGGGGGGGGGACGGGGGGGGGGGGGGGGTAACGAGGGGATGGACTTACCAGAGATCTGGGGCTGGCTGCCGGGCTGGTCGGAGCTGAGCAGCTGGGCCTGGATGGTCTCAACCACACGCTTGAAACGCCGGCTGGGACCTGATGAAGATGAAGGAGTGATGAAGCTTTGTTAGACTCATGTTGTGTGTGTGTGTGTGTGTGTGTGTATCAAAGCCTGACGTATGTGCCGTAGACCCCCCCCCCTCTGTCGTCGTCCAGAAAACTATTAAA
Source organism: Euthynnus affinis (assembly GCA_029490765.1). Lineage (NCBI taxonomy): Eukaryota > Metazoa > Chordata > Actinopteri > Scombriformes > Scombridae > Euthynnus > Euthynnus affinis. Next base: position 35,221,061 of record CM055839.1, on the reverse strand, counting down.
AACACGTAAATGAGCCGCGCTGCTGCTCACACGGTGAAGCAAACTGAAGCGTTTTTATGTTAATGTGCTGTAAAGAAATAAAGTGGACTGCCAGGACAACAAGACAGTTTAATATCGCTCTGCTATGCTCTGCTGATAAGGTCACCAGATTTCCTCATGGGTGCTACGCCGGTAGACAAATCTGGCGGCTGATTTATGTGTTCGCACCCTCGCCACCGCCACGGCCGTCGCCGTTCCCGCTGCTGTCATAGCGACAGCGGAGGCTTCTCTACTGCCGGCGAAAGCAGAGAGATGTTTGCGTTAATCACATGTGATTAAATGTAGTCTGCAGTTTCCCAGAGTTCAAAGCGACATCTTCGGGGTTTCTTAGTTTGTCGCAGTTTACAAAACAGAGAAAAGTGAAAGAATCGTCACCTTGGAGAAGCTGGAACAGGTTTATGTTTGGCTTAAAGATAATTGTTCCATCAGTTAATTAACATCTAATATTCTTTGTTTCACCACATTGACTCAAACGTTTAGATTTAATTTGACCTTCCCTGGTCTGCATCGTAAATCATCATCGTCGTCGTCCGTGGCGTTTTTACCTGACAGCAGGGTGAAGGTGACGGAGTAGATGCCGTTCTCCTTGGTGGCGCTGGTGCTCTCGGTGTAGGTGATGTCCACCTGGAACTTGACGGGCTTCTGGAAAACCGTCGGACCGGCTGTGGACTTGTATTCCGCCCGGAAACTGGTCTGAGAGATGACGCTGTGGCTCAGACTGGGGATCTGAGACGGAGACGGAGAAGGAGGGAGGGAGGGAGGAGAGGGAGGGAGGCTCTGAGTCAGCAGAAACACACACACACAACTTCTTCTGCACCAGTTAAGATGGCAGCCTGGCTGTGAGAGAGAGAGAGAGACAGACAGCGAGAGGAGAGCGAGCGGAGTGTCGGATCTGTTACGTCTAAACGTGTTGTGGCATTTCTGCAGCGTCGACGCAGACGGCGACACGTGAAGGGACGACAGACTGCTGAGCATGATGCTGCTGGTCCTGACATGGAAACACTGTACTGTAAACTGGAACATATCACTGCACTGCTTTCATCTAGACATGGTTTTTCAGAATAAAAGGAGATTAAAGCCTCTGTGTGAGCTGGTGTTTGATTGACAGCTGAGCCGGCAGGAGACACAACAATCGAATTTTAAATGAAAATCTGGGAAAACTGATGAAAGAAAATGCAAATTAATGTTGGTTTCCATCCACTACTGTTTTTTACTAATGATACAAATTGAGCACATCAGAGTAAACAGCTGGAGGCGCCGGTTCTCCTGTCGAGTGCAGTAAAAAGAAGAAGAAAAAGAAGAAGAAGAAGTCGTTCATCGAGCGTCACGGTCAGAGCTGAAGAGAAAACGTGACACAAGAACAGACTTTAGGGACATTTACATCATCATTTATTCACTAAATCTGCTTCAAATGCACATTTTTCTTTTGTCAATCAAATTTTCCATCTCATTGGAGCGTAAAAACTTTGACTTTTTTTTAGAATTTCCAGCATTTCTAGTCAAGTTTTTTATGCACAAACTCAAAAATCACCTTCAAAAGCTTGGTTGGAAACTAACTGACTGTACATAAACTTGTGCTGGTAGCTGAATCTTGTTGGTTTCCAGCCACATGTGACACAAAATTTAACCGAATTTCCAGAGAAGCAGCAAAGAAAATGTTCTTATTTCTACAAGACAAGAGCGTCAGTGTTTGCAGAGAAGGAAAACTCAAGCTAGAAGGCTCACGTGTGCTACAGTTAAGAACATTTTATTTCACTTTCTAATGTTTAGTCCGTGTCGTTTGTATCAGTGACGACAGAAACCTCTGTGAAGAAGATGGAGAGTAAAATCTAGAAATGTTCAGAGCGATCTTTCCTCTTTTGTCTCGTTGCAGAGATGAGCTGTTTGGATTAGGAGAGGAACAGATTCAGGCTCTAAAAACTGAAGCTGAAAACGCTCCGTCAGGTTTTCAGTCTGCTGCGTCGAAGCATTTTGAGTTTTCCCAATCAGGGAGAGAAAACTGCAAGAAGACAGACGGAGAGTTACTCCAGCAGCCTCGACACCTTCAAACAAACTCCAGCTGTATGACGGCAGAGTGTCGCGTTTGATTCTGAATTCTGGTTTTCAGACCTTTAAAAACAGCAGATTGTCTGTTACTTCTCTCATAAATTGAATTTGATGGCTACGGAGATCATGATGTTATGAAGAAAGACGTTTTTTTTTGCTCAAAATATTGTTAGAAAGTCAAACAGAACAGAGGAAACAGGAAAAGAAGCCTTACGGAGAGGAAGGCGTGGACGATGTCGGCCTTTATGGAGCTGAGAGGTTTGTCTCTGATCACTATGAAGATCTGCTCTTCCTTCTCCAGGTTGATGAAGTTCCCGAACCACGACTTCTTAGCCAGCCTGCAGACAAACAGACCAGATTTTTTTTTTTTTTTTTAAATGTTATTTATGGGTGAGAAAAAGCTCATTTAATGGTTGTAGACACATTTTCAACATTATACTTCAATAGAAACCTGAACACAGCGAGTTCTGACCTGATTCTGTCACTTTATGTTGACGTGAAGAAAGATGGAGAGACTAAACAACCTCATAAGTGATTGTTATTTCTCACTAAAACTGAGACTTAACGCATGTTCCTGTTATGTAAGCAGCCCAGTATACAGTCTATACGTGAGGCTAAAGTCAAATTCACTAAATATAACTCAAATATCAGGAAAGGAAGACGTAGAACAGCATCAAAGATCGATCTCCATAATCCTCCAGCGTGATGTAAACACTTCCTCCTCCTGTGTTTGACTCTTTTATGTGAGCATCCTCGTGTAGCCCTGCAGCGCTTTAACAAACAATCTAAACTAGTTAAACACCAGATGTGATTTCACACTTTGTCTCTTTTGCACAAAAGAGGATGTCAGCAGAGGCGGCGGCGGCGGCGCTGACGTGTGACGCTTGATGCAGAAATAAGAAGGTGTGTGTATGTTTCTAGAGCTCTTTGCTCCCTCAGTATAAAGAGTCATTTCTATATATTTGACATGTGTGGTGTAAAGTCTAAACCTGAACCATCTCAGGAGTCTTTAGTTTGAACCCTTTAGCTCTGAATTTAACCAGGTGTCACTGAACATTTTTTTTTCTAACTCAAACCATCTCTACACCGGAGCATCTCTGGATTTTAAGCCCTTAATGAGCAGATAATCCTTCCTGATTTTCACTGATTTTATGAGCTAATTTCCATCCAGATTCTATGTAAACTGTGGCGGCATCAAACAAGATCCTCTGTTGGAATGAACAGTTCAGAAAATGCTGAATTCTGATGGTAGAAAAAGATAAATTAAGAAAAATGAAGGAAAAAACAACACAAATAAATGTCAAAGCAATAAAAAGAAATCAATACATAAATTAGCTACGTAGTTTGAGGTGGAAGAGATCATTTCTATTCAGATTGGCTCTTAAATTTTTGTTTTATTAGTATTAATGATTTAAAGGAGATGTTTGTAGGATTTAGTGGCACCTAGCAGTGTGTAGGAGAACCTACAGCGGCCACGACATTCATTAAAAACTTGACAGGACCTCTCTAGAGCCTGTGTTTGTCCATTCTGGGCTACTGTAGAAACCTGGCGGTGCAACATGGAGGGCTCGTTAGAAGAAGACCTGCTCCCTCTGTAGATATAAAGGCTCGAAAACACAGTGACTCTTAATTTCAGGTGATTATACACTAATTAAAACATACTTATGAGTATTATATTCCTATTTCTGCCAAGTCTGTTCCACTAGATGCCACTAAATTCTACAAACTGCACCTTTAAACTGACTTTCATCGTTAATTTAATACTGAAAACAAACAGAAATTCCCAGAATTGATTGTTCTTACCCTCAAAATCCCATCACATGTGCAGTTTATGTTTCTAAAATGTTTGTAGACAAAATGAAATGAAGGAAATCATAAATCAGATTCCTATAAACACACACTTCTCAGAGCCTGACTGTGCGTTACTCACTCTGGAGAAGAGTCTGGGGTGAGACTGGACATGTCCTCCTGCGTGGGAACTGTGGACGCAAGCAGAGGTCAAAGGTCACAGAAGAGTTAGCACAAAAAAGGCAGATCTGTAGAAAAGTTATACAAGTCATACAGATACTTTTAATTGTCTTGTTTTTCCACCAGACGCTGTTTCAGATTGGATAGAAAACAGAATCAGTCACTTCAAATGAGACGATTCTCTGATTATTTCTTTGTCTGCACTGATTTAACTGCAATTATCAAAGTAGAAGAAAGAAAAAAAGGGTCAATTTTCCGCTTCCTGTAATGAGATAGTTATCTTGTGTGTGTGTGTGTGTGTGGGACGTGGCCGGCGGCGGCGGCTGTTTGTCATGACGACGCCGGCGGCAGATGAACCGGCAGCTAAACGCAGCCATTAGGAGCAAAGAGATGATCTGAGCCGGTTCCCCTGAGCTACAACGATGCATAAACACTCTACGCTGAATCGATTATCACACAGATAAGAAGGAGATAATATCCATCTGATGTGAATAAATCATAAACCCAAGTCCCCTCCCCCTCCCTCCCCCTCCTCCCCCTCCCTCCCACGCTACCTTGCATTTTCCTGCGGTGGAAGCGCGGCGAGCCCAGGAAGCTGTTCTTGATGGAGTTGAGGCGCGTCCTCCAGGGCATGCCCCCGATGGAGGGGCTGGGCGGCGGCGTCGGGCTGGGCGTTCCAGCCGGGCTGTCCTTGGGCGTGTGCACCGGGGTGCCTTTGGGGGTGGGGAGAGGACTCCCTCTTGGGGAGGGGTGGGGGGTCACCTGCGTGATGGGGACAGATTTGCCGTTGTGGTCAGGGTGGAGGTGGTGGCGGCGTAGGGGCGACATAGGAGGCACGGGGGACAGAGGGATGGAGAGCTTGGGGGGGACGGTGAGGGGCGGGTGGCGTCTCACCCGGGGGCTGTTGGGGATGCAGGGCGCCAGAGGTTGGCAGGGCGTGGAGGGCTCAGATTTAGGGGTGTTGGGGGTCTGGGCTGTGTTGGGGAGCGGGTTGGACCTGGTGGTCTGCAGGGGCTTCTCGGACATTTTGGGCTTGGCGGGGAGGGTCTGCGTGCGGGGGTGCATGAGGGGGGACCCCATCTTTGGCTGGTAGGAGTTGGGCGTGCGGGGCCCCACCCCGTTAAGGCGGACCTCGGTGGAGTGGGTGGGGCTGCAGTTGGGGGACTGACACAGGTCGGGGGACTGGGGCGGGATGAAAAACCGCCGGGTGGGCTGTGATTGGTCATGCACCGGGTTGACATGACGGCAGAGTCAGCCAATGAGAAAAGCCAGAGGAACACCACAGCCCCAATAAAGGTTCATTCCCATTAAAAAAAAAAAAAACAACACCAGGAAATAAAAAAAGGAGCGTGGCAGATGAGTTGAGAGGTGGAGCAGGCAGGAAGTGGTGAGAGTGCAAGAAAGAAAGAAAAACAGAACATGCGATTAGCACAGTGATTAGCCAATCAGGAGGCAGCAGTGGAGCATTCATGACGCATTAACCAGTAGGGATGCACCGAGATCAAAACTGCTGACCTGAAACCGGACTTCCTGTCACTCTGAAAAAACATCGACCAGTGTTGATTCAGACTGTTTGACGTTCTGCTTCCACAGTTTGAAATATTGTCATTTGGAAAAAACACATTTGACATTTATCCTCTTTTTATTTGTTGTTGTTGTTTTGTCTGTTTGTTGGAGGATCTTAAACTGTAGTGTGTCTGCAAATTTCAACTTTCAACACTTGTAGTATTGAGAACAACTTTATTAACCTTTAAGTTTTCACCAGAGTGAAGAACTGAGTTTGTAAAAAAAACAACAAACAGAATAAAAGTTGTTTCTTTCTACTACAAATGTTCTTCAGACTGTTTTCCCTCCATGTTGTGTCTGAAACCTCCAATCAGCTTCAAGAAATTTCAATAAAAGTTGGTGGAAAGTTCGACCAAAGTTTAAAGTTTTGTGAACATTTCTTAACATTATTTGTAAGGTTAAATAATTTTTGTAAATATTTCTTGGCAGATTTGGATCCAGATGAAGATACAATGATTGGAGGATTGTGCAGCTTCGTCATACATACATATGTGTGCATATCTGTCAACATTTATCCAGTTTAATGTGCACACCTCCAACTGAGAGTCTGGTCTGACAGGTAAAATTAGTGTTCATGTTGTCAATAAGTTTGTTTTCCCTTTGACAGACTTGACAGATTAATCAGGATTGATTATGAGTCCAAGATGTTTCAACTTTGTCCACTGAGTTTTTGTTCATAATCAAACTGAGACAATCTCTGTGATGATTGGTGCAGCTTATTCGTTGTTTTTAGCCCTCGAGTCTCAGTTTCAGCTTTTAAAGTTTCCCCCAGGAAGTCATGAACCTGCACACATGAGCTTCAAACATTTGGTCAATTTTTTCCGGGTCTAGCAGAGTGATTACTGCCCTCACACATCGGTGCATCCCTAAAAAAAATACCAGCATGTGAACCAGCTTGAAAGCTAACAGATTTTTTAGCTTCACCCCTCCACCTGAGGAAAAGCGGCCAGAGTGCATGCATACTGTCGTCGTAGTGCTGATGCACGATGCCGTGGAATGAATGACCAGGTAAACTGATACGACAGGTCAGAGCAGCGTCAACCACACGCGGCCCGTCTCTTCTCATGACGTTAGCGGTTATGGAGCATGTGCAGTGACCACTGCTTTTACATCAAGTGATGTTATTTAGGCTTCATGCATGAACCACTTCCATACTTTCTCTTGGTTCAAACTAAGTTCACACATTTTCTACACAGGAATAAAAAAAAAGACACTTTGAATGACTGAAGAAGCGCGACACATCCTGGCTGTTGTGTGTCGCGTCACATGATACCTGCGCTAGACACAAAGCCTTTAAACTCGAGACGCGAGATGTCAAGGTACGGTAGCCAGGATGTGCCAAACCCAGAGGGGGGATAATAATAATGTGATGAAAAAATGCTGCTTTTATGGAGGAGCTGACACACATAAGAAGGCTGGAAAACACGACAGGATCGTGATGCGTGTAATCGTGGGATGACACAGCCCGTGTGTGATAGAAATTTGGATTTTAAAATACGTTGCCAAAAATCCAGTAAAATGGAAATAAGCCCCGTGAAACCTCCAGTGTTCGCTCGGTTGTAATTTCCTTTAGTGATAGATTTAGAGCAGAGTGTCACCCAGGTACGTCACACATCGCTTTATACAGGACAAGTTAAGGTGTGTGAGCGGTACTATGCAGGTTTAAGGAGACTTTCTTCCTTCTTATGATAGAACTAATCATACAGTTAGATTTGGCGTTGAAGGCCGAGCTGTGACTGAGTGACGGAGGGAGCTGCTGCAGCAAACTGTGTTGGCAAGAGCGCGAATCAGCTGAGCGTACTGTGACATTGTCCGGTTATTAAAATGTCCGCAGTGTAACACCTGCATGACTGGATGAGAAGCAGACTCTGCATAGCTGCGATGAGTGGTCTGATTTCAGCGCTTTGCTTTAGTAAATGTGAACTGTAATGTTTTTGCTTTTATGATATGAATGAATAGAGGAGACAGTTTGTGTTTCAGGGATGTAAGAACCTTAATAATGTCAAAAAACACTCTGGTTGTTTTGCTGGTTGAATACATTCAAGTTGTGATATGACAGGTGACATTTTTATGAATGAACGTGCAGCTTTTAGCACTTCAGGGTGTCAAAAGTTTGTTGAGTTCGACTTTGGTTCGAACAAACCTCGCAGAACAAAGTCAGAAGTTTGCAGGAAGAAAACAAAAAAAACTGTTATTGCGTGAAGCCGAGTGACTTTTCTTAATTACTTTTTAAACGCTGCGTATTGAATCAGGAAGTAGTAAAGACTAAAATCTGCCTCCTCCTCAGTTTGCGTTCAGATAAGGAGAATATAATGCGCCTTGAAGAACGGAACAATGAGATTCATTATGAAATAAAAAGTTTCTTGCGTGCCTGTGCAAGATAGCAAATGTTTAATGATACATAACCGGTGTCCTTGCTGAGGGTTAGCTTTAAAAAATGCATGGCTGTACTGAAAAATAATAAAAAAAAAAAAACACATGCCAAGCTCTCTGCTCTCCGCTCTGCTTCTGCAGCAGCACTTTCTTTTCTTCTCAGAGAGTGATGGATCGATTCTTCGGCTAATCTGCGGCTGTGTGAGAATCTGTTGTTCTGGAGGCGTTAATCACCTGATCTCATCTGGAGTTTGGCCTCCGACGGATCTGGTCCCGCTTCATCTGAAAAGCTGTGTGAAGTTCAGTATAGCCCGACTCTAAAGCCGTTCACGGCAAGGTCAGATCACAACCTTGTGGATGAGAGCAGGGGAGCGCAGCGCAGAGGTTCATTTTCTGCTTCTCTGAACATTTACATTTTTATATATTCTAATCATATAGCGTTTGGTGTGGAGGGGGCTTTAAGTCTGACATAACAAGTCATTACTTTTTCAGTTTATTAGTTGGCGGTGGGTGTACGACTGGAGACGGCGTGCGCCTGCCGCAGATATGATTCACTTTATGATTCACGTCAAAATAAAAACAAAAGCAAACCTTCAGTAACTGATCTGTGTCTGTTTGCCTGTTTAGTGTACAGCAGCTTTTTCTCTGATAAATGACGCGATGAGAGCCGCTGAGAGTGAACCAGAACAGTGAAAGTTGCAGCCGGACAGATAAACAACGAGCTGAAACTCAACTATAAAGCTGCAGAATCGCTGATAATTCTCTCTACAGGCACATACTGTCAAATTTGAAGAAACTGTGAAGCTCTTATGACATAAATATGTAGCCATGAAGCCAATACAGTCAAACAAAGCTCCCACCTGCCAGAAATGTGGATTAATCCGCTGCTGAAAATAGTCCCTAACAAGTATTTCCTCTTGTACACTACAGTGACCAGCTGTTTTAGGAGCCTTTTTTAAAAATGAAGCTTTATATTTGTGAGCTTCATTTCAGGAAGAACCAAGCAGGTTTGGAGCTGAGAGGGACGAGCTATCCTTCAAGTCATTTACTTTTTAGTAAATATCTCTAATATCTCCTACTTTTCATTTCCTGTATAACTTGTTCCATCCTCTCAGTTTGCGGCTCTGCAGTACGTCACACAGGTTGGAGATGAAGTGTGCGGTGGTGGTGTTTTATGAGCCGCTGATGGTGAGGCTGAAGTGAATGGATATCTTCTGTGTGTGTGTGTGTGAGTGAGTGAGCGTAACGACATACCAGCAGAGTGAGTGGGTGAGGTTGCATTGTGGGAAACCAATGAGTGCGTGGGAGGGACGGGACACTTACCCTGGGACTGCTGAGAGGACTGGTGGACAGACCGGAGGACGCTCCGCTGATCGACCGCGATCTACAACACACACAAAGTACGATCAATATCCAGCAGCCTGCGGAGTACAGCGGATGAAATAAACAACTTCTCTACACAACAACAACACACACACACACAACACGTACTGTAGAAAAAGCCTGAAACCTCTTTGTGTAGTTGTTCTGGGAAAAAACTATTTCAACTTTTACTCTGAGCGGATTGACGCAGATTTGATCTCAGGCGGCGGCGGAGGAAAAAGTGGAGGGAAGTGACTCAAACGAGGACAGATCACCGGCAGAAAACTCATTTCAGAGCTGCTGCAGCCGGCGGATTTCACAAACTCTTTTATTACTTTGTTGTTCTGCAGAACATCCCTGTTCTGTTCCTCTCACTTTCACTCCTGCGGTACAAACTAGACGTGCTTTTCACCTGCATCTGTGCTCAAAAAGCTGCTGATATGTGACATATATGTGATGTTTTTACCGCAGCAGACGGTTATAAAGTTTTTATGTGTGACTTAGAGCATGCCTGCAAGTGGCGATTATTTTCAAGATGGATTGTTTTGTCTATAAAAAGGCAGAAAATAGTGAGAAATGCCAACCATAATCCCCACAGGCCAAGGTCACGCATTCAGACGTCTTGTTTTGTTGGAACATATTAAGTTTACTCTCATATAAGGTGAAGAAATGCTCACATGAGAGAAGCTGGAGCCAGCGAATGTTTGGCATTATTGTTTAGAAATGTACTAAAAGTATGAATCTTATTGTTTACACTGAGTCTGTGTTTATATTTGCTTCTATTTATTGCTTTTTCTGTTGACATTTGAACCTCATTGAATCCCTTCTGCTTGCTACTCGGTGCATAAATCCGTGTCGATTATAAAAAATAGTTGTTGATTCAGTCAACTTATTAATCGACCAATCCTTGCAGCTCTAATCTTGGACCTCCTTAATATCGACCTCACGTCTCACAAGCTCAGTTTTCACGTCTGGAAGAAAAGTGTCGAGAATAAATCAAACCCAGTCAGACGTTTAACTGAACCTTACTGGAGGTCAGACACTCCGCAGGGTGCCTTTTAAATCCCCGTTTCTGCCAGATGCTTCCAAATCTTCTGGTTCACCTTTTACAGTTTCTAAATGTTGACTCTATTCCCGCTGAACAGCCTCTTCACCTCACATACTACTGCAGCGATGACTGCGCACACATGCCGGTTTATCACACAAGTTCTTCACTCTTATTTTTGAAGTTGTGGTTGTTTTCATTGTAAAAGATGCACTGATAAGATAAGATAACCTTTAGCAGGTTTCATCTGAAGTGCAGATGAAAAAACTTCAGGTCAATAACTTTAGAGTAGGGCTGCAGTCAACCAAAGAAAATCCCGGTTGACTAAAATAACTGGAACTCAGCAGCCACACATTTCTCTGTCCTGTATTTCTCCGTTTAGCGTCTTCAGGTTAAGCTAACGTATCGTTGCTAACTTTGGAGCTAACTCCCTTCACTTTTCCTGCACTTGGAGAAACAACAGACGTGACTTTTTAGCATTTAACTGACACACTGTAGTCTGTGCTGTACATTTACTGCCAGACTGACAACTTACCGCTAACCGTTTCCTCTGCTCCGCTCGTATCCACCGTCACTTTCTCTGCATCCTACTGGTTACGCAAACTAACTTACAATGTCATAGGCAACAACACAGAGGTTCACTGAAGTCCTGAAAAGCTACACAGACTCCCAAACGCTAAATATTTCTGAATGAGTGGATATTTGGCATTAATTCTTGCATTACACATATTTTTTCTCGTTGATATAACAGTTTCAATCAACGTTCAGTACGTTTGGTAAACGCTCAATAACGGTTAAGAACAGTTAGAAGTTTCGGTTAGTTTGGGCGAGTCCAAAGTTGTGAAAACAGCGGGGGTGTTTTGAATACACCCCTGTTGTTTTTCAGGTGGTTTTTTAGTCTGTACCTCCCTCCCTGCAGGAAATAATGGATTAATCCCAGAAAGCTGCTGATGTAGCACTTTTCTCCTTATGAAAGTAACACAGAGATTATTCGACCAATGAGAATTTAGCCGAACTAGAGCATATCGACCAACTAATCGGCTAGTCAACCAGCAGAAAAGAGACTGTATAAAGTTCATCCAATATTTGTGGATGTGTTTCAGTGTGAAGGTGGTGAACAATAACATCTGCAGAGCGATGCTTTTTCTTACCACTCAGGTTGATCTATTCAGGTTGTGTTTATTTTTTTTTTATTGTAAATCATTTAAAGAAGAAGCATCCAGTCATCTGATCAGCATCTGCACTAATGTCTCTTTTAGTCACTTGTTCTCTTAGCTTTAGTTTTCTCCTCGTGTCGCTTTGTTACATGTTGTCTGTTGTCTATTATGGTTGTGTAACTGACCGGTGAAGCTCTGCGGTGTGAAGCTGTTAGTTTGAGGATGTTAGACGTGATAACACTTCTTCTCGCTTCTCTAAGTGAGAGAATTAAGAAAATCTGCTCACTTGGACACAAGGAGTGAGTCCTGTTAACATTCAGTCAAACACTCAAACATGAAGAACATCCTCGCTTAGAGTCGATATCTATAAATACTTCAAACACACACACACACACACACACACACACTGAGTCATACATCCGCTGCAAAATTCATTAGCATTGTTTCTCTTTTCGTTTCTTCATGAGCTTTTCCATTTTTCATTTACGTGTCATTAACTTTTCATATCTCCCTCCTTCTCTTTCTCTCTTTTGCTCAAATGTCGTCTCTTTGTGACTCACCCCACGCACACACACACACACACACACACACACACACACACACACACACACACACACACTGCACTTTTATACCAGAAACGACGGTACAGGCCCGCTGATGTCTTAGAAGACTTTGGGATTTAATTGCCCATAGACAATTTGGCTTTGTTGGAAGTGAAAAATGAAAACAATAAATCATAATTAAAGATGCTTGAAGAGACACACACACACACACACACACACACACACACACACACACACACACACACAGAGAGAGAGAGAAGATGACATCACTGCTATTACCAGTTATAGCTTTCTTTGTGGTTTTGTTCTCTCTAATATTATTTTCATTATTACTTTTATTCCTTAATTTTCATCTTCTTTCTCTTTATAACTCTTGATGAAGTTATGAAAGCATAATTTGTTCTATTGAATTCTACAACAAACAAAAATGATGACGGACACGCTACATAAGTCACAGTTTAATCAGCCTGCAGTTACTATTTATCACATTTGATTCTCCTGCTGATGGCAAAATAAAGTTCTGACTGACTAAGGCTAAAACTTTTATTTTGGCGGTTTGTTTAAAATCAGCTTTCTGAGCTGCAGCAGTTTAATGAAACGTATGTTAACAACATGACTTCATTCACTCAAATGTCATGTCATGTAATTTATTATGTCCTCAATTGCTTTACTAAATATTTTAAGACTTGGGAGAGAAGTGGTTCTTTTTATTTATTTGGTTTGACACTTGAATAAAAGTTGAGCACATGACAAATAAACGTGTTTCCTCCTTTAGACTTGATGTTGATGGATTAAATTCATCATGCAGGTTTTGTAACTCACATTCTTATAATTCTTAATTCTCTAATTTGATTTTGTTTTGTATTATTGTGTCCGTGTCGATGACTTCCTCACAGGAAGCTACAAACAATAAGTTACTATTTTAAACAGTTTATTATCAGTAAAACTGAATCTGACGTGGTAAAACTAAATAAATTTATAATATTAATAGTTTGACATTTTGGGAAATGCATTTATTTACTTTTTTGGCAGTGAGTTAGATGAGGGAAGATCAGGGAAGCAACTAGCTTAGCTTAGCTTAGCTTAGCATAACGACTGGAAACTGCTAGCTAGCGCTGTAGAAAGTTCAGAAATACATGTTTAAAGCTCAACGATTAATATGTTGTGTCTTGTTTTTTTAGTCCATAAAGCTGTTGTTTTACAGGAGTTATGAGCTGAAACCATTTCCTGACTCCATGGAGTCTTCGCTGGTTGCCTAGCAACATCACAGTGATGAAACAATGCTTGAGAAAAACTAGGACAGAGCCAAGTTAGCGGTTTCTCCCCCCCCCTCCCCTTGCTTCCAGTGTTTCCAGGCTAAGCTAATCGCCTCCAGGCTCCAGCTTCATAAGGAACAGACAGATATGAGAGTCTCATCTCATAAAGTTAAGACTTTAATAGAAGTGCAACGGATGAATTAAGACGTCTGTCTGAAGTCGGACTATTAGTGAGATCTGAGCCGTAATCAAAGTCTATCTTTGTGAAACTGGCCCCGGTTGTTTCTGTTATTTCCCTCCAGTCTCTCCCGTCTTTCATCTCCGTACGTTCATGACGTAGACCGCCGGATGAAAGTGAAAGTTTAAGCTGAAACTAGTTCAACTCACAAGTCTCTTCACGACTTTACATTGACTTTGCACGCAATCACACAACCTTCAGTATCATTGTGTTGTGTCGAGCAATTCCCAAAATGTCAAATTATTCCTTTAAAATGTAAAATTTTAAGAATCTAACAGTGAATTCTGAACTAAAGCTTGTTTCATCTTCAGTAACTAACTAGCTGGCCGGAGTCTAATTACATTTCATGCGTCTGTTGATCATCCTGTGAGTCACACAGACTGTTATCAGCTGTGTTAACTAATATTGAGGAAGTGCTGAATGTCTGCCAGCTCTCTAGCTCTCTCTCTCTCACACACACACACACACACACACACACACACACACACGATTAATGACGGCGAGGAGACTCTCCACGCTGTCACTGGCACTTCAGAGAGGAGCTCCTATTAACATGCGACTCATTAACAGTGACACCCATCCAGTCCACAATCAGGACCGCTGGTGCCGGCGACTCTTTGAATCCTGAAAATTAATTAATCGCTGTTGATGTGTGTGTGTGAGAGAGAGAGAGAGTGAGCGAGTGAAGGGAACGCAACAAGCCTCAGTTTATGGATCTGCGCAATTAGATGATGAGCGAGATAAAGGACTATTCAGCGGGCGTGAAAGCCTGCGTGTGCGTTCCCGCCGTTTCTAATCTCCACAAAGGCTTCGAATCCAACGACAAACCGCGGCGTAAGGTCAGCCGCCGCACGACGAGGCAGGAGACCCCTCCCCCCATGCTTCACAGGGGAAAAAAAACAAACTAACACACACATACATACACACACACTGGCAATGAGGAGTGGAGGTAGGTGGGAAGGAAGTTGACCTAAAAATTCTCTCGGCCCCGGAGGGGGGTGATGAGGGAGTAACGTCAAAGAGGAAGTGGGTGCAAAAGGGAAAATGTTCTATTTTTCTGATTTCACAGAGGAGAGGATATTTGGCTCTTTCTCTCACAGCAAACACACTGATGCAGTCATGACTTTCAGTATCAGTGACGCTGCCTACAGTAACCTTTGCTGTCATGATATGTGTGGGTCTAATGTAACGCTGATACTTGACACACCAGCAGGTTTTAACGTGACACAGATCAGGATTAAAACGGACTGAACAGGTTGAAATAAACCAGATATCTGCCACACGTCCAGATCTGAAGTTTGAAGCTACATTCGCTGATTTATTTTGTCTATTTCAGAGCAGATGAACTCCACAACAACAGTTCTTGTGGCTGATGTGTCGCCTGTATGATTCATGGAGGCTCATACAGGGTTATTGCGACGTGTTGACTGACCACATCTGAAATCACGACGGCTTCAGTCAAAGGTGAAACGAAAAGCTGAGGGAGAGACAGAGTTGAACTCATGTTGTTCGTGTGAAGAGTTACAGTAGTAGTTATGTGAAGAATGTAGAAGTAGAGCTAGAGACTCCTCTCTCACTGCACAGCTGGCCAATCACTACAGGAAGTGTGTGAAGTGACTGTCGGGTTAGTCTGTGTTAGAAAGTTACAGAAACGGCCGTGCACAGCCTCTCTCTAAATCTGCTGCCTGGAAGGTGAAGCGGCTTCTGAAGATATCTGACCATCCGACAAGCTGTTCTGAAGTATAGCAACCTGTTACACATCCAGCAGACACAGAGCAGCCTGTCACCCTGTGATATAAAATATTTTCTCTCCTTTTAGCTCCTGAGTCTCTTCAGCTGCTCGACTCTGACTGTGTGTGTCTGCTGTTTGCTGCTGGACAGGAAGTGTTCCACAAAAACTAAACTAGGAGCTAAAATAGGCTAAAAAAACCTCTGAACTGCTGCAGAGTTAGCAAGTCAGTATGAGCGACCTCTTCCATATAACACGAACATTTATCCATTGTTAGTATAAAATATTGACACATAGTGTTTAATGCATTAATTTGTAACGTCAATGAATATTCTCATTCGTCCAGGTCATAGATATTTGATTCAAAGGCAACTGGACTTAGATTTGTCTTATGAAGACGTTTCGCCTCTTATCCAAGCGGCGTCATCAGTTCGTAACACATCGGTCTGACCAGTCCTCTGACCCTGGTGAGGACTTGTTGCCTTTGAATCAATAGTTTTGCCTAGAAATTAATTTGTAACTGGACTCCTGGGATTGTGTTTCATTGTCTTACTGCTACCTCAAACAACACGCCGCCACCGCTGGAGCGTCTTGCACTGTTTTAACTCAACGCTTTCAGTCTGAACGCTGCTTTATTCTCACGTATAGATTTTCCCTCTGCTTTTCTTTCCAAACTAAGAACAAACATCTGCTCGGCAACCAAACTGGAACCAAATGATCGGTCCATCACGGACAGAATCGACACATCAACAGGGCAAACAGCACTCGGTCACTAAAGACGCTGTTGGCAGCATTTGAGCCACTTTATAGACCGAAATGTTCCTCCTGAGACACATTTTTGTCCCTTTGATGGTATGTCAAGTATCCAGATGAAATATGACTGTAAACTATTACAGGTAATCACATTACTTCTCTGAGTAATCAGTCATTTGTTTGTTCCATTGCTGAGTTTTATTTCCCATCTGAAGTGAAACTGCCAGCGCAGTGACATCATTTCAACATGTTTCTTAATACAATTTAAGAATCATTTAACAGTTTTTTATTAAGGTAATGCAGCATTTTTGTCTCATTTTGTTGTATTTCAACATAGTCAAACTCATTTCAAGTTATTCTAGATTTGTATTGGAAACCAGTTAAAATCATTTTACTGCACTGGCAGATTTTTTGCAGTGTCGTGACGTGATGTGCTTCTTCATTTATAAGACACTTATTCCATGTATTTTTCTTTTATATAGTTTAATTAATTTTGTCACTACAGGAGTATGTTAACAGGTTCTAGTTCTAATAAAACAGAAAGTTTCAGTGAACATGCTACATAAAAAAATGAACGACAAGGACGTGTGAGAGACATCGGAACGCTAATGGGTGCTAAAAAAAACAAAAGGAACGAAGTGGAGTCGACATACAAACAGAGGAAAGAAGACGA
This sequence comes from Euthynnus affinis, assembly GCA_029490765.1. NCBI lineage: Eukaryota > Metazoa > Chordata > Actinopteri > Scombriformes > Scombridae > Euthynnus > Euthynnus affinis. Next base: position 35,204,293 of record CM055839.1, on the reverse strand, counting down.
ACGGAAGAGACCAATACCTTTCTTCCTTGCTGCAGTTAGCGTTTGTGATATCCAAGCTTTTACTGAAAACAGATTTGCTAAAAAGGGGGCAGACAGAAAACCAAGAGACAAGACAGAAAAAAGGCAGTCACATAAGGGGGAATCCTAATGTACAAGCATGCAAAAAAACTCAACGAAAAGCTCAAATTTTTTGCACCGTGAAATAACAAAATAAAGAAATAAATAAATCACCATGAAAAAGCAACAAAACAAAAAACATGCACAGATCAGAAGACAAAAAAAATAAAACCCAGAAGGAGAAACACATTCATGGATCATGCTGGAGTCAGTGGGACATTTAACACATCTGCTGCTTACTGTAAAGAAACAATTTCTGTCTATTTTCGTCTCCTGGAGTTTGTTTATACGGTCAAATGTTCTGAGTTCTCTCAGCCAGCTTTCACCCCGCCGTTACACCTGCCGCACTGTGACAATAATAACAAATCAGGTGACTCCTGCTGGGTGAAGCTGATCTGTGGAGCAACCGTGTCAGAGCGGGGAGACATAACGGTGAACGCTCAAGATTGTGTGGTTTTTTTTTTTTGAGGGCTGTGAAAAGGTTCGACAGTCATCAGGAGGCTCAGCGTGTATCAACTCAGCTCTGACCACACTTACAATAACTCTTCACTCTTCTCTTGGTCTGAATTTTATTTTTTTGCCCCCCCGAATGGAAACAAGAGCACGCCACAGATTTAGCAACTGAACTTCTTCAACGCTGTCGGGATGGACTCAAGTTTGGTGAAACTAAAAGATCCTCTAAAAAGTCGGATGTTCCGTATTTTTTCTGGAAAATACATTTCGTTTTAATGTTTTTAAGTCTGTTTTTCACTAGTATGAATTAGCATTATCACAGTTAGCCATAGACTGTAAATGCACTGTGCCAATCAAGCTAGCAGTTAGCTGGCAGCGTTAGGGTCAGCTCCACCCTCTCGTCCAAATATGGTCACTTCTGGCTCCAAAAAATCCAAGATGGCGATGATCAAAATGCAAACTCGAGGCTTCAAAAATGGCAGTTCACAAACCACCTAGAGACTTTAGTTATGTGACAGATATAAACAAAGTCACGTGGGTCATTTTAGAAGGAAATTTTAAATAATGCGTTTAGATTAAAATGTTTGTGAAGAAATAAATAACAAATGGCTGCCTGGATGGTAGAAAAACACATTCAAAAATGACAGTTAGAATCAAAATAAGATTAAAATCAATCATTTTTTTTTAATTCCACACATTCTTCATCTTTGTCAAAACCAGGTGCCTACATTACCCACAATGCAACTGGAGATTATGGTGTGTAATGCTGATGGTTTAGTTCGCATTTAAAGGGTGTTATACTTCTTTAGATTTAAACAAAAACACTTCCAACTGCAATTTAGTCGCTATTTGAAGACATAAAAGTCCCATCACATTACTGTTAAAACCTTCATCTGTCAGCTGTTTTCTGAACACAACATAAAAACCTTCAGTCTGTGTGTGTGTGTGTGTGTTGACTATTTTCTCTCTAAAGTGTTAAAAAATCCACTAAAACTGCTCGAGACGACGAAGCCTCGGGTCCAGATTAGACGACACTCGACTCAGTCTCAGTTTGGAGGGTTTAAATGATGAAGATGAAGCATGTCAGAGCAGATTTATAGCTGCTGACTTGAGTGTGTTTATCCTTCAGATATATATTTATATAAATGGTTCAATTGGGTTCATATTTTTTGGATAAACGTCACTAAAAAAAAAAAAAAAAAAAAAATTTAAATCCTCTTCTGAAAACTCTCCTTTCATCATTAAACTCTGGATCTAAATCTACTTCAAACTGAACTTTCTTCATCATGAATTTGCAGCGTGTTGGATCAAAGCGGCTCCCGGAGGTGGTGGAAGGTATAAATGATTTGTTGGAAAGATTTCAGTCTGTTTTCTTTTTTTTTTTTTTATAAATATTGCAGCCCCTCTTCTTCAGAGAAACTAATGATGTCCGAAATGAACGTCCAAATGAATGCAAAGCGCTGAGTTTTAACGCTGTTTAACCTCGACGCGGCTCTCAGCAGAACCGACAGAGACGTGGGCTCAACCTCGTCTGAGAATCAATAAACGTCTCTCGAATCTCCTCTTAAAACTCTTGATCCTCTCGATTTGCTTTTATGTGATGTGATTCTTTTATCTTCTCGTCTTTTTTGTTAATCTTTGATGCTTTTGTTTATCTTTTATTTAGTATTTACTGCGTTGCTTTACGTCACTCCGCTCTACTTTGATAAAAAAAAAAGTCTTGTTCCACATTGTTTTGTTGCTTTACTTTAATCTTGCTGATCTATAGTTTTCACTGCCTGTCAAAAATACTCTTTTTCAAAGTTTACATAGTGTAAATACACTTTATATATTTGATTATGATCCATTACACATTCAGCTTCACATCTGCTGAAGATCTAAATGTCATTTTTAACCCTTTCTGTCTCTGTCATGGTGTCAAATTTATACATTTAATGAACAATATTTATATCGACCACATAACAATATTCATAGATTACATCCAGTTCAGTTCATAAGTGGAAACAAGAAGCCTTAAAGGGATTTTATATGTTCATACTTCATACAGCTGACTTTGATACTCTCAGGCAGCCATCATGTTCCATTTATATCAGCGAGCGATGAAAAACCAACATGTAGAAGCTTTGAAGCTGCTAAACTTCACATCACAGTGGGCGTCTTGCTTTCATTGTTTGTTGTTCTAGGGTTCTTCTCTCATCCTGACCAATTAGTTTTAGTTGCCTGGGCGTAACCAGCGGCAACCTGCGGGGCCGAAATACGAAGTGCTAAAAACTGCAGTTCCTCGAACGGCCACTTGAGGCTGATTCCAAAAATGAGTCAATGCATGACTTGACGGCAGAATTAAACATATAAAAAACAGTTTTGGTCCCTATATCTATACCTTTCATGACAACTGTATGTTGGTTGAATTTTTATATAACTCACCTGTTTAAATTTCATTAAGGCTTAAAGTTAAGCATAATTAAGGGTGTGGCTGCTTTGAGTGACAGGTGCTACCGCGGTGACAACATTAGTTAGGTAACGTAACCATGGCGTAACCCCAGTATAGCTGTAGCTGTCTCTATTTCAGTGTGTTTTAAGTTCATGAAAGTTAACTGTAACATTTTGGTCTCCTTAGAAGTTTGTTCAATGTTTGGTGAAACTAAAAGATCCTCTAAGAAGTCGGATGTTCTGCATTTTTTCTGGAAATTTTTTTTTGTTTTAATGGTTTTAAGCTTGTTTTTCACTAGTAAGAATTAGCATTATCACAGTTAGCCATAGACTGTAAATGCTAACCAAGCTAGCAGTTAGCTGGCAGTGTTAGGGTCAGCTCCACCCTCTTTTCCAAATATGGTCGCTTCTGGCTCCAAAAATCCAAGATGGCGATGATCAAAATGCAAACGCGAGGCTTCAAAAATGGAAGTTCACAAACCACCTAATGATGTCACAGTGGCTACATCCATTATTTTTACAGACTTCAGTTATGTGACAGATATAAATAAAGTCATGTGGGTCATTTTAGAAGGAAATTTTAAATAATGCGTTTAGATTAAAACGTTTGTGAAGGAATAAATAACAGAAATGGCTGCCTGGATGGTAGAAAAACACATTCAAAAATGTAAAGCAGTAAAGTACTTTATAGCAAGTGAATTAAAAGATAAACAAACTCTGGTATAGTTTGGACCTTTAAGGATGAAAGAGTCTAGTCTTGGAGGGGATTAGACCCACAAATGGAGCACATCATTAGCTAATTAGCTTCCAGTTTCTCATGAAGCTTACAAGGTGTTACTTGTGTTTGTGCCCCCAACTTGACTTTCACTAATTGCTCCCTTCAGACTGTGTGACAACAACAAACATGTAAGTTCATTACATGTCACGCCGTCTGAGACACCGAAAATAAAATCCTGGCGACAATCTGCGTCAGACGGTGAATCGTAGCGCTACGGTGTAAATGAGAGCAAAGTCATATAAACTGCTTTTTTCGTTGTCATGTGTCATGGAGGAGAACTGGTATTTTTTTAAACTGTACTTATGAAACGTCTCTCCAGCCGGTGTATTCTGTGTCATTTGAGGTCTTACTCTGATTAGCTGGTTTGTCGTTGTGGGTCGTGGCAGCACAGTCTCACTGGGAGAATCTGTCTGAGTTTTGCTCCCAGGTGGTCGTCAGTGGAGGAGTTTCAGTGACACCGAGGACGCCGTTTTGGGTTGTCGAGGAAAGATTTCATCACGTTTCCCTCATGATTATCAACTTACGCTTCAGACGGAGCAAAATCGCACATCGTAAACTTAAATAATGCAGCTTAAAATAAGAAGGAAACTCGAAAAATAACTGATTTGACACTTTCTCAGTTCTTCTTCTAGTAGTAGCTTCTTCTGATTTATTGATTACATGCATAAACTGCAGCTCTTAGGTTGATATTTTACCAAGAATTAAAGTTATGTCTCTTTATAGGATTGAGTTTGAGGGGTTAAAACACATTTTGAAGCCCCTTTAGAAACATTAAGATTCTCTTTTTAGTCTTCATACACTCTGTTAGTCTGTCCAAAACATTAATAAGTCGTATATATATTTCAGGTTTACAGCTTTTTAAACCTTTTCACCTTTTTGCTTTTTGTCCCGTTTGACTGCATGCTCCATGCACACTTTACACACACAACACACAAACCCGTGTAAAGTCCTGTTCATGCAGCTTAACAGTCGTTGTTAAGATTTTCCCCGCCAGAGCTAAGAGAGAGTGAGCTGTTAGACTCTGGCAGGGCGGCTGAAACAGGAGCTTATGTTACATCTGGTATGATACTGTGTGTGTGTGTGTGTGTGTGTGTGTGTGTGTGTGTGTGCTGCACACCCTGAACCGACCGGGTGAGAACGATGCCTCATGTATTTGACCGCAGTTCAAGTGAAGGAGGGAAGAAGAAGACCTCACGGTGAACCGCACGGCTCGATGGAGTGCAGGAGCGGGATAAGGTCACGCTGAGGGCAAGCAGACTGCGTGTGTGTGTGTGTGTGTGTGTGTGTGTGGCATAAATTTAATAAATTACCACTCAAATTTTGAGCCGTCCCTCCTCCTTTACTTTACAGAACTGCGATTAAATACATTATTTATCAGAACTGATAACAACACTCATCAATAACACTTTAAACAATCTCACATCTGTGTGTGTGTGTGTGTGTGTGTGTGTGTGTCAAACATGGCTGCCCCATGCACATGAACGCACGTGCACGCCTCCACACCTCTCTCTTACCTCTGACCGTGCGTCGCCATGTCGATGGCTCGCCGTACGGGGACGGGGGATCCTCCCTCCGTGACGCTCAGCACCTCCATGGACTTCCTCTCCGGCCGCCGCTTGCCGTGGCGGCTCAGCATGGGCGAGTCCACGCGCTTCCTGGGAGGGTCTGCTGAGCGGGGGCGGGGCAGGGGGGTCAAAGAGAGGATAACACAAGGACAGAGACTAATCAGAGGAACCAAATCGCCAAATGTCACCTTAACGGTATTTAAAGGAAAAGTTTGTTTTGTGTCTTGATTAATGAGTTTAATCTGGAGAGTTGAAGAGATGCTGTGACCCGGAGAGGTCGACGCAATACTGCAATGCAGTTTGAAGGTGCAGTGACTTTACTTTACTTTAGTACCAGGGTGGACGCCGCTATCTTTTAAAGGATCCTATCAGCTGAAATCAAACCACCATCCTTTCTTTACTGTGTTTTGTCCTCCTTCAGCCTGCTGGTGCTGCAGGGCTGTTCTCCTTCACAGCAGCCGACAGCGCAGCTTTTTCACTTCATATGAGGGTGAAGATTAGAGTGTGTGAGTGTGAAAAATCATTTCAGGGCACTTCAGGGAGAGTGACATTCACCTCACCACAGTTGCATTTATACTTTTCTGTAGTCAGAAGGCTGCAGCTGTTATTTTATATGAAACTTTACATATGTTCTGCTGCTGTTTAAATAGAAGTGTCAGATCGGACGCTTGATCTGCAGATCTACATATCAAAGGTCTCGGATCGGGGCCAGAAAAACTTGATCAGGACCTCCCTAATTCACTGGCTCTGTGCTCCACAATCCCAGCCCCCCTGAACTACCCATTGAGCAGCTGTCACTTTGTTTTCAACCTGCAAGAACTCAGCTTGGTGCAGCATCTAAAAGGTGAACGGAGGGGACCGATGATGTCTTGAATATCTGCCAAAATTTAACTCATTCATGCACTTGTTGTTGCGACAGTCTTACTTAACATCATATCCTCAACGCAAGTCCACCTACTCGAGGTCAGCGAATATAAAAGATGTCGGACTGCCGTTAAGTTTCAGAGCTGGAGTTGTTTATCAGCTCTGCTAGCTGGAGGGAAAAGCTGGATGTGATGTTCTTCATCCCCTGAGCTGCGTCGGAGGGTTTCTCGCTAAGCTACGTCTCAGCTCTGCGAACATCTCACACAAATCCAGCGGAGCCTCGTTCTTACTCGCTGTTGTCGTCGGACGTGCAGAAACTGAAATAAACATGCTGAGTTCAGCTGGACCGGCTTACCGATCTCACTGCGTGGCGGCAGGTTCTGGTCCTCGTGGCTGGGATATCTCTCCTTGCGGTCCAGGAGCAGGAAGTAGATCATCTTTTCCTGGTTGTCACTGGAGAGAGAGAGAGAGAGAGAGAGAGAGAGAGAGAGAGAGAGAGAGAGAGAGAGCCATCAGCTGAGTGCACATTAGTTAAGAGCGGGACAGTAAGATGCTCCATCATCACAAGACATCTTAAATAGAAGAATTCATCAAACTGACAATTTGTCTGGCGTCTCATATATTTCTCTGGCCCCTCCAGTCAGCGGCTCCGCCCCCCCTCCCTCTCAATTTAGCTTTCTTTTGTTTCTGCTTTCCTCTGTGTGAGCTGCAGTGTGTGTGTGTGTGTGTGTGTGTGTGTAAAATGCTGTAGAAATACAACTGAGTGGAGTTAATCTGCTTCCTCCTCCTCCTCCTCCTCCTCACTCACTCCTCAGACAGCAGGTCTTTGGTCAGTTTCTCCTTGTCCCTGAAGCAGCCCAGAGAGTGCATGCTCTCCAGGACGTCGGGGTCGATCTCCTCGGCCGCGGCCAGCGTCCTGATGGCCACCTTCCTGGGGACGGGCTGCTCCGGCTCCGGCTCGTTCTTCCCGGCTCTGCGGCGCAAAGACACATTGATCTCAGGGGGTTTTAAAAGCAATATCAGTTTCTCAGGACACGTGCAAACAAGGATTTTGAGGTGTTGTTTCCCTCTGAAGGACCTTCTGGAGCTAGTAAATGCAAAATGAAGCACCTCAAAGCTTCTTTTGACAGCTACACAAAGAACCTGAGTGACTTTTAATGTACTGGATATCTGATATATTGTGTTAGGAATGCTGTACACTCAGTTTACTAATATTATAATACTGTGTTTGTGTCTGTGTCATGTAAATATGGAGTTTATGTACCTATATTGTGTGCGTCTTCCCCTCAGCAATAATAAAATATATCTTATCTTCGACAGCAAACAAGTATAATAACTTGAAAGAAAAAGCAGGGAGCTCTCCAGACGTGATAAACTTTATTCCATAAGCTGATGTTTGGGGTAATAATGTGGCGTCTCCGGAGCTTACAGTCACACTGAAACGGAAATTAGAGCGTCTTTAGCTTTACAGTAATGTGACATGTTTCAGAGTGAAAGGGAACATGTGGGCGAGTTTTTACTTAGGAGAGGGATTTAAGTCTAATCCTGCAGATGTGATCACTCAAAAATGGGAGCTGTATATGTAATATATATATAATAACTGTAAGACCTATTGATGATGAAATAATGGTTGGTTGCAGCTCTACTGTTCGTCCTGCTTTGACCTCAGGTTTCTTTGTACAGTTTGATAGTTCGTACTGTACTTCAGAGCTGCAAACTTAACAAATATGTGATTAATAAAGTTATATAAACGATGTGGAGACTCAGATTGGTCAAGAAACAGGAGCAGACAGGTTGGAAACAAACCTCCAGGTCTGTGGTGGCTTGTTCATTTTAAACTTGAAGCCACTTTAACGAGTCACAGATAGGGTTACCGTCATATCAGCTGATTCACTCTCACTGATAAATAATAAAAAACATGAAAAGTTTGAGTCAAACATGAAGTTTTACACCTACATCCCTGTCCCACCTCTTCCTTCTGTCACATGTGATCATCATCATATAATTAACCAGAATAAATCCACAAATAATTGCTAAAAACAATGTAATCAACTCATAAGTCAAAATAAATATTTACATTATTTTAATAACTAAGCAACTTTTTGAAAATACTATTAACCAACAGAACTAAAACCAAAAAGTTAAACAGTAAGACCATCACATAAACATCTGTACCTCATAATAAAGTGGATTAAATGATCTGGATTAACTGTTTGTGTGTTTAGAAGCTGTCTGATTATCTACATGTGTTTCTCAGACGTCTTCGTGGTGACGTCACTGGATTCCCAAACCTCAGCTTTTAACTCAGTGAAAACAACAAACCCTCGGACAGACGATACAGAGTCCCTCACTGCAAACTAAAGCGTTTTAAGAATTCATTTGTTCCAAACCTTCATTACATTTCTTAACAAAGCTGCTTAAGGCCGAAGGTTGTGCAATATCTTTTAACAATTTCTTTAACGCGTGACTTTTTTGATGTGTGTATGTACGTACTATGTTATGGGATGTGTGCAATATGGCAATAGGATGTGTTTTCTATGGGTTATGTGCAATATTGTCATTCTATGTAACTGTTGGTGTTGGTACAGCTGAGGTTGTTTGTGTCATTGTGCTGTCAAGACATTCATGGTGCAGCTACAGAGTCCAAAACTGAAAAAACACAAGATCCAAACCTGAATACAGAAAATCTCACACTGTTAGTAGAGAGCAGTGGCGATGTGGAACATTTAAAACAAAGACAAATGTCAGTTTTCTAATGTTTTGCTTTTAACCCAAAGTTTATATTCAAATCAATACATAATAATCAATAAAAGCTACTTTTTGAAACCCAGAAACAGTGAGATCAGAGGTCCATTAGGAGCGATGGCCACCTCAGCTTTGGACTCTAATGGACCTGCTTCTATTCTATATGACCTGCTGCACACACACACACACACACACACACACACACTCAGGTGGATACTTACAGGTACCACGTATGCTTCTGGATCTGCTCTAACTGTAACACACATCACAAGAGGAGACAAACATTAACGACTTTCATTCGCATGTGAAACAAACAAACAAAGCTTCAGATTCTCATATTGCAGATGTTTTTCAGTGTAAACAGCCTCACACATCATTAAAAGCTAAAAACATTTAATCACCCGCTACGATTTCAACTCATTTATAAAATAAAAACACTGCAGCTGTGTTTAAATAACTGCAGACAAGACGTAAGTGAAAAGCACATTATCTAACACACTCTGTTATATTTGTGATGTTTCTATTCTGAGCCAAAAACAAATCCTTGGGCTGAGATGAAAAAGGTTTGATGCAGAGAACAGTAGCTGCAGGGCCAGTCGTGGTGCAACTCTTGCTAAATTTAGCCCGAGCAGTCCCTGAGGCAGCAGCCCTGTTGACTGTAACAAAGCAAAGTGAGCACAAGTCTATTGCTGGGAGAAGATTTTAGCTCTGTCCTGTCCTGCTGTTGAAGGTGTTGAGGTGGTGTAGGAAGCTTACCGTGAGTCGCTTGGTGGCGTCCACTTCAATCATGCCGCGCAGAAGGTTCTGACAGTCCGGAGGGATGAAGTGAGGCATGTGGAAAACTCCCAGCTTCACCTTCTCCAACAGGTTCCTCAGGTTGTCGTCGTCGAAAGGCAGAGCACCCTGGAGGAAGCGGAAGAGGAGGAAACGAGTCAGAGCGTGGAGGAAGCGGAGAGGAGGAAAGGAGTCAGAGCGTGGAGGAAGGAAGCGGAGAGGAGGAAACGAGGAAGCAGAGAGGAGGAAAGGAGTCAGAGCGTGGAAGGAAGCAGAGAGGAGGAAAGGAGTCAGAGCGTGGAGGAAGCAGAGAGGAGGAAAGGAGTCAGAGCGTGGAGGAAGGAAGCAGAAGAGGAGGAAACGAGTCAGAGCGTGGAGGAAGGAAGCAGAAGAGGAGGAAACGAGTCAGAGCGTGGAGGAAGCAGAAGAGGGGGAAACGAGTCAGAGCGTGGAAGGAAGCGGAGAGGAGGAAAGGAGTCAGAGCGTGGAAGGAAGCAGAGAGGAGGAAAGGAGTCAGAGCGTGGAGGAAGCAGAGAGGAGGAAATGAGGAAGCAGAGAGGAGGAAAGGAGTCAGAGTGTGGAGGAAAGGAGTCAGAGCGTGGAGGAAGCAGAGAGGAGGAAAGGAGTCAGAGCGTGGAGGAAGCAGAAGAGGAGGAAAGGAGTCAGAGCGTGGAGGAAGCAGAGAGGAGGAAAGGAGTCAGAGCGTGGAGGAAGCAGAAGAGGAGGAAAGGAGTCAGAGCGTGGAGGAAGCAGAGAGGAGGAAATGAGTCAGAGCGTGGAGGAAGCAGAGAGGAGGAAAGGAGTCAGAGCGTGGAGGAAGCAGAGAGGAGGAAACGAGTCAGAGCGTGGAGGAAGCAGAGAGGAGGAAAGGAGTCAGAGCATGGAGGAAGCAGAGAGGAGGAAACGAGTCAGAGCGTGGAGGAAGCAGAAGAGGAGGAAACGAGTCAGGGCGTGGAGGAAGTGGAGAGGAGGAAACGAGTCAGAGCGTGGAGGAAGCAGAGAGGAGGAAAGGAGTCAGAGCGTGGAGGAAGCAGAGAGGAGGAAACGAGTCAGAGCGTGGAAAGAAGCAGAGAGGAGGAAACGAGTCAGAGCGCGGAGGAAGCGGAGAGGAGGAAACGAGTCAGAGCGTGGAGGAAGCAGAGAGGAGGAAAGGAGTCAGAGCGTGGAGGAAGCGGAGAGGAGGAAAGGAGTCAGAGCGTGGAGGAAGCAGAGAGGAGGAAACGAGTCAGAGTGTGGAAGGAAGCGGAGAGGAGGAAACAAGGAAGCAGAGAGGAGGAAAGGAGTCAGAGCGTGGAGGAAGCGGAGAGGAGGAAACGAGTCAGAGCGGGGAGGAAGCGGAGAGGAGGAAACGAGTCAGAGCGTGGAGGAAGCAGAGAGGAGGAAAGGAGTCAGAGTGTGGAAGGAAGCGGAGAGGAGGAAACGAGTCAGAGTGTGGAAGGAAGCGGAGAGGAGGAAAGGAGTCAGAGCGTGGAGGAAGCGGAGAGGAGGAAAGGAGTCAGAGCGTGGAGGAAGCAGAGAGGAGGAAAGGAGTCAGAGTGTGGAAGGAAGCAGAGAGGAGGAAACGAGTCAGAGCGTGGAGGAAGGAAGCGGAGAGGAGGAAACGAGTTAGAGCATGGAAGGAAGCAGAGAGGAGGAAACGAGTCAGAGTGTGGAAGGAAGCGGAGAGGAGGAAACGAGTCAGAGTGTGGAGGAAGGAAGCGGAGAGGAGGAAACGAGTCAGAGCGTGGAGGAAGGAAGCGGAGAGGAGGAAACGAGTTAGAGCATGGAAGGAAGCAGAGAGGAGGAAAGGAGTCAGAGCATGGAAGGAAGCAGAGAGGAGGAAACGAGTCAGAGCGTGGAAGGAAGCAGAGAGGAGGAAACAAGTCAGAGCGTGGAGGAAGCGGAGAGGAGGAAATGAGTCAGAGCGTGGAGGAAGCAGAGAGGAGGAAAGGAGTCAGAGTGTGGAGGAAAGGAGTCAGAGCGTGGAGTAAGCAGAGAGGAGGAAAGGAGTCAGAGCGTGGAGGAAGCAGAGAGGAGGAAAGGAGTCAGAGCGTGGAAGGAAGCAGAGAGGAGGAAACGAGTCAGAGCGTGGAGGAAGGAAGCGGAGAGGAGGAAACGAGTTAGAGCATGGAAGGAAGCAGAGAGGAGGAAACGAGTCAGAGTGTGGAAGGAAGCGGAGAGGAGGAAACGAGTCAGAGCGTGGAGGAAGGAAGCGGAGAGGAGGAAACGAGTCAGAGCGTGGAGGAAGGAAGCGGAGAGGAGGAAACGAGTTAGAGCATGGAAGGAAGCAGAGAGGAGGAAAGGAGTCAGAGCATGGAAGGAAGCAGAGAGGAGGAAACGAGTCAGAGCGTGGAAGGAAGCAGAGAGGAGGAAAGGAGTCAGAGTGTGGAGGAAAGGAGTCAGAGCGTGGAGTAAGCAGAGAGGAGGAAAGGAGTCAGAGCGTGGAGGAAGCAGAGAGGAGGAAAGGAGTCAGAGCGTGGAGGAAGCAGAGAGGAGGAAAGGAGTCAGAGTGTGGAGGAAAGGAGTCAGAGCGTGGAGTAAGCAGAGAGGAGGAAAGGAGTCAGAGCGTGGAGGAAGCAGAGAGGAGGAAAGGAGTCAGAGCGTGGAAGGAAGCAGAGAGGAGGAAAGGAGTCAGAGTGTGGAGGAAAGGAGTCAGAGCGTGGAGTAAGCAGAGAGGAGGAAAGGAGTCAGAGCGTGGAGGAAGCAGAGAGGAGGAAAGGAGTCAGAGCGTGGAAGGAAGCAGAGAGGAGGAAACGAGTCAGAGCGTGGAGGAAGGAAGCGGAGAGGAGGAAACGAGTTAGAGCATGGAAGGAAGCAGAGAGGAGGAAACGAGTCAGAGTGTGGAAGGAAGCGGAGAGGAGGAAACGAGTCAGAGCGTGGAGGAAGGAAGCGGAGAGGAGGAAACGAGTCAGAGCGTGGAGGAAGGAAGCGGAGAGGAGGAAACGAGTTAGAGCATGGAAGGAAGCAGAGAGGAGGAAAGGAGTCAGAGCATGGAAGGAAGCAGAGAGGAGGAAACGAGTCAGAGCGTGGAAGGAAGCAGAGAGGAGGAAACAAGTCAGAGCGTGGAGGAAGCGGAGAGGAGGAAATGAGTCAGAGCGTGGAGGAAGCAGAGAGGAGGAAAGGAGTCAGAGTGTGGAGGAAAGGAGTCAGAGCGTGGAGGAAGCAGAGAGGAGGAAAGGAGTCAGAGCAGGGAGGAAGCAGAGAGGAGGAAACGAGTCAGAGCGGGGAGGAAGCAGAAGAGGAGGAAACGAGTCAGAGCGTGGAGGAAGCAGAGAGGAGGAAAGGAGTCAGAGTGTGGAGGAAGCAGAGAGGAGGAAAGGAGTCAGAGCGCGGAGGAAGCAGAGAGGAGGAAACGAGTCAGAGCGTGGAGGAAGCAGAGAGGAGGAAAGGAGTCAGAGCGTGGAAGGTCCTGGCTCCAAACGGAAAAGATGGCTCCGACCAGAAGCTGCAACTTCTTCTGAATAAATTTGCCTCTCCACTTCCCACTGACGACTAATGACGTCACACCTCGCTACATCCATCTTTATATATACAGGCTAACATGAGGGCTGTAATCTGCTGAGAGATCTCACAACCCTCCTTCTGTCCTTGAAGGGCAGAATCAACAAGATTTGGAAACACGACGCCCCCTGAACAGTTGATACACCGGCTCTGACGTCCGCCTGTTGTCATGTAAACGTCCCGTCAGGTGTTCACTGAGAGATAATCTGAGGGGGGGGTTTTTTGACAGAGAGGCGGACCGTGAGAGATATCTGTCATCGGAGTCGGCGATGATGAAGCAGGTCTGTATCGGCTCCGCCAGTCGGCTCCGTCTCTGCTCAGCGGCGCTCAGTGACCTGATGACTGATACCGTTTCCTCCTCATTGAAAAAAAAAAAGGGGAGCAGGATGGAGCCAGATGGCCAGTGACACTGCGTCGGTAATCAAAACAACACAAGTGGAGAGATTTATCTTCACATGATGGCTGTGTCGTGCGCTTCATCTTAATCAAGAGAAGAATGTGTGTGTGTGTGTGTGTGTGTGTGTGTAAAATGCTCAAACAAACAGTAATTGACTTGGTAGTCTGACGTCTCACTTGTCACTGTCATATTACAGAGCTGCTGGTATGAAAAGCCTATTTGTGTGATGGATTTTTATATGCGACTGTGCTGCTGAGTGTGTTTGTACACAGCTTTTGTCACACAGACTGAGCCGCGGACACGTTCGAAACGCTGTGAAAATCACTAATCCCGCTCTTATACTCAAGATTAAAACGCAATTTTTACGTTATTTCTTATTTTGTTTTGTGTCGACCAACAAACAGCGACTGTTGTGTGTTTGTCTGTTCGGTGTCGGTGTAGCGCTTTGAGGGGAACACTCAATATTTTTCATGAAAGTTTTTACACCACAATGTAAAAATATTCCATTATAATTATAAATAAAAAGTAAAATACAGAAGATTTACCAGTAAAATATACTTATTATTTACTGTGAGGTAGTTTAGTTTGTAATATGATGATTGTTTTTGTATGTAAAATGTTTATATGCCTGTTAAATAAATGTAGCGGAACAAAAAGTTAAATATTTCCCTTAATTAACATAAAATGTAAATGATAATAAAGTACAGAAATACAGTATATAAAGGACTTGAGTGAATGTATTAGTTATCTTTCTAGTATGTTTGACCTGCAGACTGGATTCGTAGCTGTTTTCTATTATAAACACTGAATTATGTGTTTAATAGTTTATATTTCAGGGTAGTTTCGGGGTCATCCTCATCGCCACGTACAGTCATCCTTCCTCTCTGCAGCTGATGACCTTCCTGAGCTTGTTTGGTTTGAGTTTGAACCACAGATGTACAAAGTTTATAGTTTTTACTGGAACTCTCTTTTCCATATTTATCAAACTCTCCAGGTTTTTTTGGCAGAAAAGATGAACACATTATGACGACTTATTTGACAAAAGGCGCGTTATTGAAAGGCAGACCGGCTTCATTTCTGCATTAATTTAATGTATTATGCCTTTTAAATTTTTCATCGGTACACAATGTTGTTCTCCTGCATCCCATCTTTAATTCAGCTCCACCTGGTGTGAACCTCAGACTGCAGCTTCCTCTCTTTTCTCACATAAGTCTCTCATTTTCCCCCGACAAGAACAAAAACGACATTAAAAAGCAGAATCTTACATCATCTTTAATGCTGAACCTCAGTGTTTAAACAGTCTAAAGTTCCTGTAAAACTCTACTGGGTGCTAACCTTTAATTCCTGTGACAAACTGCTGTTGTCAGGAAGTTTATTATATATGTTGAAACATTTCAGTGACCTTTTTTCATCACCTTGGATATCCTGTTGGGAGCCGCGGCTTCGTAAATGAAGGGTTCATTCAGCATGAACATTCGCCCCGGGAACAAACTAAATCAACTTGCTCTCTCCCTACACCTGCAGCGCTGCATCAAACCAGGACTGTGAGCAGGTTTTTTTTTTACTGTGGCAGCATTTTCTCAACTACAAATAGATGAATGCACTCTTAGTGGTGAAGTCTAAAAGAGCAATCAGTCTAGTAAAATGTCCTGCAGCTGTGTGAGAAGATGTACTTCACACAAAATGTAATTCATCATTTAAAGTTGAAACTGAAAATCAAATTAAATGCAGGATTTACACTCAGTAGTTTAACATGATGTGGTGAAGTCATTAACACAGTGAATTCTGCCTACGTAGCTAATGCTATGCTAACATGTTTTTAGAGAGGTGAATATTTTGGCTCTTATGTGACGGTCCAACGACCACGAAACTGTTATTAATAGCATCTTCTTCTACGCTGACTGAGAGGATTATCTTCTATTTCAACTTGTTCCAGTTTACACTTCATATTCAGTAAACCCATGTTGGTTATGGCTGCACAATTATAGATTTCTTGTACATAATTTTATATTACATATTTCTCCAGATTTCTTTTGATCTCCACCAGAATTTAAAAGTAAGATGTGATCGAGCTGGATTAGAAAGCTAAATGAGTTGTTTAATTGGTGCAGTATGTCATATTCAAGTCCACTAATTCATTAAATTTGTAGATATTTACCATCCACCTGTATTCTCATTGGGAAAAGTACAGTGTATATTCAATTTAAATGTCAATTTTTCCCTTTTAAGGTTAATTAAAACAAAACAAAACACATTGTTTGGGCTGTTAAATCATATGATCTGAATGTGGAGGATTCTATCAAACTACAGGCTCCAAATCTAAATCAAATTAAACTTTATTTTCCAAAAGAGGAAATTCTTGCAAGTGCATAAAGGAGAGAAAACAGCAGAAAAATGTAACAGATGAAAAGAACTTCCTCTTTTGGATACTAAAGTTAAGTGCTGGCTTGAAAATTTAACCACTGCTGCAAAGTTGACTTTGAGAGCAAAGAGCAAAGGACCTAAAACAGTTTACAGTACATCACAAACTGGTGCAATAGTGAGTTTGACTCACTCGTGTTATCAAGAAAACTGGAGGTGCTACTGCTTACTAATTCCTTACTTTAAAAAAAGAGAATATTATATATACAGCATATGTATTTAATGTCCCATATCCTCATGAAGACTAATCGATTCGGTCATTTATGCACATCAATCTAATGGTACGAGTGTCTTCTTGGTTCTGTGATGTACAGATGAGAAGTTATTAAGCGTTAAACAGACAGAAAACGGGCCCAAGACCGCTTCTGCAGAATCAAGGTTAAAGAAGAAGGTCAGTTTGTTTCCTGCAGTTTCGGTGCAGCAGCAGACGTCACTCACCACTAAAAGTGCAAACAGGATGACTCCACAGCTCCACGCATCTGCTTTCCTCCCGTCGTACTTCTCTCCCTGGTAGAGACAGAAAAGAGAGAGAGAGAGAGAGAGAGAGAGACGGAGATGAGACTCACATTATAAACTCCAGCAGAACTGTGTGCAACACTCATTCGGAGGCTGTTTTCCAAAATCTGCACATCACCCCGACTGCTCTGAGCCCCGACGCCTTATTTAATGGAAGAATCCACCCATATGTGGATATATATGTGTAACATCAGCAATTTGTGATGCTGACTGCATTGCGGGAGTTATTTTGGGATGACTTCCTGTCTTTACCTAAATCAGGTAAACTCCTCACATGTGTTACGTTTATTTTGAAAATCTATTATTGTCTCGCTTGCTGTTGGAATATTTATAAGTTTACAACATTTCTGTCTGTCTGACCTTCGTCGCGAGCAAACAACACAACAGAAGTTTAGTTTAACTGTTTGAGAACAAACATCATCAGCCGGGTTACAAACACAGCAAAGTCTAGAACGCATATAAAACCCCCCAGACTGTGCCGTGACGCTCGTCCGTGTACCTGATGAAGGTCGGACAGACTGAAAAAAAAAAAACATTCCTGCAGTAAATGAAACAGTTTGTGTTGAGTTTTTTCCTCATTTTTATTCAAGTCGTGCTTTCCCTCCGACGCAGCTGTCGCACGCTCAGGTGTGCTTTCAATAAGTCTCTGATTTATATTAAAATAAATCTTTACAAAATGTCACATGATATAAGTCCTCTTTTAGGCAGGTTATATAACCAAATACATACTGAATAAAGCTTTTCATGTGTGCACGACTGACTGGAATCTTTATCGACAATATAAAAGATATACGACATATTTAAAGAAAGAAATAAAACATGCACAGCAGTTGCCAAAAAGGATAAAACACAATAAAGCCCAGGAGCTTATTTCCATTGTGTTCCTTTGTGCATGTGTGCGTGTGAAAGAGAAGAAGAAACAGAGAGCAAGTACATAATTAAACGTCTGTCGCCATGACAAACAAGGTCCCCATCAAAGCTAAAAACAAATTAATTTTTAAAAAAAAGCACCGTCATTCAGGTAGGGCCTGTTTTCCACAGGAATAAAAGAAACAAAATGGACGGCTACATCCAAAAAAAGCTGATTTTTAAAGTGTGTATAAAGTGTGTTTCCACCCAGTGAAGAGGGGGGGAAGGGGGCTGAAACCAGAACAGAGGAGGCAGTGAATGCAGAGCGGATGGAGCAGTGATGTAAGAGCCTTTCTGCAGAGAACAGCTGGAGCTGCTATTACTGTATGAAAGAAAGAAACACAGAGAGACCAACAGAGAGAGAGCACTTACCCTGATAACCTCTGGGCAGGCGTAGTGTGGAGATCTGTAAGAGAGGCAAAGAGGCCGTTATGCCGGAGTCACAGCGGTCCGAACGTGACATCACACAACGCTACACAACACTCAGCGGGAACACAGCCAGCAGCCACGAGAAGAAGTGAGCAGGTGAATCTCTAACATCACGCTCTGTCTCTCTCTCAAAAAAATCCATGAAAAGAAAGAACGCTTTCATTGTCTGATGTTGATTATTTATTTTTTGGTAGCTAAGTGAGTGTTACATAACATGACATGTCATGACATGGCCTGAAGATTCCTGAGATGACGGCTCATCCTGTTGGATAACATATGACAGCGTCCAACACTGTTCCCAACCATGACACTATGAATAGAAAGAACAATGGTGGAAGAAGAAGAAGAAGTAGTCAAGCACTTCACGTCAAGGACAAAACACTATTGTGTGTGTTTTTTTGCAAGGTTTAGTTGCTTAAACTCCAATGAAAGGTGTCTGTGTTTTATTGTCAGCAGCTGGCAAACTACCAGTGCTATACCATACAGAACAGAGACAAAATAAACTGCTGTAGCAACAAGTCATGGACAGACACTGTGTAGCTAACAGGGATTTTGACAAACAACAACTAAACCAGCATCTAAAAAATGCTTACATGCTGTTTAATGTGCTGCAGCTGAGCAGCTAATTAGCTACCTAGCCTGCTAACGTTAGCGGTTCGGTTTTCTCCAGAGAATGTTTGTTTGTTTGGCGGCTCGTTCAACAAGTTAAGCTGCAGGACGAGACGTGTGTTCATGTTTGTTAAGTTAGATAAGAAGCAGGAAAGCTGATGTGGTTTGTTGTTGTGTAGCAGGATGCAATCAGGCTCAGTGTGACCGTGTGCTCTGTCTACGAGAGGATGACATGTTATCACTTTATTCAAAGATTCGATTTTTCAGTTTAGAAATAAACACTAAGCAGATGATAAAGTGATAATCAAACAGTGGACACCTTCATGAAACCAAATGATTAAAAATATAAATTTCTTCCTTTTGGTTTCTGATCTTTTCTCAAAGGACGAGTGATTCACAGAGCAGATAAGCAAGTTTAATTTTAATTGGACTTTAACTACAAACTGTGTTCTTTTTCTGTAAACATCTTTTAATTGCACATTTTACAGTTTGCTATTACTGTATAAAAGAAAGAACAAAAGACACACACACACTGTCCTGCTGCCAGAAACACTCACTAAAGAACCAAACGTGGATTCATCCGCCGCTGAAAATAGTCCCAAACAAATTCACCTCTCATTTGTTTGTTAAAAACTAAAATGAGTGGCCAGCTGATACAATATGTTTGCAACTAATTCTCAAAGATTTACATCTATAATAATATAATAATGAAGAATAGTTTTGCTGTCGGATTTGGGGACTTTCATGTCTTCGATCGGTCGAGACAGAAGGAAATAAAGAGGAACAGAAGGAGGAAATGAGGACTGTGATTAAAGTGAAGTTGGTAACTTCTTTTGCACATGTTGGGAACAGTAAGATTTCTCTGATGTGTCCAACATCTCTGTCTCCTGCATAATGAAATCACCACTAACGCCGCAGTCATAACACTCGTCTGGTCGTCCTCCGCGCGGATTAATCAGAACAAACGAAGCGGAGAGAACGACTCCTCTAACGGCGTCACGATCTCTGCGCTACGCAAACAAAACTCTTAGTGTAAACTCACACCGCCATCATCGCCAACATCACACTTAGTTATGCTAATGTATGTAAAAACCCAGTCAATCCGAACGACTCCAACACAGACGTGTCAAAATACACTAACTGCAATCTAATTACACCAGAGCAGATTTTCATCCTCGCTGCTCGAGGCGACACGTTCACATCCACGGTTGAGTGACGTTTAATAATTCCCATAAAGTCATATGAAGTGGAGGATTCATCTGACTTGTTACTCATGTGAGATATTTACAAGATCCATCAACAGTTCTGCATAAAAAAAAAAAAAACAGTCTGTATCGTTGACGTATGGAAGAATAAGCTGGCAGATTCCTGACATGGATGCCGCTTTGTTCTTCGCACCGTTCGTTCCCGTTGTGTTGCATCAGCATGTCTGAGGAGCCTGTCAGTAAGTGTGTGTATGCAGGTATACATTTATTACACCCAATAAACATGCTTATTCTAATTGGCAATTAAGAAGACATATGGTTCTCTATGTTAAAGTTGGATAAATTGGAGCTCGTTAAGGGGCGGATGAACCCACTAGAGGGCAAAAAAATTAGATATGAGCCCCTTAAAGACTCTAAATGCTCTGTTGAATTAATGTTGACACGGCTGGCTTCTTAAAATAATTAAAGGAGGTGCCTTAATGCATTTCTAAAAGTTTTTTAAAAAGCACATATATATGTAAGGGAACAGTATATGTCAAGTTTTATGCGAGCTTCAAAAAGAACATGAACTGAATTTTAATAACTTGCAGAGAATTAACCAAAAACACAACTGTTTTGCTTCAGCGTTGACACTTCAGTGCCTGGATTGTTTGAATCACAATTGGGACTAATGAGTAACTGTAGGCTGAACATTTTGCTCAGTAACTCCATGTCCTCCCTCTCTTTCTCTCTCTCTCTCTCTCTTGCTTTGTGCAGCGTTTCTGAGCCTGAGGAGTCAGGTTTTAGCTTTTCCGCATGACTGACTCCGTGAGAAACCGATTGGCCTGCGGTTAGCCGTGTTGAGTGGGACACGTCGGCCCAGCCTGCGCCCCTGTAGAGCTTTCAAAAGCCTGCGGAAAAAAAAACACAACCCGGGACCTCACGAACTGAAAGATTTTCTACTGTTTTCAGAGCCGCAGCGTCTTCACACGACAGCTCGAATCATCGAGACACATCTCACTGAAGCTGGGCTCAGGTTAGTCTTACTCAAATGACTACTTCTAATGTGAAAGAGGTTATCTAGCACTAACAAACACAGTCAATTCTTGCCAATTCTATGGAGTGTTTTATCCTCTTTTAGCTCATTGTTTTGGTTTTACAGCACGTTTGCTATTAGGTCACTTTCGGCGCTCTCATAGAGTCGTTTTCAGTCGCAGCAGGCAGCTGAGCAAAAGCTAGCAGACTAGCTGGTGAACATAGTGGAGCGTTTAGCAGCTAAAGAGCCAGATATTTCCCTCAGGAGTTGGTAGAGAAGCAGAAACAGAAGCTAAAAGAGAGAGAATATTGGACTTAGACTCACCAGGTGGACAGAAACACGACTCCATATGAATGATAATGTTGCTTCATGAATAGGTACCTTTACTTTGTGTCCTTCAGGATTCCTTGTGCAACACTCACACAGCACACAGAACCAGTAAAAAACTCTCCTTCCATCCAGATTTTTCTTCCATATTTAACAGACTCTGGCAGTCTGGGAGATTAAACCTGCACCGCTCCTGTAATGACTCAACTCACTAAAACCTGGAGAAAACGTCATTCTTAATACTGAATACACTCATCAGTGTCATCGGCTGAGAAAACCTGCAATCGATACAGCATCAACTAATATCAGCAACCAGTCCTGTTTATGTAACACATCTCAAAAATATCTTCACCCAGTTTAAAAGTTTTAAAGACGCAGAAGTTGTTTTACACACATTTATCTTCTCATGACTGGAACACCAGAAATCACTCAACAGGCTCCGACTACACACAAAATGCAGCTGCTCGACTTTTAACTAAAACCAGTAAAGGTGAACATATTACTCCACTTCACTGGCTGCCTGTTTGTGTTCAGGTTGATTTTTAACACTTTATTGATTACTTTTAAAGACACCTCACAGCCAGGCAGACAGGTTATATTTTAAAGTTGAGTTCACCTGCGTCCACAGACGAGAACCTGCTCTCTCTTTCTAGATTGATTCAGGTCTTTGCTTGAGAAGCTCAGGCTCACCTGATCATTAATTTCTTTTAAATCTACAAGTAATTGGTGTCTCTTTAATATGTTTTTATATTTTAATCTCATGTCTTTGCAAGACTGGTTTTGAAAATACAAATATATTTATTATTATTATTATCATTATTGACCAGACGAGTCATCATTTATTCAGAGTAACAAACACATCTAAGAACTCCTGTTATCTCTAAATAACACATGGAAACCCGGAGCTGCATCCATTTGTCCCTTCAGGACTTTTATATCCAGACATAAATGATCTCAGACGGCGTTTTGTGTGAAGAAGGTCAACTCAAAGACAGGTTGAAGGATTGAGACAAAGGTTAAAAAGAAAAAAACATTTAAATCAAGATAAAAAGGACGGAGGATGGAGCCAGAAGCAGAAATGTTAAAGAAATAATCCTTAACCTCTTTAAATATATTTCCGTGGAGCAGAAGTTTAAAGACCCGAGACTTGAATCTGACCTTTCAGGTTAATGATTTGAAGCGACTCACCCGCAGCTGGTCTCCAGCAGACTGTCCCCGACCTGCAGAGACGCCATGCCAAAGTCTGCTATCCTGATGTTGTTCTTCTCGTCTAACAACAAGTTCTCGGGCTTCAGATCTCTGTGGCTGCAGGACGACAGGACAAGTCCGGTTTATTCACAAGACGACAACAACAGGTTCTGACTAAAGTGCTTTAAATTCAAGTTAAAACAATTGTATCATGAGATTAAAGGTGATTTAAGAAGAAGAACAGGACAAGAAACACATTAACTGACAATCAGAAGAGGAAATGACACCAGCAGGTAAAGCTTGACTCTAGTTCTCATTGGTTGGTCCAGAAAAAAAAAACACACACGGCGTCGAATAAATCTGTATCTTCAAAGCCGAAAACACTTGATATCTAATGCTGAGAGTCAGAGGCAGAACTTCTTTGATGTGCAATTGCTCTTAGATATACAGTGCCGAGGAACTAAAGGTGCTCTCAGAGATGAAAAGAGATCAAGAGGAGATGGACCCTCTGAAGTCGCCCCGAGTCTCGAGCTGATGAGGAAGGAGGCCTGAAGAAGAGGAGGAGGAGGAGGAGGAGGTGGAGGTGTGTAGGTGGAAACCTGTTGTTCCATCAGCACAACACAGCAAACACTCCGCTGCTTCTGGGAAATATGATTTTATACAGAAATAATAGATGCTAGCCTTGAAGCGGGGAGAGTTTAACCCTTTGAACCTTCAGGTGTTACGGCACGCTTTGAATTCCCAACATTTACAGGCGCTATGTTTCACACAGACATGTCATATAGTGTTTTTTTTTTTTTTTTGAGGACAAGTTAGGCTGTTAAGTAGCACTAGTAGTTTCTATAGAAGAATAAAAAAAATGCACCATAAACCATTGAGATTGACATTAAATGATATGAATTTTGATGCAAATTGTGTCTCTCAGGCGAGGAGGGTTAAATCATTTCCTTTCTACAGTGATTCATGTGACACTGTGGGGAATATTTACTATACAGCTGTCAGGGATGCAAAAAAAAAAAAAAAAAATCTTTAGCTTTAGCGGGGCTATTTACTCCGCAGCTACAGATCTGAAGCTCGGTGACAGTTCATCTGAAAATGACACATGACGTCCGGGGCCCGTTTTTTAAAACGCATGTTTGTGCATCTCAGGGAAGCGACGAAGCGTGACAAAAGTGTTTTTCTGCCGCTGAAGTTGGAATATCGGTTGAAGAGGGGGAAAAATGAGGAAGACTACAAGTGAGGAAAAGAGGGAAAGTTTCTCTGAGCTCATTGAAAATCTGATTATTTTCATATGTCTTGATACATATACACATCAAAGTCATTTTATGTGTCTACGCTTTCATTAAAAAACATTAAAAAGTCATTAAAATTCATCACTAATGAGCATATTTGGTGGATGATGTGCTGCGTAGGAGACAAAGACAGATGAAGACGTAGCGAAGGTGAGCAGCGTAGGAGTTAACGAACCATATGGAGTGGCTGTGGCAGAAGTCCAGGGCTGAGATGATCTGTCTGAAGAACTTCCTGGCCTCTTTGGGCGTTAACCGGCCCTTCTTCACCAGGTAGTCGAAGAGCTCCCCGCCGGACACGTGCTCTAGCACCAGGTACCTGCACGGGACCAGAGAGGAAACGGGTTACAGCAGTTAAATGTTTCCCTTTTTTAAAGAAAATCATCTCTTAAAGTCATTTTTTTTCCCATTTTCAGCCCCTGAAAAGTCACCATTTTGGCTTTTTTTACTTGACAACAGCAAGATTTTATGATGTCATCTCATGTTAAATGCAAACCGTGAATCAGCAAAGTAACAACTGTCAGATAAATTAAGTCACGGATGAATTATGAGACGCTGGAAATGACGGCAAGACGATGTTTGTAGTTATTTTAAGTCTCTCTGTAGTCGTTTTTATGTGTCTCTGCAGTTATTTTCCATTATTTCTGTCTAAATTATAGTGAGGAAAAGCAGCCAGACTTCTAAAATGGTACCCAGGAAATCTAAATTGTGCTCTGTACTGTACTCCACCTTCGCAGAGATTAAACAGATTCATCAAAGGACGCGTCCGCAGCTTCATTTTCCTCGGAGTGAAAAGAGGCATTAATGATGTAATTGACTCATAAACTACACAGTATTTTGTTGCAACATGGTGAAGTCACAACAGTACATCAATCCCTGAGAAAATCCTCCATCTGTGTTGGTTTGTGTGCTCGCGGTTTAAAATGTTGCCTCCGTCCTCCTCCGTTCATTTGTCTTGGAGACGTCTCTGATCCTCGTCCCCCCACTCCCACCCCTCCCCGCCGCCTTTGGAGATCCGACTCCTTCCTGCAGCCCCACTTTCGTCCCCGCAGCCTGATTTATTAGCAGATTAAAGGATCTGCTCAAGCGTTTACCTGCCGGAGCTGTTTAAATTAGAAAAACCTGTTTTTTTTGCGTGGGATATGTGAGTGTGAAATGTTCTACAAGGGGAGGGGGAGAGAAAAAAACAGTGTTCGCATCCGTGATGACCATCCGTCGCTGTCCTCGCAACATTAAGAAAACAAATTCCCGCTCCGTTTGACAGCTGCGCCTTTATCAATTATTGAACAGCGCATTAAGTCGTGCCACCGGAGCACGGCCCGCCGCGTGCAGCAGATTAATGTACACAATAAAACACGGATATACATTAAAGCTCCGCAGTCGCACGAGGAAGGAAGGTTACACTGAGAGGGAGACCAATGAAACATTTAATGCTTTCATAAAATCCCAGAACACAAACTCACAAGCTTTCCAAAAAAAAAAAAAGGAAGGAAGACGCTCGAGTTGATGTTAAATTGTTCTGTCGACAGCCGCGAGATTCATTTAGAAATGAACTTTAGGTTTTATTACATTGTCAGCATTTAAAAGGTGAACTCAACTCTGAATTATCTTCACTTTCTGCTGCGATGAAATAGAAACTTTATAGTTTGTAACTTTCCACTTTTCACAAGAGGATGAAACTGCTTTTTCGGGACATATTCGTGTCTGACCATCAAAACTCTTGACTTTCCTGACTGATGAATGTGCTGCTGTTGCTAGGAGACGCGCTGTCAACATCCAGACCGGAGTGCACTAGTGACCGGAGGACATAAAACCAGGTTCCAGAGGCAAGAAAACCTGCTCTGACATCTGAAGTCAGCATACTTTAGTGTGATAAACAGCACCAGGCATCTTTTCGGACGCTCTGAGCTGTAAAACTATCACGTCTGTTTGGAGATGCGTAACCATGGAAACCCATTACCAACCATTAAGTCTGAACTAATTTAGAAAATAGTATATTACGCCCAGCTAAGTGTTACTTGGATTGAAGTGTTATTGACGTTCCGCCAGAGCTGCTTGGGTCACTGTCATGGACCATTGTCTGTTATGTTGTCGTCGCTACTGTATTGCATTGTGGGATATTTACGCCAGCATACTGTAATAGTTCCTCAGAAATAGTGAGCAGTTCATGTACTATTGGTTTCATACTAAGGTTTTGGACACTAAAAAGTCTAACATACTGTTTTAGTTCACTATGTAGCATGTTAGTAGAGACACTAATAACTAAATATCAGCATTAAAACAGAACATAACACACCAGTATGTCATGTTGCTCATCTCACATTTAGATAAGGATGGTAACTGCATAAACCTTTTGCAGTGTTGCTGTTTTTTTGTTTTTGTTTTGCTTTGTTCAACTAACTTCAACGTCTTGGCTCTACAGACGCACTGAGACCACCGGCGTCTGTGTCGAGTGTCTGTGGTTAGTTCAGAGATATTTGTAGTGACAGCAGGACAGAGAGGAACAAACATGGTAGATGACATCAGAGATTACGACTAGAAAGTTGATAAAATGTACGTTACTTACACTGATGCTGCTGCACTGGTTAATTTTCAATGTTTAAGATTCAACTTTTTTAAAAGCAAATGCTGTAGTGGAGCTAAAAAAAGTCATTTTCCTGACGATAACAGCATTTGTCATTTGTTTAAACAGCTACTTCACCTTCCTCTGATCTAAATTTTTTTATTATTTTTTGAAGTATCAAATTAAAAAAATAAATTTTCACCCACAACAAATATAAACCAGTCATTTAACTCTTTATACGTTTACAGAAGATAAAAGTTTAATCCTGTTTCTTGAATCTAAAGAGTGATGATGTGTGATTGTACTTACAGGTATTTCTTGTTTTCGTAGACGTCGTGCAGCTTTAAAACGTGAGGATGCTCTATGAGTTTCAGGATGGCTATCTCCCGCTCCACCTGCACAGAAACACACACACACACACACACACACACACACGAGAGAGAGAGAGAGAGAAAGAGGACGAGGTTAAAGAGACTCCTGCTCATTCACAGCGAAACATGGAAACACACAGACTGAAATGATGAGACACTGCCAACAAACCAGAACCTGCAGCCAAACACACACACACACACACACACACACACACACACACACACACACACACACACACAGAAAGCTTGTATTTGCTGTATTAATCACAGCGAGCAGCCTTGAGGTGTTTTTCATGTTGCTTGTTGAAAACAGAAACTTTTCACCTCTGGATTCAGTTCGCTGCTAAAAACTCAACAAACCTGTTTTTGAAAGGTTTTTTGCAATTTAATGTCAATACAACGTCCACGTTTCATTCATCAATAATTAAAAAGAATTTAAAAAAAATAAAGTCTCACGTTTAACTACAGCGTTGATCTGATAAAACAGCAAATGGAACAACAAAGAGATTAAATCCATTTAAAAAAAGCACATCAGTGAGTCTAAAGTCGACAAACAGAATATATATACAGTAAGTAATTAATTATCTAAGTCAAAGAGCTGCTTTTATGTTTTAATGCTCATTATATGATGATTTAAAGGCTTCACTATTTAGTAAAATGTCTTTAATTTCTGGATGAACGATTATAAGAAACTCGAGTTGTGTTTCAGCCTTTTGTTCGTCTGATTTCATTTGTAGAGTTTGATACAGAAGGAAAAGTTCTCTGTTTGCGATGTGATATGAGAAGTTGTCTTGTGTCTTGTAAATCCATGTGGACACTCGACACACAAACAAACAGACTAAACATATATAGCTGAACGCTGTGTGTACACATGCAGGACTACAAACAGCTTATGTTCATATACTGTATGTGTAGACTGTGTAAGAGATCATCTACAGTAAACTGAGCCTCAGACAGACTGAACACATTTGTTGGTTTTTGCTCTTTTCATGGGATTTTGTTGACAAGAAACAAAAAACACAGATCGACCCCGGCTTCATCCTTTAAACATGATTTGCTGTCGTATAACAGCATTACATCATCTCTGCCGGCGGACCGAGTCCAGCAGCAGCTGCAGGCCGGTGTCAGGAAACGATACGGGAGGTTTATGGAGACTGAAACGTCTGGACGTACAGATGCTCGGAGCCGTTTCACCGCTAACCTGCCCTGCTGTGCTCCGCATTTACTGCCAGTTGACACCTCAGCAGGCTGGAAGGTAAACTGAGTTCAAACATCTGTGCTGCAGACAAAAACTGTGGCAGAAACGCTACAAACTGCAGCTGTTAGTTCACTTAGTTAGTTCAACATTAAGATGACGACAAATCAGAGTATTTCAAGTGCAAACAATAGAGTCTGAAAGCAGAAAATGTTCATCAAAGACTTCTTTCCTACAGCTGCTATTATGCACTGATGCTCAACAAGAATACAGGATGAAATACATCAGACAGCAACACACACACACACATCAACATGGACCAGAATGCATTGCAGCTGCAAGGAAAGTTTGAGCATATTTGAGAACTATTTTTCTGACAAGCAGCAGGTATTGTTTATGTTCACCACTGACTAAAAGAAAATAGTTCACGCTCCTAATATGGACCTTCAAAATAAAATACATTTATAAGTAATGAAAGCTGTTTAAAGATCCATAAATAAACAAAACGAATCCAATCAATCAAGCTGCCACAGAATGCTGATCATGATTCTTTATTATTTGATTGTTTAACTTATTTATTTTTATTTAAAAGTTCTTGTTCTTTATGTTTATTAAACATTGATGCCTTTTGAAATGCTAAATTAATTAGATAAATGAAAAAAAAGGTTATAAAAACCAAGAAAATACAGAAAACAGTTGAAGTTTATATACCTTATAACCCTGTCTCCATGCAGCTTCTGCTTTTAATCAACATAATACGGAAATGTTCATGTTGAAGCATTCACTGTAAATATATTTCATTTCCTTTCCTGCAATAAAACAAAAAAAAAGGACTTTTTTTTGGATTATTGGGATTCTTCATGGTTTTCTGCAAGTTTCATTTCAACCGAGCCGTTCTTTCATTTAATTCCTCTGAGGATCAACAACTTGAACTGAAATTACATAAAGCTTTCCAGGAAACTTCCAGGGAAATTACAGACCGCATAAATTAAAGTTTTATTCCCCAACATGAAGCTTTGAATTCTGTTTTCATGCCCTATAAATCCCCCGCCCTCCATAAATCTGGTGGACAAATATTTTTTTTTAATGTAGAAGCTACAAAGTCTGCATTAAACATGGAGGACATGACCTCAGCGTCCTCCATCAGTCCTGGATCAGACAAAGATGGCGGTCCTGTCCATGAACTCAACAGAACGACACATGAAAATAAATTATGATGTGACAACACTCTCGTTAAGGTTTGAACATAAAAACTATTTGGTTTGGGTTAAAATCACTGGTTCTTTGAGGTTATTGGACTTCTGTTGTCATGGTTACAGTGGCTCACTGTTGGAAATGAACAGTAATCTCTTGTGTTAAAGTCCACTTCGACCTCCCTACGAGGACTTTTCAGCTCTATAATGATGTCATCACCACTACGGCCACTAGAGGACGCAGTCACTTGAACAAAAGACTTTTTTTGGAGCACTTCCTGAAACTTGGAAGTACAGTCTATTGAAAAAAAGTAAACACTGACTCAAAGCATGAGATTGGGATGTGTTGAATTGTCACTCCTGATTGGTCGGAGCAAAACCAAGCGGCAGATATCGCAACCTGAGGATGTAGTTCCTTAAACCGCCACCGACGGCCGCTAGCAGCTGAGGAGGAGCAAGCGGAGCTGGATTGGTCACACACTCAGGAAAAGCAAAGCATCAATAACCAAACAGGCATTAACCTGGAACCCACAAGGCAAACGGAGAAGAGGAAGACCCAAAAACACCTGGAGAAGGAGCGCAGAGCAAGAAGCTAAAGAGAAGGGACTGACGCGGAAACAGCTGGAGAGGATGGCCCAAGACAGACGAGGGTGGAAGCGATGGCTGAAAGGAATGTAAAGGCCTAAGAAAGTAAGCAACGGCCGCTAGCCGCTCCACAAAAAGACTCAACTTCTCTCTAGAAATACAAAGTCAATCATTACATTCAACAAGTCATTCTGGCCTCAATTAGTAAATCCAACCCCTCCAATAAGTGTGCTGGTGGACATTTTGGAAATTATTGCTCCGTTAATAAGATTTGAAGACTTATAGTAGCTTTGATGTTTGCTGTGTGGGCGTTGATTGACAGCTGTGATCAGGCACACCTGCTGTTTAGTTCAATGTTACTTGATTATAATACCTAGCTAAAGTAGCTAACGTTAGCCTGCGTGTGCAGCATAGTGCAGAAACAAACAGCTGACGCCTCGCTTTGTCCTTCTTTATATAGTCTGATTATCAGGATAAAGCAAATTAGCAGGATGCAAACTTTCTACGTAGGAGACGAGATGGAAATATCGACGCCGAGTTATTGTTGGAACGTTTAACGGAGGCGACACAGATGTTCCTACAACAGAAGTGTTGGTTTGCTGAAGACGCCTCATCAGTTTTACATGTGTTTCTGTGCAGAGAATCAATGAGGGAAACACAGTGTTGGAGTTAGTGGATCTTTATCACACGTAATCAAACTAATCCTTCGCTGATAAGTCTTATTGATTCCAGATTGTCATCACTGCCGGGGCTTTAAGCTGGAACACGCAAACGCTATCAGTCATCTGTCAATCACCGCTCTCTGATCGCTCATTTTATCCTCCTCTCTCTCTCTCTCTCTCTCTCTCTCCTGCTCCTTTGTCGATCAAGACTCTAAGTCATATCCTCCGTCGTCCCGGCTCTGAGGTGATGTGGCAGGTCTGATGAAGGACAGAGGACAGTAGAAAATGAAATTTCATTTCCATCAAAGCCGCCAGTCTTCAAAGGTCTGTCATGGCGAGCGGTGGCTGGCTGGCAGCAAATAAATAATTAAAGAATTCCCTTTAATCTTTGGCCCAGTACTCCCCCCCCCCCCCCCCCCTCCGAACCAGACTCTGTCACGCCAGCGT
This sequence comes from Euthynnus affinis, assembly GCA_029490765.1. NCBI lineage: Eukaryota > Metazoa > Chordata > Actinopteri > Scombriformes > Scombridae > Euthynnus > Euthynnus affinis. Next base: position 35,173,766 of record CM055839.1, on the reverse strand, counting down.
CTCCCTGCAAACTCTTCGCCCCAAAGCTGAAGAGGAAGAGGAGAATTCTAATATCAGCTGCTTAGAGAAGAAAAAGTAGCTCCTCATCACTGCTGAGAAGGTAATGTAGTTATACAGTAGACATTAGCGAGTAGATTTAAGTTAAGAAAACTGAATAAAATACATTGAATATTTTACTTTAAATATATGTTAATGTAACTTAAATCTTTAATAAACCTGCATTAATTCTATAAGGACATTTGATCCATGTTAATTCAATGTATACCAAAAAACTGTTTTAGATTCACAAATAATTTAATTCAAATTTACTTTTTTTACTTTTTTTTTTTACACATGTATCAAGAGGCACAGCTGGAGTTAAATATAAATGTCCCAGCAGGAGGCGCCACAATCGTTTTTGTTTGTTTTTTTTATCTTCTATTTATTATTTTCTATACATTATTTTATGTTAGTAACCTACAACATATGTGGCTCCTCCTGCTGGGACCGACCTGCGGTGCCAGTTGTGGACGTTTATAATTCATCTCTTCTGTGTCTGTTGATACTCAGACGCTGAAGAAGGGCGTCTTGCCCGAAAACGTCCATATGGAAATTAAAAAAAAAAAGTTAATTTGGAGTGACTTCCTCGTCTTTCTTTTTCATTATTAACAACTTTAAGGACCCCAGCGCCCTTTTTTCATGGTACTAGAGTTGAGTGTGAATCTTATTTTTCTCAAATAATTTAATAATTTCAGTATCAAAGGACTCTTAAGTTTGCTCAATAATATTAAATGTCACTTTATTAACTCAGTTCTATTAAGTTCAGTCTATTCAATGTCACGCCTTTCTACTAACAAGATAAATCTAATTAAATATACTCATGTAGATCTGGAGTTAAACCCTCATCATAATTGTACAAATAAATATTTCTGCAAAGTATCTGACTAGTGAGTAAACTGTTCCGTCTTTATTTTAATTATCTGAACAGTTAGCTATCGTAATAAATCCAGCTGGTTTGTAAGAAATCTCTCATTTTTGTATTATAAGCAATTCATTATTCGCCAATTTGTAAAATCAACAACAAATAAATCACTTAAACACTGAAAAAAAGTAGAAAACTTCTACTAGAAACACTGATTTTTTACGGTTGTCGACAGGGAACGTTGTGCTTTTGTCCTACAAGTTTGACGTTGTGACACGAAAAGCGCTTGAACCGACTTTGACTTTGGATTCCCAGGTGTCGCACGTTCCCGCCGGCAGGTGAACACACCGAGAGACTCGTGTCCTGGATGGATGCAGGTGCGGCACATCAGCCCCGTCGTCCTGCCATCAGCTCTAATTATCCTCATTTTCATCTCCTCACACACACACACACACGGCGTAGCGTGGCAGAGGCTAATTAAACACATGTACAAGGTAAACAGACATTCAGCCCCCTGCCCTCCTCATGTGTGAGCGGCGACACTGACATTTATTAAGCTCGATTATGACCCATATGGTTTTTTAATGTGTTGTAATAAAGTCTGTGGGTGTGCAGAGAGAGAGAGAGAGAGAGAGAGAAGGCTGGGGGCTGCGTGGGAAGAAACATGAGCTCTAACATCGGTGGGAGGGGACGGCGGGATGGTTTTAAAAAAGCAAATTGTCAATCAAGGACTTTAGAGAAATCTTCCTCCTCAAGGCGGTCACCGCAGATCCTCACCGTCGTGAAAATGTAAGAAACTGAATCGCTTTAACTCTCGTGACCTCGGCTGTGTCGTCTGGGTTACTGTGATCTCCTCTCAATCCCTCGTAGTCCTGAACCGCCGCCCCCCCCCCCCACCTCCCCGTTCAACCTCAATTATCCACAGACTCATCCTCTCTGCCGAGCAGAATTAGCAGAGATGTTTCCAGCCGTGTTCACTGTCATTAAAAAGGCATTAACATATGAGCTTTTATCAAGTTAAGTCATGCATAATGCAGACGACTATAATGGGAAAAGATGTGTGCGCTTTAAATCAAGGGTGCTTGATACGTCAATATAAGGTAATAATTGCTTTAAGTCCAACAGAAAGCACATTTAGTCGTCGCTTTTTAGAGTAAGAAATAATGTCAACTTGATCTTTTAAATGTATTGTTAGTTTTTTTTTTTACTACGAACGCTGCTTTCTGTCTCAGTCAAATGGAAATGTGTGTTTGATTGACAGTCGCTGGCAGGCTGAGAGACAATATTACACTGTAAACAAACTGCTGTAGCTACAAATCAGGGACAGACAGTGTTGTTAGCAGTGGTGTGAAGAGTAAGAACCAAACCAGCATCTAACAGGTCTGAAGTGACATTTTGCAGGAATGTTTACAATGTGCTGCAGCTGAGCAGCTAATTCGCTATCTAGCTGCTAACTGACGTTAGCGCTGCACTTTTCCCCAGTGAATGTTTGTTTGGAGGCTCGTTCAACAAGCCGTGTGTTCATGTTTGTAAGTTAGATAAGAAGGAGACTTTAGCAGGAAAGATAATGTGGGTTGTTGTTGTTGTGTAGCAGGATGCAATCAGGCTCAGTGTGACCGTCTGCTCTGCTGATAATAGACACGTTATTGCTTTATGTAAAGATTTGATTTGCTGTATGGAAATATTCCAGCTACAGTATCTACCAGCACCAAAGCCCTTTACAGAACCATAGAAGAAGTGTGGAGGTCGCAGTGGTTAAAACACTCATTCACCTGCTCCTCTTTCATGACGGACAGAAAACCATGATGCTTCTCTTTTGTGGAGCAGATTACTGCGTATTGCTTCATCCACTCTCCGGTTCTCTCAGTTCCCTCAAAGGTCAGAACTGTCAAAGATTGCGACTGATAAAAAGGTGCGAAATCATGTGTGAAAGTTCACCAAAGTTCAAATTTATCCAAAAGCAGAGATTGAATCCTTCGCTTCTGTCAGCTAATTCTGTAAACGCTGTGATTCCATTGAAATGAACTGATTGTGAAGCCTAAAATGTAGCTGTTATAAATGCTGGCGCCCTCAGAGAGAAACCAATTTGATTTCCGCTGCTTGCATCTGCGATCTCAATCTTCAGTTCATGACCTGGAGCTCAGGACCCTCGGTGAGGGTTTAAACATAAATCAACTGCTAAATCAAGACAATTTTCACCACAATAGTCTGATATAAACACCTGTGGATGGTGCACAAATACAACTGTCAGTGGGTCATCATACACTAATCAGTTTGCTGCCTTATCGTATAGTTGCACAAAATTGCTTGTCACTGTGTTTTCTGATCTTTATATTGGCTTGTTCAGCTTTTTCTTGTTTTATTGATCAATGCGATTTAAAAACCCTGTACTGTTGGTCATGTTGTGTGGATCCCAGGAGGACCAGCGACCTCTTGGTGGAGGCTAATGGGGAGGAAAATAAAGAATAACAAAGTTTAGAAGCCAAAATGTACTTCTCTGAATGCAATTGGGTGCAATTTGGTTAATTCATGCCTTAATCTCTCATTACATCATACAGTTAAAGCTAAAATTGATCTACATGGATCTTCTCTTCCACTACAAAACTTGCAATGCAACTTTTTTTGACTGACTTCGCTGCATGGAAAGACAAAGATGGTGTGAAATGACATCACAAAACTGACCATCAAACCCTGACTGCAAAAAAACATTGCTCACTCTTCCATTTTTTTGTCAAAGACTGATGACGTTGAGCATCTTAAACTGTTTGTGGTAAATCTGGTCATATGTGATTTGATTCACCTACAAATTTCTGACATGTAAGCAGTGAGGATCTGAAGCCAAGTGTGAAGTCAGACAGCTGGGGGGGAAGATTGATGGTGATGGTGATGGCGATGGCGACCTATCTGAGAAGATCACCATATGGACGGTGACTCAGGCCTGCAGAGCTAAACCTCTAAGACTGACTCAATGTTGCGAAAGGCGTCTTTAAAAGACACCTACTGACTGATTCATTCACTGAGGAGCGAAGTGATGAACAGTTATAATCAGAAAATACAGCCTCCTATACAGCCAACAGACAACATCAAATACAGGAAGGTACGTAAAGGAATATTCAACAAAAAAATCTATAATTTGAGTATCAAACACTCAGCGACTCCAAGCTTATCCTTCATGGAAGACACTTGGATTCATACCAATGGTGACCCAAACTTGTTTAGCTGTTTCTCTCTTGCAATCATCAAACACTGACGTAAGCCGTGCACACAACAAACTCTGTGTATGTAGCCATATTTTGGTGAAAATAGTACTGTTTGGAAAAATACTGAGCTTATAAAAACGGGCAGCCAAGACGTGGATTATCCTGCAGGAGTTTTAAGCTGGTTGTTGTTTGCCAAAATGCACCTCGGGTGTCATAACTTCTCCTTTTGAAGCTTTTATATTCACAGGATTCAACATTTGAGCCAAAAAAAAACCAAACTAAAACCAAAAAAAACAAACTCATATATATTTTGTAACAGTAGTTAATCTTTTGTATGAATGACTGGTGATCTATAGGACATATTGGTGATGTATGAACAGGAAAAACATGTTTATTCAGCTCCAAATAAAACTGAGATACTCCAAAAAGCTGATGGTCACCATGATATTTATGCACATGTAAACACACTCATTGCCTTTAAAACTCTGTTGGATCAGAGTCAGCCAGACGGTGGTTGGCTGGCACAAAGTTTGAAGACAGGTGAAGATTAAAGAACGTGTATAAAAAACTCTCTCGTCAAACTTTACTGACCTCAGTGTCTGAGTGACCCTGATTGATTTTTCCACTAAACTTTATATTTTATCAGCGTTTAGCCCTTGGCGGGTGATACTTTTACGCCCTGCTGATACCCATCTTCCTCCAGCCTAATGAGGGGCTCAGAGCTCCTGACTCATGCCAGCACCCTCCTGCCTCCTCCAGTCGACGCCTCCATGCGTGATAGCTCCTCTTAATGAATTATGAGGATTGACTCGGGATACAGCGCGCTGCTTCCAAATCCCTATTTAATTGAAACACGATACAGAGCTGAGGGGCGCGAGGGGTGATAAATTGGAACATCAAAGCGCCATCTGTTGCTATGACGGCTGGGCGATCCTGGAGGAGAAGGTGGAGAGGAGGAGAGGAGGAGAGGAGAGTCTGGCCTCGTCGTCTCGCAGGATCCAATCACGCTGAGACGGCAGCGGCGCAATCAAACCTTCGCCGTCGACGGAGGAGACAGAACATCCAGGTGTTTTATGAAGCAACACAAATCCATTCAAGAGTGAGGACAGGAAGGGAAGGTCTGCTCTGTGACAGTGTAATAAAACAGAAGAAGAAGGAGGAGGAGGAGGAGGAGGAAAGGAAAGGAAAGGAAAGGAGGAAAGTATAGCAAAGGAAAGGAAGGAAGAAGGATGGAAAGAAGGAAAGGAAAGGAAAGGAAAGGAAAGGAAAGGAAAGGAGCAAAGGAAAGGAAGGAAGAAGGATGGAAAGAAGGAAAGGAAAGGAAAGGAGGAAAGTATAGCAAAGGAAAGGAAGGAAGAAGGATGGAAAGAAGGAGAGGAAAGGAAGAGGAAAGGAGGAAAGTATAGAAAAGGAAAGGAGGGAAGTATAGCAAAGGAAAGGAAGAAAGTAGCAAAGGAAAGGAAGGAAGAAGGAAGGAAAGAAGGAAAGGAAAGGAAAGGAAAGGAAAGGAAAGGAAGGGAAAGGAAAGGAAAGGAAAGGAAAGGAAAGGAAAGGAAACGAAAGGAAAGGAAAGGAAACGAAAGGAAACGAAAGGAAAGGAAAGGAAAGGAAAGGAAACGAAAGGAAAGGAAAGGAAACGAAAGGAGGAAAGTAGCAAAGGAAAGGAAGGAAGAGCAAAGGAAAGGACAGAAAAATGAAATGAAAATAAAGAAAAGTATAGCAAACTAAATGAAAGAAGAGGGAAGGAAAGAAGGAAAGGAGAGAAAAGGATAAGGAGGAAGGAAAAGAAAGTGAAGGAAATAAAAGTGGAGGGGATTGGGAAGAAGAGTGGAGGGAGGAGAAGAGAAGAGAAAGAAAGAAAAGGAAAAGAAATTGAGAGAGCAGGTAAGGAGAGCAGAGCAAAGCAGAGGAAACATCTGCATGCAGCCGGCAGCTCAGCATCTCAGCGGGGGAGCGTCTCCTCAGCTCGTCCTGCTGCTGCTGCTGCTGGGTAACTTCCAGGCTGCGTGCCCAGTTTTTTCCACACAGACGTCTGGTGACGAGCGAGATGGGAGCCAGCAGCTTCACAGCCTCTCCTGAGTGTGTGCGACGGCATCAGACAGAATACATTAACAACAACCGCCGTGCACATGGGGGGGACGGGCGGCTGGCGGATGTGACGAGGAGCAGATTAAGGTCAGCTGTGAATCATGGGAAAAAAGGGGCAGATGCTCTCTTCTGCGGCGGACTGCAATCAGTAATCTTTCACTCATCTGTCATCCGCGCTGTCATCCGCTACGTCTTCTGCTCCGTCATCACTCGGTCCACAAAATGTATGTGCGTACGGAACAGAAACACTGCAGAGACCACGGCGTTCACTCCAGGAAATAAAATTGTTCTTGTGACATCTTCTAACGTCCAATCATCAGTCCAGCATCCAAAGAAATTCATTTTTCTATCATGTGTGACACAGAAAAGCTTCAAATCGTCACTTTATAGAAGCTGCAACCAGCAAAAATTACTAAAATGATTATTCAATTATCAAAATAACTGCCTCTTAATTTTGATTAACATCTGAATAGACTAATTGTTGCAAACGAACGCATCTTAATTTACAGGTAAGTATGTGAAATGATAAAATTCTGCCAAAAAAAACTGTTGAGGTTGACTTGAACATCGATCAAAGGCTGCAAAGTACAACTGCTCCTGATACCAGGATTGATTTTTCTATCATCAAGCATCAAGACTGAAACCAGACACACAGAGGACACACACACACACACACACACACACACACACACTTCATGTAGTAGAAGCACTGGGTAGAATCAACACAGTTAATTCAGTATTGACACCATTAACACGACCAGCCAGTCATTGAGGAGATGAAATGAGTCCGGTCAGGCATGAGAGGAGCGGCTTCGACCTCTGAAGAGCTCAGACACACAATCTGCTGCACTTCAACTGGAAAAAAAAAGAGATTTAATCACACACACACACACACACACACACACACACACACGTGCACCCTGTCGTCTTTACCGCATGCTGTTCCTGTACTTTCATGGTTACTGCTCAAAGTGTTCCCTCAGGACGAGACTGGAGACGCTGACAAACTGCTCCGTGTACGCTTCAACATGTGAAAGCACGGCGCCGTCGCTGTTATTGCTAATAAATAGTGAATTTTTGACAATAAAGATTCCATAAAATTGGATTCAATTATGATTTATTGGGAGAAAAAGTTCAAATGAGATTCTCTTGATTCTTTTTTTGTTACTTTTAGTTGCCGTCACCTTAAAGCTTGCACACAAACAGCACTCCAAATGAAATAATGTAATAATGTAAGCAGCTGGCCTGCTGCCTTAATGTCAGCGATTTTAATTTAATGCAGTTTTAATGCAGATGTGACAGACTGCGGTGTATCTGGGCAAAGATTCAATACACTTTATTGATGAAAATATGTTGCCAAGAGATGAAAATTATCTTTAAACTTGTACAATCTGTCACGGTGACACTGATGTTTTATATTGTGCATGGCACCAGTTATAATGTTGAATAAGTCCTAATCGAGTTTAGTCACATTTAGTAGCAAGTTTTGCATTTTATCACACTCAGATTTTGGATAAATTAAGATGTTGCTTTGTTTAAATAAAATAAAATCATAAGTGTGAGAGTCTGCGCTGTTCATCTTTGACAGAGTTGTCGTCTTCGTCTGTCTGTTGGCCGCTCAGGACGCTCCAGCTGTGCTTTGTCTAATGAGACTCTCCGTTAGCAGCAGTGACACAGCAGTGGTGCAAATGCCAGCTTTGACATCTGGGTGCTAGGCAGGGTGACGCCGCCGCCGCCGCCACCGCCGCCGATCAGGAATCACACACACACACACACAGATGATACAGGAAGCTTATAGGGACATATACAAGACCCGACGTACAATATGCACGTTAGGACATGACGGAGGCAGAGATCACAGGGGAGAGAAGAAGTCAGTGAGAGTGGACGGCTGCAGGAGTTTCTGAGATTTGAAGTGGAAACCTGCAGGATTTATTTGTTTTTCCTCCGTCTGCATGATGTCAGTCAAACAGTGCGCGCAGGAATGTGACGTCTTCCCTCCTCTGGATTTACGGTTAATGGCGTTTCTGAAGTTGACATTTGTGTCTTTGTGTGTGTGTGTGTGTGTGTGTGTGTGTGTGTGTGTAACATCCACTAATCATCTCCTTTTTTTTCCAGACTGTGTGACAAAAACAGGTCATAAATCAATGTGTCTTCCAAAAAAGGACTTAGAGGACTTGATCTGGAGCCGCTGTTGGCACGACGACACCGTCTGTCAGCGCAACTGTTGGTGGAAAAAAAGAGAAACCGACCAACCAACAGAGCTCCCCTGTGAAAACTCAGTATCCTGGAAATTATATATCGATATCTGTTGATCCTGCATCTCTAACTTTACAACCATCCTGTGTGTAGTGAGATGGACACTAATGGTTTGCTTTTATTTAAACTCCAATCTTTCCCGAACATTAACTAAATGTTCTAGTCACCTAATAAAACCTTAACTATAATCTATCTGCCATAACCACAACCATACAATAGTTAACATGAAGGCTGGGAAATATGTCAAATGTCAACGATTAACTGAACGCACAACGTACGAAACTTCTACATGATGGAAATCAGGTGATCAGACGCAAAACAGCAGGAGCCGATGAATTATTGATGAAAGGTCTTTTCTGAACTGTACGTGCTGAAAGTGATTATTAAAAACTGAATACCTGCTTTATTCAGAGAGCCTTCTGACAGCTTATAGAAGTACAGTATAGAATAAACCCTTATTCTTAAATATATATGTATAACAAAGACAGCCCTGCAGGTGCTGCAAGGTAAATGGTTGCTTTTCTATGGTGCTTTTATCCAAAGTGCTTTGCAATTTGTCACTCATTCACCCATTCACACTCTACTGATGGCAGCAAGCTACCATGCAAGGTGCTGGTCCGACCATTGGGAGCAGTTTGGGGGTCTGGTCAGGTCTTTATTCTTCCTAAAGTGATTTGCCCATGAAGTCAGAAAGAGTCCCAAAAGATAAGAAGAAAAATATTGAGATTCTTTTTTTTGGGTTGAAACCATCATTTTAAAAACATTGGATGCGCAAATACATGGTCACTGTACGTGGTCCGGGGTCTGGTCGACAGTGCTACCCATGGATGTATTAAGAGAACTGGATACAGCGTCGGAGGCGGGGCCTCGTTCATTCCTATGAAAGTTGCTCAGTGGCGCATGATACCAAAAAAATCGACTTGCGGGTCTGAGAGTACCTGGATTATCCGGGATCACTGGGCCCGCGGAACATGCGCACTGGTAACTTCCGCCGGTCGAGTCGGCTACTTCCTGTTTAGCCCTCTGGCTAACTTGGATGGGGATAAAACAATTCAATCGTGCGGCTCTTTTAGGCTTTTGAAATGTGATCGGACTGAACGGATCAAATTCCGACAGTGAAACGAGTCATTTCGCGGGGATTGTGATGCTCAAAAAAAATTATCCACTGATTTACGGACGTCTCTTTCACAATGTAAGTCTATGGGAAAAAGTCTTTTTGGGCCCAGTAGCATCACGTGACATTGTCATACCACGGTTTGGCCGCTATGTCAAATTTGCATCACCGCTCGGCGCTGTCCTTGGGGGCTTGGTGCTACCTGTGCACCACACCCATCAGTGTCCCCTGACATCCTGCTTATGAAGGTTTGCGACGCGGTAACAACATCTGCTTCAGACGAGAGTTTGCACCCACATGGGCGGCTACGTGTATGGTCTTTGTCAGGGAAATGTAAACACGGGTCATTTTAGAAATTTGTACAAACAACATACACAAAATGCTTCCATTATTCAGTCAGTTTTTACCTTCAAAACAAACTAGAGAAACTAGAGAGTGAGTGTTTATTACAGCCAATAAAAATACCTTCAGGAACTGGATACAAACTGTATCAGTCATGAATAGAGAGAAATGCATTTATATGGAAATGACTGTGAGTTATTCCTTTAAGAGGTTCCATGTGTGACAATGAACAAGGGAAATGTAAATTTGTCTTGTATTGTGAACAGAGGATACATTCATATGCAAAAAACCTCAGAAGAATACATCCAAAGCTTGCTCAAAGTTCGGGAATAAAAGAAGGAAACAAAACAAAACAAAACAAAAAAAAGTAAACCTGCAGCACGTCTCAAAAATGTCAAACAAAATGGGACAAAATGGGACAAAATGGGGCAAAATGGGATCTCTGCAAAATGCCAGAGGGGGCTGAGCAGGGGTGAACATGTTTTAAACATTCATCTCTGTCAAACCCGGCTTCAAATATATATTTCTTTTTAGGAGGCTAAGGTTATTGTGTGAGAACAACACAGCCATAACTCAAGCCAATCACTGCCTGTTGCCATAGCTACAGGGCCCTAGCATCTTCTAAAATAAGACTGAGGCGGGAAAAGATTAGAGGAGGCTGCTGATGGGGCAACCCCCCCTTCCTCCTCCTCCACCCTCAGACAAGCAGAGAGAGAGAGAGGAGGGGACGGCTGGCATCGAAACACAACAGCGTCTGCAGATACCAGAGAGCTGGAGACAAAATCATTTCAGCTGAGAGGCAAACAGAAGCATCTGCTACCTTCATCTCTCCTCGATTCACATCTAATTAGAAACACAACAAGCTGATGGGTGATTATCTGCGAAGGAACTAACAATACACCAGCGTGTTGTTGTGTTGTCATGACACTAGACTCGTACTGGGAGAAATGCTTAGAAAGTTGATGCTGGTTACAATTAGAGTGCAGCAAAATATTAAAAAAAAAGAAAAGCGCTGGCGTGAACGCGACCGCGCGTTCCCACAGTAGTTTGTGTCTGAGCATCTTCACCGGGGAAAATAACAGCTTGTTCGTTTGTTTTAACGCTGCAGGGCCACTTAAATACAAGTGTTTAGAGCCCGTTTATGACATTTCAACAACATCAAAAGGTCCAGAAAAGGTGAATCAAATGATGATATTTAAAGTAGACGTCTCTATATTTATATACTGGGGCTCTACTGGAATATCTTTGCATGGTTTCCAGTTATTTATCTTCTACTGGTCCTTTATGCAGCCCCTCAGTTCAGCCTCTGTCTGAAACAGGCCGTTTTTAGCTCCTGTCTCTTTAAGGCCCCGCCTCCTGATGAGCCCGCTCTACTCTGATTGGTCAGCTTTCAGGAAGCAGCAAGATTTCACTGCTTGTTCTTTTTTCTTGGCTCGAAATGCCAACTTCTCAAATACATCTGCACATGTTCTACGTCCTCCTCGTGTGAAGGAGGTAACTTTGCCAATGAGGCATTCAGAGCGGCAAACGGCCTGGTGACATCACCCCCGCCAACACACACACACACACACACACACACACACACACACACGAATATGTAATCGCCAAGTACTTAAGGCATGGAGAGAAGAAGGTGGTGACGGTGTGATGCACAGACTTGCTGTTGATCATAACAGCAGGTCTGATCTATTTGAAACTCTCACAGTGACTCACACACACACACACACACACACACACACACACACACTTCTTTCCTCTCTGTATATGTGTGTCATTGGCTGTCAAATAAAGCAGATGTGATAACTCTGTTTTATCAAAAATGTTTCCACATGCCAGGAATCCAGACAAAAATACTGCTAATTATAGGCATAGAAATGTTCTGACATTTTATACAGTGTGTGTGTGTGTGTGTGTGTGTGTGTGTGTGTGTGTGTGTGACAGAAAGAGAATAGTATATGTATAGAGTAGTTACTCCATTCTTCTACAAGCGGAGCCTTTTTATGATGTTGTCAGGTATAATTAAAGCTGCACAAATCTATATTCTTACGTTAACAATGGATCAAATGACTATATGTAATGCATCACTCACACAGTGATGAACCCATCACAGGTTTTTACAGCTACATTACTGTTATGGTTCAGTCTCACTGTCATCAAGCAGCTGTCTGCTGCGGGTGAACACGCCGCTATGAGAGCGAACAACGAGGCTGAAACTCACTTTAAAGCTCCGTAAAGCCGAGCGGAGCCGCAGAGTCACAACAACCAACACATGACACACTGACAGCTCATACATATGTTGTTATTGTTCAATTATTATTATGTTTTTATGAAGTTGGAAACGGCCTCTTTTAACAAAAAAGCCACTCTGCTGTTCCAGCGTGAGTCAACCTGGTCGGAGGCCGTCGTACATGTGACTCACTGAGCCTGATTTAGCTGCACACCCAGCTGTTTGTTTAAGGTGTAGGTGGACAGATGAGTGCCGACAATAATAACAGGAGCAACAAAGAGCACGACGCTGTCCGGTGTACCGGCCCCAACACCTGCACCCGCGTTCACCTGAACCGTATTCAGCTGTGTTCGGTGTGTGTGGGTGAAACTCACGAACGCAGCGTGTCTTTTTCCTGCCCCTTGCAATGCATTCTGGTCTATTTGCTGCTCCTGTGAGGTTTGTGGAAAATGAACTTTGGTGCCAATGGCGGCTTTAGAGAAAGATTCCTGTGTGATTATGACGGACAAAAGCTCAAAATTACTGAAACGTTCTCCATTTTTAAACCAATATGATGCCATGTTTAGAGAGTTATTCATGGAAGAATCTATGAAACAACTACAAGGAACAGAAAACAAAACACAACCAGCTGCTGTTTCTATAAGAATTTAAGACTTTAGCAATATATTTCCAATAATAACCCATATTAAAGACTAAAACCAACAATAAATGTATCCAAAAATGTTATATATGTCTCTTATCTCCATTATTGTCCAAAAACTATTAGAGCACCAAATGTGGATTCATCCGCTACTGAAAATAGTCCCCAACAAACACACAAATGCACATTTTCCTGCCAGCTGGGTTAAAAAATAACTGAACCATTTTCTACATAAAACTATATATTTGTGAGCTGTTTCTAGACATTTACATCTTCAATAGGAACCAATAGATTTGGAGCCAAGAGCCACTGGATGGACAGGAAGTCAGATGTTGACGACAGGAAAAATATAAGAATAAGGCCAGCTGTATTCTGTATGAACTATAACATCTGTAGCATCAGTCTGCAGGTTCATCCCAAACCACAAGGAGCTCACACACACACACAAACACACTGATCGAACATAAACGTCTTACCTTCATGAGAACAGACTCGCTGAGCTTTTCTCTGTTGACAATCTTTATGGCAACTTTCTGACACGTGACACAGTGGACGCCGAGCTTCACCAGACCTGAAAACACACACAAAAACAGGAAATCATATTCACATCAAAGCTCGTCAACACGGGACGTTCAAAAAGTGTCCTGATGTGCACGGAGGCGATCGCGGCGGGAAGGAGGAATGAAACGAGGAGCGACGGAGCTGAATTAATGACATCACATTCAAGGCTTCCTGTCTTCCTCCGGGACGCCGGTCGGTGTTGAAATTCAGAACGACACGACTACCGCCTAAAAAAAAATCTGCTCCACAGACTGCATCAAACCGGATGACTGTAGGTAGAAACAAGCTTTTCAACAGTTACACACCGCATCCAGGAATATATAAGACAGGTTGATCCTCCTCGGGAAACAGGACGTGTGACACCAGAAAAAAAAAACCAGAAACCAGAACTTCCAGTTTCTGTTCCACAAGTATGAAAACCTCACTGACATGTAGAAACATAAAAAAAAACTAAAAATACAGACTTGGAACAAAAACATTTTCTCAACTCATGTTGTTCACTAGAATCTAGAAGACGGAGACTTTTAAGAGAAACTTGATTTTTCTCTTAAAAGATGAAGAAAAAAAATGTTGAATGAGGGATTGAAATATTTTTAATGTGCTATAAAGACAAGATTATCAAAAACCAGACACAGCATCATCCAATTTTCGACATATAAATGTATTCTTATCATGACAGATCTCACATATGGAGCCAAACGATGACCTGATCTACTGTTCTGTGCGTGCATCCAAAGCCTCATATATCTGATTCCTCTGTGTCGTAGACCTCCGTTGTTGTCTAATAACTGTTAAAAAACACGTTAATGAGTCACACCGCTGCGCCGGGTGACACTGTTCCTTCATTATGAAGAGTTTCATCTCATTAGTTTGTTTAGAAACGGCTCCAATGACTAATAACGGCGATCACATTAAGCTCCATCAGTAAGCTCCATCATCACTTCATTGTTGGTTCGGCTCCAAACATGACACTCGTTGACGATAAGAAGAATATAGAAAAATCATCAGACAAATCCTTTAATTGCAGTTAAACTGCAGGTTAATTATATCTATTGACTTATTAAAAGTTGTCCCTATGCATCATACGGTCATTAAAAGACTGTGGGTGTTCATTAGTTTCACTGCCGATGAGAAGAACAATACTTTCTAAAGCAGTGTAGGATCTAGAAGGATGCTATTTGTCTAAACGTTCGCTGACTTCATCAATCCGGATCCTGTCTATTGTCCTGTGTGTCGAGGCAGCAGTTGGAGCGTTAACACACACACACAAACAGCATGAACGAAAACGAAACTAAAAGTCCCGTCTCTCTCTCTCTCTCTCTCTCTGTTCCGGTGAAAAGGCCGCCGGCTGACACAGAGATGACTGACGCTTGTTTGCGGCTCGTTTCACTAACCTGTAACTCTCTCCCCGGCTGTACGTTGCCTGACAGGTTACAGACCATAAAGCAGATAAAAATGCATCCACTCGCATTCTGTAACTTCCCCGGTCTCCTTCTCGTCGTGCGTTTGCGAGAACTCCGGCCTGACGGGACTCTCGCGCCGTAACGGAAATGTCAACATGCAATATCTTTATCTTATTACAGCCACAATGGCTCCCATCCATCTCTATCAAAGCTCTGACACCGGGGGAGCGTATTTTACTTTGTAGTGAAGGTCTGCCGACGACACTGGAAAATGCCAGTGCGCATATGCATCTCTTCATTACCTCACGCTCCATATATATGTATTTCACAGGAGATGAGTGTCTCACTATTTGAAAGGTGATTTCCCTGCGGGGGGTTTCACAAGGAAACAAGAAACCGTGAGCAGCGGGGGGGTGTTTGAGCCAATACGGCAGTCTGGGGGCTCTTTTATGTCTCCGGTTAGAAGTGAAATGGCATCCCGGGTAATGTTCGCGACGTGTCATTGATCTTGTTGTCAGAGCAGCTTCGAGGACGGCTGGAGCTGCTTTAGCACAACACAGGACGGCGAAAGCTTCTGCAAAGACTCTCCCGCTCTCTGCAGAAGGGGGCGAGCGTCGCGTTTGATGCACGCGCACACGTTGATCCCCCCAAAAGGTGAGAGGTGTAGGTGTTGTAAGTAAAAGGTGGATTGAGTGAAGGAGGATTGAGCGGGAAGGCGGCTGAGCAGGAAATAAAAGAAAATTAAGAAGCAGAGACAAAGGAGCCTCGAGCTTAAGACAGAAATAGACGGGTTGAAGTCTATTCTTAGAGGCTAAAGAGAGTTTATTTGTCCTCAAGGTGGAAATTATTTTCCACAGAAGACATAGAGAATTAACACCCCACACACACACACCAGACTGGATTTATCGTGACTTAAGAGGAGTTTACTTATTTACAGCTCACATGTCTGTAGGAACAGAGCTCTCGCCGGGCTTTGTCTTCTCTAAATGACCATTTGCTTTTTTTAATCTGAGCCTGTAGATATTTGTATTACATGTGAAAGAAGTCACTCAGTGAGAATTATCACCCGACTCCGCAGTGCTACGGAGACTTTAAGCCCCTTTGCAGCATATTTACAGCATGATTCAGGGTCAGTGCTTTTATAAAATCCTGTTCCAGGCAGCTGTTTTTAAACAAAGAGGCTGTGATAGGCTACCTGCACAGCACAACAAGCGGAGCATTAGACGCTAAAGAGCCAGATGTTGTTCTCAGGGAGTCGGTGGAGACCAAAGCAGAGCTAGAAGGAGACAAAATGTTTCCTTCTGAAGGCAAACACACACACAAAAAAAGTGGATATGTGATGTGAAGCCTCTTTCATTTACATCCAGAAAGATAAATCCAGTGAAGAAGTGAAGATTCATTAAAAAGATCACAAATATATTTAATTAAAAGCATTTTAAAATGATAGGAGGCCACATAGGCAGCTGTCTGGAGCGCCAAATAAGGAGGATGTTCTTTGTTTTATTATTACCAATCTGTGTTCAACTTCTGGACATAATCACTTATTTTCCCTTCCTAACATTCTTCCTCTCTTTTTGACTTGCGAGGTTTTTCATTGGGTTTGTTCCTCAAAGCCTTATTGGTCGGTCAGTTTTCATCGGACTTCATGTGCCGCCTCAGGCCATGACACAAATCTCTCATTAAACGGTGCCTTGACCTCCCACTCGTCTTTTTGTCCGGAGAACCGAGAGGACCGTATCTGGACTGGAGGAACTATTGTTGCCACCAACGTTGCCTGCATGGGATCTGCACCTCTTTAATATTTTATTACTATATTTGTTGCATTTATCTTGTGTTTATTGCCTTGTGAAGCACAGTTATCAGGCTTTAGACACACACACACACGATACTTAGTAGATAATTTCATTGTTGGTTTTGTTTTTTCATGATATTGATAATAATAAAAATATATACGTCCCTGAGGAGAAGCAGTTATTAGTGATTAAAGATTCCTTTATATATTGCTGAGGTCCAGATAAAGGTCATATTACAGTACAGTCATGTTTCCACACGCTGTGCCTGCAGGAAGAAAAGGTATTTAAAGTGTATGTTTCAGCTCCTGGGGGCTGTAAGGATGACTTATCTCCACTAAAAACACATTTGTTCCTCCCCTTAATCTTCCGAGCAGTTTCCCTCCTCTCATAATTACTCCTCTGATACCGACACGTGAGAGTTTCTCACGGCGATATTTTCTGACCGAAATCACGCACACAAATAATAAAAAGTAATTTATGTCTGACATTTTTCATCATGCTTCAAAGTTATTAGAATCATTATGTAGCCGCAGACTAGGACACGGTAATGATCTCCGACATTATCACATGAAGAAGAAGCCGCTTTCTATAACTCAGCGATGATGAGGTCATGAAAGCGTTTGGAGCACCTTTAATATTCTGCATTCTTGGACACTTTACCGGACAAAATACCATAAAAAACACAAAAGAAATTCATGGTGGATTAATATAAATCCTAGAAATTCACCTTCTTACCTGATGAAGGTGCAAATTTGTATTATTTTATTTAATGTTTTCATTAAATTATTGTGACAGGACAGAAAAATAAATCAAGAATAGGAGTGTTTTAGATTCCTGTTCCTAGGAATAAACTGATTTAATATGAAGCCCACAACAAATAATATTAAGGAATTAATTCTCAGAGAAGACAGATGTTTTATCTTGTTAGTTTGTCTTGTTATCTAGTTTGTTTGCTCTTTTGTGGGCATGTACATATATATAAAATAAAGCATACAGCACTTTATTAGGAACACCTGGACAATCCAATACAGCAGCTCTGCTATAAACTCTACATTTATAAAGGTTATACACTGACATTGTCAGAAAGGTGATAATTCTACTTTATGTTTATTGATGAGGTCATCGTGGGTGCTGATGGTTTACTGCAGTGTATTAGATTGTGTTCCTGATATTTTGCCCCTCTCATGTATGTTAATAGAGGTGAGTGTTTGTTATTATCTTCATCTCTCCTACAGTTTGTTTATTTCTCTGTCATTGTTTTCACAGTAAAACATATAAATATTGTAATAATGCTGGAAGTATGAATATTATTATATGTAGGCAACACTCTTGCAATGTAGTGTTAAAAAAGGAATAAACTAGTGAGCAAGTTTTAATCAAATTTAAGAAATTTTGGCAAAAGACAACCTGACATAACTGACTTTTATTGCTTCAAACTTAGGAGAAGTTATGACTGACGCATCTGCTGAGTTTTACAGGTCAGTTGACGGGTATCGATCCACGCGTTGGCTGCTAACTGGCTGTCAGAGCCAGAACATCGTTTTTTTTCATGTAAATGTCGAGTTACACAGCGGTTAAAAATAACGCTGGAGAGTTTCGTAACGAATAGAACTGCAGTTATTTTCATTATCGGTTCATCTGCTGACCATGTCCAATCTTTATAAAAGCTCAATCTTCTATAAAATGTCAGAAAATAGCGAGAAATTAAGTATAAAAGCAGCCAATCCTCACATTTGAGTAGTTGGAGCACCTGATTAAGAACTTCAACAATTTATTGATTGTAAACATTGTAGTTTATTTTTCATTTTTCTGTTGATTAACTGACTTTCAGCTCTAAAAATAACATTAATATAACAGAGTCATGATGTCATTTTTAGCTTAAAGCGGAGCTAAAAGTCAGAAGAAGCTCTAGTTCAAGAACAAAAGTCGACTTTGAAACTGCAGCCATCCAAAGATAAGCAACATAAAAGTCGACTTGGAGGCTTAAAAAGTCAAAACAGGTGGAAAGAGTTGTGTGTGACCAGTAAGTGAGGAGCTGGCAGGTTGATGGGCAGAACAACAACAACCTCAGATGACTAAAATCTTACAGCAAATCTTTCAGAAGGCAAATTAAACCAAGAAACACACCAGTTGACCAGAGGAAGCCAGAACTGACGCAACAACAACTTCCATTGATTTCTCTCCCCTTTCCATCAGTCCGCTGCTCTCTGCTGAATCAGATCGATAATCTCCAGGATTTCTGAACTCTAACTCCCATGTGCCTTTGGGCTACGATTAAAAATTACTTCCAAACTGCCAATTAAGCTTCTTTAATGGAAAAAGCTACTACGGTTACCACCAACCGAGAAGACAAAATGCCAAAGACTTCACGTAACAGCTTTAAAATGTGAGTCAACGGAGAGCGGCGTGGCGAGAAACATCCAATCAGAGAGCTGCAAACTCCTTTTGTTTTGTAAGAACCTGTGGGATGGATTAAATCAGTTTTTGATGCTGTGTTTTTGTTCCTGATTGAGATGTTGAGGCGTCTCTGAATATGCAAAGACCTCTGGTTTCACGGCTCTGGATGAAGTCATCGCCATAGCAACACCCAATAAGCCTCACAGCTACAGTAGTATTTAATGGCCTTTTGACATATCAAACTGAAAAACTGATATTACTTACAAATGAGGTTGAATATGTATCAACAGTGGATGTGAAAACAGGCCTACAGCGCTGTTAAATCCTGCAGGAGACTCCTGTGTTTCTGTTAATGTTATTGTTAACAGTATATAAGTAAAGACAAAAGTCCAGTAAAGGCCTTACACACAGTCTTCTGGTCATTAGACAGAGAGAGCTTTTTGTTCTCCTGTAGTCTCGACTAATTGGAACCAACACACCAGCTGATAATTATGTTGAAGGTCTGACCACAGGCGCAACAGTCCCCCGAACAGTTGGGATGGATTAACATAGCCGGCTGAAAGCTGCTAATACGATAGCATACAGCACAGTAAATGGCAGAATAAACACAGTGAATGGATGCAACCGCTCTATAATAATCAAATTAAATACATCTAGTGAGTTAAGAGGTTAAAATCATAACTGTAGACAAACCTGGAATCTAAGTTCAATGGACCTTTCAATCATTGGGCATCCATCCATCATTTCCTCAACCCAGTATGTGCAACTGGGATAAGCCAGAGTCACAAATGTTCATATAGATGAAGGTGTCTGATACAAAAACCATCATACAAATTCATCAAAAGCATGTCTACTATCTTTGTTTGGATACGTTGCAACTCGAGAGACAGGTTTAAAATGTTTTTGAAGATGGAGAACCTTCTGGATTTGATTGGATTGAAAGGCCACCATCATCTTTAACACACTTGAATGTAAAAACAATCCATGAGAAGCACAGACCGGAGTCAGGTGGACAGTTTTACTTCTGTTCCTCAGCGGGGGGAACTTAATAAAAACGTTCTGCTACATTTGGGGCGCTGCTGAGGAGGCGATGCTAAATGTAAAACGCAGATACCTTCTGAAGCTACCGGCGGTGCTGTCAATGTGCTGGAAAGAAAACTAAATTATAGAAAGACAAATAATATAAAAAATCACAAGGCTTGTGCAGCGGCCTGGATATTCTGTCAGTGTGTAAACTTATTGTCTGTCCCACACAACCGCTAAAAAGCAGCACATAAACATGATATGTTGGTCTTGTAGCCTTTTAAATGATATAAATCCTAAAACAAAAAAAAAGCCTCACAAGGTTCTTAAAAGTTCAGGTAAAAAAAGACCTTTTGTTTCTCACATTCATATCTACTCTACTGGATAACTGCCTGCATGGTTTCAGACTGTGGGAGGAGGCACTCATATCTGATTGGCTGTCAAAGGCTGATTTCCATAAAAGAGGATGATTCAGAGGTGGGAAACTCGACTCTACTGACAGGCTTTGTTGGCTTCACACAGACCAGATGAGTTCCCCTGGCTGCTCGTCTCTACAGGAACCGACTTCCAGTGTCTGTTTAGTTCCAGGATGAACACTTTCACAGCTGCTGGATGAAGCCGTTTCTGGTCCAGCAGTGTGAAAACTCTACCTTGACATTTGGGGCTTCTGTTATTCTAAAGAAGACAGTAGTTCCTTTACTTTTTGTCCTTCGGCTTCCCAAGAATGACATGTTAGCTCTGTTTACTTTCCACACTGATACCGAGGGGAGCTGGAAGCTTCCAGGAAACCTCCCTGAAAAAAGGCAGATAGTTTCTCATATGATGTGACAAGTGTCTGGAAAAATTAGAGAAGCATCCTGAGAACTCTGTCGTTGTTCGGAGGTGTTTCCTCCCACAGACGCCGCCATCATAATAAATACTGAACAGACACTGCAGAGCTGATTGTGTCAGGACAGACACACACACACATATACTGTATGTAAACAGTCAATGGTGATCAATGCTGACAGGCCAGCTGTTGTATAAATGACCTTTAGCAGTCACACGCTTGCACACTCACCCCCATATGTGACAAACAGTGTTCTTAATAACCAGGTTTTCATAAACATTTAGTGCAAAAGTTAAATGCATTTCCAGAAACTTGACATTTTCCATCCACTGCTGTTTTCAATCAAGATAAAACAGCTGGTGGCGCTGTGTTTCCAGTAGGACCGTCATATATAAATGACCTCCAACATACGTGGTTTGATCATGTGACTCATGTGAATCTGGTGCCTCTATCAGCAGCAATCAGCAGGACGATGTCATTGGTCGACATCCAAAAGACTGAAAATGGAAAATAAAAACTAAATGAAAACATTTTTTGTGGAAGATTTTATTTGTATTTTTGTGGGATAGAAGACCATTATTTGTTTCTGGTGAGTGTGAGTTCACTCTTGACCTTGTAAGCGCCGATTGGACAAAAAAAAAAAAAAAGAAAGAAAGAATCTCAACTCAAGAGCCACTTAGCCTTTTTTTTGGAGCTTTCAAATAAAATCTCATGGTCTTCCAAAGCAGATGGAGTTTGCTCAGTTGTCATGGAAACACCACAGCTGTCATCACATCATCAAATCCAGTCATTCAGCTCAAGAAAAAGCCAGTAAGTGGACCTTGAGTTTACAGATTTCATGTCTTAGAGGACCATGTATGTTGGGTTAACACCTTCTTCTTTCAACTGTCGTCTAAAAGAAGTGAAGTTTCCACTGCAGTGAAATGCGATGCTACAAGAATGAAGACATCCCATCAAACAAAAAGATGTCTTCTCAAACCCAGAACCGCTGTCGACTGCAGTCAGAGCGGCATCGGCTCGGCAGGCAGGACATGCCGGGAGATATCTCATTTTCTCTGGCGCTTCAGTGTTTTGGCGAAGAGAAATCTTTTCCATCACACTATGCTCGGGGGCTCCTGGACCTGCAGGCCGCAGTCAGACACCCACGCACTCACACGCTGCGGTGAAAACTACCCAGCGAAGCCAAGGAGTCAAGAGGCTGGTCCTCCGAGCCTCTTCAGGCGACGATTTCTGACCGCAGCAGCCGAGCCGGTCGGGTGAACACTGCACGCAATCATCCTCTTTTTTTCCTAAAACTTACAGTATACATGGCTGATAATGAGCATGCTGCAGCTGCCTCTGTGTGGATGACTTAAGGGTAGAAAGGAAAGAGACAGACAACTGAGAGGAAAATAGAAGCTAGACAGGAGGCAGAGCGCTAAACTTGCAGCTAATTGAACTATAAATAGAATCACAGTCGATCACTTTGGCACAAACGTCTTTATGGACACTTGCTGAAGCTCTGTGTGTTGTTTGCTTCTTCTCACTTTACACCAGTGAGGACCAGAGGAAGGCTGAAGAGGTGAACAACAACACTTACAACCACAGTCGACTGAAGGAAACAAAGGATTTAGGAGCCATTTGATCCACTACAACGGCTCAGGAATCCTCTAACAAGCTCCCCACCAGATGTTAGTAGAGATGGAGGCAACACAAACATGGTTAATAGCGTAAATGTGCCTTTTTTTGCAAACATGACACCGTTTCTTTCTACTGTACACATCAGTCTTCATGAGGAGAGCAGCGGAAGTGGTGTCCGGTGTTCTGCCTGTAAACGTCGGAGCTCGGATGGATGTGAGCAGCACAAAATATGTGAACAGCTGAGGTGGAACATTGCTGGATCTTTGGGTAAATAAGTCAAAAGGTACAAGCCTGCGGACACTCAGAGAGAGTTTATTGGCGTAAACATTGGGAGCATTCGGGGTTCAGGGTTTTGCTCAAGGACACTACCTGCTGAGCCACAGCGGCCTTTTGACTAAGCATAGATATTATTAATAACACTTAGAACATATAAACACCGGGAGGATTCGAGGTTTTTCCGAGGAGATTCGCTTTGCAGGAGCAAAGAAAAAATTGCCTGGAGAGCCATTCATCACACCAAACAGATTGAAAATAATGATTTCTCAGAAAAAGTTGAAACACTTGAAACCGACGGCCATAAAAGAAATATGAAGCACCTATAAATTATCCAGGAGGACTCTATTGCTAAGAAACCGCTTTGCAACTAGACTCAACAAGAGGAATAACAGAGCAAAAGAGAGAGAGAGAGAGAGAGAGAGGAGCCGAGTTTCCATGCAAACGCAGCTCAAACTGGCAAATTAATGTGAATTTTCCATCCACTGTTGTTAAGCAAACACTAAGAGTCGGGCTCCTCCAGATAAACAGCTGGCGACCGGTTCATTAAACGATCTCAGAAGACGATGATGATGTTATTAAAACGATGATTTCTATTTGTTTCATGCGTTCATTTGAGGAACTTCACAGTCATCTCCTCGTCGTCGCTCCGCACAGATCCGACGCGGAAGCTCGATTGATGTTTTAGTCACGTTTCATGTACGTCATCATTTATTCACCGAGTCGGTTCACGCTTGCTTTTTTATCCACACGACTACTTTTACACCTCAAACAAACCTAAACCTTTTTATGTGAAAATTGTCAATGCGTATATATAAAAACATGTGATGGAAACACAGCCTGCGAGTAGCGGAGCTCGTCCTCCTGCAGCAGACCTGTGTGGAGCTCAGCGGGGCTCTGATGGAGTTTCCCCCCTCGACTGTCGGGGGGGAACCATCTGTAGTTGTCCGACAAGACTGATGAGCCCGCTTGCATTCAAATCAGGACCTGCCACAGCCACCAAATCAGAGCAACAGACCCATTTACATCTTATTATAGAGACAGGAAACATCCCAAAAAATATATCGATTGATCCGCGCGTCATCCTTGTAAATCGCCCGCCTCGCTGTCTATCATTTGACGCCATCCTCCTTTGTTTCAACCAATCATCTGAGTGAAGAGCCTCCTCTGAAACATTGATTAACTGCCACCGGTGGTTTACCAACAAGGCTGAGAGGTATGTGGGCCGTCCTGACATAGAGACGCTCCTCTCATTGTCATGTGCCGCCCCGCTGAGGCCAATGAGATCAAATAGATAGAAATGGGCCTGAACATTGATTTCATAGCATGAATAAAGCATCGCGGGCCGCTCAGCCGTCCCGCTCACCGTTCCAGACCACTGAAGAAATATTGGATTGAAAGATGAGTAAGGGTCTGCTTGGACAGCTGCGGTTTTTAAATGAATGTTTTCAAGGTTTTTTTTTCTTTAACTGATATTTGCAGTAAATGAGCGAGGAGGAGCGGACGTAATTAAAAAGGAAAGACACGTGTTTTTATGGCCGGAGGCGTTTAAACTCTTGTCAAGGCCTTTTCTCTCTACATATAGAAGGATATGTGTGTTAAAATAAACATGAAGGTGTTCAACATGCAACAAACAGGACTTCTGCTGTGAGCCTCAGCTGTTCATAACAAAAGTGGAGCATTTTTTAAAATATCATTTTATACTGAAACTGTTGTAATCACATGTTATATATTTATAGATAAGCAATAGTTTATGTATATTTTGAAGAGGGTTACAGGTGGACTTACCTCAGAGTCACCTTTTTTTTAAATGGGTTATGATGTGTATATTTTATTAATTTGAATTACTAATCTCTTATGTGGGCCGTTGTGTCCTTGGGGGTGGTTGGGGTCCAATGAGCTTCCTCCAGAGATGTCTTCAGCTATAGGTCTCCCCATGTTTTGACTGAGGGCCTCTGTGAGTGGTGGGGGTGGAAATGGTGGTGTTGGACCCCCACCTTTTTTTCTGGCTTCAGCCTTTTTTCTGTTGGCTATAATGGAGGTCAAATTTGAACACATCCAGTAAGCGCAAATTTTTGATGTATCTAGTAAAAAAAATGTAGGTATTTAGGTGTTGCTTTCAAATAGACAATATTAAATACTGTCAGTATTGGGATGGCTGAAAAATGTATTTTCTTTGCTTAGAAAATTTCATTAACTGATTAAATATATCGTGTGTTGAATGTAGTCGCTGAATGCTGTTTAGTTATGTACGATAATGTAAGTTAAACATCACACTTGCTTGTATTAAGTTAAGTATTTACAGTACATGTCAACAGTATATAATGTATTTTTTGTTGTGCTTTAAGCTAGTATTGATGCACGTGTGTAAAACAGCTGCTAAGATGTAAAAGAATCTGCAAATAAGTTCAGATCGAAACTAGTTTTGACCTTGTATACGGCGATAGTGTGTTATAAAGCATATAATGTAAACATATATTTTCATTCAATGCTTTCTCTGCCTCCTGTGGCCTTGTGAGTAGGTTTCACAATAAAAGTGGAACATGGTAAAACATCCACTATAGAAGTTTATTTACTGTAAAACACTTTATTTTAATGGTCCGTACTGTCTGATTAATTTCCTTAAATGTTTCTTAGGAGGAACTATAGTTTGGGATTAAATTAATCTCTGACATAACGACAGTCTTTTAGTCATTAGAACGTGCACAAATGTGAAAATTCAACATGTATGGAAAGCTATGTTTTCGATGATAAATGAATAATGATTATCTGACTATAGAGCTGCACAGGCATCCTAAATATTCAGGAATGTCAACACACACACACACACACACACACACACACACACACACACACTGAATAGATGACTCTCGCTCGTCAACAACTGCAAACAGCGAGTAAGCCTGGATCCAAGCTGTTTCCATAGCAACCCAGTCTCATCAAGCATCATATTGTTACCAGTCACCAGCAGCAGCATATTGATCACTCTGATGCTGATGTAGCATTTCATCTTACGGGTTGTTGAGCTACGTTTACCACTGTCAGCATCAATAAATAGCCAAAGTTGTTGATTTAGTTTGAATATAAGTTGTTTAAAGTAGATGCTGTATAAATATATAACACATGTTCAGTACAGCAGGTTGTTTGTAATTATATTTTAACTACATTTGTACAGATGATGCTTATATTTCATCTACTCTTTAATCTCTTTTTCTAAACTTTACTGACACATTAGCACCTCCAGGCCTTTGATCATAGATGTATTTTCACGTTAGCAACATTTTTTGAAACATGTTTTTGAGACATGTTTTTGGGGTTTTATGTACATTTATGTTCTAAAATAAATAAGTCTGTATGACCTTAATGGACAGTGAAGTTTAAGCAGCTCATCATTTGAATAAATGTAAAATTAAGAGTGCTATTCTTTGCCGTAAAATGAGGAATAGCAAAGAAAACAATCAGGCCTTTAATTTTAATCATTCTGAAGGATTGTTCCACTATTCCAGTTTCATTCTTTTTGAGATTTCTTTGAGGTGACGTTGAAGTATCCTCGTTTCTTTTGTCATGTGAAGCCTTCTTGATCACTGAGTCTCAAAATAAAAGTGACTCATGCTGTAAAAACCTGGATATCTTTGATGAACTCCAGGACACGTGTTAATTAATCCGCTCACACCAGTTATGACACCCTCTTAATTATCAGATCGAGGTACAAATGAACCCGAACGAGGGAAGCAGACAATATTTATCTTGAGCCGCCTGATTCATCAGACCGGCGGAGCAATGTGTGAACCTTTCTCATGTTCGGTGGATATAACCTGTGACCCCTTTTTCCTGCTGCTTCTCCTGTTCTGAGCGATCGCTTTCGTATCACAGCTGGTTTTTAGTGAGCGGGTGCACCTTCCAAGAGAAGCAGAACCGAAGCTAATCAGACCAATCAGAACTTAATTATCCAGTTTGCCTGGCAGCTAGAGGAAGATAACGCAATGTTTTTCCTTCTGAATGAAGAATTATGCAGATTGTTATTTGATAAGCTGACCTACGACATCCAGCTGCTTAGTTGTTATTGCCTTTTTATTGCCTTTGTTGTGATTACATCATTTATTTGGTTTGCACTGATTTGTATCGTCTGTACTGAATATTGTCTTCACACTGAAAAATATAAATCATTGTTTCAACTTAAAGATAAGAGTGAAAGGGCTGCAAATATAAACAAAATATAATAAATACTAATAGTTCTTCTTATGTTGACTAAACCCTAGCCTTTGATTGGTGGATTTAGATCTGTTAATTCATTGAACTGCTCAGGTAGATGTTTGAAATTGTTCATCTAATTCTGATTAATTTTGGTTTTCATTGACATTTTCTTAATTTGAAGAGTCAGTTTGTTCATTTGACTCTAAAAACTTGCAGCTTTGGTTGCTGTCAAATGTTATGAAAAGACACAATCATGACTTATTTAACGTATTTAAACGCATACAGGAAGGAAAAAGAAAGATCTCTGGAGAATTTTAACCCTCAAACAAAGCATGCTGGGAAATATGCTCATAATAAGACTCACGCTTCTTGATAAACTTGCCTAAACTCGCCTTTATGTCTCTAATTCTGACTTTCTGACTATGCTGACCGGCCTCCAACGTTGCACCTGATCCGAAACCAACCTGTGGAAAACCTGCATGTACCTGACGTTCAATGCAGTAATCAGTTAGTCCTGATCCACTATGTGAGGGACCTGAACCCAGCCAGCTGAAGCTGCACCAGCAGAGCAAAGAGCAGTGATACAACAACTACATTTCACAGTTCACACTCTTCATCTGCCTCCAAAAACAAAGACATGAATACTCCCGTTTCCTCCTCTTCAATCCCACTTTTCACCGATCAGCTCGGTAGAAAGCCTTTATAATTATTAACACTGTTCATATGCGACAAATAAATACATCTGCTTGATGTAAACAGACACAGATGACGTGTGTTGTGCTTACCTGTTTTCACAACCAGCGAGGAAGCAGGCAGGAAGCGGGGCCGTCCAACCGGAGGAGAGCATGAGGAGAGAGCAGAGGAGAAGAAGAGACCAATGGTTAGCGCTCAGCACCAGAAATCTACCAGGCAACAGATGATGGAGACGCTTGGCTCCAGCGTCCAATCAGCTGTTTGTGTTTTAACTTTACTGTAAATTCTGTTTTTTTTTGCTTTGATTTCTTTTCCACTCTTCTTCTTCTTCATATAAAGCATTACAAACACCACACATCCAGCGAAATGCGAGGATATGTGTGTCAAGGTTAGGCTGCCCTCCTCCATCATCTCACTCCCCTGACGATGTGAATCCCATTGAATATATTGAATATGATTTCCCATCCTCCCCCCTCCCCTCCCCCCACTCTCTTCCTCTTCCTTCTCCACGTTCTGACAAAACCAGCTCCCCTCTCTCCATTAATGAGGTAATTAATAAAACCAGCTCCTCCTTTTTCTTTCTCTCCTCTCTGTCGGCGTGTAGAGAGAGAGAGAGGGGGGGAGGAGAGGAAGATGAGGAAGGCCAAGAAAGCAGGTCAAGCCTCAAGAGAGAAAGAGAAAGAGAGAAAGAGAGAGAGAGGAGATAGTAAAAGGCTTCATGTGGTGTTCGGGTCATATCAGAGGAGGCAGTGAGAACAGGAAACAATCACTGACCAGCAGCACATACAGATCGATGTATTTCTGTTTTTCCTTTCAGTCGATTCGCTGACGTTTCTTTCCCCCTTTCTCGGAGTCGACACACTTCATCAATTTGTAACGTCGGAGTCGACAGAAACATCCTACGTGTCCTACTTACTGTACGAGCGGCGCTGCGAGAGCTCGGATCTTTTTCACCAAAAGTGCGAGTGAAACACGCAGCTGCATTAAAAAGGCCTCGTTCAAACCTCATTCTGCTTAACCCCTTTGAACCCTGCTGCGGGTTTTCTAGTATTTGTTCATTTTATTCATTTACAGGCTTGTAGAGGAGTCACTGTGTGTATCAGCCAGGCGTGCTGGATCTTATTTTTTCATGTATGTAGCTGTAAAAACTCTCATTGGATTGATGATTATGAACCAAGATCTCAAGTTTATAAGGGGCGTCTTTTTTTCTACGATGTCAAACATGATGCTGATCCTTAACAGATCACAGAGAAACATCCATCTTTGGTTGGTTCAGGTGATTTTTACAGTGTGTGTGTTTGATGTTGGTGCGTTCTGCTTCGACAGAGTTACGACTCTGACATGAAGGGGTTTGAGTTTTGACACAAACTGCGTCACTCAGGCACAAAATGTTGAAGAACTACGCTTCATCAGGTAGAAGACAAACCTGATAAGGCCTGCATTACAAACAGGAGTTTTATTATCAGGCAGTTAGGGTCTAATGAAGGATGCGATTGATTTGCATTATGGGAAATGTAGTATCCATGCTACAGGGGCTCAAACATCAGGATATCTCTGCCTCTGCAGCATCAGTTTTAAACCTGCCTCCAACTTTATAGAAATACAACACTAAATCACTACTTTATAAGTCAATAAGTTAATGTTGGACAATGTTAAAGAGTCACAGTTGGAGCTCGTCTGAAGTTTGGATCAACATGAAACTCTCCTGGTTTAATCATCAGTACCAAACATTAACAACATTAGAAAATATCAAGTTAAAGGACAAAGGAAACGGAAGTTAACTACAACTCCCAGGGTGCAACAGCCAATCACCAAGCTTAAAATCCTGTTAAATGTGCCGCTGATGATAGAAAATTAAGATGTTGAGAAAACTTATTTTACAATCTACATCCTCAAAATCACTTTTCCATAGCGACGGTGTCCGAGGCTCATGGGTATTGTAGTAATTTGAGCCTTCAGCCTTCGCTTGAATGACCTAAACACGATTTCTCAGAAAGGAAGTTGAAATAATTAAAACTGATGGTCGTTACATAATCCTATAGGATGGTTACATCATCCAGGAGAGGCTCCTGTTTCTATGTGAAGCTACATTGAGGATATAATTTAAAGAAAAATGAAATGGATCAAGCGTCAATGGATTCTGACGCTTTGATTACTGATGAGGAAGAAATATAAAAGCAATTATTGAGGTGATATAAATCAGCCAAGAAGTCACTCAGCCAGAGATTCACTCAGACAGCCTCTTCTCTTCGTCCTATTGGCCGTCTCACCGCACAAGACTTGAGCACGCCGCGGTGACACCGAGCTTTTGCAAAGTCTTTCCGACAGCTCTCAGGCCAGTTTAATGGGCACGAGTCTGCCTGGCTGCCAATGTACCATCAGAGGGAAATCTTGTCTTGACAAGAGAACGGCAAAAAACTTCCAGCTCCTCACTTTAATGAGTTTCGCTTTTTTTTTTTTTTTTACGTAACTCACAGGATTGAGGGGGAAGCAGCAACACACTGTAATTAACCCACTGGAGAGAGAGAGAGAGAGAGAGAGAGAGAGGGAGGGAGAGAGAGGGCAGGGGAAAGATCCAAATCTGAGTAGGATGAGAAGAAGAGGAAGAAAAAAAACGAGGAAAAGGGAGCCTCACGTCCTCCTTCAGCCACATGATGAAAGGAGAAGAAAGAAGAGGAGGAGGAGGAGGAGGAGGAGAGGCACTTCTGACAATACAGAAAAGTGGTGTTGATGCCGAGAGGTACAGCCAAACTCCCAATCCTGTGACGCAACCCCCCCTACTCCAAACTTATTACAGTAAAAAAAAAAAAAACCTACTCGTCTTTTGTGCTTTTACTCCGAGGATGAGTCGACTTTACATCTCGCGGAGAGAATTTGACTGTAAAATGAGTGGAAGACTTTAATCTGCTGAATGTTAAAAAAAAAATAAAAAAATGGAAGAAACAAGAAGGAAATAAATCAAAGAGAGGTTGAGAGTCTCGCTCAGAGTGTTGAGACGGATATTTCTTCTTGTCTGGGAACTTAAACCAGCAAACTTTTCATTTAAAATCTCCAACAGTGAATTAATTCTCAGCAGTTGCGTTAACAACATGTGTCAAATTCAGCTTTTGGAGGAAACGCTAGATGATGCTGCGACTGTTAATGTGCATTTTCAGAAAGAAAAAAGAGTAAAAACGCCACAAAAATCCTTCACAAATGTTCAGTAATGTCTCCTAAACACACTAAAAGTTTTCTAATTCTTTACTTTACTTCCATAACAGGAAATTCAAAGTAAAAATGCTGCATTCAGAGATTTTACTACATAAAAGAACACTGAAATCTGTTCAAAAGGTTCAATCTATTCATCCATAAAAACATGGAAATAGCTCCTGTGCTAATCAACCAACCCTGGTGATTATTTTTCTAACACAATGTAGTAAAAAAATAAATATAAAGTGTCGCTTCATCAAAGCAAATGTTAGTGGAAATAAAGCATTTGTTAGAGACCGTTTCCAGCAGCGGATTAATCCACATTCGGTCCTCTAGTGAATATTTCTGGCAGCAGGACGACGTGTGTGGGATGGAGTCGGAAATAAATGACAGTGTCTGTGTTCACAATATAACAATAATGTTATTAGTTGGATTTTGCACAATGAAGTCACCTAATCAGCCAGCACTGAAACCTTCCTTCCCTTTCCTTCTACGACAGGTTTGTTTAAACGTCTTAAACCAGCAGTCAGGAGTCAGTATGAGCAGTGAAAGAGGTTTTTTCTTCGCTGTAATCATTCCTGCTGTTCATACTGGATATTGAAAGATCGCCTTTCAATGTCCGCACAGTCATTTAGTGCAAACATGTATTTAAAAGTTTCTGTGTGAAGCTTCTATTCAGCTTCAGCAGTCTGAGTTTAGTCATATCAAGTGGATATCTGACACATTTATAGTCTTTTTAGCATCAAATTCTCCTCTTTGTGTTTCCCTGTTGAGCTGCAGGTGGAAGTATAGAAACAAAAAGAGGGACTTTGCCACTAAAAAGACTGTAACGTTGAAAGATATCTACTGGATTTGACTCATTTGGACGTTTCTGAAGCTTCATATTAGCTTCACATAAACTTTTAAATACATCCACCTCCAGCAGCTACAACAGTAACATGCACACAGCAGCTTCACTCCTGAATCCTGCAGCTTGTTTCCACTCAGATCCAGCTCTCTCAGATGGGAGGGGTTGGACTTCAGAGCTGAGGCCAGAGCTTCATATTAGCTTCACATAAACTTTTAAATACATTTTTGTATGTGTAAGGTCATTATGAAGGGATCTTCTAATGGTCAGTATGAACAGGAGGAATGATTACAGCAAGGAAGGATTACAAGTTTAAGTAAAAGCTCTGGGTTTGTCTTCCAGAAATGCACATAAACGTGAGGCAGCTGAACTGTTCTTATCCTGGACTAAACTACCTCTCCTCTGTCTTTCATCTCTTTTTCTCTAATGGATCCATGAAGCAGCATCTCCCACCTAGTTAGGCAGATTAAGCACCACCAGCCGGTTGCAGGTCACGGTCTCCAGTATAAACCTCCTGCCACACATAGAAAGGAGAAAAGCAGCATGGCAGCCTGAGTTTTAATCCTGAGTGCAAACCTTCCTTCCACAAACCGGTCGGTCGACATGTTGATTTTTTTCTGCTCAGCGTGACGCCACTTTGAATTCAACAAATCTTAACGAGTTGGTGATTCTCAATTTAAATTATTCATACCTCCCTTAGCAGCATTTACTTGCCGCTGCAGAGGCAGAGGCTGTTTCTTTTTTCTCCTCCATACGTTTGAATCCCATCCAGATGTGCTCCGCTGGTAATTATTTCCAGCAGGGCCTCTTCCAACTCCACCACACCGACTACCAATTACATTTCAATTACCCTCGATGCTAATCCTCTGCTGCAATAACGCTAATGATGAAATTCATTTTCTCTTGGCTCTCTTTTTTTTCCCCTGTCCTAATGTTTTTCCTGCCTGTGAAATCATGTGTGCAAGAACATCCAAGAACTCAAGGACGAATAGATGTGAAGGAAAAAGAGGTGAAGACAGGAAGTTTGGGTCCAAAAATGAAGTGAAAAAATACATTTATGCAGACTAAAAGTGGAGAAAGCCATAGAGGATCGTTATCTGAGCATAAACTGAGCTGTTATTTATCAAAATTGAAAGCATTCCTTCAAACTAGAGAGCACAGAAGCTGGAAACCCCAAACACACGACTCCTGTCATCTCAATTTCAACTTAAATGGAGTTCTTGACCCTGCAAACATCGCCCTGGGATTCAGTCTAATGTCTCTGTTTCTATTAGTGTCACACATGTGGCTGAAATAATAAAAAAAAATACAATAACCATCTAAGAAAAGATAAGATCTGTATCAGCAGCAGAATCAAATCAGCTGTCCCTTTAAGCCAAAATAGCAGGAATAGAAGAGAGAGAGAAGAGGAGAGCGAGTCAGGAGGGAGAACAGGTAATAAATCAGGACCGGGAATGCCCCTAAAATCGGATCAAGAGGTAAGAGAGGTTCATTTCATAACAATGCTAAACAGGGGAGAAGTAATAACTGTACATCTGAACTTATTAAAACATGAATCCGCACATGCCACCGCCGTGGAAATATTCAGCCCCGCAGCGAAACTTTCACTGCCTCGAGTCGGAGCTTCATAATTAGTCTCTGACTGCTTTGTCACCTTCTCAAGAGAGCTCTGTTCACTCCTCGGCTCCGGCTGCCCTCCCCAACCCCGAACCCTCCACCCTCCGCTCTCTCTCTCTCTCTCTCTCTATCTATCTGTAGCTCTCTCTATCACACAGCAATAACTCGACGTTTCCTGTGCAAATTAATTTTCCAACGTGACTCCGACCTGACTCGACTCGCCTGTCAGACCACGGCTGTTAATGAGCCCTGATGTCTTTCTCACAAAAAAAAAAAAAAAAAAGCACAGCAATTACTAATATAGCTACACATGAGCGACCTCCTCCACCTCCCTCAACACACACACACACACACACACAGGGAGAGAGAGAGAGAGAGAGGAGGATGACGTGGAAACGGCGAGGAAGCTCCGGTGGGTCGGTTGAAGTTATCAGGAGCTCTTGGCTTCGGGCCCCGCTGGAGGCTGAGGGAGACATCCTGCATCTCATCATCATGTACAACATGTAATATGCATGAAATCACTTTCATCACGGCTTTCATCGCTGCCTGTGTAGTTACAAAATGAAGAGGAAATCAAATAACGTTACAAGACTCTGGGTTTGCAGTTTAAAGTGTCCCCCTCTTCTTCCCCGATCATGGAGGAAATACGGATCAACCGTTCAAATATTTCAGGAGAACATCATTTTCGAGCAGTGTGATTTCTTTACAGTAGATTAATTCTCAACATGTTTGAAATGTTTCGATTTTCACATTAACATCTTCATCTTCTGTTCAGATCTTTCACGCATGGCGTCCGCTACAGCAGGCAGATATCTGGGAGCCATTTTGAACCATATAAGTTGTAGCAAAATGTCCAAACTAGCAGGTGTTGAAGCCCCAAAGTGTCGTTTCCATCTGAATATCATTCCTGACTCCTCCTGTGATATCGAATTATAAATTAAAAATGGCGGCAGGTGGAGGAAACGCACCGAGTAGCTCAGAAATATCTGTTAAACACTTTGATTCTCAGGGGAAAAAGCAGGTAAAAAGTGATATTTTTCAGATAAATTGGATGTTTGAAATACTTTTATCAAAGTTTTTAATGATATTTTTCTTGCACATTATTTACTGTGACTGAAAAAACATCCGTCGACTCAACAGAGGACGTCACGCAACAAAGGGGACATTCTGCCTACTGGGCCTCTATATTGTTATTATCTAATGGTCCTATGTGTGTTCATACCATTTGCTCTTAGTAATAAAGTAATATATATAAACTTCATCATCATTTTGTCTAACAGCATGCTTCCACAGATGGAAAATCAGCCAAAGAAATGAACATAAAACACTAAATATCAGCTGAATCTGGTCGCACTAGATCAGACAGATGTTGCCTTTTTTTGCTTTTAATCTCATTTACGTCTGGTTTTTTTTTTTTAAATTTGTAACACTGCTAATATTTTACACACACTGGCAGATGGAACAAGGTTGTGGGTGTAGAGTTTATATAAAACATATTTATATTTGTGTGTTTTTTATAATTATCTGGTGGATTTCTTCTTATTTTGAAGCTGAAGCGTTCTGCGAATTAAATTAACTCATCAACAGCAAACTCCAACTATCCATTTTATTTCCTTTATCCAAACAAAACCATACGTCAGCACCACACACACACACACACGTATCCGCTGTCACCCTCCCAGCACCCTTCCAGTATCTTGAACCTGTTTGACTCAGTGAGCAGGTTTTGGCGCCGGCGTCTCTTTGAGCAGCTCTGTGGCTCAGTTAGCTGAGTTGGCATCCTGCTGTTGTGACCCAAATACGAGCTTACTGTCTGTCTGCCAGCACTGCTCTCTGATTGGCTGGGAGACGACATGAGAGAGAGAGAGAGAGCGAGAGAGAGAAGAAGAGGAAGAGGGAGGGAGGGAGGAGGGTAGGTGACATAGAGGGGATATACGTTTGTAAGAATTTAGAAATGAAGATTGTATGAGTTTGTGTTCTTTGAAGCGGATTGTTGGATGAATTCAATGTGAAACGTGTGTTAAAGAAGATGTTTGGATGCATATTTGTGTATTTATGGATCTCTAATGTAACATCATGTGTTTACTCCACATTATAATCCCTTCATTCCAGCCAGAAGAGAAAGCAGCCTTTTGGTTTGCAGACGTGTAGCAGCAGGCAGATTATTTCTGAGCCTCGAATTTGGTGATTTTATTTAAATTCCGCTGGACTGTTTTTAACAAAGCATGTTTTAAATTAGAAGAAAAAAAAAACCCACAGAAGAGGAGAAATTTCAACTGGAAAAACAAGCTCTGCTCCTCAACGCTGAGGCTTTCCAACAATAAATGTGTCCTGCAGCTCCTGGCAAACTGTGAAGCTATTTCACAAAGGACCCTGAAACTGGTTCTGAAACATTACGGCTACTGACAGCTGGAATGAAGCTTTTAAAAGTGATGGTTTTGCCAAATATAACAGTCAGTGGAAGGTAAATCTAATGAAGTCACCAGATTACAAAACACCTCTGTAGCAATAAAAGACTAAACTAGGACACACTGAAGGGTAAAAATGAGTTTTAAGAAATGTTAAAAGAGAAAAGAGACTCTGAATAATACAGGAAGTGGATCTTTAAACTAAAAAGCTGCAATTATTCTGGCAGATCTTTGCTTAAAATGTTTTTAAAAAAATAAGAAGAAAGTGTCTAAAGTGTGTTTTATTTGTCAAGCAGGTGCCGTTTTATATTTACATTTGAGTCACCATGGTGACAGATTGCATCACGCCGGACGCCGCAAACAGTCCTTGTCAAAATCTGAGCCGCTGTTGCTGCGTTTAGTTGATAGATTGCAGGGTACGAGGAGCTGAAACGGTCTGTGTGACAAAGTGGGCGAGAGAACACGTCGTTTGTCTCACTTCACGCCCCCTCGCCGATCCTCTTATCGCGCCCGTTTGTTTCATCTGAACCTGCGGCGCCGCAGACGTTCCTCATCTCGGGGTTTGTTTGTGTGTTTGTGTGTTTTCGTCACGGCTGCCGTCAACATTTCATGCAGCTGAAGTTCAGAACATCCGACCTGCTGAAGGAGAAGACGTCGACAACAACAACAACAACCGTGTCCGCTTTTAGAAACCAGATGAAGACATTTTTATTTTATTTAGCTTTTAATTTGTAGGGTGTTTATTTATGCTCCAATTTATTCTCGACTGTTCTTCTCTGTAAAGCTCTTTGTATTGATTTACTTTGATATTGTGTCCTACAAATAAACAGAGCAGCATTTAACAATCATTTGTTTGATCAATTAATCTGTAGATTAATCCATTAGACTTGTTGATTAGTTGTTTGGTCACAAAACTTTGAAAAACATTGTTTCCTGCAGCCCAGGAAATTATATTTTTATTTTATTTTTCATTTTATTTATTTATTTATTTATTTATTTATTTATTATTATTATTATTATTATTATTTATTTTTTTTATTATTGATTTTATTTTTATATCTATTTATATTTTATTCTTGTTTTATTTGTCTTATTCCCTTTTTAACTACTTTTTATTCCAAATTTAACACTTTTTTTATTGTTTATGTCTTTTCACTTGTGTTTCTTTCATATTCTGTTTTAATGCTCGATGTAAAACACTTGTTGTTGAAATGTGTCGCACTAATAAACTTGCTTTGACTATTTAAGAAGCTGAAACCAGAAACGTTGATGATTCATTTTCCTTTGACGGATGAAAAAACTTCAACTTTAATATTTCATGTTGTAATAAACCCCGCCTCCAAAAAAAAGCTTATAATGTTCAGTTTTTGCTGAAATTGATTAATAAAAGGTTAGAGCTGCAATTATAATGAATCAATTAATCCATCAATTGATTGACAGATTATTAATTAGCACCTATTTTGATCATTTTAGTTCTTTTTTTTAAAAAAGCAAAGAGCTTTTCTGTGAACATGATCGTTATCTGAATATATTCTGGTTTTTGACTGATGGTTAGATATTTTTAGACAAAATTATCAATCAATTAATCAAGAAAATAATCAGCAGATTAATTGATAATGGGAATAATCATGAGTTGCAGTTCTATCAGAGGTGTTGATTGATCTTTATGCTCATTTTAGAGACGTTACAGCAGTTTGTTGTGTGTTGAGTTTTCCGTGCGGCTTCACAGTCTGATGTTTAACCGGTCGCTGTAGTTCACACACACACACACACACACACACACACACACACACACACACACACACACACACACACACACACACACACCTCTGAGGCCGATGATACACGTAGAGAGTGTGTGTGTTGACACTCTGCAGCTCCCCCAAGGCCACAGACCTGCTGAGTCCAACAGCTGCTGCGAGTCCAGTGTTCAGTCACTCTTTGTGTCCGTGTGAGTGTTTGAAGGAGAGTGTGAGAGTGAGAGTGAGTGTCAGCGAAGCCAACATGGTGTCAGTGACAATGAACTATCAACACCGCAGCACAGCTCTCTCTCTCTCTATAAAACACACACACAAACACAGCATGAGAGCGTGTTCAGTGGAAACCCAAACATCCAGCCGCAGAAGAGCTTACAAAGGAGTGTCAATCGATATGACACAGAACTCATTTAAGCATGCATGTACACACACACACACACACACACACACACACACACACACGGGCCGGCATCAGTAACGGAGCTCCCGGAGACTCTGGCCCGTCGCCGGCAGAGAGGATCAGTCCTGCTCTGAGGGAGGATGAGGGAGAATATTCAGACCCAAACTGACCCCGAATCAGCTTAATGGCTCTTTAGATGATGCGTCTTTATCAGTAATATTAAATCAGATGACTCTCCCAAAGGGCTCCGTCCACAGCCATCGGTGGATCTGCAGGCTGAAGTTTCCACTTTAGAGTTGAACTTTTTGACCGAATGCAAACTGTCCTGACAGCGCTGACCTTTGAAGGGACCAGACAGGCCAAAACAGAGGAAGTTACGACACGTCACACCGTCTGATTCTCCAGAACTCAGAGCTCTGTTGGATATTAAAAGCAACACGGAAAGATTTCTGCATCGATTTTACAACAAAAGACATAAACTGAAGCCGACAGCAGACTCACAAGTGTCTGTACAGCATCGAGCTGCAGGTGAGGAGACCTTTAGTGTCCCACTGTTGACTTCTGAATGACGTTCTTTATATCTGGATGTATTCTTTACATTTCCAGCCTCTATATTTATATTCTGGGGCTCTACTGGAATATCTTTGCATTGTTTCCAGTTAAAAACTCCTTATTTATCTTCTACTGCTCCTTTATGCAGCCCCTCAGTTCAGCCTCTGTCTGAAACAGGCCGTTTTAGCCCCGCCTCCTGATGAGCCCCTGCTCTGTTCTGATTGGTCAGCTTTCAGGAAGCCCCGCCTCCTGATGAGCCCCTGCTCTGTTCTGATTGGTCAGCTTTCAGGAAGCTTCCTCCGGCTCCAGAGGCTACATAAACAAACTATAGTAGCAGGATTTCACTTCTTTTTCTTCCTTCTTTACTCACAAATGTTCAACTTCTCAAAAACATGACGGCCGTTTATGAACATCCTCGACAAGCTGGCGTCATGAAGTTGGGAAAGTAATAAAACATTACAAAGATTTCAGAGCAGCTGAGACCAATGTGGACTTAGAGTAGGTGGTATGGGTGAAATAATAACATCTACTGAGCCAACTGAGCAGGTTAAAGACTGAGTGAGGCTCCATAAGAAGCTTCTAAGTGGACCAAGAGTGGATTTCGATGCTTAACTGTTTCCTGTTTGGAAATCTGTGAATCCAAGCAGTGATGTTTCTGAAAGAAGCAGCTCAGAAACAAGAATGTAGAATTAAAAATAAAGAAGCAGAACCAGTTTGAAACAGCAGACGCAGCCTCCCAACCAACCACACATCCCACCTTTTTCCTCTTTCATGTTTCACATTTCTGAGTGCATTAAGGAATTAACAAAGGAAATTAAAAAAAAAACAGCATCCACACACACACACACACACACACACAGTGAGCTGTATTTAAAATGCACACAAAAGCAGAGTGCTTTCCATTCAGGCATTGCACACACACACACACACACACACACACATGCTCAGTGGCTTCCTGTTTCTCTGTCGGTCTCTCTGCCGGAGGCTGCAGAGGTGATTCCTCCGCTCCCTCCATGATGTCTTCAGAGACTGTCGACTATTTTTAGCTCCCTCTTTTCATACGCACTCACCCTCCTCCTGACGGATCACCCTTTCAAACACTCAGCCGACGCTCCAGCTCCATACTTTTATACACAACCTCTCCGTCGTCGTCGTCATATTTCCCCTTCTCCACCTCTTTAGTCTCCTTTGCTTTTCGACAGCCTTCATCTGAACGAGGAAGTGACATTTTGTGGACTCAACAGAGTAAATTTGTCAAGGTCAACGAGAACAAACCACTAAATAATGTAACTAGTGCAAGAGATGGTGTGAGTGGGGACTGGAGGGTAACTCCAGCAGTAAATTGTTGGCTTTAAAATCAATATAAAGACATAGAAATGGGAAAAAAAGGAAGCCAGTCACAGTGTTTCCATGTTTTATAGCAGCTGTTTCCACACCAGACAGTTCTGATGGAGGTCCAGCTTCTATAAGACACACCAGGATACAAATATCCCCACATACACGTCACTCAAACACCCCCCCCCCCCCCCCCCAAAAAAATCAATGACTGCAAACATTTTGACACCCGATTCATGATGTAACCGCTTTAAGACGCGACTGCAATTGTTAAACTGTAGAAAGAAAAAAAAGACGGTTTGATGTCTCAGTCAAACATTCGGCTTTCTTTCCAATTTTTTAGTCAGTTTACAAAGCAGATGTGTCAATGTGAGATTCACCCCCTTTTATTTTTATTTTTTTTAATGGCTCCATTTGACAGTTGAAGGTGCAAAAAGAGACTGAAAGCAGAGACAGAAGTAGGAGCGGCAACGAAGGTCTGCAAAACCAAACACGGACGCTGCATTTGTTTGATTGGATAATTGGTAGTTAATATTCAGGGATTCGTTTAGTTTGTTCTTACAGACGTGAAGCAGATCTAGCTTTTACAATACAGAAATAAAAGCACTGATTTTAAATGAGGTGCGGACACACGTCTCTAAGCGATGTCGTAAATGACTGAAGACGCTCCGCTGGACGTGAGCGGTTCGTCGTTTGTACTTTAGTTCACTTCACAAACATCACACACACTTTCTTAAGTATCCTCTACTAAAAAATAGATCATGACTTTGCAGCACTTTCAAGTTTATAGTCTGTTTTTCCAGGTTTGACTTCCTGCCAAAACACATCCTGACTCCTCCGTGGTGTTTATCAGCCGTCGCCACAATAAAAGACACTTCCTGTTTACCACAAATATGTTTGTAAAGTTACAGGACAAGCCAGTAGAGATTTAATATCTTGCGTTCCCTCTAACGAGAGGAGCTTAAACCGGAGCGACGGGGGCCTGATGGGAGGTCGGCTGCGGCGCCGCCCGAGGTCGGCAGATCTCGATTTGTTTTTGAAAACTGAGAGAAAACAAAGATGATGAGAGAGGAGAAGTGTCGTTGGTGAGTAGCTGTTGCTGCTGTCGCCATGGTTTCTGTCTGGTGTTGTGAGGAATGTGCTGTATGAGTAGGCGTCATCGCCAACGCCAACGGCAACCCCCCCCCCCCAACACACTGCAGCGGCTCACAATGACACCACTGTCAGTCAGCGGGACATAAACAAGCCGGCACTGCACGAACTCTTCACGACACTGAGCAGTAAACGGCGGCGCACTGCAGGACGCTCGTGCTTTATAAGTAGAAGAAGGGTCCACAGTTAGTAGCGAGACGGCCAGAGGCATCAAACGAGCTCGAACTTGGACTGTAAAAGTCGTGCAAAAAGTTTCCTAAGTGAGGTTTAAAGGCTTGAACACTCACTTCTTGGCTTAAACTAAATGTAGGAAACCAACAAAAGAGCGGCGAACACTCCTTAAACCTGGAATAACTCATGAACACAACACTGGTGTATCAGCTTTTCAGCAAACAGTTGCTTTTATTTCCACATCCAGTCGTGTTTCTGTCCGTCTGGTGAATCTAAAGTCCAACAATCTCTCTTCCAGCTTCTGTTTCTGCTTCTCTACCGACTCCTGAGGGAAATATCTGGCTCTTTAGCTGCTAAACTCTCCACTATGATCTTAAACTACATCATTAAACCGTATAAATTTACAGGATGGAACCGGTCAATTTACAGTAGACGTTTGGTTCCCATTTTAAAATCCTCTTTAGGGAAAATCTTAATGATATTCCAGACGGTAGTTTCTTGTTTCTCACAAAGCCAGCTCTGTAAAGAAATGGTTTTTCCAAGAACTTGGGACGGATCCCCGACCGAAACCCAACCCGACAGCTTTGACGATGAGCCGGGACGCGAACCGACCATCGAGGCTTTATCGCCTGACATCAGCGTTTGGATCTCTTGTGTTTGAACGGGAGTAAATCCCTGCAGCCAACATCTGCTGCGAAGCCTGAAACCCGGGAAGCACGGAGGCCGACACGACAGCAGATTAATGCACATGTGCAAATTCCATACAGAGTAGGGCTGCAATGCTCAGCTGTCCACCTACTTTTGTCCGTGTAATACGAGAAGAGAGAAGGGGGAGGGATTTATTACCTGGAAATTGTGATGAATGCAGAACTTTCTCTGCAGATTCTTCCCGTGTCTGCAGAGCAGGGCGGCCGTCACGTGCGCGCTCGCCCTGCGTAATGCTGAGCCGAGTGGATGTCTGAGCCGCTAATTACGACTCTGTGGGCTCGGCGGCTCCGTGACCAGAGGGCCAGGAAGCCATGTTCTTAATTGGTCGGCGTTACGTAACAGACCGAGGCGAGCTACGACGACTCGGGGAAAGAAAGGGGGAAGTAGAAGGGCCGAAGACGAACCAGGAAACCGCTGGTATGATATAACCTCCACTTAGCGAGCATCAGAAGGTTT
Source organism: Euthynnus affinis (assembly GCA_029490765.1). Taxonomy (NCBI): domain Eukaryota; kingdom Metazoa; phylum Chordata; class Actinopteri; order Scombriformes; family Scombridae; genus Euthynnus; species Euthynnus affinis. The sequence continues at coordinate 35,131,617 of CM055839.1, read as the reverse complement.
GGAAGAGAGAAGAAGAAGAAGAAGAGGAGAAACGAATGTGTCGAAGAGAGGAAGAGGACAGTGGAGACGAGGACCTTT